>CM076154.1:23302500-24526250 GCA_038025085.1 Tetragonia tetragonoides
CCTTGTCCCATGTCCCATGACGCAGCACCATGACCCATAGCGTTGCAGCGCCATGACCCATGCGTTGCAGCGCCATGACCCATGCGTTGCAGCACCTTGTCCCATGCGTTGCAGCACCATGACCCATGCGTTGCAACTCTAGGCGACGTGTTTTGGGCCATTTTACGCAAAGTTTTCGAGGTTAATATTTTCGTCCCATATAGTACGGGAGACCCCTATGGGACATGGGAGGCCCCTAGGGTCAGTTATTAGGTCCCTGATAGGCTTGTAAGGGCGGTTTTACGCGATGCCAATGTTTTGGCCCAAAAACGGGCGGCATGGGTGATATCTGAGTTCGGGAATCAAGGTGCCCCTCCTGGGGCACCGGGGGTCTCCTACGGCCATAATGGAGTCCCCGAAAAATGTTCCGGCAAAAACAGCAACCGGGCCCCGGGAATGCTTTAGGGGACGTCCTTTGGGCCATTTTACGCAAAGTTTTCGACGTTAATACTTTCGGCCCATATCGTACGGGAAACCCCTATGGGACATGGGAGGCCCCTAGGGTCGGTTATTGGGTCCCTGATAGGCTTGTAAGGGCGGTTTTACGCGATGCCAATGTTTTCGGCCAAAAACGGGCGACATGGGTGATATCTGAGTTCGGGAATCAAAGTGACCCTCCCGGGGCACCGGGGGTCCCCTAGGG
Organism: Tetragonia tetragonoides; assembly: GCA_038025085.1. Lineage (NCBI taxonomy): Eukaryota > Viridiplantae > Streptophyta > Magnoliopsida > Caryophyllales > Aizoaceae > Tetragonia > Tetragonia tetragonoides. The sequence continues at coordinate 23,303,183 of CM076154.1, forward strand.
CCATAATAGAGTCCCCGAAAAAATTTCGGGCGAAAACGGCAACCGGGATCCGGGAATGCTCAAGGGGACGTGTTCTGGGACATTTCAAGCAAAGTTTTCAACATTAATATTTTTGGCCCATATCGTACAGCAGACCCCTATGGGACATGAGAGGCCTCTAGGGTCGGTTATTGGGTCCCTGATAGGCTTCTAAGGGCGGTTTTACGCGATGCCAATGTTTTTTTTTTGGTGCAAGTCAGAAATTGTATTATTGCTCATTGTAATGTAACAAGATTACAGTCCTTAGGCAATGGAGCTCCAAGGCCACCTACTAGGTAGGGTTCCTTTTTGCTACATCCCTCTACTACCTTACAACCCTTCAGTCTGGTGCAACTCACTACAGGCAGTGGTTCACCATCTCTGTAAACATTACAATTTGAAAAAAATTATTTCTCACCATCTCTGTTAACATTACAATTTGCAAAAATTATTTCTGACTTACAGCAACATACAAAAACATAAATAGCTGAAAATATTGCAGCTTCTTCTAGCTTTTCAACTCTGCTTGGACCTGTTTCATTCCTCATTCTGCCTTGCTTCGTCAACCTGCTGCTGATTACCTGCTGGAAATCTTCTTCTGGCTTTTCAGATCTTCTGATTTCTGCTATTTTCCTTGCTCTGCCTTCCTCCAGCAATCTGTTACTTGTCACCTGCTAGATCCTGCTGCCTGGTTCACAGCCTAGGTTCTACCTCCTGGTTCACAGTCTAGGTTCTACCTCCAAGAATCTGCTAGCTGGTGTAACTCAAAGTTCTTCTAGTTTCCAATTTTTGTGTTTCTGCTACATTTTTTCTCCGCCATTTTCCAGCATTCTTCTATTTGTTTTCTACTGGCGCCTGCTGCATTGCCTCCTGTTTCTGCTTCCCTGATATATATATCTGCTGCCTATTCCCTTCAATTTGCCCTCATTCAGAGTCTCTCTGTACCAATCTGCTTCTGTAACCTTCCTGGAGCCTGCTGTCCATTTTTCCTGCAACTGTTTCAGGTGTCTTGCAAGATGCCAGATTGGCAAAAAAACGGGCGACATGGGTGATATCTGAGTTCGGGAATCAAGGTGATCCTCCCGGGGCACCGGGGGTCCCCTAGGGCCATAATAGAGTCCCCGAAATATCTTCGGGCGAAAGCCGGCAACCGGGCCCCGGGAATGCTCTAGGGGACGTGTTATGGGCCATTTTACGCGAAGTTTTCGACGTGAATATTTTCGGCCCATATCGTACGGGAGACCCCTATGAGACATGGGAGGCCCCTAGGGTCGGTTATTGGGTCCCTGATAGGCTTGTAAGGGCGGTTTTACGCGATGCCAATGTTTTGGCCCAAAAACGGGCGACATGGGTGATATCTGAGTTCGGGAATCAAGGTGCCCCTCCCGGGGCACCGGGGGTCCCCTACGACCATAATAGAGTCCCCGAAAAAATTTCGGGGGAAAACGGCAACCAAGCCCCGGGAATGCTCTAGGGGACGTGATCTGGGCCATTTTACGCAATGTTTTCGACGTTAATATTTTCGGCCCATATCGTACGAGAGACCCCTATGGGAAATGGGAGGCCCCTAGGGTCGGTTATTGGGTCCATGATAGTCTTGTAAGGGCGGTTTTACGCGATGCCAATGTTTTTTTGGTACAAATCAGAAACTTGTATTATTACTTGCTGTAATGTAACAAAATTACAGCCCATAGGCATTGTAAATACAAGGCCACCTACTAGGTAGAGTTCCTTGGGATCTACAGCCCTTTACAACCAAACAGACCCTACATTGCTAGACCAGCACACTACACACAGTGACTCCTCATATTTGATTCAGAAAACAAGCATTTCGTACTTACAATAGCTACACAGACATAATAAAATTAACATATTACAGAAACCCTATCCAGTTCTTGTCCATGCTGTTAATCTTTCTTTTGCTGCTGCATTGCTGTACTCTGGTTCTGAATACCTGCTGAATCTGCTGCATAATCTGTGACAGTGGTATTCTGCTTTTCTCAAAATGCTGGATGTTCCTGCATCTCCATATCCAGTACACAGCTGCTGCCAGTCCTGCTGCATATACTTCCTTTCTGAATCTTGAACACTTTTGCCTACTTATCCAGTTGAGCATGCCCAGAACTGTGTTTGCTTTTGCTGACATTTGCAGCCACCCCCTTAGCTGAACCATAACCTCTGTGGACACACTACATTTGAAGAACAGGTGATTGTGATCTTCTAGTTTCTGCTTGCATAGGTGACACATAGTATCTCCATTCAAGAAACCCATTTTCTGTATCCTGTCTTTAGTTAGCAATCTGCCCATTTGAACCAGCCACAGGCAGAAACTTTGTCTAGGCATAGAGATCTTCCCCCAAATCAAGTCTGCATATCTGTACTTGGGCATGTCTCCTGTTAATACTCTGTATCCACTTGCTGTTGAGTATATCCCATCAGGTGTACCCTTCCACACTCCTCTAGCTGTATATTGATCCTGGAAATAGCTCTTTATTTTGTTGAGCTTTTTCCAGTACCAGCTGGAACCCCACTTATCCATTTTACCCACAGTGTATCTTTTTTGGTGGCTAAATCCCAGATATGCTTCCCATTTAGAGCTATGTTGAAACATTTGCAATTCTTGATATTTATTCCAGCATTTCTCCTTGGTCTGCATACTATGTCCCAGGCTACCAAACTTGTCTTGTGTTTCTGTTCAGTAGATCCCCATAAAAATAATCTGCATTTTTTCTCTACACTTTTCGGTACCCCAGCAGGCAATATGAAAATGCTCGACCAATATACATGTATTGAAAATAATACTGAATTAATTAATTGGGCCCTCCCTTCATATGAGAGGTTCCTGGATGCCCATATCTGCAGTTTTTTTGTCATTTTTTCCACCAAGCATTCACAGTCTATCTTGCTCCATTTAGATGGAGACAGTGGAACACCTAAGTATTTCATTGGCAGTGCCCCCTCCTTAAATCCTGACACACCACACAGCTCATTCTTAATTTGTTCACTAACCCCAACTACATAAATATTAGATTTCTCCTTGTTTGCATACAATCCAGTAGCTTGTGAAAAATAATTCATGTTGTTTGTCATGATACTCATAGATTCAGGGGCAGCTTTGCAGAAGCACATCAAGTCATCAGCAAAACAAAGGTGACTCAGTGCAAGTTCTTTGCACATGGGATGCCAGCTAAAGCTCTTGTCTGTACATGCTATCTTCAGGATTCTTGATAAATATTCCATTACCAGAACAAAGATTAATGGAGAAACTGGATCTCCCTGCCTAATGCCACGTTTTGCAGTGAAGTATCCATGAGCTTCCCCATTCATGTTGATGCTGAAACTGGCAGTTTGGATGCACTCAAGTAGCCAGCCACTGAACTTTACAGGGAAACCATATCCTTGCAGCATTTCCTTGATAAAACCCTAGTGAATTGTGTCATAAGCTTTCCTTAGATCAGTCTTCATCAAGCATCTAGGAGAGGAATGTTTCCTATTGTAATTCTTAATAAGATCCTGACATATGATTATGTTGCGTACTATTGATCTCTGAGCCACAAAAGCTCCCTGGTTCACAGAGACAAGTGTAGGAAGTACTTTTGCCAATCTCCCACACAGAATCTTGGAGATGCACTTGTAGATGGTCTTGCAGCAGACTATAGGTCTGAAATCAGATGCCTTCTCAAGGTTAGGTACCTTCTGTACAAGGCACAAGTTTGTGGCATTCACCTCTTTGAGCAATTTAGAGGACTCAAAGAAGTCTATAATAACATCAGTCACTTCTTGCCCCACAATATGCCAAGCTTCTTTGAAAAATCCTGATCCAAATCCATCTGGCCTTGGGCTTTTGTTGCAGTCAATATCAAACATAGCTTTTTTCACTTCATCAGCATTCACTGGGGCAATCAGTGTCATCTCTTGATGCAAGTCTAGTCTGTGGCCTGCACAGAAAAAACTTTCTTCTGCTGTAGTGTCCCTGACTCCTGTGAGCCCCACCATCTCTCTGTAAAACCTCACAAATTCCTCCATGATCAATTTCTGGTCTTCCAGTATGGTTTCCTCCTGTGTCTTAATGGAGTGTAGTCTGTTCTGCTGTCTCCTCTGCTTCATCATTGCATGAAAAAACTGGGTGTTCCCATCTCCCAATTGAATCCATCTGGCATTGCTTTTTTGTTGTAAGAAGTTCTCAGCTGCCATATTCACTTCATTGTATCTGTTCCTGGCCTGCATTTCTGTCTGTTGCAATGCCTCAGTTAGAGGCTCCTTGTTTGCTTCTGTTTGAGCTTGGGTCATGGTAGCTCTTGCAATGTCTGCTTGTGCTAATATGTCACTAAATTCTTCCCTATTTAGCTTTTTCAGCACTGCCCTCACTTTTTTCAGTTTTTGATATACTCTAAACATTTTTGTGCCTTGTGTTCTGTAATTCCAGGCTTGCTGCACCATTTCTTGGAATTCAGAGTGGAGGCTCCACATGTTAAAGAATTTAAAGGGGATATTTCTTTTTTTTTGTGAATTCTTTTTGTAGAGTTAAACAGATTGGAGAATGGTCAGATACACCCTCTGGATGGAAATGTAGATCAAACTGATCATGCTCCTGGATCCAGAGGCAGTTGGCAAATGCCCAATCAATTTTGGAATAAACTCTACCTCCCCTCTCATGCCTATTGTTCCAAGTGTACTGACACCCAGACCAACTCAGTTCTGTGAGGAAACAGTCTTCAATGCAAGCTTTAAAGTCTTGTATTTCAGCCAATGTTACTGGTACTCCTCCTTGTCTATTGCCAGGAACTAGAACATTGTTAAAATCCCCCCAACAAACCAGGGTGTCTTGCAATTAATTGCAAAATCAGATAGATCCTTCCACAGTATCTTCCTTTCCTCCTTTTCATTTTGACCATATACAAAGCTTACCACAAACTTCATTTTCCTCACAATATTAATAACTTTACAGATGATCATTTGCACTGAAGAAAAAATCACATCAACATGAAAATAATTTGGCAACCATCTTAACCATATTCTACCCAACCTATGATCATTATGATTACTATATGATTCCCACCCTGGCATGAAACTATTTTTTCATTTTTCCAGATTAACTAATCTTATTTTAGTTTCTAGAAAAGCCAGCAAGCCATAATTGTTCTTTTTGCAGAAAATGGCAACTTCCCTCTTCTTATTTGGGCCATTAAGGCCTCTTACATTCCATATAAGGATCCTATCCATGACTACCAGTCAAGATAGGAGACTTACCATGTGATGGCACCATGTCTGTGTGCAGAACCTTCTGTCCTGGCTCTATAGTTTCCTCTTGTGACTGTTGCCCTTCCTGCACTTCTCCTTCATTTTGCAGTAATTCAAAAGGATTCTGTGTCTGTGGATTGCCATTTTTTTGTTGCTGAATTTGTCTGTAATTGCCTCTTCCAGCTCTTAATCCTCTCCCTGCATTCCACATTCTACCTATCCCCCTCCCTGCATTCTCCCATTGCTTTCTCCTAGGGTTTTCTTGTTATGCTTGTGGGTTCTGCACATGCACAGTTTGAGTCACAGGACCTGCAGCAGCTTTCTTCTTTCTGCATTCAGGTTCACTATGCCCATATTGTTTACAATGACTGCATAGAAAAGGTTTCCAGTCATATTCCACCTCCTGTTCCACAATATTGCCCTCCTCATTCTTATAGTGTACTTTGTCAGGGTATACACCACAAATTTCTACTTCAATCAGCACTCTGGCATAGTGAATCCCTACCTTGAGCTCTGTGTTTCTATCTGCCATCATTGGCCTTCCAACAAGGCTTGCAATTTTGCTCAACCCCATTACATTCCAGTATTTCACATTTAATTCGGGAAATTTTACCCAAATAGGAACCGAGGTCAATTCCTCATGAGCATAATCCACATTTTCAAACCATGGCCTAACAATCATAGGTTTATTGTCAAAGTGATAAACCCCTTCTTGTATTACAGCATCCCTCTGCTCCAGAGAGTCAAAACGAACTAGTACTAGGCCATTTTTCATCATTGCAATTTTGTTCATCCCCCGTTTTGCGCAAATTCGTCTTAGAAATCCACTTAAAACATTAATTGGTGGTCTTGACCCCATTACATAGCAGACAACCGCTTGGTTCCAGTAATTAATTTCAGATTCAATATCCATAAAGCTAATTTCCCCAACCGGTTTACCCTCATGCATTATAGGCGCAATAAAATCCAATTTAAATCCAGCATTTTTTAATTTGGAGATATCAAATTTTTCCCAAGCTGAAATCTTACCTACATCTGCAGTTTCTTGCTATTTTGCTTGGTCTGAGCCTTCATCTTCATCTTCAGACGAAAATTGAGTTTTGGCCTTCTCCTTCATCTTCGAGAGCCAAGAATTGATTTTCTCTCTTGTTAATTCCATCTGCTGCACTGTTTCAGTCTGTGCTTCAAGTGTCATGACTTCAGGAGCCTCCAATTCATCTGTGAGATTGCGAACAACCCGATCTAGGTTGTCTCGATTGGTACTGTTACATTGCCTATGAGTCACAGTTTTTGTGGGACACGGTGGAGCTATTGAGTTTTCCGCATCGTCATCGTGATTTCCATTTCCTCTCTTTGCCTTACCTTTCTTCCCCATTGAAACTCAGAGCTGCGTTAATGTCTAACGAGCAATGTCGAGGAGAGAGGAGAGCGCATTTTCTAGAGAGAGAAAATGTTTTTCGGGATGCGATGCCAATGTTCGCGATGCCAATGTTTTCGCCGAAAAACGGGCGACATGGGTGATATCTGAGTTCGGGAATCAAAGCGACCCTCCCGGGGCACCGGGGGTCCCCTATGGCCATAATAGAGTCCCCGAATAAATTTCGGGCGAAAACGACAATCGGGCCACGGGAATGCTTTAGGGCACGTGTTCTGGGCCATTTTACGCAAAGTTTTCGACGTTAAAATTTTCGGCCCATATCGTACGAGAGACCCGTATGGGACAAGGGAGGCCCCTAGGGTCGGTTATTGGGTCCCTGATAGGCTTGCAACGACGATTTTACGCGATGCCAATGTTTTGGCCCAAAAAAAGGCGACATGGATGATATCTGAGTTCGGGAATCAAGGTGCCCCTCCCGGGGCACCGGGGATCCCCTAGGGCCATAATAGAGTCCCCGAAAAAATTTCGGTCGAAAATGGCAACCGGGCCCCGGGAATGCTCTAGTGGGCCATTTTACGCAAAGTTTTCGACGTTAATATTTTCGGGCCATATCGTACAGGAGAACCCTGTGGGACATGGGAGGCCCCTAGGGTCAGTTATCGGGGCCCTGATAGGCTTCTAAGGGCGATTTAACGCGATGCCAATGTTTTGGGCCCAAAACGGGCGGCATGGGTGATATCTGAGTTCGGGAATCAAGGTGATCCTCCCGGGGCACCGGAGGTCCCCTAGGGCCATAATCGAGTCCCCGAAAAAATTTCGGGCGAAAACGGCAATCGAGCCCCGGGAGTGCTCTAGGGGACGTGTTTTGGGCAATTTTACGCGAAGTATTCGACGTTAATATTTTCGGCCTATATCGTACGGGAGACACCTATGGGACATGGGAGGCTCCTAGGGTCGGTTATTGGGTCCTGATAGGCCTGTATGGGCAGTTTTACGCGATGCCAATGTTTTGTCCCAAAAACGGGCGACATGGGTGATATCTGAGTTCGAGAATGAAGGTGACCCTCCCGGGGCACCGGGGTCCCTAGGGCCATAATAGAGTCCCCGAAAAAATTTCGGGCGAAAATGGCAACCGGGCCCCGGGAATGCTCTAGGGGACGTGTTCTGGGCCATTTCACGCAAACTTTTCGACGTTAATATTTTCGGCCCATATCGTACGGGAGACCCCTATGGGACATGGGAGGCCCCTAGGGTTGGTTATTGGGTCCCTGATAGGCTTGTAAGGGCGGTTTTACGGGATGCTAATGTTTTTTTTGGTGCAAGTCAGAAATTGTATTATTGCTCTCTTTAATGTAACAAGATTACAGTCCTTAAGCAATGCAGATCCAAGGCCACCTACTAGGTAGGGTTCCTTTTTGCTACATCCCTCTACTACCTTACATCCCTTCAATCCTGGTGCAACTCACTACAGACAGTGGTTCACCCTCTCTGTAAACATTACAATTTGCAAAAATTGTTTCTCACCATCTCTGTAAACATTACAATTTGCAAAAATTATTTCTGACTTACAGCAAAATACAAAAACATATATATCTAAAAAATATTACAACAAAAACTTCCAGGAGCTGATTCATTCCTCCTTCTTTCTTGCTTCATCTACCTGCTGTGCCCATTCAAGCTGATCCACATCACTCTACTGTCTAGCTCCCTGTACAGGTACTGGAGTCCTGCATTTCTTCTTGTTTTTTCCTGCAAAAACCTCTCCTGGAATCTGGTCCTGCCTATCTGCTGGGTCTGCTGTGGTACACAGATCAGCTGAGAATCTCTCTAACCATTTTTTATCCCTGCTGTTGATCTTTCTCAGCCTGCTGCATTGCTGCATTCTGGTCCTCACTGATTGCTGCATTCTGGTCCTCATTCTTTCTGATCTGCTGAATTTTATTTCTTCTTCACTCTGCCTAGCTTCAGCAGCCTGCTACAGATACCCTGCTGGGACCTACTGCCTGAATTTCTGCACAGGTTTCCTGTCTAACAGAACTGTTAGTTCTCTGCTGAAAAACCTGATGTATTCTGAGTTCGGGATGTTAATGTTTTAGCCTAATAACGGGCGACATGGGTGATATCTGAGTTCGGGAATCAAGGTGACCTTCCCGGGGCACCGGGGTTCCTCTAGGGCCATAACAGAGTCCCCGAAAAAATTTCGGGCAAAAACGGCAACCGGGCCCCGGAAATCCTCTAGGGGACGTGTTCTGGGCCATTTTAGGTGAAGTTTTCGACGTTAATATTTACGGCCCATATCGTACGGGAGACCCCTATGGGAAATGGGAGGCCCTAGGGTCGGTTATTGGGTCCCTGATAGTCTTGTAAGGGCGGTTTTACGCGATGCCAATGATTTGGCCCAAAAAAGGGCGACTTGGTTGAAATCTGAGTTTGGGAATCAAGGTGACCTTCCCGGGGCACCGGGGGTCCCCAAGGGCCATAATAGATTCCCCGAAAAAATTTCGGGCGAAAACGGCAACCGGGCCCCGGGAATGCTCTTGGGACGTGTTCTGGGCCACTTTACGCAATGTTTTCGACGTTAATATTTTCGGCCCATATCGTACGGGAGACCTCTATGGGACAAGGGAGGCCCCTAGGGTCGGTTATTGGGTCCCTGACAGGCTTGTAACGGCGGTTTTACGCGATGCCAATGTTTTGGCCCAAAAAAAGGCGACATGGATGATATCTGAGTTCGGGAATCAAGGTGACCCTCCCGGGGCACCGGGGATCCCCTAGGGCCATAATAGAGTCCCCGAAAACATTTCGGTCGAAAATGGCAACCGGGCCCCGGGAATGCTCTAGTGGGCCATTTTACGCAAATTTTACGACGTTAATATTTTCGGGCCATATCGTACAGGAGACCCCTATGGGACATGGGAGGCCTCTAGGGTCGGTTATTGGGTCCCTGATAGGCTTGTAAGGGCGGTTTTACGCGATGCCAATGTTTTGGGCCAAAAACGGGCGACATGGGTGATATCTTAGTTCGGGAATCAAGGTGACCCTCCCGGGGCACCGGGGGTCCCCTAGGGCCATAATAGAGTCCCCGAAAAACATTCGGGCGAAAACGGCAACCGGGCTCCGGGAATGCTCAAGGGGACGTGTTCTGGGCCATTTTAAGCAAAGTTTTCGACATTAATATTTTTGGCCCATATCGTACAAGAGACCCCTATGGGACATGGGAGGCCTCTAGGGTCAGTAATTGGGTCCCTAATAGGCTTCTAAGGGCGGTTTTACGCGATGCCAATGTTTTGGCCCCAAAACGGGCGACATGGGTGAGATCTGAGTTCGGGAATCAAGGTGATCCTCCCGGGGCACCGGGGGTCCCCTAAGGCCATAATCGAGTCCCCGAAAAAATTTCGGGCGAAAACGGCAATCGAGCCCCGGGAGTGCTCTAGGGGACGTGTTTTGGGCCATTTTACGCGAAGTATTCGACGTTAATATTTTCAGCCCATAACGTACGGGAGACCCGTATGGGAAATGGGAGGCTCCTAGGGTCGGTTATTGGGTCCCTGATAGGCCTGTATGGGCAGTTTTACGCGATGCCAATGTTTTGTGCCAAAAACGGGCGACATGGGTGATATTTGAGTTCGAGAATGAAGGTGCCCCTCCCGGGGCACCGGGGGTCGCTAGGGCCATAATAGAGTCCCCAAAAAAATTTCGGAAGAAAATGGCAACCGGGCCCCGGGAATACTCTAGCGGACGTGTTCTGGGCCATTTCACGCAAACTTTTCGATGTTAGTATTTTCGGCCCATATTGTACGGGAGACCCCTACGGGACATGGGTGGCCCCTAGGGTTGGTTATTGGGTCCCTTACGCGATGCCAATGATTTGGCCCAAAAAAGGGCGACTTGGTTGAAATCTGAGTTTGGGAATCAAGGTGACCTTCCCGGGGTACCGGGGGTCCCCAAGGGCCATAACAGAGTCCCCAAAAAAATTTCGGGCAAAAACGGCAACCGGGCCCCGGAAATCCTCTAGGGGACGTGTTCTGGGCCATTTTAGGTGAAGTTTTCGACGTTAATATTTACGGCCCATATCGTACGGGAGACCCCTATGGGAAATGGGAGGCCCTAGGGTCGGTTATTGGGTCCCTGATAGTCTTGTAAGGGCGGTTTTACGCGATGCCAATGTTTTGGCCCAAAAAAGGGTGACTTGGTTGATATCTGAGTTTGGGAATCAAGGTGACCTTCCCGGGGCACCGGGGGTCCCCAAGGGCCATAATAGATTCCCCGAAAAAATTTCGGGTGAAAACGGCAACCGGGCCCCGGGAATGCTCTAGGGGACGTGTTCTGGGCCATTTTACGCAAAGTTTTCGAGGTTAATATTTTCGGCCCATATCGTACGAGAGACCTCTATGGGAAATGGAAGGCCCTAGGGTCGGTTATTGGGTCCCTGATAGGCTTGTAAGGGCGGTTTTACGCGATGCAAATGTTTTGGCCCAAAAAAGGGCGACTTGGTTGATATCTGAGTTTGGGAATCAAGGTGACCCTCCCGGGGCACCGAGGGTCCCCTAGGGCCATAATAGAGTCCCCGAACATATTTCGGGCGAAAACGGGAACCGGGCCCCGGGAATGCTCTAGGGGACGTGTTCTGGGCCATTTTACGCAAAGTTTTCGACTTTAATATTTTCGGCCCAGATCATACAGGAGACCCCTATGGGACATGGGAGGCCCCTAGGGTCGGTCATTGGGTTCCTGATAGGCTTGTAAGGGTGGTTTTACGCAATGGCAATGTTTTAGCCGAAAAACGGGCGACATGGGTTATATGTGAGTTCGGGAATCAAGGTGCCCCTCTCGGGGCACCGGGGGTCGCCTAGGCGCATAAGAGAATCGCTGAAAAAATTTCGGGCGAAAACGGCAACCGGGCCCTAGGAATGCTCTAGGGGACGTGTTCGTGGCCATTTTACGAAAAGTTTTCGATGTTAATATTTTCGGCCCATATCGTACAGGTGACCCCTATGGGACATGGGAGGCCCCTAGGGTCGGTTATTGGGTCCCTGATAGGCTTTTAAGGGCGGTTTTACGCGATGCTAATGTTTTGGCCCAAAAAAGGGCGACTTGGTTGATATCTGAGTTTGGGAATCAAGGTGACCCTCCCAGGGCACCGGGGGTCCCCTAGGACCATAATAGATTTCCCGAAAAAATTTCGCACGAAAATGACAACCAGGGCCCGGGAATGCTCTAGAGGACGTGATCTGGGCTATTTTACGCAAAGTTTTCGACGTTAATATTTTCGGCCCATATCGTATGGGAGACCCATATGGAAATGGGAGGCCCCTAGGGTCGGTTGTTGGGTCCCTGATAGTCTTGTAAGGGCAGTTTTACGCGATGCCAATGTTTTTTTTTTGTGCAAGTCAGAAATTGTATTATTGCTAACTGTAACGTAACATGATTACAGCCTATCTGCTGACATCTGATTCTGATTTTTCCTGGTGAAACTGCTGCATGAATTTCTGCACTGATTCTCTAGCTTTTCTGCTACTTCCTCTTTCTGTTTTGCTTCTGCCAATTGATTCTGGATTACCTTCTGTAACATTGCTGCATGAATTTCTGCATCTACAAAACACAAATGGATTTTACAGATTTCTAATCCATCTTTTATCCTTGCTGTTTAGCTTCCTGTTGCTACTACACTGTTGAATTTCGATTCTGATTGTCTGCTGAATCTGCTGAATAACCTGTGACATTGGCATTCTGCACCTCTCAAAGCACATCAGGTTCCTGCTTCTCCATACCCAGTACACAGCTGCTGCAATCCTTGCTGCATACACTTCTTTCCTGAATCTCGAGCATTTCTGTCTATTAACCCAGTTGAGCATTCCCTGGGTTGTGTTTGCTCTTGCAAATATTTGCAGCCAAGTCTTTAGCTGGTTCAGTGCCTCTGTTGAAACATTACAACTGAAAAACAAATGGCTATGATTTTCTTTTTCCATTTTGCATAAGTAGAAGATGGTGTCACCACTTAGGAATCCCATTTTCTGCAGCCTATCCTTGGTCAGCAGTCTCCCCATTTGGGCCAACCATAAACAGAAGCTTTGCCTAGGTATAATAATCTTTCCCCAGATCAGGTCAGCATGTCTGGATTTTGGCAAATTCCCCATCAATACCCTGTATCCACTAGCAGCAGAGTATATTCCATTTTGAGTATCCTTCCACACTCCTCTGGTTGTATAATGGCCCTGGAAGTGGCTTTTGATCTTGTTGAGCTTTGTCCAGTACCAACTAGCTCCCCACACAGGAGCATAGTTCCAAAAATTGTTTCCTTTCAAATACACTCCATTAATCCATTTAACCCATAGTGTGTCTTTTTTTGTGGCTAAATCCCATATATGCTTCCCATTTAGGGCAATATTAAACCATTTGCAATGTTTAATATTTATGCCACCATTTCTTCTTGGGCTGCAGACTACATCCCAGGCAACCAGGCTTGTTTTGTGCTTTTGGTCAGTAGTCTCCCATAAAAAGACTCTGCATTTTTGCTCTATACTTTTCAGTACCCCAGCAGGCATGATAAAAATGCTTGACCAGTATACATGTATAGATAATAACACAGAATTGATTAATTGTGCCCTTCCCGCATATGAGAAGTTTCTGGAAGCCCAAATATGTAGTTTTTTGTCATTTTATCCACCAAGCATTCACAATCTATTTTACTCCATTTTGATGGGGATAGTGGGACACCCAGGTATTTCATTGGTAGTGCACCCTCCTGAAACCCTAAGAGATACAGCAGCTCATTTTTTTCGTGTTCACTAACACCTGCCACATACATGTTTGATTTTTCCTAGTTTGCAAATAGCCCTGTAGCTTGTGAAAAGTAGTTCATGCAGTTCATTAAGATACTCACAGAGTCAGGGGCAACTTTGCAGAAGCACATCAAGTCATCAGCAAAGCAGAGGTGACTCAGTGTAAGCTCTTTGCACATGGGGTGCCAGTTGAAACTATTGTCCATGCAAGCTATCTTTAATATTCTTGACAAATATTCCATAACCAAGACAAAGATTAATGGAGAGATTGGGTCTCCCTGTCTAATGACACGCTTTGCAGTGATGTATCCATGGACTTCCCCATTCAGGTTGCTGCTGAAGCTAGCGGTTTGGATACACTCCAGTATCCAACCACGAAACTTCAGTGGGAAGCCATACCCTTGCAGCATTTCCTTGATAAAACCCCAGTGAACTGTGTCATAAGCTTTCCTGGGGTCAATCTTCATCAGGCATCTAGGAGAGGATTGTTTCCTATTATAGTGCTTGATTAGATCCTGACAAATCATGATGTTGTGGACTACTGATCTCTGTGCCACAAAAGCTCCCTGATTCACTGAAATTAGTTTAGGAAGCACACTTTCCAGTCTCCCACATAGAACCTTGGAGATGCACTTGTAGATGGTGTTGCAGCAAGCTATGGGCCTGTAATCAGAAGCCTTTTCAGGACTTAGTATTTTCTGCACAAGACACAAGTTAGTTGCATTCACCTCTTTGAGCATTTTGGAAGACTCAAAAAAGTCAATAATAGCCTCAGTTACTTCCTGTCCCACAGTATGCCAGGCTCCTTTGAAGAAACCTGATCCAAAACCATCAGGGCCTGGACTTTTATTAGAGTCAATTTCAAACATTGCACTCTTGACTTCCTCAGCAGTCACAGGGGCATTCAGGGTCATCTGTTGGTGTATGTCTAATCTGTGTCCTGCTCAAAAGAAACTGTTTTCTGGCGATGCCAATGTTTTAGCCCAAAAACGGGCGACATGGGTGATATCTGAGTTCGGGAATCAAGGTGACCCTCCTGGGGCACCGGGGTTCTCCTAGGGCCATAATAGAGTCCGTGAAAAATGTTCGGGCGAAAACGGCAACCGGGATCCCGGGAATGCTCTAGGGGACGTGTTCTGGGCCATTTTACGCAAAGTTTTCGACGTTAATATTTTCGGCCCATATCATACGGGAGACCCCTATGGGACATGGGAGGCCCTAGCGTCGGTTATTGGGTCCCTGATAGGCTTGTAAGGGCGATTTTACGCGATGCCAATGTTTTCGCCCAAAAAAGGGCGACTTGGTTGATTTCTGAGTTTGGGAATCAAGGTGCCCTTCCCGTGGCTCCAGGGGTCCCCTAGGGCCATAATAGAGTCCCCGAAAAAATTTCGGGCCAAAACGGAAACCGGGCCCCGGGAATGCTCTAGGGGAACGTGTTCTAGGCCATTTTACGCAAAGTTTTCGATGTTAATATTTTCTGCCCATATCGTACGGGAGACCCCTATGGGACATGGGAGGCCCCAGGGTCGATTATTGGGTCCCTGATAGGCTTGTAAGGGCAGTTTTACGCGATGCCAATGTTTTAGCCCAAAAACGGGCGACTTGGGTGATATCTGAGTTCGGGAATCAAGGTGACCCTCCTCGGGCACCGGGGGTCTCCTAGGGCCATAATAGAGTCCGCGAAAAAATATCGGGCGAAAACGGTAACCGGGCCCCGGGAATGCTCTAGGGGACGTGTTCTGGGCCATTTTACGCAATGTTTTCGACGTTAATATTTTCGGCCCATTTCGTACGGGAGACCCCTATGGGACAAGGGAGGCCCTAGGGTCGATTATTGGGTCCCTGATAGGCTTGTGAGGGCGGTTTTACGCGATGCCAATGTTTTAGCCCAAAAACGGGCGACATGGGTGATATCTATGTTTGGGAATCAAGGTGACCCTCCCGGGGCACCGGGGGTCCCCTAGGGCCATAATAGAGTCCCCGAGAAAATTTCGGGCGAAAACGGAAACCGGGCCCCGGGAATGCTCTAGGGGACGTGTTCTGGGCCATTTTACGCAAAGTTTTCGACGTTAATATTTTCGGCCCATTTCGTACGGGAGACCCCTATGGGACAAGGGAGGCCCTAGGGTCGATTATTGGGTCCTTGATAGGCTTGTAAGGGCGGTTTTACGCGATGCCAATGTTTTAGCCCAAAAACGGGCGACATGGGTGATATCAGAGTTTGGGAATCAAGGTGCCCCTCCCGGGGCACCGGGGGTCCTCTAGGGCCATAATAGAGTCCCCGAGGAAATTTCGGGCGAAAACGGAAACCGGGCCCCGGGAATGCTCTAGGGGACGTGTTCTGGGCCATTTTACGCAAAGTTTTCGACGTTAATATTTTCGGCCCATATCGTACAGGAGACCCCTATGGGACATGGGAGGCCCGTAGGGTCGGTTATTGGGTCCTTGATAGGCTTGTAAGGGAGGTTTTACGCGTTGCCAATGTTTGTTTTTTTTTTTTTTTATGGTGCAAGTTAGAAATTGTATTATTACTAGCTGCAATGTAGCAAGATTACAGCCCACAGGTAATGCAAAACCAAGGCCACCTACTAGGTAGGGTTCCTTGTATGTACATCCATTTTACAACCACACAACCCTAAAAACACACCTGGAGCAACATACTGCATCTAGTGGCTTATCCTAGCTGATGTACGGCAATTACAAACCACAAAACAATTAGCTGTTACATATTCTACAGAAAAACATAAAATATTTCCACTTACACCAAACTACAAAGACTTAGTGCAAATAACAATTATGCACTCCCTATCCATCTGTTAATCTTCTTCTTACTGCTGCATTTGCTGTATTTCTGAAGTTGACTATCTGCTGATCTGCTGCATTCTGCATCACAAACAGTCTGCTCCAATCAAAATATTGGCTTTTTCTGCTTCTCCATATCCAGTACACTGTTGACTAGATCTCCCCTATCCATCTCTTATCCCTGCTGTTAATCTTCCTCTTGGTGTTACTGCATTGTTGGATTCTGCTTCTGACTACTTGCTGAACCTGTTGCATGAGCTGTGACACTGGTATACTGCCTCCACCAGCATAGTGAGTATTCCTACATCTCCAAATCCAGTAAACTGCTGCTACTAGCCCTGCTACATACACTTCCTTCCTGAGTCTCGAGCATTTTTGCCTGCTTATCCAGTTGAGCATGCCCTGAATTGTGTTTGCTTTTGCTGATATTTGCAGCCACCCCTTCAGTTGATCCAGGACTACTGTTGACACATTACAGTTAAAAAACAGGTGATTGTGGTCCTCTGGTTTCAGCTTGCACAGGTAGCATATGTCATCTCCATTCAAGAATCCCATTCTCTGTAACCTATCTTTTGTTAACAATCTTCCCATTTGAGCTAACCATAAGAAAAAGCTTTGTCTAGGCATGGATATCTTTCCCCAGATCAGATTAGCATGTCTGTACTTTGGCATGTCTCCTAGTAACATCCTATAGCCACTTGCAGCAGAATAAATACCATCAGATGCATACTTCCATGCTCCCCTTGTTGTGTATTAACCCTGAAAATAGCTTTTGATCTTGTTCAGCTTCTTCCAGTACCAGCTAGTACCACACATTGGAACATAATTCCAGAAGTTCTCTCCTTTCAAATAAACCCCATTAATCCATTTTACCCACAGTGTGTCTTTTTTTGTGGCTAGATTCCAGATATGCTTCCCATTTAGAGCTATGTTGAACCATTTCCAATTCTTAACATTTAGTCCACCATTTTTCCTTGGTCTGCATACAATGTCCCATGCCACCAAGCTTGTCTTGTGCTTCTGTTCAGTTGTCCCGCACAAGAAAAATCTGCATTTTCGCTCCACACTTTTCAGTACTCCAGCAGGCATAATGAAGATGCTTGACCAGTATACATGTATAGAGAATAATACAGAGTTTATTAGTTGAACTCTTCCTGCATAAGAGAGGTTCCTGGAGGCCCAGATCTGCAATTTCTTTGTCATTTTATCCACCAAGCATTCACAATCTAATTTGCTCCATTTAGAAGGGGACAGTGGGACACCCAGGTATTTCATGGGCAGAGTCCCCTCACTGAATCCTGAAATGTGCAACAGTTCATTCTTGACTTGTTCATTTACCCCTGCTACATAAATATTTGATTTTTCCTTGTTTGCAACCAGACCAGTAGCTTGTGAGAAGTGATTTAAGCTGTTCATCATGGTACTCACAGATTCAGGGGCAGCTTTACAGAAACACATTAAGTCATCAGCAAAGCAGAGGTGGCTCAATGCAAGTTCTTTGCACATTAAGTCATCTTCAGGATTCTTGACAAATATTCCATTACCAATACAAATATTAATGGAGAGATTGGATCACCCTGTCTGATGCCACGTTTTGCAAAAAAGTGTCCATGTGCTTCCCCATTTATATTGATGCTGAAACTAGCTGTTTGGATGCATTCAAGTAGCCATCCACTGAATTTTACAGGGAATCCATACCCTTGCAGTATTTCCAATGTTTTAGCCCAATGGAAATGTTTTAGCCCAAAAACGGGCGACATGGGTGATATCTGAATTCGAGAATCAAGGTGACCCTCCCGGGGCACCGGGTTTCCCCTAGGGCCATAAGAGAGTCCTCGAAAAAATATCGGGCGAAAACGGCAAACGGGCCCCGGGAATGCTCTAAGGGACGTGTTCTGGGCCATTTTACGCGAAGTTTTCGACGTTAATATTTTCGGCCCATATCGTACGGGAGATCCCTATGGGACATGGGAGGCCCCTAGGGTCGGTCATTGGGTCCGTGATAGGCTTGTACGGGCGGTTTTACGCGATGCACATGTTTTGGCCCAAAAAAGGGCGACTTGGTTGATATCTGAGTTTGGGAATCAAGGTGCCCTTCCCGGGACACCGAGGGTCCCCTAGGGCCATAATAGAGTCCCCGAACACATTTCGGGCGAAAACGGCAACCGGGCCCCGGGAATGCTCTAGGGGACGTGTTTTGGGCCATTTTACGCAAAGTTTTCGACGTTAATATTTTCGGCCCATATCGTACAGGAGACCCCTATGGGACATGGGAGGCCCCTAGGGTCGGTCATTGGGTCCCTGATAGGCTTGTCAGGGCGGTTTTACGCGATGCCAATGTTTTAGCCCAAAAACGGGCGACATGGGTGATATCTGCGTTCGGGAATCAAGGTGACCCTCCCGGGGCACCGGGGGTCCCCTAGGGCCATAAGAGAGTCGCTGAAGAAATTTCGGGCAAAAAAGGCAACCGGCCCCAGGAATGCTCTAGGGGACGTGTTCTTGGCCATTTTACGCGAAGTTTTCGATGTTAATATTTTCGGCCCATATCGTATGGGAGACCCATATGGAAATGGGAGGCCCCTAGGGTCGGTTATTGGGTCCCTAATAGTCTTATAAGGGCGGTTTTATGCGATGCCAATGTTTTATTTTGGTGCAAGTCAGAAATTGTATTATTGCTAACTGTTACGTAACATGATTACAGCCCATAGGCAATGTAAAATCAAGGCCACCTACTAGGTAGGGTTCCTTTTTTCTACATCCCTTTTCTACCTTACAAAACTACAATAGACCTGGAGCAACTCACTACAAGCAGTGGTTCCCCATATCAGAAACACAACAAAATAAACCAAATTATTCCTGACTTACAACAAAATACATAACATAGTAAACTAAAATATTACAGATTCTCTAGCCTTGCTGATCTTCCGGATTCTGCTTCTTCCACTTTCTGCCTATCTGCTGACATCTGATTCTGATTTTTCCTGGTGAAACTGCTGCATGAATTTCTGCACTGATTCTCTAGCTTTTCTGCTACTTCCTCTTTCTGTTTTGCTTCTGCCAATTGATTCTGGATTACCTTCTGTAACATTGCTGCATGAATTTCTGCATCTACAAAACACAAATGGATTTTACAGATTTCTAATCCATCTTTTATCCTTGTTGTTTAGCTTCCTGTTGCTACTGCACTGTTGAATTCTGATTCTGATTGTCAGCTGAATCTGCTGAATAACCTGTGACATTGGCATTCTGCTCCTCTCAAACCACATCAGGTTCCTGCTTCTCCATACCCAGTACACAGTTGCTGCAATCCCTGCTGCATACACTTCTTTCCTGAATCTCGAGCATTTCAGTCTACTAACCCAGTTGAGCATTCCCTGGGTTGTGTTTGCTCTTGCAGATAGTTGCAGCCAAGTCTTTAGCAGGTTAAGTGCCTCTGTTGAAACACTACAGCTGAAAAACAAATGGCTATGATTTTCTGTTTCCATTTTGCATAAGTAGCAGATGGTGTCACAACTTAGGAATCCCATTTTCTGCACCCTCTCCTTGGTCAGCAGTCTCCCCATTTGGGCCAACCATAAACAGAAGCTTTGCCTAGGTACAGTAATCTTTCCCCAGATCAGGTCAACATGTCTGGATTTTGGCAAATTCCCCATCAATACCCTGTATCCACTAGCAGCAGAGTATATTCCATTTTGAGTATCCTTCCACACTCCTCTGGTTGTATAATGGCCCTGGAAGTGGCTTTTGATCTTGTTGAGCTTTGTCCAGTACCAACTAGCTCCCCACACAGGAGCATAGTTCCAAAAATTTTTTCCTTTCAAATACACTCCATTATTCCAATTAACCCACAGTGTGTCTTTTATTATGGCTAAATCCCATATATGCTTCCCATTTAGGGCTATATTAAACCATTTGTCATGTTTAATATTTATGCCACCATTTCTTCTTGGTCTGCAGACTACATCCCAGGCAACCAGGCTTGTTTTGTGCTTTTGGTCAGTAGTCGCCCATAAAAAGAATCTGCATTTTTGCTCTATACTTTTCAGTACCCCAGCAGGCATAATAAAAATGCTTGACCAGTATACATGTATAGATAATAACAAAGAATTGATTAATTGTGCCCTTCCTGCATATGAGAGGTTTCTGGAAGCCCAAATATGTAGCTTTTTTGTCATTTTATCCACCAAGCATTCACAGTCTATTTTACTTCATTTTGATGGGGATAGTGGGACACCCAGGTATTTCATTGGCAGTGCACCCTCCTGAAACCCTGAGAGATACAGCAACTCATTTTTTTCTTGTTCACTAACACCTGCCACATACATGTTTGATTTTTCCTGGTTTGCAAATAGCCCTGTAGCTTGTGAAAAGTAGTTCATGCAGTTCATTAAGATACTCACAGAGTCAGGGGCAGCTTTGCAGAAGCACATCAAGTCATCAGCAAAGCAGAGGTGACTCAGTGTAAGCTCTTTGCACATGGGGTGCCAGTTGAAACTATTGTCCATGCAAGCTATCTTTAAGATTCTTGACAAATATTCCATAACCAAGACAAAGATTAATGGAGAGATTGGGTCTCCCTGTCTAATGCCACGCTTTGCGGTGAAGTATCCATGGACTTCCCCATTCAGGTTGATGCTGAAGCTAGCTGTTTGGATACACTCCAGTATCCAACCACTGAACTTCAGTGGGAAGCCATACCCTTGCAGCATTTCTTTGATAAAACCCCAGTAAACTTTGTCATAAGCTTTCCTGAGGTCAATCTTCATCAGGCATCTAGGAGAGGATTGTTTCCTATTATAGTGCTTGATTATATCCTGACAAATCATGATGTTGTGGACTATTGATCTATGTGCCACAAAAGCTCCCTGATTCACTGAAATTAGTTTAGGAAGCACACTTGCCAGTCTCCCACATAGAACCTTGGAGATGCACTTGTAGATGGTGTTGCAGCAAGCTATGGGCCTGTAATCAGAAGCCTTTTCAGGACTTGGTATTTTCTGCACAAGACACAAGTTAGTTGCATTCACCTCTTTGAGCATTTTGGAAGACTCAAAAAAGTCAATAATAGCCTCAGTCACTTCCTGTCCCACAGTATGCCAGGCTCCTTTGAAGAAACCTGATCCAAAACCATCAGGGCCTGGACTTTTATTACAGTCAATTTCAAACATTGCTCTCTTGACTTCCTCAGCAGTCACAGGGGCATTCAGGGTCATATGTTGGTGTATGTCTAATCTGTGTCCTGCTGAAAAGAAACTGTTTTCTGCTGCAGTGACTCTGGTTCCTGAGACTTCTAGCATTTCTCTGTAGAACCCCACAAATTCCTCCACAATCAAATTCTGGTCTTCTAAAAGGGTTCCCTCCTGTGTCTTGATGGAGTGCACTCTGTGTTGCTGTCTTCTCTGCTTCATGATTGCATGAAAGAATTGAGTATTTCCATCCCCTAACTGAACCCATTTTGCCTTGCTCTTTTGTTGTAAGATGTACCTCTTTCTGGCTTGCACTTCCTCCTGCTGTAATGTCTCATTTAGAGGGTCCTGGTTTGCTGCATTCTGAGCTTGATTCATAGTAGTTCTTGCTACCTCAGCTTGAGTTAGGATCCCACTAAATTCCTCTCTATTTAGCTTTTTCAGCACTAATCTAACTTTTTTCAGTTTCTGATAGACTCTAAATATTTTTGTGCCTTGTGTTCTGATGTTCCAAGCTTGCTGCACCATTGCTTGAAATTCAGAGTGGAGGCTCCACATGTTAAAGAATTTAAAGGGGGTATTTCTGTTTTTTGTGAGTTCTTTGTGCAGCGTTAAACAGATTGGAGAGTGATCAGACACATCCTCTGGATGGAATTTAAGATCAAACTGATCAAATTCCTGAATCCAAAGACTGTTGGCAAAAACCCAATCAATTTTAGAATATACTCTCCCTCCCCTCTCGTGCCTGTTATTCCAAGTGAATTGACACCCAGACCAGCTCAGTTCTGTAAGTTTACAATCCTCTAAACAGTCTTTCAAGTCTTGTATTTCAGCATATGTGATTGGGGCTCCTCCTTGTCTATTACCAGGTAGTAACACATTGTTGAAGTCCCCCCCAACAATCCAGGGTACATTGCAGTTCAGTGCATAAACAGAAAGGTCCTGCCACAGTTGCTTCCTTTCCTCATTTTCATTTAGCCCATAGACAAAGCTCACCACAAACTCCTTTTTTTTTTCATAATATTAGTTACTTTACAAGTCACCATTTGCACAGATGAAAATTTCACAACAACATGAAAATAATTTGGTAACCATCTAATCCAGATTCTGCCCAATCTATGATTTGTATGGTTGCTATATGATTCCCACCCTGGCATGAAATTTTCCTTGCATTTTTCCAAATTAACTAACCTAACTTTAGTTTCTAACAAAACCACAAAGCCACAATTATTCCTTTTGCAGAAAAGACTTACATCTTTTTGTTTATTAGGGCCATTTAGGCCTCTCACATTCCATATAAGGATCCTATCCATGACTATTAGTCAAGATAGGAGACTTACCATGTGTTGGCACCATACCAGGTAGCAGGTCCTCCTTTGCTGCTGGTTCTGCTGTTTCCCCTTGTGTTTTTTGCCCTTCCTGCACTTCTTTATCTTGCAATAAGTAAAATAAGTTCTGTGTCCGGGGATGTTGTTGAATTTGTCTATAAATCCCTCTCCCTGCTCTCAGGCCCCTCCCTGCATTCCCTGCTCTGCCTCTTCCTCTCCCTGCATTCTGCCATTGCTGGTTTCTAGGGTTTACTTGTGGTGGTGATCTATTCTGCACAGGCACAGATTGCGCCACAGGAGCTGCAGCAACAAGCTTCTTCCTGCAATCAGGTTCTCCATGTCCATGCTGTTTACAGTGGTTGCATATTACCGGTTTCCAATCATATTCAACCTCCTGCTCAACAATATTCCCCTTCTCATTCTTGAAATTAACTTTATCAGGGTATACATCTCCAATTTTCACTTCAATTAGCACTCTGGCATAGTGAATTCCTACCTTGAGTTCAGTGTTCCTATCTGCCATCATTGGTCTACCAACAAGGCTTGCAATTTTGCTTAAACCCATTGCATTCCAATACTTCACATTTAATCCTGGGAATTTCACCCATATAGGAACCGAAGTTAGTTCCTCTTGTGCATAATCCACATTTTCAGACCATGGTCTGACTATCATGGGTTTGTTGTTAAAATGATACACTCCTTCCTGTATTACAGCATCTCTCTGCCCCATTGAATCAAAACGAACCAAAACCAATCCATTTTTCATCATAGCAATTTTATTCATCCCCTTTTTTGCCCAAATTCGTCTAAGATATCCACTAAATACAGTAATTGGTGGTCTAGATCCCATGACATAGCAAACTACAGCTTGGTTCCAGTAGTTTATTTCAGATTCAATGTCTCTAAGGTTAATTTCCCCTACTGGTTTCCCTTCATGTATAACAGGCGCAATAAAATCTAGTTTAAAACCAGGATTTTTAAGCTTAGTTATGTCGAATTTTTCGCAAGTAGAGACCTTACCAATATCTGTATTCTCTTGCTGAATGGTTTGCTCTGTCTCTTCCTCTTCATGCTCTGACGAGAGTTGAGTACTTGCCTTCTCCTTCATTTTCGAGAGCCAAGTGTTGATTTTCTCTCTTGCTAGTTCCAATTGCTGCACTGTTTGAGTTTGCACTTCAGGTGTCATCACCTCAGGCGCCTCCAATTCATCGTTTAAATTGCGCACAACCCGATCTAGGGTTTCTCGATTACTGCTCGAACTTTGCCTTTGCTTCACCGTTTTAGTAGGACACGGCGGGGCTGAGTTTTCCACATTATCGCCATGCTTTTCTGTCCCTCGTTTTGCCTTGTCTTTCTTCCCCATTCAAACTCACAGATGCGCGGTGTAGAGGAGAGACAAGAGAGCAAAAACGACAAGGTGACCCTCCTGGGGCACCGGGGTCTCCTAGGGCCATAATAGAGTCCGCGAAAAAACTTCGGGCGAAAACGGCAACCGGGACCCCGGGAATGCTCTAGGGGACGTGTTCTGGGCCATTTTACGCAAAGTTTTCTACGTTAATATTTTCGGCCCATATCGTACGGGAGACCCCTATGGGACATGGGAGGCCCTAGGGTCGATTATTGGGTCCCTGATAGGCTTGTAAGGGCGGTTTTACGCGATGTCAATGTTTTGGCCCATAAAAGGGCGACTTGGGTGATATCTAAGTTTGGGAATAAAGGTGCCCCTCTCGGGGCACCGGGGGTCCCCTAGCGCCATAATAGAGTCCTCGAAAAAATTTCGGGCGAAAACGGTAACCGGGCCCCGGGAAAGCTCTAGGGGACGTGTTCTGGGCCATTTTACGCAAAGTTTTCGACGTTAATATTTTCGGCCCATTTGGTACAGGAGACCCCTATGGGACATGGGAGGCCTCTAGGGTCGATTATTGGGTCCCTGATAGGGTTGTAAGGGCGGTTTTACGCGATGCCAATGTTTTAGCCCAAAAACGGGCGACATGGGTGATATCTGAGTTCGGGAATCAAGGTGACCCTCCTGGGGCACCGGGGATCTCCTAGGGCCATAATAGAGTCCGCGAAAAAAGTTCGGGCGATAACGGCAACGAGATCCCGGGAATGCTCTAGGGGACGTGTTCTGGGCACTTTTACGCAAAGTTTTCGACGTTAATATTTTCGGCCCATATCGTACGGGAGACCCCTATGGGACATGGGAGGCCCTAGGGTCGGTTATTGGGTCCCTGATAGGCCTGTAAGGGCGGTTTTACGCGATGCCAATGTTTAGGCCCAAAAAAGGGCGACTTGGTTGATATCTGAGTTTAAGAATCAAGATGCCCCTCCCGGGGCACCGGGGGTCCCCTAGGGCCATAATAGAGTCCCCGAAAAAATTTCGGGCGAAAACGGCAACCGGGCCCCGGGAATGCTCTAGGGGACGTGTTCTGGGCCATTTTACGCAAAGTTTTCGACGTTAATATTTTCGGCCCATATCGTACAGGAGACCCCTATGGGACATGGGAGGCCCCTAGGGTTGGCCATTGGGTCCCTGATAGGCTTGGAAGGGCGGTTTTACGCGTTGCCAATGTTTTAGCCCAAAAACGGGCGACATGGGTGATATCTGAGTTCGGGAATCAAGGTGCCCTTCCAGGGGCACCGAGGGTCCCCTAGGGCCATAAGAGAGTCACCGAAAAAAAATCGGGCGAAAACGGCAACCGGGCCCCGGGAATGCTCTAAGGGACGTGTTCTGGGCCATTTTACGCGAAGTTTTCGACGTTAATATTTTCGGCCCATATCGTACGGGAGACCCCTATGGGACATGGGAGGCCCCTAGGGTCGGTTATTGGGTCCCTGATAGGCTTGTAAGTGCGGTTTTATGCGATGCCAATGTTTTCGCCCAAAAACGGGCGACATGGGTGATATCTGAGTTCGGGAATCAAGGTGACCCACCCGGGGCACCGGGGGTCCCCTAGGGCCATAATAGATTTCCCGAAAAAATTTCGCACGAAAACGACAACCAGGCC
The DNA here is from genome assembly GCA_038025085.1 of Tetragonia tetragonoides. Taxonomy (NCBI): domain Eukaryota; kingdom Viridiplantae; phylum Streptophyta; class Magnoliopsida; order Caryophyllales; family Aizoaceae; genus Tetragonia; species Tetragonia tetragonoides. The sequence continues at coordinate 23,328,926 of CM076154.1, forward strand.
CCGGGAGTGCTCTAAAGGACGTGATTTGGGCCATTTTACGCAAAGTTTTCGACGTTAATATTTTCGGCCCATATCGTATGGGAGACCCATATGGGAAATGGGAGGCCCCTAGGGTCGGTTATTGGGTCCCTGATAGTCTTGTAAGGGCGGTTTTAGGCGATGCCAATGTTTTCGTCCAAAAATGGGCGACATGGGTGATATCTGAGTTCGGGAATCAAGGTGCCCCTCCCGGGGCACCGGGGGTCCCCTAGGGCCATAATAGAGTCCCCGAAAAAATTTCGGGCGAAAACAGCAACCGGGCTCCGGGAATGCTCAAGGGGACGTGTTCTGGGCCATTTCCAGCAAAGTTTTCGACATTAATATTTTCGGCCCATATCGTACAGGAGACCCCTATGGTCATGGGAGGCCTCTAGGGTCAGTTATTGAGTCCCTGATAGGCTTCTAAGGGCGGTTTTACGCGATGCCAATGGTTTGGCCCAAAAACGGCCGACATGGGTGATATCTGAGTTCGAGAATCAAGGTGATTCACCCGGGGCACCGGGGGTCCCCTAGGGCCATAATAGAGTCCCCGAAAAAATTTCGGGCGAAAACGGTAACCGGGCCCCCGGAAAGCTCTAGGGGACGTGTTCTGGGCCATTTTACGCAAAGTTTTCGACGTTAATATTTTCGGCCAATTTCGTACGGGAGACCCCTATGGGACATGGGAGGCCCCTAGGGTTGATTATTGGGTCCCTGATAGTCTTGTAAGGGCGGTTTTACGCGATGCCAATGTTTTAGCCCAAAAACGGGCGACATGGGTGATATCTGAGTTCGGGAATCAAGGTGACCCTCCTAGGGCACCGGGGGTCTCCTAGGGCTATAATAGAGTCGGCGAAAAAAGTTCGGGCGAAAACGGCAACCGGGACCCCATGAATGCTCTAGGGGACGTGTTCTGGGCCATTTTACGCAAAGTATTCGACGTTAATATTTTCGGCCCATTTCGTCCGGGAGACCCCTATGGGACATGGGAGGCCCTAGGGTCGGTTATTGGGTCCCTGATAGGCTTGTAAGGGCGGTTTTACGCGATGCCAATGTTTTGACCCAAAAAAGGGCGAATTAGTTGATATCTAAGTTTGGGAATCAAAGTGACCCTCCAGGGGCACCGCGGGTCCCTTGGGCCATAATAGAGTCCCCGAAAAAATTTTGGGCGAAAACGGCAACCGGGCCCCGGGAATGCTCTAGGGGACGTGTTCTAGGCCATTTTACGCAAAGTTTTCGACGTTAATATTTTCGGCCCATATCGTACAGGAGACCCGTATGGGACATGGGAGGCCCCTAGGTTCGGTCATTGGGTCCCTGATAGGCTTGTAAGGGCGATTTTACGCGTTGCCAATATTTTAGCTTAAAAATGGGCGACGTGGGTGATTTCTGAGTTCGGGAATCAAGGTGACCCTCCCGGGGCACCGGGGGTCCCCTAGGGCCATAAGAGAGTCCCCGAAAAAATTTTGGGCGAAAACGGCAACCAGGCCCCGGGAGTGCTCTAGAGGACGTGATCTGGGCCATTTTACGCAAAGTTTTCGACGTTAATATTTTCGGCCCATATTGTACGGGAGACCCCTATGGGACATGGGAGGCCCTAGGGTCGGTTATTGGGTCCCTGATAGGCTTGTAGGGGCGGTTTTACGCGATGCCAATGTTTTGGCCCAAAAACGGGCGACATGGGTGATACCGGAGTTCGTTGATAAGGATTACCCTCAAGCAGCGCCTAGGGTCCCCTACGGTCATGATAGACCCCTAGGAGATGTTTGGGCAAAAATGACACCCGGGCCCCGGGAAGTCGAAAATCAAAGGATATAATCAACGTTTTTTTGGCTTCCGAGATGCTATGGACCTTAGGTGTATATTTTCGCACCATATCGCACGGGACATCCCTAAGGGATATGGGAAGCCCCCAGGGTTGGTTATTTGGTCCATGATAGGCTTGTAATTGCGTTTTTACGGGATGCCAATGTAAGGGCCGGAACACGAAAAGCATGGGAGAGGGCCAGAATTTCCTACCCCCCAAGAGTGAGGAGTGAGGTCCCAAAATTATTTCTAATATTAAAGTGAGGTCTCAAAACTATTTCGCAATTTTTTTGTAATTTTTCGGATATTATTTCTATTTATTTTCTATTTTTCAGCCTAGTTTTTAAGTAAAAATTAAACTAAATAGCTACCTTGTGTGAAAAATGAAAGAAAAAATGTTTTTCCGTAACTAAATAATATACTTGAAAAGTTTGAGGTGGAACCTTTGGAAAATAATTATCCAAACTCTCAAAAACCCCAGTATGAAAGTTATGCACTGTTCATGTCTACTCCTGTCAGAACCACTAAACCTTATAAGACTCTTTAGGGGGTAGTTGCTTGAGAGAGTGCTTGTCGGCGAAGGAAGGCAAGCGACGCGACATGAAGCGCCTACAAGGCGCCAAGTAGTGTCAAGTCGTGCGCCATCATAGCCGGACACCCATGACACCTCGGCTCAAGCACCCGCCCCCTATGCCGGAGACGGACGCGATGTGACGCCGCATGAAGCGCCTACTAGGCACCGAGTTCTGTCATGTTGCGTCCACTCTGGCGCTGTCGAGGTCGACGATGGCTTACGGTTACGATGTGGGTATAAATGTTGGACGGATGTGATCTCCTTCGGGGTCGAGCTATCCAGACGACGTCGGATAGATGTGATCTCCATCGGGATGAGCCTGCGAGCCGACGTCGGATGGATGTGATCTCCTTCGGGATGAGCTATCTAGCCGACTTGTGGGTATAAATGTCAGATTGATGTGATCTCCTTTTGGATCGAGCCATACAGACGACATCGGATAGATGTGATCTCCTTCGGGATGAGCTATCTAGCCGGCTTGTGATTTCCTTAGCTGTCCAATCTAGCGTTCTTCACTCAGCACGAACGACGGTCGAGTGCGAGTTGACCTCCCGATCACTCGTAAAGGCTCATACGCGTCCGGCGTCAATTTATGGTGCTACCTGGCTGATTCTTCCAGTAGTCATATGCTTGTCTCAAAGATTAAGCCATGCATGTGTAAGTATGAACTAATTCAGACCGTGAAACTGCGAATGGCTCATTAAATCAATTATAGTTTGTTTGATGGTAACTGCTACTCAGATAACCGTAGTAGTTCTAGAGCTAATACGTGCAACAAACCCCAACTTCCGAAAGGGATGCATTTATTAGATAAAAGGTCGACGCGGGCTTTGCCCGTTGCTCTGATGATTCATGATAACTCGACGGAACGCACGGCTTTTGCGCCGGCGACGCATCATTCAAATTTCTGCCCTATCAACTTTCGATGGTAGGATAGTGTCCTACCATGGTGGTGACGGGTGATGGAGAATTAGGGTTCGATTCCGGAGAGGGAGCCTGAGAAACGGCTACCACATCCAAGGAAGGCAGCAGGCGCGCAAATTACCCAATCATGACACGGGGAGGTAGTGACAATAAATAACAATACCGGGCTCTTTGAGTCTGGTGCTTGGAATGAGTACAATCTAAATCCCTTAACGAGGATCCTTTGGAGGGAAGTCTAGTGCCAGCAGCCGCGGTAATTCCAGCTCCAATAGCGTATATTTAAGTTGTTGCAGTTAAAAAGCTCGTAGTTGGACCTTGGGGTGGGCCGACGGAAGGGCACCACCAGGAGTGGAGCCTGCGGCTTAATTTGACTCAACACGGGGAAACTTACCAGGTCCAGACAAAATAAGGATTGACAGACTGAGAGCTCTTTCTTGATTCTATGGGTGGTGGTGCATGGTCGTTCTTAGTTGGTGGAGTGATTTGTCTGGTTAATTCCGTTAACGAACGAGACCTCAGCCTGCTAACTAGCTATGCGGAGTCATACCTTCGCAGCTAGCTTCGTAGAGGGACTATGGCTTTCCAGGCCACGGAAGTTTGAGGCAATAACAAGTCTGTGATGCCCTTAGATGTTCTTGGCCGCACGCGCGCTACACTGATGTATTCAATGAGTCTATAGCCTTGGCCAACAGGCCCGCGTAATGTTTGAAATTTCATCATGATGGGGATAGATGATTACAATTGTTGGTCTTCAACGAGGAATTCCTAGTAAGCGTGAGTCATTAGCTCGCGTTGATATGTCCCTGCCCTTTTTACACACCGCCCGTCGCTCCTACCGAATGAATGGTCCGGTGAAATGTTCGGATCGCAGCGACGTGGGCGGTTTGCCGCCGGCGACGTCGCGAGAAGTCCATTGAACCTTATCATTTAGAGGAAGGAGAAGTCGTAACAAGGTTTCCGTAGGTGAACCTGTAGAAGGATCATTGTCGAAACCTACCTAGCAGAACAACCCGTAAACACGTTTTTCACTCCGGGAGGGGCGCTGAAGGCCCTTGGGCTAACAGCCCCTTCCCTAGTCGGGGGACGCTCCTCGTGGGTGCCTCCCGGCGCAACAACGAACCCCAGCGCAAAAAGCGCCAAGGAAGATGAACACATAGAGTGCCCTGCCGCGTGCGGTTCGCCGGCGTTGGGCGTGGCACCTGTACATACTACAAAATGACTCTCGGCAACGGATATCTCGGCTCTCGCATTGATGAAGAACGTAGCGAAATGCGATACTTGGTGTGAGTTGTAGAATTCCATGAACCATCTAGTCTTTGAACAAAAGTTGCGCCCGATGCCGTCAGGCCGAGGGCACGTCTGCATGAACGTCACGCATCGCGTCACCCCCATCCACCTCGCGTGGGAAGGGAAGGTGGATGGCCTCCCATGCCTCACCGGGCGCGGCTGGCCTAAATAGGGAGCCCACGGCGACGAGCAGCCGCGGCGATTGGTGGATTAAAACCTCACAGATCGCGCTACGCAAGCACGTCTCTAGAGGAGCTCGAAGGACCCCGAGCGAACGCTCAGAACCGTTGCGACCCCATGTCAGGCGGAGCTACCCGCTGAGTTTAAGCATATCAATTAGCAGAGGAAGAGAAACTTACAAGGATTCCGTAGTAGCGGCGAGCGAACCGGGAAGAGCCCAACTTTAAAATCGGGCGGCCTTGCCGTCCGAATTGTAGTATGGAGAAGCGTCCTCTGCGGTGGACCGGGTCCAAGTCTCCTAGTATTAAGATAAAGCACCCAGATGCTTTGTTTGCCTTCATTTGAGTGAGAAACTACACCAACGATGTATACAAGTAGAAACAAGCTTCAACTCAAGCTTTTGAATGCATTTACGCGTTTTAACAGCTCTTACGACTAGGGTGAAAGAGATTGAGCTGTTTTGTGTTGTATATTAAGAGAAAGCACCCAAATGCTTTGTTTGCATTCATTTGAGTATGAAACTACATCAAGGATATTTACAAGTACAAATAAGCTTCAACTCAAGCTTTTGAATGCATTTTCAAAAGCTCATACGACTAGGGTGAAAGAGATTGAGTTCTTTTGTGGTGTATATTAGGAGAAAGCACCCAAATGCTTTGTTTGCATTCATTTGAGTGTGAAACTACAACAGCGATGTTTACAAGTACAAACAAGGTTCAACTCAACCTTTTGAATGCAGTTACGCGTTTTAAAAGCTCATACGACTAGGGTGAAAGAGATTGAGTTTTTGTGTTGCATATTAAAAGAAAGCACCCAGATGCTTTGTTTGTATTCATTTGAGTGAGAAACTAGACCGTGGATGTTCACAAGTACAAACAAGCTTCAACTCAAGCTTTTGGATGAATTTACGCATTTTGAATGCGTTTACGCGTTTTGAATGCGTTTACGCGTTTTGTGAGCGATTACGACTAGAGTGAAAGAGATTGAGTTCTTTTGTGTTGTATATTAAGAGAAAGCACCCAGATGCTTTGTTTGCATTCATTTGACTGAGAAACTACACCAAGGATGTTTACAAGTACAACAAGCTTCAACTCAACCTTTTCAATGCATTTCCACGTTTTGAATGCGTTTACGCGTTTTAAGAGCTCTTACGACTAACGTGAAAGAGATTGAGTTCATTTGCGTTGTATATTAAGAGAAGGCAGCCAGATACTTTGTTTGCATTCGTTTGAGTGAGAAACTACACCAATGATGTTTACAAATACAAACAAGTTTCAACTCAAGCTTTTGAATGCATTTACGCGTTTTAACTGCTCTTACGGTAGGGTGAAAGAGATTGATTTCTTTTGTGTTTTATATTAAGAGAAAGCATCCAAATTCTTTGTTTTCATTCCTTTGAGTGTGAAACTACACCAAGGATGTTTACAAGTACAAACAAGCTTTAACTCAAGCTTTTGAATGCATTTACGCGTTTTAAAAGCTGATATGACTAGGGTGAAAGAGATTGAGTTCTTTTGTGTTGTATATTAAGATAAAGCACCCAGATGCTTTGTTTGCATTCATTTGAGTGGGAAACTACACCAAGGATGTTTACAAGTACAAACAAGCTTCAACTCAAGCTTTTGAATGTATTTACACGTTTAAACAGTTGTTACGGCTAGGGTGAAAGAGATTGAGTTCTATTGTGTTGTATATTAAGAAATAGCACCCAAATGCTTTGTTTGCATTGATTTGAGTGTGAAACTACACCAAGGATGTTTACAAGTACAAACAAGCTTTAACTCAAGCTTTTGAATGCATTTACGCGTTTTAAAGCTCACACGACTAAGGTGAAAGAGATTGAGTTTTTTTTTTGTGTTGTATATTAAGAAAAAGCACCCAGGTGCTTTTGTTTGCATTCATTTGAGTGAGAAACTACACCAAGGATGTTTACAATTATAAACAAGCTTCAAGTCAAGCTTTTGAATGCATTTACTCGTTTTGAATACATTTACGCGTTTTAACAACTCTTACGACTAATGTGAAAGAGATTGAGTTCTTTTGTGTTGTACATTAAGAGAAAGCACCCAAATGCTTTGTTTACATTCATTTGAGTGAGAAACTACACCAAGGATGTTTACCAGTACAAATAAGCTTCAACTCAAGCTTTTGAATGCATTTTCGGGTTTTGAATGCAATTACACGTTTTAACAGCTCTTACGACTAGGGTAAAAGAGATTGAGTTCTTTTGTGTTGTATATTAAGAGAAAGCACCCAAATACTTTGTTTGCATTCATTTGAGTGTGAAGCTACAGAAAGGATGTTTACAAGTACAAAAAATCTTCAACTCAAGCTTTTGAATGCTGTTATGCGTTTTAAAAGTTTATACGAGTAGGGTGAAAGAGATTGAGTTCTTTTGTGTTGTATATTAAGAGAAAGCACCCAAATGCTTTGTTTGCATTCATTTGAGTGTGAAACTACAGCAAGGATGTTTACAAGTACAAACAAGCTTTAACTCAAGCTTTTGAATGCAGTTACGCGTTTTAAAAGCTCATACGACTAGGGTGAAAGAGATTGAGTTCTTTTGTGTTGTATATTAAGAGAAAGGACCCAGATGCTTTGTTTGCATTCATTTGAGTGAGAAACTACTCCAAAGATGTTTACAAGTACAAACAAGCTTCAGCTCATGCTTTTGAATGCATTTACGCGTTTTGAATGCGTTTACGCGTTTTAAGAGCTCTTACGACTAGGGTAAAAGAGATTGAGCTCTTTTGTGTTGTATACTAAGAGAAAGCACCCAGTTGCTTTGATTGCATTCATTTGAGTGAGAAACTACACCATGGATGTTTACAAGTACAAACAAGCTTCAAGTCAAGCTTTTGAATGCAGTTACGCGTTTTAAAAGCTCATACGACTAGGGTGAAAGAGATAGAGTTCTTTTGTGTTGTATATTAAGAGAAAGCACCCCGATGCTTTGTTTGCATTCATTTGAGTGAAAAACTACAGCAAGGATGTTTACAAGTACAAACAAGCTTCAACTCAAGCTTTTGAATACATTTACACATTTTGAATGCATTTACGCGTTTTAACAGTTCTTACGCTAGGGTGAATGAGATTGAGTTCTTTTGTGTTGTATATTAAGAGAAAGCAGCCAAGTGCTTTGTTTGCATTCATTTGAGTGTGAAACTACACCAACGATGTTTACAAGTACAAACAAGCTTCAACTAGAGCTTTTGAATGCAGTTACGCGTTTTGAATGCATTTACACGTTTTAACAGGTCTTACGACTAGGGTGAAAGAGATTGAGTTCTTTTGTGTTGTATATTAAGAGAAAGCACCCAAATGGTTTCTTTGAATTCATTTGAGTGTGAAACTACGGCAAGGGTGTTTACAAGTACAAACAAGGTTCAACTCAAGCTTTTGAATGCAGTTACGCGTTTTAAAAGCTCATACGACTAGGGTGAAAGAGATTGAGTTCTTCTGTGTTGTATATTAAGAGGAAGCACCCCGATGCTTTGTTTGCATTCATTTGAGTGAGAAACTACACAAAGGATGTTTACAAGTACAAACAAGCTTCAACTCAAGCTTTTGAATACATTTACGCGTTTTGAATTCATTTACGCGGTTTAAGAGCTCTTAGGACTAGGGTGAAAGAGATTGAGTTCTTTTGTGTTGTGTTTTAAGAGAAAGCACCCAGATGCTTTGTTTGCATTCATTTGAGGGAGAAACTACACCAAAGATGTTTACAAGTAAAAACTAGCTTCAACTCAATCTTTTGAATGCATTTACGCATTTTGAATGCATTTACGCGTTTTAACAGTTCTTACGCTAGGGTGAATAAGATTGAGTTCTTTTGTGTTGTATATTAAGAGAAAGCAGCCAAATGCTTTGTTTGCATTCATTTGAGTGTGAAACTACACCAACGATGTTTACAAGTACAAACAAGCTTCAACTACAGCTTTTGAATGCAGTTACGCGTTTTGAATGCATTTACACGTTTTAACAGGTCTTACGACTAGGGTGAAAGAGATTGAGTTCTTTTGTGTTGTATATTAAGAGAAAGCATCCAAATGGTTTCTTTCCATTCATTTGAGTGTGAAACTACAGCAAGGGTGTTTACAAGTACAAACAAGGTTCAACTCAAGCTTTTGAATGCAGTTACGCGTTTTAAAAGCTCATACGACTAGGGTGAAAGAGATTGAGTTCTTTTGTGTTGTATATTAAGAGAAAGCACCCCGATGCTTTGTTTGCATTCATTTGAGTGAGAAACTACACCAAGGATGTTTACTTGTACAAACAAGCTTCAACTCAAGCTTGTGAATGCATTTACGCGTTTTGAATGCATTTACACATTGTAACAGGTCTAACGACTAGGGTGAAAGAGATTGAGTTTTTTGTGTTGTATATTAAGAGAAAGAACCCAAATGCTTTGTTTGCATTCATTTGAGTGTGAAACTACACCAAAAATTAATACATGTACAAGCAAGTTTCAACTCAAGCTTTTAGATGCATTTACACTTTTTAAAAGCTCATACGACTAGGGTGAAAGAGATTGAATTCTTTGGTGTTGTATATTAAGAGTAAACACCCAAACGCTTTTTTTTGTATTCATTTGAGTGTGAAACTACACCAATGATGTTTACAAGTACAAACAAGCTTCAACTCAAGCTTTTGAATGCATTTACGCCTTTTAAGAGCTCTTACGACTAGGGCGAAAGAGATTGAGTTCTTTTGTGTTGCATATTAAGAGAAAGCACCCAGATGCTTTGTTTGCATTCATTTGAGTGAGAAACTACACCAAGGATGTTTACAAGTACAAACAAGCTTCAACTCAAGCTTTTGAATGCATGTACGCGTTTTAAAACCTCATACGGCTAGGGTGAAAGAAATTGAGTTCTTTTGTGTTGTATATTAAGAGAAAGCACCCAGATGCTTTGTTTGCATTCATTTGAGTGAGAAACTACACCAAGGATGTTTACAAGTACAAACAAGCTTCAACTCAAGCTTTTGAATGCATTTACGCGTTTTGAATGCATTTCCAGTTTTAACAATTCTTACGTTAGGGTGAAAGAGATTATGTTCTTTTGTGTTGTATATTAAGAGAAAGCACCCAAATGCTTTGTTTGCATTCATTTGAGTGTGAAACTACACCAATGGTGTTTACAAGTACAACCAAGCTTCAACTCAAGCTTTTGAATGCAGTTCCGCGTTTTAACAGCTCTTACAACTAGGGTGTGTAGACACCCTAATCGGTTCTCATCCCCTGACACCGCAACGCCCGATGATGATGGTAATGGATTTACATGGACGTAAGTAGAAAAGGACATTGCTCGGGAATCTAGACCAAATTCCTTGAAACCTCAGTCTTTGCATAGCCCTTGTTGTAAGGATTTCAACGCCTTTGACCTTGCCTCAAAACCGCTCAATCCTGGCCCCTTGGGCCAGCCCAAGGGCAATTTCGTAATTTACAGAGCACCAAAAAGTCAAAACCCTAGTCACGCGCGCGCCGTCAGGTCCAGCGGCTGACGCGACCTGTCCGGCGGCCAGCGCGTGACAGCGGGGGCCATTAGGCCAGCCGCTGAGGCCTAGCGGCCACCGCGGGCCCCAGTTGCCCTCCATGTGGCTGCTGAATCGGGTTTTTGACTGGGCCGAGTTTTTCAGCCCTTGGCCCCTAAATCCGTCCCCCAACTCTATAAATACTCCTCTTCACCCTCTTTTGCAAGGGGTCAGTCAGTTCACAATTTTGAGAGCACATAATTCCCCAAATTCAAATATCTGAAGATTCAAGCAAGCAATACACCTAGCCTAGCACCCAAGATCGAAGAGCAATTCCAATTCTACTCGTCCCGTTCGAACAGAACGTCCAGGTTAACTATCCTGAGGGCCTAACTCTTTATTAAAACTCTTGTCCATTGTTTATTAATCATGTTTTATTTAGCTTTTGATTATGGTTGAATAAATTTGCATGCTTTGGATTTTGTACATAATTATGCATGTTTAGTTAATATAAAGTTTTTGTCTTTTTATTAGTTTATGCAAGTTTGCATCTTTTTTTAGTTTTTGCATGCATATAGTAGCCTCCTAGGTTTATTTTAGCATAAAGTTAGCATCTTTATAGTATTACTATTATTCCATTGAAGATACTAACAGTTTTATTAATGTGCATATGCAATACATGGCGCGTTTAGCAAAGTTGGTAGGTTGGAGCGTTATTTAATGTTTTATATCATGTTTATGCTTGTTAATAGTATGCATGTAAATTGGATATAAATTGTCTAAAGCGATAACGTAGGTAATTTGGTTGATCTTAATCCGCCTAGTTGATTTAGGATCATTGGACGACCGGAATTGTATGGAATCATATAGCATAAATAAATACTTGACATGGACAAGCTTAGTAGAGGCCGTTAATACGGGCAATTTAGATGAGATTCGTTTTGTTTATTTCGTACCTACATCCCCGAACTCAATATTTAGTCCCCATGGTCATGAGACAATTCCCAATAGGAATTGGGATGCACTTTTGATGGTTTCCAATTGTTTTCTCAAAAATTGGTGGCGGCTTCTTATTTGCAAATTATTGTTCTTTATAATTAATTAATCGCATGTACACATATTTAAGAACCATTAATTCCAACTGAATATATGTTCAACAAGAGCGCCCCGGAAAGGCGAGGGTTCTTACAGTGGCGACTTCACTGGGGACTTAATAAGAGGATGTAATTCGAACACTTATCCAAGTCAATAATTTATTTTAGCTATTTGATTCAATTACCATACGTGTTTATTTTCTTTGCCTCTTTGCATCCATATCATTCATATTGCATGCATTATCTTTGCAAGATGTCGAAAGACATCACCCCGCCATTATAGTATCTACCCTTTGAGCATTGTCTATGACTTATGCCAGTGACCCACTCGGTCCGAATTACCTTTGCACATAGTCGTGTTCCACCCCATGACATTTACATGTTTCCATTCGAGATGTGTAAAACGGTACGTCTAGTCTTACGATGCACCCCATAGATGACAAAACGCATCCGGTCATGGGTTACCTTATCCAACCATAGATTGTGTCAAACTATTGCAATAAGTCTCATAGTCCATATCAAAGTGCTACTTGCTTTATTTGCTACATTATTAATTGTTTCCTTGCTATGTGATTAAATTCCATAAGAATACTAGGATTAGATCCCCCCTTAGGATTCTTTTATTGAGTCCTGGTTAGGGAAGGTTTCCCTTTTATTTGCTTGTTCAAGTTTACAAATAGAGTCTAGAGTCTTATCTTTTTTCGGAAGTAGAATCCTTGTATAACTCCGATGATGCTAGTGACCATGTTAGGAAGACGTTCCTTTCCATAAGAATTGAATTGCATGCAAATAACATATTCCCGTCAATGATCTTTCACCAAATAAAAAAAAGAGTCCAATTTGATTTCATATGCAAGTCAATAGTATTTATCTTTTTCTAAAATTAAGAGTTTTATCCCATATGCGAGTCAAGAGTATTTATAATTCTAATAGAGTCGAAAGATCATAGATTAGAATATGCTATTTACATAAAATCGCGTCTTACCAAAAGATCACCATGTTGTGGATTAGCGCTAGATTCTCTTCCCACATTTGTTTTAAAATAAAACTTTTTATTATGTGAAGATTCTCATTTATTTTCTATCTTCTTAAACGGGCCTTTTCATGTCCAGAATTGGTAGAAGTAGAAATCCTGGTACTAGGGAGTGGGAGAGAGACGAGTCCAGCAAGAGGTTAGTCCACAAGTTGTCGTTCGAACCTTCACGACAAGCACAGTTCGTGGGTCCTGTTTGGCTCGATTACCTTCGCACACCACCACTGTCACCTCAAACCTCGCCATCCAATTCACCTAAGTCCGCTATGTCTGGAGACGCCGAGAGAACCGCTGACCAAAAGATGGATGACCTTTTAGCCCAAATGATCGCTATGAATGCTAGATTCAATGATATGGAAGCCTGTGTCGCCAAGTTGGATTCCCCTAATAGAAATGATGATGAGCCCAAGCCCGATAAGGAAAAGGCCGAACCCTCCACTAAAGAGGTGTAAGAACTTCAAGCTAAGCTGAACAGGCTTGAATCTGTCCTAGGTAAGAGTCGGGCTTTCAACGACATGATCATCAATTCTGAAGGCTATGCTCCCCACATCAAGGGAAAATTGCCCACCAAGTTCTCCATGCCTGAAGTTCCCACATTTAAAGGAAGCGATGATCCACAAGATCACATTAGAGCTTTTACAACTGCATTGGGCCTTAGAGGCATTGAACAAGAGCTGTATGTTCACCTCTTTCCCCAAACCTTGGATCTTGCTGTCAGGGCCTGGTTCTTCAAGTTGCCCACTCAAAAGCTGGAAAAATGGGAAGATCTATCCACACTGTTCCTTCAAAGATATGCTGACAATGTCTTGCCACCCATGAAATTAAGAGAACTCGACATCACCAAGCAAGGTGACAAAGAAGGATTCACTAGCTTCGTGAGAAGATGGAGGACTAAGGTCACTGAGATGATTGATCGCCCATGTGAAAGGGATCAAATCTGCATGCTAGTCCAAAATTTGGCATCTGAATACCGCGATCACATGAAGTTTCAACCCATAACCACCTATGCCCAATTAACTACAGTGGGTATGGACATTGAAGATGACCAACTCCAAAGAGGGAAGAACAAGGTCACCTACAATAACAACACAAGTGGATATAAAGACAAGAAATACACTAATACCAACCATGCCTCCACAAGTAGAGGAAATGAAGTGAATGCCATAGCTGATAGGCGCTCAAGAAGGTATACTCCCCTCAGGATGACTTATGTCAAGGCTCTGGATAAGTTGATCAAAGGAGACTATGTGCATCAGATTGGGCCTACTCCCGATCCACCTATAGAGAAAAGGTCACCATATTGGAACGAATCCGCATTCTGCAAATATCATAGCGGGCGTGGACACGATACTGAAAAGTGTTACACCCTTAAGGATAAAATCCAAGACTTGTTCGACAATGGCACAATACCATTGCCTAAGGATGCACCACCACCCAGCAACAATACCAATCCCCTTGGAAACTCTTTCGCTATTGACATAGAAGAAGGGTTTGATCCCTCCTATTTGATCACGCCTATTGGACAGGCCATACCACCTTACCCAAGCCCAAGATCCACGCTAGACTTCTGCGGCCTTTGGGATAGTTATGAAGAGGATAATGGGTCATATACTGATCCAGAAGATGTGTTGACTCATCAAGTCCATGACATAGCTAACGACAAAGCCTGGTATGATATCTCCGATGATGAGAAGGAAGAAGATGACAAAGCTCTAAACTATCTCACAACGTCGGGACGCCAGTTCAGGCCCAAAAACATTTATATGGATCCATCTCAAATCCAACCAGTAGAGCCTGTAGCCATCCCCAATAGGGATCCGGCCCAAAAGGAAGTGGCAAAAGAAGATGATGGGACCAATATCCTCAAGCAACTGCAAAGAACAAAAGCCGATATATCTATTTGGCAACTGTTAACCACTTCTATCACTCATAGAAGGGCCATGCTAGAGGCCTTGAATGCAACCACCATTTCTCCAAATGCCACTCCTGAAGAGGTAGTCAACCTCCTAATCAAAGAAAAGTCATCCACGCCCATCACCTTTTCTGATAAAGACCTTCCACCCGAAGGTATTCACCACAACAAAGCCCTTTATCTTACTGTAATTTGTCAACAAAGGCAAGTCCCTAAGACTTTAGTAGACAATGGCTTGGTTGTAAATCTATTCCCTTTGAGGACTGCTGAACACCTCAAAATAGACTGCAACAACCTCGCACATTCCTCACAAGGGTTAAGGGCCTAAGATAACTCGAAAAGAAAAGTATTGGGTACCTTCTCCATGAATATCAGTATTGGGCCCATCGAGAAAATGGTCCAATTCCATGTGATCGACATTCCAGCTACTTTCAACCTACTCTTGGGAAGGCCCTGGTTACACGGGTTAAATGCTATGGCCTCAACTCTGCATCAAAAGGTGAAGCTATCCTTGGCAGGATCCACCTTGGAGGTCTGCGTTGATACTATGATAGCCCAGGTTGAGAAAGCTTTAGTCCTAAAGATAGAGCATAATGAGCAAGACGAGGAGTTATGGGGTTTTAAGAAGATAGCCTTCATAGAAACGATAGAGCCCACGCTCAATGTGAATGCCTTACTAAGAAAACAAGGCTACTTCCCAGGCACCACTTTGGGCCCTCGTCCCAAGGTAGCTCAAACCTCTTGGAACACCAAGATAAAAAATGACTTATTAGGGCTGGGCTACAGGCCCACAAGGCAAGAAGTTAGGGCCACATATCCAAAGTAATGGCTAAGAAAAGAGCCCTTGTGGCTAACAAACCCATTACACATAAGATGGATCCTTATCCCCTCACCCTCAATGGGAAAAATCTTCAGGAAGGCGACCCATATCCCTACTATGGATTCCCTGAACCATACACCATCAACGGGATCCTGATGCCGGGCTTCGAAGCATTTCAAGATTGCTTCCTCATGAGTGAAGATACACCCATACCTCCCAATGAGGGCCAATCCACTAAAGATTGGGCTAATGACATGGCACCCAATGACTTCGGGCTTTTATTTGGTGAAGAACGTCGTCAGTACGACAAGACCACTACCAAACTTCCCCTTACTGTGCTTTACAATGAAGGTTTCGACCCGACCAAGCTATCGCCCCAATTGGGCCCGACCGCACCTCCTGGAGGCACGAGACGAGTTGGATTCCAGTCAAGGGAGCCAAGTACAAGTTCATCATTCGCAACGGTCCCGCAGGAGGGCCCAGTTCCGATTCCGAGTCTGATTCTGACTCTGTTATCCTAGAAGTGTCGGGTAGTCCACCCCAGTCTATTCCTAAGGTCCTTAGTGATGACCTCATTGATGTATTGTCCGCTTCTATTAATATTATGAACGTCGATTTTTCTTACTCGGATTGCCTCACCGCTAATAATTCAGAAAATATAACGGAATTGCTAAAAGAAGTTATTAAAGCACTAATCGAACATGAGCAAAAGACTTCAATAGTCGAAGAAACCGAGACAATAAACATTGCAACTAATGATGAGCCACGCCACGTGCAAATAGGCTTGTATTTAACATCTAATGAACGCGAACAATTCGTAACACTCCTAAAGGATTATACGGATGTTTTCGCCTGGTCCTACAAGGACATGCCAGGCATAGACCGCAAAATTGCTCAGCAAAACATTCCTGATTCTAGTCCTAGAGCCCAGAAAGTACTCAGATGGCTCGCGGCCCAATTCTTGGAAGTACAGGGAGAAATATACAAGAAAAGCCGAAACGGAGTCAACCTCCGCTGCCTAGGTACCACAACGGCCCATAAGGTCTTAAGAGAAGTACATGCAGGAGTATGTGGACCGAATAAGACGGGATTGGATGTAAAAACAAAAATCGGATAAGAACTACGAGCAATCTGATTCCCCTAAAAGGATACGTAGGATAACCCAATTGCAATTGGGCCCGGCCCCTTCATCAAATTCGCATCCAAAAGTTGTTAAAATTTGTGCACATAATAAACACAAGGTTGCAAAATTAAAACGAGCATGTCTCCATAAATAAATAATAATAAAGTCCGTTACAAGACTCGGCAATTCCTAAGCAATAAAAATAAACTAACTAAAAAATAAAAAGGGGCAATCCTAAGCTAGACATGCTCCAAAAGAGTATTTCCTAATAGACTACCCTGTAGCTTCGGTAGTAGGGACAACAGCTTCCATAGGTTCATCAACCTTTGGGCCTTCCACTTCGCGCTCCTTGGGAGCCCATCTCTCTCGGACCACAGGCTCATCTTCCTTTTCAACCTCCATTAGAGGATCACTTGTAGAGGCTTCATGATCATTGGCCCAAATTTGGGGCTCCTCCTCTGGCTTAGTAGTAATCTTGGCTAAAGCTTTCTTAGCCTTTGGGTTAAGAACACTTTTCACATGCTTGACTCCCTTTTGTTTACCCTTCCCTTTAAGATCATTAGGGTTGGAAAGTCTTAAGCTAGCCTTCACCGATTGGGCCTTGAGATCATCTTGTTCAGATTTCCTGCATGCACGACAACCCTCCGCAGTCTTACAATCCATCCAAGCTTTATAAGCTGAAGATATTGCCGTTGGGGCCTTGATATGAGGAATAGTCCACTTAGGGCGACGATCCCATGCACACTCCCATGATCTCACCATGCTAATAGTCAGAACCCGGGTTGCAGAAAACACTATCCTTCTGTGGGATGATCTGGCGCTTCCCATATTGCCGCATAATACGTCTAGGAAATATGTAAGTCAAATTTTGAAGACCAAGGACTTGATAATATCCTGTCTCCTTGCTACATCCGATTGCGGATTCTAAGCCCCACCACTTGACAGTCCATCTTAGCAAAGAGCACGCTTTAAGGTATCCACGCCATTCATCAATGGTGGATTCATAATAAAGCCTTCGGCGGGCAGGAAACTGCTTTGGTTGGTACTTGAGTGCATTAGTCGGCCTCTCAATAAAACACATATGCTCCAAAAGCCAAATCTACAAAAAAGCACAAAAACAAAACATATAATAAAGTTAGGTATCCATTAAATATTCAAACTTTATATACAAGGCAATTATTCAAGCACTCACTTGAAGGAGAAGAGGGCTCCCCGTCCATCCGCCATGAGTTGGTTCTTGTATCTTGCGATCCAAGCACATTAAGGTTTCACCAAGAACAAGAGACATAGGGGTAAAATCGTTTTGAATTTGTTCAACAATTCTAAGCATACAAGTTTTACCATCATTATCTCCACCAACAAAGATGTACCTATGCAAGAGACATAAGATAAAAGCACGCCTATAATATGTCTCATTATGATCATCTCTTACCTTGGGGAAAAATATGTCAATCATACCATTGAGATCCAACTCACCGGTTCTTGCCACAGAAGAGGCTTGTGTCGCATATAAACCAAGATACCTTTTATAGTAACTTTCAAGGTTGGCCCCGAGCCATGGAGTTGCAGGTGCTTGATCATGAGGAAACTCAATTATGGCAGCAAATTCTTCAGGGAGAGGGCACAATTCGTTATACCCAAACCTCAAAACAAGAAGTTTGTCATCCCAAAAATCAACCGCAGCCTCAAGGAGGTTCCAGACAACTTGCACTTGCTTCAGATGGAAGAAAGCATTCAAGTGAAAGGGCACAAGTCCCATCCTCTCTTCAGGGGTCATAGATTGCAACCACTTATTGAACTTAACTTCAAAGCTTGTCATGGCTGAATTCTTAATTGAGGGTTTCTCTCTCTAAAAAAGCTCTCTATTGCTACAGAATTATGAAGGTGATGTCCCAAAATCGGACTAACCCAAGGCTTATATAGGGCTCGCACGAAACAACACGAAAATAAGGCAACCCGTCGTAAAATGAGCTTCAGCGGCCCATAGGGAAGCCGCTGAAGGCTCGGCGGCCCCGTCATGGCAGCCAAGGCCCAGTGGCCCAGCCGCTGGGCTCCAGCGGCCCCTGTTTTGACCTCCGCTCCTTCGCATCAGCCGCTGAGCACACCCCTTTGGCCGCCAAGCCTCTTTTTTCGAGACAACACTCTTCTACCCGGTTTTGGACATTTTCCTTAACCGTTTTGGACTCCGATTTCGCTCAGTTTCCTATTTTTCCTATTATTGCTACTTTCTATTATTTCCTTAATTATGGGAATCCACAATTTCCTTATTTCAATCATCATCTATTTTATTCATCCCTTTTTACACTTATTAATTTTATTTCACTTTGGCACCCGTTCCTTTTTTCATTTTTTTGTAGGGGGGATAGGGTACACCCAATTTTAACTTTTTGGCTGTACCATTTTTGCTACATGGCTATTACTTGCGCTTTTGCTTGACTATCTGTGCATTTGCATTAGCCTAATTATATGCAGGGACCAATATGTTACAAAGCAAACTACAAATGTTTGTTGAACAAAAATGTTCAAGAATGCATTTCATACAAGTGCATTGTCATAAAAATCATCACCCGCATCAGCATCTGAACGGAGCACCTCAAAATGATCCTCCGACCTCCGGGTCAAAGGAAGAATGACGGGCAGGCTCTCGATACGAGCACCCCTCTCCAACATAACTCGAATCATACCCCCACGAAGAACGAGGAGGCATGGTAGGCATCATAAGAGCAGGGACAGGGGGCTGGTAGTAAAGACCACCATAAGGAAAATACCCCGCATACTCGGGATAAGAAGGATACATCGGCATAGGCATAGGAGTAGGCTCCACAAACGGAGCCATCCTACTCCCACTGGGACGATCCGTCCGATGTACTGGCTCCCTCTCTCTCCGAGGACTCTCCTTCCGAGGACTCCTCTCGCGGGAAGGACTACGCTCAGGCTAACTCACAACCTCATCATCCGACAATACCACCTGTCGTGACCGACGAGGAAGGGGTCGACGATACTCCACCTGCAACCCACCGAACATATAAGATACATTTCTCAAAGCATACAACTTTGAAGATACAAAACAAGTTTACCTTATCCAAGTCAGCCCTCGAGCAGGTGCACTTCGAGAGAGCTCGAGAAATCCAGGATTTCACAGCATGCATCATTTTGAAGACCCTCCCGGTCTGCTCACAGTCAAGCTGCGCAAAGAAAAGTCAATACAAGCATAAAAGCACCAAAAATCACATGCAGCAGGTGAAATTACGATTTTGCCCCTAGATGCCCAGAAGGCAGAGGAAGGCCCTGGATGACCTCATCAAGGTCCTCCGTCATCGGGACCTCTCCCCAGCCCTCCTTCCCGCCATAATCCCTACTTTGACCTTCGCTTTTACAAGCTCAGCCAAAGTGGGGGCTTCTGTAGACACCCTAATCGGTTCTCAATCCCTGACACCGCAACGCCCGATGATGATGGTAATGGATTAACATGGACGTAAGAGAAAGCACGCGTTTTAAAAAGCTCATACGACTAGGGTGAAAGAAATTGAGTTCTTTTGTGTTGTATATTAAGAGAAAGCACCCAAATTCTTTATTTGCATTCATTTGAGTGAAAATCTACACGAAGAATGTTTACAAGTACAAACAAGCTTCAACTCACGCTTTTGAATGCATTTACGAGTTTTAAAAGCTCTTACGACTAGGGTGAAAGAGATTGTGTTCTTTTGTGTCGTATATTAAGAGAAAGCACCCAAATGATTTGTTTGCATTCATTCGAGGGTGAAACTACACCAAGTATTTTTACAAGTACAAAAAAGCTTCAACTCAAGGATTTGAATGCATTAACGTGTTTGAATGCATTTCGCGTTTTCATAGCTTTTACGACTAGGGTAAAAGAGATTGAGTTCTTTTGTGTTGCATATTAAGAGAAAGCACCAAATGCTTTGTTTGAATTCATTTGGGTGAGAAAC
Organism: Tetragonia tetragonoides; assembly: GCA_038025085.1. Lineage (NCBI taxonomy): Eukaryota > Viridiplantae > Streptophyta > Magnoliopsida > Caryophyllales > Aizoaceae > Tetragonia > Tetragonia tetragonoides. Next base: position 23,349,122 of record CM076154.1, read on the forward strand.
TACACCAAGGATGTTTACAAGTACAAACAAGCTTCAACTCAATCTTTTGAATGCATTTACGCGATTTAAAAGCTCATACGACTAGGGTGAAAGAGATGGAGTTCTTTTGTATTGTATTTTAAGAGAAAGCACCCAAATGCTTTGTTTGCATTCATTTGAGCGTGAAACTACAGCAACGATGTTTACAAGTACCAACAAGATTCAACTCAAGCTTTTGAATGCATTTACGCGTTTTGAATGCATTTTCGCGTTTAACCAGCTCTTACGACTAGGCTGAAAGAGGTTGAGTTCTTTTGTGTTGTATATTAAGGGAAAGCACCCAAATGCTTTGTTTGCATTCATTTGAATGTAAAAATACACAAATGATGTTTACAAGTACAAACAAGGTTCAACTCAAACTTTTGAATGCATTTACGCGTTTTAAAAGGTCATATGACTAGGGTGAAAGAGATTGAGTTCTTTTGTGTTGTATAATAAGCGAAAGCAGCCAGATGCTTTGTTTGCATTCATTTGAGTGAGAAACTACACGAAGTATGCTTACAAGTACAAACAAGCTTCAACTTAGGCTTTTGAATGCATTTACGCGTTTTGGATGCATTTCGCGTTTTAATAGCTCTTACGACTAGGGTGAAAGAGATTTAGTTCTTTTGTGTTGTATATTAAGAGAAAGCACCCAAATGCTTTGTTTGCATTCATTTGAGGGAGAAACTACACCAATGATGTTTACAAGTACAAACAAGCTTCAACTCATGCTTTTGAATGTATTTACGCGTTTTAAAAGCTCATACGACTAGGGTGAAAGAGATTGAGTTCTTTTGTGTTGTATATTAAGAGAAAGCACCCAGATGCTTTGTTTGCATTCATTCTAGTGAGAAATTACACCAAGGATGCTTACATGTACAAACAATCTTCAACTTAAGCTTTTGAATGCATTTACGCGTTTTGAATGCATTTCGCGTTTTAACAGCTCTTATGACTAGGTTGAAAGACATTGAGTTCTTTTGTGTTGTATATTAGAGAAAGCACCCAAATTCTTTGTTTGCATTCATTTGAGTGTGAAACTACAGCAAGGATGTTTACAAGTACAAACAACCTTCAACTCAAACTTTTGAATGCAGTTACGCTTTTTAAAAGCTCATACAACAAGGGTGAAAGAGATTGAGTTCTTTTATGTTGTATATAAAGAGAAAGCACCCAGATGCTTTGTTTGCATTCATTTGAGTGAGAAACTACACCAATGATGTTTACAACATGCTTCAACTCAAGCATTTGAATGCATTTACGCGTTTTGAAAGCTCATACGACTGGGGTGAAAGAGATTGAGTTCTTTTGTGTTGTATATTAAGAGAAAGTACCCAAATGCTTTGTTTGCATTCATTTGAGTGTGAAACTACAGCATCGATGTTTAGAAGTACCAACAAGCTTCAACTCATGCTTTTTAATGCATTTACGCGTTTTAAGAGCTCTTACGACTAGGGTGAAAGAGATTGTGTTCTTTTGTGTCGTATATTAAGAGAAAGCACCCAAATGCTTTGTTTGCATTCATTTGAGTGTGAAACTACACCAAGGATTTTTACAAGTACAAACAAGCTTCAACTCAAGGATTTGAATGCATTAACGTGTATGAATGCATTTCGCGTTTCAATAGCTTTTACGACTACGGTAAAAGAGATTGAGTTCTTTTGTGTTGCATATTAACAGAAAGCACCCAAATGCTTTGTTTGAATTCAAATGGGTGAGAAACTACGCCAAGGATGTTTACAAGTACAAACAAGCTTCAACTCAATCTTTTGAATGCATTTACGCGATTTAAAACCTCATACGACTAGGGTGAAAGAGATTGAGTTCTTTTGTATTGTATATTAAGAGAAAGCACCCAAATGCTTTGTTTGCATTCATTTGAGCGTGAAACTACAACAACGATGTTTACAAGTACCAACAAGATTCAACTCAAGCTTTTGAATGCATTTACGCGTTTTGAATGCATTTTCGCGTTTTAACAGTTCTTACGACTAGGCTGAAAGAGGTTGAGTTCTTTTGTGTTGTATATTAAGGGAAAGCACCCAAATGCTTTGTTTGCATTCATTTGAATGTAAAACTACATAAATGATGTTTACAAGTACAAACAAGGTTCAACTCAAACTTTTGAATGCATTTACGCGTTTTCAAAGCTCATATGACTAGGGTGAAAGAGATTGAGTTCTTTTGTGTTGAATAATAAGCGAAAGCAGCCAGATGCTTTGTTTGCATTCATTTGAGTGAGAAACTACACGAAGCATGCTTACAAGTACAAACAAGCTTAAACTTAGGCTTTTGAATGCATTTACGCGTTTTGGATGCATTTCGCGTTTTAATAGCTCTTACGACTAGGGTGAAAGACATTGAGTTCTTTTGTGTTGTATATTTAGTGAAAGCACCCAAATTCTTTGTTTGCATTCATTTGAGGGAGAAACTACACCAATGATGTTTACAAGTACAAACAAGGTTCAACTCATGCTTTTGAATGTATTTACGCGTTTTAAAAGCTCATACGACTAGGGTGAAAGAGATTGAGTTCTTTTGTGTTGTATATTAAGAGAAAGCACCCAGATGCTTTGTTTGCATTCATTCTAGTGAGAAATTACACCAAGGATGCTTACATGTACAAACAATCTTCAACTTAAGCTTTTGAATGCATTTACGTGTTTTGAATGCATTTCGCGTTTTAACAGCTCTTATGACTAGGTTGAAAGACATTGAGTTCTTTTGTGTTGTATATTAGAGAAAGCACCCAAATTCTTTCTTTGCATTCATTTGAGTGTGAAACTACAGCAAGGATGTTTACAAGTACAAACAACCTTCAACTCAAACTTTTGAATGCAGTTACGCTTTTTAAAAGCTCATACGACAATGGTGAAAGAGATTGAGTTCTTTTATGTTGTATATAAAGAGAAAGCACCCAGATGCTTTGTTTGCATTTATTTGAGTGAGAAACTACACCAATGATGTTTACAACATGCTTCAACTCAAGCATTTGAATGCATTTACGCGTTTTAAAAGCTCATACGACTGGGCTGAAAGAGATTGAGTTCTTTTGTGTTGTATATTAGGAGAAAGTACCCAAATGCTTTGCTTGCATTCATTTGAGTGTGAAACTACAGCAATGATGTTTAGAAGTACCAACAAGCTCCAACTGATGCTTTTTAATGCATTTACGCTATTTAACAGCTCTTACAACTAGGGTGAAAGAGATTATGTCTTTTTTTTTGTGTTGTATATTAAGAGAAAGCACCCAAATGCTTTGTTTGCATTCATTTGAGTGTGAAACAACACCAAGGATGTTTACAAGTACAAACAAGCTTCAACTCAACCTTTCCAATGCATTTACGCGTTTTGAATGCATTTCGCGTTTTAAGAGCTGTTACGACTAGGGTGAAAGAGATTGAGTTCTTTTGTGTTGTATATTAAGAGAAAGCACCCAAATGCTTTGTTTGCATTCATTTGAGTGTGAAACTACATCAATGATGTTTACAAGTACAACCAAGCTTCAACTCAAGCTTTTGAATGCATTTACGCGTTTTGAATGCATTTATGCGTTTTAACAACACTTACGACTAGGGTGAAAGAAATTGAGTTCTTTTGTGTTGTATATTAAGAGAAAGCACCCAGATGCTTTTTTTGCATTCATTTGAGTGTGAAACTACACCAATGATGTTTACAAGTACAAACGAGCTTCAACTCAAGGTTTTGAAAGCATTAACGTGTTTTGAATGCATTTTGCGTTTTAACAGCTCTTACGACTAGGGTGAAAGAAATTGAGTTCTTTTGTGTTGTATATTAAGAGAGAGCACCCAAATGCTTTGTTTGCATTCATTTGAGTGTGAAACTACACCAATGATGTTTATAAGTACAAAAAAGCTTCCATTCAAGCTTTTCAATGCATTTACGAGTTTAAAAGCTCATAAGACTAGGGTGAAAGAGATTGAGTTCTTTTGTGTTGAATATTAAGAGAAAGCACCCAGATGCTTGTTTTCATTCACTTGAGTGAGAAACAACACCAAGAATGCTCACAAGTACAAACAAGCTTTAACTCAAGCTTTTGAATGCATTTACGCGTTTTGAATGCATTTCGTGTTTTAACAACTCTTACGACTAGGCTGAAAGAGATTGAGTTCATTTGTGTTTTATATTAAGAAAAAGCACCCAAATGCTTTGTTTGCATTCATTTGAGTGCGAATTTACACCAAGGATGTTTACAAGAACAAACAACCTTCAACTCAAGCTTTTGAATGCATTTACGCGTTTTAAAAGCTCATACGACTAGGGTAAAAGAGATTGAGTTCTTTTGTGTTTTATATTAAGAGAAGCACGCAAATTATTTGTTTGCATTCATTTGATTGAGAATTTACACCAAGGATGTTTACAAGTACAAACAAGCTGCAAGTCAAGCTGTTGAATGCATTTACGCGTTTTAACACCTCTTACGACTAGGGTGAAAGAGATTGTGTTTTTTTGTGTTGTATATTAAGAGAAAGCACCCAAATGCTTTGTTTGCATTCATTTGAGTGTGAAACTACACCAAGGACGTATACAAGTACAAACAAGCTTCAACTCAAGGTTTTGAATGCATTAACGTGTTTTGAATGCATTTATGCACTTCAACAGCTCTTACGACTAGGGTCAAAGAGATTCTGTTCTTTTGTGTTCTATATTAAGAGAAAGCACCCAAATGCTTTGTTTGCATTCATTTGAGTGTGAAACTACAGCAAGGGTGTTTACAAGTACAAACAACCTTCAACTCAAACTTTTGAATGCAGTTACGCTTTTTAAAAGCTCATACGACAATGGTGAAAGAGATTGAGTTCTTTTATGTTGTATATAAAGAGAAAGCACCCAGATGCTTTGTTTGCATTCATTTGAGTGAGAAACTACACCAATGATGTTTACAACATGCTTCAACTCAAGCATTTGAATGCATTTACGCGTTTTAAAAGCTCATACGACTGGGGTGAAAGAGATTGAGTTCTTTTGTGTTGTATATTAGGAGAAAGTACCCAAATGCTTTGCTTGCATTCATTTGAGTGTGAAACTACAGCAATGATGTTTAGAAGTACCAACAAGCTCCAACTGATGCTTTTTAATGCATTTACGCTATTTAACAGCTCTTACAACTAGGGTGAAAGAGATTATGTTTTTTTTTTTGTGTTGTATATTAAGAGAAAGCACCCAAATGCTTTGTTTGCATTCATTTGAGTGTGAAACAACACCAAGGATGTTTACAAGTACAAACAAGCTTCAACTCAACCTTTCCAATGCATTTACGCGTTTTGAATGCATTTCGCGTTTTAAGAGCTGTTACGACTAGGGTGAAAGAGATTGAGTTCTTTTGTGTTGTATATTAAGAGAAAGCACCCAAATGCTTTGTTTGCATTCATTTGAGTGTGAAACTACATCAATGATGTTTACAAGTACAACCAAGCTTCAACTCAAGCTTTTGAATGCATTTACGCGTTTTGAATGCATTTATGCGTTTTAACAACACTTACGACTAGGGTGAAAGAGATTGAGTTCTTTTGTGTTGTATATTAAGAGAAAGCACCCAGATGCTTTTTTTGCATTCATTTGAGTGTGAAACTACACCAATGATGTTTACAAGTACAAACGAGCTTCAACTCAAGGTTTTGAAAGCATTAACGTGTTTTGAATGCATTTTGCGTTTTAACAGCTCTTACGACTAGGGTGAAAGAAATTGAGTTCTTTTGTGTTGTATATTAAGAGAGAGCACCCAAATGCTTTGTTTGCATTCATTTGAGTGTGAAACTACACCAATGATGTTTATAAGTACAAAAAAGCTTCCATTCAAGCTTTTCAATGCATTTACGAGTTTAAAAGCTCATAAGACTAGGGTGAAAGAGATTGAGTTCTTTTGTGTTGAATATTAAGAGAAAGCACCCAGATGCTTGTTTTCATTCACTTGAGTGAGAAACAACACCAAGAATGCTCACAAGTACAAACAAGCTTGAACTCAAGCTTTTGAATACATTTACGCGTTTTGAATGCATTTCGTGTTTTAACAACTCTTACGACTAGGCTGAAAGAGATTGAGTTCATTTGTGTTTTATATTAAGACAAAGCACCCAAATGCTTTGTTTGCATTCATTTGAGTGCGAATTTACACCAAGGATGTTTACAAGAACAAACAACCTTCAACTCAAGCTTTTGAATGCATTTACGCGTTTTAAAAGCTCATACGACTAGGGTAAAAGAGATTGAGTTCTTTTGTGTTCTATATTAAGAGAAGCACGCAAATTATTTGTTTGCATTCATTTGATTGAGAATTTACACCAAGGATGTTTACAAGTACAAACAAGCTGCAAGTCAAGCTGTTGAATGCATTTACGCGTTTTAACACCTCTTACGACTAGGGTGAAAGAGATTGTGTTTTTTTGTGTTGTATATTAAGAGAAAGCACCCAAATGCTTTGTTTGCATTCATTTGAGTGTGAAACTACACCAAGGACGTATACAAGTACAAACAAGCTTCAACTCAAGGTTTTGAATGCATTAACGTGTTTTGAATGCATTTATGCACTTCAACAGCTCTTACGACTAGGGTCAAAGAGATTCTGTTCTTTTGTGTTCTATATTAAGAGAAAGCACCCAAATGCTTTGTTTGCATTCATTTGAGTGTGAAACTACCTCAATGATGTTTACAAGTACAAACAAGCTTCAACTCAAGCTTTTCAATGCATTTACGCGTTTTAAAAGCTCATACGACTTGGGTGCAAGAGATTGAGTTCTTTTGTGTTGTATATTAAGAGAAAAGAACCCAAATGCTTTGTTTGCATTTATTTGAGTGTGAAACTACACAAATGATGTTTACAAGTACAAATAAGCTTCAACTCAAGCTTTTGAATGCATTTACGCGCTTTAAAAGCTCATACGAGTAGGGTGGAGATTGAGTTCCTTTGTGTTGAATATTAAGAGAAAGCACCCAGATGCTTTGTTTGCATTCATTTGAGTGAGAAACTGCACCAAGGATGCATAAAAGTACAAACAAGCTTTAACTTAAGCTTTTGAATGCATTTACGCGTTTTGAATGCACTTCGTGTTTTAACAGCTCTTACGACTAGGGTGAAAGAGATTGAGTTCTTTTGTATTGTAAATTAAGAAAAAGCCCCCAAATGCTTTGCTTGCATTCATTTGAGTGTGAAACTACACCAATATTGTTTACAAGTACAAACAAGCTTTAACTCAAGCTTTTGATTGCATTTACGCGTTTTAAAAGCTCATACGACTAGGGTGAAAGAGATTGAGATCTTTCGTGTTGTATATTAACAGAAAGCACCCAAATGCTTTGTTTGCATTTATTTGAGTGTGAAACAACACCAAGGATATTTACAAGTACAAACAACCTTCAACTCAAGCTTTTGAATCCATTTTCGCGTTTTAACAGCTCTTACGACGAGGCCGAAAGAGATTGAGTTATTTTGTGTTTTATATTAAGAGAAAGCACCCAAATGCTTTTCTTGCATTCATTTGAGTGTGAAACTACACCAATGATGTTTACAAGTACAAACAAGCTTAAACTCAACCTTTTTAATGCATTTACGCGTTTTAAAAGCTCATACGACTAGGGTGAAAGAGATTGAGTTCTTTGGTGTTGTATATTAAGAGAAAGCACCCAAATGCTTTGTTTGCATTCATCTGTGTGAGAAACTACACCAATGATGTTTACAACAAACTTCAACTCAAGCTTTTGAATTCATTTACGTGTTTTCAAAGCTCATACGACAAGGGTGAAAGAGATTGAGTTCTTTTATGTTGTATGTTAACAGAAAGCAGCCAAATGCTTTGTTTGCACTCATTAGAGTGCGAAACTACACCAAAAATGTTTACAAGTACAAAAAAGTTTCAACTCAAGCTTTTGAATGCAGTTACGCGATTTAAAATACGAGAGATTGAGTTCTTTTGTGTTATAAATTAAGAGAAAGCACCCAGATGCTTTGTTAACATTCATTTGAGTGTGAAACAACACCAAGGATGTTTACAAGTACAAACAAGCTTCAACACATGCTTTTCACTGCATTTTCGCGTTTTAACAACTCTTACGACTACGCTGAAAGAGATTGAGTTCTTTTGTGTTGAATATTTAGAGAAAGCACCGAGATGCTTTGTTTGCATTCATTTGAGTGAGAAACTAACAAAGGATGTTTACAAGTACAAACAAGCTTCAACTCAATCTTTTGAATACATTTACGCATTTTAATAGCTCATACGACTCGGGTGAATGAGATTGAGTTCTTTTGTGTTGTATATTAAGAGAAAGCACCCAGATGCTTTGTTTGCATTCATTGAAGTGAGAAACTACACAAAGGATGTTTACAAGTACAAACAAGCTTCAACTCAAGATTTTGAATGCATTTACGCGTTTTGAATGCGTTGACGCGTTTTAAGAGCTCTTACGACTAGGGTGAAAGAGATTGACCTCTTTTGTGTTGTATATTAAGAGAAAGCACCCAGATGCTTTGATTGCATTCATTTAAGTGAGAAACTACACCAAGGATGTTTACAAGTACAAACAAGCTTGAACTCAAGCTTTTGAATGCATTTACGCGTTTTAAAAGCTCATACGACTAGGGTGAAAGAGATTGAGTTCTTTTGTGTTGTAAATTAAGAGAAAGCACCCAGATGCTTTGTTTGCATTCATTTGAGTGTGAAACAACACCAATGATGTTTACAAGTACAAACCAGCTTCAACTCAACTTTTCAATGCATTTTCGGGTTTTAATAGCTCTTACGACTAGGCTGAAAAAGATTGAGTTCTTTTGTGTTGTATATTAAGAGAACGCACCTAAATGCTTTGTTTGGATTCATTTAAGTGTGAAACTACACCAATGATGTTTACAAGTACAAACAAGCTTCAACTCAAGCTTTTGAACGCATTTACGCGTTGTAAATGCATTTTCGCGTTTTAACAGCTCTTACGACTATGCTGAAAGAGATTGAGTTCTTTTGTGTTGTATATTAAGAGAAAACACCCAAATGCTTTATTTGCATTCATTTGAGTGAGAAACTATACAAAGGATGTTTACAAGTACAAACAAGCTTCAACTCAAGCTTTTGAATGCATTTACGCATTTTAAAAGCTTATACGACTAGGGTGAAAGAGATTGTGTTCTTTTGTGTTGTATGTTAAGAGAAAGCACCAAAATGCTTTGTTTGCAATCATTTGAGTGAGAAACTACACCAAGGATGTATACAAGTACAAACAAGTTTTACCTCAAGCTTTTGAATGCATTTTTCGGATTTTGAATGAATTTACGCTTTTTAATAGCTCTTACGGCTAGGGTGAAGGAGATTGAGTTCTTTTGTGTTGTATATTAAGAGAAAGCACCCGAATGCTTTGTTTGCATTCATTTGAGTGTGAAATTGCACCAAAAATGTTTACAAGTACAAACAACATTCAACTTAAGCTTTTGAATGCAGTGACGCGTTTTAAAAGCTCATACGACTAGGGTGTAAGAGATTGAGTTCTTTTGTGTTGTATATTAAGAGAAAGCACCCCAGATGCTTTGTTTTCATTCATTTGAGTGAGAAACTACACCAAGGATGCTTACAAGTACAAAGAAGCTTTAACTCCAGCTTTTGAATACATTTACGTGTTTTGAATGCATTTTGCGTTTTAATAGCTCTTACGATTAGGGTCAAAGAGATTGAGTTCTTTTGTGTTGTATATTAAGAGAAAGCACCTAAATGCTTTGTTTTCATTCATTTGAGTGTGAAACTACACCAACAATGTTTACAAGTACAAACAAGCTTAACTCAAGCTTTTGAATGCATTTACGCGTTTTAAAAGCTCATACGACGAGGGTGAAAGAGATTGAGTTCTTTTGTGTTTTATATTAAGATCACCCAAATGCTTTGTTTGCATTCATTTGAGTGTGATACAACACCAAGGATGTTTACAAGTACAAAACAGCTTCAACTCAAGCTTTTGAATGCATTTACGCGTTTTGAATGCATTTTTGCGTTTTAACAGCTCTTACGACTAGGCTGAAAGAGATTGAGTTCATTTGTGTTTTATATTAAGAAAAAGCACCCAAATGCTTTGTTTGCATTTATTTGAGTCAGAATTTACACAAAGGATGTTTACAAGTACAAACAAGCTTCAACTCAAGCTTTTGAATGCATTTACGCGTTTTAAAAGCTCATACGACTAGGGTGAAAGAGATTGTGTTCTTTTGTGTTGTATATTAAGAGAAAGCACCAAAATGATTTGTTTGCATTCATTTGAGTGAGAAACTACACCAAGGATGTTTACAAGTCCAAACAAGCTTCAACTCAAGCTTTTGAATGCATTTTTGGATTTTGAATGAATTTACGCGTTGTAACAGCTCTTACGACTATGGTGAAAGAGATTGAGTTCTTTTGTGTTGTATATTAAGAGAAAGCACCCAAATGCTTTGTTTGCATTCATTTGAGTGTGAAACTACACCAAGGATATTTACAAGTACAAGCAAGCTTCAACTCAAGCTTTTGAATGCATTTACGTGTTGTTAATGCATTTTCGCGTTTTAACAGCTCTTACGACTAGGCTGAAACAGATTGCGTTCTTTTGTGTTGAATATTAAGAGAAAGCACCCAGATGCTTTGTTTGCATTCATTTGAGTGAGAAACTACACCAAGGATGCTTACAAGTACAAACAAGCTTTAACTCAATCTTTTGAATGCATTTACGCGTTTTGAATGCATTTCGCGTTTTAACAGGACTTACGACTAGGGTGAAAGAGATTGAGTTCTTTTGTCTTTTATATTAAGAGAAAGCCCCCAAATGCTTTGTTTGCATTCATTTGAGTGTGAAACAACACCAAGGATGTTTACAAGTAGAAACAAGCTTCAACTCAATCTTCTGAATGCATTTTTGGATTTTGAATAAATTTACGTGTTGTAACAGCTCTTACGACTAGGGTGAAAGAGATTGAGTTCTTTTGTATTGTATATTATGAGAAAGCCCCCAAATGCTTTGTTTGCATTCATTTGAGTGTGAAGCTACACCAATAATGTTTACAAGTACAAACAAGCTTAAACTCAAGCTTTTGAATGCATTTACTCGTTTTAAAAGCTCATACGACTAGGGTGAAAGAGATTGAGTTCTTTTGTGTTCTATATTAAGAGAAAGCACCCAAATGCTTTGCTTGCATTGATTTGAGTGTGAAACAACACCAAGGATGTTTACAAGTACAAACAACCTTCAACACAAGCTTTTGAATCCATTTACGCGTTTTGAATGCATTTTCGCGTTTTAACAGCTCTTACGACTAGGCTGAAAGCGATTGCGTTATTTTGTATTTTATATTAAGAGAAAGCACTCAAATGCTTTGTTTGCATCATTCGAGTGTGAAACTACACCAATGACGTTTACAAGTACAAACAAGCTTAAACTCAATTCTTTGAATGTATTTACGCGTTTTAAAAGCTCATACGGCTATGGTGAAAGAGATGGAGTTCTTTAGTGTTGTATATTAAGAGGAAGCACCCAAATGCTTTGTTTGCACTCATTAGAGTGCGAAACTACACTAAAAATGTTTACAAGTACAGACAAGTTTCAACTCAACCGTTTGAATGCAGTTACGCGTTTTAAAAGCTCATACGAGAGATTGAGTTCTTTTGTGTTGTAAATTAAGAGAAAGCACCCAGATCCTTTGTTTGCATTTATTTGAGGGTGAATCAACACCAATGATGTTTACAAGTACAAACCAGCTTCAACTCAAACTTTTCAATGCATTTTCGCGTTAGAACAGCTCTTACGACTAGGCTGAAAGAGATTGAGTTCTTTTGTGTTATATATTAAGATAACGCACCCAAATGCTTTGTTTGCATTCATTTAAGGGTGAAACTACACCAATTATGTTTACAAGTACAAACAAGCTTCAACTCAAGCTTTTGAATGCATTTACGTGTTGTAAATGCATTTTCGCGTTTTAACAGCTCTTACGACTAGGCTGAAAGAGATTGAGTTCTTTTGTGTTGTATATTAAGAGAAAGCACCCAAATGCTTTATTTGCATTCATTTGAGTGAGAAACTACACAAAGGATGTTTAAAAGTACAAACAAGCTTCAACTCAAGCTTTTGAATGCATTTACGCATTTTAACAGCTCATACGACTAGGGTGAAAGAGAATGAGTTCTTTTGTGTTGTATATTAAGAGAAAGCACCAAAATGCTTTTTTTGCAATAATTTGAGTGAGAAACTACACCAAGGATGTTTACAAGTGCAAACAAGCTTTAACTCAAGGTTTTGAATGCATTTTCGGATTTTGAATGAATTTTCGCGTTTTAACAGCTCTTACGACTATGGTGAAAGAGATTGAGTTCTTTTGTGTTGTATATTAAGAGAAAGCACCCAAATACTTTGTTTGCATTCATTTGAGTGAGAAACTACACCAAGGATGTTTACAAGTACAAACAAGCTTCAACTCAAGCTTTTGAATGCATTTACAGGTTTTGAATGCGTTTACGCGTTTTAAGCGCTCTTACGACTAGGGTGAAAGAGATTGAGCTCTTTTGTGTTGTATATTAAGAGAAAGCACCCAGATGCTTTGATTGCATTCATTTGAGTGAGAAACTACACCAATGATGTTTACAAGTACAAACAAGCTTCAACTGAAGCTTTGAATGCGTTTACGCGTTTTAAGAGCTCTTACGACAAGGGTGAAAGAGATTGAGCTCTTTCGTGTTGTATATTAAGAGAAAGCACCCAGATGCTTTGATTGCATTCATTTGAGTGAGAAACTACACCAAGGATGTTTACAAGTACAAACAAGCTTCATCTCAAGCTTTTGAATGCAGTTACGCGTTTTAAAAGCTCATACGATTAGGGTGAACGAAATTGAGTTCTTATGTGTTGTATAATAAGAGAAAGCACCCAGATGCTTTGTTTGCATTCATTTGTGTGAGAAACTACACCAAGGATGTTTACAAGTACAAACAAGCTTCAACTCAAGCTTTTGAATGCATATAAGCGTTTTGAATGCGTTTACGAGTTTTAAGAGCTCTTATGACTAGGGTAAAAGAGATTTAGTTCTTTTGTGTTGTATATTAAGAGAAAGCAACCAAATGATTTGTTTGCATTCGTTTGAGTGAGAAACTAACAAAGGATGTTTACAAGTACAAACAAGCTTCAACTCCAGCTTTTGAATGCATTTACGCATTTTAAAAGCTCATATGACTAGGGTGAAAGAGATTGAGTTCTTTTGTGTTGTATATTAAGAGAAAGCACCAAAGTGCTTTGTTTGCAGTCATTTGAGTGAGAAACTACACCAAGGATGTATACAAGTACAAACAAGCTTCAACTGAAGCTTTTGAATGCATTTTCGGATTTTGAATGAATTTACGCGTAGTAACAGCTCTTACGACTAGGGTGAAAGAGATTGAGTTCTTTGTGTTGTATATTAAGAGAAAGCACCCAAATGCTTTGTTTGCATTCATTTAAGTGTGAAACTGCACCAAAAATATTTACAAATACAAAAAAGATTCAACTTAAGCTTTTGAATGCAGTTACGTGTTTTAAAAGCTCATACGACTAGGTTGTTAGAGATTTTGTTCTTTTATGTTGTATATTAAGAGAAAGCACCAAATACTTTTTTGCATTCATTTGAGTGTGAAACTACACCAAAAATGTTTACAAGTACAAACAAGTTTCAACTCAAGCTTTTGAATGCATTTACGCTTTTTAAAACCTCATACAACTAGGGTGAAAGAGATTGAGTTGTTTTGTGTTGTATATTAAGAGAAAGCACGCAAATGCTTTGTTTGCATTCACTCCACCCAAATGATTTGCTTGCATTCATTTGAGTGTGAAACTACAGAAAGGATGTTTACAAGTACAAACAATCTTCAACTCAAGCTTTTGATGCTGTTATGCGTTTTAAAAGCTCATTCTACTAGGGTGAAAGAGATTGAGTTCTTTTGTGTTGTATATTAAGAGAAAGGACCCAGATGCTTTGTTTGCATTCATTTGAGTGAGAAACTACTCCAAAGATGTTTACAAGTACAAACAAGCTTCAGCTCATGCTTTTGAATGCATTTACGCGTTTTGAATGCGTTTACGCGTTTTAAGAGCTCTTACGACTAGGGTAAAAGAGATTGAGCTCTTTTGTGTTGTATACTAAGAGAAAGCACCCAGTTGCTTTGATTGCATTCATTTGAGTGAGAAACTACACCATGGATGTTTACAAGTACAAACAAGCTTCAAGTCAAGCTTTTGAATGCAGTTACGCGTTTTAAAAGCTCATACGACTAGGGTGAAAGAGATAGAGTTCTTTTGTGTTGTATATTAAGAGAAAGCACCCAGATGCTTTGTTTGCATTCGTTTGAGTGTGAAACTACAGCAAGGATGTTTACAAGTACGAAAAAGCTTCAACTCAAGCTTTTGAATGCAGTTACGTGTTTTAAAAGCTGATACGATTAGGGTGAGCGAGATTGAGTTCTTTTGTGTTGTATATTAGGAGAAAGCACCCAGATGCTTTGTTTGCATTCCTTTGAGTGAGAAATTACACCGAGGATGTTTACAAGTACAAACAAGCCTCAACTCAAGCTTTTGAATGCATTTACGCGTTTTGAATGTGTTTACGCGTTTTAAGAGCTCTTACGACTAGGGTGAAAGAGATTGAGTTCTTTTGTGTTGTATGTTATATACACTACACCAAAATTTACCTTTCATAACACTTGAAACATAACGCTTGTAAGGTAAGTGTTATAATGGAATACATGAAGATTGTATAAAATAATCTCAATAACACTTCTATAAAAAAGTGCTATGTTTATATGTTTATTAGAAACAACAATTTCATCTTTTACAAGCGAGGGCTATTAAAAAAGCATCACATAACGCTTTAATAGTCAGTGCTATAATGCTTTTCAACAATCAAACATAGCTAGTTTATTTTATTTTTTTTTCGTTTTCCTTGGGGGGAGTTATCAGTTTGGTATCAGCAGAAAACGGACATTGATTCACTTATCGGTTCTCACGTCGTGCCCCTTCCTCCACCAACCCTCCACCCCTCTCTCTCACCACGCCCATTCTCCCCGCGCGCCGCCTACATCTTCGGGCTTCCCAACCACCGCAACAGCGCTGCACATCCTCCTTTTCTCCTTTGTTCCCAAAACTCCAAAGGAACTCAGGTTTGTTTTGTTTTGTTCACATAGCTTTGTTTTGTTCTTCGCTACGCCTATTGATTTTCAGATTGTTGTGCAGACGCGACAAGAAATCGAAAGGAACTCAGGAAGTAATCGAGAGGAGCGATGTTCATGGTTCTATTTGACCTCTCTGAGCGATTCAACCTAATTCGCCAATTTCTGTTAATTGAACTTCTGATCTTGGTGGTTCTCAGACACAGGCCCGGCTATCAATAGGTGCATGTGGGGCGACTGAACAGGGCCCCAAAATTTAGGGGGCCCAAAAAAAAAAAGCCCACCCACGGTTTAAAAAAATACAAATATTCTACTAAGTACTAGTGTACTACAGAAGATACGGGAGAAAGGCCAGAAAGCAAAAAGGCAGATCGAAAGAGGAAAGTAGCAAAATTAACGCCTCACCTTCGTCCCCAAATCCCCAACTTTCTTCTTCAATTTTCCACACCTCAAATGAGTCAAACCTCTGTCAATTCCAAAATTACAACGGCAAATCAATTCAATATCTCATTCAATGGCAATAATTGATCTCCTTCTTCTCTTCTTCTATCTCTCGTATATATTTTGTGGGTTATTAAATCATATCCAATTACTCTTCTCTTTTCTTCATCTATTCTCATCTCATCTTCTTCCTCTGAAATTGGGTTTGAACTACAAATTGCAACTTGCACCACCACGAGATCCACCAATTTGCCACCTAGAAAGGTAAAATTCCTAATTCCTTAATTTTTCGTCTATTTTATTTGCCAATTTCGTAAATTATTTTGGTCAGTTTTTTATTTTTTTTCGTGGCTTGTCAAATTATCTTAGAGTTTAGTCAGATTATTGTTTCATCTTTCATCCAAGAATTTTTTCAATTTTTTTTTTTTTTTTGATAACTTTCAAGAATTTGACAAGCCAGTATATATTTAACTTCACCTGCAGCTTCATCCTTTTGTCTGTGTATTTAATCAAAATGATATGATCAAATTAGTTACTCCATAAGACCGTAATTTGGATCCTTGTTGCCTGTAAAGTTGACTTAAGTACATAGCAAAATTTTTTTTTGACTGAAAGGAAAAAAAATGGATCAGATGGTGTTTAATTCGTAAACATCAGCCGTCAACGCCCAGGTTCTTTCGCTCCTTGATTTTTCTCTATATTGCTCTAATTTTTGTGGTTATGTCTTCTAAGTTTAGAAAGTATGATTCTGGATGTGAAAAGCGTAAAAAAAAGAAAAAAATTAAAGAGTTAACTAGGAATCAAATAGGAGCTATTGATAAGTTCTTTATCAAAGAGTCAGAAGTTCCAAATGAAAACCAAAATGGTGATGTGCCTGTAGATGTGAAGAATGTTGATGTTGGTGTGAATTTGCATATAAATGAGAATGATGTTGGTGTTGCTGATGATATTAATGTGCCTATAAATGAGGAAAATGCTCCTAATAATGGTGATGTGCCTATTGAGATTGAGATTGAGAATGATAATATTAATGATGTGGATAATGAAAATAAAGATGCTGAGGTTAATGATAATGTTGAACCTATGGTGGATATATTTGATCCAAGGCTTTGGGATGCCCTTGATTCGAAAATGATTGATCTTTTAGTGGTAAATGAGGGTCCTAAAAGAGATATGTCTATTCAGAAAGGTCCTAGGGATAAATATTTTAGACGATTTTCTTCCACATTCTATACTAGGATTTTATCAAATGGAGAGAAGTCGGATAGAGATTGGCTTGTCTATTCAAAGGAGCTTGGTAAAGTGTTTTGCTTTTGCTGTAAAATTTTCAAAAAAGACCTTGTAAAAGGTCAATTAATTAATGAAGGATTTGGGGACTGGTCACATATTAGCAATAGGCTAAGAGAGCATGAATCCAGCATATCGCATGTTAAGAATATGATCACTTGGTATGATTTGCGTTTAAGGCTTCAAAAGAATCAAACTATTGATAAAGTAGCTCAAATGCAACTTCGGAAAGAAAAAGAGCATTGGAAAAATGTGTTGGTAAGAATTTTTTCATTTGTTAAATATTTGGCGAAACGTAATCTTGCTTTTCGTGGTACTAATGAAAAGTTGTTTCAAGACAACATTGGGAATTTTTTGGGCTTAATTGAAATGTCAGCAGAATTTGACCTAGTTATTCGAGAGCATCTTCAACGCATTAGAAATGATGATATTCATGTTCATTATCTTGGTCATAACATTCAAAATGAGTTAATACTTTTTCTTGCTTCTACAATTAAATCTGAAATCATCAAAAAAATAAAGCATGAGAAGTATTTCTCGGTGATACTTGATTGTACTCCCGATGCTCGTCACCAAGAACAAATGTCTTTGATATTAAGATATGTGGATGTTTCTTCAACTTGTGTTACGATTGAGGAATCTTTTTTAGGATTTTTGAATGTGAATGATACAACTGGGCAGGGACTTTTTGATGTTTTACAAAATGAACTGAAGTTGCTTGATCTAGATATAGATAATGTGCGAGGACAAAGCTGTGACAATGGGTCAAATATGAAAGGAAAACATCAAGGAGTCCAAAAAAAACTCTTAGATATAAATCCTAGAGCTTTTTATACTCCTTGTGGTGCTCATAGTCTTAACTTGATGTTATGTGATATAGCTAATGTTTCCGGTAAGGCTAGGGGCTTTTTTGGAGTCATACAACGCATCTACACTATATTTGCAAATTCTACTAAGAGATGGCAAGTTTTGAAAGATAATGTAATGGGGCTGACTCTTAAGCCATTGTCATCCACTCGTTGGGAAAGTCGTGTTCAGAGTGTGAAAGCTATAAGATTTCAGATTTTAGAAATAAGAGAAGCTTTACTTCAAATAGCAGAAACTGATAATGATTCCAAAATCAGAAGTGAAGCTCAATCTTTAGCAAAAAATGAGCTAGGTGACTTTGAGCTTTTGGTGTCATTAATAATTTGGTTTGAGATATTATATGCAGTGAATTTAGTAAGCAAGCATTTACAATCCAAAGATATGCTCATTGATGTTGCTCTTGAAAAAGTAAGAGGGTTGATTTTGTATTTTGAAGAATATAGACAAACTGGTTTTGATAATGCTATTAGTGCTGCTGAACAGCTTGCCCCTCAATTGGATATCAATCCAGTATTTCCTCAAAGGCGTCAAATTCGAAGGAAAAAACATTTTGATGAGAATTCAAATGATGACTCATTAGCTGAAAAATCTGCAAAGGAATTGTTTAGGATTAATTATTTTGTATGCATTGTTGATCAAGCAATTGTTTCACTTAATAGGAGGTTTGAGCAATATCAACAATATGAAGATGTTTTTGGTTTCTTGTTTACTTCTGACAAGTTGCAATCATTGGATGATATGAGTCTAAAATCTTGTTGTAGTTGTTTAGAATCTGCACTTAAAAATCATGAACATTCTGATATCGATGCAAACGAATTGTATTTGGAGCTAAAGTTGCTTCGGGAATGCTTGCCTGAGGAAAAGATGAGAGCATTTGATATTTTAAAACTCTTGAAACGTTTAAATTTTTTTCCTAATGCAATTGTTGCCTATAGAATATTGTTGACGGTTCCCGTGACTGTTGCATCCGCAGAAAGAAGTTTTTCCAAGTTGAAGTTGTTGAAGTCTTATTTGCGCTCTACAATGACACAAGATAGACTTAATGGACTAGCAACGATAGCAATTGAAAATCATATTTTGGAAAGTGTTGATTGTGAAGATTTAGTCAACGATTTTGCTTCAAGGAATGCTAGAAGGATGTCGCTATTCAAATGAAGCTAGCTGTTTTTTAATTTAATTTTGTGGTGCAATAGTACCGACCATGTTATTAGATTTATGCAAAATATTCTCAGCTACATTTACAGGTCTTTGTGGATGAATGTCACATTCTTTTTGAACTATATTAATGGTTTTTGACAGAAACTTTTTGTACTTCATTTAGGCAAATGAATGTTAATTAAAGTTTATCACCGCAACTTTTTTTTGTTCTTTTTAGGGGCCCGAGTCACACTTTTGCACAGGGCCCCTAATATGTCGAAGACGGCCCTGCTCAGACAAATAACGTTTGGTGAGTTCTTCTTTTTACTGATTTTGTTGGTTTTTCAGCATTATTGCTCTTCTGGAATTTTGCAAGTTTTATTTGTATTTATCAATTGAGTTACAATTAATTTGCGATTGATGATGAATTTCAACCCAATTTTTGAATGTCGATACGTAGAACTGTGAATTCAGGTGGTTTTTTTTATTTTATTTATTATAATTGCTGTTTCATGAAACATTTGTATAGTACACCACAGTTCCCTTCATGTATGGTAGTTGTGTGAAGAAACTTTAGGCTTGTTATGGTTCCAATATTTTACTATTCCATTTTAGGTGAGTCTAAGTTCTGTGTTTGTTGTGTCGTGTCTTTGTTGGATTGGGTGTATATTAGTTGATGTGCGCTCTCTCCATGTCATGTTGTTCAGTTGCTTTGTTACTGCTGGTCGCTATGATTTATGTTGTGCTTTGTGCTATGCTGCTGCTGTCATAAGGCTACCTGAACTCTGATGATCATTCGTATGCCTTGTTTATGTTGTGCTCTTCTGCAGATTGAGGCTGTTTTTGCAAAGCCAGATATCGTTGTTGCTTGCTGTGATGGATGATGCTGCTATTCTAGCCAGCAAAGACACTCGTTTTACACTCAACATTCAGCCAGACAATTTATGGTAATTCCGTTTTCTTGAGATTTACACTGCCAATGGAATTTCGTTTAGGTTTTCAATTAAATTTCAAATGGTTATGTGGCTATGTGCTCCTATCATTGCCAAAAACAAATTCTTTTTTATCTGTCACAGGTTTCCCAAGTCGGTTTTGTGCCAAAGAACTTTTGAAATGATTTAACTTGTTACTAAGAATCCCACGTGTCTATGAGTTCCATTAAGTATGCCTTTTGTACATTCTGTATGGTGAATGTTGGATGCATTGCTTATCAGGTCCATTTCCAAACAACAGAGTATCTTATGAAATGGTTTAACATAAGAGGCAAAATTTTGTTTGTTATGATTTTTTTAGCGGATGATGTTAAGATACTGTGATATGATAGTGTGCTCTACTGGATAGTCAAATGTCAAAATTTTCTCTACTCATACTCTATTTGTATGTGTAGCCTCTGAGGTAGGTAATGTGCTGGTTTGCATCTCTGTTTATTTATTTGGTTCAGAGGAGGCTTATAAACGTCTTAAGATAAGTTTCTAACACAGGTCTCGGGTTTCATTTTTGTTTATTTGGAGTGATACATCAAGTAGTCTCTCTGATGGTTTGCGCTGCAATAGTTCAAATTACTTCATACATCAAATAGGAGCTAAAAATAGTTTTATCTGCTTATAATCTCTTCCTAAATTCATTTGATTGAACTTCTTTTCGTCATATCTATGTAAGTATAGAGACACGTTGCTCCCTAGTTCCCCTTTCAATAATTAGAGATATGTGCTGGAGCAATTATGAGGATACTTTCCTTGCATACTTAGCTGCTTTGTTTGCTCTAATCTATGAGTCAGCTTGTGAGCAAAGACAACTGCAAAATGCCTCAATTGTTGCTGCTGTGAAGTGTTGCTATTGCTGCTGCACTGCTGGTTTTGTTACTTCAGATTGTCCATGTTCTGCAAAATGTTGTTCATTATGTTGTTCATTTTCTTTTCTGAGCCAAATCTGTTTTCTGATCTACAGGTGCCTATTGAGGGGCGTTTTAGACAAGGCAGAAACTAATACAGTATTGCTAATGTCAAGGCGATGTAGAAGCATTTAAGAGAAGCACATAACTCAATTTTGAAGGACTGGTGTACTTTCTTGACTGCTTACACCTCTTATACTCTCAAGATCAGATAGATGAAGTCAGAGATGAATATATGGCTAAAATATGTGTTTAGATGTACTAGATATGTTTTTCTTACAGTTCAGATATGCATATTCTTTTTTATGACTTCCTGCTTATTGTTTTAGTACCTTCCTTATATGTACTAACTTTGATCTGCAACAATGATGAAACTTGTGATTTTGTATAAATTAATGGAATGAAATTTTATATGACTTTGCTGGGGTTCCAACTTTAAGCATTTGACAGGTTCACTTTTTATTGTACGGGTTTCTTCATCAGCGAAATGGAAATAAATTTTTTAATTTTTTTTTTAAAAAAAGCAACTCAACAATAGCGCTTATTAAAAAAGCGTTATATAAGTATTCTCAATAATAGCACTTTTTAAGAAAAAGCGCTATGTATAACGATATCTACATAGCGATTTTTCAAAAAAGCGCTATAGTTTAGAGTACATACATAGCGCTTTTTTTAGACACCGCCTTAAATAACAGCAGCCTAGATAGCGCTCAAAAGTGCTATGTATGTATCAAAATAAGCGCTATGAGAGGCAATTTCTGTTGTAGTTAAGAGTCAGCATCCAAATGTTTTGTTTGCATTCATTTGAGTGTGAAACTACACCAATGATGTTTACAAGTACAAACAAGCCTCAACTCAAGGTTTTGAATGCATTAACGCGTTTTAAAAGGTCATACGACTAGGGTGAAAGAGATTGCGTTCTTTTGTGTTGTAAATTAAGAGAAAGCACCCAGATGCTTTTATTGCATTCATTTGAGTGAGAAACTACACCAAGGATGTTTACAAGTACAAACAAGCTTTAACTCAACCTTTTGAATGCATTTACGCATTTTGAACGCATTTACGCGTTTTAACAGCTTTTACGACTAGGGTGAAAGAGATTGAGTTCTTTTGTGTTGGATATTAAGAGAAAGCACCCAAATGCTTTGTTTCTATTCATTTATTGAGAAACTACACCAAGGATGTTTACAAGTACAAACAAGCTTCAACTCAAGCTTTTGAATGCATTTACGCGTGTTAACAGCTTTTGCGACTAGGGTGAAAGAGATTGAGTTATTTTGTGTTGCACATTAAGAGAAAGCACAGAAATGCTTTGTTTGCATTCATTTAAATGTGAAACTACACCAAAAATGTTTACAAGTACAAACAAGCTTCAACTCAAATTTTGGATGCATTTAAGCGTTTTGAATGCATTTACGCGTTTTAACAGTTCTTAAGACTATGGTGAAAGAGATTGAGTTCTTTTGTGTTTTTCATTAAGAGAAACCATCCAAATGCTTTGTTTGCATTCATTTGAGTGTGAAACTTCACCAAGGATGTTTACAAGTACAAAGAAACTTCAACTCAAGCTTTTGAATTCATTTACGTGTTTCAAAAGCTCATACGACTATAGTGAAAGATATTGAGTTCTTTTGTGTTTTATATTAAGAGAAAGCACCCAAATGCTTTGTTTGCATTCATTTGAGTGAGAAACTAAACCAAGGATGTTTACAAGTACAACAAGGTTCAACTCAAGCTTTTGAATACATTTACGCCTGTTGAATGCATTTACGCGTTTTAACAGCTCTTACGACTAGGTTGAAAGAGATTGAGTTCTTTTGTGTTGTATATTAAGAGAAAGCACCAAAATGCTTTGTTTGCATTGATTTGGGTGTGAAACTACAGCAAAAATGTTTACAAGTACAAACAAGCTTCAACTCAAGCTTTTGGATGCATTTATGCGTTTTGAATGCATTTACGCGTTTTAACAGTTCTTACGACGATGGTGAAAGAGATTGAGTTCTTTTGTGTTGTATATTAAGCGAAAGCACCCAAATGCTTTGTTTGCATTCATTTGCGTGTGAAACTACACCAAAAATGTTTACAAGTACAAACAAGATTCAACTCAAGCTTTTGAATGCAGTTACGCGTTTTAAAAGCTCATACGACTAGGGTGAAAGACATTGAGTTCTTTGTGTTATATATTAAGAGAAAGCACCCAGATGTTTTGTTTGCATTCATTTGACTGAGAAAGTACTCCAAGGATGTTTACAAGTACAAACAAGCTTCAACTCAAGCTTTTGAATGTAGTTACGCGTTTTAAAAGCTAATACGACTAGGGTGAAAGAGATTAAGTTCTTTTGTGTTGTATATTAAGAGAAAGCAGCCAGATGCTTTGTTTGCTTTCATTTGAGTGTGAAACTACACCGAAAATGTTTACATGTACAAACAAGCTTCAAATCAAGCTTTTGGATGCATTTACGCGTTTTGAATGCATTTACGCGTTGTAACAGTTCTTACGACTATGGTCAAAGAGATTGAGTTCTTTTATGTTGTATATTAAGCGAAAGCACCAAAATGATTTGTTTGCATTTATTTGAGTGTGAAACTACATCAAGGATGATTACAAGTACAAACAAGCTTCAACTCAAGCTTTTGAATTCATTTACGCGTTTTAAAAGCTCATATGACTAGGGTGAAAGAGATTGAGTTCTTTTCTGTTGTATATTAAGAGAAAGCACCCAAATGGTTAGTTTGCATTAATTTGAGTGAGAAACTACACCAAGGCTGTTTACAAGTACAAACAAGCTTCAACTCAAACTTTTGAATGCATTTATGCGTTTTAACAGCTCTTACAACTTGGTGAAAGAGATTAAGTTCTTTTGTGTTGTATATTTTGAGAAAGCACCCATATCCTTTATTTGCATTCATTTGAGTGTGAAACTACACCAATGATGTTTACACGTACAACCAAGCTTCAACTCAAACTTTTGAATGTATTTACGCATTTTAATAGCTCATACGACTAGGGTGAAAGAGATTGAGTTCTTTTGTGTTGTATATTAAGACAAAGCACCCAAATGCTTTGTTTGCATTCATTTGAGTGAGAAACTACACCAAGGATGTTTACAAGTACAAACAAGCTTCAACTCAAGCTTTTGAATGCATTTACGGATTTTGAATCCATTTGCGCGTTTTAATAGGTCTTACGACTACGGTGAAAGAGATTGAGTTCTTTTGTGTTGTATAATAAGAGAATGCACACAAATGCTTTGTTTGCATTCATTTGAGTGTGAAACTAAACCAAAAATGTTTATAAGTGCAAACAAGATTCAACTGAAGCTTTTGAATGCAGTTACGCGTTTTTAAAGCTCATACGACTAGGGTGAAAGAGATTGAGTTCTTTTATGTTGTATATTAAGAGAAAGCACCCAAATTCTTTTTTTGCATTGATTTGAGTGAGAAACTTCACCAAGGATGTTTACAAGTACAAACAAGATTCAACTCAAGGTTTTGAATGCATTTACTGGTTTTGAATGCATTTACGCGTTTAAACAGGACTTACGACTAGGGTGAAAGAGATTGAGTTCTTTTGTGTTGTATCTTAAGAGAAAGCACCCGAATGCTTTGTTTGCATTCATTTGAGTGTGAAACTACACCAAAAATGTTTACAAGTACAAACAAGTTTCAACACAAGCATTTGAATGCATTTAAGCTATTTAAAAGCTAATACGACAAGGGTGAAAGAGATTGAGTTCTTTTGTGTTGTATATTAAGAGAAAGCAGCCACATGCTTTGTTTACATTCATTTGAGTGAGAAACTACACCAAGGATGTTTACCAGTACAAACAAGCTTCAACTCAAGCTATGGAAAGTATTGACGCGTTTTAACAGCTCTTACGACTAGGGTGAAAGATATTGAGTTCTTTCGTGTTGTATATTAAGAGAAAGCACCCAGATGCTTTGTTTGCGTTTATTTGAGTGAGAGACTACATAAAGGATGTTTACAAGTACAAACAAGCTTCAACTCAAGCTTTTGAATGCATTTACGCGTTTTGCATGCATTTACGCGTTTTAACAACTCTAATAACTAGGGTGAAAAAGATTAAGTTCTTTTGTGTTGTATATTAAGAGAAAGCACCCAAATGATTTGTTTGCATTCGTTTAAGTGAGAAACATTAGCAAGGATGTTTACAAGTACAAACAAGCTTCAACTCAAGCTTTTGAATGCATTTACGCGTTTTAAAAGCTCATACGACTAGGTGAAAGAGATTGAGTTCTTTTGTGTTGTATATTAAGAGAAAGCACCCAGATGCTTTGTTTGCATTCATTTGAGTGAGAAAACTACACCAAAGATGTTTTCAAGTACAAACAATCTCCAACTAAAGCTTTTGAATGCATTTACGCGTTTTGGATGCATTTACACGTTTTAGCAGCTCTTACGACTAGGGTGAAAGAGATTGAGTTTGTTTGCATTCATTTGAGTGTGAAACTACACCTATGATGTTTACACGTGCAACCAAGCTTCAACTCAAGCTTTTGAATGCATTTACGCGTTTTAAGAACTTATACGACTAGGGTGAAAGAGATTGGGTTCTTTTGTGTTGTATATTAAGAGAAAGCACCAAAATGTTTTGTTTGCATTCATTTGAGTGAGAACCTACACCAAGGATGTTTACAAGTACAAACAAACTTCAACTCAAGCTTTTGAATGCATTTACGCGTTTTGAATGCATTTAAGCGTTTTATCAGCTCTTACGACTAGGGTGAAAGAGATTGAGTTCTTTTTGTGTTGTATATTAAGAGAAAGCACAGAAATGCTTTGTTTGCATTCATTTGAGTGTGAAACTACACCAAGGATGTTTACAAGTACAAACAAGTTTAAACACAAGCTTTTGAATGCAGTTACGCGTTTTGAATGCATTTACACGTTTTAATAGCTCTTACGATTAGGGTGAAAGAGATTGAGTTCTTTTGTGTTGTATATTAAGAGAAAGCACCCAATTGTTTTGGTTGCATTCATTTGAGTGAGAAACTACACCACGAATGTTTACAAGTACAAATAAGCTTCAACTCAAGCTTTTGAATGCAGTTACGCGTTTTAAAAGCTCATACGACTAGGTAGAAAGACAATGAGTTCTTTTGTGTTCTATATTAAGAGAAAGCACCCAGGTGCTTTGTTTGCATTCATTTGAGTGAGAAACTTCTCCAAGGATGTTTACAAGTACAAACAAGCTTCAACTCAAGCTTTTGAATGCATTTACGCGTTTTGAATGCATTTACGCGTTTTAACAGCTCTTACGACTAGGGTGAAAGTGATTGAGTTCAATTGTGTTGTATATTAAGAGAAAGCACCCAAATGCTTTATTTGCATTCATTTGAGTGTGAAACTACACCTATGATGTTCACACGTACAACCAAGCTTCAACTCAAGCTTTTGAATGCATTTACACGTTTTAACAGCTCATACGACTAGGGTGAAAGAGATTGAGTTCTTTTGCGTTGTATATTAAGAGAAAGCATCCAAATGCTTTGTTTGCATTCATTTGAGTGAGAACCTACACCATGGATGTTTACAAGAACATACAAGCTTCAACTCAAGCTTTTGAATGCATTTACGCATTTTGAATGCATGTACGCGTTTTAAAAGCTCATACGACTAGGGTGAAAGAGACTGAGTTCTTTTGTGTTGTATATTAAGAGAAAGCACCTAGATGCTTTGTTTGCATTCATTGAGTGTAAAAGTACAGCAAGGATTTTTACAAGCACAAACAAGCTTCAACTCAAGCTTTTAAATGTAGTTACGCGTTTTCAAAAGCTCAAACGACTAGGGGGAAAGAGATTGAGTTCTTTTGTGTTGTATCTTAAGAGAAAGCACCCTGATGCTTTGTTTGCATTCATTTGAGTGAGAAACTACACCAACGATGTTTACAAGTACAAACAAGCTTCAACTCAAGCTTTTGAATGCATTTACACTTTTCGAATTCGTTTACGCGTATTAAGAGCTCTTACGACTAGGGTGAAAGAGATGATTTGTTTGCGTTCATTTGAGTGAGAAACTACACCAAGGATGTTTACAAGTACAATCAAGTTTCAAGTCAAGATTTTCAATGCATTTACGCGATTTAAAAGCTCATACGACTAGGGTGAAAGAGATTGAGTTCTTTTGTGTTGTATATTAAGAGAAAGCACCCAGATGCTTTGTTTGAATTCATTTGAGTGAGAAACTACACCAAGGATGTGTACAAGTACAAACAAGCTTCAACTCAAGCTTTTGAATGCATTTTCGGGTTTTGAAAGAATTTACGCGTTTTAACACCTTTTACGACTAGGGTGAAAGAGATTGAGTTCTTTTGTGTTGTATATTAAGACAAAGCACCCAATTGCTTTGTTTGCATTCATTTGAGTGTGAAACTACACCAAAAATGTTTACAAGTACAAACAAGATTCAACTTGAGTTGAGGAAATGCTTGAGTTGAAACATGTTTGTCCATGTAAACATCCTTGGTGTAGTTTCTCACTCAAATGAATGCAAACAAAGCATTTGTGTGCATTCTCTTAATATTCAACACAAAAGAACTTAATCTCTTTCACCCTAGTCGTAAGAGCTATAAAAACGCGCAAATGGATTCAAAACGTGTAAATGCATTCAAAAGATTGAGTTGAAGCTTGTTTGTACTTGTAAAAATCCTTGGTGTAGTTTCTCACTCAAATGAATGCAAACAAAGCATTTGGGTGCTTTGTCTTAATATACAACGCAAAAGAACTCAATCTCTTTAACCCTAGTCGTATGAGCTTTTAAAAAGCGTAAATGCATTCAAAAGCTTGAATTGAAACTTGTTTGTACTTGTAAATATTTTTGCAGTAGTTTCACACTCAAATGAATGGAAACAAAGCATTTGGGTGCTTTTTCTTAATATACAACACAAAAGAACTCAATCTCTTTCACCCTACTCGTAAGAGCTGTTAAAACGTGTAAATGCATTCAAAACTCGTAACTGCATTCAAAATCTTGTGTTTAAGCTTGTTTGTACTTGTAAACATCCTTGGTGTTGTCTCACTCAAATGAATGCAAACCAAGCATTTGGGTGCTTTCTCTTAATATACAACACAAAAGAACTCAATCTCTTTCACCCTAGTCATAAGAGATGTTAAAACGCGTAAATGCATTCAAAACGCGTAAATGCATTCAAACGCTTGAGTTAAACCTTGTTTGTACTTGTAAACATCCTTGGTGTAGTTTCAAACTCAAATGAAAGCAAACCAAGCACATAGGTGCTTTCTCTTAATAAACAACACAAAAGAACTCAATCTCTTTCACCCTAGTCGTAAGAGCTGCTAAAACGCGTAAATGCATTCAAAAGATTGAGTTGGAGATTGTTTGTACTTGTAAACAAATATGGAGTAGTTTCACACTCAAATGAATGCAAACAAAGCATCTGGGTGCTTTCTCTTAGTATACAACACAAAAGAACTCAATCTCTTTCACCCTAGTTGTATGAGCTTTTAAAACGTGTAAATGCATTTAAAAGCTTGAGTTGAAGATTGTTTGTACTTGAAAAAAACATTGGTGTAGTTTCACACTAAAATGAATGCAAACAAAGCATTTGGGTGCTTTATATTAATATACAACACAAAAGAACTCAATCTCTTTCACCCTAATCGTAAGAGCTGTTAAAACGTGTAAACATATTCAAAACGTGTAAACATATTCAAAACGCGTAAATGCATTCAAAAGTTTGAGTTGAAGCTTGTTTGTACTTGTAAACATCATTGGTGTAGTTTCACAATCAAATGAAAGCAAAAAAAGCATTTGGGTGCTTTCTCTTAATATACAACACAAAAGAACTCAATCTTTTTCACCCGAGTCGTAAGAGCTGTTAAAACGCGTAAATGCATTCAAAACGCGTAAATGCATTCAAAGGCTTGAATTGAAGCTTCTTTGTACTTGTAAACATCCTTGGAGTAGTTTCTCACACAAATGAATGCAAACAAAGCATTTGGGTGCTTTCTCTGAATATACAACACAAAAGAACGTAATCTTTTTCACCCTAGTCGTAAGACCTGTCAAAACGCGTAACAGCAGTCAAAACGCGTAAATGCATTCAAAAGCTTGAGGTGAAGCTTGTTTGTAGTTGTAAACATCCTTATTGTAGTTTCACACTCAAATGAAAGCAAACAAAGCATTTGGATGCTTTCTTTTAATATACAACAGAAACGAACTCAATCTCATAGTCGTAAGAGGTGTTAAAACGCGTAAATGCATTCAAAAGCTTGAGTTGAAGTTTGTTTGTACTTGTAAACATCCTTGCTAAAGTTTCTCACTTAAATGAATGCAAGCAAATCATTTGGGTGCTTTCTCTTAATATACAACACAAAAGAACTTAATCTCTTTCACCCTAGTCGTTAGAGCTGTTAAAACGGGTAAATGCATTCAAAAGTTTGAGTTGAATCTTGTTTGTACTTGTAAACATCCTTGGGGAAGTTTCTCACTCAAATTAATGCAAACAAAGCATTTGGGTGCTTTCTCTTAATATACAGCATAAAAGAACTCAATCTCTTTCACCCTAGTCGTATGAGCTTTAAAAACGCGTAATTGCATTCAAAAGCTTGAGTTGAATCTTGTTTGTACTTGTAAACATCCTTGGTGTAGTTTCACACTCAAATGAATGCAGACAAAGCATTTGTGTGCATTCTCTTAATATACAACACAAAAAAACTTAATCTCTTTCACCCAAGTCGTAAGAGCTATTAAAATGCGCAAATGGATTCAAAACGTGTAAATGCATTCAAAAGCTTGAGTTGAAGCTTGTTTGTACTTGTAAACACCCTTGGTGTAGTTTCTCACTCAATTGAATGCAAACAAAGCATTTGGGTGCTTTGTCTTAATATACAACACAAAAGAACTCAATCTCTTTCACCTAGTCGTAAGAGCTGTTAAAAGCATAAATGCATTCAAAAGCTTGAGTTGAAGCTTGATTGTACTTGTAAACATCCTTGGTGTAGTTTCTCACTCAAATGAATGCAAACAAAGCATCTGGGTGCTTTCTCTTAATATACAACATAAAAGAACTTCAATCTCTTTCACCCTAGTCTATGAGCTTTTGAAACGCGTAAATGAATTCAAAAGCTTGAGTTGAAGCTCGTTTGTACTTGTAATCATCCTTGGTGTAGTTTCACACTCAAATGAATGCAAACAAAGCATTTGGGTGCTTTCGCTTAATATACAACACAAAAGCACTCAATCTCTTTCACCATAGTCGTAAGAACTGTTAAAATGCGTAAATGCATTCAAAACGCGTAAATGCATCCAAAAGCTTGAGTTGAAACTTGTTTGTACTTGTAAATATTTTTGGTGTAGTTTCACACTCAAATGAATGCAGACAAAGCATCTGGGTGCTTTCTCTTAATATACAACACAAAAGAACTCAATCTCTTTCACCCTAGTCGTATGAGCTTTTAAAACGCGTAACTGCATTCAAAAGCTTGAGTTGAAGCTTGTTTGTACTTGTAAACATCCTTGGAGTACTTTCTCAGTCAAATGAATGCAAACAAAGCATCTGGGTGCTTTCTCTTAATATACAACACAAAGAACTCAATGTCTTTCACCCTAGACGTAAGAGCTTTTAAAACGCGTAACTGCATTCAAAATCTTGAGTTGAATCTTGTGTGTTGTTGTAAACATTTTTGGAGTAGTTTCACACTCAAATGAATGCAAACAAAGCATTTGAGTACTTTCTCTTAATATACAACACAAAAGAACTCAATCTCTTTCACCCTAGTCGTAAGAGCTGTTAAAACGCGTAAATGCATTCAAAAGCTTGAGTTGAAGCTTGTTTGTACTTGTAAACATCCTTGGAGTAGTTTCTCACTCAAATGAATGCAAACAAAGCATCTGGGTGCTTTCTCTTTATACACAACACAAAAGCACTCAATGTCTTTCACCCTAGTCGTAAGCGCTGTTAAAACGCGTAAATGCTTTCAAAACCCGAAAATGCATTCAAAATCTTGTGTTGAAGCTTGTTTGTACTTGTAAACATCCTTGGTGTAGTCTCACTCAAATGAATGCAAACAAAACATCCGGGTGCTTTCTCTTAATATACAACACAAAAGAACTCATTCTCTTTCACCCTAGTCGTAAGAGCTGTTTAAACGCGTAAATGCATACAAAACGCGTAAATGCATTAAAAAGCTCGAGTTCAAGCTTGTTTGTACTTGTAAATATCCTTGGTGTAGTTTCTCACTCAAATGAATGCGAACAAAGCATTTGGGTGCTTGCTCTTATTATACAACACAAAAGAACTTAATCTCTTTCAGCCTAGTCGTAAGAGCTGATAAAACGCGTAAATGCATTCAAAAGCTTGAGTTGAAGCTTGTTTGTACTTGTAAACACAAAGGATGTTTACAAGTACAAACAAGCTTCAACTTAAGCTTTTGAATGCATTTACGCGTTTCAAAAGCTCATACGACTAGGGTGAAAGAGATTGAGTTCTTTTGTGTTGTATATTAAGAGAAAGCACCCAGATGCTTTGTTTGCATTCGTTTGAGTGTGAAACTACAGCAAGGATGTTTACAAGTACAAAAAAGCTTCAACTCAAGCTTTTGATTGCAGTTACGCATTTTATCAGCTCTTACGACTAGGCTGAAAGAGATTAAGTTCTTTTGAATGCATTTACGCGTTTTAAAAGCTCATACGACTAGGGTGAAAGAGATTGAGTTCTTTTGTGTTGTATATTAAGAGAAAGCACCCAGATGCTTTGTTTGCATTCATTTGAGTGAGAAACTACACCAAGGATGTTTACAAGTACAAACAAGCTTCAACTCAAGCTTTTGAATGCATTTACGCGTTTTAAAAGCTCATATGACTAGGGTGAAAAAGCTTGAGTTCTTTTCTGTTGTATATTAAGAGAAAGCATCCAAAAGCTTTGTTTGCATTCATTGGAGTGAGAAACTCAATCTCTTTTATGTTTACAAGTACAAGCAAACTTCAACTCAAGCTTAAGAGAAAGCACCCAAATGCTTTGTTTGCATTCATTTGAGTGTGAAACTACCCCAAGGATGTTTACAACTACAAAGAAGCTTAAACTCAAGCTTTTGAATGCATTTAAGCGTTTTAAAAGCTCATACGACAAGGGTGAAAGAGATTGAGTTCTTTTGTGTTGTATATTAAGAGAACGCACCCAAATGTTTTCTTTGCATTCATTTGAGTGAGAAACTACACCAAAGATGTTTACAAGAACCAACAAGCTTCAACTTAAGCTTTTGAATGCATATACGCGTTTTAAAACCTCATACGACTAGGGTGAAAGAGATTGAGTTATTTTGTGTTGTATTTTCAGAGAAAGCACCCAAAAGCTTTGTTTACATTCATTGGAGTTAGAAACTACACCAAGGATGTTTTCAAGTACAAACAAGCTTCAACTCAAGCTTTTGAATGTATTTACGCGTTTTAACAGCTCTTACGACTAGGGTGAAAGAGATTGAGCTCTTTATTTGCATTCATTTGATAGTGAATATTAAGAGAAAGCACACAAATGCTTTATTTGCATTCATTTGATAGTGAATACATTCAAAATTTTGAGTTGAAGCTTGTTTGTACTTGTTTCTCACTCAAATGAATGCAAACAAAGCATTTGGGTGTAGTTTCTCACTGAAATGAATGCAAACAAAGCATTTGGGTGCTTTCTCTTAATATACAACACAAAAGACCTCAATCTCTTTCACCCTAGTCGTATGACGTTTTAAAACGCGTAAATGGATTCAAAAGCTTGAGTTGAAGCTTGTTTGTATTTTTAAACATCCTTGGTGTAGTTTCTCCCTCAAATGAATGCAAACAAAGCATTTGGGTGCGTTCTCTTATTCTACAACACAAAAGAACTCAATCTCTTTCACCCTAGATGTAACAGCTGTTAAAAAGCGTAAATCCATTTAAAAGCTGGAGTTAAAGCTTGTTTGTACTTGTAAACATCCTTGGTGTAGTTTCTCACTCAAATGAATGCAAACAAAGCATTTGGGTGCTTTCTCTTAATATATAAAACAAAAGAACTCAATCTCTTTCACCCTAGATGTAAGAGCTGTTAAAACGCGTAAATGCAATCAAAAGGTGGAGTTAAAGCTTGTTTGTACTTATAAACATTCTTGGTGTAGTTTCTCACTCAAATGAATGCAAACAAAGCATTTGGGTGCTTTCTCTTAATATACAACACAAAAGACCTCAATCTCATTCACCCTAATCGTAAGAGCTGTTAAAACGTGTAAATACATTCAAAAGCTTGAGTTGATTGTTTGTACTTGTAAACATCCTTGGTTAAGTTTCTCACTCAAATGAATGCAAACAAAGCTTTTGGGTGCTTTCTCTTAAAATACAACACAAAAGAACTCAATCTTTTTCACCCTAGTCATATGAGCTTTTAAAACGCGTAAATGCATTCAAAAGCTTGAGTTGAAGCTTGTTTGTACTTGTAAACATTCTTGGTGTAGTTTCTCACTGAAATGAATGCAAACAAAGCTTTTGGTTGCTTTCTCTTAAAACTCAACACAAAAGAACTCAATCTTTTTCACCCTAGTCATATGAGCTTTTAAAACGCGTAAATGCATTCAAAAACTTGAGTTGAAGCTTGTTTGTACTTGTAAACATTCATGGTGTAGTTTCTCCCTCAAATGAATGCAAACAAAGCATATGGGTGCTTTCTCTAAATATACGACACAAAAGAACTCAATCTCCTTCACCCTAGATGTAAGAGCTGTTAAAACGCGTAAATGTATTCAAAAGGTGGAGTTAAAGCTTGTTTGTACTTGTAAACATCCTTGGTGTAGTTTCTCACTCAAATTGATGCAAACAAAGTATTTGGATGCATTCTCTTAATATAGAACACAAAAGAACTCAAATCTCTTTCACCCTACTCGTATGAGCTTTCAAAACGCGTAAATGCATTCAAAAGCTTGAGTTGAAGCTTGTTTGTACTTGTAAACATCCTAGGTGCAGGTTCACACTCAAATGTATCCGAACAAAGTATTTGAATGCTTTCTCTTAATGTACAAGACAAAAGAACTTAAATCTCTTTCACCCTACTCGTATGAGCTTTTAAAACGCGTAAATGCATTCAAAAGCTTGAGTTGAAGCATGTTTGTACATTTAAACATCCTAGGTGTAGTTTCACACTCAAATGAATGCAAACAAAATATTTGGGTGCTTTCTCTCAATGAACAACACAAAAGAACTGAATCTCTATTACTCTAGTCGTAAGAGCTGTTAAAACGCGTAAATGCATTCAAAAGCTTGAGTTGAAGCTTGTATGTACGCGTAAACGCGTAAAAATGTACAAACATGCTTACTTTGGTTACATTAAGAGCTGTTAAAACGCGTAAATGCATGCAAACGAAACATCCTTGGTGTAGTTTCTCACTCAAATGAATGCAAACAAAGCATTTGGGTGCTTTCTCTTAATATACAACACAAAAGAACTCAATCTCTTTCACCCTAGATGTAAGAGCTGTTAAAACGCGTAAATGCATTCAAAAGGTGGAGTTAAAGCTTGTTTGTACTTCTAATCATCCTTGGTGTAGTTTCTCACTCAAATGAATGCAAACAAAGCATTTGGGTGCTATCTCTTAATATACAACACAAAAGACCTCAATCTCTTTCACCCTCATCGTAAGAGCTGTTAAAACGCGTAAATACATTCAAAAAGCTTGAGTTGAAGCTTGTTTGTACTAGTAAACATCCTTGGTTAAGTTTCTCACTCAAATGAATGCAAACAAAGCTTTTGGGTGCTTTCTGTTAAAATACAACTCAAAAGAACTCAATCTTTTTCACCCTAGTCGTATGAGCTTTTAAAACGCGTAAATGCATTCAAAAGCTTGAGTTAAAGCTTGTTTGTACTTGTAAACATTCTTGGTGTAGTTTCTCATTCAAATGAATGCAAACAAAGCATTTGTGTGCTTTCCCTTAATATACAACACAAAAGAACTCAATCTCTTTCACCCTTGTCGTAAGAGCTGTGAAAATGCTTAAATGCAATAAAAAGCTTCAGTTGAAGGTTGTTTGTACTTGTAAACATCCATGGTGTAGTTTCTCACTCAAATGAATGCAAACAAAGCATTTGGGTGCTTTCTCTTAATATACATCACAAAAGAACTCAATCTCTATCACCCTAGTCGTATGAGGTTTTAAAACGCGCCCAAATGTTTTCTTTGCATTCATTTGAGTGAGAAACTACACCAAGGATGTTTACAAGTACAAACAAGCTTTAACTCAAACTTTTGAATGCATTTACGCATTTTAACAGCTCTTACAACTAGGGTGAAAGAGATTGAGGTCTTTTGTGTTGTATATTAAGAGAAAGCACCCAAATGCTTTCTTTGCATTAATTTGAGTGAGAAATTACACCAAGGATTTTTACAAGTACAAACAAGCTTTAACTCCACCTTTTGAATGCATTTACGCGTTTTAATAGCTCATACGACTAGGTTGAAAGAGATTGAGGTCTTTTGTGTTGTATATTAAGAGAAAGCACCCAAATACTTTATTTGCATTCATTTTAGTGAGAAACTACACCAAGGATGTTTACAAGTACAAACAAGCTTCAGCTTAAGCTTTTGAATGCATTTACGCGTTTTGAATGCATTTACGCATTTTAACAGCTCTTACAACTAGGGTGAAAGAGATTGAGTTCTTTTGTGTTGTTATTAAGAGAAATCACCCAAATGCTTTGTTTACATTCATTTGAGTGAGAAACTTAACCAAGGATGTTTACAAGTACAAACAAGCTTCAACTCAAACTTTTGAATGTATTTACCCGTTTTAACAGCTCTTACGATTAGGGTGAAAGAGATTGAGGTCTTTTGTGTTGTATATTAAGAGAAAGCACACAAATGCTTTGTTTTGCATTCATTTGAGTGAGAAACTACACCAAGGATGTTTACAACTACAAACAAGCTTTAACTCCACCTTTTGAGAAAGAAATTAGGAGAATGGGGAGTTGAATGTATCTTTTTAGGCTATGCTATACATAGCAAGGCCTATAAGTTCATGGTAATTGAACCAAATGATTTAATTGCGGTCAATACAATAATTGAATCAAGGCATACTATATTTGATGAGAATCGATTCACGTCTATCCCTAGGCCAAAAGACCGAATTGTGGAGGTTATGTCAAACCAACCTCAAGATGACAATAATGATGGTGGGTTGT
This sequence comes from Tetragonia tetragonoides, assembly GCA_038025085.1. Taxonomy (NCBI): domain Eukaryota; kingdom Viridiplantae; phylum Streptophyta; class Magnoliopsida; order Caryophyllales; family Aizoaceae; genus Tetragonia; species Tetragonia tetragonoides. The sequence goes on from CM076154.1 coordinate 23,385,091, forward strand.
TGAACTTAGAAGAATTAAACGACCTCGGAAAGCCAAATATCATTTGATTTCGGATATACATGGGTGTAAAAGCATCCAAATATACAACATTAAATACTTGCGATCCAAATGTTTTGTTTGAATTCGTGTAGTTTCACCCTACTCGTAGAAAAAAAAAATAGCCAAATGTGATAAAACTACACTAATGTGGCCTTGGAAACTCAATCTCACCTTAGAGAGTTTGCATTTGAGTGTAACTACACCAATGTCTTTTGTATGCAATTATTAACTTTTGAATGCATACAACTAGCTGTTAAAACGCGTAAATGCATTCAAAAGCTTGAGTTGAAGCTTGTTTGTACTTGTAAACATTCTTGGTGTAGTTTCTCACTGAAATGAATGCAAACAAAGCTTTTCGTTGCTTTCTCTTAAAATACAACACAAAAGAACTCAATCTTTTTCACCCTAGTCATATGAGCTTTTAAAACGCGTAAATGCATTCAAAAGCTTGAGTTGAAACTTATTTGTACTTGTAAACATCCTTGGTGTAGTTTCTCAGTCAAATGAATGCAAACAAACCATTTGGGTGATTTCTCTTAATATACAACACAAAAGAACTCAATCTCTTTCACCCTAGTCGTATGAGGTTTTAAAACACGTAAATGCATTCAAAAGCTTGAGTTGAAGCTTGTTTGTACTTGTAAACATCCTTGGTTAAGTTTCTCACTCAAATGAATGCAAACAAAGCATTTGGGTGCGTTCTCTTAATATACAACACAAAAGAACTCAATCTCTTTCACCCTTGTCGAATGAGCTTTTAAAACGCTTAAATGCATTCAAAAGCTTGAGTTCAAGCTTGTTTGTAGTTGTAAAAATCCTTGGGGTAATTTCACACTCAAATGAATGTAAACAAAGCATTTGCGAGCTTTTTCTTAATATAAAACACAAAGGAACTCAATCTCTTTCACCGTAGTTGTAACAGCTGTTAAAATGCGTAAATGCACTCAAAAGGTGGAGTTAAAGCTTGTTTGTGCTTGTAAACATCCTTGGTGTAGTTTCTCACTCAAATGAATGCATACAAAGCAACCAAAAGCTTTGTTTGCATTCATTTGAGTGAGAAACTTAACCAACGATGTTTACAAGTACAAATAAGCTTCAACTCAAGCTTTTGAATGTATTTACGCGTTTTAACAGCTCTTACGATTAGGGTGTAAGAGATTGAAATCTTTTATGTCATATATTAAGTGAAAGCACCTAAATGCTTTGTTTGCATTCATTTGAGTGATAAACTACACCAAGGATGTTTACAAGTACTGCTTTGTTTGCATTCATTTGAGTGAGAAACTTAACCAACGATGTTTACAAGTACAAACAAGCTTCAACTCAAACTTTTGAATGTATTTACGCGTTTTAGCAGCTCTTGAGATTAGGGTGTAAGAGATTGAAGTCTTTTGTGCTGTATATTAAGTGAAAGCACCTAAATGCTTTGTTTCCATTCATTTGAGTGAGAAACTACACCAAGGATGTTTACAAGTACTGCTTTGTTTGCAATCATTTGAGTGAGAAAATACACCAACGATGTTTACAAGTACAAAGAAGCTTCAACTCTAAATTTTGAATGTATTTACGCGTTTTAAAAGCTCATATGACTAGCGTGAAAGAGATTGAGGTCTTTTGTGTTGTATATTAAGAGAAAGCACCCAAATGCTTCGTTTGCATTCATTTGAGTGAGAAACTACACCAAGGATGTTTACAAGCACAAACAAGCCTTAACTCCACATTTTGAATGTATTTACGCGTTTTAACAGCTCTTACGACTAGGGTGAAAGAGATTGAGTTCTTTTGTGTTGTATATTAAGAGAACGCACCCAAATGGTTTTGTTTGCATTCATTTGAGTGAGAAACTACACCTAAGATGTTTACAAGTACCAACAAGCATCAACATAAGCTTTTGAATGCATATACGCGTTTTAAACAGTTTCTTAATTTTGTTGCATTAACCTTTTGAATTTATAAGTACAAACAATCAAATGAATGCAAACAAAGCATTTGGGTGCTTTCTCTTAAAATACAACACAAAAGAACTCAATCTCTTTCACCCAAGTCGTAAGAGCTGTTAAAACGCGTAAATGCATTCAAAAGGTGGAATTAAAGCTTGTTTGTACTTGTAAACATCCTTGGTGTAGTTTCTCACTCAAATGAATGCAAACAAAGCATTTAGGTGCTTTCTCTTAATATACAACAAGAAAGACCTCAATCTCTTTCACCCTAGTCATATGAGCTTTTAAAACGCGTATATGCATTCAAAAGCTTGAGTTGAAGCTTGTTTGTACTTGTAAACATTCTTGGTGTAGTTTCTCACTGAAATAAATGCAAACAAAGCTTTTGGTTGCTTTCTCTTAAAATACAACACAAAAGAACTCCATCTTTTTCACCCTAGTCATATGAGCTTTTAAAACGCGTAAATTCATTCAAAAGATTGAGTTGAAGCTTGTTTTTACTTGTAAACATCCTTGGTGTAGTTTCTCACTCAAATGAATGCAAACAAAGCATTTGTGTGATTTCTCGTAATATACAACACAAAAGAACTCAATCTCTTTCACCCTAGTTGTAAGAGCTGTTAAGATGGGTAAATGCATTCAAAAGGTGGAGTTAAAGCTTGTTTGTGCTTGTAAACATCCTTGGTGTAGTTTCTCACTCAAATGAATGCAAACAAAGCATTTGGGTGCTTTCTCTTAATATACAACACAAAAGAACTCAATCTCTTTCACCCTAGATGTAAGAGCTGTTAAAACGCGTAAATGCATTCAAAAGGTGGAGTTAAAGCTTGTTTGTACTTGTAAACATCCTTGGTGTAGTTTCTCACTCAAATGAATGCAAACAAAGCATTTGGGTGCTTTCTCTTAATATACAACACAAAAGAGCTCAATCTCTTTCACCCTAATCGTAAGAGCTGTTAAAACGCGTAAATACATTCAAAATCTTGGGTTGAAGCTTGTTTGTACTTGTAAACATCCTTGGTTAAGTTTCTCACTCAAATGAATGCAAACAAAGCATTTGGGTGCTTTCTCTTAATATACAACACAAAAGAACTCAATCTTTTTCACCCAAGTCATATGAGCTTTTAAAACGCGTAAATGCATTCAAAAGCTTGAGTTGAAGGTTGTTTGTACTTGTAAACATTCTTGGTGTAGTTTCTCACTGAAATGAATGAAAAAAAAGCTTTTGGTTGCTTTCTCTTAAAATACAACACAAAAGAACTCATTCTTTTTCACCCTAGTCATATGAGCTTTTAAAATGCGTAAATGCATCCAAAAGCTTGAGTTGAAGCTTGTTTGTACTTGTAAACATTCTTGGTGTAGTTTCTCACTCAAATGAATGCAAACAAAGTATTTGTGTGATTTCTCATAATATACAACACAAAAGAACTCAATCTCTTTCACCCTAGTTGTAAGAGCTGTTAAAATGCGTAAATGCATTCAAAAGGTTGAGTTAAAGCTTGTTTGTACTTGTAAACATCCTTGGTGTAGTTTCTCCCTCAAATGAATTCAAACAAAGCATTTGGGTGCTTTCTCTTAATATACAACACAAAAGAACTCAAACTCAGTTGTAAGAGCTGTTAAAATGCGTAAATGCATTCAAAAGGTGGAGTCAAAGCTTGTTTGTGCTTGTAAATATCCTTGGTGTAATTTCTCACTCAAATGAATGCAAACAAAGCATTTGGGTGCTTTCCCTTAATATACAACATAAAAGACCTCAATCTCTTTCACCCTAGTCGTATGAGGTTTTAAAACGCGTAAATACATTCAAAAGCTTGAGTTGAAGCTTGTTTGTACTTGTAAACATCCTTGGTTATGTTTCTCACTCAAATGAATGCAAACAAAGCTTTTGGGTGCTTTCTCTTAATATACAACACAAAAGAACTCAATCTTTTTCCCCCTAGTCATATGAGCTTTTAAAACGCGTAAATGCACTCAAAAGATTGAGTTTAAGCTTGTTTGTACTTGTATACATCTTTGGTGTAGTTTCTCAATCAAATGAATGCAAAGAAAACATTTGGGTGCTTTCTCTTAATATACAACACAAAAGAACTCAATCTCTTTCACCCTTGTCATATGAGCTTTTAAAACGCTTAAATGCATTCAAAAGCTTGAGTTCAAGCTTGTTTGTAGTTGTAAACATCCTTGGGGTAGTTTCACACTCAAATGAATGCAAAGATAGCATTTGGGTGCTTTCTCTGAAAATAAACAACACAAAAGAACTCAATCTCTTTCACCCTAGTCGTATGAGGTTTTAAAACGCGTATATGCATTCAAAAGCTTAAGTTGAAGCTTGTTGGTACTTGTAAACATCTTTGGTGTAGTTTCTCAATCAAATGAATGCAAAGAAAACATTTGGGTGCGTTCTCTTAATATACAACACAAAAGAACTCAATCTCTTTCACCCTAGTCGTATGAGGTTTTAAAACGCGTATATGCATTCAAAAGCCTAAGTTGAAGCTTGTTGGTACTTGTAAATATCTTTGGTGTAGTTTCTCACTCAAATGAATGCAAAGAAAACATTAGGGTGCGTTCTCTTAATATACAACACAAAAGAACTCAATCTCTTTCACTCTTGTCGTTTGAGCATTTAAAACGCTTAAATGCATTCAAAAGCTTGAGTTCAAGCTTGTTTGTAGTTGTAAACATCCTTGGGGTAGTTTCACACTCAAATGAATGCAAAGAGAGCATTTGGGTGCTTTCTCTGAAAATAAACAACACAAAAGAACTCAATCTCTTTCACCCTAGTCGTATGAGGTTTTAAAACGCGTATATGCATTCAAAAGCTTAAGTTGAAGCTTGTTGGTACTTGTAAACATCTTTGGTGTAGGTTCTCAATCAAATGAATGCAAAGAAAACATTTAGGTGCGTTCTCTTAATATACAACACAAAAGAACTCAATCTCTTTCACCCTTGTCGTATGAGCTTTTAATACGCGTAAATGCATTCAAAAGCTTGAGCTCAAGCTTGTTTGTAGTTGTAAACATCCTTGGGGTAGTTTCACACTCAAATGAATGTAAACAAAGCGTTTGCGAGCTTTTTCTTATTATACAACACAAAAGAACTCAATCTCTTTTCGCCTAGTCGTAAGAGCTGTTAAAACGCGTAAATGAATTCAAAAGCTTGAGTTGAAACTTGTTTGTACTTGTAAACATCCTTGGTGTAGTTTCTCACTCAAATGAATGCAAACAAACCATTTGGGTGATTTCTCTTAATATCCAACACAAAAGAACTCAATCTCTTTCACCCTAGTCGTATGAGGTTTTAAAATGCTTAAATGCAATAAAAAGCTTCAGTTGAAGCTTGTTTGTACTTGTAAACATCCTTGGTGTAGTTTCTCACTCAAATGAATGCATACAAAGCAACCAAAAGCTTTGTTTGCATTTATTTAAGTGAGAAACTTAACCAAGGATGTTTACGCGTTTTAAACAGTTTCTTAATTTTGTTTGCATTCTCGTTTTCAATTTACAAGTACAAACAATCAAATGAATGCAAATAAAGCATTTGGGTGCTTTCTCTTAGTATACAACACAAAAGAACTCAATCTCTTTCACCCTAGATGTAAGAGCTGTTAAAACGCGAAAATGCATTCAAAAGGTGGAGTTAAAGCTTGTTTGTAGTTGTAAACATCCTTGGTGTAGTTTCTCACTCAAACGAATGCAAACAAAGCATTTGGGTGCTTTCTCTTAATATACAACACAAAAGACCTCCATCTCATTCACCCTAGTCGTATGAGGTTTTAAAACGCGTAAATGCTTTCAAAAGCTTGAGTTGAAGCTTTTTTGTACTTGTAAACATCCTTGGTGTAGTTTCTCCCTCACATGAATGCAAACAAAGTATTTGGGTGCATTCTCTTAATATACAACACATAATAACTCAATCTCTTTCACCCTAGTCGTATGAGGTTTTAAAACGCGTATATGCATTCAAAAGCTTAAGTTGAAGCTTGTTGTTACTTGTAAACATCTTTGGTGTAGTTTCTCACTCAAATGAATGCAAAGAAAACATTAGGGTGCGTTCTCTTAATATACAACACAAAAGAACTCAATCTCTTTCACTCTTGTCGTATGAGCATTTAAAACGCTTAAATGCATTCAAAAGCTTGAGTTCAAGCTTGTTTGTAGTTGTAAACATCCTTGGGGTAGTTTCACACTCAAATGAATGCAAAGATAGCATTTGGGTGCTTTCTCTGAAAATAAACAACACAAAAGAACTCAATCTCTTTCACCCTAGTCGTATGAGGTTTTAAAACGCGTATATGCATTCAAAAGCTTAAGTTGAAGCTTGTTGGTACTTGTAAACATCTTTGGTGTAGTTTCTCAATCAAATGAATGCAAAGAAAACATTTGGGTGCGTTCTCTTAATATACAACACAAAAGAACTCAATCTCTTTCACCCTTGTCGTATGAGCTTTTAAAACGCGTAAATGCATTCAAAAGCTTGAGTTCAAGCTTGTTTGTAGTTGTAAATATCCTTGGGGTAGTTTCACACTCAAATGAATGTAAACAAAGCGTTTGCGAGCTTTTTCTTAATATACAACACAAAAGAACTCAATCTCTTTTCGCCTAGTCGTAAGAGCTGTTAAAACGCGTAAATGAATTCAAAAGCTTGAGTTGAAACTTGTTTGTACTTGTAAACATCCTTGGTGTAGTTTCTCACTCAAATGAATGCAAACAAACCATTTGGGTGATTTCTCTTAATATCCAACACAAAAGAACTCAATCTCTTTCACCCTAGTCATATGAGGTTTTAAAATGCTTAAATGCAATAAAAAGCTTCAGTTGAAGCTTGTTTGTACTTGTAAACATCCTTGGTGTAGTTTCTCACTCAAATGAATGCATACAAAGCAACCAAAAGCTTCGTTTGCATTAATTTAAGTGAGAAACTTAACTAAGCATGTTTACGCGTTTTAAACAGTTTCTTAATTTTGTTTGCATTCTCGTTTTGAATTTACAAGTACAAACAATCAAATGAATGCAAATAAAGCATTTGGGTGCTTTCTCTTAATATACAACAGAAAAAAACTCAATCTCTTTCACCCTAGATGTAAGAGCTGTTAAAACGCGAAAATGCATTCAAAAGGTGGAGTTAAAGCTTGTTTCTACTTGTAAACATCCTTGGTGTAGTTTCTCACTCAAATGAATGCAAACAAAGCATTTGGGTGCTTTCTCTTAATATACAACACAAAAGACCTCCATCTCATTCACCCTAGTCGTATGAGATTTTAAAACGCGTAAATGCTTTCAAAAGCTTGAGTTGAAGCTTGTTTGTACTTGTAACCATCCTTGGTGTAGTTTCTCCCTCACCTGAATGCAAACAAAGTATTTGGGTGCTTTCTCTTAATATACAACATAAAAGAACTCAATCTCTTTCACCCTAGTCGTATGAGGTTTTAAAACGCGTATATGCATTCAAAAGCTTAAGTTGAAGCTTGTTGGTACTTGTAAACATCTTTGGTGTAGTTTCTCACTCAAATGAATGCAAAGAAAACATTTGGGTGCGTTCTCTTAATATACAACACAGAAGAACTGAATCTCTTTCACTCTTGTCGTAAGAGCTGTTAAAACGCGTAAATACATTCAAAAGCTTGAGTTGAAGCTTGTTTGTACTTGTAAACATCCTTGGTGTAGTTTCTCACTCCAATGAATGCAAACAAAGCTTTAACACCACCTTTTGAATGCATTTACGCATTTTAATAGCTCTTACATCTAGGGTGAAAGAGATTGAGTTCTTTTGTGTTGTATTTTCAGAGAAAGCATCCTAGCATTTGGGTGCTTTCTCTTAATATACAACACAAAAGAACTCAATCTCTTTCACCCTAGTCGTAAGAGCTGTTAAAATGCGTAAATGCATTCAAAAGCTTGAGTTGAAGCTTGTTTGTACTTGTAAACATCCTTGGTGTAGTTTCTCACTCAAATGAATGCAAACAAAGCATTTGGGTGCTTTCTCTTAATATACAACACAAAAGACCTCAATCTCTTTCACCCTAGATGTAAGAGCTGTTAAAACGCGTAAATGCATTCAAAAGGTGGAGTTAAAGCTTGTTTGTACTTGTAAGCATCCTTGGTGTAGTTTCTCACTCAAATGAATGCAAACAAAGCATTTGGGTGCATTTGCTTAATATACAACACAAGAGAACTCAATCTCTTTCACCCTTGTCGGATGAGCTTTTAAAACGCTTAAATGCATTCAAAAGCTTGAGTTCAAGCTTGTTTGTAGTTGTAAACATCCTTGGGGTAGTTTCACACTCAAATGAATGCAAACCAAGCATTTGGGTGCTTTCTCTTAATATACAACACAAACTACACCAAGGATGTTTACAAGTACAAACAGGCTTCAACTCCACCTTTTGAATGCATATACGCGTATACTTGAGTGTTGTATCTATTGAAATCAAGCTTTTGGGTGCTTTCTCTGAAAATACAACACAAGTACTTGTAAACACCCAAACTGTTTAAAACGCGTATATGCATTCAAAACGCGTAAATGCACCCAAACCCTAGATGTAAGAGCTCTTAAAACGAGTAAATGCATTCAAAAGGCGGAGTTAAAGCTTGTTTGTACTTGTAAACATCCTTGGTGTAGTTTCTCACTCAAATGAATGCAAACAAAGCTTTTGGGTGCTTTCTCTTGATATACAACACAAAAGACCTCAATCTCTTTCACCCTAGTCGTATGAGGTTTTAAAACGCGTAAATACATTCAAAAGCTTGAGTTGAACCTTGTTTGTACTTGTAAACATCCTTGGTGTAGTTTCTCCTTCAAATGAATGCAAACAAAGCATTTGGGTGCTTTCTCTTAATATACAACACAAAAGAACTCAATCTCTTTCACCCTAGTCGTATGAGGTTTTAAAACGCGTATATGCATTCAAAAGCTTAAGTTTAGTTTCTCACCTTTTTTCCTATTAGGGTGAAAGTGTGAGAAACTGCAGCTAGGATGTTTACAAGTACAAACAAGCTTCCACTCAATCTTTTGAATGCATTTACGCATTTTAAATGCATTTACGCGTTTTAACAGCTCTTACGACTAGGGTGAAAGAGATTGAGTTCTTTTCTGTTGTATATTAAGAGAAAAGAACTCAATCTCTTTTCGCCTAGTCGTAAGAGAAAGCACTCAAATGAATTCATTACACTCGTTTGTAAATGTGAAAGGGGTTGAGAAAGTAGGGCACTTACCACTTGTGATAATTCAAACATTGAAACGAACAAGGGATATAACGGTTAGTCGTAAGAGCTACACCAAGCCTTATAAATTTAACTACACCAAAGTACTTGTAAAACATCCTAAATGAAAATAGGAAAAGATGGTGCAAACAAAGCATTTGGGTGATTTCTCTTAATTTTCAATACAAATTTTGAAAGCTTTGTTTGCATTCTTCTTCTCTTATTTTAAAACATTAATTTTCACTTTCTCATATATCGATAGTTCACAAATCTTAACACAAAAGAAAACCTCTTTCATCCCCAAGGATTATGTTGACACCTCTCATATTTCGTTTAACCATCGATATATGAGAGTCGCAATTCTTAAACACTACCCAAAAAATCATCAACAATTTTTCTTTCTCCTCCTTCTCTCTAGAACCCTAACCTTTAGTAGAATATATTTTCAGGCCAGGAGGGCCGATTTAGGCCATTCCCGCCCTGCGATTGATGATTTTTATCATGTTTAATCTTGATTTCTAGCATTGTGGAGTTGAATAAATTCTCTCCCATTGTGGAGTTTTTAGGGATCTTCTTATCTTCCTTTCTATATATAGAAATTTTTTTTTCGCCTATTGTACGATTGATTCTTAGTAGAAGCAGTATGAATTTGGGGACCGAATATACACATGATCGACGGAATCATACAGAGGTTTGTGGGCAAGCAATTGCGTTACTTGTGGTGAAGATCTCCACTTCCGTGAAAGATGAAGATATATCAAAGGAAGCACATGGTTACTATGCATGTTCGGAGTCACACCTGAGTATTCTAGTATATTGGCTTGCTTGCGGATTTTTTGTTGTTTCTATTGATTTAGTATGTTCTAGGGTTTTAAAACGCGTTATAACAGCACTTACAATACAAAAGACCTCAATCTTTTTACAAGTACAAACAAGCTTCAACTCAAGCTTTTGAATGCATTTACGCGTTTTAAAAGCTCATATGACTAGGGTGAAAGAGATTGAGTTCTTTTGTGTTGTATTTTAAGAGAAAGCATTCAAAAGCTTGAGTTGAAGCTTGTTTGTACTTGTAAACATTCTTGGTGTAGTTTCTCACTCAAATGAATGCAAACAAAGCATCTGGGTGCTTTCTCTTCATATACAACACAAAAGAACTCAATCTCTTTCACCCTGCTCATATGAGCTTTTAAAACGCGTAAATGCATTCAAAAGGTGGAGTTAAAGCTTGTTTTTACTTGTAAACATCCTTGGTGTAGTTTCTCACTCAAATGAATGCAAACAAAGCATTTGGGTGCTTTCTCTTAATATACAACACAAAAGACCTCAATCTCTTTCACCCTAATCGTAAGAGTTGTTAAAATGCGTAAATACATTCAAAAGCTTGAGTTGAAGCTTGTTTGTACTTGTAAACATCCTTGGTTAAGTTTCTCACTCAAATGAATGCAAACAAAGCATCTGGGAGCTTTCTCTAATATACAACACAAAAGAACTCAATCTCTTTACCCTAGTCGTAAGAGCTGTTAAACGAATAAAGGCATTCAAAACGCGTAAATGCATTCAAAAGCTTGAGTTGAAGCTTGTTTGTACTTTTAAACAACCTTGGTGTAGTTTCACACTTGAATGAATGCAAACAAAGCATCTGGGTGCATTCTCTTAATTTTTAACACAAAAGAACTCAATCTCTTTCACCCTAGTCGTAAGAGCTGTTAAAACGCGTAAATGCATTCAAAAGGCGGAGTTAAAGCTTGTTTGTACTTGTAAACAACCTTGGTGTAGTTTCTCACTCAAATGAATGCAATTACATTTGTTTAAAAGCTTTGTTTGCATTCATTTAAGTGAGAAACTACACCTAGTGAGAACCTTGGTGTAGTTTCAAAATCACACTTGATGTAAGAGCTGTTAAAACGCGTAAATGCATTCAAAAGCTGTAGTATTTCAATTACATTTCTTTGAAAACTCAATCTCTTTGTTTAAGCTGTTAAAACACAAAGGGTAAATGCATTCTTTTGATGTTTTGTACACATATCATCCAAATACGCCAAGCTTTAGGATGCCAAATACTGATTTGGACGAGTAAATGCTAAAGCTTAACCCTACAACTGAGCATATCAGGCGCCTAGGGTGAATGAAAAGAAAACATTTGGGTGCGTTCTCTTAATTTTTAACACAAAAGAACTCAATCTCTTTCACCCTAGTTGTAAGTGTTGTTAAAACGCGTCAATGCATTCAAAAGCTTGAGTTGAAACTTGTTTGTACTTGTAAACATCCTTGGTGTAGTTTCTCACACAAATGAATGCAAACAAACCATTTGGGTGATTTCTCTTAATATACAACACAAAAGAACTCAATCTCTTTCACCCTAGTTGTAAGAGCTGTTAAAATGCGTAAATGCATTCAAAAGGGGGAGTTAAAGCTTGTTTGTGCTTGTAAACATCCTTGGTGTAGTTTCTCCCTCAAATGAATGCAAACAAAGCATTTGGGTGCTTTCTCTTAATATACAACACAAAAGACCTCAATCTCTTTCACCCTAGATGTAAGAGCTTTTAAAACGCGTAAATACATTCAAAAGGTGGAGTTAAAGCTTGTTTGTACTTGTAAACATCCTTGGTGTAGTTTCTCACCCTAGTCATATAAGCTTTTAAAACGCGTAAATGCATTCAAAAGCTTGAGTTGAAGCTTGTTTGTACTTGTAAAAAGATTGAGTTCTTTTGTGTTGTATATTTAGAGAACGCACCCAAATGTTTTCTTTGCATTCATTTGAGTGAGAAAATACAACAATGATGTTTACAAGTACCAACAAGCTTCAACTTAAGCTTTTGAATGCCTATACGCGTTTTAAAACCTCATACGACTAGGGTGAAAGAGATTGAGTTCTTTTGTGTTGTATTTTCAGAGAAAGCACCCAAAAGCTTTGTTTGCATTCATTGGAGTGAGAAACTACACCAAGGATGTTTACAAGTACAAACAAGCTTTAACTCCACCTTTTGAATGCATTTACGTGTTTTAACAGCTCTGACATCTAGGGTGAAAGAGATTGAGTTCTATTGTGTTGTATTTTCAGAGAAAGCACCCATAAGCTTTGTTTGCATTCAATGGAGTGAGAAACTACAAGTACAAACAAGCTTCAACTCAAAATTTTGAATGTATTTACGCGTTTTAAAAGCTCATATGACTAGGGTGAAAGAGATTGAGTTCTTTTGTGTTGTATTTTCAGAGAAAGCACCCAAAAGCTTTGTTTGCATTCATTGGAGTGAGAAACTACAGCAAGGATGTTTTTACAAGTACAAACAAGCTTTAACTCAACCTTTTGAATGCATTTACGCGTTTTAACAACTCTTACATCTAGGGTGAAAGAGATTGAGTTCTTTTGTGTTGTATATTAAGAGAAATCACACAAATGCTTTGTTTGCATTCATTTGAGTAAGAGACTACACCAAGGATGTTTACAAGTACAAACCAGCTTTACCTCAACCTTTTGAATGCATTTACGCATTTTAACAGCTCTTACAACTAGGGTGAAAGAGATCGAGTTCTTTTGTGTTGTATATTAAGAGAAATCACACAAATACTTTGTTTGCATTCATTTGAGTGAGAAACTACACCAAGAATGTTTACAAGTACAAACAAGCTTCAACTCAAGCTTTTGAATGCATTTACGCGTTTTAAAAGCTCATATGACTAGGGTGAAAAAGATTGGGTTCTTTTGTGTTGTATTTTAAGAGAAAGCAACCAAAAGCTTTGTTTGCATTCCTTTGAGTGAGAACCCAAATGAGTGCATTTACGCATTTTAACAGCTCTTACGATTAGGGTGAAAGAAATTGAGGTCTTTTGTGTTGTATATTAAGAGAAAGCACCCAAATGCTTTGTTTGCATTCATTTGAGTGAGAAACTACACCAAGGATGTTTACAAGTACAAACAAGCTTTAACTCCACCTTTTGAATGCATTTACGCATTTTAACAGCTTTAACTCCAATAGCGTAGTAAAAACCAATTTCTAATTTTTTGTAAGAATATGGTGTAGAAGTAAACGCGTATATTCTAGTGTGATATATTCCAGTTTTAAATGAATGCAAACAAACTCTTTGTTTACTCTTTTAAAAACCTTTCAAAATTTTATTTGGTTTTACGAGTAAGCTCATACGACAAGGGTGAAAGAGATTGAGTTCTTTTGTGTTGTATTTTCAGAAAAAGCACCCAAAAGCTTTGTTTGCATTCATTGGAGTGAGAAACTACACCAAGGATGTTTACAAGTACAAACAAGCTTCAACTCAAGCTTTTGAATGCATTTTCGCGTTTTAAAAGCTCATACGACTAGGGTGAAAAAGATTGAGTTCTTTTGTGTTGTATTTTAAGAGAAAGCAAGCAAAAGCTTTGTTTGCATTCATTTCAGTGAGAAACTACACCAAGAATGTTTACAAGTACAAACAAGCCTCAACTCAAGCTTTTGAATGCATTTACGCGTTTTAAAAGCTCATATGACTAGGGTGAAAGAGATTGAGGTCTTTTGTGTTGTATATTAAGAAAGCACCCAAACGCTTTGTTTGCATTCATTTGAGTGAGAAACTACACCAAGGATGTTTACAAGTACAAACAAGCTTTAACTCCACCTTTTGAATGCATTTACGCGTTTTAACAGCTCTTACAACTAGGGTGAAAGAGATTGAGTTCTTTTGTGTTGTATATTAAGAGAAAGCACCCAAATGCTTTGTTTGCATTCATTTGAGGGAGAAACTACACCAAGGATGTTTACAAGTACAAACAATCTTCAACTCAAGCTTTTGAAAGCATTTACGCGTTTTAAAACCTCATACGACTAGGGTGAAAGAGATTGAGGTCTTTTGTGTTGTATATTAAGAGAAAGCACCCAAATGCTTTGTTTGCATTCATTTGAGTGAGAAACTACGCCAAGGATGTTTACAAGCACAAACAAGCTTTAACTCCACCTTTTGAATGCATTTACGCATTTTAACAGCTCTTACAACTAGGGTGAAAGAGATTGAGTTCTGCATTCAAAAGTACATTTGGGTGCTTTCTCTTAAAATACAACACAAAAGAACTCAATCTCTTTTGTTAATATTACTTTTAAAACGTGTAAATGCATTCAAAAGCTTCACACTCAAATGCTACAATCTATGTGTACTTTCTCAAATGAATGCAAATAAAGCATTAGTGTGAAACTACACCAAGGATGTTTACAAGTACAAACAAAAGAACTCAAAAAGCGTTTCAAAAGCTCATACGAGTCGGGGTGAAAGAGATTTGAGTTCTTTTCTGTTGTACATTAAGAGAAAGCATCCAAATACTTTGTTTGGATACATTTTAGTGTGAAACTGCACCTAGGATGTTTACAAGTACAAACAAGATTCAACTCAAGCTTTTAAATGCATTTACGCCTTTTGAAAGCTCATACGAGTAGGGTGAAGGAGATTTGAGTTCTTTTGTGTTGTATATTAAGAGAATGCATCCAAATACTTTGTTTGCATTCATTTGAGTGTGAAAATACACCAAGGATGTTTACAAGTACAAACAAGCTTCAACTCAAGGTTTTGAATGTATTTACGCGTTTTGACAGCTCTTACGAATAGGGTGAAAGAGATTGAATTCTTTTCTGTTATATATTAAGAGAAACCAGACAAATGCTTTATTTGCATTCATTTGATTGTGAATACATTCAAAATTTTGAGTTGAAGCTTGTTTGTACTTGTAAACATCCTTGGTGTAGTTTCTCACTCCAATGAATGCAAACAAAGCTTTTGGGTGCTTTCTCTGAAAATACAACACAAAAGAACTCAATCTCTTTCACCCTAGAAGTAAGAGCTGTTAAAACGCGTAAATGAATTCAAAAGGTGGAGTTAATGTTTGTTTGTACTTGTAAACATCCTTGGTGTAGTTTGTCACTCAAATAAATGCAAACAAAGCATTTGGGTGCTTTCTCTTAATATACAACACAAAAGACCTCAATCTCTTTTACCCTAGTCATATGAGCTTCTAAAACGCGTAAATGCATTCAAAAGCTTGAGTTGAAGCTTGTTTGTACTTGTAAACATCCTTGGTTACATTTCTCACTCAAATGAATGCAAACAAACCATTTGGGTGATTGAGTTCTTTTGTGTTGTATTTTTTCAGAGAAAGCACCCAAAAGCTTTGTTTGCATTCATTGGAGTGAAAAACTACACCAAGGATGTTTACAAGTACAAACAAGCTTCAACTAAAGCTTTTGAATGTATTTATGCGTTTTAACTACTCTTACGACTAGAGTGAAAGAGATTGAGTTCTTTTGTGTTGTATATTAAGAGAAATCACCCAAATGCTTTGTTTGCATTCATTTGAGTGAGAAACTACACCAAGAATGTTTACAAGTACAAACAAGCTTTAACTCCACCTTTTGAATGCATTTACGCGTTTTAACAGCTCTTACATCTAGGGTGAAAGAGATTGAGTTCTTTTGTGTTGTATATTAAGAGAAAGCACCCAAATGCTTTGTTTGCATTCATTTGAGGGAGAAACTACACCAAGGATGTTTACAAGTACAAACAAGCTTCAACTCAAGCTTTTGAAAGCATTTACGCGTTTTGAAACCTCATACGACTAGGGTGAAAGAGATTGAGGTCTTTTGTGTTGTATATTAAGATAAAGCACCCAAATGCTTTATTTGCATTCATTAGATTGTGAATACATTCAAAATTTTGAGTTGAAGCTTGTTTGTACTTGTAAACTTTCTTGGTGTAGTTTCTCACTCAAATGAATGCAAACAAAGCTTTCAAAATTTTGAATTGAAGCTTGTTTGTACTTGTAAACATCCTTGGTGTAGTTTCTCACTCCAATGAATGCAAACAAAGCTTTTGGGTGCTTTCTCTGAAAATACAACACAAAACAACTCAATCTCTTTCACCCTAGTCGCATGACGTTTTAAAACGCGTATTTGCATTCAAAAGGTGGAGTTAAAGCTTGTTTGTACTTGTAAACCTCCTTGGTGTAGTTTCTCACTCCAATGAATGCAAGCAACATTCTCATTTGGGTTCTTTTGTGTTGTATTTTCAGAGGAAGCACCCAAAAGCTTTGTTTGCATTCATTGGAGTGAGAAACTACACCAAGGATGTGTCCAAGTACAAACAAGCTTCAACTCAAGCTTTTGAATGTATTAGGCATTTTAAAAGCTCATATGACTAGGGTGAAAGAGATTGAGGTCTTTTGTGTTGTATATTAAGAGAAAGCACCCAAATGCTTTATTTGCATTCATTTGAGTGAGAAACTACACCAAAGTTGTTTACAAGTACCAACAAGTTTCAAGTCAAACTTGAGTGTATTTACGCGTTTTAACAGCTCTTACGATTAGGGTGAAAGAGATTGAGGTCTTTTGTGTTGTATATTAAGAGAAAGCACCCAAATGCTTTGTTTGCATTCATTTGAGTGAGAAACTACACCAAGGATGTTTACAAGTACAAACAAGCTTCAACTTAACGCGTTTTGAATGCATTTACGCGTTTTAAAAGCGTTCTGCATTCAAAGGTACATTTGGGTGCTTTCTCTTTTGTTAATATTACTTTTAAAACGGGTAAATGCATTCAAAGGCTTTACACTCAAATGCTACAATTTATGTGTACTTTCTCATATGAATGCAAACAAAGCATTAGTGTGAAACTACACCAAGGATGATTGCAAGAACAAACAAAAGAACTCAAAAAGTGTTTTAAAAGCTCATACGAGTAGGGTGAAAGAGATTTGAGTTCTTCTGTGTTGTACATTAAGAGAAAGCATCCAAATACTTTGTTTGCATTCATTTCAGTGTGAAAATACACCAAGGATGTTTACAAGTACAAACAAGCTTCAACTCAAGCTTTTGAATGTATTTACGCGTTTTAACAGCTCTTACGACTAGGGTGAAAGAGATTGAGTTCTTTTCTGTTGTATATTAAGAGAAAGCACACAAATGCTTTATTTGGATTCATTTGATTGTGAATACATTCTAAATTTTGAGTTGAAGCTTGTTTGTACTTGTAACCAGCCTTGGTGTAGTTTCTCACTCCAATGAATGCAAACAAAGCTTTTGGGTGCTTTCTCTGAAAATACAACACAAAAGAACTCAATCTCTTTCACCCTTGATGTAAGAGCTGTTAAAACGCGTAAATTAATTCAAAAGGTGGAGTTAAAGCTTGTTTGTACTTGTAAACATCCTTGGTGTAGTTTTCTCACTCAAATTAATGCAAACAAAGCATTTGGGTGCTTTCTCTTAATATACAACACAAAAGACTTCAATCTCTTTCACCCTATTCTTATGAGCTTTTAAAACGCGTAAATGCATTCAAAAGCTTGAGTTGAAGCTTGTTTGTACTTGTAAACATCCTTGGTTAATTTTCTCACTCAAATTAATGCAAACAAAGCATTTGGGTGTGTTCTCTTAAAATACAACACAAAAGAACTCAATCTCTTTCACCCTTGTCGTATGAGCTTTTAAAACGCTTAAATGCATTCAAAAGCTTGAGTTCATGCTTTGTTGTAGTTGTAAACATCCTTGGGGTAGTTTCACACTCAAATGAATGTAAACAAAGCATTTGCCAGCTTTTTCTTAATATACAACACAAAAGAACTCAATCTCTTTTCGCCTAGTCGTAAGAGCTGTTAAAACGCGTAAATGCATTCAAAAGTTTGAGTTGAAACTTGTTTGTACTTGTAAACATCCTTGGTGTAGTTTCTCACTCAAATGAATGCAAACAAACCATTTGGGTGATTTCTCTTAATATACAACACAAAAGAACTCAATCTCTTTCACCCTAGATGTAAGAGCTGTTAAAACGCGTAAATGCTTTCAAAAGGTGGAGTTAAAGCTTGTTTGTACTTGTAAATATCCTTGGTGTAGTTTCTCACTCAAATGAATGCAAACAAAGTATGTGGGTGCTTTCCCTTAATATACAACACAAAAGAACTCTATCTCTTTCACCCTAGTCGTATGAGGTTTTAAAGCGCGTATATGCATTCAAAAGGTGGAGTTAAAGCTTTCACCCTAGTCGTAAGAGCTATTAAAACGCGTAAATGCATTCAAAACGCGTAAATGCATTCAAAAGCTTGAGTTGAAGCTTGTTTGTACTTGTGAACATCCTTGGTGTAGTTTCTAACTTAAATGAATGCAAACAAAGCATCTGGGTGCTTTCTCTTAATATACAACACAAAAGAACTCAATCTCTTTCACCCTAGTCGTATGCGCTTTTAAAACGCGTAAATGCATTCAAAAGCTTGAGTTGAAGCTTGTTTGTACTTGTAAACATCCTTGGTGTAGTTTCTCACTCAAATGAATGCAAACAAATGAATACGAGTAGGGTGAAAGAGATTTGAGGTCTTTTGTGTTGTATATTAAAAGAAAGCACCCAAATGCTTTGTTTGCATTCATATGAGTGAGAAACTACACCAAGGATGTTTACAAGTACAAACAAGCTTTTGAATGCAATTACGCGTTTTGAATGCAATTACGTGTTTCAATAGCTCTTACGACTAGGGTGAAGGAGATTGAGTTCTTTTGTGTTGTATATTAAGAGAAACCACCCAAATGCTTTGTTTGCATTCATTTGAGTGAGAAACTACACCAAGGATGTTTACAAGTACAAACAAGCTTTAACTCCACCTTTTGAATGCATTTACGCGTTTTAACAGCTCTTACGATTAGGGTGAAAGAGATTGAGGTCTTTTGTGTTGTATATTAAGAGAAAGCACCCAAATGCATTGTTTGCATACATTTGAGTGAGAAACTACACCAAAGATGTTTACAAGTACCAACAAGCTTCAACATAAGCTTTTGAATGCATATACGCGTTTCAAACAGTTTCTTAATTTTGTTTGCATTCACCTTTTGAATTTACAAGTACAAACAATAAAATGAATGCAAATAAAGATGAAAACTATTAAAACGCGTAGATGCAAACATTTCAGTACAAACAAGACAAATGCAAGATTTCAACTCAAGCATTTTAACAGCTCTTACAACTAGGGTGAAAGAGCTTGAGTTATTTTGAGTTGTATATTAAGAGAAACCACACAAATGCTTTGTTTGAAGCTTGTTGGTACTTGTAAACATCCTTGGTTACGTTTCTCACTCAAATGAATGCAAACAAAGCATTTGGGTGCTTTCTCTTAATATACAACACAAAAGAACTCAATCTTTTTCACCCTAGTCGTATGAGGTTTTAAAACGCGTATATGCATTCAAAAGTTTGAGTTGAAGCTTGTATGTACTTGTAAACATCCTTGGTGTAGTTTCACACTCAAATGAATGCAAACAAAGTAATTGGGTGCTTTCTCTTAATATACAACACAAAAGACCTTGTAAACATCTTTGGTGTAGTTTCTCACTCAAATTTGCATTTACGTGAATGCATTCAAATGAAATGAACTCAAGCATTTGGGTGCTTTCTCTTAATATACAACACAAAAGAACTCAATCCCTTTCACCCTAGATGTAAGAGCTGTTAAAACGCGTAAATGCATTCAAAAGGTGGAGTTAAAGATTGTTTGTACTTGTAAACATCCTTGGTGTATTTTTACACTGAAATGAATGCAAACAAAGTATTTGGATGCATTCTCTTAATATACAACAAAAAAGAACTCAATCTTTTTCACCCTAGTCATATGGGCTTTTAAAACGCGTAAATGCATTCAAAAGCTTGAGTTCAAGCTTGTTTGTACTTGTAAACATCCTAGGTGCAGTTTCACACTCAAATGTATCCAAACAAAGTATTTGGATGCTTTCTCTTAATGTACAACACAGAAGAACTCAAATCTCTTTCACCCTACTCGTATGAGCTTTTAAAACACTTTTTGAGTTCTTTTGTTTGTTCTTGTAATCATCCTTGGTGGAGTTTCACACTAATGCTTTGTTTGCATTCATATGAGAAAGTACACATAAATTGTAGCATTTGAGTGTAAAGCCTTTGAATGCATTTACACGTTTTAAAAGTAATATTAACAAAAGAGAAAGCACCCAAATGTACCTTTGAATGCAGAACGCTTTTAAAACGCGTAAATGCATTCAAAACGCGTTAAGTTGAAGCTTGTTTGTACTTGTAAACATCCTTGGTGTAGTTTCTCACTCAAATGAATGCAAACAAAGCATTTGGGTGCTTTCTCTTAATATACAACACAAAAGACCTCAATCTCTTTCACCCTAATCGTAAGAGCTGTTAAAACGCGTAAATACACTCAAGTTTGACTTGAAACTTGTTGGTACTTGTAAACAACTTTGGTGTAGTTTCTCACTCAAATGAATGCAAAGAAAACATTTGGGTGCGTTCTCTTAATATACAACACAAAAGAACTCAATCTCTTTCACCCTTGTCGTATGAGCTTTTAAAACGCTTAAATGCATTCAAAAGCTTGAGTTCAAGCTTGTTTGTAGTTGTAAACATCCTTAGGGTAGTTTCACACTCAAATAAGTGTAAACAAAGCATTTGCGAGCTTTTTCTTAATATACAACACAAAAGAACTCAATCTCTTTCACCCTAGTTGTAAGAGCTCTTAATATGCGTAATGCATTCAAAAGCTTGAGTTGAAGCTTGTTTGTACTTATAAACATCCTTGGTTAAGTTTCTCATTCAAATGAATGCAAACAAAGCATTTGGGTTCTTTCTCTTAATATAAAACACAAAATAACTCAATCTCTTTCACCCTAGTTGTAAGAGCTGTTAAAATGCGTAAATGCAATCAAAAGGTGGAGTTGAAGCTTCTTTGTACTTGTAAACATCCTTGGTGTAGTTTCTCACTCCAATGAATGCAAACAAAGCTTTAACTCCACCTTTTGAATGCATTTACGCGTTTCAACAGCTCTTACGACTAGGGTGAAAGAGATTGACTTCTTTTGTGTTGTATATTTAGAGAAAGCACCCAAATGCTTTGTTTGCATTCATTTGAGTGAGAAACTACACCAAGGATGTTTACAAGTACAAACAAGCTTCACCTTAACGCGTTTTGAATGCATTTACGCGTTTTAAAAGCTCATATGACTAGGGTGAAAAAGATTGAGTTCTTTTGTATTGTATTTTAAGAGAAAGCAACCAAAAGCTTTGTTTGCATTCATTTCAGTGAGAAACTACACCAAGAATGTTTACAAGTACAAACAAGCTTCAACTCAAGCTTTTGAATGCATTTACGCGTTTTAAAAGTTCATATGACTAGGGTGAAAAAAATTGAGTTCTTTTGTCTTGTATATTAAGAGAAATCACCCAAAAGCTTTGTTTGCATTCATTTGAGTGAGAAACTACACCAAAGATGTTTACAAGTACCAACAAGCTTCAACTTAAGCTTTTGAATGCATATACGCATTTTAACATCTCTTACGATTAGGGTGAAAGAGATTGAGTTCTTTTGTGTGATTTCTCTTAATATACAAGTACAAAAATATCTACTTTTACTCTTTTTTGTTTTATACTAACAGAAAGCACCCAAATGCTTTGTTTGCATTCATTTGAATGTGAAACTACACAAAGGATATTTACAAGTACAAACAAGCTTAAACTCAAGCTTTTGAATGCATTTACGCATTTTAACAGCTCTTATGACTAGGGTGAAAGTAATTGAGTTCTTTTGTGTGGTATATAAAGAGAAAGCACCCAAATGCTTTGTTTGCATTCATTTGAATGTAAAACTACACCAAGGATGTTTACAAGTACAAATAAGCTTCAACTCAAGTTTTTGATTGCATTTACGCGTTTTAAAAGCTTATACGAGTAGGGTGAAAGAGATTTGAGTTCTTTTGTGTTGTATATTAAGAGAAAGCATCCAAATACTTTGTTTGCATTCATTTGAGTGTGAAACTACACCTAGAATGTTTTAAAGTACAAACAAGCTTCAACTCAAGCTTTTGAATGTATTCACAATCAAATGAATGTTTAAATGTACAAAAGAACTCAATCTTCGTGTACTTTGTTTACATTCAAAAGCTCTTACGACTAGGGTGAAAAAGATTGAGTTCTTTTGTGTTGTATATTAAGAGAAAGCACCCAAATGCTTTGTTTGCATTCATTTGAGTGAGAAACTTAACCAAGGATGTTTACAAGTACCAACAAGCTTCAACTTAAGCTTTTGAATGCATATACGCGTTTTAAAACCTCATACGACTAGGGTGAAAGAGATTGAGTTCTTTTGTGTTGTATTTTCAGAGAAAGCACCCAAATGCTTTGTTTGCATTCATTTGAGTGAGAAACTTAACCAAGGATGTTTACAAGTACAAACAAGCTTCAACTCAAGCTTTTGAATGTATTTACGCGTTTTAACAGCTCTTACGATTAGGGTGAAAGAGATTGAGTTCTTTTGGGTTGTATATTATGAGAAAGCACCCAAATGCTTTGTTTGCATTCATTTGAGTGAGAAACTTAACCAAGGATGTTTACAAGTACAAACAAGCTTAAACTCAAGCTTTTGAATGCATTTACGCGATTTAAAAGCTCTTATGTGAAAGTAATGGAGTTATTTTGTGTTGTTCATTAAGAGAAAGCACCCAAATGTTTTGTTTGCATTCATTTGAGTGTAAAACTACACCTAGGATGTTTAAATGTACAAACATGCTTCAACTCAAGCTTTTGAATGCATTTACGTGTTTTAAATGCTCTTACGAGTAGGGTGAAAGAGATTTGAGTTCTTTTGTGTTGTACATTAAGAGAAAGCATCCAAATACTTTGTTTGTATACATTTGAGTGTGAAACTGCACCTAGGATGATTACAGGTACAAACAAGCTCAAGTCAAGCTTTTGAATGCATTTACGCGTTTTGAAAGCTCATACGAGTAGGGTGAAAGAGATTTGAGTTCTTCTGTGTTGTATTTTAAGAGAAAGCACCCAAAAGCTTTGTTTACATTCATTGGAGTGAGAAACTACACCAAGAATCTTTACAAGTACAAACAAGCTTTAACTCCACCTTTTGAATGCATTTACGCGTTTTAACAGCTCTTACATCTAGGGTGAAAGAGATTGAGTTCTTTTGTGTTGTATATTAAGACAAATAACCCAAATGGTTTGTTTGCATTCATTTGAGTGAGAAACTACACCAAGGATGTTTACAAGTACAAACAAGTTTTAGCTCAAGCTTTTGAATGCATTTACACGTTTTAACAGCTCTTACGACTAGGCGAAAAGAGATTGAGTTCTTTTGTTTTGTATATTAAGAAAAAGCTCGCAAATGCTTTGTTTACATTCATTTGAGTGTGAAACTACCCCAAGGATGTTTACAACTACAAACAATCTTGCACTCATGTTTTTGAATGCATTTAAGCGTTTTAAAAGCTCATACGACAAGGGTGAAAGAGATTGACTTCTTTTGTGTTGTATTTTAGGAGAACGCACCCAAATGGTTTGTTTGCATTCATTTGAGTGAGAAACTTAACCAAGGATGTTTACAAGTACAAACAAGCTTCAAGTCAAGCTTTTGACTGCATTTAAGCGTTTTAAAAGCTCATATGACTAAGGTGAAAGAGATTGAGGTCTTTTATGTTGTATATTAAGAGAAAGCACCCAAATGCTTTGTTTGCATTCATTTGAGTGAGAAACTACACCAAGGATGTTTACAAGAACAAAAAGCTTTATCTCCACCTTTTGAATGCATGTACGCGTTTTAACAGCTCTTACATCTAGGGTGAAAGAGATTGAGGTCTTTTGTGTTGTATATTAAGAGAAAGCACCCAAATGCTTTGTTTGCATTCATTTGTGGGAGAAATTACACCAAGGATGTTTACAAGTACAAACAAGCTTCAACTCAAGCTTTTGAAAGCATTTACGCGTTTTACAACACAAAAGAACTCAATCTCTATCACCATTGTCGTAAAAGCAGTTAAAACGCGTATTCATTTGAGCCCTTTACGCGTAAATGAATTCAAAATGAATGCAAACAAATGCTTGAGTTGAAGCTTGTTTGTATTTGTAAACATCCTTGGTATAGTTTCTCACTCAAATGAATGCAAACAAAGCGTTTGTGTGATTTCTCTGAAAATACAACACAAAAGAACTCAATCTCTTTCACCCTAGTCATAAAAGCTTTTAAAACGCATAAATGCATTCAAAAGCTTGAGTTGAAGCTTGTCTGTGCTTGTAAACATCCTTGGTGTAGTTTCTCACTTAAATGAATGCAAACAAAGCATTTGTGTGCTTTCTCTTAATATACAACACAAAAGAACTCAATCTGTTTCACCCTAGTCGTAAGAGCTGTTAAAATGCTTAAATGCAATAAAAAGCTTCAGTTCAAGCTTGTTTGTACTTGTAAACATCCTTGGTTAACAAACTTCAACTCAAGCTTCAACTCAAAGGATGTTTACAAACTTGTTAATAAAAAGCTTCAGTTCAAACTTAACAAAGGATGTTTACAAGTACGAACAAGCTTCAACTCAAGCTTGTGAATGTATTTACGCGTTTTAACAGCTCTTACGATTAGGGTGATTGAGTGAGAAACTTAACCAAGGATGTTTACAAGTACAAAAAAGCTTCAACTCAAGCTTTTGAACGTATTTACGCGTTTAACAGCTCTTACGATTAGGGTGATTGAGGGAGAAACTTAACCAAGGATGCTTACAAGTACAAACAAGCTTCAACTCAAGCTTTTGAAAGCATTTACGCATTTTAACAGCTCTTATGACTAGGGTGAAAGTAATTGAGTTCTTTTGTGTGGTATATAAATAGAAAGCACCCAAATGCTTTATTTGCATTCATTTGAATGTAAAACTACACCAAGGATGTTTACAAGTACAAATATGCTTCAACTCAAGTTTTTGAATACATTTACGCGTTTTAAAAGCTCATACGAATAGGGTGAAAGAGATTTGAGTTCTTTTGTGTTGTATATTAAGAGAAAGCAACCAAATACTTTGTTTGCATTCATTTGAGTGGGAAACTACACCTAGAACGTTTTAATGTACAAACAAGCTTCAACTCAAACTTTTTAATGTATTCACAATCAAGTGAATGTTTAAATGTACAAAAGAACTCAATCTTGGTGTCCTTTGTTTACAATCAAAAGCTCTTACGACTAGGGTGAAAGAGATTGAGTTCTTTTGTGTTGTATATTAAGAGAAAGCACCCAAATGCTTTGTTTGCATTCATTTCAGTGAGAAACTACACCAAGGATGTTTACAACTACAAACAAGTTTCAACTCAAGCTTTTGAAAGCATTTACGCGTTTTAAAACCTCATACGACTAGGGTGAAAGAGATTGAGGTGTTTTGTGTTGTATATTAAGAGAAAGCACCCAAATACTTTGTTTGCATTCATTTGAGTGAGAAACTACACCAAGGATGTTTACAAGTACAAACAAGCTCTAACTCCGCCTTTTGAATGCATTTACGCATTTTAACAGCTCATATGACTAGGGTGAAACAGATTGAGGTCTTTTGTGTTGTATATTAAGAGAAAGCACCCAAATACTTTGTTTGTATTCATTTGAGTGAGAAACTACACCAAGGATGTTTACAAGTAGAAACAAGCTTTACCTCCACCTTTGGAATGCATATACACGTTTTAAAAGCTCATATGACTAGGGTGAAAAAGATTGAGTTCTTTTGTGTTGTATATTAAGAGAAAGCACCCAAATGCTTTGTTTGCATTCATTTGAGTGAGAAACTTAACCAAGGATGTTTACAAGTACAAACAAGCTTTAACTCCACCTT
Organism: Tetragonia tetragonoides; assembly: GCA_038025085.1. NCBI lineage: Eukaryota > Viridiplantae > Streptophyta > Magnoliopsida > Caryophyllales > Aizoaceae > Tetragonia > Tetragonia tetragonoides. The sequence continues at coordinate 23,410,906 of CM076154.1, forward strand.
TTAAATGCATATACGCGTTTTAAAACCTCATACGACTAGGGTGAAAGAGATTGAGTTCTTTTGTGTTGTATATTAAGAGAAAGCACCCAAAAGCTTTGTTTGCATTCATTGGAGTGATACACTACACCAAGAATGTTTACAACTACAAACAAGCTTGAACTCAAGCTTTTGAATGCATTTAAGCGTTTTAAAAGCTCATACGACAAGGGTGAAAGAGATTGAGTTCTTTTGTGTTGTATATTAAGAGAACGCACCCAAATGTTTTCTTTGCATTTATTTGAGTGAGAAACTACACCAAAGACGTTTACAAGTACCAACAAGCTTCAACTTAAGCTTTTGAATGCATATACGCATTTTAAAACCTCATAGGACTAGGGTGAAAGAGATTGAGTTTTTTTGTGTTGTATATTAAGAGAAAGCACCCAGATGCTTTGTTTCCATTCAATTGAGTGAGAAACTTAACCAATGATGTTTACAAGTACCAACAAGCTTCAACTTAAGCTTTTGAATGCATATACGCGTTTTAACAGCTCTTACGACTAGGGTGAAAGAGATTGAGTTCTTTTGTGTTGTATATTAAGAGAAAGCACCCAAATGCTTTGTTCGCATTCATTTGAGTGAGAAACTACACCAAGGATGTTTACAAGTACAAACAAGCTTCAAGTCCACCTACACGTAAATGCTTTGTTTGTATTTGTAAACATTCTTTGTTTCTCACTGAAATGAATGCAAACAAAGCTCATATTAAGAGAAAGCATCCAAACACTTTGTTTGCATTCCATTGAGTGTGAAACAACACCTAGAATGTTTACAAGTACAAACAAGCTTCAACTTAAGCTTTTGAATACATTTACGCGTTTTAAAAGCTCATATGACTAGGGTGAAAAAGATAATTGTAAGAGCTGTTAAAACGCGTATATGCATTCAAAAGCTTAAGTTGAAGCTTGTTGGTACTTGTAAACATCTTTGGTGTAGTTTCTCACTCAAATGAATTCAAAGAAAACATTTGGGTGCGTTCTCTTAATATACAACACAAAAGAACTCAATCTCTTTCACCCTAGATGTAAGAGCTGTTAAAATGCGTAAATGCATTCAAAAGGTGGAGTTAAAGCTTTGTTTGTACTTGTAAATATCCTTGGTGTAGTTTCTCCCTCAAATGAATGCAAACAAAGCATTTGGGTGCTTTCTCTTAATATACAACACAAAAGAACTCAATCTCTTTCACTCTAGATGTAAGAGCTGTTAAAACGCGTAAATGCATTCAAAAGGTGGAGTTAAATCTTTGTTTGTACTTTTAAACATTCTTGGTGTAGTTTCTCACTCAAATGAATGCAAACAAAGCATTTGGGTGCTTTCTCTTAATATACAACACAAAAGACCTCAATCTCATTCACCCTAGTCATATGATCTTTTAAAACGCGTAAATGCGTTCAAAAGCTTGAGTTGAAGCTTGTCTGTGCTTGTAAACAGCTCTTATGACTAGGGTGAAAGTAATTGAGTTCTTTTGTGTGGTATATAAAGAGAAACCACCCAAATGCTTTGTTTGCATTCATTTGAATGTAAAACTACACCAAGGATGTTTACAAGTACAAATATGGTTCAACTCAAGTTTTTGAATACATTTATGCGTTTTAAAAGCTCATACGAATAGGGTGAAAGAGATTTGAGTTCTTTTGTGTTGTATATTAAGAGAAAGCATCCAAATACTTTGTTTACATTCATTTGAGTGTGAAACTACACCTAGAATGTTTTAAAGTACAAACAAGATTCAACTCAAACTTTTTAATGTATTCACAATCAAATAAATGTTTAAATGTACAAAAGAACTCAATCATGGTGTACTTTGTTTACAATCAAAAGCTCTTACGACTAGGGTGAAAGAGATTGAGTTCTTTTGTGTTGTATATTAAGAGAAAGCACCCAAATGCTTTGTTTGCATTCATTTCAGTGAGAAACTACACCAAGGATGTTTACAAGTACAAACAAGCTTTAACTCCACCTTTTGAATGCATTTACGCATTTTAAAAGCTCATATGACTAGGGTGAAAAAGATTTAGTTCTTTTGTGTTGTATATTAAGAGAAAGCACCCAAATGCTTTGTTTGCATTCATTTGAGTGAGAAACTACACCAAGGATGTTTACAAGTACAAACAAGCTTTAACTCCACCTTTTGAATGCATTTACGCGTTTTAACAGCTCTTACATCTAGGGTAAAAAGAGATTGAGTTCTTTTGTGTTGTATATTAAGAGAAAGCACCCAAAAGCTTTGTTTGCATTCATTTGAGGGAGAATTTACACCAAGGATGTTTACAAGTACAAACAAGCTTCAACTCAAGCTTTTGAAAGCATTTACGCGTTTTAAAACCTCATTTGACTAGGGTGAAAGAGATTGAGTTCTTTTGTGTTGTATTTTAAGAGAAAGCAACCAAAAGCTTTGTTTGCATTCATTTCAGTGAGAAACTACACCAAGAATGTTTACAAGTACAAAAAGCTTCAACTCAAGCTTTTGAATGCATTTAAGCGTTTTAAAAGCTCATACGACAAGGGTGAAAGAGATTGAGTTCTTTTGTGTTGTATATTAAGAGAACGCACCCAAATGTTTTCTTTGCATTCATTTGAGTGAGAAACTACACCAAAGATGTTTACAAGTACAAACATGCTTCAACTCAAGCTTTTGAATGTATCTACGTGTTTTAAAAGCTCATATGACTAGCGTGAAAAAGATTGAGTTCTTTTGTGTTGTATTTTCAGAGAAAGCACCCAAATGTTTTGTTTGCATTCATTTGAGTGAGAAACGACACCAAGGATGTTTACAAGTACAAACACGCTTTAACTCCACCTTTTGAATGCATTTACGCTTTCTTTGCATTCATTTGAGTGTGAAACTACCCCAAGGATGTTTACAACTACAAACAAGCTTGAACTCAAGCTTTTGAATGCATTTAAGCGTTTTAAAAGCTCATACGACAAGGGTGAAAGAGATTGAGTTCTTTTGTGTTGTATATTAAGAGAACGCACCCAAATATTTTGTTTGCATTCATTTGAGTGAGAAACTACACAAAGAATGTTTACAAGTACAAAAAGCTTCAACTCAAGCTTTTGAATGCATTTATACGTTTTAAAAGCTCATTTGACTAGGGTGAAAAAGATTGAGGTCTTTTGTGTCGTATATTAAGAGAAACTACACCAAGCTTTTGAATGCAATTATGCGTTTTAACAGCTCTTACGACTAGGGTGAAAGAGATTGAGTTCTTTTGTGTTGTATATTAAGAGAACGAACCCAAAAATTTTCTTCGCATTCGTTTGAGTGAGAAACTACACCAAAGATGTTTACAGGTACAAACAAGCTTAAACTCAAGCTTTTGAATGCATTTACGCGTTTTAACAACTCTTACGACTAGGGTGAAAGAGATTGAGTTCTTTTGGGTTTTATATTAAGAGAACGCACCCAAATCCTTTGTTTGCATTCATTTGAGTGAGAAACTACACCAAGGATGTTTACAAGTACAAACAAGCTTTAAATCCACCTTTTGAATGCATTTACGCGTTTTAAAAGCTCATACGAATAGGGTGAGAGAGATTTGAGTTCTTTTGTGTTTATGCGTTTTGAATGCATTGAATGCAAATAGAGCATCTGGGTTCTTTTGTACATTTAAACATTCATTTGATTGTGAATACATTAAAAGCTTGAGTTGAAGCTTGTTTGTACTTTAAAACATCCTTGGTGTAGTTTCTCACTCCAATGAATGCAAACAAAGCTTTTGGGTACTTTCTCTGAAAATACAACACAAAAGAACTCAATCTCTTTCACCCTAGTCGTAAGAGCTGTTAAAACGCGTAAATGCATTCAAAAGCTTGAGGTTAAGCTTGTTTGTACCTGTAAACATCTTTGGTGTAGTTTTTCACTCAAATGAATGCAAAGAAAATATTTGGGTTCGTTCTCTCAATATACAACACAAAAGAAATCAATCTCTTTCACCCTAGTCGTAAGAGCTGTTAAAACGCGTAATTGCATTCAAAACGCGTAAATGCATTCAAAAGCTTGAGTTTAAGCTTGTTTGTACTTGTAAACATCCTTTGTGTAGTTTCACATTCAAATGAATGCAAACAAAGCATCTTGGTGCTTTCTCTTAATATACAACGCAAAGGAACTCAAACTCTCTCACCCTTGTCGTATGAGCTTTTAAAACGCTTAAATGCATTCAAAAGCTTGAGTTCAAGCTTGTTTGTAGTTGTAAACATCCTTGGTGTAGTTTCTCACTCGAATGAATGCAAACAAACCATTTGGGTGATTTCTCTTGATATACAACACAAAAAGAACTCAATCTCTTACACCCTAGTCATATGAGCTTTTAAAACGCGTAAAACATTCATTTGAGTGAGAAACTACACCAAGAATCTTTACAAGTACGCCAAGGATGTTTACTCTTAATATACAACAGAAAAGAACTCAAATCTCTTTCACCCTACTCGTATGAGCTTTCAAAACGCGTAAATGCATTCAAAAGCTTGAGTTGAAGCTTGTTTGTCCTTGTAAACATCCTAGGTGCATTTTCACACTCAAATGTATCCAAACAAAGTATTTGCATGCTCTTACGAACATTTACGCGTTTTAAAAGCGTTTACAAGTACAAACAAGCTTCAACTACACCAAGGATGTTTACAAGTACAAACAAGTATTTTCAGAGAGCTACCCCACCCAAATGCTTTGATTGCATTCATTTGAGTGAGAAACTACACCAAGGATGTTTACAAGCACAAACAAGCTTTAACTCCACCTTTTGAATGCATATACGCGTTTTAAACAGTTTCTTAATTTTGTTTGCATTCACCTTTTGAATTTACAAGTACAAACAATCAAATGAATGCAAACAAAGTATTTGCGAGCTTTTTCTTAATATACAACACAAAAGAATTCAATCTCTTTTCGCCTAGTCGTAAGAGCTGTTAAAACGCGTAAATGCATTCAAAAGCTTGAGTTGAAGCTTGTTTGTACTTTAAAACATTCTAGGTGTAGTTTCACACTCAAATGAATGCAAACAATGTTTTCTTTGCATTCATTTGAGTGAGAAACTACACCAAAGATGTTTACAAGTACCAACAAGCTTCAACTTAAGCTTTTCAATGCATATAAGCGTTTTAAACAGTTTCTTAATTTTGTTTGCATTCACCTTTTGAATTTACAAGTACAAACAATCAAATGAATGCAAATAAAGCATTTGGGGGCTTTCTCTTAATATACAACACAAAAGAACTCAATCTCTTTCACCCTAGATGTAAGAGCTGTTAAAACGCGTGCATTCAAAAGGTGGAGTTAAAGCTTGTTTGTACTTGTAAACATCCTTGGTGAGTTCTTTTGTGTTGTATATTAAGAGAAATCACCCAAATGGTTTGTTTGCATTCATTTGAGTGAGAAACTACACCAAAGATGTTTACAACTACAAAAATGATCAGATATACAACTTGTTGTTCAGCTTTCTTGTAGCATATCGAACATGATTTAGTTGCCATTAAACCACACGAGTTTGAAGCTTGTTTGTACTTGTAAACATCCTCGGTGTAGCATAAACATAAACACAGATTTTTACCCAGATGCATTCAATGACCTTTGGGTGAGAAACTACACAAATTGTATGCATTCTCTTAATATAAGGAGTTCTTTAACGGATTTGCTGTGAGTCACACAGTAGAGAAATTTGGGAAAAGAGATTTTTTGTGCTTGTTTGTAATCAATGTTGCTAGAGGTACTTGTAAACCAAAAATCTTGACATTTACGCGTTTCTCTTAAATGTATATTGAGGATCTTTTGAAAGAGATTTGAGTTCTTTAGTGTTCTTTTTTAAGAGAAAGCACCCAAATGCTTTCTTTGCATTAATTTGAGTGAGAAACTACACCAAGGATGTTTACAAGTAGAAACAAGCTTTAACTCCACCTTTTGAAAGCATTTACGCGTTTTAAAACCTCATACGACTAGGGTGAAAAAGATTGAGTTCTTTTGTGTTGTATATTAAGAAAAAGCACCCAAATGCTTTGTTTGCATTCATTTGAGTGAGTTTTAATTGAATTAGCAATGTCCGAATTAAAAGGTCTTACGAGTAGGGTGAAAGAGATTTGAGTTCTTTTGTGTTGTATATTAAAAGAAATGATCCAAATACTTTGTTTGGATTCATTTGAGTATGAAACTACATGAAGATTGTTTTAAAGTACAAACAAGCTTCAACTCAAGCTTTTGAATGCATTTACGCGTTTTAAAAGCTTATACGAGTAGGTTGAAAGAGATTTGAGTTCTTTTGTGTTGTATATTAAGAGAAAGCATCCAAATACTTTGTTTGCATTCATTTGAGTGTGAAACTACACCTAGGATGTTTACAAGTACAAACATGCTTAAACTCAAGCTTTTGAATGCATTTACGCGTTTTAACAGCTCTTACGATTAGGGTGAAAGAGATTGAGTTCTTTGTGTTGTATATTAAGAGAAAGCACCCAGATGCTTTGTTTGCATTCATTTAAGTGAGAAACTACACCAAGGATGTTTACAAGAACAAAAGACTTTCAACTCAAGCTTTTGAATGCATTTACGCGTTTTGAATGCATTTATGCGTTTTGAATGTATTTACGCGTTTTAACAGCTCTTACGACTAGAGTGAAAGAGATTGAGTTCTTTTGTGTTGAAAATTAAGAGAATGCACCCAGATGCATTTGCATTCATTTAAGTGAGAACTACACCAAGGATGTTTACAAGTACAAACAAGCTTCAGCTTCAGCTTTTGAATGCATTTACGGGTTTTGACAGCTCTTTTGACTAGGGTGAAAGAACTCAATCTCTTTCCGCGTAGTCGTAAGAGCTGTTAAGACGCGTAAATGCATTCAAAAGCTTAAGCTGAAGCTTGTTTGTACTTGTAAACATTCTTTGTGTAGTTTCTCACTCCAATGAATGCAAACAAAGCTTTTGGGTGCTTTCTCTGAAAATACAACACAAAAGAACTCAATCTCCTTCACCCTAGTCGTAAGAGCTGTTAAAACGCGTAAATGCATTCAAAACGCAGAATTGCATTCAAAAGCTTGAGTTGAAGCTTGTTTGTACTTGTAAACATCCTAGGTGTAGTTTCTCACTCAAATGAATGCAAACAAAGTATTTGGGTGCTTTCTCTTAATATACAACACAAAAGACCTCAATCTCTTTCACCCTAGTCGTATGAGGTTTTAAAACGCGTAAATGCTTTCAAAAGCTTGAGTTGAAGCTTGTTTGTACTTGTAAACATTCTTGGTGAGTTTATTTGCATTCATTGGAGTAAACAGTCTTTTGTGTTGTATATTAAGAGAAAGCACCCAAATGCTTTCTTTGCATTCATTTGAGTGAGAAACTACACCAAGGATGTTTACAAGTACAAACAAAGCTTTAAATCCACCTTTTGAATGCATTTACGCGTTTTAACAGCTCTTACATCTAGGGTGAAAGAGATTCAGTTCTTTTGTGTTGTATTTTCAGAGAAAGCACCCAAAAGCTTTGTTTGCATTCATTGGAGTGAGAACTACACCAAGGATGTTTACAAGTACAAACAAGCTTCAACTCAAGCTTTTGAATGCATTTACGCGTTTTAAGAGCTTATACGAGTAGGTTGAAAGAGATTTGAGTTCTTTTGTGTTGTATATTAAGAAAAAGCATCCAAATACTTTGTTTGCATTCATTTGAGTGTGAAACTACACCTAGGACGTTTACAAGTACAAACAAGCATAAACTCAAGCTTTTGAATGCATTTACGCGTTTTAACAGCTCTTACGATTAGGGTGAAAGAGATTGAGTTCTTTGTGTTGTATATTAAGAGAAAGCACCCAGATGCTTTGTTTGCATTCATTTAAGTGAGAAACTACACCAAGGATGTTTACAAGAACAAAAGACTTTCAACTCAAGCTTTTGAATGCATTTACGCGTTTTGAATGCATTTATGCGTTTTGAATGTATTTACGCGTTTTAACAGCTCTTACGACTAGAGTGAAAAAGATTGAGTTCTTTTGGGTTGAAAATTAAGAGAATGCACCCAGATGCATTTGCATTCATTTAAGTGAGAACTACACCAAGGATGTTTACAAGTACAAACAAGCTTCAGCTTTAACTTTTGAATGCATTTACGGTTTTTGACAGCTCTTTTGACTAGGGTGAAAGAACTCAATCTCTTTCCGCCTAGTCGTAAGAGCTGTTAAGACGCGTAAATGCATTCAAAAGCTTAAGCTGAAGCTTGTTTGTACTTGTAAACATTCTTGGTGTAGTTTCTCACTCCAATGAATGCAAACAAAGCTTTTGGGTGCTTTCTCGGAAAATACAACACAAAAGAACTCAATCTCCTTCACCCTAGTCGTAAGAGCTGTTAAAACGCGTAAATGCATTCAAAACGCGGAAATGCATTTAAAAGCTTCAGTTGAAGCTTGTTTGTACTTGTAAACATCCTAGGTGTAGTTTCTCACTCAAATGAATGCAAACAAAGTATTTGGGTGCTTTCTCTTAATATACAACACAAAAGACCTCAATCTCTTTCACTCTAGTCGTATGAGGTTTTAAAACGCGTAAATGCTTTCAAAAGCTTAAGTTGAAGCTTGTTTGTACTTGTAAACATTCTTGGTGAGTTTATTTGCATTCATTGGAGTAAACAGTCTTTTGTGTTGTATATTAAGAGAAAGCACCTAAATGCTTTCTTTGCATTCATTTGAGTGAGAAACTACACCAAGGATGTTTACAAGTACAAACAAAGCTTTAAATCCACCTTTTGAATGCATTTACGCGTTTTAACAGCTCTTACATCTAGGGTGAAAGAGATTCAGTTCTTTTGTGTTGTATTTTCAGAGAAAGCCCCCAAAAGCTTTATTTGCATTCATTGGAGTGAGAACTACACCAAGGATGTTTACAAGTACAAACAACCTTCAACTCAAGCTTTTGAATGTATTTACGCGTTTTAAAAGCTCATATGATTAGCGTGAAAAAGATTGAGGTCTTTTGTGTTGTATATTAAGAGAAAGCACCCAAATGCTTTGTTTGCATTCATTTGAGTGAGAAACTACACCAAGGATGTTTACAAGTAAAAAAAAGCTTCAACTCAAGCTTTTGAATGCATTTACGCGTTTTAACAGCTCTTACATCTAGGGTGAAAGAGATTGAGTTCTTTTGTGTTGTATAATAAGAGAAAGCCCCCAAATGCTTTGTTTGCATTCATTTGAGGGAGAAACTACACCAAGGATGTTTACAAGTACAAACAAGCTTTAACTCCACCTATTGAATGTATTTACGCGTTTTAACAGCTCTTACGACTAAGGTGAAAGAGATTGAGTTCTTTTGTGTTGAAAATTAAGAGAATGCACCCAGATGCATTTGCATTCATTTAAGTGAGAACTACACCAAGGATGTTTACAAGTACAAACAATCTTCAACTCAAGCTTTTGAAAGCATTTACACGTTTTAAAACCTTATACGACTAGGGTGAAAGAGATTGAGGTCTTTTGTGTTGTATATTAAGAGAAAGCATTGTAAACATCCTTAGTGTAGTTTCTCACTCAAATGAATGCAAACAACGTATTTGGCTGCTTTCTCTTAATATACAACACAAAAGAACTCAATCTCTTTCACCCTAGTCATATGAGCTTTTGAAACGCGTAAATGCATCCAAAAGCTTGAATTGAAGCTTGTTTGTACTTGTAAACATCCTAGGTGTAGTTCACAGTCAAATGAATGCAAACAAAGTATTTGGATGCTTTCTCTTAAAGAAAGTACATTTGGATGATTTAAGAGCTGTTTCTCACTCAAAAACTTCCTGAATGAGCAATTAAAACTACACCTAGGATGTTTAAATGTACAAACATGGTTCAACTTGAGTTTTAGTTGAATTAGCAATGCTCGAATTAAAAGGTCTTACGAGTAGGGTGAAAGAGATTTGAGTTCTTTTGTGTTGTATATTAAAAGAAATGATCCAAATACTTTGTTTGGATTCTTTTGAGCATGAAACTACAAGAAAATTGTTTTAAAGCACAAACAAGCTTCAACTCAAGCTTTGCATTAACGCGTTTTAAAAGCTTATAAGAGTAGGGTGAAAGAGATTTGAGTTCTTTTGTGTTGTATATTAAGAGAAAGCATCCAAATACTTTGTTTGCATTCATTTGAGTGTGAAACTACACCTAAGATGTTTACAAGTACAAACAAGCTTAAACTCAAGCTTTTGAATGCATTTACGCGTTTTAACAGCTCTTACGATTAGGGTGAAAGAGATTGAGTTCTTTTGTGTTGTATTTTAAGAGATAGCACCCAGATGCTTTGTTTGCATTCATTTAAGTGAGAAACTACGCGTTTTAACAGCTCTCACGACTAGGTTGAAAGAGATTGAGTTCTTTCGTATTGAAAATTAAGAGAATGCACCCAGATGCATTTGCATTCATTTAAGTGAGAAACTACACCAAGGATTTTTACAAGTACAAACAAGCGTCAGCTTAAACTTTTCAATGCATTTACGCATTTTGAATGCATTTATGCGTTTTGACAGCTCTTACGACTAGGGTGAAAGAACTCAATCGCTTTTCGCCTAGTCTTAAGAGCTGTTAAAACGCGTAAATGCATTCAAAACGCTTAAATGAATTCAAAACGCCTAAATGCATTCAAAACTTAAGCTGAAGCTTGTTTGTACTTGTAAACATTCTTGGTGTAGTTTCTCTCTCCAATGAATGCAAACAAAGCTTCTGAAAATACAACACAAAAGAACTCAATCTCCTTCACCCTAGTCGTAAGAGCTGTTAAAACGCGTAAATGCATTCAAAACGCGGAAATGCATTCAAAAGCTTGAGTTGAAGCTTGTTTGTACTTGTAAACATCCTAGGTGTAGTTTCTCACTCAAGTACAAACAATCAAATGCGTAAATGCATTCAAAAGCTTGAGTTAAAGCTTGTTTGTACTTGTAAACATCTTTGGTGTAGTTTCTCACTCAAATGAATGCAAAGAAAACATTTGGGTGCGTTCTCTTAATATACAACACAAAAGAACTCAATCTCTTTCACCCTTGTCGTATGAGCTTCTAAAACGTTTAAATGCATTCAAAAGCTTGAGTTCAAGCTTGTTTGTAGTTGAAAACATCCTTTGGGTAGTTTCACACTCAAATGAATGTAAACAAAGCATTTGCGAGCTTTTTCTTAATATACAACAGAAAAGAGCTCAATCTCTTTCACCCTAGTTGTAAGAGCTGTTAAAATGCGTAAATGCATTCAAAAGCTTGGTTTGAAGCTTGTTTGTACTTGTAAACATCCTTGGTGTAGTTTCTCACTCAAATGAATGCAAACAAAGCATTTGGGTGCTTTCTCTTAATATACATTACAAAAGAACTCAATCTCTTTCACCCAAGATGTAAGAGCTGTTAAAACACGTAAATGCATTCAAAAGGTGGAGTTAAAGGTTGTTTGTACTTGTAAACATCCTTGGTGTAGTTTCTCACTCAAATGAATGCAAACAAAGCATCTGGGTGCTTTCTCTTAATATACAACACAAAAGAACTCAATCTCTTTCACCCTAGATGTAAGAGATGTTAAAACTCGTAAATACATTCAAAAGGTGGAGTTAAAGCTTGTTTGTACTTGTAAACATTCTTGGTTAAGTTTCTAACTAAAATGAATGCAAACAAAGCATTTGGGTGAAAAAGAGATTAAGGTCTCATTCCAATGAATGCAAAAGAAACATTTTGAGTTGAAGCTTGTTTGTACTTGTAAACATGTACACAAAAATGTTGTTTAAAAGTCAATGCATTCAAAACATGAAGCTTGTTTTAAAACATCTACACCAATAATGTTTTGTTTGCATTCATTGGAGTTGAACTCAATCTCTTTCACCCTAGTCGTATGAGCTTTTAAAACGCTTAAATGCATTCAAAAGCTTGAGTTCAAGCTTGTTTGTAGTTGTAAACATCCTTGGGGTAGTTTCACACTCAAATGAATGCAAACAAAGCGTTTGGGTGCTTTCTCTTAAGCTTTAGTTAAAGCTTGTTTGTACTTGTAAACACAAAAGAGATTGAGTTTCTCACTCCAATGAATGCAAACAAAGCTTTTGGATGCTTTCTCTTGATATACAAGAGAAAAGAACTCAAGCTTTTTCCACCCTAGTCATATGAGCTTTTAAAACGCGTAAATGCATTCAAAAGTTTGAGTTGAAGCTTGTTTGTACTTTTACACATCCTGGGTGTAGTTTCTCACTATTAGGAATGCAAACAAATGTAAATCAATTTCAATATAGGAGCTTTGGAATGCATTTACGCGTTTTGAATGCATTTACGCGTTTTAACAGCTCTTACCACAAGGGTGAAAGAGATTGGGGTCTTTTGTATTGTATGCATTTACGCGTTTCAAAAGCTCATATGACTAGGGTGAAATAGATTGAGTTCTTTTGTGTTGTATATTAAGAGAAAGCACCCAAATGCTTTGTTTGCATTCATTTGAGTGAGAAACTTAACCAAGGATGTTTACAAGTACAAACAAGCTTCAACTCAAGCTTGAAAAAATATTTACGCGTTTTAAAAGCTCATATGACTAGGGGGAAAGAGATTGAGGTATTTTGTGTTGTATATTAAGAGAAAGCACCCAAATGCTTTGTTTGCATTCATTTGAGTGTGAAACTACACCAAGAATGTTTACAAGTACAAACAAGCTTTAACTCCACCTTTTGTATGCATTTACGCATTTTAACAGCTCTTACATCTAGGGTGAAAGAGATTGAGTTCTTTTGTGTTGAATAAACAAGCTTCAACTCAAGGTTTTGAATGCATTTACGCGTTTTGAATGCATTTACGTGTTTTAACAGCCCTTACGACTAGGGTGAAAGCTTTAACTCCACCTTTTGAATGCATATACGCGTTTTAAAACCTCATACGACTAGGGTGAAAGAGATTCGGTTCTTTTGTGTTGTATATTAAGAGAAATCACACAAAAGCTTGTTTGTACTTGTAAACATCCTTGGTGTGAAACTACACCAAAGATTGGTAGGTACAAACATATATTTTAATGCTTTGCTTTCATTTACGCGTTTTGAATGCATTTACGCGTATTTTTATATTAAGAATATAAAGAGATTGGAGTTCTTTTGTGTTGTATATTAAGAAAGAAACCATCCAATACTTTGTTTGCATTCATTTGAGTGTGAAACTACATCTAGGAAGTTTACAAGTACAAACAAGCTTCAACTCAAGCTTTTGAATGCATTTACGCGTTTTAAATGCTCATATGACTAGGGTGAAAAAGATTGAGTTCTTTTGTGTTGTATTTTAAGAGAAAGCAACCAAAAGCTTTGTTTGCATTAATTTCAGTGAGAAACTACACCAAGAATGTTTACAAGTACAAACAAGCTTCAACTCAAGCTTTTGAATGCATTTACGTGTTTTAAAAGCTCATATGACTAGGGTGAAAGAGATTGAGGTCTTTTGTGTTGTGTATTAAGAGAAAGCACCCAAATGCTTTGTTTGCATTCATTTGAGTGAGAAACTACACCAAGGATGTTTACAAGTACAAACAAGCTTTAACTCCACCTTTTGAATGCATTTACGCGTTTTAACAGCTCTTACGACTAGGGTGAAAGAAATTGAGTTCTTTTGTGTTGTATTTTCAGAGAAAGCACCCAAATGCTTTGTTTGCATTCATTTGAGTGTGAAACTACACCAAGGATGTTTACAAGTACAAACAAGCTTTAACTCAAGCTTTTGAATGCATTTACGCGTTTTAAAAGCTCATATGACTAGGGTGAAAAAGATTGAGTTCTTTTGTGTTGTATTATAAGAGAAAGAAACCAAAAGCTTTGTTTGCATTCATTTCAGTATGAAACTACACCAAGAATGTTCACAAGTACAAACAAGCTTCAACTCAAGCTTTTGAATGCATTTACGCGTTTTAAAAGCTCATATGACTAGGGTGAAAGAGATTGAGGTCTTTTGTGTTGTGTATTAAGAGAAAGCACCCAAATGCTTTGTTTGCATTCATTGGAGTGAGAAACTACACCAAGAATGTTTACAAATACAGACAAGCTTCAACTCAAGCTTTGGAATGCATTTACCCGTTTTGAATGCATTTACGCGTTTTAAAACCTCATACGACTAGGGTGAAAGAGATTGAGTACTTTTGTGTTCTATATTAAGAGAACGCACCCAAATGTTTTCTTTGCATTCATTTGAGTGAGAAACTACACCAAAGATGTTTACAAGTACAAACAAGCTTCAACTCAAGCTTTTGAATGTATTTACTCGTTTTAAACAGTTTCTTAATTTTGTTTGCATTCACCTTTTGAATTTACAAGTACAAACAAGCTTTAACTCCACCTTTTGAATGCATTTACGCTTTGTTTGCATTCATTTGAGTGAGAAACTGCACCAAAGATGTTCACAAGTACAAACAAGCGTTAACTCCACCTTTTGAATGCATTTACGCGTTTTAACAGCTCTTACATATATGGTGAAAGAGATTGAGGTCTTTTGTGTTGTATATTAAGAGAAAGCACCCAAATGCTTTGTTTGCATTCATTTGAGTGAGAAACTACACCAAGAATGCTTACAAGTACAAACAATCTTCAACTCAAGCGTTTGAATGCATTTACGCGGAGTGAGAAACTACACCAAGGATGTTTACAAGTACAAACAAGCTTCAACTCAAAATTTTGAATGTATTCACAATCAAACGAATGCAAATAAAGCATTTGTGTGCTTTCTCTTAATATACAACACAAAAGACCTCAATCTCTTTCACCCTAATCGTAAGAGTTGTTAAAACGCGTAAATACATTCAAAAGCTTGAGTTGAAGCTTGTTTGTACTTGTAAACAACCTTGGTTAAGTTTCTCACTGAAATGAATGCAAACAAAGCTTTTGGTTGCTTTCTCTTAAAATACATCACAAAAGAACTCAATCTGTTTCACCCTAGATGTAAGAGCTGTTAAAACGCGTAAATACATTCAAAAGCTTAAGTTGAAGCTTGTTTGTACTTGTAAACATCCTTGGTGTAGTTTCTCACTCCAATGAATGCAAACAAAGCTTTTCGGTGCTTTCTCTGAAAATACAACACAAAAGAACTCAATCTCTTTCACCCTAGTCGTATGAGGTTTTAAAACGCGTAAATGAATTCAAAAGTTTAAGTTGAAGCTTGTTGGTACTTGTAAACATCCTTGGTCCAGTTTCTCACTCAAATGAATGCAAACATAGCAATTGGGTGCTTTCTCTTAAGCTTGAGTTGAAGCTTGTTTGTACTTGTAAACACAAAAGAGATTGAGTTTCTCACTCCAATGAATGCAAACAAAGCTTTTGGATGCTTTCTCTTAATATACAACAGAAAAGAACTCAAGCTTTTTCACCCTAGTAATATGAGCTTTTAAAACGCGTAAATGCATTCAAAAGCTTGAGTTGAAGCTTGTTTGTACTTGTAAACATCCTTGGTTATGTTTCTCACTCAATCACCCTAATCGTAAGAACTGTTAAAACGCGTAAATACATTCAAAAGCTTGAGTTGAAGCTTGTTTGTACTTGTGTTCTTTTGTGTTGTATTTTCAGAGAAACCCCCCAAAATCTTTGTTTGCATTCATTTGAGTGGTAAACTACACCAAGGATGTTTACAAGTACAAACAAGCTTTAACTGCACCTTTTGAATACATTTACGCGTTTTAACAGCTCTTACATCTAGGGTGAAAGAGATTGAGTTCTTTTGTGTTGTATATTAAGAGAAAGCACCCAAATGCTTTGTTTGCATTCATTTGAGGGAGAAACTACGCCAAGAGTGTTTACAAGTACAAACAAGCTTCAACTCAAGCTTTTGAATGCATTTATGCGTTTTAAAAGCTCATATGACTAGGGTGAAAAAGATTGAGTTCTTTTGTGTTGTATTTTAAGTGAAAGCACCCAAATGCTTTGTTTGCATTCATTTGAGTGAGAAACTTAACCAAGGATGTTTACAAGTACAAACAAGCTTCAACTCAAGCTTTTGAATGTATTTACGCGTTTTAACATCTCTTACGATTAGGGTGAAAGAGATTGAGGTCTTTTGTGTTGTATTTTAAGAGAAAGCATCCAAATGCTTTGTTTGCATTCATTTGAGTGAGAAACTACACCAAGGATGTTTGAAAGTACAAACAAGCTTTAACTCCACCTTTTGAATGAATTTACGCTTTGTTTGCGTTCATTTGAGTGAGAAACTACACCAAAGATGTTTACAAGTACAAACAAGCTTTAACTCAAGCTTTTGAATGCATTTACGCGTTTTAACAGCTCTTACAACTAGGGTGAAAGAGATTGAGGTCTTTTGTGTTGTATATTAAGAATGCATTCATTTGAGTTCAAAACTTGATAAACTACACCTTTGTACGAGCTTTTAAATGTATTCGTTTCAGGAAGTTTAAAAGTACAAACAAAGCATTTGGGTGCTTTCTCTTAATATACAACACAAAAGACCTCAATCTCGTTCACCCTAGTCGTATGAGGTTTTAAAACGCGTAAATGCTTTCAAAAGCTTGAGTTCAAGCTTGTTTGTTCTTGTAAACATCCTTGGTGTAGTTTCTCCCTCAAATGAATGTAAACAAAGCATTTGGGTGCTTTCTCTTAATACACAACACAAAAGAACTCAATCTCTTTTACCCTAGATGTAAGAGCTGTTAAAATGCGTAAATGCATTCAAAAGGTGGAGTTAAAGCTTGTTTGTACTTGTAAACATGCTTGGTGTAGTTTCTCACTCAAATGAATGCAAACAAAGCATTTCGGTGCTTTCTCTTAATATACAACACAAAAGACCTCAATCTCTTTCACCCTAGTCATATGAGCTTTTAAAACGCGTAAATGCATTCAAAAGCTTGAGTTGAAGCTTGTTTGTACTTGTAAACATTCTTGGTGTAGTTTTTCACAGAAATGAATGCAAACAAAGCTTTTGGTTGCTTTCTCTTAATATACAACACAAAAGACCTCAATCTTTTTCACCCTAGTCATATGAGCTGTTAGAACGCGTAAATGTATTCAAAAGGTGGAGTTAAAGCTTGTTTGTACTTGTAAACATCTTTGGTGTAGTTTGTCACTCAAATGAATGCAAACAAAGCGTAAATGCATTCAAAAGGTGGAGTTAAAGCTTGTTTGTACTTGTAAACATCCTTGGTGTAGTTTCCCAGTCAAATGAATGCAAACAAAGCATTTGGGTGAAAGAGATTGAGGTCTTTTGTGTTGTATATTGTTGGATGGTTTCTCTGAAAATAAAACACAAAAGAACTCAATCTCTTTCACCCAAATGCTTTGTTTGCATTCGTTTGAGTGAGAAACTTAACCAAGGATGTTTACAAGTACAAACAAGCGTCAACTCAAGCTTTTGAATGTATTTACGCGTTTTAAATGCTCTTACGATTAGGGTGAAAGAGATTGAGGTATTTTGTGTTGTATATTAAGAGAAAGCACCCAAATGCTTTGTTTGCATTCATTTGAGTGAGAAACTACACCAATGATGTTTACAAGTACAAACAAGCTTTAACTCCACCTTTTGAATGCATTTACGCGTTTTAACAGCTCTTACATCTAGGGTGAAAGAGATTGAGTTCTTTTGTGTTGTATAATAGGAGAAAGCACCCAAATGCTTTGTTTACATTCATTTGAGTGAGAAACTACACCAAGGATGTTTACAAGTACAAACAAGCTTTAACTCAAGCTTTTGAATGCATTTACGCGTTTTAACAGCTCTTACGATTTGGGTGAAAGAGATTGAGTTCTTTTGTGTTGTATATTAAGAGAAAGCACCCAGATGCTTTGTTTGCATTCATTTAGTTGAGAAACTACACCAAGGATGTTTACAAGAACAAAAGACCTTCAACTCAAGCTTTTGAATGCATTTACGTGTTTTAAATGCATTTACGTGTTTTAACAGCTCTTACGACTAGGGTGAAAGAGATTGAGTTCTTTTGTGTTGAAAATTAAGAGAATGCACCCAGATGCATTTGCATTCATTTAAGTGAGAAACTACACCAAGGATGTTTACAAGTACAAACACGCTTCAGCTTAAGCTTTTAAGTATGCATTTACGCGTTTTGAATGCATTTATGCGTTTTGATAGCTCTTACGACTAGGGTGAAAGAGAATGCATTTACGCGTTTTAAAAGCTCATATGACTAGGGTGAAAAAGATTGAGTTCTATTGTGTTGAATTTTAATAGAAAGCAACCAAAAGCTTTGTTTGCATTCATTTTAGTGAGAAACTACACCAAGGATGAAATATAGTTTGAGCTTTACCACTCCAATGAATGCAAACAAAGCTTTGTTTGCATTCATTTCAGTGAGAAACTACACCAAAAATGTTCACAAGTATAAACAAAGCATTTAGGTGTAGCTTGAGTTGAAGCTTGTTTGTACTTGTAAACATCCTTGGTGTAGTTTCTCACTCAAATGAATGCAAACAAAGCATTTGTGTGATTTCTCTTAATATACAACACAAAAGAACTCAATCTCTTTCACCCTAGTCGTATGAGGCTTTAAAACACGTGTATGCATCCAAAAGGCGGAGTTAAAGCTTGTTTGTACTTGTAAACATCCTTGGTGTAGTTTCTCACTCAAATGAATGCAAACAAAGCATTTGGGTGCTTTCTCTTAATATACAACACAAAAGACCTCAATCTCTTTCACCCTAGTCGTATGAGGTTCTAAAACGCGTAAATGCTTTCAAAAGCTTGAGTTGAAGCTTGTTTGTACTTGTAAACATCCTTGGTGTAGTTTCTCCCTCAAATGAATGCAAACAAAGCATTTTGGTGCTTTCTCTTTATATACAACACAAGAGAACTCAATCTCTTTCACCCTAGATGTAAGATTGTTAATACGCGTAAATGCATTCAAAAGGTGGAGTTAAAGCTTGTTTGTACTTGTAAAAATCCTTGGTGTAGTTTCTCACTCAAATGAATGCAAACAAAGCATTTGGGTGCTTTCTCTTAATATACAACACAAAAGAACTCATTCTCTTTCACCCTAGTCATATGAGCTTTTAAAACGCGTAAATGCATTCAAAAGGTGGAGTTAAAGCTTGTTTGTACTTGTAAACATCCTTGGTGTAGTTTCTCACTCAAATGAATGCAAACAAAGCATTTGGGTGCTTTCTCTTAATATACAATACAAAACACCTCAATCTTTTTCACCTTAGATGTAAGAGCTGTTAAAACGCGTAAATGCATTCAAAAGGTGGAGTTAAAGCCTTAATATCCGGAGCTTGTTTGATTGCAAGCTTTAAATCATTAATATACAAACCCGATCATTTAAATAATTCAGTTTACGCATTTTGACAGCTCTTACGGTAAGGGTGAAAGTAATTGAGTTCTTTTTTGTTTTATACTAACAGAAAGCACCCAAATTCTTTGTTTGCAATCATTTGAATGTGAAACTATAGAAAGGATGTTTACAAGTACAAACAAGCTTAAACTCAAGCTTTTGAATGCATTTACGCATTTTAACAACTCTTATGACTAGGGTGAAAGTAATTGAGTTCTTTTGTGTGGTATATAAAGAGAAAGCACCCAAATTCTTTGTTTGCATTCATTTGAATGTAAAACTACACCAAGGATGTTTACAAGTACAAATAAGCTTCAACTCAAGTTTTTGAATGCATTTACGCGTTTTAACAGCTCTTATGACTATGGTGAAAGTAATTGAGTAAGCATTAAAACATTCACTTAGGTGTAGTTTCTCACTCAAATGAATGCAAACAAAGCTTTTGGGCGCATTCTCTGAAAATACAACACAAAAGAACTCAATCTCTTAAAAGAGAAAGCTTAATATACAACACAAAAGAACTCAAATCTCTTTCTCCCCCTCTTTGTCACCTACACCTAGGATTGTTTATCCTCAAATACTCAAGCTTTTGAATGCATTTACGCGTTTTAACAGCTCTTACGACTAGGGTGATAGAGATTGAGTTCTTTTGTGTTTTATATTAAGAGAAAGAACCACAATGTTTTGTTTGCATTCATTTTAGTATGAAACTACACCTAGAATATTTTAAAGTACAAACAAGCTACAACTCAAGCTTTTGAATGCATTTACGCGTTTTGAAAGCTCATACGAGTAGGGTGAAAGAGATTTGAGTTCTTTTGTGTTGTATATTAAGAGAAAGCATTCAAATACTTTGTTTGCATTCATTTGAGTGTGAAACTACACCTAGGATGTTTATAGGTACAAACAAGGTTCAACTCAAGCTTTTGAATGCATTTACGCGTTTTAACAGCTCTTACAACTAGGGTGAAAGAGATTGAGTTCTTTTGTGTTGTATATTAAGAGAAATCACCCAAATGGTTTGTTTGCATTCATTTGAGTGATAAACTACACCAAGGATGTTTACAAGTACAAACAGAAAATAGAACTTGCATTCATATGCATTTACGCGTTTTAAATCAAACATTATACATTTGTACTTAATTTTGAATGTATTTACGCATTTTAACAGCTCTTACAACTAGGGTGAAAGAGATTGAATTCTTTTGTGTTGTATATTAAGAGAAATCACACAAATGCTTTTTTTGCATTCATTTGAGTGAGAATCTACACTAAGAATGTTTACAAGTACAAACAAGCATCCTTGGTGTAATTTCTCATTCAAATTAATGCAAAGAAAGCATTTGGGTGCTTTCTCTTAATATACAACACAAAAGACCTGAATCTCTTTCACCCTCATCGTAAGAGCTGTTAAAACGCGTAAATACATTCAAAAGCTTGAGTTGAAGCTTGTTTGTACTTGTAAACATCCTTGGTTAAGTTTCTCGCTCAAATGAATGCAAACAAAGCATTTGGGTGCTTTTTCTGAAAATACAACACAAAAGAACTCAATCTCTTTCACCCTATTCGTAAGAGCTGTTAAAACGCGTAAATACATTTAAAAGGTGGAGTTAAAGCTTGTTTGTACTTGTAAACATCCTTGGTGTAGTTTCTCACTCAAATGAATGCAAACAAAGCATTTGGGTGCTTTCTCTTAATATACAACACAAAAGACCTCAACCTCTTTCACCCTAGTCATATGAGCTTTTAAAACTCGTAAATACATTCATAAGCGTGAGTTGAAGCTTGTTTGTACTTGTAAACATCCTTGGTGTAGTTTCTCACTCCAGTGAATGCAAACAAAGGTTTTGGGTGCTTTCTCTGAAAATACAACACAAAAGAATTCAATCTCTTTCACCCTAGTCGAATGAGGTTTTAAAACGCGTATATGCATTCAAAAGCTTAAGTTAAAGCTTGTTGGTACTTGTAAACATCCTTGGTTAAGTTTCTCACTCAAATGAATGCAAACAAAGCATTTGGGTGCTTTCTCTTAATATACAACACAAAATAACTTAATCTTTTTCACCCTAGTCATATGAGCTTTTAAAACGCGTAAATGCATTCAAAAGCTTGAGTTTAAGCTTGTTTGTACTTGTTAACATCCTTGGTGTAGTTTTTCACCCTAGTCGTATGAAGTTTTAAAACGCGTAAATGCTTTCAAAAGCTTGAGTTGAAGCTTGTTTGTAGTTGTAAACATCATTGGTGTAGTTTCTCACACAAATCAATGCAAAGAAATCATTTGGGTGCTTTCTCTTAATATAAAACACAAAAGACCTCAATCTCTTTCACCCTAGTCGTATGAGGTTTTAAAACACGTAAATGCTTTCAAAAGCTTGAGTTGAAACTTGTTTGTACTTGTAAATAGCCTTGGTGTAGTTTCTCCCTCAAATCAATGCAAAGAAAGCATTTGGGTGCTTTCTCTTAATATAAAACACAAAAGACCTCAATCTCTTTCACCCTAGTCGTATGAGGTTTTAAAACGCGTAAATGCATTCAAAAGGTGGAGTTAAAGCTTGTTTGTACTTGTAAAAATCCTTGGTGTATTTTCACACTCAAATGAATGCAAACAATGCATTTGGGTGCTTTCTCTTAATATACAACACAAAAGACCTCAATCTATTTCACCCTAATCGTATGAGGTTGAAGCTTGTTTGTACTTGTAAACATCCTTGGTGTAGTTTCTCACTGAAATGAATGCAAACAAAGCTTTTGGTTGCTTTCTCTTAAAATACAACACAAAAGAACTCAATCTTTTTCACCCTAGTCGTATGAGGTTTTAAAACGCGTAAATGCATTCAAAAGCTTGAGTTGAAGCTTGTTTGTACTTGTAAATATTCTTGGTGTAGTTTCTCACTGAAATGAATGCAAACAAAGCTTTTGGTTGCTTTCTCTTAGAATACAACACAAAAGAACTCAATCTTTTTCACCCTAGTCGTATGAGGTTTTAAAACGCGTAAATGCATTCAAAAGCTTGAGTTGAAACTTGTTCGTACTTGTAAACATCTTTGGTGTAGTTTCTCACTCAAATAAATGCAAACAAAGCATTTGGGTGCTTTCTCTTAATATACAACACAAAATACCTCAATCTCTTTCACCCTAATCGTAAGAGCTGTTAAAACGCGTAAATACATTCAAAAGCTTTAGTTGAAGCTTGTTTGTACTTGTAAACATCCTTGGTTAAGTTTCTTACTCAAATGAATGCAAACAATCTCTTCATATACAGCACAAAAGAACTCAATCTCTTTCATCCTAGTCATATGAGCTTTTAAAACGCGTAAATGCATTCAAAAGCTTGAGTTTAAGCTTGTTTGTACTTGTTAACATCCTTGGTGTAGTTTCTCACTCCACTGAATGCTAACAAAGCTTTTGGGTGCTTTCTCTGAAAATACAACACAAAAGAACTCAATCTCTTTCACCCTAGTCGTATGAGGTTTTAAAACGCGTATATGCATTCAAAAGCTTAAGTAGAAGCTTGTTGGTACTTGTAAACATCCTTGGTTAAGTTTCTCACTAAAATGAATGCAAACAAAGCGTTTGGGAGATTTCTCTTAATATACAACACAAAAGAACTCAATCTTTTTCACCCTAGTCCTATGAGCTTTTAAAACGCGTAAATGCATTCAAAAGCTTGAGTTGAAGCTTGTTTGTACTTGTAAACATTCTTGGTGTAGTTTCTCACTGAAATGAATGCAAACAAAGCTTTTGGTTGCTTTCTCTTAAAATACAACACAAAAGAACTCAAGCTTTTTCACCCTAGTCATATGAGCTTTTAAAACGCGTAAATGCATTCAAAAGCTTGAGTTTAAGCTTGTTTGTACTTGTTAACATCCTTGGTGTAGTTTTTCACCCTAGTCGTATGAAGTTTTAAAACGCGTAAATGCTTTCAAAAGCTTGAGTTGAAGCTTGTTTGTACTTGTAAACATCCTTGGTGTAGTTTCTCACACAAATCAATGCAAAGAAAGCATTTGGGTGCTTTCTCTTAATATAAAACACAAAAGACCTCAATCTCTTTCACCCTAGTCGTATGAGGTTTTAAAACACGTAAATGCTTTCAAAAGCTTGAGTTGAAACTTGTTTGTACTTGTAAACATCCTTGGTGTAGTTTCTCTCTCAAATCAATGCAAAGAAAGCATTTGGGTGCTTTCTCTTAATATAAAACACAAAAGACCTCAATCTCTTTCACCCTAGTCGTATGAGGTTTTAAAACGCGTAAATGCTTTGAAAAGCTTGGGTTGAAACTTGTTTGTACTTGTAAACATCCTTGGTGTAGTTTCTCCCTCAAATGAATGCAAACAAAGCATTTGGGTGCTTTCTCTTAATATACAACACAATAGAACTCAATCTCTTTCACCTTATATGTAAGAGCTGTTAAAACGCGTAAATGCATTCAAAATGTGGAGTTAAAGCTTGTTTGTACTTGTAAAAATTCTTGGTTTATTTTCACACTCAAACGAATGCAAACAAAGCATTTGGGTGCTTTCTCTTAATATACAACACAAAAGACCTCAATTTATTTCACCCTAATCGTATGAGGTTGAAGCTTGTTTGTACTTGTAAACATTCTTGGTGTAGTTTCTCACTGAAATGAATGCAAACAAAGCTTTTGGTTGCTTTCTCTTAAAATACAACACAAAAGAATTCAATGTTTTTCACCCTAGTCGTATGAGGTTTTAAAACGCGTAAATGCATTCAAAACGCGGAAATGCATTTAAAAGCTTGAGTTGAAGCTTGTTTGTACTTGTAAACATCCTAGATGTAGTTTCTCACTCCAATGAATGCAAACAAAGCTTTTGGGTGCTTTCTCTGAAAATAACAAGCTTCAGCTTAAGCTTTTGAATGCATTTACGCGATTTGAATGTATTTACGCGTTTTAACAGCTCTTACGACTAGGCGAAAAGAGATTGCGTTCTTTCACCCTAGTCGTAAGAGCTGTCAAAACGCGTAAATGCATTCAAAACGCGTAAATGCATTCAAAAGCTTAAGCTGAAGCTTGTTTGTACTTGTAAACATCCTTGGTGTAGTTTCTCACTTAATTGAATGCAAATGCATCTGGGTGCATTCTCTTCATTTTCAACACAGAAGAACTCAATCTCTTTCACCTTAGTCGTAAGAGCTGTTAAAACGCGTAAATGCATTCAAAAGCTTGAGTTGAACGTCTTTTGTTCTTGTAAATATCCTTAGTGTAGTTTCTCACTTAAATGAATGCAAACAAAGCATCTGGGTGCTTTCTCTTAATATACAACACAAAAGAACTCAATCTCTGTCACCCTAATCGTAAGAGCTGTTAAAACGCGTAAATGCATTCAAAAGCTTGAGTTTAAGCTTGTTTGTACTTGTAAACATCCTAGGTGTAGTTTCACACTCAAATGAATGCAAACAAAGTATTTGGATGCTTTCTCTTAATATACAACACAAAAGAACTCAAATCTCTTTCACCCTACTCGTATAAGCTTTTAAAACGCGTAAATGCATTCAAAAGCTTGAGTTGAAGCTTTTTTGTACTTTAAAACAATCTTCATGTAGTTTCATACTCAAATGAATCAAAACAAAGTATTTGGATCATTTCTTTTAATATACAACACAAAAGAACTCAAATCTCTTTCACCCTACTCGTAAGACCTTTTAATTCGAGCATTGCTAATTCAATTAAAACTCACTCAAATGAATGCAAACAAAGCATTTGGGTGCTTTCTCTTTATTATATACAACACAAAAGAACTCAATCTGTTCACCCTAGTCGTATGAGGTTTTAAAACGCGTAAATGCTTTCAAAAGGTGGAGTTAAAGCTTGTTTGTACTTGTAAACATCCTTGGTGTAGTTTCTCACTCAAACTAATGCAAAGAAAGCATTTGGGTGCTTTCTCTTAAAATACAACACAAAAGAACTCAAATCTCTTTCAAAAGATTCTCAATATACATTTAAGAGAAACGCGTAAATGTCAAGATTTTTGGTTTACAAGTACCTCTAGCAACCTTGATTACAAACAAGTACAAAAAATCTTACGAATGCATCTGGGTGACTCACAGAAAATCCGTTAAAGAGAATGCATACAATTTGTGTAGTTTCTCACCCAAAGGTCATTGAATGCATCTGGGTGAAAATCGGTGTAGCATAAACTACATTGTGTTTATGCTACATCGAGGATGTTTACAAGTACAAACAAGCTTCAAACTCGTGTTGTTTAATGCTAACTAAATCATATTCAATATGCTACAAGAAAGCTGAACAACAAGTTGTATATCTGATCATTTTTGTACTTGTAAACATCTTTGGTGTAGTTTCTCACTCAAATGAATGCAAACAAACCATTTGGGTGATGTCTCTTAATATACAACACAAAAGAACTCACCAAGGATGTTTACAAGTACAAACAAGCTTTAACTCCACCTTTTGAATGCATTTACGCGTTTTAACAGCTCTTACATCTAGGGTGAAAGAGATTGAGTTCTTCTGTGTTGTATATTAAGAGAAAGCACCCAAATGCTTTTTTTGCATTCATTTGAGTGAGAAACTTAACCAAGGATGTTTACAAGTACCAACAAGCTTCAACTTAAGCTTTTAAATGCATATACGCGTTTTAAAACCTCATACGACTAGGGTGACAGAGATTGAGTTCTTTTGTGTTGTATTTTCAGAGAAAGCACCCAAAAGCTTTGTTTGCATTTACTGGAGTGAGAAACTACACCCAGAATGTTTACAAGTACCAACAAGCTTCAACTTAACCTTTTGAATGCACATACCCATTTTAAAACCTCATACGACTAGGGTGAAAGAGATTGAGTTCTTTGGTGTTGTATTTTCAAAGTACCTTTCGTGTTTGCATTCATTTGACTGTGAAACTACCCCAAGGATGTTTACAAGTACAAACAAGCTTCAACTCAAGCTTTTGAATGTATTAACGCGTTTTAAAAGCTCATATGACTAGGGTGAAAGAGATTGAGTTCTTTTGTGTTGCATATTAAGAGAAAGCACCCAGATGCTTTGTTTGCATTCATTTGAGTGAGAAACTTAACCAAGGATGTTTACAAGTATAAACAAGCTTCAACTCAAGCTTTTGAATGTATTTACGCGTTTTAACAGCTCTTACGATTAGGGTGAAAGAGATTGAGGTCTTTTCTGTTGTATATTAAGAGAAAGCACCCAAATGCTTTGTTTGCATTCATTTGAGTGAGAAACTACACCAAAGATGTTTACAAGTACAAACAAGCTTCAACTCAAGCTTTTCAAAGCATTTACGCGTTTTAAAACCTCATACGACTGTGGTCAAAGAGTTTGAGGCCTTTTGTGTTGTATATTAAGAGAAAGCGCCCAAAAGCTTTGTTTGCACTAATTTGAGTGAGAAACTACACCAAGCATGTTTACAAGTACAAACAAGCTTCAACTCAAGCTTTTAAAAGCATTTACGCGTTTTAAAACTTCATACGACTAGGGTGAAAAAGATTGAGTTCTTTTGTGTTGTATTTTAAGAGAAAGCAACCAAAAGCTTTGTTTGCAATCATTTAAGTGAGAAACTACACCAAGAATGTTTACAAGTACAAAAAAGCTTCAACTCAAGCTTTTGAATGCATTTACGCATTTTAAAAGCTCATATGACTAGGGTGAAAAAGATTGAGTTCTTTTGTGTTGTATATTAAGAGAAAGCACCCAAATGCTTTGTTTGCATTCATTTGAGTGAGAAACTTAACCAAGGATGTTTACAAGTACCAACAAGCTTCAACTTAAGCTTTTGAATGCATATACGCGTTTTAAAACCTCATACGACTCGGGTGAATGAGATTGAGTTCTTTTGTGTTGTATTTTCAGAGAAAGCACCCAAAAGCTTTGTTTGCATTCATTGGAGTGAGAAACTACACCAAGGATGTTTACAAGTAAAAACAAGCTTTAACTCCACCTTTTGAATGCATTTACGCGTTTTAACAGCTCTTACGACTAGGGTGAAAGAGATTGAGTTCTTTTGTGTTGTATTTTCAGAGAAAGCACCCAAATGCTTTGTTTGCATTCATTTGAGTGAGAAACTTAACCAAGGATGTTTACAAGTACAAACAAGCTTCAACTCAAGCTTTTGAATGTATTTACGAGTTTTAACAGCTCTTACGATTAGGGTGAAAGAGATTGAGGTCTATTGTGTTGTATATTAAGAGAAAGCACCCAAATGCTTTGTTTGCATTCATTTGAGTGAGAAACTACACCAAGGATGTTCACAAGTACAAACAAGCTTTAACTCCACCATTTGAATGCATTTACGCGTTTTAACAGCTCTTACATCTAGGGTGAAAGAGATTGAGTTCTTTTGTGTTGTATATTAAGAGAAAGCACCCAAATGCTTTGTTTGCATTTATTTGAGGGAGAAACTACACCAAGGATGTTTACAAGTACAAACAAGTTTCAACTTAAGCTTTTGAATGCATTTACGCATTTTAACAGCTCTTACAACTAGGGTGAAAGAGATTGAGTTCTTTTGTGTTGTATACTAAGAGAAATCACACAAATGCATTATTCGCATTCATTTGAGTGAGAAACTACCCCAAAGATGTTTACAAGTACAAACAAGCTTTAACTCCACCCTTTGAATGCATTTACACGTTTTAACAGCTCTTACATCTAGGGTGAAAGAGATTGAGTTCTTTTGTGTTGTATATTAAGAGAAAGCACCCAAATGCTTTGTTTGCATTAATTTGAGTTCTTTTGTGTTGTATATTAACAGAATGCACCCAAAAGCTTTGTTTGCATTCAATTCTGTGAGAAACTACACCATGAATGTTGACAAGTACAAACAAGCTTGAACTCATGCTTTTGAATGCATTTACGCATTTTAAAAGCTCATATGACTAGGGTGAAAGAGATTGAGTTCTTTTGTGTTGTATATTAACAGAAAGCACCAAGCTACTTTGTTTCCATTCATTTGAGTGAGAAACTACACCAAAGATGTTTACAAGCACAAACAAGCTTTAACTCCACCTTTTGAACGCATTTACGCATTTTAACAACTCTTACAACTAGGGTGAAAGAGATTGAGTTCTTTTGTGTTGTATATTAAGAGAAATCACCCAAATGGTTTGTTTGCATTCATTTGAGTGAGAAACTACACCAAGGATGTTTACAAGTACAAACAAGTTTCAACTCAAGCTTTTGAATGCATTTACGCGTTCTAACAGCATCCAAAAGCTTTGTTTGCATTCATTGGAGTGAGAAACTCAAACAAGCTTCAACTCAAGCTTAAAAGAAAGCACCCAAATGCTTTGTTTACATTCATTTGAGTGTAAAAGTACACCAAGGATGTTTACAAGTACAAACAAGCTTCAACTCAAGCTTTTGAAAGCATTTACCCGTTTTAACAGCTCTTACATCTAGGGTGAAAGAGATTGAGTTCTTTTGTGTTGTATATTAAGAGAAAGCACCCAAATGCTTTGTTTGCATTTCATTTGAGTGTGAAACTACACCAAGGGTGTTTACAAGTACAAACAAGCTTCAACTCAAGCTTTTGAATGCATTGACGCGTTTTAACAGCACTAACAACAAGGGTGTTAAAGATTAATATAAAACACAAAAGACCTCAATCTTTTTCACCCTAGTCATATGAGCTTTTAAAACGCGTAAATGCATTCAAAAGGTTGAGTTGAAGCTTGTTTGTACTTGTAAACATTCTTGGTGTAGTTTCTCACTGAAAGGAATGCAAACAAAGCTTTTGGTTGCTTTCTTTTAAAATACAACACAAAAGAACTCAATCTTTTACACCCTAGTCGTATGAGGTTTTAAAACGCGTAAATGCTTTCAAAAGTTTGAATTGAAGCTTGTTTGTACTTGTAAACATTCTTGGTGTAGTTTCTCACTCAAATGAATGCAAACAAAGCATTTGTGTGATTTCTCTTAATATACAATACAAAAGAATTCAATCTCTTTCACCCTAGTTGTAAGAGCTGTTAAAATGCGTAAATACATTCAAAATTAAGTACAAATGTATAATGTTTTACTTAAAACGCGTAAATGCATATGAATGCAAGTTCTCTTTTCTGTTTGTACTTGTAAACATCCTTGTAAACATCCTAGGTGTAGTTTCACACTCAAATGAATGCAAACAAAGTATTTGGATGCCTTCTCTTAATTTACAACGCAAAAGAACTCAAATCTCTTTCACCCTACTCGTATGAGCTTTCAAAACGGGTAAATGCATTCAAAAGCTTGAGTTGTAGCTTGTTTGTACTTTAAAACATTCTAGGTGTAGTTTCATACTAAAATAAATGGAAACAAAACATTGTGATGCTTTCTCTTAATATAAAACACAAAAGAACTCAATCTCTATCACCCTAGTCGTAAGAGCTGTTAAAACGCGTAAATGTATTCAAAAGCTTGAGTATTTAAGGATAAACAATCCTAGGTGTAGGTGACAAAGAGGGGGAGAAAGAGATTTGAGTTCTTTTGTGCTGTATATTAAGCTTTCTCTTTTAAGAGATTGAGTTCTTTTGTGTTGTATTTTCAGAGAATGGACCCAAAAGCTTTGTTTGCATTCATTTGAGTGAGAAACTACACCTAAGTGAATGTTTCAGTGTTTACTCAAATATATTCACCATAGTCATAAGAGCTGTTAAAACGCGTAAATGCATTCAAAAACTTGAGTTGAAGCTTATTTGTACTTGTAAACATCCTTGGTGTCGCTGTTACAATGTATTTTCCAAATGCTTTGTTTGCATTCATTCGAGTGAGAAACTACACCAAGGACGTTTACAAGTACAAACAAGCTTTAACTCCACCTTTTGAATGCATTTACGCGTTTTAAAAGCTCACATGACTAGGGTGAAAGAGATTGAGGTCTTTTGTGTTGTATATTAAGAGAAAGTACCCAAATGCTTTGTTTGCATTCATTTGAGTGAGAAACTACACCAAGGATGTTTACAAGTACATACAAGCTTTAACTCCACCTTTTGAATGCATTTATGCGTTTTAACAGCTCTTACGACTAGGGTGAAAGAGATTGAGATCTTTTGTGTTGTATTTTCAGAGAAAGCACCCAAAATCTTTGTTTGCATTCATTGGAGTGAGAAACTACACCTAGGATGTTTACAAGTACAAAGAAGCTTCAACTCAAGCTTTACAATGTATTTACGTGTTTTAAAAGTTCTTACGACTAGGGTGAAAGAGATTGAGTTCTTTTCTGTTGTATATTAAGAGAAAGCACACAAATGCTTTATTTGCATTCAATTTATTGTGAATACATTCAAAATTTTGAGTTGAAGCTTGTTTGTACTTGTAAACATCCTTGGTGTAGTTTCTCACTCCAATGAATGCAAACAAAGCTTTTGGGTGCTTTCTCTGAAAATGCAACACAAAAGAACTCAATCTCTTTCACCCTAGTCGTAAGAGCTGTTAAAACGCGTAAATGCATTCATTAGGTGGAGTTAAAGCTTGTTTCTACTGGTAAACATCATTGGTGTAGTTTCTCACTCCAATGAATGCAACCAAAGCATTTGGGTGCTTTCTCTTAATATACAACACAAAAGACCTCAAATCTCTTTCACCTTACCCGTATTCATTTGTTTGCATTCATTTGAGTGTGAAACTACACCTAGGATGTGAGTTTACGCGTACAAAGAAGCTTCAAGTCAAGCTTTTCAATACAGTTACGCGTTTTAAAAGCTCATACGAATAGGGTGAAAGAGATTGAGGTCTTTTGTATTTGGGTTCTTTCTCATAATATACAACACAAAAGAACTCAATCTCTTTCACCCTAATCGTATGAGGTTTTAAAACGCGTATATGCATTCAAAAGCTTAAGTTGAAGCTTCTGCATTCAAAAGCTTAAGTTGAAGCTTGTTGGTACTTGTAAACATCTTTGGTATAGTTTCTCACTCAAATAAATGCAAAGAAAACATTTGGGTGCGTTCTCTTAATATACAACACAAAAGAACTCAATCTCTTTCACCCTTGTCGTATGAGCTTTTAAAACGCTTAAATGAATTCAAAAGCTTGAGTTCAAGCTTGTTTGTAGTTGTAAACATTCTTGGTGTAGTTTCTCACTCCAATGAATGCAAACAAATCTTTTGGGTGCTTTCTCTTAATATACAACACAAAAGAACTCAATCTCTTTCACCCTTGTCGTATGAGCTTTTAAAACGCTTAAATGAATTCAAAAGCTTGAGTTCAAGCTTGTTTGTAGTTATAAACATCCTTGGGGCAGTTTCACACTCAAATGAATGCAAACAAAGCATTTGGGTGCTTTCTCTTAAGCTTGAGTTGAAACTTGTTTGTACTTGGAAACACAAAAGAGATTGAGTGTCTCACTCCAATGAATGCAAACAAAGCTTTTGGATGCTTTTTCTTAATATACAACAGAAAAGAACTCAAACTTTTTCACCCTAGTCATATGAGCTTTTAAAACGCGTAAATGCATTCAAAAGCTTAAGTTGAAGCTTGTTTGTACTTGTAAATATCCTTGGTGTAGTTTTTCACTCAAATGAATGCAAACAAAGCATTTGTGTGATTTCTCTTAATATACAACACAAAAGAACTCAATCTCTTTCACCCTAGTTGTAAGAGCTGTTAAAATGCGTAAATGCATTCAAAAGGTGGAGTTAAAGCTTGTTTGTGCTTGTAAACATCCTTGGTGTAGTTTCTCACTCAAATGAATGCATACAAAGCATTTGGGTGCATTCTCTTAATATACAACACAAAAGAACTCAATCTCTTTCACCCTAGATGTAAGAGCTGTTAAAACGCGTAAATGCATTCAAAAGGAAGAGTTAAAGCTTGTTTGTACTTGTAAACATCCTTGGTGTAGTTTCTCACTCAAATTAATGCAAAGAAAGCATTTGGGTGCTTTCTCTTAATATACAACGCAAAAGACCTCAATCTCTTTCACCCTAGTTGTAAGAGCTGTTAAAATGCGTAAATGCATTCAAAAGGTTGAGTTAAAGCTTGTTTGTAGTTGTAAACACCCTTGGGGTAGTTTCACACTCAAATGAATGCAAACAAAGCATTTGTGTGATTTCTCTTAATATACAACACAAAAGAACTCAATCTCTTTCACCCTAGTTGTAAGAGCTGTTAAAATGCGTAAATGCATTCAAAAGGAGGAGTTAAAGCTTGTTTGTACTTGTCAACATCCTGGTGTAGTTTGTCACTCAAATGAATGCAACCAAAGCATTTGGGTGGGTTCTCTTAATATACAACACAAAAGAACTCAATCTCTTTCACCCTTGTCGTATGAGCTTTTAAAATGCTTAAATGCATTCAAAAGCTTGAGTTCAAGCTTGTTTGTGCTTGTAAACATCCTTGGTGTAGTTTCACACTCAAATGAATGCAAACAAAGCATTTGGGTGCTTTCTCTTAATATACAACACAAAAGAACTCAATCTCTTTCACCCTAGTCATATGAGCTTTTAAAACGCGTAAATGCATTCAAAAGCTTGAGTTGAAGCTTGTTTGTACTTTTAAACATTCTTGGTGTAGTTTATCACTCAAATGAATGCAAACAAAGCATTTGTGCGATTTCTCTTAATATACAACACAAAAGAACTCAAACTCTTTCACCCTAGTTGTAAGAGCTGTTAAAATGCGTAAATGCATTCAAAAGGTGGAGTTGAAACTTTGTTGTACTTGTAAACATCCTTGGTGTAGTTTTTCACTCAATGGATGCAAACAAAGCATTTGGGTGCTTTCTCTCAACATAGAACACAAAAGACCTCAATCTCTTTCACCCTAATCGTAAGAGTTGTTAAAACGCGTACATACATTCAAAAAGAGTTTGAGTTGAAGCTTGTTTGTACTTGTAAACATCCTTGGTTAACTTTCTCACTCAAATGAATGCAAACAAAGCATTTGGGTGCTTTCTCTTAATATACAATACAAAAGAACTCAATCTCTTTCACCCTAGTCATATGAGCTTTTAAAACTCGTAAATGCATTCAAAAGCATTAGTTGAAGCTTGTTTGTACTTGTAAACATTCTTGGTGTAGTTTCTCACTCAAATGAATGCAAACAAAGCATTTGTGTGATTTCTCTTAATATACAACACAAAAGAACTCAATCTCTTTCACCCTAGTTGTAAGAGCTGTTAAAATGCGTAAATGCATTCAAAAGGTGGAGTTAAAGCTTGTTTGTACTTGTAAACATCCTTGGTGTAGTTTCTCACTCAAATGAATGCAAACAAAGTATTTGTGTGATTTCTCTTAATATACAACACAAAAGAACTCAATCTCTTTCACCCTAGTTGTAAGAGCTGTTAAAATGCGTAAATGCATTCAAAAGGTGGAGTTGAAACTTTGTTGTACTTGTAAACATCCTTGGTGTAGTTTTTCACTCAATGAATGCAAACAAAGCATTTTGGTGCTTTCTCTCAATATAGAACACAAAAGACCTCAATCTCTTTCACCCTAATCGTAAGAGTTGTTAAAACGCGTACATACATTCAAAAAGAGTTTGAGTTGAAGCTTGTTTGTACTTGTAAACATCCTTGGTTAACTTTCTCACTCAAATGAATGCAAACAAAGCATTTGGGTGCTTTCTCTTAATATACAATACAAAAGAACTCAATCTCTTTCACCCTAGTCATATGAGCTTTTAAAACTCGTAAATGCATTCAAAAGCATTAGTTGAAGCTTGTTTGTACTTGTAAACATTCTTGGTGTAGTTTCTCACTCAAATGAATGCAAACAAAGCATTTGTGTGATTTCTCTTAATATACAACACAAAAGAACTCAATCTCTTTCACCGTAGTTGTAAGAGCTGTTAAAATGCGTAAATGCATTCAAAAGGTGGAGTTAAAGCTTGTTTGTACTTGTAAACATCCTTGGTGTAGTTTCTCACACAAATGAATGCAAACAAAGTATTTGTGTGATTTCTCTTAATATACAACACAAAAGAACTCAAACTCTTTCACCCTAGTTGTAAGAGCTGTTAAAATGCGTAAATGCATTCAAAAGGTGGAGTTGAAACTTTGTTGTACTTGTAAACATCCTTGGTGTAGTTTTTCACTCAATGGATGCAAACAAAGCATTTGGGTGCTTTCTCTCAACATAGAACACAAAAGACCTCAATCTCTTTCACCCTAATCGTAAGAGTTGTTAAAACGCGTACATACATTCAAAAAGAGTTTGAGTTGAAGCTTGTTTGTACTTGTAAACATCCTTGGTTAACTTTCTCACTCAAATGAATGCAAACAAAGCATTTGGGTGCTTTCTCTTAATATACAATACAAAAGAACTCAATCTCTTTCACCCTAGTCATATGAGCTTTTAAAACTCGTAAATGCATTCAAAAGCATTAGTTGAAGCTTGTTTGTACTTGTAAACATTCTTGGTGTAGTTTCTCACTCAAATGAATGCAAACAAAGCATTTGTGTGATTTCTCTTAATATACAACACAAAAGAACTCAATCTCTTTCACCCTAGTTGTAAGAGCTGTTAAAATGCGTAAATGCATTCAAAAGGTGGAGTTAAAGCTTGTTTGTACTTGTAAACATCCTTGGTGTAGTTTCTCACTCAAATGAATGCAAACAAAGTATTTGTGTGATTTCTCTTAATATACAACACAAAAGAACTCAATCTCTTTCACCCTAGTTGTAAGAGCTGTTAAAATGATTAAATGCATTCAAAAGGTGGAGTTGAAACTTTTTTGTACTTGTAAACATCCTTGGTGTAGTTTTTCACTCATTGGATGCAAACAAAGCATTTGGGTGCTTTCTCTCAATATAGAACACAAAAGACCTCAATCTCTTTCACCCTAATCGTAAGAGTTGTTCAAACGCGTACATACATTCAAAAAGAGTTTGAGTTGAAGCTTGTTTGTACTTGTAAACATCCTTGGTTAACTTTCTCACTCAAATGAATGCAAACAAAGCATTTGGGTGCT
The DNA here is from genome assembly GCA_038025085.1 of Tetragonia tetragonoides. NCBI lineage: Eukaryota > Viridiplantae > Streptophyta > Magnoliopsida > Caryophyllales > Aizoaceae > Tetragonia > Tetragonia tetragonoides. Next base: position 23,446,055 of record CM076154.1, read on the forward strand.
TTCTCTTAATATACATTACAAAAGAACTCAATCTCTTTCACCCTAGTCATATGAGCTTTTAAAACTCGTAAATGCATTCAAAAGCATTAGTTGAAGCTTGTTTGTACTTGCAAACATTCTTGGTGTAGTTTCTCACTCAAATGAATGCAAACAAAGCATTTGTGTGATTTCTCTTAATATACAACACAAAAGAACTCAATCTCTTTCACCCTAGTTGTAAGAGCTGTTAAAATGCGTAAATGCATTCAAAAGGTGGAGTTAAAGCTTGTTTGTACTTGTAAACATCCTTGGTGTAGTTTCTCACTCAAATGAATGCAAACAAAGTATTTGTGTGATTTCTCTTAATATACAACACAAAAGAACTCAATCTCTTTCACCCTAGTTGTAAGAGCTGTTAAAATGCGTAAATGCATTCAAAAGGTGGAGTTGAAACTTGGTTGTACTTGTAAACATCCTTGGTGTCGTTTCTCACTCAATGAATGCAAATAAAGCATTTGGGTGCTTTCTCTTAATATAGAACACAAAAGACCTGAATCTCTTTCACCCTAATCGTAAGAGTTGTTAAAACGCGTAAATACATTCAAAAAGAGCTTGAGTTGAAGCTTGTTTGTACTTGTAAACATCCTTGGTTAAGTTTCTCACTCAAATGAATGGAAACAAAGCATTTGGGTGCTTTCTCTTAATATACAACACAAAAGAACTCAATCTCTTTCATTCTAGTCATATGAGCTTTTAAAACGCGTAAATGCATTCAAAAGCTTGGGTTGAAGCTTGTTTGTACTTGTAAACATTCTTGGTGTAGTTTATCACTCAAATGAATGCAAACAAAGCATTTGTGCGATTTCTCTTAATATACAACACAAAAGAACTCTATCTCTTTCACCCTTGTTGTAAGAGCTGTTAAAATGCGTAAATGCATTCAAAAGGTGCAGTTAAAGCTTGTTTGTACTTGTAAACATCATTGGTGTAGTTTCTCACTCAAATGAATGCAAACAAAGCATTTGTGTGATTTCTCTTAATATACAACACAAAAGAACTCAATCTCTGTCACCCTAGTTGTAAGAGCTGTTAAAATGCGTAAATGCATTAAAAAGGTGGAGTTAAAGCTTGTTTGTGCTTGTAAACATCCTTGGTGTAGTTTCTAACTCAAATGAATGCAAACAAAGCATTTGTGCGATTTCTCTTAATATACAACACAAAAGAACTCTATCTCTTTCACCCTAGTTGTAAGAGCTGTTAAAATGCGTAAATGCATTCAAAAGGTGGAGTTAAAGCTTGTTTGTACTTGTAAACATCCTTGGTGTAGTTTCTCACTCAAATGAATGCAAACAAAGTATTTGTGTGATTTCTCTTAATATACAACACAAAAGAACTCAATCTCTTTCACCCTAGTTGTAAGAGCTGTTAAAATGCGTAAATACATTCAAAAGGTGGAGTTGAAACTTTGTTGTACTTGTAAACATCCTTGGTGTAGTTTTTCACTCAATGAATGCAAACAAAGCATTTGGGTGCTTTCTCTCAATATAGAACACAAAAGACCTCAATCTCTTTCACCCTAATCGTAAGAGTTGTTAAAACGCGTACATACATTCAAAAAGAGTTTGCGTTGAAGCTTGTTTGTACTTGTAAATATCCTTGGTTAACTTTCTCACTCAAATGAATGCAAACAAAGCATTTGGGTGCTTTCTCTTAATATACAATACAAAAGAACTCAATCTCTTTCACCCTAGTCATATGAGCTTTTAAAACTCGTAAATGCATTCAAAAGCATTAGTTGAAGCTTGTTTGTACTTGTAAACATTCTTGGTGTAGTTTCTCACTCAAATGAATGCAAACAAAGCATTTGTGTGATTTCTCTTAATATACAACACAAAAGAACTCAATCTCTTTCACCCTAGTTGTAAGAGCTGTTAAAATGCGTAAATGCATTCAAAAGGTGGAGTTAAAGCTTGTTTGTACTTGTAAACATCCTTGGTGTAGTTTCTCACTCAAATGAATGCAAACAAAGTATTTGTGTGATTTCTCTTAATATACAACACAAAAGAACTCAATCTCTTTCACCCTAGTTGTAAGAGCTGTTAAAATGCGTAAATGCATTCAAAAGGTGGAGTTGAAACTTTGTTGTACTTGTAAACATCCTTGGTGTAGTTTTTCACTCAATGAATGCAAACAAAGCATTTGGGTGCTTTCTCTCTATATAGAACACAAAAGACCTCAATCTCTTTCACCCTAATCGTAAGAGTTGTTAAAACGCGTACATACATTCAAAAAGAGTTTGAGTTGAAGCTTGTTTGTACTTGTAAACATCCTTGGTTAACTTTCTCACTAAAATGAATGCAAACAAAGCATTTGGGTGCTTTCTCTTAATATACAATACAAAAGAACTCAATCTCTTTCACCCTAGTCATATGAGCTTTTAAAACTCGTAAATGCATTCAAAAGCATTAGTTGAAGCTTGTTTGTACTTGTAAACATTCTTGGTGTAGTTTCTCACTCAAATGAATGCAAACAAAGCATTTGTGTGATTTCTCTTAATATACAACACAAAAGAACTCAATCTCTTTCACCGTAGTTGTAAGAGCTGTTAAAATGCGTAAATGCATTCAAAAGGTGGAGTTAAAGCTTGTTTGTACTTGTAAACATCCTTGGTGTAGTTTCTCACTCAAATGAATGCAAACAAAGTATTTGTGTGATTTCTCTTAATATACAACACAAAAGAACTCAAACTCTTTCACCCTAGTTGTAAGAGCTGTTAAAATGCGTAAATGCATTCAAAAGGTGGAGTTGAAACTTTGTTGTACTTGTAAACATCCTTGGTGTAGTTTTTCACTCAATGGATGCAAACAAAGCATTTGGGTGCTTTCTCTCAACATAGAACACAAAAGACCTCAATCTCTTTCACCCTAATCGTAAGAGTTGTTAAAACGCGTACATACATTCAAAAAGAGTTTGAGTTGAAGCTTGTTTGTACTTGTAAACATCCTTGGTTAACTTTCTCACTCAAATGAATGCAAACAAAGCATTTGGGTGCTTTCTCTTAATATACAATACAAAAGAACTCAATCTCTTTCACCCTAGTCATATGAGCTTTTAAAACTCGTAAATGCATTCAAAAGCATTAGTTGAAGCTTGTTTGTACTTGTAAACATTCTTGGTGTAGTTTCTCACTCAAATGAATGCAAACAAAGCATTTGTGTGATTTCTCTTAATATACAACACAAAAGAACTCAATCTCTTTCACCCTAGTTGTAAGAGCTGTTAAAATGCGTAAATGCATTCAAAAGGTGGAGTTAAAGCTTGTTTGTACTTGTAAACATCCTTGGTGTAGTTTCTCACTCAAATGAATGCAAACAAAGTATTTGTATGATTTCTCTTAATATACAACACAAAAGAACTCAATCTCTTTCACCCTAGTTGTAAGAGCTGTTAAAATGCGTAAATGCATTCAAAAGGTGGAGTTGAAACTTGGTTGTACTTGTAAACATCCTTGGTGTCGTTTCTCACTCAATGAATGCAAATAAAGCATTTGGGTGCTTTCTCTTAATATAGAACACAAAAGACCTGAATCTCTTTCACCCTAATCGTAAGAGTTGTTAAAACGCGTAAATACATTCAAAAAGAGCTTGAGTTGAAGCTTGTTTGTACTTGTAAACATCCTTGGTTAAGTTTCTCACTCAAATGAATGGAAGCAAAGCATTTGGGTGCTTTCTCTTAATATACAACACAAAAGAACTCAATCTCTTTCATTCTAGTCATATGAGCTTTTAAAACGCGTAAATGCATTCAAAAGCTTGAGTTGAAGCTTGTTTGTACTTGTAAACATTCTTGGTGTAGTTTCTCACTCAAATGAATGCAAACAAAGCATTTGTGCGATTTCTCTTAATATACAACACAAAAGAACTCTATCTCTTTCACCCTAGTTGTAAGAGCTGTTAAAATGCGTAAATGCATTCAAAAGGTGCAGTTAAAGCTTGTTTGTACTTGTAAACATCCTTGGTGTAGTTTCTCACTCAAATGAATGCAAACAAAGTATTTGTGTGATTTCTCTTAATATACAACACAAAAGAACTCAATCTCTTTCACCCTAGTTGTAAGAGCTGTTAAAATGCGTAAATGCATTCAAAAGGTGGAGTTGAAACTTTGTTATACTTGTAAACATCCTTGGTGTAGTTTTTCACTCAATGAATGCAAACAAAGCATTTGGGTGCTTTCTCTCAATATAGAACACAAAAGACCTCAATCTCTTTCACCCTAATCGTAAGAGTTGTTAAAACGCGTACATACATTCAAAAAGAGTTTGAGTTGAAGCTTGTTTGTACTTGTAAACATCCTTGGTTAACTTTCTCACTCAAATGAATGCAAACAAAGCATTTGGGTGCTTTCTCTTAATATACAATACAAAAGAACTCAATCTCTTTCACCCTAGTCATATGAGCTTTTAAAACTCGTAAATGCATTCAAAAGCATTAGTTGAAGCTTGTTTGTACTTGTAAACATTCTTGGTGTAGTTTCTCACTCAAATGAATGCAAACAAAGCATTTGTGTGATTTCTCTTAATATACAACACAAAAGAACTCAATCTCTTTCACCCTAGTTGTAAGAGCTGTTAAAATGCGTAAATGCATTCAAAAGGTGGAGTTAAAGCTTGTTTGTACTTGTAAACATCCTTGGTGTAGTTTCTCACTCAAATGAATGCAAACAAAGTATTTGTGTGATTTCTCTTAATATACAACACAAAAGAACTCAATCTCTTTCACCCTAGTTGTAAGAGCTGTTAAAATGCGTAAATGCATTCAAAAGGTGGAGTTGAAACTTGGTTGTACTTGTAAACATCCTTGGCGTCGTTTCTCACTCAATGAATGCAAACAAAGCATTTGGGTGCTTTCTCTTAATATAGAACACAAAAGACCTGAATCTCTTTCACCCTAATCGTAAGAGTTGTTAAAACGCGTAAATACATTCAAAAAGAGCTTGAGTTGAAGCTTGTTTGTACTTGTAAACATCCTTGGTTAAGTTTCTCACTCAAATGAATGGAAACAAAGCATTTGGGTGCTTTCTCTTAATATACAACACAAAAGAACTCAATTTCTTTCATTCTAGTCATATGAGCTTTTAAAACGCGTAAATGCATTCAAAAGCTTGAGTTGAAGCTTGTTTGTACTTGTAAACATTCTTGGTGTAGTTTATCACTCAAATGAATGCAAACAAAGCATTTGTGCGATTTCTCTTAATATACAACACAAAAGAACTCTATCTCTTTCACCCTAGTTGTAAGAGCTGTTAAAATGCGTAAATGCATTCAAAAGGTGCAGTTAAAGCTTGTTTGTACTTGTAAACATCCTTGGTGTAGTTTCTCACTCAAATGAATGCAAACAAAGTATTTGTGTGATTTCTCTTAATATACAACACAAAAGAACTCAATCTCTTTCACCCTAGTTGTAAGAGCTGTTAAAATGCGTAAATGCATTCAAAAGGTGGAGTTGAAACTTGGTTGTACTTGTAAACATCCTTGGTGTCGTTTCTCACTCAATGAATGCAAACAAAGCATTTGGGTGCTTTCTCTTAATATAGAACACAAAAGACCTGAATCTCTTTCACCCTAATCGTAAGAGTTGTTAAAACGCGTAAATACATTCAAAAAGAGCTTGAGTTGAAGCTTGTTTGTACTTGTAAACATCCTTGGTTAAGTTTCTCACTCAAATGAATGGAAACAAAGCATTTGGGTGCTTTCTCTTAATATACAACACAAAAGAACTCAATCTCTTTCATTCTAGTCATATGAGCTTTTAAAACGCGTAAATGCATTCAAAAGCTTGAGTTGAAGCTTGTTTGTACTTGTAAACATTCTTGGTGTAGTTTATCCCTCAAATGAATGCAAACAAAGCATTTGTGCGATTTCTCTTAATATACAACACAAAAGAACTCTATCTCTTTCACCCTAGTTGTAAGAGCTGTTAAAATGCGTAAATGCATTCAAAAGGTGCAGTTAAAGCTTGTTTGTACTTGTAAACATCCTTGGTGTAGTTTCTCACTCAAATGAATGCAAACAAAGTATTTGTGTGATTTCTCTTAATATACAACACAAAAGAACTCAATCTCTTTCACCCTAGTTGTAAGAGCTGTTAAAATGCGTAAATGCATTCAAAAGGTGGAGTTGAAACTTTGTTGTACTTGTAAACATCCTTGGTGTAGTTTTTCACTCAATGAATGCAAACAAAGCATTTGGGTGCTTTCTCTCAATATAGAACACAAAAGACCTCAATCTCTTTCACCCTAATCGTAAGAGTTGTTAAAACGCGTACATACATTCAAAAAGAGTTTGAGTTGAAGCTTGTTTGTACTTGTAAACATCCTTGGTTAACTTTCTCACTCAAATGAATGCAAACAAAGCATTTGGGTGCTTTCTCTTAATATACAATACAAAAGAACTCAATCTCTTTCACCCTAGTCATATGAGCTTTTAAAACTCGTAAATGCATTCAAAAGCATTAGTTGAAGCTTGTTTGTACTTGTAAACATTCTTGGTGTAGTTTCTCACTCAAATGAATGCAAACAAAGCATTTGTGTGATTTCTCTTAATATACAACACAAAAGAACTCAATCTCTTTCACCGTAGTTGTAAGAGCTGTTAAAATGCGTAAATGCATTCAAAAGGTGGAGTTAAAGCTTGTTTGTACTTGTAAACATCCTTGGTGTAGTTTCTCACTCAAATGAATGCAAACAAAGTATTTGTGTGATTTCTCTTAATATACAACACAAAAGAACTCAAACTCTTTCACCCTAGTTGTAAGAGCTGTTAAAATGCGTAAATGCATTCAAAAGGTGGAGTTGAAACTTTGTTGTACTTGTAAACATCCTTGGTGTAGTTTTTCACTCAATGGATGCAAACAAAGCATTTGGGTGCTTTCTCTCAACATAGAACACAAAAGACCTCAATCTCTTTCACCCTAATCGTAAGAGTTGTTAAAACGCGTACATACATTCAAAAAGAGTTTGAGTTGAAGCTTGTTTGTACTTGTAAACATCCTTGGTTAACTTTCTCACTCAAATGAATGCAAACAAAGCATTTGGGTGCTTTCTCTTCATATACAATACAAAAGAACTCAATCTCTTTCACCCTAGTCATATGAGCTTTTAAAACTCGTAAATGCATTCAAAAGCATTAGTTGAAGCTTGTTTGTACTTGTAAACATTCTTGGTGTAGTTTCTCACTCAAATGAATGCAAACAAAGCATTTGTGTGATTTCTCTTAATATACAACACAAAAGAACTCAATCTCTTTCACCCTAGTTGTAAGAGCTGTTAAAATGCGTAAATGCATTCAAAAGGTGGAGTTAAAGCTTGTTTGTACTTGTAAACATCCTTGGTGTAGTTTCTCACCCAAATGAATGCAAACAAAGTATTTGTGTGATTTCTCTTAATATACAACACAAAAGAACTCAATCTCTTTCACCCTAGTTGTAAGAGCTGTTAAAATGCGTAAATGCATTCAAAAGGTGGAGTTGAAACTTTTTTGTACTTGTAAACATCCTTGGTGTAGTTTTTCACTCAATGGATGCAAACAAAGCATTTGGGTGCTTTCTCTCAATATAGAACACAAAAGACCTCAATCTCTTTCACCCTAATCGTAAGAGTTGTTAAAACGCGTACATACATTCAAAAAGAGTTTGAGTTGAAGTTTGTTTGTACTTGTAAACATCCTTGGTTAACTTTCTCACTCAAATGAATGCAAACAAAGCATTTGGGTGCTTTCTCTTAATATACAATACAAAAGAACTCAATCTCTTTCACCCTAGTCATATGAGCTTTTAAAACTCGTAAATGCATTCAAAAGCATTAGTTGAAGCTTGTTTGTACTTGCAAACATTCTTGGTGTAGTTTCTCACTCAAATGAATGCAAACAAAGCATTTGTGCGATTTCTCTTAATATACAACACAAAAGAACTCAATCTCTTTCACCCTAGTTGTAAGAGCTGTTAAAATGCGTAAATGCATTCAAAAGGTGGAGTTAAAGCTTGTTTGTACTTGTAAACATCCTTGGTGTAGTTTCTCACTCAAATGAATGCAAACAAAGTATTTGTGTGATTTCTCTTAATATACAACACAAAAGAACTCAATCTCTTTCACCCTAGTTGTAAGAGCTGTTAAAATGCGTAAATGCATTCAAAAGGTGGAGTTGAAACTTGGTTGTACTTGTAAACATCCTTGGTGTCGTTTCTCACTCAATGAATGCAAACAAAGCATTTGGGTGCTTTCTCTTAATATAGAACACAAAAGACCTGAATCTCTTTTACCCTAATCGTAAGAGTTGTTAAAACGCGTAAATACATTCAAAAAGAGCTTGAGTTGAAGCTTGTTTGTACTTGTAAACATCCTTGGTTAAGTTTCTCACTCAAATGAATGGAAACAAAGCATTTGGGTGCTTTCTCTTAATATACAACACAAAAGAACTCAATCTCTTTCATTCTAGTCATATGAGCTTTTAAAACGCGTAAATGCATTCAAAAGCTTGACTTGAAGCTTGTTTGTACTTGTAAACATTCTTGGTGTAGTTTATCACTCAAATGAATGCAAACAAAGCATTTGTGCGATTTCTCTTAATATACAACACAAAAGAATTCTATCTCTTTCACCCTAGTTGTAAGAGCTGTTAAAATGCGTAAATGCATTCAAAAGGTGCAGTTAAAGCTTGTTTGTACTTGTAAACATCATTGGTGTAGTTTCTCACTCAAATGAATGCAAACAAAGCATTTGTGTGATTTCTCTTAATATACAACACAAAAGAACTCAATCTCTGTCACCCTAGTTGTAAGAGCTGTTAAAATGCGTAAATGCATTAAAAAGGTGGAGTTAAAGCTTGTTTGTGCTTGTAAACATCCTTGGTGTAGTTTCTAACTCAAATGAATGCAAACAAAGCATTTGGGTGCTTTCTCTTAATATACAACACAAAATAACTCAATCTCTTTCACCCTAGATGTAAGAGTTGTTAAAACGCGTAAATGCGTTTAAAAGGTGGAGTTAAAGCTTGTTTGTACTTGTAAACATCCATGGTGTAGTTTCTCACTCAAATGAATGCAAACAAAGCATTTGTGTGATTTCTCTTAATATACAACACAAAAGAACTCAATCTCTTTCACCCTAGTTATATGAGGTTTTAAAACGCGTAAATGCATTCAAAAGCTTGAGTTGAAGTTTGTTTGTACTTGTAAACATCCTTGGTTAAGTTTCTCACTCAAATGAATGCAAACAAAGCATTTGGGTGCGTTCTCTTTATATACAACACAAAAGAACTCAATCTCTTTCACCCTTGTCGTATGAGCTTTTAAAACGCTTAAATGCATTGAAAAGCTTGAGTTCAAGCTTGTAAACATCCTTGGTGTAGTTTCACACTCAAATGAATGCAAAGAAAACATTTGGGTGAGTTCTCTTAATATACAACACAAAAAAACTTAATCTCTTTCACCCTTGTCGTATGAGCTTTTAAAACGCTTAAATGCATTCAAAAGCTTGAGTTCAAGCTTGTTTGTAGTTGTAAACATCCTTGGGGTAGTTTCACACTCAAATGAATGCAAAGAAAGCATTTGGGTGCTGTCTCTGAAATACAATACAAAAGAACTCAATCTCTTTCACCCTACTCGTAAGAGCTGTTAAAACGCGTAAATACATTCAAACGCTTGAGTTGAAGCTTGTTTGTACTTGTAAACATCCTTGGTCAATTTTCTCACTCAAATGAATACAAACAAAGCATTTGTACTCGTAATCAAGTTTTAACTCCACCTTTTGAATGCATACAAAGCTTTTGGGTGCTTTCTCTGAAAATACAACACAAAAGAACTCAATCTCCTTCACCCTAGATGTAAGAGCTGTTAAAACGCGTAAATGCATTCAAAAGGTGGAGTTAAAGCTTTGTATGCATTCATTGGGGTGAGAAACTACACCAAGGATGTTTACAAGTACAAACAAGCTTCAACTCAAGCTTTTGAATGTATTTACGCGTTGTAACAGCTCTTACGAGTAGGGTGAAAGAGATTGAGTTCTTTTGTGTTGTATTTTCAGAGAAAGCACCCAAATGCTTTCTTTGCATTCATTTGAGTGTGAAACTACCCCAAGGATGTTTACAACTACAAACAAGCTTGAACTCAAGCGTTTGAATGCATTTAAGCGTTTTAAAAGCTCATACGACAAGGGTGAAAGAGATTGAGTTCTTTTGTGTTGTATATTAAGAGAAGCGCACCCAAATGTTTTCTTTGCATTCATTTGAGTGAGAAACCACACCAAGGATGTTTACAAGTACAAACAAGGTTTAACTCAACCTTTTGAATGCATTTACGCATGAGTTGAAGCTTGTTTGTACTTGTAAACATCCTTGGTTAAGTTTCTCACTCAAATTAATGCAAACAAAGCATTTGGGTGATTTCTCTTAATATACAACACAAAAGAACTCAATCTCTTTCACCCTTGTCGTATGAGCTTTTAAAATGCTTAAATGCATTCGAAAGCTTGAGTTCAAGCTTGTTTGTAGTTGTAAACATACTTGGGGTAGTTTCACACTCAAATGAATGTAAACAAAGCATTTGCGAGCTTTTTCTTAATATTCAACACAAAAGAACTCAATCTCTTTTCGCCTAGTCGTAAGAGCTGTTAAAACGGGTAAATGCATTCAAACTCTTTAGTTGAAACTTGTTTGTACTTGTAGACATCCTTGTTGTAGTTTCTCACTCAAATGAATGCGAACAAACCATTTGGGTGATTTCTCTTAATATACAACACAAAAGAACTCAATCTCTTTTACCCTAGTTGTAAGAGCTGTTAAAATGCGTAAATGCATTCAATAGGTGGAGTTAAAGCTTTTTTGTGCTTGTAAACATCCTTGGTGTAGTTTCTCACTCAAATGAATGCAAACAAAGCATTTGGGTGCTTTCTCTTAATATACAACACAAAAGAACTCAATCTCTTTCACCCTAGATGTAAGAGCTGTTAAAACGCGTAAATGCATTCAAAAGGTGGAGTTATAGCTTGTTTGTACTTGTAAATCTCCTTGGTGTAGTTTCTCACTCCAATGAATGCAAACAAAGCTTTTGGGTGCTTTCTCCGAAAATAAAACACAAAAGAACTCAATCTCTTTCACCCTAGATGTAACAGCTGTTAAAACGCGTAAATGCATTCGAAAGGTGGTGTTAAAGCTTTGTTTGCAGTCATTGGAGTGAGAAACTACACCAAGGATGTTTACAAGTACAAACAACCTTCAACTCAAGCTTTTGAATGTATTTACGGGTTGTAACAGCTCTTACGAGTAGGGTGAAAGAGATTGTGTTCTTTTGTTTTGTATTTTCAGAGAAAGTGCCCAAATGCTTTCTTTGCATTCATTTGAGTGTCAAAACTACCCTAATGATGTTTACAACTACAAACAAGCTTGAACTCAAGCTTTTGAATGCATTTAAGCGTTTTAAAAGCTCATACGACAAGGGTGAAAGAGATTGAGTTCTTTTGTGTTCTATATTAAGAGAAATCACACAAATGCTTTGTTTGCATTCATTTGAGTGAGAAACTTAACCAAGGATGTTTACAAGTACAAACAAGCTTGAACTCATGCTTTTGAATGTATTTACGCGTTTTAACAGCTCTTACGATTAGGGTGAAAGAGATTGAGTTCTTTTGTGTTGTATTTTCAGAGAAAGCACCCAAAAGCTTTGTTTGCATTCATTGGAGTGAGAAACTACTCCAAGGATGTTTACAAGTACAAACAAGCTTCCACTCAAGCGTTTGAATGTATTTACGCGTTTTAAAAGCGCATATGACTTGGGTGAAAGAGATTGAGGTCTTTTGTGTTGTATATTAAGAGAAAGCACCCAAAAGCTTTGTTTGCATTAATTTGAGTGAGAAACTACACCGAGGATGTTTACAAGTACAAACAAGCTTCAACTCACCCTAGTCGTATGAGGTTTTAGAACGCGCATATGCATTCAAAACCTTAAGTTGAAGCTTATTAAGAGAAAGCACCCAAATGCTTTCTTTGCATTCATTTGAGGGTGAAACTACCCCAAGGATGTTTACAACTACAAACAAGCTTGAACTCAAGCTTTTGAATGCATTTAAGCGTTTTAAAAGCTCATACGACAAGGGTGAAAGAGATTGAGTTCTTTTGTGTTCTATATTAAGAGAACGCACCCAAATGTATTCTTTGCATTCATTTGAGTGAGAAATTACACCAAGGATGTTTACAAGTACAAACAAGCTTTAACTCAACCTTTTGAATGCAATTACGCATTTTAACTGCAACAACTAGGGTGAAAGAGATTGAGGTCTTTTGTGTTGTATATTAAGAGAAAGCACCCAAATGCTTTCTTTGCATTAATTTGAGTGAGAAACTACACCAAGGATGTTTACAAGCACAAACAAGCTTTAACTCCACCTTTTGAATGGGATTTACGCGTTTTAACAGCTCTTACATATAGTGTGAAAGAGATTGAGTTCTTTTGTGTTGTATTTCCAGAGAAAGCACCCAAAAGCTTTGTTTGCATTCACTGGAGTGAGAAACTACACCAAGGATGTTTACAAGTACAAACAAGCTTCAGCTCTAACTTTTGAATGTATTTACGCGTTTTAAAAGCTCATATGACTAGGGTGAAAGAGATTGAGGTCTTTTGTGTTGTATATTAAGAGAAAGCACCCAAATGCTTTGTTTGCATTCATTTGAGTGAGAAACTACACCAAGGATGTTTACAAGTACAAACAAGCATTAACTCCACCTTTTGAATCCATTTACGCGTTTTAACAGCTCTTACATCTAGGGTGAAAGAGATTGAGGTCTTTTCTGTTGTATATTAAGAGAAAGCACACAAATGCTTTATTTGCATTCATTTGAGTGAGAAACTACACCAAGGATGTTTACAAGTACAAACAAGCTTCAAGTCAAGCTTTTGAATGCATTTACGTGTTTTAAAAGCGCATACGACTAGGGTGAAACAGATTGAGTTCTTTTGTGTTGAAAATTAAGAGAAAGCACCCAAATGCTTTGTTTGCATTCATTTGAGTGAGAACCTACACCAAGGATGTTTACAAGTACAAACAAGCTTGAGTGTTAAAACACGACTAGGTTTGTTTGCATTTGTGCGAAAGAGATTCAGGTCTTTTGTGTATTAAATGATTTGAACAAGTATGTGTTTACAAGTACAAACAAGCTTCAACTCAAAATTTTGAATTCATTTGGGTGCTTTCTCTTAATATACAACACAAAAGACCTCAATCTCTTTCACCCTTGTCGTATGAGCTTTTAAAACGTGTAAATGCATTCAAAAGCTTGAGGTGAAGCTTGTTTGTAGTTGTAAACATCCTTGGTGTAGTTTCACACTCAAATGAATATAAACAAAGCATTTGCGAGCTTTTTCTTATTATACAACACAAAAGAACTCAATCTCTTTTCGCCTAGTCGTAAGAGCTGTTAAAACGCGTAAATGTATTCAAAAGCTTAGGTTGAAACTTGTTTGTACTTGTAAACATCCTTGGTGTAGTTTCTCACTCAAATGAATGCAAATAAACCATTTGGGTGATTTCTCTTAATATACAACACAAAAGAACTCAATCTCTTTCACCCTAGTCATATGAGCTGTTAAAATCCTTAAATGCAATAAAAAGCTTCAGTTGAAGCTTGTTTGTACTTGTAAACATCCTTGGTGTAGTTTCTCACTCAAATGAATGCATACAAAGCAACCAAAAGCTTTGTTTGCATTCATTTGAGTGAGAAACTTAACCAAGGATGTTTAGAAGTACAAACAAGCTTCAACTCAAGCTTTTGAATGTATTTACGTGTTTTGACAACTCTTACGATTAGGGTGAAAGAGATTGAGGTCTTTTGTGTTGTATATTAAGAGAAAGCACCCAAATGCTTTGTTTGCATTCATTTGAGTAAGAAACTACACCAAGGATGTTTACAAGTACTGCTTTGTTTGCATTCATTTGAGTGAGAAACTACACCAAGGATGTTTATAAGTACAAACAAGCTTTAACTCCACCTTTTGAATGCATTTACGCGTTTTAACAGCTCTTACGACTAGGGAGAAAGAGATTGAATTCTTTTGTGTTGTATATTAAGAGAAAGCACCCAAATGCTTTGTTTGCATTCATTTGAGTGAGAAACTACACCAAGGTTGTTTACAAGTACAAACAAAGCATATGGGTGCTTTCTCTTTATATACAACATAAAAGAACTCAATCTTTCTCACCCTAGATGTAAGAGGTGTTAAAACGCGTAAATGCATTCAAAAGGTGGAGTTAAAGCTTGTTTGTACTTGTAAACATCCTTGGTGTAGTTTCTCACTCAAATGAATGCACACAAAGCATTTGGGTGCTTTCTCTTAATATACAACACAAAAGTCCTCAATCTCTTTCACCCTAGTCATATGAGCTTTTAAAACGCGTAAATACATTAAAAAATTTGAGTTGAAGCTTGTTTGTACTTGTAAACATCCTTGGTGTAGTTTCTCACTCCAATGAATGCAAACCTAGCTTTTGGGTGCTTTCTCCTAATATACAACAAAAAAGACCTCAATCTCTTTCACCCTAGTCATATGATCTTTTAAAACGCGTAAATACATTCAAAAGCTTGAGTTGATGCTTGTTTGAACTTGTAAACATCCTTGGTGTAGTTTCTCACTCCAATGAATGCAAACAAAGCTTTTGAGTGATTTCTCTTAAAAAACAACACAAAAGAACCCAAATGAGAATGTTGCTTGCATTCATTGGAGTGAGAAACTACACCAAGGATGTTTACAAGTACAGACAAGCTTTAACTCCACCTTTTGAATGCGTATACACGTTTTAAAACCTCATACAACTAGGGTGAAAGAGATTGAGTTCTTTTGTGATGTATTTTCAGAGAAACCATCCAATAACTTAACTCCACCTTTTGAAAGCATTTACGCATTTTAAAACCTCATATGACTAGGGTGAAACAGATTGAGTTCTTTTCTGTTGTATATTAAGAGAAAGCACCCAAATGCTTTATTTGCATTCATTTGATTGTGATTATATTCAAAATTTTGAGTTGAAGCTTGTTTGTACTTGTAAACATTCTTGGTGTAGTTTCTCACTCAAATGAATGCAAACAAAGCTTTCAAAATTTTGAGTTGAAGCTTGTTTATACTTGTAAACATCCTTGTTATAGTTTCTCACTCCAATGAATGCAAACAAAGCTTTTGGGTGCTTTCTCTGAAAATACAGCACAAAAGAACTCAATCTCTTTCACCCTAGTCGTATGAAGTTTTAAAACGCGTATATGCATTCAAAAGGTGGAGTTAAAGCTTGTTTGTACTTGTAAACATCTTTGGTGTAGTTTCACACTCAAATGAATGCAAACAAAGCATTTGTGTGATTTCTCTTAATATACAACACAAAGAACTCAATCTCTTTCACCCTAGTTGTAAGAGCTGTTAAAATGCGTAAATGCATTCAAAAGGTTGAGTTAAAGCTTGTTTGTACTTGTAAACATCCTTGGTGTAGTTTCTCCCTCAAATGAATGCAAACAAAGCACTTGGGTGCTTTCTCTTAATATACAACACAAAAGAACTCAATCTCTTTCACCCTAGATGTAAGAGCTGTTAAAACGCGTAAATGCATTCAAAAGGTGGAGTTAAAGATTGTTTGTACTTGTAAACATCCTTGGTGTAGTTTCTCACTAAAATTAATGCACGCAAAGTATTTGGATGCATTCTCTTAATATACAACACAAAAGAACTCAAATCTCTTTCACCCTACTCGTTTGAGCTTTCAAAACGCGTAAATGCATTCAAAAGCTTGAGTTGAAGCTTGTTTGTACTTGTAAACATCCTAGGTGCAGTTTCACCCTCAAATGTATCCAAACAAAGTATTTGGATGCTTTCTCTTAATGTACACCACAAAAGAACTCAAATCTCCAAAAGCTTTGTTTGCATTCATTGGAGTGAGAAACTCAATCTCTTTTGTGTTTACAAGTACAAACAAGCTTCAACTCAAGCTTAAGAGAAAGCACCCAAATGCTTTGTTTCCATTCATTTGAGTGTTAAACTACCCCAAGGATGTTTACAACTACAAATAAGCTTGAACTCAAGCTTTTGAATGCATTTAAGCGTTTTAAAAGCTCATACAACAAGGGTGAAAGAGATTGAGTTCTCTTGTGTTGTATATTAAGAGAACGCACCCAAATGTTTTCTTTGGATTCATTTGAGTCAGAAACTACACCAAAGATGTTTACAAGTACCAACAAGATTCAACTTAAGCTTTTGAATGCATATATGCGTTTTAAAACCTCATACGACTAGGGTGAAAGAGATTGGGTTCTTTTGTGTTGTATTTTCAGAGAAAGAACCCAAAAGCTTTGTTTGCATTCATTAGAGTGAGAAACCACACCAAGGATATTTACAAGTACAAACAAGCTTCAACTCAAGCTTTTGAATGTATTTACGCATTTTAACAGCTCTTGCGACTAGGGTGAAAGAGATTGAGTTCTTTTCTGTTGTATATTAAGAGAAAGCACACAAATGCTTTATTTGCATTCATTTGATTGTGAATACATTCAAAATTTTGAGTTGAAGATTGTTTGTAGTTGTAAAAATCCTTGGTGTAGTTTCTCTCTCCAATGAATGCAAACACAGCTTTTGGGTGCTTTCGCTGAAAATATAACACAAAAGAACTCAATCTCTTTCACCCTTGTCGTAATAGCTGTTAAAACGCGTAAATGCATTCAAAAGGTGGAGTTAAAGCTTGTTTGTACTTGTAAACATCCTTGGTGTAGTTTCTCACTCAAATGAATGCAAACAAAGCATTTGGGTGCTTTCTCTTAATATACAACACAAAAGACCTCAATCTCTTTCACCCTAGTCATATGAGCTTTTAAAACGCGTAAATGCATTCAAAAGCTTGAGTTGAAGCTTGTTTGTACTTGTAAACATTCTTGGTGTAGTTTCTCACTGAGATGAATGCAAACAAAGGTTTTGGTTGCTTTCTCTTAAAATACAACACAAAAGAACTCAATCATTTTTACCCTTGTCATATGAGCTTTAAAACGGGTAAATGCATTCAAAAGCTTCAGTTGAAGCTTGTTTGTACTTGTAAACATCCTTGGTGTAGTTTCTCAATCAAATGAATGCAAACAAAGCATTTGTGTGATTTCTCTTAATATACAACACAAAAGAACTCAATCTCTTTCACGCTAGATGTAAGAGCTGTTAAAATGCGTAAATGCATTCAAAAGGTGGAGCTAAAGCTTGTTTGTACTTGTAAACATCCTTGGTGTAGATTCTCCCTCATATGAATGCAAACAAACCATTTGGGTGCTTTCACTTAATATACAACACAAAAGAACTCAATCTCTTTCACGCTAGATGTAAGAGCTGTTAAAACGCGTAAATGCATTCAAAAGGTGGAGTTAAACCTTGTTTCTACTTGTAAAATCCTTGGTTGTAGTTTCTCACTCAAATGAATGCAAACAAAGGATTTGGGTGCTTTCTCTTAATGTACAACACAAAAGAACTCTCAATCTTTTTCACCCTAGTCATATGAGCTTTTAAAACGCGTAAATGTCATTCAAAAGCTTGAGTTGAAGCTTGTTTGTACTTGTAAACATTCTTGGTGTAGTTTCTCACTCAAATGAATGCAAACAAAGCATTTGTGTGATTTCTCTTTATATACAACACAACACAACTCAATCTCTTTCACCCTAGTTGTAAGAGCTGTTAAAATGCGTAAATGCATTCAAAAGGTGGAGTTAAAGATTGTTTGTACTTGTACACATCCTTGGTGTAGTTTCTCCCTCAAATGAATGCAAACAAAGCATTTGGGTGCTTTCTCTTGAAATACAACACAAAAGAACTCAATCTCTTTCACCCTAGATGGAAGAGCTGTTAAAACGCGTAAATGCATTCAAAAGGTGGAGTTAAAGCTTGTTTGTACTTGTAAACATCCTTGGTGTAGTTTCTTACTCAAATGAATGCAAACAAAGTATTTGGATGCATTCTCTTAATACACAATACAAAAGAACTTAAATCTCTTTCACCCTACTCGTATGAGCTTTCAAAACGCGTAAATGCATTCAAAAGCTTGAGTTGAAGGTTGTTTGTACTTGTAAACATCCTAGGTGCAGTTTCACACTCAAATGTATCCAAACAAAGTATTTGGATGCTTTCTCTTAATGTACAACACAAAAGAAGTCAAATCTCTTTCACCCTACTCGTATGAGGTTTGAAAACGCGTAAATGCATTCAAAAGATTGAGTTGAAGCATGTTTGTACATTTAAAACATTCAAGGTGTAGTTTCATAATCAAAATTTTACATGTACAAACAAGCTTCAACTCAAATGAATGCAAACAAAGCATTTGTGTGATTTCTCTTAATATACAACACAAAAGACCTCAATCTCTTTCACCCTAGATGTAAGAGCTGTTAAAACGCGTAAATGCATTCAAAAGGTGGAGTTAAAGCTTGTTTGTACTTGTAAACATCCTTGGTGTAGTTTCTCACTCAAATGAATGCAAACAAAGCATTTGGGTGCTTTCTCTTAATATACAACACAAAAGACCTCAATCTCTTTCATCCTAATCGTAAGAGCTGTTAAAACGCGTAAATACATTCAAAAACTTGAGTTGAAGCTTGTTTGTACTTGTAAACATCCTTGGTTAAGTTTCTCACTCAAATGAATGCAAACAAAGCATTTGGGTGCTTTCTCTTAATATACAACACTGAAGAACTCAATCTCTTTCACCCTTGTTGTAAGAGCTGTTAAAATGCGTAAATGCATTCAAAAGGTGGAGTTAAAGCTTGTTTGTACTTGTCTTGGTGTAGTTTCTCACTCAAATGAATGCAAACAAAGCATTTGTGTGATTTCTCTTAATATACAACACAAAAGAACTCAATCTCTGTCACCCTAGTTGTAAGAACTGTTAAAATGCGTAAATGCATTCAAAAGGTGGAGTTAAAGCTTCTTTGTGCTTGTAAACATCCTTGGTGTACTTTTTCACTCAAATGAATGCAAGCAAAGCATTTGTGAGATTTCTCTTAATATACAACACAAAAGAACTCAATCTCTTTCACCCTAGTCATATGAGGTTTTAAAACGCGTAAATGCATTCAAAAGCTTGAGTTGAAGCTTGTTTGTACTTATAAACATCCTTGGTTAAGTTTCTCACTCAAATGAATGCAAACAAAGCATTTGGGTGCGTTCTCTTAAAATACAACACAAAAGAACTCAATCTCTTTTCGCCTAGTCGTAAGAGCTGTTAAAACGCGTAAATGCATTCAAAGAGCTTGAGTTGAAACTTGTTTGTACTTGTAAACATCCTTGGTGTAGTTTCTCACTCAAATGAATGCAAACAAACCATTTGGGTGCTTTCTCTTAATATACAACACAAAAGATCCCAATCTCTTTCACCCTAGTCGTATGAGGTTTTAAAACGCGTTAAAGCTTTATAAAGCTTGAGTTGAAGCTTGTTTGCACTTGTAAACATCCTTGGTGTAGTTTCTCCCTCAAATGAATGCAAAGAAAGCATTTGGGTTATTTCTCTTAATATACAACACAAAAGAACTCAATCTCTTTCACCCTAGATGTAAGAGCTGTTAAAACGTGTCAATGCATTCAAAAGGTGGATTTAAAGCTTGTTTGTACTTGTAAACATCCTTGGTTTAGTTTCTCACGCAAATGAATGTAAATAAAGCATTTGGGTGCTTTCTCTTAATATACAACACAAAAGACCTCAATCTCTTTCACCCTAGTCATATGAGCTTTTAAAACGCGTAAATACATTCAAAAGCTTGAGTTGAAACTTGTTTGTACTGGTAAACATCCTTGGTGTAGTTTCTCACTCACATGAATGCAAAAAAAGCTTTTGGGTTCTTTCTCTGTAAATACAACACAAAAGAACTCAATCTCTTTCACCCTAGATGTAAGAGCTGTTAAAAAGCGTAAATGCATTCAAAAGGTGGAGTTAAAGCTTGTTTGTGCTTGTAAACATCCTTGGTTGAGTTTCTCACTCAAATGAATGCAAACAAAGCATTTGGGTGCGTTCTCTTAAAATACAACACAAAAGAACTCAATCTCTTTTCGCCTAGTCGTAAGAGCTGTTAAAACGCGTAAATGCATTCAAAGAGCTTGAGTTGAAACTTGTTTGTACTTGTAAACATCCTTGGTGTAGTTTCTCACTCAAATGAATGCAAACAAACCATTTGGGTGCTTTCTCTTAATATACAACCCAAAAGACCTCAATCTCTTTCACCCTAGTCGTATGAGGTTTTAAAACGCGTTAATGCTTTATAACGCTTGAGTTGAAGCTTGTTTGTACTTGTAAACATTCTTGGTGTAGTTTCTCACTCAAATGAATGCAAACAAAGCATTTGTGTGCTTTCTCTTAATATACAACACAAAAGAACTCAATCTCTTTCACCCTAGTCGTAAGAGCTGTTAAAACGCGTAAATGCATTCAAAAGCTTGAGTTGAAACTTGTTTGTACTTGTAAACATCCTTGGTGTAGTTTCTCACTCAAATGAATGCAAACAAACCATTTGGGTGATTTCTCTTAATATACAACACAAAAGAACTCAATCTCTTTCACCCTAGTTGTAAGTGCTGTTAATATGCGTAAATGCATTCAAAAGGTGGAGTTAAAGCTTGTTTGTGCTTGTAAACATCCTTGGTGTAGTTTCTCACTCAAATGAATGCAAACAATGCATTTGGGTGCTTTCTCTTAATATACAACACAAAAGAACTCAATCTCTTTCAGCCTAGTTGTAAGAGCTGTTAAAATGCGTAAATGCATTCAAAAGGTTGGAGTTGAAGCTTGTTTGTACTTATAAACATCCTTCGTGTAGTTTCTCACTCAAATGAATGCAAACAAAGCATTTGGGTGCTTTCTCGTAATATACAACACAAAAGAACTCAATCTCTTTCACCCCAGTCGTAAGAGCTGTTAAAACGCGTAAATGCATTCAAAAGGTGGAGTTAAAGCTTGTTTGTACTTGTAAACATCCTTGGTGTAGTTTCTCACTCAAATGAATGCAAACAAACCATTTGGATGATTTCTCTTAATATACAACACAAAAGAACTCAAACTATTTCACCCTAGTTGTAAGAGCTGTTAAAATGCGTAAATGCATTCAAAAGGTTGGAGTTGGAGCTTGTTTGTACTTGTAAACATCCTTGGTGTAGTTTCTTACTCAAATAAATGCAAACAAAGCATTTGGGTGCTTTCTCTTAATATACAACACAAAAGAATTCAATCTCTTTCACCCTAGTCGTTACAGCTGTTAAAACGCGTAAATGCATTCAAAAGGTGGAGTTAAAGGTTGTTTGTACTTGTAAACATCCTTGGTGTAGTTTCTCGCTCAAATGAATGCAAACAAAGCATTTGGGTGCTTTCTCTTAATATACAACACAAAAGACCTCAACCTCTTTCACCCTAATCGTAAGAGCTGTTAAAACGCGTAAATACATTCAAAAGCTTGAGTTGAAGCTTGTTTGTACTTGTAAACATCCATGGTTAAGTTTCTCACTCAAATGAATGCAAACAAGCATTTGGGTGCTTTCTCTTAATATACAACACAAGAGACCTCAATCTCTTTCACCCTAGTCATATGAGCTTTTAAAACGCGTAAATACATTCAAAACCTTGAATTGAAGCTTGTTTGTACTTGTAAACATCCTTGGTGTAGTTTCTCACTCCAATGAATGCAAACAAAGGTTTTGGATGCTTTCTCTGAAAATACAACAGAAGTACTTGTAAACACCCAAACTGTTTAAAACGCGTATATGCATTCAAAACGCGTAAATGCACCCAAACCCTAGATGTAAGAGCTGTTAAAACGCGTAAATGCATTTAAAAGCTTGAGTTGAAACATGTTTGTACTTGTAAACATCCTTGGTGTAGTTTCTCACTCAAATGAATGCAAACAAACCATTTGGGTGATTTCTCTTAATATACAACACAAAAGAACTCAATCTCTTTCACCCTAGTTGTAAGAGCTGTTAATATGCGTAAATGCATTCAAAAGGTGGATGTAAAGCTTGTTTGTGCTTGTAAACATCCTTGGTGTAGTTTCTCACTCAAATGAATGCAAACAAAGCATTTGTGTGCTTTCTCTTAATATACAACACAAAAGAACTCAATCTCTTTCACCCTAGTCGTAAGAGCTGTTAAAATGCGTAAATGCATTCAAAAGCTTGAGTTGAAACTTGTTTGTACTTGTAAACATCCTTGGTGTAGTTTCTCACTCAATGAATGCAAACAAAGCATTTGGGTGCTTTCTCGTAATATACAACACAAAAGAACTCAATCTCTTTCACCCCAGTCGTAAGAGCTGTTAAAACGCGTAAATGCATTCAAAAGCTTGAGTTAAAGCTTGTTTGTACTTGTAAACCTCCTTGGTGTAGTTTCTCACTCAAATGAATGCAAACAAACCATTTGGGTGATTTCTCTAAATATACAACACAAAAAAACTCAATCTCTTTCATCCTAGTTGTAAGAGCTGTTAAAATGCTAAATGCATTCAAAAGGTGGATTTAAAGCTTGTTTGTGCTTGTAAACATCCTTGGTGTAGTTTCTCACTCAAATGAATGCAAACAAAGCATTTGGGTGCTTTCTCTTAATATACAACACAAAAGAACTCAATCTCTTTCACCCTAGTTGTAAGAGCTGTTAAAATGCGTAAATACATTCAAAAGGTGGAGTTGAAGCTTGTTTGTACTTGTTAACATCCTTGGTGTAGTTTCTTACTCAAATAAATGCAAACAAAGCATTTGGGTGCTTTCTCTTAATATACAACACAAAAGAATTCAATCTCTTTCACCCTAGATGTAAGAGCTGTTAAAACGCGTAAATGCATTCAAATGGTGGAGTTAAAGCTTGTTTATACTTGTAAACATCCTTGGTGTAGTTTCTCACTCAAATGAATGCAAAAAAAGCATTTGGGTGCTTTCTCTTAATATACAACACAAACGAACTCAATCTTTTTCACCCTAGTCATATGAGCTTTTAAAACGCGTAAATGCATTCAAAAGGTGCAGTTAAAGCTTGTTTGTACTTGTAAACATCTTTGGTGTAGTTTCTCACTCAAATGAATGCAAAGAAAGCGTAAATGCATTCAAAAGGTGGAGTTAAAGCTTGTTTGTACTTGTAAACATCCTTGGTGTAGTTTCTCCGTCAAATGAATGCAAACAAAGCTCTTTTAAAACGCGTAAATGCATTCAAAAGAAATTAAGAGAAAGCACCCAAATGCTTTGTTTGCATCCATTTGAGTGAGAAACTAGATGTATGAGCTTTTACATTCAATCTCTTTCACCCTAATCGTAAGAGCTGTTAAAACGCGTAAATACATTCAAAAGCTTGAGTTGAAGCTTGTTTGTACTTGTAAACATCCATGGTTAAGTTTCTCACTCAAATGAATGCACACAAGCATTTGGGTGCTTTCTCTTAATATACAACACAAGAGACCTCAATCTCTTTCACCCTAGTCATATGAGCTTTTAAAACGCGTAAATACATTCAAAACCTTGAATTGAAGCTTGTTTGTACTTGTAAACATCCTTGGTGTAGTTTCTCACTCCAATGAATGCAAACAAAGGTTTTGGATGCTTTCTCTGAAAATACAACACAAGTACTTGTAAACACCCAAACTGTTTAAAACGCGTATATGCATTCAAAACGCGTAAAGGCACCCAAACCCTAGATGTAAGAGCTGTTAAAACGCGTAAATGCATTTAAAAGCTTAAGTTGAAACTTGTTTGTACTTGTAAACATCCTTGGTGTAGTTTCTCACTCAAATGAATGCAAACAAACCATTTGGGTGATTTCTCTTAATATACAACACAAAAGAACTCAATCTCTTTCACCCTAGTTGTAAGAGCTGTTAATATGCGTAAATGCATTCAAAAGGTGGAGTTAAAGCTTGTTTGTGCTTGTAAACATCCTTGGTGTAGTTTCTCACTCAAATGAATGCAAACAATGCATTTGGGTGCTTTCTCTTAATATACAACACAAAAGAACTCAATCTCTTTCACCCTAGTTGTATGAGCTGTTAAAATGCGTAAATGCATTCAAAAGGTTAGAGTTGAAGCTTGTTTGTACTTGTAAACATCCTTGGTGTAGTTTGTCACTCAAATGAATGCAAACAAAGCATTTGGGTGCTTTCTCGTAATATACAACACAAAAGAACTCAATCTCTTTCACCCCAGTCGTAAGAGCTGTTAAAACGCGTAAATGCATTCAAAAGGTGGAGTTAAAGCTTGTTTGTACTTGTAAACCTCCTTGGTGTAGTTTCTCACTCAAATGAATGCAAACAAACCATTTGGGTGATTTCTCTTAATATACAACACAAAAGAACTCAATCTCTTTCATCCTAGTTGTAAGAGCTGTTAAAATGCGTAAATGCATTCAAAAGGTGGATGTTAAGCTTGTTTGTGCTTGTAAACATCCTTGGTGTAGTTTCTCACTCAAATGAATGCAAACAAAGCATTTGGGTGCTTTCTCTTAATATACAACACAAAAGAACTCAATCTCTTTCACCCTAGTTGTAAGAGCTGTTAAAATGCGTAAATACATTCAAAAGGTGGAGTTGAAGCTTGTTTGTACTTGTAAACATCCTTGGTGTAGTTTCTTACTCAAATAAATGCAAACAAAGCATTTGGGTGCTTTCTGTTAATATACAACACAAAAGAATTCAATCTCTTTCACCCTAGTCGTTACAGCTGTTAAAACGCGTAAATGCATTCAAAAGGTGGAGTTAAAGCTTGTTTGTACTTGTAAACATCCTTGGTGTAGTTTCTCACTCAAATGAATGCAAACAAAGCATTTGGGTGCTTTCTCTTAATATACAACACAAAAGAACTCAATCTCTTTCACCCTAGTTGTAAGAGCTGTTAAAACGCGTAAATGCATTCAAAAGGTGGAGTTCAAGCTTGTTTGTACTTGTAAACATCCTTGGTGTAGTTTCTCACTCAAATGAATGCAAACAAACCATTTGGGTGATTTCTCTTAATATACAACACAAAAGAACTCAATCTCTTTCACCCTAGTTGTAAGAGCTGTTAATATGCGTAAATGCATTCAAAAGGTGGAGTTAAAGCTTGTTTGTACTTGTAAACATCCTTGGTGTAGTTTCTCACTCAAATGAATGCAAACAATGCATTTGGGTGCTTTCTCTTAATATACAACACAAAAGAACTCAATCTCTTTCACCCTAGTTGTAAGAGCTGTTAAAATGCGTAAATGCATTCAAAAGGTTGGAGTTGAAGCTTGTTTGTGCTTGTAAACATCCTTGGTGTAGTTTCTCACTCAAATGAATGCAAACAAAGCATTTGGGTGCTTTCTCTTAATATACAACCCAAAAGAATTCAATCTCTTTCACCCTAGTCGTTAGAGCTGTTAAAACGCGTAAATGCATTCAAAAGGTGGAGTTAAAGCTTGTTTGTACTTGTAAACATACTTGGTGTAGTTTCTCACTCAAATGAATGCAAACAAAGCATTTGGGTGCTTTCTCTTAATATACAATACAAAAGACCTCAATCTCTTTCACCCTAATCGTAAGAGCTGTTAAAACGCGTAAATACATTCAAAAGCTTGAGTTGAAGCTTGTTTGTACTTGTAAACATCCATGGTTAAGTTTCTCACTCAAATGAATTTAAACAAGCATTTGGGTGCTTTCTCTTAATATACAACACAAAAGAACTCAATCTCTTTCACCCTAGTTGTAAGAGCTGTTAAAACGCGTAAATGCATTCAAAAGGTGGAGTTCAAGCTTGTTTGTACTTGTAAACATCTTTGGTGTAGTTTCTCCCTCAAATGAATGCAAACAAAGCATTTGGGTGCTTTCTCTTAATATACAACACAAAAGACCTCAATCTCTTTCACCCTAGTCGTATGAGGTTTTAAAACGCGTAAATGCATTCAAAAGCTTGAGTTGAAGCTTGTTTGCACTTGTAAACATCCTTGGTGTAGTTTCTCCCTCAAATGAATGCAAACAAAGCATTTGGGTGCTTTCTCTTAATATACAACACAAAAGAACTCAATCTCTTTCACCCTAGATGTAAGAGCTGTTAAAACGCATAAATGCATTCAAATGGTGGAGTTAAAGCTTGTTTGTACTTGAAAACATCCTTGGTGTAGTTTCTCACTCAAATGAATGCAAACAAAGCATTTGGGTGCTTTCTCTTAATATACAACACAAAAGAACTCAATCTTTTTCACCCTAGTCATATGAGCTTTTAAAACGCGTAAATGCATTCAAAAGGTGCAGTTAAAGCTTGTTTGTACTTGTAAACATCTTTGGTGTAGTTTCTCACTCAAATGAATGCAAAGAAAGCGTAAATGCATTCAAAAGGTGGAGTTAAAGCTTGGTGTAGTTTCTCCGTCAAATGAATGCAAACAAAGCTCTTTTAAAGCGCGTAAATGCATTCAAAAGAAACTAAGAGAAAGCACCCAAATGCTTTGTTTGCATCCATTTGAGTGAGAAACTAGATGTATGAGCTTTTACATTCAATCTCTTTCACCCTAATCGTAAGAGCTGTTAAAACGCGTAAATACATTCAAAAGCTTGAGTTGAAGCTTGTTTGTACTTGTAAACATCCATGGTTAAGTTTCTCACTCAAATGAATGCACACAAGCATTTGGGTGCTTTCTCTTAAAATACAACACAAGAGACCTCAATCTCTTTCACCCTCGTCATATGAGCTTTTAAAACGCGTAAATACTTTCAAAACCTTGAATTGAAGCTTGTTTGTACTTGTAAACATCCTTGGTGTAGTTTCTCACTCCAATGAATGCAAACAAAGGTTTTGGATGCTTTCTCTGAAAATACAACAAAAGTACTTGTAAACACCCAAACTGTTTAAAACGCGTATATGCATTCAAAACACGTAAATGCACCCAAACCCTAGATGTAAGAGCTGTTAAAACGCGTAAATGCATTCAAAAGCTTGAGTTGAAACTTCTTTGTACTTGTAAACATCCTTGGTGTAGTTTCTCACTCAAATGAATGCAAACAAACCATTTGGGTGATTTCTCTTAATATGCAACACAAAAGAATTCAATCTCTTTCACCCTAGTTTTAAGAGCTGTTAAAATGCGTAAATGCATTCAAAAGGTGGATTTAAAGCTTGTTTGTGCTTGTAAACATCCTTGATGTAGTTTCTCACTCAAATGAATGCAAACAAAGCATTTTGGTGCTTTCTCTTAATATACAACACAAAAGAACTCAATCTCTATCACCCTAGTTGTAAGAGCTGTTAAAATGCGTAAATACATTTAAAAGGTGGAGTTGAATCTAGTTTGTACTTGTAAACATCCTTGGTGTAGTTTCTTACTCAAAAAAATGCAAACAAAGCATTTGGGTGCTTTCTCTTAATATACAACACAAAAGAATTCAATCTCTTTCCCCCTAGTCGTTACAGCTGTTAAAACGCGTAAATGCATTCAAAAGGTGGAGTTAAAGCTTGTTTGTACTTGTAAACATCCTTGGTGTAGATTCACACTCAAATGAATGCAAACAAAGCATTTGGGTGCTTTCTCTTCATATACAACACAAAATACCTCAATCTCCTTCACCCTAATCGTAAGAGCTGTTAAAACGCGTAAATACATTCATAAGCTTGAATTGAAGCTTGTTTGTACTTGTAAACATCCTTGGTGTAGTTTCTCACTCTAATGAATGCAAACAAAGGTTTTGGATGCTTTCTCTGAAAATACAACACAAGTACTTGTAAACACCCAAACTGTTTAAAACGCGTATATGCATTCAAACCGCGTAAATGCACCCAAACCTTAGATGTAAGAGCTGTTAAAACACGTAAATGCATTAAAAAGCTTGAGTTGAAACTTGTTTGTACTTGTAAACATCCTTTGTGTAGTTTCTCACTCAAATGAATGCAAACAAACCATTTGGGTGATTTCTCTAAATATACAACACAAAAGAACTCAATCTTTTTCACCCTAGTTGTAAGAGCTGTTAAAACGCGTAAATGCATTCAAAAGGTGGAGTTAAAGCATGTTTGTACTTGTAAACATCCTTGGTGTAGTTTCACACTAATGCTTTGTTTGCATTCATTTGAGAAAGTACACATAAATTGTAGCATTTGAGTTTAAAGCTTTTGAATGCATTTACACGTTTTAAAAGTAATATTAACAAAAGAGAAAGCACCCAAATGTACTTTGGAATGCAGAACTCAATCTCTTTCACCCTAGTCGAATGAGGTTTTAAAACGCGTATATGCATTCAAAACGTGGAGTTAAAGCTTGTTTTTACTTGTAAACATCCTTGGTGTAGTTTCTCACTCAAATAAATGCAAACAAAGCATTTGGGTGCTTTCTCTTAATATACAACACAAAAGACCTCAATCTCTTTCACCCTAGTCGTATGAGGTTTTAAAACGCGTAAATGCTTTCAAAAGCTTGAGTTGAAGCTTGTTTGTACTTGTAAACATCCTTGGTGTAGTTTCTCCCTCAAATGAATGCAAACATAGAATTTTGGTGCTTTCTCTTAATATACAACAAAAAAGAACTCAATCTCTTTCACCCTAGATGTAAGAGCTGTTAAAACGCGTAAATGCATTCAAAAGGTGGAGTTAAAGCTTGTTTGTACTTGTAAACATCCTTGGTGTAGTTTCTCAGTCAAATGAATGCAAACAAAGCATTTGGGTGCTTTCTCTTAATATACAACACAAAAGACCTCAAATCTCTTTCACCCTACTCGTATTCATTTGTTTGCATTCATTTGAGTGTAAAACTACACCTAGGATGTTTACAAGTACAAACAAGCTTCAACTCAAGCTTTGGAATGCATTTACGCGTTTTAAAACCTCATACAACTAGGGTGAAAGAGATTGAGTTCTTTTGTGTTGTATATTAAGAGAAATCACCCAAATTGTTTGTTTGCATTCATTTGAGTGAGAAACTACACCAAGGATGTTTACAAGTACAAACAAGTTTCAACTCAAGCTTTTGAATGCATTTACGGGTTTTAAAAGCTCATATGACTAGGGCGAAAGAGATTGAGGTCTTTTGTGTTGTATATTAAGAGAAAGCACCCAAACGCTTTGTTTGCATTCATTTGAGTGAGAAACTACACCAAGGATGTTTACAAGTACAAACAAGCTTTAACTCCACCTTTTGAATGCATTTACGCGTTTTAACAGCTCTTACATCTAGGGTGAAAGAGATTGAGTTCTTTTGTGTTGTATATTAAGAGAAAGCACCCAAATGCTTTGTTTGCATTCATTTGAGGGAGAAACTACACCAAGGATGTTTTCAAGTACAAACAAGCTTTAACTCGTAAAATTACAACACAAAAGAACTCAATCTCTTTCACCCTAATAGGCAAAAAGGTGAG
Source organism: Tetragonia tetragonoides (assembly GCA_038025085.1). Lineage (NCBI taxonomy): Eukaryota > Viridiplantae > Streptophyta > Magnoliopsida > Caryophyllales > Aizoaceae > Tetragonia > Tetragonia tetragonoides. Next base: position 23,475,393 of record CM076154.1, read on the forward strand.
AAACTACACCAAAGATGTAATACAACAAAAGCTTGAGTTCAAGCTTGTTTGTAGTTCAAAAACTACACCATATTCTTGTAAACATCCTTGGTTAAGTTTCTCACTCAAATGAATGCAAACAAATTATCTTAGAGTGAGAAACTACATTTCTCTTAATTTACGGCTAAATGCATTCAAAACTGGATTGGATTATACATTTAGGAGAAACTACACAAAGGATGTTTACAAGTACAAACAAGCTTCAACTCAAGCTTTTGAATGCATTTACGCGTTTTGAATGCAATTACGCGTTTTAACAGCTCTTACGACTAGGGTGAAAGAGATTGAGTTCTTTTGTGTTGTATATTAAGAGAAAGCACCCAAATGCTTTGTTTGCATTCATTTGAGTTAAAAAGTACACCAAGGATGTTTACAAGTACAAACAAGCTTTAACTCCACTTTTTGAATGCATTTACGCGTTTTAACAGCTCTTACATCTAGGGTGAAAGAGATTGAGTTATTTTGTGTTGTATATTAAGAGAAAGCACCCAAATGCTTTGTTTGCATTCATTTGAGTGAGAAACTTAACCAAGGATGTTTACAAGTACAAACAAGCTTCAACTCAAGCTTGTGAATGTATTTACGCGTTTTAACAGCTCATATGACTAGGGTGAAAGAGTTTGAGGTCTTTTGTGTTGTATATTAAGAGAAAGCACCCAAATGCTTTGTTTGCATTCATTTGAGTGACAAACTACACCAAGGATGTTTACAAGTACAAACAAGCTTCAACTCCACCATTTGAATGCATTTACGCATTTTAACAGCTCTTACAACTAGGAGGAAAGAGATTGAGTTCTTTTGTGTTGTATATTAAGAGAAAGCACCCAAATGCTTTGTTTGCATTCATTTGAGTGAGAAACTACACCGAGGATGTTTACAAACACAAACAAGCTTTAACTCCACCTTTTGAATGCATTTACGCATTTTAACAGCTCTTACAACTAGGGTGAATAAGATTGAGTTCTTTTGTGTTGTATATTAAGAGAAAGCACCCAAATACTTTGTTTGCATTCATTTGAGTGAGAAACTTAACCAAGGATGTTTACAAGTACAAACAAGCTTCAACTCAAGCTTTTGAATGCATTTACGCGTTTTAAAAGCTCATATGACTAGGGTGAAAAAGATTGAGTTCTTTTGTGTTGTATTTTCAGAGAAAGCACCCAAAGCTTTGTTTGCATTCATTGGAGTGAGAAACTACACCAAGAATGTTTACAAGTACAAACAAGCTTCAACTCAAGCTTTTGAATGCATTTACGCGTTTTAAAAGCTCATATGACTAGGGTGAAAGAGATTGAGGTCTTTTGTGTTGTATATTAAGAGAAATCACCCAAATGCTTTGTTTGCATTCATTTGAGTGAAAACTACACCAAGGATGTTTGCAAGTACAAACAAGCTTTGACTCCACCTTTTGAATGCATTTACGCTTTTTAACAGCTCTTACGACTAAGGTGAAAGAGATTGAGTTCTTTTGCGTTGTATATTAAGAGAAAGCACCCAAATGCTTTGTTTGCATTCATTTGAGTGAGAAACTACACCAGGGATGTTTACAAGTACAAACAAGCTTTAACTCCACCTTTTGAATGCATTTACGCGTTTTAACAGCTCTTACATCTAGGGTGAAAGAGATTGAGTTCTTTTGTGTTGTATATTAAGAGAAAGGACCCAAATGCTTTGTTTGCATTCATTTGAGGGAGAAACTACACCAAGGATGTTTTCAAGTACAAACAAGCTTTAACTCATAAACTTACAACACAAAAGAACTCAATCTCTTTCACCCTAATAGGCAAAAAGGTGAGAAACTACACCAAAGATGTAATACAACAAAAGCTTGAGTTCAAGCTTGTTTGTAGTTCAAAAACTACACCATATTCTTGTAAACATCCTTGGTTAAGTTTCTCACTCAAATGAATGCAAACAAATTATCTTAGAGTGAGAAACTACATTTCTCTTAATTTACGGCTAAATGCATTCAAAACTGGATTGATTTATACATTTAAGAGAAACTACACAAAGGATGTTTACAAGTACAAACAAGCTTCAACTCAAGCTTTTGAATGCATTTACGCATTTTGAATGCAATTACGCGTTTTAACAGCTCTTACGACTAGGGTGAAAGAGATTGAGTTCTTTTGTGTTGTATATTAAGAGAAAGCACCCAAATGCTTTGTTTGCATTCATTTGAGTTAGAAAGTACACCAAGGATGTTTACAAGTACAAACAAGCTTTAACTCCACCTTTTGAATGCATTTACGCGTTTTAACAGCTCTTACATCTAGGGTGAAAGAGATTGAGTTCTTTTATGTTGTATATTAAGAGAAAGCACCCAAATGCTTTGTTTGCATTCATTTGAGTGAGAAACATAACCAAGGATGTTTACAAGTACAAACAAGCTTCAACTCAAGCTTTTGAATGTATTTACGCGTTTTAACAGCTCATATGACTAGGGTGAAAGAGTTTGAGGTCTTTTGTGTTGTATATTAAGAGAAAGCACCCAAATGCTTTGTTTACATTCATTTGAGTGTGAAACTACACCAAGGATGTTTACAAGTAAAAACAAGCTTTAAATCCACCTTTTGAATGCATTTACGCGTTTTAACAGCTTTTACGACTAGGGTGAAAGAGATTGAGTTCTTTTGTGTTGTATTTTCAGAGAAAGCACCCAAAAGCTTTGTTTGCATTCATTGGAGTGAGAAACTACACCAAGGATGTTTACAAGCGCTTTTAAAACGTGTTTACAAGTACATACTTAATACTTGTGTTGTATATTAAGAGAACGCACCCAAATGTTTTCTTTGCATTCATTTGAGTGAGAAACTACACCAAAGATGTTTACAAGTACCAACAAGGTTCAACATAAGCGTTTGAATGCATATACGCGTTTTAAAACCTTATACGACTAGGGTGAAAGAAATTGAGTTATTTGGTGTTGTATTTTCAGAGAAAGCACCCAAAAGCTTTGTTTGCATTCATTGGAGTGAGAAACTACACCAAGGATGTTTACAAGTACAAACAAGCTTCAACTCAAGCTTTTGAATGTATTTACGTGTTTTAATAGCTCTTACGACTAGGGTGAAAGAAATTGAGGTCTTTTGTGTTGTATATTAAGAGAAAGCACCCAAATGCTTTGTTTGCATTCATTTGAGTGAGAAACTACACCAAGGATGTTTACAAGCACAAAAAAGCTTTAACTCCAACATTTGAATGCATTTACGCATTTTAACAGCTCTTACAACTAGGGTGAAAAAGATTGAGTTCTTTTGTGTTGTATATTAAGAGAAAGCACCCAAATCCTTTGTTTGCATTTATTTGAGTGAGAAACTTAACCAAGGATGTTTACAAGTACAATCAAGCTTCAACTCAAGCTTTTGAATGCATTTACGCGTTTTAAAAGCTCATATGACTAGGGTGAAAAAGATTGAGTTCTTTTGTGTTGTATTTTCAGAGAAAGCACCCAAAAGCTTTGTTTGCATTCATTGGAGTGAGAAACTACACCAAGAATTTTTACAAGTACAAACAAGCTTCAACTCAAGCTTTTGAATGCATTTACGCGTTTTAAAAGCTCATATGACAAGGGTGAAAGAGATTGAGATCTTTTGTGTTGTATATTAAGAGAAATCACCCAAATGCTTTGTTTGCATTCATTTGAGTGAAAATTACACCAAGGATGTTTATAAGTACAAACAAGCTTTGACTCCACCTTTTGAATGCATTTACGCGTTTTAATAGCTCTTACGACTAAGGTGAAAGAGATTGAGTTCTTTTCTGTTGTATATTAAGAGAAAGCACCCAAATGCTTTGTTTGCATTCATTTGAGTGAGAAACATAACCAAGGATGTTTACAAGTACAAACAAACTTCAACTCAAGCTTTTGAATGTATTTACGCGTTTTAACAGCTCATATGACTAGGGTGAAAGAGTTTGAGGTCTTTTGTGTTGTATATTAAGAGAAAGCACCCAAATGCTTTGTTTGCATTCATTTGAGTGTGAAACTACACCAAGGATGTTTACAAGTAAAAACAAGCTTTAAATCCACCTTTTGAATGCATTTACGCGTTTTAACAGCTTTTACGACTACGGTGAAAGAGATTGAGTTCTTTTGTGTTGTATTTTCAGAGAAAGCACCCAAAAGCTTTGTTTGCATTCATTGGAGTGAGAAACTACACCAAGGATGTTTACAAGCACTTTTAAAACGTGTTTACAAGTACATACTTAATACTTGTGTTGTATATTAAGAGAACGCACCCAAATGTTTTCTTTGCATTCATTTGAGTGAGAAACTACACCAAAGATGTTTACAAGTACCAACAAGGTTCAACTTAAGCGTTTGAATGCATATACGCGTTTTAAAACCTTATACGACTAGGGTGAAAGAAATTGAGTTATTTGGTGTTGTATTTTCAGAGAAAGCACCCAAAAGCTTTGTTTGCATTCACTGGAGTGAGAAACTACACCAAGGATGTTTACAAGTACAAACAAGCTTCAACTCAAGCTTTTGAATGTATTTACGTGTTTTAATAGCTCTTACGACTAGGGTGAAAGAAATTGAGGTCTTTTGTGTTGTATATTAAGAGAAAGCACCCAAATGCTTTGTTTGCATTCATTTGAGTGAGAAACTACACCAAGGATGTTTACAAGCACAAAAAAGCTTTAACTCCAACTTTTGAATGCATTTACGCATTTTAACAGCTCTTACAACTAGGGTGAAAAAGATTGAGTTCTTTTATGTTGTATATTAAGAGAAAGCACCCAAATCCTTTGTTTGCATTTATTTGAGTGAGAAACTTAACCAAGGATGTTTACAAGTACAATCAAGCTTCAACTCAAGCTTTTGAATGCATTTACGCGTTTTAAAAGCTCATATGACTAGGGTGAAAAAGATTGAGTTCTTTTGTGTTGTATTTTCAGAGAAAGCACCCAAAAGCTTTGTTTGCATTCATTGGAGTGAGAAACTACACCAAGAATTTTTACAAGTACAAACAAGCTTCAACTCAAGCTTTTGAATGCATTTACGCGTTTTAAAAGCTCATATGACTAGGGTGAAAGAGATTGAGATCTTTTGTGTTGTATATTAAGAGAAATCACCCAAATGCTTTGTTTGCATTCATTTGAGTGAAAATTACACCAAGGATGTTTACAAGTACAAACAAGCTTTGACTCCACCTTTTGAATGCATTTACGCGTTTTAACAGCTCTTCCGACTAAGGTGAAAGAGATTGAGTTCTTTTGTGTTGTATTTTCAGTGAAAGCACCCAAAAGCTTTGTTTGCATTCATTGGAGTGAGAAACTACACCAAGGATGTTTACAAGAGCTTTTAAAACGTGTTGACAAGTACATACATAATACTTTTGTTGTATATTAAGAGAACGCACCCAAATATTTTCTTTGCATTCATTTGAGTGAGAAACTACACCAAAGATGTTTACAAGTACCAACAAGCTTCAACTTAAGCTTTTGAATGCATATACGCGTTTTAAAACCTGATACGACTAGGGTGAATGAGATTGAGTTCTTTTGTGTTGTATTTTCAGAGAAAGCACCCAAAAGCTTTGTTTGCATTCATTGGAGTGAGAAACTACACCAAGGATGTTTACAAGTACAAACAAGCTTCAACTCAAGCTTTTGAATGTATTTACGCGTTTTAACAGCTGTTACGACTAGGGTGAAAGAGATTCAGTTCTTTTCTGTTGTATATTAAGAGAAAGCAACGAAAAGCTTTGTTTGCATTCATTTCAGTGAGAAACTACACCAAGAATGATTACAAGTACAAACAAGCTTTAACTCAAGCTTTTGAATGCATTTACGCATTTTAACAGCTCTTACAACTGGGGTGAAAGAGATTGAGTTCTTTTGTGTTGTATATTAAGAGAAATCACCCAAGTGGTTTGTTTGTATTCATTTGAGTGAGAAACTACACCAAGGATGTTTTTAAGTACAAACAAGTTTCAACTCAAGCTTTTGAATGCATTTACGCGTTTAAAAGCTCATATGACTAGGGTGAAAGAGATTGAGGTCTTTTGTGTTGTATATTAAGAGGAAGCACCCAAATGCTTTGTTTGCATTCATTTGAGTGAGAAACTACACCAAGGATGTTTACAAGTACAAACAATCTTTAACTCCACCTTTTGAATGCATTTACGCGTTTTAACAGCTCTTATGACTAAGGTGAAAGAGATTGAGTTCTTTTGCGTTGTATATTAAGAGAAAGCACCCAAATGCTTTGTTTGCATTCAATTGAGTGAGAAACTACACCAAAGATGTTTACAAGTACAAACAAGCTTCAACTCCACCTTTTGAATGCATTTACGCATTTTAACAGCTCTTACAACCAGGTTGAAAGAGATTGAGTTCTTTTGTGTTGTATATTAAGAGAAAGCACCCAAATGCTTTGTTTGCATTCATTTGAGTGAGAAACTACACCGAGGATGTTTACAAACACAAACAAGCTTTAACTCCACCTTTTGAATGCATTTACGCATTTTAACAGCTCTTACAACGAGGGTGAAATAGATTGAGTTCTTTTGTGTTATATATTAAGAGAAAGCACCCAAATACTTTGTTTGCATTCATTTGAGTGAGAAACTTAACCAAGGATGTTTACAAGTACAAACACGCTTCGACTCAAGCTTTTGAATGCATTTACGCGTTTCAAAAGCTCATATGACTAGGGTGAAAAAGATTGAGTTCTTTTGTGTTGTATTTTCAGAGAAAGCACCCAAAGCTTTGTTTGAATTCATTGGAGTGAGAAACTACACCAAGAATGTTTACAAGTACAAACAAGCTTGAACTCAAGCTTTTGAATGCATTTACGCGTTTTAAAAGCTCATATGACTAGGGCGAAAGAGATTGAGGTCTTTTGTGTTGTATATTAAGAGAAATCACCCAAATGCTTTGTTTGCATTCATTTGAGTGAAAACTACACCAAGGATGTTTACAAGTACAAACAAGCTTTGACTCCACCTTTTGAATGCATTTACGCGTTTTAACAGCTCTTACGACTAAGGTGAATGAGATTGAGTTCTTTTGTGTTGTATTTTCAGAGAAAGCACCCAAAAGCTTTGTTTGCATTCATTGGAGTGAGAAACTACACCAAGGATGTTTACAAGTACAAACAAGCTTCAACTCAAGCTTTTGAATGTATTTACGCATTTTAACTGCTCTTACGACTAGGGTGAAAGAGATTCAGTTCTTTTCTGTTGTATATTAAGAGAAAGCAACCAATAGCTTTGTTTGCATTCATTTCAGTGAGAAAGTACACCAAGAATGATTACAAGTACAAACAAGCTTCAACTCAAGCTTTTGAATGCATTTACGCATTTTAACAGCTCTTACAACTAGGGTGAAAGAGATTGAGTTCTTTTGTGTTGTATATTAAGAGAAATCACCAAGTGGTTTGTTTGCATTCATTTGAGTGAGAAACTACACCAAGGATGTTTTTAAGTACAAACAAGTTTCAACTCAAGCTTTTGGATGCATTTACGCGTTTTAAAAGCTCATATGACTAGGGTGAAAGAGATTGAGATCTTTTGTGTTGTATATTAAGAGAAATCACCCAAATGCTTTGTTTGCATTCATTTGAGTGAAAATTACACCAAGGATGTTTACAAGTACAAACAAGCTTTGACTCCACCTTTTGAATGCATTTACGCGTTTTAACAGCTCTTACGACTAAGGTGAAAGAGATTGAGTTCTTTTCTGTTGTATATTAAGAGAAAGCACCCAAATGCTTTGTTTGCATTCATTTGAGTGAGAAACATAACCAAGGATGTTTACAAGTACAAACAAGCTTCAACTCAAGCTTTTGAATGTATTTACGCGTTTTAACAGCTCATATGACTAGGGTGAAAGAGTTTGAGGTCTTTTGTGTTGTATATTAAGAGAAAGCACCCAAATGCTTTGTTTGCATTCATTTGAGTGTGAAACTACACCAAGGATGTTTACAAGTAAAAACAAGCTTTAAATCCACCTTTTGAATGCATTTACGCGTTTTAACAGCTTTTACGACTAGGGTGAAAGAGATTGAGTTCTTTTGTGTTGTATTTTCAGAGAAAGCACCCAAAAGCTTTGTTTGCATTCATTGGAGTGAGAAACTACACCAAGGATGTTTACAAGCACTTTTAAAACGTGTTTACAAGTACATACTTAATACTTGTGTTGTATATTAAGAGAACGCACCCAAATGTTTTCTTTGCATTCATTTGAGTGAGAAACTACACCAAAGATGTTTACAAGTACCAACAAGGTTCAACTTAAGCGTTTGAATGCATATACGCGTTTTAAAACCTTATACGACTAGGGTGAAAGAAATTGAGTTATTTGGTGTTGTATTTTCAGAGAAAGCACCCAAAGGCTTTGTTTGCATTCATTGGAGTGAGAAACTACACCAAGGATGTTTACAAGTACAAACAAGCTTCAACTCAAGCTTTTGAATGTATTTACGTGTTTTAATAGCTCTAACGACTAGGGTGAAAGAAATTGAGGTCTTTTGTGTTGTATATTAAGAGAAAGCACCCAAATGCTTTGTTTGCATTCATTTGAGTGAGAAACTACACCAAGGATGTTTACAAGCACAAAAAAGCTTTAACTCCATCTTTTGAATGCATTTACGCATTTTAACAGCTCTTACAACTAGGGTGAAAAAGATTGAGTTCTTTTGTGTTGTATATTAAGAGAAAGCACCCAAATCCTTTGTTTGCATTTATTTGAGTGAGAAACTTAACCAAGGATGTTTACAAGTACAATCAAGCTTCAACTCAAGCTTTTGAATGCATTTACGCGTTTTAAAAGCTCATATGACTAGGGTAAAAAAGATTGAGTTCTTTTGTGTTGTATTTTCAGAGAAAGCACCCAAAAGCTTTGTTTGCATTCATTGGAGTGAGAAACTACACCAAGAATTTTTACAAGTACAAACAAGCTTCAACTCAAGCTTTTGAATGCATTTACGCGTTTTAAAAGCTCATATGACTAGGGTGAAAGAGATTGAGATCTTTTGTGTTGTATATTAAGAGAAATCACCCAAATGCTTTGTTTGCATTCATTTGAGTGAAAATTACACCAAGGATGTTTACAAGTACAAACAAGCTTTGACTCCACCTTTTGAATGCATTTACGCGTTTTAACAGCTCTTACGACTAAGGTGAAAGAGATTGAGTTCTTTTGTGTTGTATTTTCAGTGAAAGCACCCAAAAGCTTTGTTTGCATTCATTGGAGTGAGAAACTACACCAAGGATGTTTACAAGAGCTTTTAAAACGTGTTGACAAGTACATACATAATACTTCTGTTGTATATTAAGAGAACGCACCCAAATATTTTCTTTGCATTCATTTGAGTGAGAAACTACACCAAAGATGTTTACAAGTACCAACAAGCTTCAACTTAAGCTTTTGAATGCATATACGCGTTTTAAAACCTGATACGACTAGGGTGAATGAGATTGAGTTCTTTTGTGTTGTATTTTCAGAGAAAGCACCCAAAAGCTTTGTTTGCATTCATTGGAGTGAGAAACTACACCAAGGATGTTTACAAGTACAAACAAGCTTCAACTCAAGCTTTTGAATGTATTTACGCGTTTTAACAGCTCTTACGACTAGGGTGAAAGAGATTCAGTTCTTTTCTGTTGTATATTAAGAGAAAGCAACGAAAAGCTTTGTTTGCATTCATTTTAGTGAGAAACTACACCAAGAATGATTACAAGTACAAACAAGCTTTAACTCAAGCTTTTGAATGCATTTACGCATTTTAACAGCTCTTACAACTGGGGTGAAAGAGATTGAGTTCTTTTGTGTTGTATATTAAGAGAAATCACCCAAGTGGTTTGTTTGTATTCATTTGAGTGAGAAACTACACCAAGGATGTTTTTAAGTACAAACAAGTTTCAACTCAAGCTTTTGAATGCATTTACGCGTTTAAAAGCTCATATGACTAGGGTGAAAGAGATTGAGGTCTTTTGTGTTGTATATTAAGAGGAAGCACCCAAATGCTTTGTTTGCATTCATTTGAGTGAGAAACTACACCAAGGATGTTTACAAGTACAAACAATCTTTAACTCCACCTTTTGAATGCATTTACGCGTTTTAACAGCTCTTATGACTAAGGTGAAAGAGATTGAGTTCTTTTGCGTTGTATATTAAGAGAAAGCACCCAAATGCTTTGTTTGCATTCAATTGAGTGAGAAACTACACCAAGGATGTTTACAAGTACAAACAAGCTTCAACTCCACCTTTTGAATGCATTTACGCATTTTAACAGCTCTTACAACCAGGTTGAAAGAGATTGAGTTCTTTTGTGTTGTATATTAAGAGAAAGCACCCAAATGCTTTGTTTGCATTCATTTGAGTGAGAAACTACAACGAGGATGTTTACAAACACAAACAAGCTTTAACTCCACCTTTTGAATGCATTTACGCATTTTAACAGCTCTTACAACGAGGGTGAAATAGATTGAGTTCTTTTGTGTTATATATTAAGAGAAAGCACCCAAATACTTTGTTTGCATTCATTTGAGTGAGAAACTTAACCAAGGATGTTTACAAGTACAAACACGCTTCGACTCAAGCTTTTGAATGCATTTACGCGTTTCAAAAGCTCATATGACTAGGGTAAAAAGATTGAGTTCTTTTGTGTTGTATTTTCAGAGAAAGCACCCAAAGCTTTGTTTGAATTCATTGGAGTGAGAAACTACACCAAGAATGTTTACAAGTACAAACAAGCTTGAACTCAAGCTTTTGAATGCATTTACGCGTTTTAAAAGCTCATATGACTAGGGCGAAAGAGATTGAGGTCTTTTGTGTTGTATATTAAGAGAAATCACCCAAATGCTTTGTTTGCATTCATTTGAGTGAAAACTACACCAAGGATGTTTACAAGTACAAACAAGCTTTGACTCCACCTTTTGAATGCATTTACGCGTTTTAACAGCTCTTACGACTAAGGTGAATGAGATTGAGTTCTTTTGTGTTGTATTTTCAGAGAAAGCACCCAAAAGCTTTGTTTGCATTCATTGGAGTGAGAAACTACACCAAGGATGTTTACAAGTACAAACAAGCTTCAACTCAAGCTTTTGAATGTATTTACGCATTTTAACTGCTCTTACGACTAGGGTGAAAGAGATTCAGTTCTTTTCTGTTGTATATTAAGAGAAAGCAACCAAAAGCTTTGTTTGCATTCATTTCAGTGAGAAAGTACACCAAGAATGATTACAAGTACAAACAAGCTTCAACTCAAGCTTTTGAATGCATTTACGCATTTTAACAGCTCTTACAACTAGGGTGAAAGAGATTGAGTTCTTTTGTGTTGTATATTAAGAGAAATCACCATGTGGTTTGTTTGCATTCATTTGAGTGAGAAACTACACCAAGGATGTTTTTAAGTACAAACAAGTTTCAACTCAAGCTTTTGAATGCATTTACGCGTTTTAAAAGCTCATATGACTAGGGTGAAAGAGATTAAGGTCTTTTGTGTTGTATATTAAGAGGAAGCACTCAAATGCTTTGTTTGCATTCATTTGAGTGAGAAACTACACCAAGGATGTTTACAAGTACAAACATGCTTTAACTCCACCTTTTGAATGCATTTACGCGTTTTAACAGCTCTTACATCTAGGGTGAAAGAGATTGAGTTCTTTTGTATTGTATATTAAGAGAAAGTACCCAAATGCTTTGTTTGCATTCATTTGAGTGCGAAACTTAACCAAGTATGTTTACAAGTACAATCAAGCTTCAACTCAAGCTTTTGAATGCATTTACGCGTTTTAAAAGCTCATATGACTCGGGTGAAAAAGATTGAGTTCTTTTGTGTTGTATTTTCAGAGAAAGCACCCAAAAGCTTTGTTTGCAATCATTGGAGTGAGAAACTACACCAAGAATGTTTACAAGTACAATCAAGCTTCAACTCAAGCTTTTGAATGCATTTACGCGTTTTAAAAGCTCATATGACTAGGGTGAAAAAGATTGAGTTCTTTTGTTTTGTATTTTCAGAGAAAGCACCCAAAAGCTTTGTTTGCATTCATTGGAGTGAGAAACTACACCAAGGATGTTTACAAGAGCTTTTAAAACGTGTTGACAAGTACATACTTAATACTTCTGTTGTATATTAAGAGAACGCACCCAAATGTTTTCTTTGCATTCATTTGAGTGAGAAACTACACCAAAGATGTTTACAAGTACCAACAAGCTTCAACTTAAGCTTTTGAATGCATATACGCGTTTTAAAACCTCATACGACTAGGGTGAAAGAGATTGAGGTCTTTTGTGTTGTATATTAAGAGGAAGCACACAAATGCTTTGTTTGCAATCATTTGAGTGAGAAACTACACCAAGGATGTTTACAAGTACAAACAATCTTTAACTCCACCTTTTGAATGCATTTACGCGTTTTAACAGCTCTTACGACTAAGGTGAAAGAGATTGAGTTCTTTTGCGTTGTATATTAAGAGAAAGCACCGAAATGCTTCGTTTGCATTCATTTGAGTGAGAAACTACACCAAGGATGTTTACAAGTACAAACAAGCTTTGTTTGCATTCATTGGAGTGTGAAACTACACCAAGGATGTTTACAAGTATAAACAAGCTTTAACTCCACCTTTTGAATGCATTTACGCGTTTTAACAGCTCTTACGACTAGGGTGAAAGAGATTGAGTTCTTTTGTGTTGTATTTTCAGAGAAAGCACCCAAAAGCTTTGTTTGCATTCATTGGAGTGAGAAACTACACCAAGGATGTTTACAAGTACAAACAAGCTTCAACTCAAAATTTTGAATGTATTCACAATCAAATGAATGCAAATAAAGCATTTGTGTGCTTTCTCTTAACAGAAAAGAACTCAATCTCTTTCACCCTAGTCGTAAGAGCTGTTAAAACGCGTAAATACATTTAAAAGCTTGAGTTGAAGCTTGTTTGTACTTGTAAACAGCCTTGGTGTAGTTTCTCACTCCAATGAATGCAAACAAAGCTTTTGGGTGCTTTCTCTGAAAATACAACACAAAAGAACTCAATCTCTTTCACCCTAGTCGTAAGAGCTGTTAAAACGCGTAAATGCATTCAAAAGCTTAAGTTGAAGCTTGTTAGTACTTGTAAACATCTTTGGTGTAGTTTCTCACTCAAATGAATGCAAAGAAAACATTTGGGTGCGTTCTCTTAATATACAACACAAAAGAAATCAATCTATTTCACCCTTGTCGTATGAGCTTTTAAAACGCTTAAATGCATTCAAAAGCTTGAGTTCAAGCTTGTTTGTAGTTGTAAAAATCCTTGGGGTAGTTTCACACTCAAATGAATGCAAACAAAGCATTTGGGTGCTTTTTCTTAACCTTGCGTTGAAGCTTGTTTGTACTTGTAAACACAAAAGAGATTGAGTTTCTCACACTAATGAATGCAAACAAAGCTTTTGGATGCTTTCTCTTAAAATATAACAGAAAAGAACTCAAGCTTTTTCACCCTAGTCATATAAGCTTTTAAAACGCGAAAATGCATTCAAAAGCTTGAGTTGAAACTTGTTTGTGCTTGTAAACATCCTTGGTGTAGTTTCTCACTCAAATGAATGCAAACAAAGGATTTGGTGCTTTCTCTTAATATACAACACAAAAGAACTCAATCTCTTTCACCCTAGATCTAAGAGCTGTTAAAACGCGTAAATGCATTCAAAAGGTGGAGTTAAAGCTTGTTTGTACTTGTAAACATCCTTGGTGTAGTTTCTCACTCAAATGAATGCAAACAAAGCATTTGGGTGCTTTCTCTTAATATACAACACAAAAGATCTCAATCTCTTTCACCCTAATCGTAAGAGCTGTTAAAACCCGTAAATACATTCAAAAGCTTGAGTTGAAGCTTGTTTGTACTTGTAAACATCCTAGGTGCAGTTTCACACTCAAATATATCCAAACAAAGTATTTGGATGCTTTCTCTTAATGTACAACACAAAAGAACTCAAATCTTTTTCACCCTAGTCGTATGAGATTTTAAAACGCGTATATGCATTCAAAAGGTGGAGTTAAAGCTTGTTTGTACATGTAAACATCCTTGGTGTATTTTCTCACTTAAATGAATGCAAATAAAGCATCTGGGTGCAATCTCTTAATTTTCAACACAAAAGAACTCAATCTCTTTCACCCTAGTCGTATGCGCTTTTAAAACGCGTAAATGCATTCAAAAGCTTAAGTTGAAGCTTGTTTGTACTTGTAAACATCCTTGGTGTAGTTTCTCACTTAAATGAATGCAAACAAAGCATCTGAGTGCTTTCTCTTAATTTTCAACACAAAAGAACTCAATCTCTTTCACCCTAGTCGTAACTGCTGTTAAAACGCGTAAATGTATTCAAAACACGTAAATGCATTCAAAAGCTTGAGTTGAAGCTTGTTTATACTTATAAACATCCTTGGTGTAGTTTCTCCTCAAATGAATGCAAACAAAGCATCTGGGTGATTTCGCTTAGTATACAACTCAAAAGAACTCAATCTCTTTCACCCTAGTCGTAAGAGCCGTTAAAACGCGTAAAGGCATTCAAAACGCGTAAATACATTCAAAACCTTGAGTTGAAGCTTGTTTGTACTTGTAAACATCCTTGGTATAGTTTCTCACTCACCCAAATGCTTTGTTTGCATTCATTTCAGTGAGAAACTACACCAAGGATGTTTACAAGTACAAATAAGGTTTACCTCCACCTATTGAATGCATTTACACGTTTTAACGGCTCTTACATCTAGCGTGAAAGAGATTGAGGTCTTTTGTGTTGTATATTAAGAGTAATCACACAAATGCTTTGTTTGCATTCATTTGAGTGAGAAACTACACCAAGAATGTTTACAAGTACAAACAAGCTTCAACTCAAGCTTTTGAATGCATTTACGCGTTTTAAAAGCTCATATGACTAGGGTGAAAGAGATTGAGTTCTTTTGTGTTGTATATGAAGAGAAAGCAACCAAATGTTTTGTTTGCATTCATTTCAGTGAGAAACTACACCAAGAATGTTTACAAGTACAAACAAGCTTCTACTCAAACTTTTGAATGCATTTACGCGTTTTAAAACCTCATATGACTAGGGTGAAAAAGATTGAGTTCTTTTGTGTTGTATATTAAGAGAAAGTACCCAAATGCTTTGTTTGCATTCATTTGAGTGAGAGACTTAGCCAAGGATGTTTACAAGTACAAACAAGCTTCAACTCAAGCTTTTGAATGTATTTACGCGTTTTAAAAGCTCTTACGATTAGGGTGAAAGAGATTCAGGTCTTTTGTGTTGTATATTAAGAGAAAGCACCCAAATGCTTTGTTTGCATTTATTTGAGTGAGAAACTACACCAAGGATGTTTACAAGTACAAACAAGCTTTAACTCCACCTTTTGAATGCATTTACGCGTTTTAACAGCTCTTACATCTAGGTTGAAAGAGATTGAGTTCTTTTGTGTTGTATATTAAGAGAAAGCACCCAAATGCTTTGTTTGCATACATTTGAGTGAGAAACTACGCCAAGGATGTTTATAAGTACAAACAACCTTCAACTCAAGCTTTTGAATGCATTTACGCGTTTTGAATGCATTTACGTATTTTAACAACTCTTACAACTAGGGTGAAAGAGATTGAGTTCTTTTGTGTTGTATATTAAGAGAAAGCACCCAAATGCTTTGTTTGCATTCATTTGAGTGAGAAACTACACCAAGGATGTTTACAAGCACAAACAAGCTTTAACTCCACCTTTTGAATGCATTTACACATTTTAACAGCTCTTTCAACTAGGGTGAAGGAGATTGAGTTCTTTTGTGTTGTATATTAAGAGAAATCACCCAAATGGTTTGTTTGCATTCATTTGAGTGAGAAACTACACCAAAGATGTTTACAAGTACAAACAAGTTTCAACTCAAGCTTTTGAATGCATTTACGCGTTTTAACTGCTCTTACGACTATGGTGTTAGAGATTAAGTTCTTTTGTGTTGTATATTAAGAGAAAGCACCCAAATGCTGTGTTTGCATTCATTTGAGTGAGAAACTACACCAAGGATGTTTACAAGTACAAACACGCTTTAACTCCACCTTTTGAATGCATTTACGCGTTTTAACAGCTCTTACATCTAGGGTGAAAGAGATTGAGTTCTTTTGTGTTGTATTTTAAGAGAAAGCAATCAAAAGCTTGAGTTGAAGCTTGTATGTACTTGTAAACATCCTTGGTGTAGTTTCTCACTCCAATGAATTCAAGCAAAGCTTTTGGGTGCTTATTCTGAAAATACAACACAAAAGAACTCAATCTCTTCCACCCTAGTCGTATGAGGTTTTAAAACGCGTATATGCATTCAAAAGCTTGAGTTGAAGCTTGTTTGTACTTGTAAACATCGTTGGTATAGTTTCTCACTCAAATGATTGCAAACAAAGCATCTGGGTGCTTTCTCTTACTATACGACACAAAAGAACTCAATCTCTTTCTTTTTTTTTGGTGCAAGTCAGAAATTGTATTATTGCTAGCTGTAACGTAACAAGATTACAGCCCATAGGCAATGCAGATCCAAGGCCACCTACTTAGGTAGGGTTCCTTTTTCCTACATCCCTTTACTACCTTACATACCTAGAGTCAACCTGGCGCAACTCACTACAAGTAGTGGTTCACCATCTCTGTAAACATAACAAATTACAAAAATCATTTCTGACTTACAGCAAAATACAAAAACTTAATGTGCTAAATTATTACAACTTCTTCTAGCCTTTCTGATCTGCTGGATTCTGTTTGTTCCTCACTCTGCCTGGCTTCAGCAAACTGCTACTGATTCCCTGCTGAAACCTGCTGCCTGAATTCTGTACAGGTTCTCATGCCTTGCAGAATTGCTGGATTCTCTGCTGAAAACCTGATATATTCTCTGGTCCTTGCTGGTTAATCTTCCTATTACTACTGCACTGCTAAGTTCTGATTCTGATTGCCAGTTGAATAAAAGTGGCATCTGCCCTCTCAACACCCTGCAGGTTCCTGCAACTGCATTTTCAAGTGCATTGACACCCAGACCAGCTCTGTTCTGTAAATACATAGTCGTTAATGCAGTCTGTAAAGCCTAGTATTTACAGAATGTGTGTCTAGGGCTCCTTCTTGTCTGTTTCCAAGTTGTAGCACATTGAAGTGCAAAAACAGTGAGCTCCTTCCATAGTTTCTACCTTTCCTCCATTTCCATTAGCCCATACACAGATTCACCACAAGTTCCTTTTTCTTCACAAAATTAATAACTTTAATGTAATCTATTGCACAGAAGGAAAAAGCAAATCAACATGCTTGCTGAAATGATTCCCACCCTGGAATTAAATTTTCCTTGCATTTTCCACAATACCTAGCCTTATTTAGTTGCTAAATAACTAGCAAGCCACAGTTGTTCTTTTTGCAGAAAAGACTCATGTCTTTCTGTTTATTAGGGCCATTTAGGCCTCTCTCATACCATAACAGGAACCTATCCATGACTATTTGTCAAAATAGGAGATTTACCATGTGGTGGCATCACATCTGTTTGCAGTTCCTCCTGTATTCCTTGTTCTGTTACTTCCCCTTGTGCCTTTTGCCCTTCCTGCACTACTTCACTTTGCAGCAAATCAAAGGAGTTCTGTGTCTGGGGCTGTTGCTGCAAATGTCTGGAATTCCCTCTTCCAGGTCTCATACCTCTCCCTACATTCCACATTCTGCCTCTTCCTCTTCCTGCATTCTGCCATTGCTGGGCCCTAGGGTTTGCTTGTTGATTCTGCACAGGCACTGGTTGAATCACAGGTGCTGCAGCAGCAATTTTTTTCCTGCATTCAGGTTCACCATGCCCATGCTTAGTGACTGCATATGACTGGTTTCCAGTCATATTCAACCTCCTGCTCATCAATATTCCCCTTCTCATTCTTGAAGTGTACCTTATCAGGGAATACCCCTCCAATTTCTACTTCAATTAGCACTCTGGCATAGTGAATACCTACTTTGAGTTCTGTGTTTCTATCTGCCATCATTGGTCTTCCAACAAGGCTTGCAATTTTGCTCAAGCCCATAGCATTCCAATATTTCAAATTTAATCCAGGGAATTTCACCCAAATGGGAACCGAGGTCAATTCTTCATGAGCATAGTCCACATTTTCTGACCATGGCCTCACTATCATTGGTTTGTTGTCAAAATGATATACTCCCTCCTGAATTACAGCATCCCTCTGCTCCAATGAGTCCAAACGAACCAAAACTAGTCCATTTTTCATCATAGCAATTTTGTTCATCCCCCTTTTCGCCCAAATTCTTCTTAAAAATCCACTAAATACAGTAATTGGTGGTCTAGACCCCATGACATAACAAACAATCGCTTGGTTCCAGTAATTAATTTCAGATTCAATGTCACAAAGGTTAATTTCCCCAACCAGTTTACCCTCATGCATAGCAGGTGCAATAAAATCCAGTTTAAACCCAGAATTTTTCAGTTTTGTTATGTCAAATTTATCCCAAGTTGAGATGTTACCTATGTTTGCAGTTTCTTGCTGTTTGGCCAGCTCTGTCTCTTCATCCTCATCCTCAGACGAGAATTGATTTTTTGCTGTCTCCTTCATTTTCGCGAGCCAAGAGTTGATTTTTTCCTTCGCTAATTCCATTTGCTGCACTGTTTCTGTTTGTACATCTGGTGTCATAACTTCTGAATCCTCCAGTTCATCAGTGAGATTGCGCATAACTCGATCTAGGTTTTCATGGTCTTTACTGGTTCATTGCCTTTGAGTCACATTTTTTGTGGGACATGGTGGAGCTACTGATTTTCCCGCAACATCATCTTGATTCCCATTCCCTCTTTTAGCTTTGTCTTTCTTCCCCATTAGAACTCAGAGCTGTTAATGGTTAAACGAGCTCTGTCGAGGAGAGAGGTGAGAGCATTTTAGAGAGAGAGAAAACGAATTTAGCCCGATGCCAATGCGATGCCAATATACTTCAATCTCTTTCACCCTAGTTGTAAGAGCTGTTAAAACGCGTAATTGCATTCAAAACGCGTAAATGCATTCAAAAGCTTGAGTTGAAGCTTGTTTGTACTTGTAAACATCCTTGGTGTAGTTTCTCTTAAATGTATAATTCAATCCAGTTTTGAATGCATTTAGCCGTAAATTAAGAGAAATGTAGTTTCTCACTCTAAGATAATTTGTTTGCATTCATTTGAGTGAGAAATTTAACCAAGGATGTTTACAAGAATATGGTGTAGTTTTGGAACTACAAACAAGCTTGAACTCAAGCGTTTGTTGTATTACATCTTTGGTGTAGTTTCTCACCTCATACGACTAGGGTGAAAGAGATTGAGTTCTTTTGTGTTGTAATTTTACGAGTTAAAGCTTGTTTGTACTTGTAAAAATCTTTGGTGTAGTTTCTCCTTCAAATGAATGTAAACAAAGCATTTGGGTGCTTTCTCTTAATATACAACACAAAAGAACTCAATCTTTTTTCACCCTAGTCATATGAGCTTTTAAAACGCGTAAATGCATTCAAAAGCTTGAGTTGAAGCTTGTTTGTACTTGTAAACATTCTTGGTGTAGTTTCTCACTGAAATGAATGCAAACAAAGCATTTGGTTGCTTTCTCTTAATATACAACACAAAAGAACTCAATCTCTTTCACCCTAGTCATATGAGTTTTTAAAACGCGTAAATGCATTCAAAATCTTGAATTGAAGCTTGTTTGTACTTGTAAACATTCTTGGTGTAGTTTCTCACTTAAATGAATGCAAACAAAGCATTTGTGTGATTTCTCTTAATATACAACACAAAAGACCTCAATCTCTTTCACCCTAGATGTAAGAGCTGTTAAAACGCGTAAATGCATTCAAAAGGTGGAGTTAAAGCTTGTTTGTACTTGTAAACATCCTTGGTGTGGTTTCTCACTCAAATGAATGACAACAAAGCATTTGGGTGCATTCTCTTAATATACAACACAAAAGACCTCAATCTTCTACACCCTAGTCATATGAGCTTTTAAAACGCGTAAATGCATTCAAAAGCTTGAGTTGAAGCTTGTTTGTAGTTGTAAACATTCTTGGTGTAGTTTCTCACTGAAATGAATGCAAACAAAGCTTTTGGTTGCTTTCTCTTAAAATACAACACAAAAGAACTCAATCTTTTTCACCCTAGTCGTATGAGGTTTTAAAACGCGTAAATGCTTTCAAAAGCTTGAGTTGAAGCTTGTTTGTACTTGTAAACATCCTTGGTGTAGTTTCTCACTCAAATAAGTGCAAAGAAAGCGTTTGGGTGCTTTCTCTTAATATACAACACAAAAGACCTCAATCTCTTTCACCCTAGTCGTATGAGGTTTTAAAACGCGTAAATGCTTTCAAAAGCTTGAGTTGAAGCTTGTTTGTACTTGTAAACATCCTTGGTGTAGTTTCTCACTCAAATGAATGCAAACAAAGAATTTGGGTGCTTTCTCTTAATGTACAACACAAAAGACCTGAATCTCTTTCGCCCTAGTCATATGAGCTTTTAAAACGCGTAAATGCATTCAAAAGCTTGAGTTGAAACTTGTTTGTACTTGTAAACATCCTTGGTGTACTTTCTCACTCAACTGAATGCAAACAAACCATTTGGGTGATTTCTCTTAATATACAACACAAAAGAACTCAATCTCTTTCACCCTAGTCGTAAGAGCTGTTAAAACACGTAAATGCATTCAAAAGCTTGAGTTGAAGCTTGTATGTACGCGCAAACGCGTAAAAATGTACAAACATGCTTACATTGGTGACATTATGGTCAAGATCACCCAAATGCTTTGTTTGCATTCATTATGCACCCAAACGCGTAAATGCATTTAAAAGCTTGCATTCAAAAGCTTGAGTTGAACCTTGTTTGTACTTGTAAACATCCTTGGTGTAGTTTCTCCCTCAAATGAATGCAAGCAAAGCATTTGGGTGCTTTCTCTTAATATACAACACAAAAGAACTCAATCTCTTTGACCCTAGATGTAAGAGCTGTAAAAACGCGTAAATGCATTCAAAAGATGGAGTTGAAGCTTGTTTGTACTTGTAAATATCCTTGGTGTAGTTTCACACGCAAATGAATGCAAACAAAGCGTTTCGCTGCTTTCTCTTAATATACAACAAAAAGAACTCAAATTTCTTTCACCCTATCCGTATGAGCTTTTAAAACGCGTAAATGCATTCAAAAGCTTGAGTTGAAGCTTGTTTGTACTTGTAAACATCCTAGGTGTAGTTTCACACTCAAATGAATGCAAACAAATGAATACGAGTAGGGTGAAAGAGATTTGAGGTCTTTTGCGTTGTTTATTAAGAGAAAGCACCCAAATGCTTTGTTTGCATTCATTTGAGTTAGAAAGTACACCTAGGATGTTTACAAGTACAAACAAGCTTTAACTCCACCTTTTGAATGCATTTACGCGTTTTAACAGCTCTTACATCTAGGGTGAAAGAGATTGAGTTCTTTTGTGCTGTATATTAAGAGAAAGCACCCAAATGCTTTGTTTGCATTCATTTGACTGAGAAACTACACCAAGGATGTTTACAAGTACAAACAAGCTTTAACTCCACCTTTTGAATGCATATACGCGTTTTAAAACCTCATACGACTAGGGTGAAAGATATTGAGTTCTTTTGTGTTGTATTTTCAGAGAAAGCACCCAAAAGCTTTGTTTGCATTCATTGGAGTGAGAAACTACACCAAGGATGTTTACAAGTACAAACAAGCTTCAACTCAAAATTTTGAATGTATTTACGCGTTTTAAAAGCTCATATGAGGTTTTAAAACGCGTAAATGCTTTCAAAAGCTTGAGTTGAAGCTTGTTTGTACTTGTAAACATCCTTGGTGTAGTTTCTCACTCAAATTAGTGCAAAGAAAGCGTTTGGTTGCTTTCTCTTAATATACAACACAAAAGAACTCAATCTCTTTTACCATAGTCGTATGAGGTTTTAAAACGCGTATATGCTATCAAAAGCTTGAGTTAAAGCTTGTTTGTACTTGTAAACATCCTTGGTGTAGTTTCTCACTCAAATTAGTGCAAACAAAGCATTTGGGTGCTTTCTCTTAATATACAACACAAAAGAACTCATTCTCTTTCACCCTAGTCATATGAGCTTTTAAAACGCGTAAATGCATTCAAAGCTTGAGTTGAAGCTTGTTTGTACTTGTAAACATTCTTGGTGTAGTTTCTCACTCAAATGAATGCAAACAAAGCATTTGTGTGCTTTCTCTTAATATACAACACAAAAGAACTCAATCTCTTTCACCCTAGTCGTAAGAGCTGTTAAAACGCTTAAATGCAATAAAAAGCTTGAGTTGACGCTTGTTTGTACTTGAAAACATCCTTGGTGTAGTTTCTCACTCAAATGAATGCATACAAAGAATTTGTGTGCTTTCTCTTAATATACAACAGAAAAGAACTCAATCTCTTTCACCCTAGTCGTAAGAGCTGTTAAAACGCGTAAATACATTCAAAAGCTTGAGTTGAAGCTTGTTTGTACTTGTAAACATCCTTGGTTAAGTTTCTAACTCAAATGAATGCAAACAAAGCTTTTGGGTTCTATTGTGTTGTATTTTCAGAGAAAGCACCCAAAAGCTTTGTTTGCATTCATTGGAGTGAGAAACTAAGCCAAGGACGTTTACAAGTACCAACAAGCTTCAACTCAAGCTTTTGAATGTATTTATGCGTTTTAAAAGCTCATTTGACTAGGGTGAAAGAGATTGAGGTCTTTTGTGTTGTATATTAAGAGAAAGCACCCAAATGCTTTGTTTGCATTGATTTGAGTGAGACACTACACCAAGGATGTTTACAAGTACAAACAAGCTTTAACTCCACCTTTTGAATGCATATACGCGTTTTAAAACCTCATACGACTAGGGTGAAAGATATTGAGTTCTTTTGTGTTGTATTTTCAGAGAAAGCACCCAAAAGCTTTGTTTGCATTCATTGGAGTGAGAAACTACACCAAGGATGTTTACAAGTACAAACAAGCTTCAACTCAAAATTTTGAATGTATTTACGCGTTTTAAAAGCTCATATGACTAGGGTGAAAGAGATTGAGGTCCTTTGTGTTGTATATTAAGAGAAAGCACCCAAATGCTTTGTTTGCATTCATTTGAGTGAGAAACTACACCAAGGCTGTTTACAAGTACAAACAAGCTTTAACTCCACCTATTGAATGCATTTACGCGTATTAACAGCTCTTACATCTAGGGTGAAAGAGATTGAGTTCTTTTGTGTTGTATATTAAGAGAAAGCACCCAAATGCTTTATTTGCATTCATTTCAGTGAGAAACTACACCAAGGATGAAATATAGTTTGAGCTTTACCACTCCAATGAATGCAAACAAAGCTTTGTTTGCATTCATTTCAGTGAGAAAATACACCAAGAATGTTTACAAGTACAAACAAAGCATTTACGTGTAGGTGGAGTTGAAGCTTGTTGTACTTGTAAACATCCTTGGTGTAGTTTCTCACTCAAATGAATGCAAACAAAGCATTTGGGTCCTTTCTCTTAATATACAACACAAAAGAACTCAATCTCTTTCACCCTAGTCGTATGAGGTTTTAAAACGCGTATATGCATTCAAAAGGTGGAGTTAAAGCTTGCTTGTACTTGTAAACATCCTTGGTGTAGTTTCTCACTCAAATGAATGCAAACAAAGCATTTGGGCGCTTTCTCTTAATATACAACACAAAAGACCTCAATCACTTTCACCCTAGATGTAAGAGCTGTTAAAATGCGTGATAGAGATTTGAGTGCTTTCTCTGAAAATACAACACAAAAGAACTATATCTCTTTCACCCTAGTCGTATGAGGTTTTAAAACGCGTAAATGCTTTCAAAAGCTTGAGTTGAAGCTTGTTTGTACTTGTAAACATCCTTGGTGTAGTTTCTCCCTCAAATGAATGCAAACAAAGCATTTGGGTGCTTTCTCTTAATATACAACACAAAACACCTCAATCTCTTTCACCCTAGTCATATGAGCTTTTAAAACGCGTCAATGCTTTCAAAAGCTTGAGTTGAAGCTTGTTTGTACTTGCAAACATCCTTGGTGTAGTTTCTCCCTCAAATGAATGCAAACAAAGCATTTGGATGCTTTCTCTTAATACACAACACAAAAGAACTCAATCTCTTTCACCCTAGTCATATGAGCTTTTAAAACGCGTAAATGCATTCAAAAGCTTGAGTTTAAGCTTGTTTGTACTTGTATACATCTTTGGTGTAGTTTCTCACTCAAATAAATGCAAAGAAAACATTTGGGTGCGTTCTCTTAATATACAACACAAAAGACCTCAATCACTTTCACCCTAGATGTAGGTGCTGTTAAAACGCGTGATAGAGATTTGAGTGCTTTCTCCGAAAATACAACACAAAAAACCTCAATCTCTTTTACCCTAGTCGTACGAGGTTTTAAAACGCGTAAATGCTTTCAAAAGCTTGAGTTGAAGCTTGTTTGTACTTGTAAACATCCTTGGTGTAGTTTCTCCCTCAAATGAATGCAAACAAAGCATTTGGGTGCTTTCTCTTAAGATACAACACAAAAGACCTCAATCTCTTTCACCCTAGTCATATGAGCTTTTAAAACGCGTAAATGCTTTCAAAAGCTTGAGTTGAACCTTGTTTGTACTTGCAAACATCCTTGGTGTAGTTTCTCCCTCAAATGAATGCAAACAAAGCATTTGTGTGATTTCTCTTAATATACAACACAAAAGAACTCAATCTCTTTCACCCTAGTTGTAAAAGCTGTTAAAATGCGTAAATGCTTTCAAAAGGTTGAGTTAAAGCTTGTTTGTACTTGTAAACATCCTTGGTGTAGTTTCTCACGCAAATGAATGCAAACAAAGCATTTGGGTACTTTCTCTTAATATACAACACAAAAGAACATAATCTCTTTCACCCTAGATGTAAGAGCTGTTAAAACGCGTAAATGCATTGAAAAGGTGGAGTTAAAGCTTTTTTGTACTTGTAAACAGCTTTGGTGTAGTTTCTCACTCAAATGGATGCAAACAAAGCATTTGGGTGCTTTCTCTTAATTTCTTTTGAATGCATTTACGCCTTTTAAAAGAGCTAGCTTTGTTTGCATTCATTTGAGGGAGAAACTACACCAAAAATGTATACAAGTACAAACAAGCTTTAACTCCACCTTTTGAATGCATTTACGCTTTGTTTGCATTCATTTGAGTGAGAAACTACACCAAAGATGTTTACAAGTACAAACAAGTTTCAACTCAAGCTTTGAATGCATTTACGCCTTTTAAAAGCTCATATGACTAGGGTGAAAAAGATTGAGTTCTTTTCTGTTGTATATTAAGAGAAAGCAACCAAAAGCTTTGTTTGCATTCATTTCAGTGAGAAACTACACCAAGAATGTTTACAAGTACAAACAAGCTTCAACTCAAGCTTTTGAATGCATTTACGCGTTTTAAAAGCTCATATGACTAGGGTGAAAAAGCTTGAGTTCTTTTCTGTTGTATATTAAGAGAAAGGATCCAAAAGCTTTGTTTGCATTCATTTGCGTGAGAAACTACACCAAGGATGTTTACAAGTACAAACAAGCTTTAACTCAAACAAGCTTTACACCCATTTGCATTTATTTGAGTGAGAAACAACACCAAGGATGTTTACAAGTACAAAGAAGCTTCAACTCAAAATTTTGAATGTATTCACAATTGAATGCAAATAAAGCATTTGTGTGCTTTCTCTTAATATACAACAGAAAAGAACTCAATCTCTTTCACCCTAGTCGTAAGTGCTGTTAAAACGCGTAAATACATTCAAAAGCTTGAGTTGAAGCTTGTTTGTACTTGTAAACATCCTTGATGTAGTTTCTCACTCAAATGAATACAAACAAATCTTTTGGGTGCTTTCTCTGAAAATACAACACAAAAGAACTCAATCTCTTTCACCCTAGTCGTATGAGGTTTTAAAACGCGTATGTGCATTCAAAAGCTTAACTTGAAGCTTGTTGGTACTTGTAAACATCTTTGGTGTAGTTTCTCACTCTAATGAATGCAAAGAAAACATTTGGGTGCGTTCTCTTAATATACAACACAAAAGAACTCAATCTCTTTCACCCTTGTCTTATAAGCATTTGAAACGCTTAAATGCATTCCAAAGCTTGAGTTCAAGCTTGATTGTAGTTGTAAACATCCTTGGGGTAGTTTCACACTCAAATGAATGCAAACAAAGCATTTGGGTGCTTTCTCTTAAGCTTGAGTTGAAGCTTGTTTGTACTTGTAAACACAAAAGAGATTGAGTTTCTCACTCCAATAAATGCAAACAAAGCTTTTGGATGCTTTCTCTTAATATACAACAGAAAAGAACTCAAGCTTTTTCACCCTAGTCATATGAGCTTTTAAAACACGTAAATGCATTCAAAAGCTTGAGTTGAAGCTTGTTTGTACTTGTAAACATCCTTGGTGTAGTTTCTCACTCAAATGAATGCAAACAAAGCATTTGTGTGATTTCTCTTAATATACAACACAAAAGAACTCAATCTCTTTCACCCTAGTTGTGAGAGCTGTTAAAATGCGTAAATAAATTCAAAAGGTGGAGTTAAAGCTTGTTTGTGCTTGTAAACATCCTTGGTGTAGTTTCTCACTCAAATGAATGCAAACAAAGCATTTGGGTGATTTCTCTTAATATACAACACAAAAGAACACAATCTCTTTCACCCTAATCATAAGAGCTGTTAAAACGCGTAAATGCATTCAAAAGGTGGAGTTAAAGCTTGTTTGTACTTGTAAACATCCTTGGTGTTGTTTCTCACTCCAATGAATGCAAGCAACATTCTCATTTGGGTTCTTTTGTGTTGTATTTTCAGAGAAAGCACCCAAAAGCTTTGTTTGCATTCATTGGAGTGAGAAACTACACGAAGGATGTTTACAAGTACAAACAAGCTTCAACTCAAGCTTTTGAATGTATTTACGCGTTTTAAAAGCTCATATGACTAGGGTGAAAGAGATTGAGGTCTTTTGTGTTGTATATTAAGAGAAAGCACCCAAATGCTTTGATTGCATTCATTTGAGTGAGAAACTACACCAAGGATGTTTACAAGCACAAACAAGCTTTAAATCCACCTTTTGAATTCATTTACGCATTTTAACAGCTCTTACAACTAGGGAGAAAGAGATTGAGTTCTTTTGTGTTGTTTATTAAGAGAAATCACCCAAATGGTTTGTTTGCATTCATTTGAATGAGAAACTACACCAAGGATGTTTACAAGTACAAACAAGTTGCAACTCAAGCTTTTGAATGCATTTACGCGTTTTAACAGCTATTACGACTAGGCGAAAAGAGATTGAGTTCTTTTGTGTTGTATATTAAGAAAAAGCTCGCAAATGCTTTGTTTGCATTGATTTGAGTGAGAAACTACACCAAGGATGTTTACAAGTACAAACAAGCTTTAACTCCACCTTTTGAATGCATATACGTGTTTTAAAACCTCATACGACTAGGGTGAAAGAGATTGAGTTCATTTGTGTTGCATATCAAGAGAACGCACCCAAATTTTTTCTTTGCATTCATTTGGGTGCTTTCTCTGAAAATACAATACAAAAGAACTCAATCTCTTTCACCCTAGGTGTAAGAGCTGTTAAAACCCGTAAATACATTCAAAAGCTTGAGTTGAAGCCTGTTTGTACTTGTAAACATCCTTGGTGTAGTTTCTCACTCCAATGAATGCAAACAAAGCATTTGGATGCTTTCTCTTAATACAAAACACAAAAGAACTCAATCTTTTTCACCCTAGTCATATGAGCTTTTAAAACGCGTAATACATTCAAAAGCTTGATTTGAAGCTTGTATGTACTTGTAAACATCCTTGGTGTAGTTTCTCAATCCAATGAATGCAAACAAAGCTTTTGGGTGCTTACTCTGAAAATACAACACAAAAGAACCCAAAAGAGAATGTTGCTTGCATTCATTGGAGTGAGAAACTACACCAAGGATGTTTACAAGTACAAACAAGCTTTAACTCCACCTTTTGAATGCATTTACGCGTTTGAACAGCTCTTACGACTAGGATGAAAGAGATTGAGTTCTTTTGTGTTGTATTTTCAGAGAAAGCACCCAAAAGCTTTGTTTGCATTCATTGGAGTGATAAACTACACCAAGAATGTTTACAAGTACAAACAAGCTTCAACTCAAGCTTCTGAATGCATTTACGCGTTTTAAAAGCTCATATGACTAGGGTGAAAAAGATTGAGTTCTTTTGTGTTGTATATTAAGAGAACGCACCCAAAGGTTATGTTTGCATTCATTTGAGTGAGAAACTACACCAAGGATGTTTACAAGTACAAACAAGCTTCAACTCAAGCTTTTGAAAGAATTTACGCGTTTTAAAACCTCATACGACTAGGGTGAAAGAGATTGAGGTCTTTTGTGTTGTATATTAAGAGAAAGCACCCAAATGCTTTGTTTGCATTCATTTGAGTGAGAAACTACACCAAGGATGTTTACAAGTACAAACAAGCTTAAACTCAATCTTTTGAACGCATTTACGCGTTTTAAAAGCTCATATGACTAGGGTGAAAAAGATTGAGTTCTTCTGTGTTGTATATTAAGAGAAAGCCCCCAAAAGCTTTGTTTGCATTCATTTGAGTGAGAAACTTAACCAAGGATATTTACAAGTACAAACAAGCTATAACTCCACCTTTTGAATGCATTTACGCGTATTAACAGCTCTTACATCTAGGGTGAAAGAGATTGAGTTCTTTTCTGTTGTATATTAACAGAAAGCACACAAATGCTTTATTTGCATTCATTTGATTGTCAATACATTCAAAATTTTGGGTTAAACATCCCTGGTGTAGTTTCTCACTCCAATGAATGCAAACAAAGCTTTTGGGTGCTTTCTCTGAAAATACAACACAAAAGAACTCAATCTCTTTCACCCTAGTCGTAAGAGCTGTTAAAACGCGTAAATGCATTCAAAAGGTGGAGTTAAAGCTTGTTTGTACTTGTAAACATCATTGGTGTAGTTTCTCACTCAAATGAATGCAAACAAAGCATTTGGGTGCTTTCTCTTAATATACAACACAAAATACCTCAATCTCTTTCACCCTAGTCATATGAGCTTTTAAAACGCGTAAATGCATTCAAAAGCTTGAGTTGAAGCTTGTTTGTACTTGTAAACATCCTTGGTGTAGTTTCTCCCTCAAATGAATGCATTTGGGTGCTTTCTCTTAATATACAACACAAAAGACCTCAACTCTTTCACCCTAGTCGTAAGAGCTGTTAAAACGCGTAAATACATTAAAAAATTTGAGTTGAAGCTTGTTTGTACTTGTAAACATCCTTGGTGTAGTTTCTCACTCAAATAAATGCAAACAAAGCATTTGGTTGCTTTCTTTTAATATACAACACAAAAGAACTCAATCTGTTTCACCCTAGTCGTATGAGGTTTCAAAACGCGTAAATGCTTTCAAAAGCTTGAGTTGAAGCTTGTTTGTACTTGTAAACATCCTTGGTGTAGTTTCTCCCTCAAATGAATGCAAAAAATAGCATTTGGGTGCTTTCTCTTAATATTCAACACAAAAGAACTCAATCTCTTTCACCCTAGATGTAAGAGCTGTTAAAACGCGTAAATGCATTGAAAATGTGGAGTTAAAGCTTATTTGTACTTGTAAACATCCTTGGTGTAGTTTCTCACTCAAATGAATGCAAACAAAGCATTTGGGTGCTTTCTCTTAATATACAACACAAAGGACCTCAATCTCTTTCACCCTAATCGTAAGAGCTGTTAAAACGCGTAAATACATTCAAAAGCTCGAGTTGAAGCTTGTTTGTACTTGTAAACATCCTTGGTTAAGTTTCTCACTCAAATGAATGCAAACAAAGCATTTGGGTGCTTTCTCTTAATATACAACACAAAAGAACTCAATCTTTTTCACCCTAGTCATATGAGCTTTTAAAACGCCTAAATGCATTCAAAAGGTGGAGTTAAAGCTTGTTTGTACTTGTAAACATCCTTGGTGTATTTTCTCACTCAAATGAGTGCAAACAAAGCATTTGGGTGCTTTCTCTTAATATACATCACAAAAGACCTCAATCTCTTTCACCCTAGTCATATGAGCTTTTAAAACGTGTAAATACATTCAAAAGTTTGAGTTGAAGCTTGTTTGTACTTGTAAACATCCTTGGTGTAGTTTCTCACTCAAATAAACGCAAACAAAGTATCTGGGTGCTTTCTCTGAAAATACAACACAAAAGAACTCAATCTCTTTCACCCTATTCGTAAGAGCTGTTAAAATGCGTAAATACATTCAAAAGCTTGAGTTGAAGCTTGTTTGTACTTGTAAACATCCTTGGTGCAGTTTCTCACTCCAATGAATGCAAACAAAGCTCTTGGGTGCTTTCTCTGAAAATACAACACAAAAGAACTCAATCTCTTTCACCCTAGTCGTAAGAGCTGTTCAAACGCGTAAATGCATTCAAAAGGTGGAGTTAAAGCTTGTTTGTACTTGTAAACATCCTTGGTGTAGTTTCTCACTCAAATGAATGCAAACAAAGCATTTGGGTGCTTTCTCTTAATATACAACACAAAAGAACTCAATCCCTTTCACCCTAGTTGTAAGAGCTGTTAAAACGCGTAAATGCATTCAAAAGGTGGAGTTAAAGCTTGTTTGTTCTTGTAAACATCCTTGGTGTAGTTTCTCACTCAAATTAAAGTATACAAAGCAACTAAAAGCTTTGTTTGCATTCATTTGAGTGAGAAACTTAACCAAGGATGTTTACAACTAAACTCAAACTTTTGAATGCATTTACGCGTTTTAACAGCTCTTACATCTAGGCTGAAAGAGATTGAGTTCTTTTGTGTTGTATTTTCAGAGAAAGCACCCAAAATCTTTGTTTGCATTCATTTGCATCCTAGGTGTAGTTTCTCACTCAAATGAATGCAAACAAAGTATCTGGGTGCTTTCTCTGAAAATACAACACAGAAGAACTCAATCTCTTTCACCCTATTCGTAAGAGCTGTTAAAACGCGTAAATACATTCAAAAGCTTGCGTTGAAGCTTGTTTGTACTTGTAAACATCCTTGGTTAAGTTTCTCACTCAAATGAATGCAAACAAAGCATTTGGGTGCTTTCTCTTAATATACAACACAAAAGACCTCAGTCTCTTTCACCCTAGTCATATGAGCTTTTAAAACGCGTAAGTACATTCAAAAGCTTGAGTTGAAGCTTGTTTGTACTTGTAAACATCCTTGGTGCAGTTTCTCACTCCAATGAATGCAAACAAAGCTTTTGGGTGCTTTCTCTGAAAATACAACACAAAAGAACTCAATCTCTTTCACCCTAGTTGTAAGAGCTGTTAAAATGCGTAAATGCATTCAAATGGTGGAGTTAAAGCTTGTTTGTAGTTGTAAACATCCTTGGTATAGTTTCTCACTCAAATGAATGCAAACAAAGCATTTGTGTGATTTCTCTTAATATCCAACACAAAAGAACAAAATCTCTTTCACCCTAGTTGTAAGAGCTGTTAAAATGCGTAAATGCATTCAAAAGGTGGAGTTAAAGCTTGTTTGTACTTGTAAACATCCTTGGTGTAGTTTCTCACTCAAATGAATGCAAACAAAACATTTGTGTGATTTCTCTTAATATACGACACAAAAGCTTGCGTTTTAAACAGTTTGGGTGTTTACAAATACTTGTGTTGTATTTTCAGAGAAAGCACCCCAAACCTTTGGTGGCATTCATTGGAGTGAGAAACTACACCAATGATGTTTACAAGTACAAACAAGCTTCAACTCAAGCTTTTGAAAGTATTTACGCGTTTTAAAAGCTCATATGTCTAGGGTGAAAGAGATTGGGGTCTTTTGTGTTGTATATTAAGAGAAAGCACCCAAATGCTTTATTTGCATTCATTTGAGTGAGAAACTTAACCAAGGATGTTTACAAGTACAAACAAGCTTCAACTCAACCTTTTGAATGTATTTACGCGTTTTCACAGCTCTTACGATTAGGGTGAAAGAGATTGAGGTTTTTTGTGATGTATATTAAGAGAAAGCACCCAAATGCTTTGTTTGCATTCATTTGAGTGAGAAACTACACCAAGGATGTTTACAAGTACAAACAAGCTTTAACTCCACCTTTTGAATGCATTTACGCATTTTAACAGCTCTTACAACAAGGGTGAAAGAGATTGAGTTCTTTTGTGTTGTATATTGAGAGAAAGCACCCAAATGCTTTGTTTGCATTCATTTGAGTGAGAAACTACACTATGGATGTTTACAAGTACAAACAAGCTTAAACTCAAGCTTTTGAATGCATTTACGCGTTTGAAAAGCTCATATGACTAGGGTGAAAAAGATTGAGTTCTTTTGTGTTGTATATTCAGAGAAAGCACCCAAATGCTTTGTTTGCATTCATTTGAATGAGAAACTTAACCAAGGATGTTTACAAGTACAAACAAGCTTCAACTTAAGCTTTTGAATGCATATACGCGTTTTAAAACCTCATACGACTAGGGTGAAAGAGATTGAGTTCTTTTGTGTTGTATTTTCAGAGAAAGCACCCAAGTGCTTTGTTTGCATTCATTTGAGTGAGAAACTACACCAAGGATGTTTACAAGTACAAACAGGCTTCAACTCAAGCTTTTGAATGCATTTACGCATTTTAACAGCTCTTACAACTAGGGTGAAAGAGATTGAGGTCTTTAGTGTTGTATATTAAGAGAAAGCACCCAAATGCTTTGTTTGCATTCATTTGAGTGAGAAACTACACCAAGGATGTTTACAAGTACAAACAGGCTTCAACTCAAGCTTTTGAATGCATTTACGCATTTTAACAGCTCTTACAACTAGGGTGAAAGAGATTGAGGTCTTTTGTGTTATATATTAAGAGAAAGCACCCAAATGCTTTGTTTGCATTCATTTGAGGGAGAAACTACACCAAGGATGTTTGCAAGTACAAACAAGCTTCAACTCAAGCTTTCGAATGCATTTACGCGTTTTAAAACCTCATACGACTAGGGTGAAACAGATTGAGTTATTTTCTGTTGTATATTAAGAGAAAGCACCCAAATGCTTTGTTTGCATTTATTTGAGTGAGAAACTACACCAAGGATGTTTACAAGTACAAACAAGCTTCAACTCAAAATTTTGAATGTATTTACGCGTTTTAACAGCTCTTACGACTAGGGTGAAAGAGATTGAGGTTTTTTGTGTTGTATATTAAGAGAAAGCACCCAAATGCTTTGTTTGCATTCATTTGAGTGGGAAACTACACCAAGGATGTTTACAAGTACAAACAAGCTTTAACTCCACCTTTTGAATGCATTTACGCATTTTAACAGCTCTTACAACAAGGGTGAAAGAGATTGAGTTCTTTTGTGTTGTATATTAAGACAAAGCACCCAAATGCTTTATTTGCATTCATTTGAGTGAGAAACTACACTATGGATGTTTACAAGTACAAACAAGCTTAAACTCAAGCTTTTGAATGCATTTACGCGTTTTAAAAGCTCATATGACTGGGGTGAAAAAGATTGAGTTCTTTTGTGTTGTATATTAAGAGAAAGCACCCAAATGCTTTGTTTGCATTCATTTGAATGAGAAACTTAACCAAGGATGTTTACAAGTACAAACAAGCTTCAACTTAAGGTTTTGAATGCATATACGCGTTTTAAAACCTCATACGACTAGGGTGAAATAGATTGAGTTCTTTAGTGTTGTATATTAAGAGAAAGCACCCAAATGCTTTGTTTGCATTAATTTGAGTGAGAAACTACACCAAGGATGTTTACAATTTCAAACATGATTCAACTCAAGCTTTTGAATGCATTTACGCATTTTAACAGCTCTTACGACTGGGCGAAAAGAGATTGAGTTCTTTCACCCTAGTCGTAAGAGCTGTCAAAACGCGTAAATGCATTCAAAACGCGTAAATGCATTCAAAAGCTTAAGCTGAAGCTTGTTTATACTTCTAAACATCCTTGGTGTAGTTTCTCACTTAAATGAATGCAAATGCATCTGGGTGCATTCTCTTAATTTTCAACACAAAAAAACTCAATCTCTTTCACCCTAGTCGTAAGAGCTGGTAAAACGCGTAAATGCATTCAAAACGCGTAAATTCATTCAAAAGTTTGAGTTGAAGGTCTTTTGTTCTTGTGAACATCCTTGGTGTAGTTTCTCACTTAAATGAATGCAAACAAAGCATCTGGGTGCTTTCTCTTACAACAAAAAAGAACTCAATCTCTTTCACCCTAATCGTAAGAGCTGTTAAAACGCGTAAATGCATTCAAAAGCTTGAGTTTAAGCTTGTTTGTGTTTGTAAACATCCTAGGTGTAGTTTCACACTCAAATGAATGCAAACAAAGTATTTGGATGCTTTCTCGTAATATACAACACAAAAGAACTCAAATCTCTTTCACCCTACTCGTATAAGCTTTCAAAACGCGTAAATGCATTCAAAAGCTTAAGTTGAAGCTTGTTTGTACTTTAAAATAATATTCATGTAGTTTCATACTCAAATGAATCGAAACAAATTATTTGGATCATTTCTTATAATATACAACACAAAAGAACTCAAATCTCTTTCACCCTACTCGTAAGACCTTTTAATAAGAGCATTACTAATTCAATTAAAACTGGAGTTCTTTTGTGTTGTATATTAAGATAAACCATCCAATTACTTTGTTTGCATTCATTTGAGTGAGAAACTACACCAAGGATGTTTACAAGTGCAAACAAGTTTCAACTCACGCTTTTGAATGCATTTACGCGTTTTAACATCTCTTACGACTAGGCGAAAAGAGATTGAGTTCTTTTGTGTTGTATATTAAGAAAAAGCTCGCAAATCCTTTGTTTACATTCATTTGAGTGTGAAACTACCCCAAGGATGTTTACAACTACAAACAAGCTTGAACTCAAGCATTTGAATGCATTTAAGCCTTTTAAAAGCTCATACGACAAGGGTGAAAGAGATTGAGTTCTTTTGTGTTGTATATTAAGAGAAACCACCCATATGCTTTGTTTGCATTCATTTGAGTGAGAAACTTAACCAAGGATGTTTACAAGTACAAACAAGCTTCAACTCAAGCTTTTGAATGCATATACCCGTTTTAAAACCTCATACGACTAGGGTGAAAGAGATTGAGTTCTTTTGTGTTGTATTTTAAGAGAAAGCACCCAAATGAGTTTGTGTTGCATTCATTTGAGTGAGAAAACTACACAAGGGATGTTTACAAGTACAAACAAGCTTTAACTCCACCTTTTGAAGGCATTTACGCGTTTTAACAGCTCTTACATCTAGGGTGAAAGAGATTGAGTTTTTTTGTGTTGTATATTAATAGAAAGCACCCAAATGCTTTGTTTGCATTCATTTCAGCGAGAAACTACACCAAGGATGTTTACAAGTACAAGCAAGCCTCAAGTCCACCTTTTGAATGCATTTACTCATTTTAACAGCTCTTACAACTAGGGTGAAAGAGATTGAGTTCTTTTGTGTTGTATATTAAGAGAAATCACCCAAATGGTTTGTTTGCATTCATTTGAGTGAGAAACTACACCAAGGATGTTTACAAGTGCAAACAAGTTTCAACTCAAGCTTTTGAATACATTTACGCGTTTTAACAGCTCTTACGACTAGGAGAAAAGAGATTGAGTTCTTTTGTGTTGTATATTAAGAAAAAGCTCGCAAATGCTTTGTTTACATTCATTTGAGTGAAACTACCCCAAGGATGTTTACAACTACAAACAAGCTTGAACTCAAGCTTTTGAATGCATTTAAGCGTTTTAAAAGCTCATACGACAAGGGTGAAAGAGATTGGGTTCTTTTGTGTTGTATATTAAGAGAACGCACCCAAATGTGTTCTTTGCATGCATTTGAGTGAGAAACTACACCAAATATGTTTACAAGTACAAACAAGCTTAAACTCAAGCTTTTGAATGCATTTACGCGTTTTAAAAGCTCATATGACTAGGGTGAAAAAGATTGAGTTCTTTTGTGTTGTATATTAAGAGAAAGCACCCAAATGCTTTGTTTGCATTCAGTTGAGTGAGAAACTTAACCAAGGATGTTTACAAGTACAAACCAGCTTCAACTTAAGCTTTTGAATGCATATACGCGTTTTAAAACCTCATATGACTAGGGTGAAAGAGATTGAGTTCTTTTGTGTTGTATTTTCAGAGAAAGCACCCAAACGCTTTGTTTGCATTCATTTGAGGGAGAAACTACACCAAGGATGTTTACAAGTACAAACAAGTTTCAACTCAAGCCTTTTAAAGCATTTACGCGTTTTAAAACCTCATAAGACTAGGGTGAAAGAGATTGAGGTCTTTAGTGTTGTATATTAAGAGAAAGCACCCAAATGCTTTGTTTGCATTAATTTGAGTGAGAAACTACACCAAGGATGTTTACAATTTCAAACAAGTTTCAACTCAAGCTTTTGAATGCATTTACGCGTTTTAACAGCTCTTACGACTAGGCGAAAAGAGATTGGGTTCTTTCACCCTAGTCGTAAGAGCTGTCAAAACGCGTAAATGCATTCAAAAAGCGTAAATACATTCAAAAGCTTAAGCTGAAGCTTGTTTGTACTTCTAAACATCCTTGGTGTAGTTTCTCACTTAAATGAATGCAAATGCATCTGGGTGCATTCTCTTAATTTTCAACACAAAAGAACTCAATCTCTTTCACCCTAGTCGTAAGAGCTGGTAAAACGCGTAAATGCATTCAAAACGCGTAAATTCATTCAAAAGCTTGAGTTGAAGGTCTTTTGTTCTTGTAAACATCCTTGGTGTAGTTTCTCACTTAAATGAATGCAAACAAAGCATCTGGGTGCTTTCTCTTACAACAAAAAAGAACTCAATCTCTTTCACCCTAATCGTAAGAGCTGTTAAAACGCGTAAATGCATTCAAAAGCTTGAGTTTAAGCTTGTTTGTACTTGTAAACATCCTAGGTGTAGTTTCACACTCAAATGAATGCAAACAAAGTATTTGGATGCTTTCTCGTAATATACAACACAAAAGAACTCAAATCTCTTTCACCCTACTCGTATAAGCTTTCAAAACGCGTAAATGCATTCAAAAGCTTAAGTTGAAGCTTGAGGTCTTTTGTGTTGTATACTAAGAGAAGGCACCCAAATGCTTTGTTTTCATTCATTTGAGTGAGAAACTACACAAGGGATGTTTACAAGTACAAACAAGCTTTAACTCCACCTTTTGAACGCATTTACGCATTTTAACAGCTCTTACATCTAGGGTGAAAGAGATTGAGTTTTTTTGTGTTGTATATTAATAGAAAGCACCCAAATGCTTTGTTTGCATTCATTTCAGCGAGAAACTACACCAAGGATGTTTACAAGTACAAGCAAGCCTCAAGTCCACCTTTTGAATGCATTTACTCATTTTAACAGCTCTTACAACTAGGGTGAAAGAAATTGAGTTCTTTTGTGTTGTATATTAAGAGAAATCACCCAAATGGTTTGTTTGCATTCATTTGAGTGAGAAACTACACCAAGGATGTTTACAAGTGCAAACAAGTTTCAACTCAAGCTTTTGAATACATTTACGCGTTTTAACAGCTCTTACGACTAGGAGAAAAGAGATTGAGTTCTTTTGTGTTGTATATTAAGAAAAAGCTCGCAAATGCTTTGTTTACATTCATTTGAGTGTGAAACTACCCCAAGGATGTTTACAACTACAAACAAGCTTGAACTCAAGCTTTTGAATGCATTTCAGCGTTTTAAAAGCTCATACGACAAGGGTGAAAGAGATTGAGTTCTTTTGTGTTGTATATTAAGAGAACGCATCCAAATGTTTTCTTTGCATGCATTTGAGTGAGAAACTACACCAAAGATGTTTACAAGTACAAACAAGCTTAAACTCAAGCTTTTGAATGCATTTACGCGTTTTAAAAGCTCATATGACTAGGGTGAAAAAGATTGAGTTCTTTTGTGTTGTATATTAAGAGAAAGCACCCAAATGCTTTGTTTGCATTCATTTGAGTGAGAAACTTAACCAAGGATGTTTACAAGTACAAACAATCTTCAACTCAAGCTTTTGAATGCATATACGCGTTTTAAAACCTCATACGACTAGGGTGAAAAAGATTGAGTTCTTTTTGTGTTGTATTTTCAGAGAAAGCACCCAAAAGGTTTGTTTGCATTCATTGGAGTGAGAAACTACACCAAGGATGTTTACAAGTACAAACAAGCTTCAACTCAAGTTTTGAATGTATTTACGCGTTTTAAAAGCTCTTATGACTAGGGTGAAAGAGATTGAGTTCTTTTGTGTTGTATATTAAGAGAAAGCACCCAAATGCTTTGTTTGCATTCATTTGAGTGAGAAACTAAACCAAGGATGTTTACAAGTACAAACAAGCTTTAACTCCACCTTTTGAATGCATTTACTCTTTGTTTGCATTCATTTGAGTGAGAAACTACACCAAAGATGTTTACAAGTACAAACAAGCTTTAACTCCAACTTTTGAATGCATTTACGCGTTTTAACATCTCTTACATCTAGGGTGAAAGATATTGAGTTCTTTTGTGTTGTATATTAAGAGAAAGCACCCAAATGCTTTGTTTGCATTCATTTGAGTGGGAAACTACACCAAGGATGTTTACAAGTACAAACAAGCTTTAACTCCACCTTTTGAATACATTTACGCTTTGTTTGCATTCATTTGAGTGAGAAACAACACCAAAGATGTTTACAAGTACAAACAAGCTTTAACTCCACCTTTTGAATGCATTTACGCGTTTTAACAGCTCTTACATCTACGGTGAAAGAGATTGAGGTCTTTTGTGTTGTATATTAAGAGAAAGCACCCAAATGCTTTGTTTGCATTCATTTGAGTGAGAAACTACACAAGGGATGTTTACAAGTACAAACAAGCTTTAACTCCACCTTTTGAATGCATTTACGCGTTTTAATAGCTCTTACATCGAGGGTGAAAGAGATTGAGTTTTTTTGTGTTGTATATTAATAGAAAGCACTCAAATGCTTTGTTTGCATTCATTTCAGCGAGAAACTACACCTAGGATGTTTACAAGTACAAGCAAGCCTCAAGTCCACCTTTTGAATGCATTTACTCATTTTAACAGCTCTTACAACTAGGGTAAAAGAGGTTGAGTTCTTTTGTGTTGTATATTAAGAGAAATCACCCAAATGGTTTGTTTGCATTCATTTGAGTGAGAAACTACACCAAGGATGTTTACTAGTGCAAACAAGTTTCAACTCAAGCTTTTGAATACATTTACGCGTTTTAACAGCTCTTACGACTAGGAGAAAAGAGATTGAGTTCTTTTGTGTTGTACATTAAGAAAAAGCTCGCAAATGCTTTGTTTACATTCATTTGAGTGTGAAACTACCCCAAGGATGTTTACAACTACAAACAAGCTTGAACTCAAGCTTTTGAATGCATTTAAGCGTTTTAAAAGCTCATACGACAAGGGTGAAAGAGATTGAGTTCTTTTGTGTCGTATATCAAGAGAACGCACCCAAATGTTTTCTTTGCATGCATTTGAGTGAGAAACTACACCAAAGATGTTTACAAGTACAAACAAGCTTAAACTCAAGCTTTTGAATGCATTTACGCGTTTTAAAAGCTCATATGACTAGGGTGAAAAAGATTGAGTTCTTTTGTGTTGTATATTAAGAGAAAGCACCCAAATTCTTTGTTTGCATTCATTTGAGGGAGAAACTTAACCAAGGATGTTTACAAGTACAAACAATCTTCAACTCAAGCTTTTGAATGCATATACGCGTTTTAAAACCTCATACGACTAGGGTGAAAGAGATTGAGTTCTTTTGTGTTGTATTTTTAGAGAAAGCACCCAAAAGGTTTGTTTGCATTCATTGGAGTGAGAAACTACACCAAGGATGTTTACAAGTACAAACAAGCTTCAACTCAAGCTTTTGAATGTATTTACGCGTTTTAAAAGCTCTTATGACTAGGGTGAAAGAGATTGAGTTCTTTTGTGTTGTATATTAAGAGAAAGCACCCAAATGCTTTGTTTGCATTAATTTAAGTGAGAAACTACACAAAGGATGTTTACAAGTACAAACAAGCTTTAACTCCACCTTTTGAATGCATTTACGCGTTTTAAAAGCTCATATGACTAGGTTGAAAAGATTGAGTTCGTTTGTGTTATATATTAAGAGAAAGCACCCAAATACTTTGTTTGCATTCATTTGAGGGAGAAACTTAACCAAGGATGTTTTCAAGTACAAACAAGCTTCAACTCAAGCTTTTGAATGCATATACGCGTTTTAAAACCTCATACGACTAGGGTGAAAGAGATTGAGTTCTTTTGTGTTGTATTTTCAGAGAAAGCACCAAAAAGTTTTGTTTGCATTCATTGGAGTGAGAAACTACACCAAGGATGTTTACAAGTACAAACAAGCTTCAACTCAAAATTTTGAATGTATTTACGCATTTTAACAGCTCTTACAACTAGGGTGAAAGAGATTGAGTTCTTTTGTGTTGTATATTTAGAGAAATCATACGACTATGGTGAAAAAGATTGAGTTCTTTTGTGTTGTATTCTAAGAGAACGCAACCAAAAGCTTTGTTTGCATTCATTTCAGTGAGAAACTACACCAAGAATGTTTACAAGTACAATCAAGCTTCAAGTCAAGCTTTTGAAAGCATTTACGCGTTTTAAAACCTCATACGACTAGGGTGAAACAAGCTTAAACAAAGCATTTTCGAGCTTGTTCTTAATATACAACACAAAACAACTCAATCTCTTTTCGCCTAGTCGTAAGAGCTGTTAAAACGCGTAAATGCATTCAAAAGGTGGAGTTAAAGCTTTTTTGTGCGTGTAAACATCCTTGGTGTAGTTTCTCACTCAAATGAATGCAAACAAACCATTTCGGTGAGTTCTCTTAATATACAACACAAAAGAACTCAATCTCTTTTACCCTAGTTGTAAGAGCTGTTAAAATGCGTAAATGCATTCAAAAGGTGGAGTTAAAGCTTGTTTGTGCTTGTAAACATCCTTGGTGTAGTTTCTCACTCAAATGAATGCAAACAAAGCATTT
The DNA here is from genome assembly GCA_038025085.1 of Tetragonia tetragonoides. NCBI lineage: Eukaryota > Viridiplantae > Streptophyta > Magnoliopsida > Caryophyllales > Aizoaceae > Tetragonia > Tetragonia tetragonoides. The sequence goes on from CM076154.1 coordinate 23,516,341, forward strand.
GGGTGCTTTCTCTTAATATACAACACAAAAGACCTCAATCTCTTTCACCCTAGTCGTATGAGGTTTTAAAACGCGTAAATACTTTCAAAAGCTTGAGTTGAAGCTTGTTTGTACTTGTAAACATCCTTGGTGTAGTTTCTTACTCAAATTAATGCAAAGAAAGCATTTGGCTGCGTTCTCTTAAAATACAACACAAAAGAACTCATTCTCTTTCATCCTTGTCGTATGATCTTTTAGAACGCTTAAATGCATTCAAATGCTTGAGTTCAAGCTTGTTTGTAGTTGTAAACATCCTTGGGGTAGTTTCACACTCAGATAAATGTAAACAAAGCATTTGGGTGCTTTCTCTTAATATACAACACAAAAGAACTCAATCTCTTTCACCCTAGTCATATGAGGTTTTTAAAGGCGTAAATGCATTCAAAAGCTTGAGTTGAAGCTTGTTTTTACTTGTAAACATTCTTGGTGTAGTTTCTCACTGAAATGAATGCAAACAAAACATTTGGGTGCGTTCTCTTAATATACAACACAAAAGACCTCAATCTTTTTCACCCTAGTCATATGAGCTTTTAAAACGCGTAAATGCATTCAAAAGGTCGAGTTGAAACTTGTTTGTACTTGTAAATATTCTTAGTGTAGTTTCTCACTGGAACGAATGCAAACAAAGCTTTTGGTTGCTTTCTCTTAAAATACAACACAAAAGAACTCAATCTTTTTCACCCTAGTCGTATGAGGTTTTAAAACGCGTAAATGCTTTCAAATGCTTGAATTGAAGCTTGTTTGTACTTGTAAACATTCTTGGTGTAGTTTCTCACTTAAATGAATGTAAACAAAGCATTTGTCAGATTTCTCTTAATATACAACACAAAAGAACTCAATCTCTTTCACCCTAGTTGTAAGAGTTGTTAAAATGCGTAAATACATTCAAAATTTTGAGTTGAAGCTTGTTTGTACTTGTAAATTTTCACTCAAATGAATGCAACCAAAGCTTTTGGTTGCCTTCCCTTAAAATACAACACAAAAGAACTCAATCTTTTTCACCATAGTCATATGAGCTTTTAAAACGCGTAAATACATTCAAAAGCTTGAGTTGAACCTTGTTTGTACTTGTAAACATCCTTGGTGTAATTTCTCACTCCAATGAATGCAAACAAAGCTTTAACTCCACCTTTTGAAAGCATTTACGCGTTTTAACAGCTCTTACATCTAGGGTGAAAGAGATTGAGTTCTTTTGTGTTGTATTTTCAGAGAAAGCACCCAAAAGATTTTTATTGCATTCATTGGAGTGAGAAACTACATCAAGGATGTTTACAAGTACAAACAAGCTTCAAGTCAAGCTTTTGAATGCATTTACGCGTTTTAAAAGCTTATACGAGTAGGGTGAAAGAGATTTGAGTTATTTTGTGTTGTATATTAAGAGAAAGCACCCAAATGCTTTGTTTGCATTCATTTGAGTGAGAAACTACACCAAGGATATTTACAAGTACAAACAAGCTTTAACTCCACCTTTTGAATGCATTTACGCGTTTTAACAGCTCTTACATCTAGGGTGAAAGAGAGTGAGTTCTTTTGTGTTGTATATTAATAGAAAGCACCCAAATGCTTTGTTTGCATTCATTTCAGTGAGAAACTATACCAAGGATGTTTACAAGTACAAACAAGCCTCAAGTCCACCTTTTGAATGCATTTACTCATTTAACAGCTCTTACAAATAGGGTGAAAGAGATTGAGTTCTTTTGTATTGTATATTAAGAGAAAGCACCCAAATGCTTTGTTTGAATCCATTTGAGAGAAAAACTACACAAGGATGTTTAATAGCACAAACAAGCTTTAACTCCACCTTTTGAATGCATTTACGCATTTTAACAGCTTTTACAACTAGGGTGAAAGAGATTAAGTTCTTTTGTGTTGTATCTTAAGAGAAATCACCCAAATGGTTTGTTTGCATTCACTTGAGTGAGAAACTACACCAAGGATGTTTACAAGTGCAAACAAGTTTCAACTCAAGCTTTTGAATGCATTTACGCGGTTTAACAGCTCTTACGACTAGGCGAAAACAGATTGAGTTCTTTTGTGTTGTATATTAAGAAAAAGCTCGCAAATGCTTTGTTTACATTCATTTGAGTGTGAAACTACCCCAAGGATGTTTACAACTACAACAAGCTTGAACTCAAGCTTTTGAATGCATTTAAGCGTTTTAAAAGCTCATACGACAAGGGCGAAAGAGATTGAGTTCTTTTGTGTTGTATATTAAGAGAACGCACCCAAATGTTTTCTTTGCATGCATTTTGAGTGAGAAACTACACCAAAGATGTTTACAAGTACAAACAAGCTTAAACTCAAGCTGTTGAATGCATTTACGCGTTTTAAAAGCTCATCTGACTAGGGTGAAAAAGACTGAGTTCTTTTGTGTTGTATATTAGGAGAAAGCAACCAAATGCTTTGTTTGCATTCATTTGAGTGAGAAACTTAACCAAGGATGTTTACAAGTACAAACATGCTTCAACTCAAGCTTTTGAATGCATATACGCGTTTTAAAACGTCATACGACTAGGGTGAAAGAGATTGAGTTCTTTTGTGTTGTATTTTCGGAGAAAGCACCAAAAAGCTTTGTTTGCATTCATTGGAGTGAGAAACTACACCAAGGATGTTTACAAGTACAACCAAGCTTCAAATCAAGCTTTTGAATGTATTTACGCGTTTTAAAAGCTCTTATGACTAGGGTGAAAGAGATTGAGTTCTTTTGTGTTGTATATTAAGAGAAAGCACCCAAATGCTTTGTTTGCATTCATTTGAGTGAGAAACTACACCAAGGATGTTTACAAGTACAAATAAGCTTTAACTCCACCATTTGAATGCATTTACGCTTTGTTTGCATTCATTTGAGTGAGAAACTACACCCAAGATGTTTACAAGTACAAACAAGCTTTAACTCCACCTTTTGAATCCATTTACGCGTTTTAACAGCTCTTACATCTAGAGTGAAAGAGATTTGAGTTATTTTGTGTTGTATATTAAGAGAAAGCACCCAAATGCTTTGTTTGCATTCATTTGAGTGAGAAACTACACCAAGGATGTTTACAAGTACAAACAAGCTTTAACTCCACCTTTTGCATGCATTTACGCGTTTTAACAGCTCTTACATCTAGGGTGAAAGAGATTGAGTTCTTTTGTGTTGTATATTAATAGAAAGCACCCAAATGCTTTGTTTGCATTCATTTCAGTGAGAAACTATACCAAGGATGTTTACAAGTACAAACAAGCCTCAAGTCCACCTTTTGAATGCATTTACTCATTTTAACAGCTCTTACAACTAGGGTGAAAGAGATTGACTTCTTTTGTATTGTATATTAAGAGAAAGCACCCAAATGCTTTGTTTGCATTCATTTGAGAGAAAAACTACACAAGGATGTTTAATAGCACAAACAAGCTTTAACTCCACCTTTTGAATGCATTTACGCATTTTAACAGCTCTTACAACTAGGGTGAAAGAGATTGAGTTCTTTTGTGTTGTATCTTAAGAGAAATCACCCAAATGGTTTGTTTGCATTCATTTGAGTGAGAAACTACACCAAGGATGTTTACAAGTGCAAACAAGTTTCAACTCAAGCTTTTGAATGCATTTACGCGTTTTAACAGCTCTTACGACTAGGCGAAAACAGATTGAGTTCTTTTGTGTTGTATATTAAGAAAAAGCTCGCAAATGCTTTGTTTACATTCATTTGAGTGTGAAACTACCCCAAGGATGTTTACAACTACAAACAAGCTTGAACTCAAGCTTTTGAATGCATTTAAGCGTTTTAAAAGCTCATACGACAAGGGTGAAAGAGATTGAGTTCTTTAGTGTTGTATATTAAGAGAACGCACCCAAATGTTTTCTTTGCATGCATTTGAGTGAGAAACTACACCAAAGATGTTTACAAGTACAAACAAGCTTAAACTCGAGCTGTTGAATGCATTTACGCGTTTTAAAAGCTCATCTGACTAGGGTGAAAAAGACTGAGTTCTTTTGTGTTGTATATTAGGAGAAAGCACCCAAATGCTTTGTTTGCATTCATTTGAGTGAGAATCGTAACCAAGGATGTTTACAAGTACAAACATGCCTCAACTCAAGCTTTTGAATGCATATACGCGTTTTAAAACCTCATACGACTAGGGTGAAAGAGATTGAGTTCTTTTGCGTTGTATATTAAGAGAAAGCACCCAAAAGCTTTGTTTGCATTCATTGGAGTGAGAAACTACACCAAGGATGTTTACAAGTACAAACAAGCTTCAACTCAAGCTTTTGAATGTATTTACGCGTTTTAAAAGCTCTTATGACTAGGGTGAAAGAGATTGAGTTCTTTTGTGTTGTATATTAAGAGAAAGCACCCAAATGCTTTGTTTGCATTCAGTTGAGTGAGAAACTACACCAAGGATGTTTACAAGTACAAATAAGCTTTAACTCCACCTTTTGAATGTATTTACGCTTTGTTTGCATTCATTTGAGTGAGAAACTACACCAAAGATGTTTACAAGTACAAACAAGCTTTAACTCCACCTTTTGAATCCATTTACGCGTTTTAACAGCTCTTACATCTAGGGTGAAAGAGATTTGAGTTATTTTGTGTTGTATATTAAGAGAAAGCACCCAAATGCTTTGTTTGCATTCATTTGAGTGAGAAACTACACCAAGGATGTTTACAAGTACAAACAAGCTTTAACTCCACCTTTTGAATGCATTTACGCGTTTTAACAGCTCTTACATCTAGGGTGAACGAGATTGAGTTCTTTTGTGTTGTATATTAATAGAAAGCACCCAAATGATTTGTTTGCATTCATTTCAGTGAGAAACTATACCAAGGATGTTTACAAGTACAAACAAGCCTCAAGTCCACCTTTTGAATGCATTTACTCATTTTAACAGCTCTTACAACTAGGGTGAAAGAGATTGACTTCTTTTGTATTGTATATTAAGAGAAAGCACCCAAATGCTTTGTTTGCATTCATTTGAGAGAAAAACTACAAAAGGATGTTTAATAGCACAAACAAGCTTTAACTCCACCTTTTGAATGCATTTACGCATTTTAACAGCTCTTACAACTAGGGTGAAAGAGATTGAGTTCTTTTGTGTTGTATCTTAAGAGAAATCACCCAAATGGTTTGTTTGCATTCATTTGAGTGAGAAACTACACCAAGGATGTTTACAAGTGCAAACAAGTTTCAACTCAAGCCTTTGAATGCATTTACGCGTTTTAACAGCTCTTACGACTAGGCGAAAACAGATTGAGTTCTTTTGTGTTGTATATTAAGAAAAAGCTCGCAAATGCTTTGTTTACATTCATTTGAGTGTGAAACTACCCCAAGGATGTTTACAACTACAAACAAGCTTGAACTCAAGCTTTTGAATGCATTTAAGCGTTTTAAAAGCTCATACGACAAGGGTGAAAGAGATTGAGTTCTTTTGTGTTGTATATTAAGAGAACGCACCCAAATGTTTTCTTTGCATGCATTTGAGTGAGAAACTACACCAAAGATGTTTACAAGTACAAACAAGCTTAAACTCAAGCTGTTGAATGCATTTACGCGTTTTAAAAGCTCATCTGACTAGGGTGAAAAAGACTGAGTTCTTTTGTGTTGTATATTAGGAGAAAGCACCCAAATGCATTGTTTACATTCATTTGAGTGAGAAACTTAACCAAGGATGTTTACAAGTACAAACATGCTTCAACTCAAGCTTTTGAATGCATATACGCGTTTTAAAACCTCATGCGACTAGGGTGAAAGAGATTGAGTTCTTTTGTGTTGTATTTTCGGAGAAAGCACCCAAAAGCTTTGTTTGCATTCATTGGAGTGAGAAACTACACCAAGGATGTTTACAAGTACAACCAAGCTTCAACTCAAGCTTTTGAATGTATTTACGCGTTTTAAAAGCTCTTATGACTAGGGTGAAAGAGATTGAGTTCTTTTGTGTTGTATATTGAGAGAAAGCACCCAAATGCTTTGTTTGCATTCATTTGAGTGAGAAACTACACCAAGGATGTTTACAAGTACAAACAAGTTTTAACTCCACCTTTTGAATGTATTTACGCTTTGATTGCATTCATTTGAGTGAGAAACTACACCAAAGATGTTTACAAGTACAAATAAGCTTTAACTCCACCATTTGAATGCATTTACGCTTTGTTTGCATTCATTTAAGTGAGAAACTACACCAAAGATGTTTACAAGTACAAACAAGCTTTAACTCCACCTTTTGAATCCATTTACGCGTTTTAACAGCTCTTACATCTAGGGTGAAAGAGATTGAGTTCTTTTGTGTTGTATATTAAGAGAAAGCACCCAAATGCTTTGTTTGGATTCATTTGAGTGAGAAACTACACCAAGGATGTTTACAAGTACAAACAAGCTTTAACTCCACCTTTTGAATGCATTTACGCTTTGTTTGCATTCATTTGAGTGAGAAACTACACCAAAGATGTTTACAAGTACAAACAAGCTTTAACTTCACCTTTTGAATGCATTTACGCGTTTTAACAGCTCTTACATCTAGGGTGAAAGAGATTGAGGTCTTTTGTGTTGTATATTAAGAGAAAGCACCCAAATGCTTTGTTTGCATTCATTTGAGTGAGAAACTACACCAAGGATGTTTACAAGTACAAACAAGCTTTAACTCCACCTTTTGAATGCATTTACGAGTTTTTTAACAGCTCTTGCATCTAGGGTGAAAGAGATTGAGTTCTTTTGGGTTGTAGATTAATAGAAAGCACCCAAATGCTTTGTTTGCATTCATTTCAGTGAGAAACTACACCAAGGATGTTTACAAGTACAAATAAGCTTTAACTCCACCTTTTGAATGCATTTACGCTTTGCTTGCATTCATTTGAGTGAGAAACTACACCAAAGATGTTTACAAGTACAAACAAGCTTTAACTGCACCTTTTGAATCCATTTACGCGTTTTAACAGCTCTTACATCTAGGGTGAAATAGATTTGAGTTATTTTGTGTTGTATATTAAGAGAAAGCACCCAAATGCTTTGTTTGCATTCATTTGAGTGAGAAACTACAGCAAGGATGTTTACAAGTACAAACAAGCTTTAACTCCACCTTTTGAATGCATTTACGCGTTTTAACAGCTCTTACATCTAGGGTGAAAGAGATTGAGTTCTTTTGTGTTGTATATTAATAGAAAGCACCCAAATGTTTTGTTTGCATTCATTTCAGTGAGAAACTATACCAAGGATGTTTACAAGTACAAACAAGCCTCAAGTCTACCTTTTGAATGCATTTACTCATTTTAACAGCTCTTACAACTAGGGTGAAAGAGATTGAGTTCTTTTGTATTGTGTATTAAGAGAAAGCACCCAAATGCTTTGTTTGCATTCATTTGAGAGAAAAACTACACAAGGATGTTCAATAGCACAAACAAGCTTTAACTCCACCTTTTGAATGCATTTACGCATTTTAACAGCTCATACAACTAGGGTGAAAGAGATTGAGTTCTTTTGTGTTGTATCTTAAGAGAAATCACCCAAATGGTTTGTTTGCATTCATTTGAGTGAGAAACTACAGCAAGGATGTTTACAAGTGCAAACAAGTTTCAACTCAAGCTTTTGAATGCATTTACGCGTTTTAACAGCTCTTACGAATAGGCGAAAACAGATTGAGTTATTTTGTGTTGTATATTAAGAAAAAGCTCGCAAATGCTTTGTTTACATTCATTTGAGTGTGAAACTACCCCAAGGATGTTTACAACTACAAACAAGCTTAAACTCAAGCCTTTGAATGCATTTAAGCGTTTTAAAAGCTCATACGACAAGGGTGAAAGAGATTGAGTTCTTTTGTGTTGTATATTAAAAGAACGCACCCAAATGTTTTCTTTGCATGCATTTGACTGAGAAACTACACCAAAGATGTTTACAAGTACAAACAAGCTTAAACTCAAGCTGTTGAATGCATTTACGCGTTTTAAAAGCTCATCTAACGAGGGTGAAAAAGACTGAGTTCTTTTGTGTTGTACATTAGGAGAAAGCACCCAAATGCTTTGTTTGCATTCATTTGAGTGAGAAACTTAACCAAGGATGTTTACAAGTACAAACATGCTTCAACTCAAGCTTTTGAATGCATATACGCGTTTTAAAACCTCATACGACTAGGGTGAAAGAGATTGAGTTCTTTTGTGTTGTATTTTCGGAGAAAGCACCCAAAAGCTTTGTTTGCATTCATTTGAGTGAGAAACTACACCAAGGATGTTTACAAGTACAACCAAGTTTCAACTCAAGCTTTTGAATGCATTTAAGCGTTTTAGAAGCTCATACGACAAGGGTGAAAGAGATTGAGTTCTTTTGTGTTGTATATTAAGAGAAAGCACCCAAATGCTTTGTTTGCATTCATTTGAGTGAGAAACTACACCAAGGATGTTTACAAGCACAAACAAGCTTTAACTCCACCTTTTGAATGCATTTACGCTTTGTTTGCATTCATTTGAGTGAGAAACTACACCAAAGATGTTTACAAGTACAAATAAGCTTTAACTCCACCTTTTGAATCCATTTACGCGTTTTAACAGCTCTTACATCTAGGGTGAAAGAGATTGAGTTCTTTTGTGTTGTATATTAAGAGAAAGCACCCAAATGCTTTGTTTGGATTCATTTGAGTGAGAAACTACACCAAGGATGTTTACAAGTACAAACAAGCTTTAACTCCACCTTTTGAATGCATTTACGCTTTGTTTGCATTCATTTGAGTGAGAAACTACACCAAAGATGTTTACAAGTACAAACAAGCTTTAACATCACCTTTTGAATGCATTTACGCGTTTTAACAGCTCTTACATCTAGGGTGAAAGAGATTGAGGTCTTTTGTGTTGTATATTAAGAGAAAGCACCCAAATGCTTTGTTTGCATTCATTTGAGTGAGAAACTACACCAAGGATGTTTACAAGTACAAAAAAGCTTTAACTCCACCTTTTGAATGCATTTACGAGTTTTTTAACAGCTCTTGCATCTAGGGTGAAAGAGATTGAGTTCTTTTGTGTTGTAGATTAATAGAAAGCACCCAAATGCTTTGTTTGCATTCATTTCAGTGAGAAACTACACCAAGGATGTTTACAAGTACAAATAAGCTTTAACTCCACCTTTTGAATGCATTTACGCTTTGTTTGCATTCATTTGAGTGAGAAACTACACCAAAGATGTTTACAAGTACAAACAAGCTTTAACTCCACCTTTTGAATCCATTTACGCGTTTTAACAGCTCTTTCATCTAGAGTGAAAGAGATTTGAGTTATTTTGTGTTGTATATTAAGAGAAAGCACCCAAATGCTTTGTTTGCATTCATTTGAGTGAGAAACTACACCAAGGATGTTTACAAGTACAAACAAGCTTTAACTCCACCTTTTGAATGCATTTACGCGTTTTAACAGCTCTTACATCTAGGCTGAACGAGATTGAGTTCTTTTGTGTTGTATATTGATAGAAAGCACCCAAATACTTTGTTTGCATTCGTTTCAGTGAGAAACTATACCAAGGATATTTACAAGTACAAATAAGCCTCAAGTCCACCTTTTGAATGCATTTACTCATTTTAACAGCTCTTACCACTAGGGTGAAAGAGATTGAGTTCTTTTGTATTGTATATTAAGAGAAAGCACCCAAATGCTTTGTTTGCATTCATTTGAGAGAAAAACTACACAAGGATGTTTAATAGCACAAACAAGCTTTAACTCCACCTTTTGAATGCATTTACGCATTTTAACAGCTCTTACAACTAGGGTGAAAGAGATTAAGTTCTTTTGTGTTGTATCTTAAGAGAAATCACCCAAATGGTTTGTTTGCATTCATTTGAGTGAGAAACTACACCAAGGATGTTTACAAGTGCAAACAAGTTTCAACTCAAGCTTTTGAATGCATTTACGCGGTTTAACAGCTCTTACGACTAGGCGAAAACAGATTGAGTTCTTTTGTGTTGTATATTAAGAAAAAGCTCGCAAATTCTTTGTTTACATTCATTTGAGTGTGAAACTACCCCAAGGATGTTTACAACTACAACAAGCTTGAACTCAAGCTTTTGAATGCATTTAAGCGTTTTAAAAGCTCATACGACAAGGGTGAAAGAGATTGAGTTCTTTTGTGTTGTATATTAAGAGAACGCACCCAAATGTTTTCTTTGCATGCATTTTGAGTGAGAAACTACACCAAAGATGGTTACAAGTACAAACAAGCTTAAACTCAAGCTGTTGAATGCATTTACGCGTTTTAAAAGCTCATCTGACTAGGGTGAAAAAGACTGAGTTCTTTTGTGTTGTATATTAGGAGAAAGCAACCAAATGCTTTGTTTGCATTCATTTGAGTGAGAAACTTAACCAAGGATGTTTACAAGTACAAACATGCTTCAACTCAAGCTTTTGAATGCATATACGCGTTTTAAAACCTCATACGACTAGGGTGAAAGAGATTGAGTTCTTTTGTGTTGTATTTTCGGAGAAAGCACCCAAAAGCTTTGTTTGCATTCATTGGAGTGAGAAACTACACCAAGGATATTTACAAGTACAACCAAGCTTCAAATCAAGCTTTTGAATGTATTTACGCGTTTTAAAAGCTCTTATGACTAGGGTGAAAGAGATTGAGTTCTTTTGTGTTGTATATTAAGAGAAAGCACCCAAATGCTTTGTTTGCATTCACTTGAGTGAGAAACTACACCAAGGATGTTTACAAGTACAAATAAGCTTTAACTCCACCTTTTGAATGCATTTACGCTTTGTTTGCATTCATTTGAGTGAGAAACTACACCAAAGATGTTTACAAGTACAAATAAGCTTTAACTCCACCTTTTGAATCCATTTACGCGTTTTAACAGATCTTACATCTAGGGTGAAAGAGATTGAGTTCTTTTGTGTTGTATATTAAGAGAAAGCACCCAAATGCTTTGTTTGGATTCATTTGAGTGAGAAACTACACCAAGGATGTTTACAAGTACAAACAAGCTTTAACTCCACCTTTTGAATGCATTTACGCTTTGTTTGCATTCATTTGAGTGAGAAACTACACCAAAGATGTTTACAAGTACAAACAAGCTTTAACTTCACCTTTTGAATGCATTTACGCGTTTTAACAGCTCTTACATCTAGGGTGAAAGAGATTGAGGTCTTTTGTGTTGTATATTAAGAGAAAGCACCCAAATGCTTTGTTTGCATTCATTTGAGTGAAAAACTACACCAAGGATGTTTACAAGTACAAACAAGCTTTAACTCCACCTTTTGAATGCATTTACGAGTTTTTTAACAGCTCTTGCATCTAGGGTGAAAGAGATTGAGTTGTTTTGTGTTGTAGATTAATAGAAAGCACCCAAATGCTTTGTTTGCATTCATTTCAGTGAGAAACTACACCAAGGATGTTTACAAGTACAAATAAGCTTTAACTCCACCTTTTGAATCCATTTACGCGTTTTAACAGCTCTTTCATCTAGAGTGAAAGAGATTTGAGTTATTTTGTGTTGTATATTAAGAGAAAGCACCCAAATGCTTTGTTTGCATTCATTTGAGTGAGAAACTACACCAAAGATGTTTACAAGTACAAACAAGCTTTAACTCCACCTTTTGAATCCATTTACGCGTTTTAACAGCTCTTTCATCTAGAGTGAAAGAGATTTGAGTTATTTTGTGTTGTATATTAAGAGAAAGCACCCAAATGCTTTGTTTGCATTCATTTGAGTGAGAAACTACACCAAGGATGTTTACAAGTACAAACAAGCTTTAACTCCACCTTTTGAATGCATTTACGCGTTTTAACAGCTCTTACATCTAGGGTGAAAGAGATTGAGTTCTTTTGTGTTGTATATTAATAGAAAGCACCCAAATGTTTTGTTTGCATTCATTTCAGTGAGAAACTATACCAAGGATGTTTACAAGTACAAACAAGCCTCAAGTCCACCTTTTGAATGCATTTACTCATTTTAACAGCTCTTCCAACTAGGGTGAAAGAGATTGAGTTCTTTTATATTGTATATTAAGAGAAAGCACCCAAATGCCTTGTTTGCATTCATTTGAGAGAAAAACTACACAAGGATGTTTAATAGCACAAACAAGCTTTAACTCCACCTTTTGAATGCATTTACGCATTTTAACAGCTCTTACAACTAGGGTGAAAGAGATTGAGTTCTTTTGTGTTGTATCTTAAGAGAAATCATCCAAATGGTTTGTTTGCATTCATTTGAGTGAGAAACTACGCCAAGGATGTTTACAAGTGCAAACAAGTTTCAACTCAAGCTTTTGAATGCATTTACGCGTTTTAACAGCTCTTACGACTAGGCGAAAACAGATTGAGTTCTTTTGTGTTGTATATTAAGAAAAAGCTCGCAAATGCTTTGTTTACATTCATTTGAGTGTGAAACTACCCCAAGGATGTTTACAACTACAAACAAGCTTGAACTCATGCTTTTGAATGCATTTAAGCGTTTTAAAAGCTCATACGACAAGGGTGAAAGAGATTGAGTTCTTTTGTGTTGTATATTATGAGAACGCACCCAAATGTTTTCTTTGCATGCATTTGAGTGAGAAACTACACCAAAGATGTTTACAAGTACAAACAAGCTTAAACTCAAGCTGTTGAATGCATTTACGCGTTTTAAAAGCTCATCTGACTAGGGTGAAAAAGACTGAGTTCTTTTGTGTTGTATATTAGGAGAAAGCACCCAAATGCTTTGTTTGCATTCATTTGAGTGAGAAACTTAACCAAGGATGTTTACAAGTACAAACATGCTTCAACTCAAGCTTTTGAATGCATATACGCGTTTTAAAACCTCATACGACTAGGGTGAAAGAGATTGAGTTCTTTTGTGTTGTATTTTCGGAGAAAGCACCCAAAAGCTTTGTTTGCATTCATTGGAGTGAGAAACTACACCAAGGATGTTTACAAGTACAACCAAGCTTCAACTCAAGCTTTTGAATGTATTTACGCGTTTTAAAAGCTCTTATGACTAGGGTGAAAGAGATTGAGTTCTTTTGTGTTGTATATTAAGAGAAAGCACCCAAATGCTTTGTTTGCATTCATTTAGGTGAGAAACTACACCGAGGATGTTTACAAGTACAAACAAGCTTTAACTCCACCTTTTGAATGCATTTACGCTTTGTTTGCATTCATTTGAGTGAGAAACTACACCAAAGATGTTCACAAGTACAAATAAGCTTTAACTCCACCTTTTGAATGCCTTTACGCTTTGTTTGCATTCATTTGAGTGAGAAACTACGCCAAAGATGTTTACAAGTACAAAGAAGCTTTAACTCCACCTTTTGAATCCACTTACGCGTTTTAACAGCTCTTACATCTAGGGTGAAAGAGATTGAGTTCTTTTGTGTTGTATATTAAGAGAAAGCACCCAAATGCTTTGTTTGCATTCATTTGAGTGAGAAACTACACCAAGGATGTTTACAAGTACAAACAAGCCTTAACTCCACCTTTTGAATGCATTTACGCGTTTTAACAGCTCTTACATCTAGGGTGAAAGAGATTGAGTTCTTTTGTATTGTATATTAAGAGAAAGCACCCAAATGCTTTGTTTGCATTCATTTCAGAGAAAAACTACACAAGGATGTTTAATAGCAGAAACAAGCTTTAACTCCGCCTTTTGAATGCATTTACGCATTTTAACAGCGCTTACAACTAGGGTGAAAGAGATTGAGTTCTTTTGTGTTGTATATTAAGAGAAAGCACCCAAATGCTTTGTTTGCATTCATTTGAGTGAGAAACTTAACCAAGGATGTTTACAAGTATCAACAAGCTTCAACTCAAGCTTTTGAATGCATATACGCGTTTTAAAACCTCATACGACTAGGGTGAAAGAGATTGAGTTCTTTTGTGTTGTATTTTCAGAGAAAGCACAAAAAAGCTTTGTTTGCATTCATTGGAGTGAGAAACTACACCAAGGATGTTTACAAGTACAAACAACCTTCAACTAAAAATTTTGAATGTATTTACGCATTTTAACAGCACTTTTAACTAGGGTGAAAGAGATTGAGTTCTTTTGTGTTGTATATTAAGAGAAATCATACGACTAGGGTGAAAAAGATTGAGTTCTTTTGTGTTGTATTTTAAGAGAAAGCAACCAAAAGCTTTGATTGCATTCATTTCAGTGAGAAACTACACCAAGAATGTTTACAACTACAAACAACCTTGAACACAAGCTTTTGAATGCATTTAAGCGTTTTAAAAGCTCATACGACAAGGGTGAAAGAGATTGAGTTCTATTGTGTTGTATATTAAGAGAACGCACGCAAATGTTTTCTTTGAATTAATTTGAGTGAGAAACTACACCAAAGATGTTTACCAGTACAAACAAGCTTCAACTCAACCTCTTGAATATATATACGCGTTTTAAAAGCTCATTTGACTAGGGTGAAAGAGATTGAGGTCTTTTGTGTTGTATATTAAGAGAAAGCAACCAAAAGCTTTGTTTGCATTCATTTCAGTGAGAAACTACACCAAGAATGTTTACAAGTACAAACAAGCTTCAACTCAAGCTTTTGAATGCATTTACGCGTTTTAACAGCTCTTACGACTAGGCGAAAAGAGATTGAGTTCTTTTGAGTTGTATATTAAGAAAAAGCTCGCAAATGCTTTATTTACATTCATTTGAGTGTGAAACTACCCCAAGCATGTTTACAACTACAAACAAGCTTCAACACAAATCTTTGAATGTATTCACAATCAAATGAATGCAAATAAAGCATTTGGGTGCTTTCTCTTTATATACAACAGAAAAGAACTCAATCTTTTTCACCCTAGTCATATGAGCTTTTAAAACGCGTAAATGCATTCAAAAGCTTGAGTTAAAGCTTGTTTGTACTTGTAAATATCCTTGGTGTAGTTTCTCACTCAAATGAATGCAAACAAAGCATTTGGGTGCTTTCTCTTAAAATACAACACAAAAGAACTCAATCTCTTTCACCCTAGATGTAAGAGCTGTTAAAACGCGTAAATGCATTCAAAAGGTGGAGTTAAAGCTTGTTTGTACTTGTAAACATCCTTGGTGTAGTTTCTCACTCAAATGAATGCAATCAAAGCATTTGGGTGCTTTCTCTTAATATACAACACAAAAGACCTCAATCTCTTTCACCCTAATCGTTAGAGCTGTTAAAACGCGTAAATACATCCAAAAGCATGAGTTGAAGCTTGTTTGTACATGTAAACATCCTTGGTTATGTTTCTCACTCAAATGAATGCAAACAAAGCTTTTGGTTGCTTTGTATGCATTCATTTGAGTGAGAAACTACACCAAGGATGTTTACAAGTACAAACAAGCTTGAACTCAATCTTCTGAATGCATTTACGCGTTTTAAAAGCTCATATGACTAGGGTGAAAAATATTGAGTTCTTTTGTGTTGTATTTTAAGAGAAAGCAACCAAAAGCTTTGTTTGCATTCATTTAAGTGAGAAACTACACCAAGAATGTTTACAAGTACAAACAAGCTTCAACTCAAGCTTTTGAATGCATTTACGCGTTTTAAAAGCTCATATGACTAGGGTGAAAGAGAATGGGGTCTTTTGTGTTGTATATTAAGAGAAAGCACCCAAATGCTTTGTTTGCATTCATTTGAGTGAGAAACTACACCAAGGATGTTTACAAGTACAAACAAGCTTTAACTCCACCTTTTGAATGCTTTTACTCGTTTTAACAGCTCTTACGACTAGGGTGATAGAGATTGAGTTCTTTTGTGTTGTATATTAAGAGAAAGCACCCAAATGCTTTGTTTGCATTCATTTGAGTGAGAAACTACACCAAGAATGTTTACAAGTACAAACAAGCTTCAACTCAAGCTTTTGAATGCATTTACGCATTTTAAAAGCTCATATGACTAGGGTGAAAATGATTGAGTTCTTTTGTGTTGTATTTTAAGAGAAAGCAACCAAAAGCTTTGTTTGCATTCATTTCTGTGAGAAACTACACCAAGAATGTTTACAAGTACAAACAAGCTTCAACTTAAGATTTTGAATGGATTTACGCATTTTAAAAGCTCATACGAGTAGGGTGAATGAGATTTGAGTTCTTTTGTGTTGTATATTAAAAGAAAGCATCCAAATACTTTGTTTGGATTCATTTGAGTGTGAAACTACACCTGGGATGTTTACAAGTACAAACAAGCTTCAACTCAAAATTTTGAAAGAGAATGAGTTCTTTTGTGTTGTATATTAAGAGAAATCACACAAATGCTTTGTTTGCATTCATTTGAGTGAGAAACTACACCAAGGATGTTTACAATTACAAACAAGCTTCAACCCAAGCTACACGTAAATGCTTTGTTTGCATTCATTTGAGTGAGAAACTAAACCAAGGATGTATACAAGTACAAACAAGCTTGAACTCCACCTTTTGAATGCATATACGCGTTTTAACAGCTCTTCCGATTAGGGTGAAAGAGATTGAGGCCTTTTATGTTGTATATAAAGAGAAAGCACCCAAAAGCTTTGTTTGCATTCATTGGAGTGAGAAACTACACCAAGGATGTTTACAAGTACAAACAAGCTTTAACTCCACCTTTTGAATGCATTTACGCGTTTTAAAACCTCATACGACTAGGGTGAAAGAGATTGGGTTCTTTTGTGTTGTATTTTCAGAGAAAGCACCCAAAAGCTTTGTTTGCATTCATTGGAGTGAGAAACTACACCAAGGATGTTTACAAGTACAAACAAGCTTCAACTCAAAATTTTGAATGTACTCACAATCAAATGAATGCAAATAAAGCATTTGGGTGCTTTTTCTTAATATACAACACAAAAGACCTCAATCTCTTTCACCCTAGTCGTCTGAGGTTTTAAAACACGTAAGTGCTTTCAAAAGCTTGGTTGAAGCTTGTTTGTACCTGTAAACATACTTGGTTAAGTTTTTCACTCAAATGAATGCAAACAAAGCTTTTGGTTCTTTTGGATGCATTCATTTGAGTGTGAAACTACACCAAGGATGTGTACAAGTACAAACAAGCTTCAACTCAAGCTTTTGAATGCATTTACGCGTTTTAAAACCTCATTCGACTAGGGTGAAAGAGATTGAGTTCTTCTGTGTTGTATATTAAGAGAAATCACCCAAATAGTTTGTTTGCATTCATTTGAGTGAGAAACTACACCAAGGATGTTTACAAGTACAAACAAGTTTCAACTCAAGCTTTTGAATGCATTTACGCGTTTTAACAGCTCTTACGACTAGGCGAAAAGAGATTGAATTCTTTTGTGTTGTATATTAAAAAAAAGCTCGCAAATGCTTTGTTTACATTCATTTGAGTGTGAAACTATCCCAAGGATGTTTACAACTACAAACAAGCTTGAACTCAAGCTTTTGAATGCATTTAAGCGTTTAAAAAGCTCATACGACAAGGGTGAAAGAGATTGAGTTCTTTTGTGTTGTATATTAAGAGAACGCACCCAAATGTTTTCTTTGCATTCATTTGAGTGAGAAACTACACCAAAGATGTTTACAAGTACAAACAAGCTTCAACTCAAGCTTTTGAATGTATTTACGCGTTTTAAAAGCTCATATGACTAGGGTGAAAAAGATTGAGTTCTTTTGTGTTGTATATTAAGACAAAGCAACCAATAGCTTTTTTTGCATTCATTTCAGTGAGAAACTACACCAAGAATGTTTACAAGTACAAACAAGCTTCAACTCAAGCTTTTGAATGCATTTACGCGTTTTAAAAGCTCATACGAGTAAGAAACTACACCAAGGATGTTGACAAGTACAAACAACCTTTAACTCCACCTTTTGAATGCATTTACGCTTTTCAAAAGCTCATATGACTAGGGTTTGGGTGCATTTACGCGTTTTAAAACCTCTAGTGAGAACCCAAATGAATGCATTTACGCGTTTTAACAGCTGTTACATCTATGGTGAAAGAGATTGATTTCTTTTGTGTTGTATATTAAGAGAAAGCACCCAAATGCTTTGTTTGCATTCATTTGAGTGAGAAACTACACCAAGGATGTTTACAAGTACAAACAAGCTTTAACTCCACCTTTTGAATGCATTTACGCGTTTTAACAGCTCTTACGACTATGGTGAAAGAGATTGAGTTCTTTTGTGTTGTATATTAAGAGAAAGCACCCAAATACTTTGTTTGCATTCATTTGAGTGAGAAACTACACCAAGGATGTTTACAAGTACATACAAGCTTCAACTCCACCTTTTGAATGCATTAACGCGTTTTAACAGCTCTTATGACTAGGCGAAAAGAGATTGAGTTCTTTTGTGTTGTATATTAAGAAAAAGCTCGCAAATGCTTTGTTTGCATTCATTTGATTGTTTGTACTTGTAAACTCAAAAGCTGAATGCAAACAAAATTAAGAAACTGTTTAAAACGCGTATATGCATTCAAAAGCTTAAGTTGAAGCTTGTTGGTACTTGTAAACATTCTTGGTGTAGTTTCTCACTCCAATGAATGCAAACAAAGCTTTTGGGTGCTTTCATTTTGATGCATTCAAAACTTGATAAACTACACCTTTGTAGAACTTTGTTTTCATTCTTTTGAGTTAGAAACTACAACTGGATGAAAGTAGTTTGAATTCATTTGAGTGAGAAACTACACCAAGCATGTTTACAAGTACAATCAAGCTTTAACTCCACGTTTGAATGCATTTACGCTTTATTTGCATTCATTTGAGTGAGAAACTACACCAAAGATGTTTACAAGTACAAGCAAGCTTTAACTCCACCTTTTGAATGCATTTACGCGTTTTAACAGCTCTTACATCTAGGGTGAAAAAGATTGAGTTCTTTTGTGTTGTATTTTAAGAGAAAGCACCCAAAAGCTTTGTTTGCATTCATTGGAGTGAGAAACTACACCAAGAATGTTTACAAGTACAAACAAGCTTCAACTCAAGCTTTTGAATGCATTTACGCATTTTAAATGCTCATATGACTAGGGTGAAAGAGATTGAGGTCTTTTGTGTTGTATATTAAGAGAAAGCACCCAGATGTTTTGTTTGCATTTATTTGAATGAGAAACTACAGTTTGGGTGTTTTTAAAAGCTCATATGACTAGTTTTACCCTTTTGTAGAGCCGTAAATTTGGGCGCTTTTAAAAGCTCATATGACTAGGGTGAAAGAGATTTAGTTCTTTTGTGTTGTATATTAAGAGAAAGCACCCAGATGTTTTGTTTGCATTTATTTGAATGAGAAAATACACCAATGATGTTTACAAGTACAAACAAGCTTTAACTCCACCTTTTGAATGCATTTACTCGTTTTAAAAGCTCATATGACTAGGGTGAAAAAGATTGAGTTCTTTTGTGTTGTATTTTAAGAGATAGCATTCAAATGCTTTGTTTGCATTCATTTGAGTGAGAAACTTAACCAAGGATGTTTACAAGTACAAACAAATGCTTTTGAAAGCTTGAGTTTCTCACTCAAATGAATGCAAACAAAGCATTTACATCCTTGGTTGTACTAGTAAACATCAAGCTTTCAAAAGCATTTGTTTGTACTAGTAAACATCCTTGGTTAAGTTTCTCACTCAAATGAATGCAAACAAAGCATTTGGGTGCTTTCTCTTAATATACAAATCAAAAGAACTCAATCTTTTTCATCCGAGTCATATGAGCTTTTAAAATGCGTAAATGCATTCAAAAGGTGGAGTTAAAGCTTGTTTGTACTTGTAAACATCCTTGGTGTAGTTTCTCACTCAAATGAATGCAAACAAAGAATTTGGGCGCTTTCGCTTAATTTCTTTTGAATGCAATTACGCGTTTTAAAAGAGCTAGCTTTGTTTGCATTCATTTGAGGGAGAAACTACACCATGGATGTTTTCAAGTACAAACAAGCTTTAACTCCACCTTTTGAATGCATTTACGCTTTGTTTGCATTCATTTGAGTGAGAAACTACACCAAAGATGTTTACAAGTACAAGCAAGCTTTAACTCCACCTTTTGAATGCATTTACGCGTTTTAACAGCTCTTACATCTAGGGTGAAAAAGATTGAGTTCTTTTGTGTTGTATTTTAAGAGAAGCACCCAAAAGCTTTGTTTGCATTCATTGGAGTGAGAAACTACACCAAGAATGTTTACAAGTACAAACAAGCTTCAACTCAAGCTTTTGAATGCATTTACGCGTTTTAAATGCTCATATGACTAGGGTGAAAGAGATTGAGGTCTTTTGTGTTGTATATTAAGAGAAAGCACCCAAATGCTTTGTTTGCATTCGTTTGAGTGAGAAACTACTCCAAGGATGTTTACAAGTACAAACAAGCTTTAACTCCAGCTTTTGAATGCATTTACGCGTTTTAACAGCTCTTACGATTAGGGTGAAAGAGATTGAGGTCTTTTGTGTTGTATATTAAGAGAAATCACCCAAATGCTGTGTTTGAATTCATTTGAGTGAGAAACTACACCAAGGATGATTACAAGTACAAACAAGCTTTAACTCCACCTTTTGAATGCATTTAAGCGTTTTAACAGCTCTTACGATTAGGGTGAAAGAGATTGAGGTCTTTTGTGTTGTATATTAAGAGAAAGCACCCAAATGCTTTGTTTGCATTCATTTGAGGGAGAAACTACACCAAGAATGTTTACAAGTACAAACAAGCTTCAACCAAATGTGATTTGAAACTTACGTGTAGGTGGAGTTGAAACTTGTTTGTACTTGTAAACATCCTTGGTGTAGTTTCTCACTCAACTGAATGCAAACAAAGCATTTGTGTGATTTCTCTTAATATACAACACAAAAGAACTCAATCTCTTTCACCCTAGTCGTATGAGGTTTTAAAACGCGTATATGCATTCAAAAGGTGGAAATAAAGCTTGTTTGTACTTGTAAACATCCTTGGTGTAGTTTCTCAGTCAAATGAATGCAAACAAAGCATTTGGGTGCTTTCTCTTAATATTCAACACAAAAGACCTCAATCACTTTCACCCTAGATGTAAGAGCTGTTAAAACACGTGATAGAGATTTGAGTGCTTTCTCTGAAAATACAACACAAAAGAACTCAATCTCTTTCACCCTAGTCGTACGAGGTTTTAAATCGCGTAAATGCTTTCAAAAGCTTGAGTTCAAGCTTGTTTGTACTTGTAAACATCCTTGGTGTAGTTTCTCCCTCAAATGAATGCAAACAAAGCATTTGGGTGCTTTCTCTTAATATACAACACAAAAGACCTCAATCTCTTTCACCCTTGTCATATGAGCTTTTAAAACGCGTAAATGCATTCAAAAGCTTGAGTTGAAGCTTGTTTGTACTTGTAAACATCCTTGGTGTAGTTTCTCCCTCAAATGAATGCAAACAAAGCATTTGGGTGCTTTCTGTTAATATACAACACAAAAGAACTCCATCTCTTTCACCCTAGATGTAAGAGCTGTTAAACCGCGTAAATGCATTCAAAAGGTGGAGTTAAAGCTTGTTTGTACTTGTAAACATCCTTGGTGTAGTTTCTCACTCAAATGAATGCAAACAAAGCATTTGGGCGCTTTCTCTTAATTTCTTTTGAATGCAATTACGCGTTTTAAAAGAGCTAGCTTTGTTTGCATTCATTTGAGGGAGAAACTACACCATGGATGTTTTCAAGTACAAACAAGCTTTAACTCCACCGTTTGAATGCATTTACGCTTTGTTTGCATTCATTTGAGTGAGAAACTACACCAAAGATGTTTACAAGTATAAGCAAGCTTTAACTCCACCTTTTGAATGCATTTACGCGTTTTAACAGCTCTTACATCTAGGGTGAAAAAGATTGAGTTCTTTTGTGTTGTATTTTAAGAGAAAGCACCCAAAAGCTTTGTTTGCATTCATTGGAGTGAGAACATACACCAAGAATGTTTACAAGTACAAACAAGCTTCAACTCAAGCTTTTGAATGCATTTACGCGTTTTAAATGCTCATATGACTAGGGTGAATGAGATTGAGGTCTTTTGTGTTGTATATTAAGAGAAAGCACCCAAATGCTTTGTTTGCATTCATTTGAGGGAGAAACTACACCAAGAATGTTTACAAGTACAAACAAGCTTCAACTCAAGCTTTTGAATGCATATACGCGTTTTAAAACCTCATACGACTAGGGTGAAGGAGATTGAGTTCTTTCGTGATGTTTTTTCAGAGAAAGAACCCAAAAGCTTTGTTTGCATTCATTGGAGTGAGAAACTACACCAAGGATGTTTACAAGTACAAACAAGCTTCAAGTCAAGCTTTTGAATGTATTTACGCGTTTTAACAGCTCTTACGATTTGGGTGAAAGAGATTGAGGCCTTTTGTGTTGTATATTAAGAGAAAGCACCCAAATGCTTTGTTTGCATTCACTTGAGTGAGAAACTACACCAAGGATGTTTACATGTACAAACAAGCTTTAACTACACCTTTTGAATGCATTTACGCGTTTTAACAGCTCTTACATCTAGGGTGAAAGAGATTGAGTTCTTTTGTGTTGTATATTAAGAGAAAGCACCCAAATGCTTTGTTTGCATTCATTTGAGTGAGAAACTACACCAAGGATGTTTACAAGTACAAACAAGCTTTAACTCCACCTTTTGAATGCATTTACGCGTTTTAAAAGCTCATATGACTAGGGTGAAAAAGATTGAGTTCTTTTGTGTTGTATATTAAGAGAAAGCACCCAAATGCTTTATTTGCATTCATTTGAGTGAGAAACTTAACCAAGGATGTTTACAAGTACAAACAAGCTTCAACTCAAGCTTTTGAATGTATTGACGCGTTTTAACAGCTCTTACGATTAGGGTGAAAGAGATTGAGGTCTTTTGTGTTGTATATTAAGAGAAAGCACCCAAATGCTTTGTTTGCATTCTTTTGAGTGAGAAACTACACCAAGGATGTTTACAAGTACAAACAAGCTTTAACTCCACATTTTGAATGCATTTACGCGTTTTAACAGCTTTTACATCTAGGGTGAATGAGATTGAGTTCTTTTGTGTTGTATTTTCAGAAAAAGCACCCAAAAGCTTTGTTTGCATTCATTGGAGTGAGAAACAACACCAAGGATGTTTACAAGTACAAACAAGCTTCAACTCAAGCTTTTGAATGCATTTACGCGTTTTAAAAGGTCATATGACAAGGGTGAAAGAGATTGAGGTCTTTTGTGTTGTATTTTAAGAGAAAGCAACCAAAGCTTTGTTTGCATTCATTTCAGTGAGAAACTACACCAAGGATGAAATATAGTTTGAGCTTTACCACTCCAATGAATGCAAACAAAGCTTTGTTTGCATTCTTTTCAGTGAGAAACTACACCAAGAATGTTTACAAGTACAAACAAAGCATTTACGTGTAGGTGGAGTTGAAGCTTGTTTGTACTTGTAAACATCATTGGTGTAGTTTCTCACTCAACAGAATGCAAACAAAGCATTTGAGTGATTTCTCTTAATATACAACACAAAAGAACTCAATCTCTTTCACCCTAGTCGTATGAGGTTTTAAAACGCGTATATGCATTCAAAAGGTGGAGATAAAGCTTATTTGTACTTGTAAACATCCTTGGTGTAGTTTCTCAGTCAAATGAATGCAAACAAAGCATTTGGGTGCTTTCTCTTAATATACAACACAAAAGACCTCAATCACTTTCACCCTAGTCATATGATCTTTTAAAACGCGTAAATGCATTCAAAAGCTTGAGTTTAAGCTTGTTTGTACTTGTAAACATCTTTGCTGTAGTTTCTCACTCAAATGAATGCAAAGAAAACATTTGGGTGCGTTCTCTCAATATACAACACAAAAGAACTCAATCTCTTTCACCCTAGTTGTAAGAGCTGTTAAAATGCGTAAATGCATTCAAAAGGTTGAGTTAAAGCTTGTTTGTACTTGTAAACATCCTTGGTGTAGTTTCTCCCTCAAATGAATGCAAACAAAGCATTTGGGTGCTTTCTGTTAATATACAACACAAAAGAACTCAATCTCTCTCACCCTAGATGCAAGAGCTGTTAAACCGCGTAAATGCATTCAAAAGGTGGAGATAAAGCTTGTTTGTACTTGTAAACATCCTTGGTGTAGTTTCTCACTCAAATGAATGCAAACAAAGCATTTGGGTGCTTTCTCCTAATTTCTTTTGAATGCAATTACGCGTTTTAAAAGAGCTAGCTTTGTTTGCATTCATTTGAGGGAGAAACTACACCATGGATGTTTTTAAGTACAAACAAGCTTTAACTCCACCTTTTGAATGCATTTACGCTTTGTTTGCATTCATTTGAGTGAGAAACTACACCAAAGATGTTTACAAGTACAAGCAAGCTTTAACTCCACCTTTTGAATGCATTTACGCATTTTAACAGCTCTTACATCTAGGGTGAAAAAGATTGAGTTCTTTTGTGTTGTATTTTAAGAGAAAGCACCGAAAAGCTTTCTTTGCATTCATTGGAATGAGAAAAGACACCAAGAATGTTTACAAGTACAAACAAGCTTCAACTCAAGCTTTTGAATCCATTTACGCGTTTTAAATGCTCATATGACTAGGGTGAAAGAGATTGAGGTCTTTTGTGTTGTATATTAAGAGAAAGCACCCAAATGCTTTGTTTGCATTCGTTT
Source organism: Tetragonia tetragonoides (assembly GCA_038025085.1). NCBI lineage: Eukaryota > Viridiplantae > Streptophyta > Magnoliopsida > Caryophyllales > Aizoaceae > Tetragonia > Tetragonia tetragonoides. The sequence continues at coordinate 23,540,818 of CM076154.1, forward strand.
GAGTGAGAAACTACTCCAAGGATGTTTACAAGTACAAACAAGCTTTAACTCCAGCTTTTGATTGCATTTACGCGTTTTAACAGCTCTTACGATTAGGGTGAAAGAGATTGAGGTCTTTTGTGTTGTATATTAAGAGAAATCACCCAAATGCTGTGTTTGAATTCATTTGAGTGAGAAACTACACCAAGGATGTTTACAGGAACAAACAAGCTTTAACTCCACCTTTAGAATGCATTTACGCGTTTTAAAAGCATTTACGACTAGGGTGAAAGAGATTGAACTCTATTGTGTTGTATTTTAAGAGAAAGCACCCAAAAGCAATGTTTGCATTCATTGGAGTGAGAAACTACACCAAGGATGTTTACAAGAGCTTTTAAAACGTGTTTACAAGTACATACTTATTACTTGTGTTGTATATTCAGAGAACGCACCCAAATGTTTTCGTTGCATTCATTTGAGTGAGAAACTACACCAAAGATGTTTACAAGTACCAACAAGCTTCAACTTAAGCTTTTGAATGCATATACGCGTTTTAAAACCTCATACGACTAGGGTGAAGGAGATTGAGTTCTTTTGTGATGTATTTTCAGAGAAAAAACCCAAAAGCTCTGTTTGCATTCATTGGAGTGAGAAACTACACCAAGGATGTTTACAAGTACAAACAAGCTTCAACTCAAGCTTTTGAATGTATTTACGCGTTTTAACAGCTCTTACGACTAGGGTGAAAGAGATTGAGTTCTTTTCTGTTGTATATTAAGAGAAAGCAAGCAAAAGCGTTGTTAGCATTCATTTCAGTGAGAAACTACACCAAGAATGTTTACAAGTACAAACAAGCTTCAACTCAAGCTTTTGAATGCATTTACGCGTTTTAAAAGGTCATATGACTAGGGTGAAAGAGATTGAGGTCTTTTGTGTCGTATATTAAGAGAAAGCACCCAAATGCTTTGTTTGCATTCATTTGAGTGAGAAACTACACCAAGGATGTTTACAAGTACAAACAAGCTTTAACTCCACCTTTTCAATGCATTTACGCGTTTTAATACCTCTTACGACTAGGGTGAAAGAGATTGAGTTCTTTTGTGTTGTATATTAAGAGAAAGCACCCAAATGGTTTGTTTGCATTCATTTGAGTGAGAAACTACACCAAGGATATTTACAAGTAAAAACAAGCTTCAACTCCACCTTTTGAATGCATTTACGCATTTTAACAGCTGTTACAACTAGGGTGAAAGAGATTGAGTTCTTTTGTGTTGTATATTAAGAGAAAGCACCCAAATGCTTTGTTTGCATTCCTTTGAGTGAGCAACTACACCAAGGATGTTTACAAGTACAAACAAGCTTTAACTCCACCTTTTCAATGCATTTACGCGTTTTAACAGCTCTTACATCTAGGGTGAAAGAGATTGAGTTCTTTTGTGTTGTATATTAACAGAAAGCACCCAAATGCTTTGTTTGCATTCATTTGAGGGAGAAACTACACCAAGGATGTTTACAAGTACAAACAAGCTTTAACTCAACCTTTTGAATGCATTTACGCATTTTAACAGCTCTTACAACTAGGGTGAAAGAGATTGAGTTCTTTTGTGTTGTATATTAAGAGAAATCACACAAATGCTTTGCTTGCATTCATTTGAGGGAGAAACTACACCAAGGATGTTTACAACTACAAACAAGCTTGAACTCAAGCTTTTGAATGCATTTAAGCGTTTCTAAAGTTCATACGACAAGGGTGAAAGAGATTAAGTTCTTTTGTGTTGTATATTAAGAGAACGCAGCCAAATGTTTTCTTTGCATTCATTTGAGTGAGAAACTTAACCAAGGATGTTTACAAGTACAAATAAGCTTCAACTCAAGCTTTTGAATGTATTTACGCGTTTTAACAGTTCTTACGATTAGGGTGAAAGAGATTGAGGCCTTTTGTGTTGTATATTAAGAGAAAGCACCCAAATGCTTTGTTTGCATTCATTTGAGTGAGAAACTACACCGAGGATGTTTACAAGTACAAACAAGCTTTAACTCCACCTTTTGAATGCATTTACGCTTTTTAACTGCTCTTACATCTAGGGTTTGGGTGTATTTACGCGTTTTGAATGCATATACGCGTTTTAAAAAGTTTGGGTGTTTACAAGTACTTGTGTTGTATTTTCAGAGAAAGCACCCAAAAGCTTTGTTTGCAATCATTGGAGTGAGAAACTATACCAAGGATGTTTACAAGTACAAACAAGCTTCAACTCAAGCTTTTGAATGTTTTTACGCGTTTTAACAGCTCTTACATCTAGGGTGAAAGAGATTGAGTTCTTTTGTGTTGTATTTTCAGAGAAAGCACCCAAATGCTTTGTTTGCATTCATTTGAGTGAGAAACTACACCAAGGATGTTTACAAGTACAAACAAGCTTTAACTCCACCTTTTGAATGCATTTACGCGTTTTAAAAGCTCATATGACTAGGGTGAAAAAGATTGAGTTCTTTTGTGTTGTATATTAAGAGAAAGCATCCAAATGCTTTATTTGCATTCATTTCAGTGAGAAACTACACCAAGAATTTTTACAAGTACAAACAAGCTTCAACTCAAGCTTTTGAATGCATTTACGCGTTTTAAAAGCTCATATGACTAGGGTGAAAGAGATTGAGGTCTTTTGTGTTGTATATTAAGAGAAAGCACCCAAATGCCTTGTTTGCATTCATTTGATTGAGAAACTACACCAAGGATGTTTACAAGTACAAACAAGCTTTAACTCCACCTTTTGAATGCATTTACACGTTGTAACAGCTCTTACATCTAGGGTGAAAGAGATTGAGTTCTTTTGTGTTGTATATTAAAAGAAAGCACCCAAATGCTTTGTTTGCATTCATTTGAGTGAGAAACTACACCAAGGATGTTTACAAGTACAAACAAGCTTTAATTTCACCTTTTGAATGCATTTACACGTTTTAAAAGTTCTTACATCTAGGGTGAAAGAGATTGAGTTCTTTTGTGTTGTATATTAAAAGAAAGCACCCAAATGCTTTGTTTGCATTCATTTGAGTGAAAAACTTAGCCAAGGATGTTTACAAGTACAAACAACCTTCAACTCAAGCTTTTGAATGCATTTACGCGTTTTAAAAGCTCATATGACTAGGGTGAAAGAGATTGAGGTCTTTTGTGTTGTATATTAAGATAAAGCACCCAAATGCTTTGTTTGGTTTCATTTGAGGGAGAAACTATACCAAGGATGTTTACAAGTACAAACAAGCTTCAACTCAAGCTTTTGAAAGCATTTACGCGATTTAAAACCTCGTACGACGAGGGTGAAAGAGGTTGAGTTCTTTTGTGTTGTATTTTCAGAGAAAGCACTCAAATCTCTATCACGCGTTTTAACAGCTCTTACATCTAGGGTGAAAGTGATTGAGGTCTTTTGTGTTGTATATTAAGAGAAAGCACCCAAATGCTTTGATTGCATTCATTTGACTGAGAAACTACACCAAGGATGTTTACAAGTACAAACAAGCTTTAACTCGACCTTTTGAATGCATATACGCGTTTTAAAACCTCATACGACTAGGGTGAAGATATTGAGTTCTTTTGTGTTGTATATTAAGAGAAATCACACAAATACTTTGTTTGCATTCAGTTGAGTGAGAAACTACACCAACGATGTTTACAAGTACAAACAAGCTTCAACTCCACCTACACGTAAATGCTTTGTTTGTACTTGTAAACATTCTTGGTGTAGCTTCTCACTGAAAAGAATGCAAACAAAGCTCTGTTTGCATTCATTGGAGTGGTAAAGCTCAAACTATATTTCATCCTTGGTGTAGTTTCTCACTGAAATGAATGCATTCAAAAGCTTGAGTTGAAGCTTGTTTGTACTTGTAAACATCCTTGGTGTAGTTTCTCCCTCAAATGAATGCAAACAAAGCATTTGGGTGCTTTCTCTTAATATACAACACAAAAGAACTTAATCTCTTTCACCCTAGTCATATGATCTTTTAAAACGCGTAAATGCATTCAAAAGCTTGAGTTTAAGCTTGTTTGTACTTGTAAACATCTTTGCTGTAGTTTCTCACTCAAATGAATGCAAAGAAAACATTTGGGTGCGTTCTCTTAATATACAACACAAGTATTAAGTATGTACTTGTAAACACGTTTTAAAAGCTCTTGTAAACATCCTTGGTGTAGTTTCTCACTCCAAGTACAAACAAGCTTTAACTCCAGCTTTTGAATACATTTACGCGTTTTAACAGCTCTTACGATTAGGCTGAAAGAGATTGAGGTCTTTTGTGTTGTATATTAAGAGAAATCACCCAAATGCTTTGTTTGCATTCATTTGAGTGAGAAATTACACCAAGGATGTTTACAAGTACAAAAAAGCTTTTACTCCACCTTTTGAATGCATTTACGCGTTTTAACAGCTCTTACATCTAGGGTGAAAGAGATTGAGTTCTTTTGTGTTGTATTTTCAGAGAAAGCACCCAAATACTTTGTTTGCATTCATTGGAGTGAGAAACAACACCAAAGATGTTTACAAGTACAAACAAGCTTCAACTCAAGCTTTTGAATGCATTTACGCGTTTTAAAAGCTCATATGACTAGGGTGAAAAAGCTTGAGTTCTTTTGTGTTGTATTTTAAGAGAAAGCAACCAAAGCTTTGTTTGCATTCATTTCAGTGAGAAACTACACCAAGGATGAAATATAGTTTGAGCTTTACCACTCCAATGAATGCAAACAGAGCTTTGTTTGCATTCTTTTCAGTGAGAAACTACACGAAGAATGTTTACGAGTACAAACAAAGCATTTACGTGTAGGTGGAGTTGAAGCTTGTTTGTACTTGTAAACATCCTTGGTGTAGTTTCTCACTCAACTGAATGCAAACAAAGCATTTGTGTGATTGTTCTTAATATACAACACAAAAGAACTCAATCTCTTCACCCTAGTCGTATGAGGTTTTAAAACGCGTATATGCGTTCAAAAGGTCGAGTTAAAGCTTGTTTGTACTTGTAAACATCCTTGGTGTAGTTTCTCAGTCAAATGAATGCAATCAAAGCATTTGGGTGCTTTCTCTTAATTTACAACATAAAAGACCTCAATCACTTTCACCCTAGATGTAAGAGCTGTTAAAACGCGTGATAGAGATTTGAGTGCTTTCTCTGAAAATACAACACAAAAGAACTCAATCTCTTTCACCCTAGTCGTACGAGGTTTTAAATCGTGTAAATGCTTTCAAAAGCTTGAGTTGAAGCTTGTTTGTACTTGTAAACATCCTTGGTATAGTTTCTCCCTCAAATGAAACCAAACAAAGCATTTAGGTGCTTTCTCTTAATATACAACACAAAAGACCTCAATCTCTTTCACCTTAGTCATATGAGCTTTTAAAACGCGTAAATGCATTCAAAAGCTTGAGTTGAAGCTTGTTTGTACATGTAAACATCCTTGGTGTAGTTTCTCCCTCAAATGAATGCAAACAAAGCATTTGGGTGCTTTCTCTTAATATACAACACAAAAGAACTTAATCTCTTTCGCCCTAGTCATATGATCTTTTAAAACGCGTAAATGCATTCAAAATCTTTAACTCCACCAAGGATGTTTACAAGTACAAACAAGCTTTAACTCCACCTTTAGAATGCATTTACGCGTTTTAATAGCATTTACGACTAGGGTGAAAGAGATTGAGTTCTATTGTATTGTATTTTAACAGAAAGCACCCAAAAGCTTTGTTTGCATTCATTGGAGTGAGAAACTACACCAAGGATGTTTACAAGAGCTTTTAAAACGTGTTTACAAGTACATACTTAATACTTGTGTTGTATATTAAGAGAACGCACCCAAATGTTTTCTTTGCATTCATTTGAGTGAGAAACTACACCAAAGATGTTTACAAGTACCAACAAGCTTCAACTTAAGCTTTTGAATGCATATACGCGTTTTAAAACCTCATACGACTAGGGTGAAGGAGGTCGAGTTCTTTTGTGTTGTATTTTCAGAGAAAGAACCGAAAAGCTTTGTTTGCATTCAATGGAGTGAGAAACTACACCATGGATGTTTACAAGTACAAACAAGCTTCAACTCAAGCTTTTGAATGTATTTACGCGTTTTAACAGCTCTTACGACTAGGGTGAAAGAGATTGAGTTCTTTTCTGTTGTATATTAAGAGAAAGCAACCAAAGGCTTTGTTTGCATTCATTTCAGTGAGAAACTACACCAAGAATGTTTACAAGTACAAACAAGCTTCAACTCAAGCTTTTGAATGCATTTACGCGTTTTAAAAGGTCATATGACTAGGGTGAAGAGATTGAGTTCTTTTGTGTTGTATATTAAGAGAAATCACACAAATACTTTGTTTGCATTCAGTTGAGTGAGAAACTACACCAAGGATGTTTACAAGTACAAACAAGCTTCAACTCCACCTACACGTAAATGCTTTGTTTGTACTTGTAAACATTCTTGGTGTAGCTTCTCACTGAAAAGAATGCAAACAAAGCTCTGTTTGCATTCATTGGAGTGGTAAAGCTCAAACTATATTTCATCCTTGGTGTAGTTTCTCACTGAAATGAATGCAAACAAAGCTTTGGTTGCTTTCTCTTAAAATACAACACAAAAGAACTCAAGCTTTTTCACCCTAGTCATATGAGCTTTTAAAACGCGTAAATGCATTCAAAAGCTTGAGTTGAAGCTTGTTTGTACTTGTAAACATCCTTGGTGTTGTTTCTCACTCCAATGAATGCAAACAAAGCTTTTGGGTGCTTTCTCTGAAAATACAACACAAAAGAACTCAATCTCTTTCACCCTAGATGTAAGAGCTGTTAAAACGCGTAAATGCATTCAAAAGGTGGAGTTAAAGCTTGTTTGTACTTGTAAACATCCTTGGTGTAGTTTCTCACTCAAAAGAATGCAATCAAAGCATTTGGGTGATTTCTCTTAATATACAACACAAAAGACCTCAATCTCTTTCAGCCTAATCGTAAGAGCTGTTAAAACGCGTAAATGTATTCAAAAGCTGGAGTTAAAGCTTGTTTGTACTTGGAGTGAGAAACTACACCAAGGATGTTTACAAGAGCTTTTATAACGTGTTTACAAGTACATACTTAATACTTGTGTTGTATATTAAGAGAACGCACCCAAATGTTTTCTTTGCATTCATTTGAGTGACAAACTACAGCAAAGATGTTTACAAGTACAAACAAGCTTAAACTCAAGCTTTTGAATGCATTTACGCGTTTTAAAAGATCATATGACTAGGGTGAAATAGATTAAGTTCTTTTGTGTTGTATATTAAGAGAAAGCACCCAAATGCTTTGTTTGCATTCATTTGAGGGAGAAACTACACCAAGGATGTTTACAAGTACAAACAAGCCTCAACTCAATCTTTTGAATGCCTTTACGCGTTTTAAAAGCACATATGACTACGGTGAAAGAGATTGAGGTCTTTTGTGTTGTATATTAAGAGAAAGCACCCAAATGCTTTGTTTGCATTCATTTGATTGAGAAACTACACCAAGGATGTTTACAAGTACAAACAAGCTTTAACTCCACCTGTTGAATGCATTTACGCGTTTTAACAGCTCTTACATCTAGGGTGAAAGAGATTGAGTTCTTTTGTGTTGTATATTAAAAGAAAGCACCCAAATGCTTTGTTTGCATTCATTTGAGAGAGGAACTACACCAAGGATTTTTACAAGTACAAACAAGCTTTAACTTCACCTTTTGAATGCATTTACACGTTTTAAAAGCTCATATGACTAGGGTAAAAAAGATTGAGTTCTTTTGTGTTGTATATTAAGAGAAAGCACCCAAATGCTTTGTTTGCATTCATTTGAGTGAGAAACTTAACCAAGGATGATTACAAGTACAAACAAGCTTCAACTCAAGCTTTTGAATGTATTTACGCGTTTTAAGAGCTCTTACGATTAGGGTGAAAGAGATTGAGGTCTTTTGTGTTGTATATTAAGAGAAAGCACCCAAATGCTTTGTTTGCATTCTTTTGACTGAGAAACTACACCAAGGATGTTTACAAGTACAAACAAGCTTTAACTCCACCTTTTGAATGCATTTACGCGTTTTAACAGCTCTTACATCTAGGGTGAAAAAGATTGAGTTCTTTTGTGTTGTATTTTCAGAGAAAGCACCCAAAAGCTTTGTTTGCATTCATTGGGGTGAGAAACAACACCAAGGATGTTTACAAGTACAAACAAGCTTTAACTCAAGCTTTTGAATGCATTTTCGCGTTTTAAAAGCTCATATGACTAGGGTGAAAAAGCATGAGTTCTTTTGTGTTGTATTTTAAGAGAAAGCAACCAAAGCTTTGTTTGCATCCATTTCAGTGAGAAACTACACCGAGGATGAAATATAGTTTGAGCTTTACCACTCCAATGAATGCAAACAAAGCTTTGTTTGCATTCTTTTCAGTGAGAAACTACACCAAGAATGTTTACAAGTACAAACAAAGCATTTACGTGCAGGTGGAGTTGAAGCTTGTTTGTACTTGTAAACATCCTTGGTGTAGTTTCTCACTCCAATGAATGCAAACAAACCTTTTGGGTGCTTTCTCTGAAAATACAACACAAAAGAACTCAATCTCTTTCACCCTAGTCGTACGAGGTTTTAAATCGCGTAAATGCTTTCAAAAGCTTGAGTTGAAGCTTGTTTGTACTTGTAAACATCCTTGGTATAGTTTCTCCCTCAAATGAAATCAAACAAAGCATTTGGGTGCTTTCTCTTAATATACAACACAAAAGACCTCAATCTCTTTCACCCTAGTCATATGAGCTTTTAAAACGCGTAAATGCATTCAAAAGCTTGAGTTGAAGCTTGTTTGTACTTGTAAACATCCTTGGTGTAGTTTCTCCCTCAAATGAATGCAAACAAAGCATTTGGGTGCTTTCTCTTAATATACAACACAAAAGAACTTAATCTCTTTCACCATAGTCATATGATCTTTTAAAACGCGTAAATGCATTCAAAAGCTTGAGTTTAAGCTTGTTTGTACTTGTAAACATCTTTGCTGTAGTTGCTCACTCAACTGAATGCAAAGAAAACATTTGGGTGCGTTCTCTTAATATACAACACAAGTATTAAGTATGTACTTGTAAACACGTTTTAAAAGCTCTTGTAAACATCCTTGGTGTAGTTTCTCACTCCAAGTACAAACAAGCTTTAACTCCAGCTTTTGAATACATTTACGCGTTTTAACAGCTCTTACGATTAGGCTGAAAGAGATTGAGGTCTTTTGTGTTGTATATTAAGAGAAATCACCCAAATGCTTTGTTTGCATTCATTTGAGTGAGAAACTACACCAAGGATGTTTACAAGTACAAACAAGCTTTTACTCCACCTTTTGAATGCATTTACGCGTTTTAACAGCTCTTACATCTAGGGTGAAAGAGATTGAGTTGTTTTGTGTTGTATTTTCAGAGAAAGCACCCAAATACTTTGTTTGCATTCATTGGAGTGAGAAACAACACCAAAGATGTTTACAAGTACAAACAAGCTTCAACTCAAGCTTTTGAATGCATTTACGCGTTTTAAAAGCTCATATGACTAGGGTGAAAAAGCTTGAGTTCTTTTGTGTTGTATTTTAAGAGAAAGCAACCAAAGCTTTGTTTGCATTCATTTCAGTGAGAAACTACACCAAGGATGAAATATAGTTTGAGCTTTACCACTCCAATGAATGCAAACAGAGCTTTGTTTGCATTCTTTTCAGTGAGAAACTACACGGAGAATGTTTACGAGTACAAACAAAGCATTTACGTGTAGGTGGAGTTGAAGCTTGTTTGTACTTGTAAACATCCTTGGTGTAGTTTCTCACTCAACTGAATGCAAACAAAGCATTTGTGTGATTGTTCTTAATATACAACACAAAAGAACTCAATCTCTTCACCCTAGTCGTATGAGGTTTTAAAACGCGTATATGCGTTCAAAAGGTCGAGTTAAAGCTTGTTTGTACTTGTAAACATCCTTGGTGTAGTTTCTCAGTCAAATGAATGCAATCAAAGCATTTGGGTGCTTTCTCTTAATTTACAACATAAAAGACCTCAATCACTTTCACCCTAGATGTAAGAGCTGTTAAAACGCGCGATCGAGATTTGAGTGCTTTCTCTGAAAATACAACACAAAAGAACTCAATCTCTTTCACCCTAGTCGTACGAGGTTTTAAATCGCGTAAATGCTTTCAAAAGCTTGAGTTGAAGCTTGTTTGTACTTGTAAACATCCTTGGTATAGTTTCTCCCTCAAATGAAACCAAACAAAGCATTTAGGTGCTTTCTCTTAATATACAACACAAAAGACCTCAATCTCTTTCACCTTAGTCATATGAGCTTTTAAAACGCGTAAATGCATTCAAAAGCTTGAGTTGAAGCTTGTTTGTACATGTAAACATCCTTGGTGTAGTTTCTCCCTCAAATGAATGCAAACAAAGCATTTGGGTGCTTTCTCTTAATATACAACACAAAAGAACTTAATCTCTTTCGCCCTAGTCATATGATCTTTTAAAACGCGTAAATGCATTCAAAATCTTTAACTCCACCAAGGATGTTTACAAGTACAAACAAGCTTTAACTCCACCTTTAGAATGCATTTACGCGTTTTAACAGCATTTACGACTAGGGTGAAAGAGATTGAGTTCTATTGTATTGTATTTTAACAGAAAGCACCCAAAAGCTTTGTTTGCATTCATTGGAGTGAGAAACTACACCAAGGATGTTTACAAGAGCTTTTAAAACGTGTTTACAAGTACATACTTAATACTTGTGTTGTATATTAAGAGAACGCACCCAAATGTTTTCTTTGCATTCATTTGAGTGAGAAACTACACCAAAGATGTTTACAAGTACCAACAAGCTTCAACTTAAGCTTTTGAATGCATTTACGCGTTTTAAAACCTCATACGACTAGGGTGAAGGAGGTCGAGTTCTTTTGTGTTGTATTTTCAGAGAAAGAACCGAAAAGCTTTGTTTGCATTCAATGGAGTGAGAAACTACACCATGGATGTTTACAAGTACAAACAAGCTTCAACTCAAGCTTTTGAATGTATTTACGCGTTTTAACAGCTCTTACGACTAGGGTGAAAGAGATTGAGTTCTTTTCTGTTGTATATTAAGAGAAAGCAACCAAAGGCTTTGTTTGCATTCATTTCAGTGAGAAACTACACCAAGAATGTTTACAAGTACAAACAAGCTTCAACTAAAGCTTTTGAATGCATTTACGCGTTTTAAAAGGTCATATGACTAGGGTGAAAGAGATTGAGGTATTTTGTGTTGTATATTAAGAGAAAGCACCCAAATGCTTTGTTTGCATTCATTTGAGTGAGAAACTACACCAAGGATGTTTACAAGTACAAAAAAGCTTTAACTCCACCTTTTCAATGCATTTACGCGTTTTAATAGCTCTTACGACTAGGGTGAAAGAGATTGAGTTCTTTTGTGTTGTATATTAAGAGAAAGCACCCAAATGGTTTGTTTGCATTCATTTGAGTTGGAAACTACACCAAGGATATTTACAAGTAAAAACAAGCTTCAACTCCACCTTTTGAATGCATTTACGCATTTTAACAGCTGTTACAATTAGGGTGAAAGAGATTGAGTTCTTTTACGTTGTATATTAAGAGAAGGCACCTAAATGCTTTGATTGCATTCATTTGAGTGAGAAACTACACCAAGGATGTTTACAAGCACAAACAAGCTTTAACTCCACCTTTTGAATACATTTACGCATTTTAACAGCTCTTACAAATAGGGTGAAAGAGATTGAGTTCTTTTGTGTTGTATATTAAGAGAAATCACCCAAATGGTTTGTTTGCATTCATTTGAGTGAGAAACTACACCAAGGATGTTTACAAGAACAAACAAGTTTCAACTCAAGCTTTTGAATGCATTTACGCGTTTTAACAGCTCTTACGACTAGGCGAAAAGAGATTGAGTTCTTTTGTGTTGTATATTAAGAAAAAGCTCGCAAATGCTTTGTTTACATTCATTTGAGTGAGAAAATACACCAAGGATACAAGTACAAACAAGCTTTACCTCCACCTTTTCAATGCATTTACGCGTTTTAACAGCTCTTACGACTAGGGTGAAAGAGATTGAGTTCTTTTGTGTTGTATATTAAGAGAAAGCACCCAAATGCTTTGTTTGCATTCCTTTGAGTGCGAAACTACACCAAGGATGTTTCCAAGTACAAACAAGCTCAAATGAATGCAAACAAAGCATTTGTGTGATTTCTTTGAATATACAACACAAACGAACTCAATCTCTTTCACCCTAGTCGTATGAGGTTTTAAAATGCGTATATGCATTCAAAAGGTGGAGTTAAAGCTTGTTTGTACTTGTAAACATCCTTGGTGTAGTTTCTCACTCAAATGAATGCAAACAAAGCATTTGGGTGCTTTCTCTTAATATACAACACAAAAGACCTCTATCACTTTCACCCTAGATGTAAGAGCTGTCAAAACGCGTGATAGAGATTTGAGTGCTTTCACTGAAAATACATCACAAAAGAACTCAATCTCTTTCACCCTAGTCGTACGAGGTTTTAAATCACGTAAATGCTTTCAAAAGCTTGAGTTGAAGCTTGTTTGTACTTGTAAACATCCTTGGTGTAGTTTCTCCATCAAATGAATGCAAACAAAGCATTTGGGTGCTTTCTCTTAATATACAACACAAAAGACCTTAATCTCTTTCACCCTAGTCATATGAGCTTTTAAAACGCGTAAATGCATTCAAAAGATTGAGTTGAAGCTTGTTTGTACTTGTAAACATCCTTGGTGTAGTTTCTCCCTCAAATGAATGCAAACAAAGCATTTGGGTGCTTTCTCTTGATATACAACACAAAAGAACTCAATCTCTTTCACCCTAGTCATATGAGCTTTTAATACGCGTAAATGCATTCAAAAGCTTGATTTCAAGCTTTTTTGTACTTGTAAACATCTTTGCTGTAGTTTCTCACTCAAATGAATGCAAACAAAGCTTTTGGGTTATTGAGTTCTTTTGTGTTGTATTTTCAGAGAAAGCACCCAAAAGAACTCAATCCCTTTCACCCTTGTCGTATGAGCTTTCGAAACGCTGAAATGCATTCAAAAGGTTGAGTTAAAGCTTGTTTGTACTTGTAAACATCCTTGGTGTAGTTTCTCCCTCAAAGGAATGCAAACAAAGCATTTGGGTGCTTTCTCTTAATATACAACACAAAAGAACTCAATCTCTTTCACCCTAGTCGTAAGAGCTGTTAAAACGCGTAAATGCATTGAAAAGGTGGAGGTAAAGCTTGTTTGTACTTGTATCCTTGGTGTATTTTCTCACTCAAATGAATGTAAACAAAGCATTTGCGAGCTTTTTCTTAATTTCTTTTGAATGCAATTACGCGTTTTAAAGGAGCTAGCTTTGTTTGCATTCATTTGAGGGAGAAACTACACCATGGATGTTTACGAATACAAACAAGCTTTAACTCCACCTTTTGAATGCATTACGTTTTGTTTGCATCCATTTGAGTGAGAAACTACACCAAAGATGCTTACAAGTACAAACAAGCTTTAACTCCACCTTTTGAATGCGTTTACGCGTTTTAACAGCTCTTACATCTAGGGTGAAAAAGATTGAGTTCTTTTGTGTTGTATTTTAAGAGAAAGCACCCAAAAGCTTTGTTTGCATTCATTGGAGTGAGAAACTACACCAAGAATGTTTACAAGTACAAACAAGCTTCAACTCAAGCTTTTGAATTCATTTACGAGTTTTAAATGCTCATGTGACTAGGGTGAAAGAGATTGAGGTCTTTTGTGTTGTATATTAAGAGAAAGCACCCAAATGCTTTGTTTGCATTCGTTTGAGTGAGAAACTACTCCAAGGATGTTTACAAGTACAAACAAGCTTTAACTCCACCTTTTGAATGCATTTACGCGTTTTAACAGCTCTTATGATTAGGGTGAAAGAGATTGAGGTCTTTTGTGTTGTATATTAAGAGAAATCACCCAAATGCTTTGTTTGCATTCATTTGAGTGAGAAACTACACCAAGGATGTTTACAAGTACAAACAAGCTTTAACTCCAATTTTAGAATGCATTTACGCGTTTTAACAGCATTTACGACTAGGGTGAAAGAGATTGAGTTCTATTGTGTTGTATTTTAAGAGAAAGCACCCAAAAGTTTTGTTTGCATTCATTGGAGCGAGAAACTACACCAAGGATGTTTACAAGAGCTTTTAAAACGTGTTTACAAGTACATACTTAATACTTGTGTTGTATATTAAGAGAACGCACCCAAATGTTTTCTTTGCATTAATTTCAGTGAGAAACTACACCAAAGATGTTTACAAGTACCAACAAGCTTCAACTTAAGCTTTTGAATGCATATACGCGTTTTAAAACCTCATACGACAAGGGTGAAAGAGATTGAGTTCTTTTGTGTTGTATTTTCAGAGAAAAAACCCAAAAGCTTTGTTTGCATTCATTGGAGTGAGAAACTACACCAAGGATGTTTACAAGTACAAACAAGCTTCAACTCAAGCTTTGGAATGTATTTACGCGTTTTAACAGCTCTTAGACTAGGGTGAAAGAGATTGAGTTCTTTTGTGTTGTATATTAAGAGAAATCACCCAAATGGTTTGTTTGCATTCATTTGAGTGAGAAACTACACCAAGGATGTTTACAAGTAGAAACAAGTTTCATCTCAAGCTTTTGAATGCATTTACGCGTTTTAACAGCTCTTACGACTAGGCGAAAAGAGATTGAGTTCTTTTGTGTTGTATATTAAGAAAAAGCTCGTAAATGCATTGTTTACATTCATTTGAGTGTGAAACTACCCCAAGGATGTTTACAACTACAAAAAAGCTTGAACTGAAGCTTTTGAATGCATTTAAGCGTTTTAAAAGCTCATACGACAAGGGTGAAAGAGATTGAGTTCTTTTGTGTTGTATATTAAGAGAAGGCACCCAAATGCTTTGTCTGCATTCATTTGAGTGAGAATCTTAACCAAGGATGTTTACAAGTAAACACAAGCTTCACCTCAAGCTTTTGAATGCATTTACGCGTTTTAAAACCTCATACAACTAGGGTGAAAGAGATTGAGTTCTTTTGTGTTGTATGTTAAGAGAAATCACACAAATGCTTTGTTTGCCTTCATTTGGGTGAGAAACTACAACAAGGATGTTTACAAGTCTCAAACAAGCTTTAACTCCAGGTTTAACACAAAAGACCTCAAATCTCTTTCACCCTACTCGTATTCATTTGTTTGCATTCATTTGAGTGTGAAACTACACCAAGGATGTTTACAAGTACAAACAAGCTTCAACTCAAGCTTTTGAATGCATTTACGCGTTTTAAAAGCTCATATGACTAGGGTGAAAAAGCTTGAGTTCTTTTCTGTTGTATATTAAGAGAAAGCATCCAAAAGCTTTGTTTCCATTCATTGGAGTGAGAAACTCAATCTCTTTTGTGTTTACAAGTACAAACAAGCTTCAACTCAAGCTTAAGAGAAAGCACTCAAATGCTTTGTTTGCATTCATTTGAGTGAGAAACTACACCAAGGATGTTTACAAGTACAATGAAGCTTTAACTCCACCTTTTGAATGCATTTACGCGTTTTAACAGGTCTTACATCTAGGGTGAAAGAGATTGAGTTCTTTTGTGTTGTATATTAAGAGAAAGCACCCAAATGCTTTGTTTGCATTCATTTGAGTGAGAAACTACACCAAGGATGTTTACAAGCACAAACAAGCTTTAACTCCACCTTTTGAAGGCATTTACGCATTTTAACAGCTCTTACAACTAGGGTGAAAGAGATTGAGTTCTTTTGTGTTGTATATTAAGAGAAAGCACCCAATGCTTTGTTTGCATTCATTTGAGTGAGAAACTTAACCCAGGATGTTTACAGGTACAAACAAGCTTCAACTCAAGCTTTTGAATGTATTAACGCGTTTTAACAGCTCTTACGATTAGGGTGAAAGAGATTGAGGTCTTTTGTGTTGTATATTAAGAGAAAGCACCCAAATGCTTTGTTTGCATTCATTTGAGTGAGAAACTACACCAAGGATGTTTACAAGTACAAACAAGCTTTAACTCCACCTTTTGAATGCATTTACGCGTTTTAACAGCTCTTACAAATAGGGTGAAAGAGATTGAGGTCTTTTGTGTTGTATATTAAGGGAAATCACACAAATGCTTTGTTTGCATTCATTTGAGTTGAAGCTTGTTTGTACTTGTAAAATTTTGAGTATGAAACTACACCTAGACTGTTTTAAATGTACAAACATGCTTCAACTCAAGCTTTTGAATGCATTTACGCGTTTTAAAAGCTCATACGAGTAGGGTGAAAGAGATTTGAGTTCTTTTGTGTTGTACATTAAGAGAAAACATCCAAATACTTTGTTTGGATACATTTGAGTGTGAAACTGCACCTAGGATGTTTACAAGTACAAACAAGCTTCAACTCAAGCTTTTGAATGCATTTACGCATTTTAACAGCTCTTACAACTAGGGTGAAAGAGATTGAGTCCTTTTGTGTTGTATATTAAGAGAAATCACACAAATGCTTTGTTTGCATTCATTTGAGTGAGAAACTACACCAAGAATGTTTACAAGTACAAACAAGCTTCAACTCAAGCTTTTGAATGCATTTACGCGTTATAAAAGCTCATATGACTAGGGTGAAAAAGATTGAGTTCTTTTGTGTTGTATTTTAAGATAAAGCAACCAAAAGCTTTGTATGCATTCATTTCGGTGAGAAACTACACCAAGAATGTTTACAAGTACAAAGAAGCTTCAACTCAAGCTTTTGAATGCATTTACGCGTTTTAAAAGCTCATATGACTTGGGTGAAAAAGATTGAGTTCTTTTGTGTTGTATATTAAGAGAAAGCACCCAAATGCTTTGTTTGCATTCATTTGAGTGAGAAACTTAACCAAGGATGTTTACAAGTACAAACAAGCTTCAACTCAATCTTTTGAATGTATTTACGCGTTTTAACAGGTCTTACGATTAGGGTGAAAGAGATTGAGGTCTTCTGTGTTGTATATTAAGAGAAAGCACCCAAATGTTTTGATTGCATTTATTGGAGTGAGAAACTACACCAAGGATGTTTACAAGTACAAACAAGCTTGAACTAAATTTTTTTAATTTATTCACAATCAAATGAATGCAAATAAACTTTTGGTTAATATACAAACATGCTTTAACTCAACCTTTTGAATGCATTTACGCATTTTAACAGCTCTTACAACAAGGGTGAAAGAGATTGAGTTCTTTTGTGTTGTATATTAAGAGAAATCACACAAATGCTTTGTTTGCATTCATTTGAGTGTGAAACTACACCAAGGATGTTTACAAGTACAAACAAACTTTAACTCCACCTTGTTAATGCATATACGCTTTTTATTGCATTTAAGCGTTTTCATAGCTCTTACTACTAGGGTGAAAGAGATTGAGTTCTTTTGTGTTGTATTTTCTGAGAAAGCACCCAAAAGCTTTGTTTGAATTCACTGGAGTGAGAAACTACACCAAGGATGTTTACAAGTACAAACAAGCTTCAACTCAAGCTTTTGAATGTATTTACGCGTTTTAACAGCTCTTACGACTAGGGTGAAAGAGATTGAGTTCTTTTCTGTTGTATATTAAGAGAAAGCACCCAAATGCTTTATTTGCATTCATTTGATTGTGAATACATTCAAAATTTTGAGTTGAAGCTTGTTTGTACTTGCAAAACATCTTTGGTGTAGTTTCTCACTCCAATGAATGCAAACAAAGCTTTTGGGTACTTTCTCTGAAAATACAACACAAAAGAACTCAATCTCTTTCACCCTAGTCGTAAGAGCTGTTAAAACGCGTAAATGCATTCAAAAGGTGGAGTTAAAGCTTGTTTGTACTTGTAAACATCCTTGGTGTAGTTTCTCACTCAAATGAATGCAAACAAAGCATTTGCGTGCTTTCTGTTAATATACAACACAAAAGACCTCAATCTCTTTCACCCTAGTCATATGAGCTTTTAAAACGCTTAAATGCATTCAAAAGCTTGAGTTCAAGCTTGTTTGTAGTTGTAAACATCCTTGGGATAGTTTCACACTCAAATGAATGTAAACAAAGCATTTGCGAGCTTTTTCTTAATATACAACACAAAGGAACTCAATCTCTTTTCGCCTAGTCGTAAGAGCTGTTAAAACGCGTAAATGCATTCAAAAGCTTGAGTTGAAACTTGTCTGTACTTGTAAACATCCTTGGTGTAGTTTCTCACTCAAATGAATGCAAACAAAGCATTTGTGTAATTTCTCTAAGTATACAACACAAAAGAACTCAATCTCTTTCTCCCTAGTTGTAAGAGCTGTTAAAATGCGTAAATGCATTTAAAAGGTGGAGTTAAAGCTTGTTTGTGCTTGTAAACATCCTTGGTGTAGTTTCTCACTCAAATGAATGCAAACAAAGCATTTGGGTGCTTTCTCTTAATATACAACACAAAAGAACTCAATCTCTTTCACCCTAGATGTAAGACCTGTTAAAACGCGTAAATGCATTCAAAAGGTGGAGTTAAAGCTTGTTTGTACTTGTAAACATCCTTGGTGTAGTTTCTCACTCAAATGAATGCAAACAAAGCATTTGGGTGCTTTCTCTTAACATACAACACAAAAGACCTCAATCTCTTTCACCCTAATCGTAAGAGCTGTTAAAACGCGTAAATACATTCAAAAGCTTGAGTTGAAGCTTGTTTGTACTTGTAAACATCCTTGGTTAAGTTTCTCACTCAAATGAATGCAAACAAAGCATTTGGGTGCTTCTCTTAATATACAACACAAAAGAACTCAATCTTTTTCACCCTAGTCATATGAGCTTTTAAAACGCGTAAATGCATTCAAAAGCTTGAGTTGAAGCTTGTTTGTACTTGTAAACATTCTTGGTGTAGTTTCTCAATGAAATGAATGCAAACAAAGCTTTTGGTTGCTTTCTCTTAAAATACAACACAAAAGAACTCAATCTTTTTCACCCAAGTCATATGAGCTTTTAAAACGCGTAAATGCATTCAAAAGCTTGAGTTGAAGCTTGTTTGTACTTGTAAACATTCTTGGTGTAGTTTCTCACTCAAATGAATGCAAACAAAGCTTTTGTGTGATTTCTCTTAATATACAACACAAAAGAACTCAATCTCTTTCACCCTAGTTGTAAGAGCTGTTAAAATGCGTAAATGCATTCAAAAGGTTGAGTAAAAGCTTGTTTGTACTTGTAAACATCCTTGGTGTAGTTTCTCCCTCAAATGAATGCAAACAAAGCATTTGGGTGCTTTCTCTTAATATACAACACAAAAGAACTCAATCTCTTTCACCCTCGATGTAAGAGCTGTTAAAACGCGTAAATGCATTCAAAAGGTGGAGTTAAAGCTTGTTTGTACTTGTAAACATCCTTGGTGTAGTTTCTCACTCAGATGAATGCAAACAATGTATTTGGATGCATTCTCTTAATATACAACACAAAAGAACTCAAATCTCTTTCACTCTACTCGTATGAGCTTTCGAAACGCCTAAATGCATTCAAAAGCTTGAGTTGAAGCTTGTTTGTACTTGTAAACATCCTAGGTGCAGTTTCACACTCAAATGTATCCAAACATTGTATTTGGATGCTTTCTCTTAATGTACAACACAAAAGAACTCAAATCTCTTTCACCCTTCTCGTATGAGCTTTTAAAACGCGTAAATGCATTCAAAAGCTTGAGTTGAAGCATGTTTGTACATTTAAACATCCTAGGTGTACTTTCACACCCAAATGCTTTGTTTGCATTCATTCTGCACCCAAACGCGTAAATGCATTCAAAAGCTTGCATTCAAAAGCTTGAGTTGAAGCTTGTTTGTACTTGTAAACATCTAAGGAGTAGTTTCACACGCAAATGAATGAAAACAAAGTGTTTGGATGCTTTCTCTTAATATACAACACAAAGAACTCAAATCTCTTTCACCCTATTCGTATAACCTTTTAAAACGCGTAAATGCATTCAAAAGCTTGAGTTGAAGCTTGTTTGTATTTGTAAACATCCTAGGTGTAAGAGATTTGAGGTCGTTTGTGTTGTATATTAAGAGAAAGCACCCAAATGCTTTGTTTGCATTCATTTGAGTGAGAAACTAGCTCATATGACTAGCGTGAAAAAGATTGAGTTCTTTTGTGTTGTATTTTAAGAGAAAGCAACCAAAAGCTTTGTTTGCATTCCTTTCAGTGAGAAACTACACCAATTATGTTTACAAGTACAAACAAGCTTCAACTCAAGCTTTTGAATACATTTACGCGTTTTAAAAGCTCATATGACTAGGGTGAAAAAGATTGAGGTCTTTTGTGTTGTATATTAAGAGAACGCACCCAAATGTTTTGTTTGCATTCATTTCAGTGAGAAACTACACCAAGAATGTTTACAAGTACAAACAAGGTTCAACTCAAGCTTTTGAATGCATTTACGTGTTTAAAAGTTCATATGACTAGGGTGAAAAAGATTGAGTTCTTTTGTGTTGTATATTAAGAGAAAGCCCCAAAATGCTTTGTTTACATTCATTTGAGTGAGAAACTACACCAAGGATGTTTACAAGTACAAACAAGCTTTAACTCCACCTTTTGAATGCATTTACGAGTTTTAACTGCTCTTACATCCAGGGTGAAAGAGATTGAGTTCTTTGTGTTGTATATTAAGAGAAAGCACCCAAATGCCTTATTTGCATTCATTTGATTGTAAATACATTCAAAATTTTGAGTTGAAGCTTGTTTGTACTTGTAAACATCCTTGGTGTAGTTTCTCACTCCAATGAATGCAAACAAAGCTTTTGGTTGCTTTCACTTAATATACAACACAAAAGAACTCAATCTCTTTCACCCTAGTTGTAAGAGCTGTAAAAATGCGTAAATGCATTCAAAAGGTGGAGTTAAAGCTTGTTTGTAGTTGTAAACATCCTTGGTGTAGTTTCTCACTCAAATCAATGCAAACAAAGCATTTGTGTGCTTTCTCTTAATATACAACACAAAAGACCTCAAGGACTTTCACCCTAGTCGTAAGAGCTGTTAAAACGCGTAAAAGCATTCAAAAGCTTGAGTTGAAGCGTGTTTGTAGTTGTTAAGATCCTTGGTGTAGTTTGACACTCAAATGAATTTAAATAAAGCATTTGCGAGCTTTTTCTTAATATACAACACAAAAGGACTCAATTTCTTTTCGCCTAGTCATAAGAGCTGTTAAAACGCGTAAATGCATTCAAAAGCTTGAGTTGAAACTTGTTTGAACTTGTAAACATCCTTGGTGTAGTTTCTCACTCAAATTAATGCAAAGAAAGCATTTGGGTGCAGCTTGTTAAAACGCGTAAATACATTCAAAATTTTGAGTTGCAGCTTGTTTGTACTTGTAAAAATCCTTGGTGTAGTTTCTCACTCAAATAAATGCAAACAAAGCATTTGGGTGCTTTCTCTTAATATACAACAGAAAAGAACTCAATCTTTTTCACCCTAGTCGTATGAGGTTTTAAAACGCGTAAATGCTTTCAAAAGCTTGAGTTGAAGCTTGTCTATACTTGTAAACATCCTTGGTGTAGTTTCTCCCTTAAATGAATTCAAACAAAGCATTTGGGTGCTTTCTCTTAATATAGAACACAAAAAAAGTCAATCTCTTTCACCCTAGATGTAAGAGCTGTTAAAACAAGTAAATGAATTCAAAAGGTGGAGCTAAAGCTTCTTTGTACTTGTAAATATCCTTGGTGTAGTTTCTCACTCAAATGAATGCTAACAAAGCATTTGGGTGCTTTCTCTTAATATACAACAGAAAAGAACTCAATCTCTTTCACCCTAGATGTAAGAGCTGTTAAAACGCGTAAATGAATTCAAATGGTGGAGCTAAAGCTTCTTTGTACTTGTAAATATCCTTGGTGTAGTTTCTCACTCAAATGAATGCTAACAAAGAATTTGTGTGCTTTCTCTTAATATACAACAGAAAAGAACTCAATCTCTTTCACCCTAGTCGTAAGAGCTGTTAAAACGCGTAAATACATTCAAACGCTTGAGTTGAAGCTGGTTTGTACTTGTAAACATCCTTGGTTAAGTTTCTCACTCAAATGAATGCAAACAAAGCATTTGGGTGCTTTCTCTTAATATACAACACAAAAGAACTCAATCTTTTTCACCCTAGTCAAATGAGCTTTTAAAACGCTTAAATGCATTAAGTAGGTGCAGTTAAAGCTTGTTTGTACTTGTAAACATCCTTGGTGTAGTTTCTCACTCAAATGAATGCAAACAAAACATTTGGGTGCTTTCTCTGAAAATACAACACAAAAGAACTCAATCTCTTTCTCCCTAGATGTAAGAGCTTTTAAAACGCGTAAATGCATTCAAAAGGTGGACTTAAAGCTTTGTTTGCATTCATTGGAGTGAGAAAACATTTAGGTGCGTTCTCCTAATATACAACACAAAAGAACTCAATCTCTTTCACCCTTGTCGTATGAGCTTTCAATACGCTTAAATGCATTCAAAAGCTTGAGTTCAAGCTTGTTTATAGTTGTAAACATCCTTGGGGTAGTTTCACACTCAAATGAATGTAAACTAAGCATTTGCGAGCTTTTTCTTAATATACAACACAAAAGAACCCAATCTCTTTTCGCCTAGTCATAAGAGCTGTTAAAACGCGTAAATACATTCAAAGGCTTGAGTTGAAGCTTGTTTGTACTTGCAAATATCCTTGGTGTAGTTTCTCCCTCAAATGAATGCAAACAAAGCATTTGGGTGCTTTCTCTTAATATACAACACAAAAGAACTCAATCTCTTTCACCCTAGGTGTAAGAGCTGTTAAAATGCGTAAATGCATTCAAAAGGTGGAGTTGAAGCTTGTTTGTACTTGTAAACATCCTTGGTGTAGTTTCTCACTCAAATGAATCCAGACAAAGCATTTGGGTGCTTTCTCTTAATATACAACAAAAAAGAACTCAATCTCTTTCACCCTAGTCGTAAGAGCTGTTAAAACGCGTAAATGCATTCAAAAGGTGGAGTTAAAGCTTGTTTGTACTTGTAAGCATCCTTGGTGTAGTTTCTCACTCAAATGAATGCAAACAAAACAGTACTTGTAAACATCCTTGGTGTAGTTTCTTAATCAAATGAATGCAAGCAAAGCATTTGGGTGCTTTCTTTTAATATACAACACAAAAGACCTCAATCTCTTTTACCCTAATCGTAAGAGCTGTTAAAACGCGTAAATACATTCAAAAGCTGGAGTTGAAGCTTTTTTGTACTTGTAAACATCCTTGGTGTAGTTTCTCACTTAAATGAATGCAAACAAAGCATTTGGGTGCTTTCTCTTAATATACAACACAAAAGAACTCAATCTCTTTCACCCTAGTCGTATGAGGTTTTAAAACGCGTATATGTTATCAAAAGCTTAAGTTAATGCTTGTTTGTACTTGTAAACATTCTTGGTGTAGTTTCTCACTGAAATGAATGCAAACAAAGATTTTGGTTGCTTTCTCTTAAAATACAACACAAAAGAACTCAATCTTGTTCACCCTAGTAATTTGAGCTTTTAAAAGGCGTAAATGCATTCAAAGCTTGAGTTGAAGCTTGTTTGTACTTGTAACCATTCTTGGTGTAGTTTCTCACTCAAATGAATGCAAACAAAGCATTTGTGTGCTTTCTCTTAATATACAACACAAAAGAACTCAATCTCTTTCACCCTAGTTGTAAGAGCTGTTAAAACGCTTAAATGCAATAAAAAGCTTGAGTTGACGCTTGTTTGTACTTGTAAACATCCTTGGTGTAGTTTCTCACTCAAATGAATGCATACAAAGAATTTGTGTGCTTTCTCTTAATATACAACAGAAAAGAACTCAATTTCTTTCACCCTAGTCGTAAGAGCTGTTAAAACGCGTAAATACATTCAAAAGCTTGAGTTGAAGCTTGTTTGTACTTGTGAAAATCCTTGGTGTAGTTTCTCACACAAATGAATGCAAACAAAGCTTTTGGGTGCTTTCTCTGAATATACAACACAAAAGAACTCTATCTCTTTCACCGTAGTCGTATGAGGTTTTAAAACGCGTATATACATTCAAAAGCTTGAGTTAAACCTTGTTTGTACTTGTAAACAAACTTGGCGTAGTTTCTCTCTTCAAATGAATGCATACAAAGCATTTGGGTGCTTTCTCTTAATATACAACACAAAATAACTCAATCTCTTTCACCCTTTTCGTATGAGCTTTTAAAACGCGTAAATGAATTCAAAAGCTTGAGTTGAAGCCTGTTTGTAGTTGTTAACATCCCTGGTGTAGTTTCACACTGAAATGAATTTAAATAAAGCATTTGTGAGCTTTTTCTTAATATACAACACAAAAGAACTTAATTTCTTTTCGCCTAGTCGTAAGAGCTGTTAAAACGCGTAAATGCATTCAAAAGCTTGAGTTGAAACTTGTTTGAACTTGTAAACATCCTTAGTGTAGTTTCTAACTCAAATTAATGCAAAGAAAGCATTTGGGTGCTTTCTCTTAATATACGACACGAAAGACCTCAACTCTTTCACCCTAGTCGTAAGAGTTGTTAAAACGCGTAAATACATTCAAAATTTTGAGTTGAAGCTTGTTTGTACTTGTAAAAATCCTTGGTGTAGTTTCTCACTCAGATGAATGCAAACAATGTATTTGGATGCATTCTCTTAATATACAACACAAAAGAACTCAAATCTCTTTCACTCTACTCGTATGAGCTTTCGAAACGCCTAAATGCATTCAAAAGCTTGAGTTGAAGCTTGTTTGTACTTGTAAACATCCTAGGTGCAGTTTCACACTCAAATGTATCCAAACATTGTATTTGGATGCTTTCTCTTAATGTACAACACAAAAGAACTCAAATCTCTTTCACCCTTCTCGTATGAGGTTTTAAAACGCGTAAATGCTTTCAAAAGCTTGAGTTGAAGCTTGTCTGTACTTGTAAACATCCTTGGTGTAGTTTCTCCCTTAAATGAATTCAGACAAAGCATTTGGGTGCTTTCTCTTAATATACAACACAAAAGAACTCAATCTCTTTCACCCTAGATGTAAGAGGTGTTAAAACGCGTAAATGAAATCAAAAGGTGGAGTTAAATCTTCTTTGTACTTGTAAACAACCTTGTTGTAGTTTCTCACTCAAATGAATGCTAACAAAGAATTTGTGTGCTTTTTATTAATATACAACAGAAAAGAACTCAATCTCTTTCACCCTAGTCGTAAGAGCTGTTAAAACGCGTAAATACATTCAAACGCTTGAATTGAAGCTTGTTTGTACTTGTAAACATCCTTGGTTAAGTTTCTCACTCAAATGAATGCAAACAAAGCATTTGGGCGCTTTCTCTTAATATACAACACAAAAGAACTCAATCTTTTTCACCCTAGTCATATGAGCTTTTAAAACACGTAAATGCTTTCAAAAGGTGCAGTTAAAGCTTGTTTGTGCTTGTAAACATCCTTGGTGTAGTTTCTCACTCAAATGAATGCAAACAAAGCATTTGGGTGCTTTCTCTGAAAATACAACACAAAAGAACTCAATCTCTTTCTCCCTAGATGTAAGAGCTGTTAAAACGCGTAAATGCATTCAAAAGGTGGAGTTATAGATTTGTTTGCATTCATTGGAGTGAGAAAACATTTAGGTGCGTTCTCTGAATATACAACACAAAAGAACTCAATCTCTTTCACCCTTGTCGTATGAGCTTTTAAAACGCTTAAATGCATTCGAAAGCTTGAGTTCAAGCTTGTTTATAGTTTTAAACATCCATGGGGTAGTTTCACACTCAAATGAATGTAAACTAAGCATTTGCGAGCTTTTTCTTAATATACAACACAAAAGAACCCAATCTCTTTTCGCCTAGTCGTAAGAGCTGATAAAACGCGTAAATGCATTCAAAAGCTTGAGTTGAAACTTGTTTGTCCTTGTAAACATCCTTGGTGTAGTTTCTCACTCAAATGAATGCAAACAAACCATTTGGGTGATTTCTCTTAATATACAACACAAAAGAACTCAATCTCTTTGACCCTAGTTGTAAGAGCTGTTAAAATGCGTAAATGCATTCAAAAGGTGGAGTTGAAGCTTGTTTGTACTTGTAAACATCCTTGGTGTAGTTTCTCACTCAAATGAATGCAAACAAAGCATTTGGGTGCTTTCTCTTAATATACAACACAAAAGAACTCAATTTCTTTCACCCTAGTCGTAAGAGCTGTTAAAACGCGTAAATGCATTCAAAAGGTGGAGTTAAAGCTTGTTTGTACTTGTAAACATTCTTGGTGTAGTTTCTCACTTAAATGAATGCAAAAGCTTGTTTGTACTTGTAAACATCCATGGGGTAGTTTCACACTCAAATGAATGTAAACTAAGCATTTGCGAGCTTTTTCTTAATATACAACACAAAAGAACCCAATCTCTTTTCGCCTAGTCGTAAGAGCTGATAAAACGCGTAAATGCATTCAAAAGCTTGAGTTGAAACTTGTTTGTCCTTGTAAACATCCTTGGTGTAGTTTCTCACTCAAATGAATGCAAACAAACCATTTGGGTGATTTCTCTTAATATACAACACAAAAGAACTCAATCTCTTTGACCCTAGTTGTAAGAGCTGTTAAAATGCGTAAATGCATTCAAAAGGTGGAGTTGAAGCTTGTTTGTACTTGTAAACATCCTTGGTGTAGTTTCTCACTCAAATGAATGCAAACAAAGCATTTGGGTGCTTTCTCTTAATATACAACACAAAAGAACTCAATTTCTTTCACCCTAGTTGTAAGAGCTGTTAAAATGCGTAAATGCATTCAAAAGGTGGAGTTGAAGCTTGTTTGTACTTGTAAACATCCTTGGTGTAGTTTCTCACTCAAATGAATGCAAACAAAGCATTTGGGTGCTTTCTCTTAATTTTCAACACAAAAGAACTCAATCTCTTTCACCCTAGTCGTATTCGCTTTTAAAACGCGTAAATGCATTCAAAAGCTTGAGTTGAAGCTTGTTTGTACTTGTAAACATCCTTGGTGTAGTTTCTCACTCCAATGAATGCAAACAAAGCTTTTGGTTGCTTTCACTTAATACACAACACAAAAGAACTCAATCTCTTTCACCCTAGTTGTAAGAGCTGTAAAAATGCGTAAATGCATTCAAAAGGTGGAGTTAAAGTTTGTTTGTAGGTGTAAACATCCTTGGTGTAGTTTCTCACTCAAATCAATGCAAACAAAGCATTTGGGTGCTTTCTCTTAATATACAACACAAAAGACGTCAAGGACTTTCACCCTAGTCGTAAGAGCTGTTAAAACGCGTAAAAGCATTCAAAAGCTTGAGTTGAAGCGTGTTTGTAGTTGTTAAGATCCTTGGTGTAGTTTGACACTCAAATGAATTTAAATAAAGCATTTGCGAGCTTTTTCTTAATATACAACACAAAAGGACTCAATTTCTTTTCGCCTAGTCATGAGAGCTGTTAAAACGCGTAAATGCATTCAAAATTTTGAGTTGCAGCTTGTTTGTACTTGTAAACATCCTTGGTGTAGTTTCTCACTCAAATAAATGCAAACAAAGCATTTGGGTGCTTTCTCTTAATATACAACAGAAAAGAACTCAATCTGTTTCACCCTAGTCGTATGAGGTTTTAAAACGCGTAAATGCTTTCAAAAGCTTGAGTTGAAGCTTGTCTATACTTGTAAACATCCTTGGTGTAGTTTCTCCCTTAAATGAATTCAAACAAAGCATTTGGGTGCTTTCTCTTAATATACAACACAAAAGAACTCAATCTCTTTCACCCTAGATGTAAGAGCTGTTAAAACAAGTAAATGAATTCAAAAGGTGGAGCTAAAGCTTCTTTGTACTTGTAAACATCCTTGGTGTAGTTTCTCACTCAAATGAATGCTAACAAAGAATTTGTGTGCTTTCTCTTAATATACAACAGAAAAGAACTCAATCTCTTTCACCCTAGTCGTAAGAGCTGTTAAAACGCGTAAATACATTCAAACGCTTGAGTTGAAGCTGGTTTGTACTTGTAAACATCCTTGGTTAAGTTTCTCACTCAAATGAATGCAAACAAAGCATTTGGGTGCTTTCTCTTAATATACAACACAAAAGAACTCAATCTTTCTCACCCTAGTCATATGAGCTTTTAAAACGCTTAAATGCATTAAATAGGTGCAGTTAAAGCTTGTTTGTACTTGTAAACATCCTTGGTGTAGTTTCTCACTCAAATGAATGCAAACAAAACATTTGGGTGCTTTCTCTGAAAATACAACACAAAAGAACTCAATCTCTTTCTCCCTAGATGTAAGAGCTTTTAAAACGCGTAAATGCATTCAAAAGGTGGACTTAAAGCTTTGTTTGCATTCATTGGAGTGAGAAAACATTTAGGTGCGTTCTCCTAATATACAACACAAAAGAACTCAATCTCTTTCACCCTTGTCGTATGAGCTTTCAATACGCTTAAATGCATTCAAAAGCTTGAGTTCAAGCTTGTTTATAGTTGTAAACATCCTTGGGGTAGTTTCACACTCAAATGAATGTAAACGAAGCATTTGCGAGCTTTTTCTTAATATATAACACAAAAGAACCCAATCTCTTTTCGCCTAGTCATAAGAGCTGTTAAAACGCGTAAATGCATTCAAAAGCTTGAGTTGAAACTTGTTTGTACTTGTAAACATCCTTGGTGTAGTTTCTCACTCAAATGAATGCAAGCAAACCATTTGGGTGATTTCTCTTAATATACAACACAAAAGAACTCAATCTCTTTCACCCTAGGTGTAAGAGCTGTTAAAATGCGTAAATGCATTCAAAAGGTGGAGTTGAAGCTTGTTTGTACTTGTAAACATCCTTGGTGTAGTTTCTCACTCAAATGAATGCAGACAAAGCATTTGGGTGCTTTCTCTTAATATACAACAAAAAAGAACTCAATCTCTTTCACCCTAGTCGTAAGAGCTGTTAAAACGCGTAAATGCATTCAAAAGGTGGAGTTAAAGCTTGTTTGTACTTGTAAACATCCTTGGTGTAGTTTCTCACTCAAATGAATGCAAACAAAGCAGTACTTGTAAACATCCTTGGTGTAGTTTCTTAATTAAATGAATGCAAGCAAAGCATTTGGGTGCTTTCTTTTAATATACAACACAAAAGACCTCAATCTCTTTTACCCTAATCGTAAGAGCTATTAAAACGCGTAAATACATTCAAAAGCTGAAGTTGAAGCTTTTTTGTACTTGTAAACATCCTTGGTGTAGTTTCTCACTTAAATGAATGCAAACAAAGCATTTGGGTGCTTTCTCTTAATATACAACACAAAAGAACTCAATCTCTTTCACCCTAGTCGTATGAGGTTTTAAAACGCGTATATGTTATCAAAAGCTTAAGTTAATGCTTGTTTGTACTTGTAAACATTCTTGGTGTAGTTTCTCACTGAAATGAATGCAAACAAAGATTTTGGTTGCTTTCTCTTAAAATACAACACAAAAGAACTCAATCTTGTTCACCCTAGTCATTTGAGCTTTTAAAAGGCGTAAATGCATTCAAAGCTTGAGTTGAAGCTTGTTTGTACTTGTAAACATTCTTGGTGTAGTTTCTCACTCAAATGAATGCAAACAAAGCATTTGTGTGCTTTCTCTTAATATACAACACAAAAGAACTCAATCTCTTTCACCCTAGTCGTAAGAGCTGTTAAAACGCTTAAATGCAATAAAAAGCTTGAGTTGACGCTTGTTTGTACTTGTAAACATCCTTGGTGTAGTTTCTCACTCAAATGAATGCATACAAAGAATTTGTGTGCTTTCTCTTAATATACAACAGAAAAGAACTCAATTTCTTTCACCCTAGTCGTAAGAGCTGTTAAAACGCGTAAATACATTCAAAAGCTTGAGTTGAAGCTTGTTTGTACTTGTGAAAATCCTTGGTGTAGTTTCTCACACAAATGAATGCAAACAAAGCTTTTGGGTGCTTTCTCTTAATATACAACACAAAAGAACTCTATCTCTTTCACCGTAGTCGTATGAGGTTTTAAAACGCGTATATGCATTCAAAAGCTTGAGTTAAACCTTGTTTGTACTTGTAAACAAACTTGGCGTAGTTTCTCTCTTCAAATAAATGCATACAAAGCATTTGGGTGCTTTCTCTTAATATACAACACAAAATAACTCATTCTCTTTCACCCTTTTCGTATGAGCTTTTAAAACGCGTAAATGCATTCAAAAGCTTGAGTTGAAGGCTGTTTGTAGTTGTTAACATCCCTGGTGTAGTTTCACACTGAAATGAATTTAAATAAAGCATTTGTGAGCTTTTTCTTAATATACAACACAAAAGAACTTAATTTCTTTTCGCCTAGTCGTAAGAGCTGTTAAAACGCGTAAATGCATTCAAAAGCTTGAGTTGAAACTTGTTTGAACTTGTAAACATCCTTGGTGTAGTTTCTCACTCAAATTAATGCAAAGAAAGCATTTGGGTGCTTTCTCTTAATATACGACACAAAAGACCTCAACTCTTTCACCCTAGGCGTAAGAGCTGTTAAAACGCGTAAATACATTCAAAATTTTGAGTTGAAGCTTGTTTGTACTTGTAAAAATCCTTGGTGTAGTTTCTCACTCAAATAAATGCAAACAAAGCATTTGGGTGCTTTCTCTTAATATACAACAGAAAAGAACTCAATCTTTTTCACCCTAGTCGTATGAGGTTTTAAAACGCGTAAATGCTTTCAAAAGCTTGAGTTGAAGCTTGTCTGTACTTGTAAACATCCTTGGTGTAGTTTCTCCCTTAAATGAATTCAGACAAAGCATTTGGGTGCTTTCTCTTAATATACAACACAAAAGAACTCAATCTCTTTCACCCTAGATGTAAGAGCTGTTAAAACGCGTAAATGAAATCAAAAGGTGGAGTTAAATCTTCTTTGTACTTGTAAACATCCTTGTTGTAGTTTCTCACTCAAATGAATGCTAACAAAGAATTTGTGTGCTTTTTATTAATATACAACAGAAAAAAACTCAATCTCTTTCACCCTAGTCGTAAGAGCTGTTAAAACGCGTAAATACATTCAAACGCTTGAGTTGAAGCTTGTTTGTACTTGTAAACATCCTTGGTTAAGTTTCTCACTCAAATGAATGCAAACAAAGCATTTGGGCGCTTTCTCTTAATATACAACACAAAAGAACTCAATCTTTTTCACCCTAGTCATATGAGCTTTTAAAACACGTAAATGCTTTCAAAAGGTGCAGTTAAAGCTTGTTTGTGCTTGTAAACATCCTTGGTGTAGTTTCTCACTCAAATGAATGCAAACAAAGCATTTGGGTGCTTTCTCTGAAAATACAACACAAAAGAACTCAATCTCTTTCTCCCTAGATGTAAGAGCTGTTAAAACGCGTAAATGCATTCAAAAGGTGGAGTTATAGATTTGTTTGCATTCATTGGAGTGAGAAAACATTTAGGTGCGTTCTCTGAATATACAACACAAAAGAACTCAATCTCTTTCACCCTTGTCGTATGAGCTTTTAAAACGCTTAAATGCATTCGAAAGCTTGAGTTCAAGCTTGTTTATAGTTTTAAACATCCATGGGGTAGTTTCACACTCAAATGAATGTAAACTAAGCATTTGCGAGCTTTTTCTTAATATACAACACAAAAGAACCCAATCTCTTTTCGCCTAGTCGTAAGAGCTGATAAAACGCGTAAATGCATTCAAAAGCTTGAGTTGAAACTTTTTTGTACTTGTAAACATCCTTGGTGTAGTTTCTCACTCAAATGAATGCAAACAAACCATTTGGGTGATTTCTCTTAATATACAACACAAAAGAACTCAATCTCTTTGACCCTAGTTGTAAGAGCTGTTAAAATGCGTAAATGCATTCAAAAGGTGGAGTTGAAGCTTGTTTGTACTTGTAAACATCCTTGGTGTAGTTTCTTAATCAAATGAATGCAAACAAAGCATTTGGGTGCTTTCTTTTAATATACAACACAAAAGACCTCAATCTCTTTCACCCTAATCGTAAGAGCTGTTAAAACGCGTAAATACATTCAAAAGCTTGAGTTGAAGCTTGTTTGTACTTGTAAACATCCTAGGTTAAGTTTCTGACTCAAATGAATGCAAACAAAAATTTTGGTTGCTTTGTATGCATTCATTTGAGTGAGAAACTACACCAAGGATGTTTACAAGTACAAACAAGCTTCAACTAAAGCTTTTTATTGCATTTAAGCATTTTAACAGCTCATATGACTAAAAGCTTTTGTGTTGTATTTTCAGAGAAAGAACCCAAAAGCATTTGTTTGCATTCAAAAGGTGGAGCTAAAGCTTGATTACGAGTATAAATGCTTTGTTTGCATTCATTTGAGTGAGAAACTTAACCAAGGATGTTTACAAGTACAAACAAGCTTCAACTCAAGCTTTTGAATGTATTTACGCGTTTAAACAGCTCTTACGAGTAGGGTGAAAGAGATTGAGTTCTTTTGTGTTGTATTTTCAGAGAAAGCACCCAAATGCTTTCTTTGCATTCATTTGAGTGTGAAACTACCCCAAGGATGTTTACAACTACAAACAAGCTTGAACTCAAGCATTTGAATGCATTTAAGCGTTTTAAAAGCTCATACGACAAGGGTGAAAGAGATTGAGTTCTTTTGTGTTGTATATTAAGAGAACGCACCCAAATGTTTTCTTTGCATTCATTTGAGTGAGAAACTACACCAAAGATGTTTACAAGTACCAACAAGCTTCAACTCAAGCTTTTGAATGTATTTACTCGTTTTAAAAGCTCATATGACTAGGGTGACAGAGATTGAGGTCTTTTGTGTTGGATATTAAGAGAAAGCACCCAAATGCTTTGTTTGCATTCATTTGAGTAAGAAACTACACCAAGGATGTTTACAAGTACAAACAAGGTTTCATTCCACCTTTTGAATGCATTTACGCGTTTTAACAGCTCTTACAACTAGGGTGAAAGAGATTGAGTTCTTTTGTGTTGTATTTTCAGAGAAAGCACCCAAAAGTTTTGTTTGCATTCATTGGAGTGAGAAACTACAGCAAAGATGTTTACAAGTACAAACAAGCTTCAACTCAAGCTTTTGAATGCATTTACGCATTTTAACAGCTCTTACAACTAGGGTGAAAGAGATTGAGTTCTTTTGTGTTGTATATTAAGAGAAAGCACCCAAATGCTTTGTTTGCATTCATTTGAGTGAGAAACTACACCAAGGATGTTTACAAGCACAAACAAGCTTTAACTCCACTTTTTGAATGCATTTACGCATTTTAACAGCTCTTACAACTAGGGTGAAAGTGATTGAGTTCTTTTGCGTTGTATATTAAGAGAAATCACCCAAATGGTTTGTTTGCAATCATTTGAGTGAGAAACTACACAAGGATGTTTACAAGTACAAACAAGCTTCAACTCAAGCTTTTGAAAGCATTTATGCGTAAATACTTTTGAATGCATATACGCGTTTTAAAACCTCATAAGACTAGGGTGAAAGAGATTGAGTTCTTTTGTGTTGTATAATAAGAGAAAGCACCCAAATGCTTTGTTTGCATTCATTTAAGGGAGAAACTACACCAAGGATGTTTACAAGTACAAACAAGCTTCAACTCAAGCTTTTGAAAGCATTTATGCGTTTTAAAACCTCATACGACTAGGGTGAAAGAGATTGAGGTCTTTTGTGTTGTATATTAAGAGAAAACACCCAAATGCTTTGTTTGCATTCATTTGAGTGAGAAACTACACCAAGGATGTTTACAAGTACAAACAAGCTTTATCTGCACCTTTTGAATGCATATACGCGTTTTAACAGCTCTTACATCTAGGGTGAAAGAGATTGAGTTATTTTGTGTTGTATATTAAGAGAAAGCACCCAATTGCTTTGTTTTCATTCATTTGAGTGAGAAACTACACCAAGGATGTTTAGAAGTACAAACAAGCTTCAACTCAAGCTTTTTAATGCATTTACGCATTTTAACAGCTCTTACAACTAGGGTGAAAGAGATTGAGTTCTTTTGTGTTGTATATTAAGAAAAATCTCGCAAATGCTTTGTTTACATTCATTTGAGTGTGAACTACCCCAAGGATGTTTACAACTACAAACAAGCTTGAACTCAAGCTTTTGAATGCATTTAAGCGTTTTAAAAGCTCAAACGACAACGGTGAAAGACATTGAGTTCTTTTGTGTTGTATATTAAGAGAACGCACCCAAATGTTTTCTTTGCATTCATTTGAGTGAGAAACTACACCAAAGATGTTTACAAGTACCAACAAGCTTCAACTCAAGCTTTTGAATGTATTTACGCGTTTTAAAAGCTCATATGACAAGGGTGAAAGAGACTGAGGTCTTTTGTGTTGTATATTAAGAGAAATCACCCAAATGCTTTGTTTACATTTATTTGAGTGAGAAACTACACCAAGGATGTTTACAAGTACAAACAAGCTTCAACTGAAGCTTTTTATTGCATTTAAGCATTTTAAGATCTCTTACGACTAGGGTGAAAGAGATTGAGTTCTTTTGTGTTGTATATTAAGAGAAAGCACAGAAATGCTTTGTTTGCATTCAATTGAGTGAGAAACTACTCCAAGAATGTTTACAAGTACAAACAAGCTTCAACTCAAGCTTTTGAATGCATGTACGCGTTTTAAAAGCTCATATGACTAGGGTGAAAAAGATTGTGTTCTTTTGTGTTGTGTTTTAAGAGAAAGCAACCAAAAGCTTTGTTTGCATTCATTTCAGTGAGAAACTACGCCAAGATTGTTTACAAGTACAAACAAGCTTCAACTCAAGCTTTTGAATGCATTTACGCGTTTTCAAAGCTCAGATGACTAGGGTGAAAAAGATTGAATTCTTTTGTGTTGTATATTACCCAAAAGCTTTGTTTGCATTCATTTCAGTGAGAAACTTAACCAAGGATGTTTACAAGTACAAACAAGCTTCATCTCAAGCTTTTGAATGTATTTACGCGTTTTAACAGCTCTTACGATTAGGGTGAAAGAGATTGAGGTCTTTGGCGTTGTATATTAAGAGAAAGCACCCAAATGCTTCGTTTGCATTCATTTGAGTGAGAAACTACACCAAGGATGTTTACAAGTACAAACAAGCTTTAACTCCACCTTTTGAATGCATTTACGCGTTTTAACAGCTCTTACATCTAGGGTGAAAGAGATTGAGTTCTTTTGTGTTATATATTAAGAGAAAGCACCCAAATGCTTTGTTTGCATTCATTTGAGTGAGAAACTACACCAAGGATGTTTACAAGTACAAACAAGGTTTACCTCCACCTTTTGAATGCATTTACGCGTTTTAACAGCTCTTACATCTACGGAGATTGAGTTCTTTTGTGTTTTATATTAAGAGAAAGCACCCAAATGCTTTGTTTGCATTCGTTTCAGTGAGAAACTACACCAAGAATGTTTACAAGTACAAACAAGCTTCAACTCAAGCTTTTGAATGCATTTACGCGTTTTAAAAGCTCATATGACTAG
The DNA here is from genome assembly GCA_038025085.1 of Tetragonia tetragonoides. Lineage (NCBI taxonomy): Eukaryota > Viridiplantae > Streptophyta > Magnoliopsida > Caryophyllales > Aizoaceae > Tetragonia > Tetragonia tetragonoides. Next base: position 23,576,160 of record CM076154.1, read on the forward strand.
GGTGAAAAAGATAGAGTTCTTTTGTGTTGTATATTAAGAGAACGCACCCAAATATTTTCTTTGCATTCATTTGAGTGAGAAACTACACCAAGGATGTTTACAAGTACAAACAAGCTTTAACTCCACCTTTTGAATGCATTTACGCATTTTAAAAGCTCTTACAACTAGGGTGAAAGAGATTGAGTTCTTTTGTGCTGTATATTAAGAGAATTCACCCAAATGGTTTGTTTGCATTCAATTGAGTGAGAAACTACAGCAAGGATGTTTACAAGTACAAACAAGTTTCAACTCAACCTTTTGAATGCAGTTACTCGTTTTAACAGCTCTTACAACTAGGGTGAAAGAGATTGAGTTCTTTTGTGCTGTATATTAAGAGAATTCACCCAAATGGTTTGTTTGAATTCATTTGAGTGAGAAACTACACCAAGGATGTTTACAAGTACAAACAAGTTTCAACTCCACCTTTTGAATGCATTTACGCATTTTAACAGCTCTTACAACTAGGGTGAAAGAGATTGAGTTCTTTTGTGCTGTATATTAAGAGAATTCACCCAAATGGTTTGTTTGCATTCATTTGAGTGAGAAACTACACCAAGGATGTTTACAAGTACAAACAAGTTTGAACTCAAGCTCTTGAATGCATTTAAGCGTTTTAAAAGCTCATACGACAAGGGTGAAAGAGATTGAGTTCTTTTGTGTTGTATATTAAGAGAACGCACCCAAATGTTTTCTTTGCATTAATTTGAGTGAGAAACTACACCAAGGATGTTTACAAGTACAAACAAGCTTCAGCTTAGGCTTTTGAATGCATTTACGCGTTTTGAATGCATTTACGCATTTTAACAGATCTTACAGCTAGGGTGAAAGAGATTGAGTTCTTTTGTGTTATAGATTAAGAGAAATCACCCAAATGCTTTGTTTGCATTCATTTGAGTGAGAAAGTACACCAAAGATGTTTACAAGTACCAACAAGCTTCAACTTAAGCTTTTGAATGCATATATGCGTTTTAAAACCTCATACGACTAGGGTGAAAGAGATTGAGTTCTTTTGTGTTGTATTTTCAGAGAAAGCACCCAAAAGCTTTGTTTGCATTCATTGGAGTGAGAAACTACACCAAGGATGTTTACAAGTACAAACAAGCTTCAACTTAAGCTTTTGAATGTATTTAAGCGTTTTAACAGCTCTTACGACTAGGGTGAAAGAGATTGAGTTTTTTTTCTGTTGTATATTAAGAGAAAGCACACAAATGCTTTATTTGCATTCATTTGATTGTGAATACATTCAAAATTTTGAGTTGAAGCTTGTTTGTACTTGTAAACATCCTTGGTGTAGTTTCTCACTCCAATGAATGCAAACAAAGCTTTTGGGTGCTTTCTCTGAAAATACAACACAAAAGAACTCAATCTCTTTCACCCTAGTCGTAAAAGCTGTTAAAACGCGTAAATGCATTCAAAAGGTGGAGTTAAACCTTGTTTGTACTTGTAAGCATCCTTGGTGTAGTTTCTCACTCAAATGAATGCAAACAAAACATTTGGGTGCGTTCTCTTAATATACAACACAAAAGACCTCAATCTTTTTCACCCTAGTCATATGAGCTTTTAAATCGCGTAAATGCATTCAAAAGCTTGAGTTGAAGCTTGTTTGTACTTGTAAACATTCTTGGTGTAGTTTCTCACTGAAATGAATGCAAACAAAGCTTTTGGTTGCTTTTTCTTAAAATACAACACAAAAGAACTCAATCTTTTTCACCCTAGTCGTATGAGGTTTTAAAACGCGAAAATGCTTTCAAATGCTTTGTAAACATTCTTGGTGTAGTTTCTCACTCAAATGAATGCATACAAAGCATTTGGGTGCTGTCTCTTAATATACAACACAAAAGAACTCAATCTCTTTCACCCTTTTCGTATGAGCTTTTAAAACGCGTAAATGCATTCAAAATCTTGAGTTGAAGCCTGTTTGTAGTTTTAAATATCCTTGGTGTAGTTTCACACTCAAATGAATTTAAACAAAGCATTTGCGAGCTTTATCTTAATATACAACACAAAAGAACTCAATCTCTTTTCGCCTAGTCGTAAGACCTGTTAAATAGCGTAAATGCATTCAAAAGCTTGAGTTGAAACTTGTTTGAACTTGTAAACATCCTTGGTGTAGTTTCTCACTCAAATTAATGCAAAGAAAGCATTTTGGTGCTTTCTCTTAATATACAACACAAAAGACCTCAACTCTTTCACCCTAGTCGTAAGAGCTGTTACAGCGCGTAAATACATTCAAAAATTTGAGTTGAAGCTTGTTTGTACTTGTAAACATCCTTGGTGTAGTTTCTCACTCAAATAAATGCAAACAAAGCATTTGGGTGCTTTCTCTTAATATACAACAGAAAAGAACTCAATCTGTTTCACCCTACTCGTATGAGGTTTTAAAACGCGTAAATGCTTTCAAAAGCTTGAGTTGAAGCTTGTTTGTGCTTGTAAATATCCTTGATGTAGTTTCTCCCTCAAATGAATGCAAACAAAGCATTTGGGTGCTTTCTCTTAATATACAACACAAAAGAACTCAATCTCTTTCACCCTAGATGTAAGAGCTGTTAAAATGCGTAAATGCATTCAAAAGGTGGAGTTAAAGCTTGTTTGTACTTGTAAACATCCTTGGTGTAGTTTCTCACTCAAATGAATGCAAACAAAGCATTTGGGTGCTTTCTCTTAATATACAACACAAAAGACCTCAATCTCTTTCACCCTAATCGTAAGAGCTGTTAAAACGCGTAAATACATTCAAAAGCTTGAGTTGAAGCTTGTTCGTACTTGTAAACATCCTTGGTTATGTTTCTCACACAAATGAATGCAAACAAAGCATTTGGGTGCTTTCTCTTAATATACAACACAAAAGAACTCAATCTCTTTCACCCTTGTCGTATGAGCTTTTAAAACGCTTAAATGCATTGAAAAGCTTGAGTTCAAGCTTGTTTGTAGTTGTAAACATCCTTGGTGTAGTTTCTCACTCAAATGAATGCAACAAAGCATTTGAGTGCTTTCTCTTAATATACATCACAAAAGAACTCAATCTCTTTCACCCTAGTCATATGAGCTTTTAAAACGCGTAAATACATTCAAAAGCTTGAGTTGAAGCTTGTTTGTACTTGTAAATATCCTTGGTGTAGTTTCTCACTCCAATGAATGCAAACAAAGCTTTTGCGTGCTTTCTCTGAAAACACAACACAAAAGAACTCAATCTCTTTCACCCTAGTCGTATGAGGTTTTAAAACGCGTATATGCATTCAAAAGTTTGAGTTGAAGCTTGTTTGTACTTGTAAACATCCTTGGTTAAGTTTCTCACTCAATTGAATGCTAACAAAGCATTTGGGTGCTTTCTCTCAATATACAACACAAAAGAACTCAATCTCTTTCACCCTAGATGTAAGAGCTGTTAAAGTACGTAAATGCATTCAAAAGGTGGAGTTAAAGCTTGTTTATACTTCTAAATATCCTTGGTGTAGTTTCTCACTCAAATGAATGCAAACAAAGCATTTGGGTGCTCTCTCTTAATATACAACACAAAAGACCTCAATCTCTTTCACCCTAGTCATATGAGCTTTTAAAACGCGTAAATACATTCAAAAGCTTGAGTTGAAGCTTGTTTGTACTTGTAAACATCCTTGGTATAGTTTCTCTCTCCAATGTACTTGTAAACATCCTTCGTATGAGGTTTTAAAACGCGTATATGCATTCAAAAGTTTGAGTTGAAGCTTGTTTGTACTTGTAAACATCCTTGGTTATGTTTCTCACTCAAATGAATTCTAACAAAGCATTTGGGTGCTTTCTCTTAATATACAACACAAAAGAACTCAATCTTTTTCACCCTAGTCATATGAGCTTTTAAAACGCCTAAATGCATTCAAAAGTTTGAGTTTAAGCTTGTTTGTACTTGTAAACATCTTTGGTGTAGTTTCTCACTCAAATGAATGCAAAGAAAACATTTGGGTGCTTTCTCTTAATATACAACACAAAAGAACTCAATCTCTTTCACCCTTTTCGTATGATCTTTTAAAACGCGTAAATGCATTCAAAAGCTTGAGTTGAAGCCTGTTTGTAGTTGTAAACATCCTTGGTGTAGTTTCACACTCAAATGAATTTAAACAAAGCATTTGCAAGCTTTTTCTTAATATACAACACAAAAGAACTCAATCTCTTTTCGCCTAGTCGTAAGAGCTGTTAAAACGCGTAAATGCATTCAAAAGCTTGAGTTGAAACTTGTTTGAACTTGTAAACATCCTTAGTGTAGTTTCTCACTCAAATTAATGCAAAGAAAGCATTTTGGTGCTTTCTCTTAATATACAACACAAAACGCCTCAACTCTTTCACCCTAGTCGTAAGAGCTGTTAAAACGCGTAAATACATTCAAAATTTTGAGTTGAAGCTTGTTTGTACTTGTAAACATCCTTGGTGTAGTTTCTCACTCAAATAAATGCAAACAAAGCATTTGGGTGCTTTCTCTTAATATACAACACAAAAGACCTCAATCTCTTTCACCCTAATAGTAAGAGCTGTTAAAACGCGTAAATACATTCAAAAGCTTGAGTTGAAGCTTGTTTGTACTTGCAAACATCCTTGGTGTAGTTTCTCCCTCAAATGAATGCAAACAAAGCATTTGGGTGCTTTCTCTTAATATACAACACAAAAGAACTCAATCTCTTTCACCCTAGATGTAAGTGCTGTTAAAATGCGTAAATGCATTCAAAAGGTGGAGTTAAAGCTTGTTTGTACTTGTAAACCTCCTTGGTGTAGTTTCTCACTCAAATGAATGCAAACAAAGCATTTGGGTGCTTTCTCTTAATATACAACACAAAATTCCTCAATCTCTTTCACCCTAATCGTAAGAGCTGTTAAAACGCGTAAATACATTCAAAAGCTTGAGTTGAAGCTTGTTTGTACTTGTAAACATCCTTGGTTAAGTTTCTCGCTCAAATGAATGCAAACAAAGCATTTGGGTGCTTTCTCTTAATATACAACACAAAAGAACTCAATCTCTTTCACCCTTGTCGTATGAGCTTTTAAAACGCTTAAATGCATTCAAGAGCTTGAGTTCAAACTTGTTTATATTTGTAAACATCCTTGGTGTAGTTTCTCACTCAAATGAATGCAAACAAACCATTTGGGTGAATTCTCATAATATGCAGCACAAAAGAACTCAATCTCTTTCACCCTAGTTGTAAGAGCTGTTAAAATGCGTAAATGTATTCAAAAGGTGGAGTTGAAACTTTTTTGTACTTGTAAACATCCTTGGTGTAGTTTCTCACTCAAATGAATGCAAACAAAGCATTTGGGTGCTTTCTCTTATTATACAACACAAAAGACCTCAATCTCTTTCACCCTAATAGTAAGAGTTGTTAAAACGCGTAAATACATTCAAAAGCTTGAGTTGAAGCTTGTTTGTACTTGTAAACATCCTTGGTGTAGTTTCTCCCTCAAATGAATGCAAACAAAGCATTTGGGTGCTTTCTCTTAATATACAACACAAAAGAACTCAATCTCTTTCACCCTAGATGTAAGAGCTGTTAAAATGCGTAAATGCATTCAAAAGGTGGCGTTAAAGCTTGTTTGTACTTGTAAACCTCCTTGGTGTAGTTTCTCACTCAAATGAATGCAAGGAAAACATTTGGTTGCGTTTTCGTAATATACAACACAAAAGAACTCAATCTCTTTCACCCTTGTCGTATGAGGTTTTAAAACGCTTAAATGCATTCAAAAGCTTGAGTTCAAGCTTTTTGTAGTTGTAAACATCCTTGGCGTAGTTTCACACTCAAATGAATGCAAACAAAGCATTTGGGTGCTTTCTCTTAAGCTTGCGTTGAAGCTTCTTTGTAGTTGTAAACATCCTTGGTGTAGTTTCTCACTCAAATGAATGCAAGCAAAGCATTTGGGTGCTTTCTCTTAATATACAACACAAAAGACCTCAAATATCTTTCACCCTAATCGTAAGAGCTGTTAAAACGCGTAAATGCATTCAAAAGCTGGAGTTGAAGCTTGTTTGTACTTGTAAACATCCTTGGTTAAGTTTCTCACTCAAATGAAGGCAAACAAAGCATGTGGGTGCTTTCTCTTAATATACAACACAAAAGAACTCAATCTTTTTCACCCAAGTCATATGAGCTTTTAAATCGCGTAAATGCATTCAAAAGGTGGAGTTAAAGCTTGTTTGTACTTGTAAACATTCTTGGTGTAGTTTCTCACTCAAATGAATGCAAACAAAGCATTTGGGTGCTTTCTCTTAATATACAACACAAAAGTCCTCAATCTCTTTCACCCTAGTCATATGAGCTTTTAAAACGTGTAAATACATTCCAAAGCTTGAGTTGAAGCTTGTTTGTACTTGTAAACATCCTTGGTGTAGTTTCTCACTGCAATGAATGCAAACAAAGCTTTTGGGTGCTTTCTCTGAAAATACAACACAAAAGAACTCAATCCCTTTCACCCTAGTCGTATGAGGTTTTAAAACGCGTATATGCATTCAAAAGCTTGAGTTGAAGCTTGTTTGTACATGTAAACATCCTTGGTTAAGTTTCTCACTCAAATGAATGCAAACAAAGCATTTGGGTGCTTCTCTTAATATACAACACAAAAGAACTCAATCTTTTTCACCCTAGTCATATGAGCTTTTAAAACGCGTAAATGCATTCAAAAGCTTAAGTTTAAGCTTGTTTGTACTTGTAAACATATTTGGTGTAGTTTCTCACTCAAATGAATGCAAAGAAAACATTTGGGTGCGTTCTCTTAATATACAACACAAAAGAACTCAATCTCTTTCACCATTGTCGTATGAGCTTTTAAAACGCTTAAATGCATTCAAAAGCTTGAGTTCAAGCTTTTTTGTAGTTGTAAACATCCTTGGGGTAGTTTCACACTCAAATAAATGCAAACAAAGCATTTGTGTGCTTTCTCTTAATATACAACACAAAAGAACTCAATCTTTTTCACCCAAGTCATATGAGCTTTTAAAACGCGTAAATGCATTCAAAAGGTGGAGTTAAAGCTTGTTTATACTTGTAAACATTCTTGGTGTAGTTTCTCACTCAAATGAATGCAAACAAAGCATTTGGGTGCTTTCTCTTAATATACAACACAAAAGACCTCAATCTTTTTCACCCTAGTCATATGAGCTTTTAAAACACGTAAATACATTCAAAAGCTTGAGTTGAAGTTTGTTTGTACTTGTAAACATCCTTGGTGTAGTTTCTCACTCCAATGAATGCAAACAAAGCTTTTGGGTGCTTTCTCTGAAAATACAACACAAAAGAACTCAATCTCTTTCACCCTAGTCGTATGAGGTTTTAAAACGCGTATATGCATTCAAAAGCTTGAGTTGAAGCTTGTTTGTACTTGTAAACATCCTTGGTTAAGTTTCTCACTCAAATGAATGCACACAAAGCATTTGGGTGCTTTTCTTAATATACAACACAAAAGAACTCAATCTTTTTCACCCTAGTCATATGAGCTTTTAAAACGCGTAAATGCATTCAAAAGCTTGAGTTTAAGCTTTTTTGTACTTGTAAACATCTTTGGTATAGTTTCTCACTCAAATGAATGCAAACAAAGCATTTGGGTGCTTTCTCTTAATATACAACATAAAAGAACTCAATCTCTTTCACCCTAGATGTAAGAGCTGTTAAAACGCGTAAATGCATTCAAAAGGTGGAGTTAAAGCTTGTTTGTACTTGTCAACATCCTTGGTGTAGTTTCTCACTCAAATGAATGCATACAAAGAATTTGGGTGCTTTCTCTTAATATACAACACTAAAGAACTCAATCTCTTTCACCCTTTTCGTATGAGCTTTTAAAACGCGTAATTGCGTTCAAAAGCTTGAGTTGAAGCCTGTTTGTAGTTGTAAACATCCTTGGTGTAGTTTCACACTCAAATGAATTTAAATAAAGCATTTGCAAGCTTTTTCTTAATATACAACACAAAAGAAATCAATCTCTTTTCGCCTAGTCGTAACAGCTGTTAAAACGCGTAAATGCATTCAAAAGCTTGAGTTGAAACTTATTTGAACCTGTGAACATCCTTGGTGTGGTTTCTCACTCAAATTAATGCAAAGAAAGCATTTGGGTGCGTTCTCTTAACATACAACACAAAAGACCTCAACTCTTTCACCCTAGTCGTAAGAGCTGTTAAAACGCGTAAATACATTAGAAATTTTGAGTTGAAGCTTGTTTGTACTTGTAAACATCCTTGGTGTAGTTTCTCACTCAAATAAATGCAAACAAAGCATTTGGGTGCTTTCTCTTAATATACAACAGAAAAGAACTCAATCTGTTTTCCCTAGTCGTATGAGGTTTTAAAACGCGTAAATGCTTTCAAAAGCTTGAGTTGAAGCTTGTTTGTACTTGTAAACATCCTTGGTGTACTTTCTCCCTCAAATGAATGAAAACAAAGCATTTGGGTGCTTTCTCTTAATATACAACACAAAAGAACTCAATCTCTTTCACTCTAGATGTAAGAGATGTTAAAACGCGTAAATGCATTCAAAAGGTGGAGTTAAAGCATGTTTGTACTTGTAAACATCCTTGGTGTAGTTTCTCACTCAAATGAATGCAAAAAAAGCATTTGGGTACTTTCTCTTAATATACAACACAAAAGACCTCAATCTCTTTCACCCTAATCGTAAGAGCTGTTAAAACGCGTAAATACATTCAAAAGCTTGAGTTGAAGCTTGTTTGCACTTGTAAACATCCTCGGTTAAGTTTCTCACTCAAATGAATGCAAACAAAGCATTTGGGTGCTTTCTCTTAATATACAACAGAAAAGAACTCAATCTGTTTCACCCTAGTCGTATGAGGTTTTAAAACGCGTAAATGCATTCAAAAGCTTGAGTTGAACTTGTTTGTACTTGTAAACATCCTTGGTTAAGTTTCTCAGTCAAATGAAGGCAAACAAAGCATTTGGGTGCTTTCTCTTAATATACAACACAAAAGAACTCAATCTTTTTCACCCTAGTCATACGAGCTTTTAGAACGCGTAAATGCATTCAAAAGGTGGAGTTAAAGCTTGTTTTTACTTGTAAACATCCTTGGTGTAGTTTCTCACTCAAATGAATACAAACAAAGAATTTGGGTGCTTTCTCTTAATATACAACACAAAAGACCTCAATCTCTTTCACCCTAGTCATATGAGCTTTTAAAACTCGTAAATACATTCAAAAGCTTGAGTTGAAGCTTGTTTGTACTTGTAAACATCCTTGGTGTAGTTTCTCACTCCAATGAATGCAAACAAAGCTTTTAGGTGCTTTCTCTGAAAATACAACACAAAAGAACTCAATCTCTTTCACCCTAGTCGTATGAGGTTTTAAAACGCGTATATGCATTCAAAAGCTTGAGTTGAAGCTTGTTTGTAGTTGTAAACATCCTTGGTTAAGTTTCTCACTCAAATGAATGCAAACAAAGCATTTGGGTGCTTTCTCTTAATATACAACACAGAAGAACTCAATCTTTTTCACCCTAGTCATATGAGCTTTTAAAACGCGTTAATGCATTTAAAAGCTTGAGTTTAAGCTTGTTTGTACTTGTAAACATCTTTGGTGTAGCTTGTCACTCAAATGAATGCAAAGAAAACATTTGGGTGCGTTCTCTTAATATACAACACAAAAGAACTCAATCTCTTTCACCCTTGTCGTATGAGCTTTTAAAACGCTTAAATGCATTCAAAAGCTTGAGTTCAAGCTTGTTTGTAGTTGTAAACATCCTTGGGGTAGTTTCACACTCAAATAAATGTAAACAAAGCATTTGCGAGCTTTTTCTTAATATGCAACACAAAAGAACTCAATCTCTTTTCGCCTAGTCGTAACAGCTGTTAAAACGAGTAAATGCATTCAAAAGCTTGAGTTGAAACTTGTTTGTACTTGTAAACATCCTTGGTGTAGTTTCTCCCTCAAATGAATGCAAACAAACCATTTGGGTGATTTTTCTTAATATACAACACAAAAGAACTCAATCTGTTTCATCCTAGTCGTATGAGGTTTTCAAATGCTTAAATGCAATAAAAAGCTTCTGTTGAAGCTTGTTTGTACTTGTAAACATCCTTGGTGTAGTTTCTCACTCAAATGAATGCATACAAAGCAACCAAAAGCTTTGTTTGCATTCATTTGAGTGAGAAACTTAACCAAGGATGTTTACGCGTTTTAAACAGTTTCTTAATTTTATTTGCATTCACCTTTTGAATTTACAAGTGCAAACAATCAAATGAATGCAAATAATGCATTTGGGTGTTTTCTCTTAATATACAACACAAAAGAACTCAATCTCCTTCACCTTAGATGTAAGAGCTGTTAAAACGCGTAAATGCATCCAAAAGTTGGAGTTAAAGCTTGTTTGTCTTGTAAACATCCTTGGTGTAGTTTCTCACTCAAATGAATGCAAACAAAGCATTTGGGTGCTTTCTCTTAATATACAACACAAAAGACCTCAATCTCTTTCTGTTAGGAAATTCACTCCGTGACTGACAACACTTACGAAAAACGATTTTCTAAAGACAACAATTCAAAGAAAATTATAAACCCACTCAGATGAAACAACACTTTTAACAAATGATTGATTAATTATCTCTCTACAAATCGTGACTTATATAATGTTTTCATTTGCTAAACAAAGTACAAAACTTATTTTAGTAAATCTATTCTAACCAATAAGCTGTGTGTTTATTTTGTAAGATGCAATTATCCCCTTTCAAACTTTTGCTTTTCTATTTGTGGAATAGATAAATAATAGTGGTGAATATGAGCCATATATTAACAATCTCCACCTTGGATCATATTCTACGATGATTTCTTCCTCTGTATCTGACCGGTGACTTTAGTAATAATCAACCCTGACGAAGGTACTCCACCTGAAATCATAACGAGGTAAAATGTATCATGTTCAAACAACGTTTGAACTTCTCTATTGGTACGGGCTTGGTTAGCATATCTGCGGCATTATCCTTAGTGTGAACCTTCTGTAAGCTTATATCGCCCGAGCTTACCCATTCTCGAATTCTGTGATATCGAACATCGATATGTTTGGTTCTGGCATGAAATATTTGATTCTTTGCTAAATTCATAGCACTTTGACTATCACACTGTATCTGAACACTATCCTGCTTGAAACCAAGTTCCTTAACCAAACCTTTTAACCATAATGCCTCCTTACATGCTTCTGTTATCGCCATGTATTCTGCCTCAGTCGTTGATAACGCTGCAGTAGACTGTAGTACTGACCTCCAACAAATGGGTCCTCCATTAAAACAAAACACGAACCCTGTCGTGGATCTCCTGGAGTCTAAGTCTCCTGCATAATTTGAATCAACAAATCCTATGACCTCACTTCTTGCTCCATTTCGATTAAACATGATCCCGTAATTTGTGGTACCTGCTAGGTAGCGAAAAATCCATTTAACTGCATTCCAATGATGCTTTCCTGGATTCGCCATATACCTGCTTACCACACTGACTGCATGTGAGATATCTGGTCTTGTGCATATCATGGCATACATGAGGCAACCAACAGCATTTGCATATGGGACACGAGACATATACTCCACCTCATCCTCTGTACTCGGACAAGACTGTGAAGATAACTGAAAATGCGCACCAAGTGGTGAACTTCCAGGTTTTGCTTTTTGCATACTAAACCTTTTCAGCACTTTCTGAACATATCCTCTCTGTGTCAACCATAATTTTCCAATCCTTCGATCCCTCTGGATCTCCATACCTAAGATCTTCTTGGCAGCTCCAAGATCTTTCATGTCAAACTCTCTGCTTAATAATGTCTTCAAGTGGATAATGCTCTGTAGATTCTTAGAGGCAATCCACATATCATCCACATAGAGAGTTAACAACAATAGAGAATCGTCCTCAAGATTTCGAAAGTAAACACAAGGATCATACTCACACCTGGAGTAACCGTGTGTTGTCATGAATACATCGAAACGCTTATACCACTGACGAGGTGATTGCTTCAAACCATATAAAGACTTTTGCAATCTGCATACTAAGCCTTCTTTTCCTGATTCCTTGAAGCCTTCTGGTTGTTGCATATAGATTACTTCTTCTAAATCACCATGGAGGAAGGCTGTCTTCACATCCAGTTGTTCCAACTCCATATCCTGTGATGCTACAATAGATAGAAGTAGTCTAATAGAAGTGTGTTTCACTACTGGGGAAAAAATTTCATTATAGTCTATTCCCTCCTTTTGAGAGAATCCTTTCGCCACTAGCCGGGCCTTATACTTCTCACCCTCTGTCTCCGAGAGCGCTTCCTTCTTCCTGTACACCCACTTGCAACCTGTTGCTTTAGAACCCTTAGGAAGTTTAACTAATTCCCAAGTCTGGTTCTTCTGGAGAGATTCCATCTCCTCTGTCATGGCAGTCACCCACTTACCACTGTCATCCGAACTGATGGCTGCTCTGTAAGTGTCTGGTTCTCCATTACCCGTCATTAACGCAAAAGCGACCGTATCTTCAAAGCCTAACCTTTGTACTGGCTTGATGGTGCGTCTGACTCTGTCTCTTGCAAGCATGTATGTATCTCCTGGTTGCACTGTGGGTTGTTCCTCTATAACTTCATCTGAAACTAGCTCATCCTCTAGTTCCTTCTCCTGCGACTCTGCTCCTAGTTCCTCTTGAACTTCAGAGTTGCGGCTATCTACCTCAATAGTTAGTTTTGGCTTTTCACTAACTATTTCTTCTTCGTTTATCTGTTTATTCAACATTTGTTTCTCGTTGAATACAACATCTCTACTCACTACTTTCTTCCTACTCACTGGATCCCATAACCTATAACCCTTAACCCCGTCTTCATAACCAAGGAATATGCATTCCTTTGACTTAGGATCAAGCTTGGATCTCTCTGGACTTTGTATATGAACGTAAGCTGGGCAACCGAATACTTTCAAAACTGAAAAGTCTACTGGCTTCCCTGACCACACTTCTTCTGGAATCTTGTGATCTATCCCAGCTGATGGTGAGCGGTTGATTAGATAACAGGCTGTGTTAACTGCTTCAGCCCAAAACTTCTTTGGCAAGCCTGCATTTAATCTCATGCATCTGGCTCGCTCTAGCAATGTCCTATTCATCCTTTCAGCTACTCCGTTTTGCTGTGGAGTTCTTTTAACGGAGAAATGTCTGATGATACCCTCATCTTTACAAAGCTCTAAGAACCTAGTTTTCTTGAACTCCGTTCCATTGTTTGACCTAAAGTATTTCAATTTCTTCCCCGTCTGGTTTTCAACCCTGGCTTTCCACTGCCTAAAAATATCGAAAACCTCTGACTTGTGTTTCATAAAATATACCCATACCTTCCTGGAATAGTCGTCTATGAAACTGACAAAATACTGCGCTCCTCCAATGGACACATCCTTAATTGGACCCCACACGTCTGAATGAACATAATCAAGGACACCTTTGCTTGTATGAACTCCTACTTTGAAGCTAACTCGCCTCTGCTTTCCATACAAGCAAAACTTGCAGAATTCTAACTTACATGTTTTCACACATTGTAGCAACCCCCTCTTGTGCAGTTCTCTCATGCCTGCTTCACTAAGGTGGCCTAGCCGTTTATGCCACAAGTCTGTGTCATCATTCTTGGCTTCTTCTGAAGTAGAGACCGCTGCTCCACCTTCAATTGTAGTCCCTATTAACCTGTAAAGGTTACCCATCTTCTGGCCCTTCATGATTATCATTGAGCCTTTGCAGATGTTCATGATTCCACCTCTGATCGAGGCTGTACAACCTGATGAATCAAGTGTACCCATGGATATCAGGTTTTTCCTTAGATCTGGGATATACCTAACATTCCCCAATGTTCTCACCATACCATCAAATATTTTAGTTCTAATTGTTCCGACTCCTGCAACCTTGCAAGCAGCATCATTGCCCATTAACACGGTTCCAGTACTACATGGTGTTAATGTCTCGAACCAATCCATGTTTGGGCACATGTGGAACGTGTACCCGGAATCAATGTACCAATCTCTCCGAGATGTGTCATCTCGAACTGAAAGTAAATTTCCTGAATCTTCTCTAGCAGCTGCAACATATAATTCTGCTTCATTATTGTCGCTGACATGTGTGACATGAGCATAATTTCCTGGTCTCCTGTCACTTCTTGTTTCACGTCTTTCCTAAAGTTTGGACATTGGTTCTTGTAATGTCCCTTCTCATGACAACGGAAACATTCAATCTGTGACTTGTCTCGATTCCTAATGTGAGACTTTGACCATGCTCTACCTCGTCTTGAACTCTTTTCTCGAGATTGACTCCTGCCACGTCCAGCTGACCTGGCTACGTAACCTTCACCTTGACTGTTGGAATTCGTACTTCTGAATCAATCTGCGTCCAACAGCGCTGACGTTACGTCATCAACTGATAACGTGCTCTTCCCAACGAGTAGAGTCGTTTGAAGTGTTGAGAATGACTCTGGAAGAGAGGAGAGTAACAATAAGGCCTTGTCTTCTTCTTCAAGTTTGACGTCAATGTTCAATAATTGAGTAGTCAACTGACAGAACTCATTTATGTGATCATTGAGATCTGAACCTTCCCGCATTCTTAGCTGATACAGATCCTTCTTCAAATACAATCTATTTGAAAGAGACTTGGACATATAAACATTTTCCAATTTCTCCCACAAATCTTTGGCAGACGTTTCCGTTAAAACTTGATATTTGATTTGCGGTGCCAAACTTAACCTGATACAAGACACGGCCTTCACCTCTAACTCTTCCCATTCATCATCCTTCATAGTGTCTGGTTTATTCTCTTTTCCTTTCAATGCCTTTAGAAGTCCTTGCTTAACCAATATGTCCTTCACGGTACTTTGCCAAATGGTAAAATTGGATTTACCATCAAATGGCTCAACATCGTATTTCGCCGTGCTGGTCGACATTCTGTCTTGTGGAATTTCAAAAAAAAAAAAAATTGAAACTTGATAATGCCCTTGCACCTGGAGCTCTGATACCACTTCTTAGGAAATTCACTCCTTGACTGACGACACTTACGAAAAACGATTTTCTAAAGACAACAATTCAAAGAAAATTATAAACCCACTCAGGTGAAACAACACTTTTAACAAATGATTGATTAATTATCTCTCTACAAATCGTGACTTATATAATGTTTTCATTTGCTAAACAAAGTACAAAACTTACTTTAGTAAATCTATTCTAACCAATAACCTGTGTGTTTATTTTGTAAGAAGCAATTATCCCCTTTCAAACTTTTGCTTTTCTATTTGTGGAATAGATAAATAATAGTGGTGAATATGAGCCATATATTAACACTTTCACCCTAGTCGTATGAGGTTTTAAAACGCGTAAATGCTTTCAAAAGCTTGAGTTGAAGCTTGTTTGTACTTGTAAACATCCTTGGTGTAGTTTCTCCCTTAAATGAATGCAAACAAAGCATTTGGGTGCTTTCTCTTAATATACAACACAAAAGAACTCAATCTCTTTCACCCTAGATGTAAGAGCTGTTAAAACGCGTAAATGCATTCAAAAGGTGGAGTTAAAGCTTGTTTGTACTTGTAAACATCCTTGGTGTAGTTTCTCACTCAAATGAATGCATACAAAGCATTTGGGTGCTTTCTCTTAATATACAACACAAAAGAGCTCAATCTCTTTCACCCTTTTTGTATGAGCTTTTAAAACGCGTAAATGCGTTCAAAAGCTTGAGTTGAAGCCTGTTTGTAGTTGTAAACATCCTTGGTGTAGTTTCACACTCAAATGAATTTAAACAAAGCATTTGCGAGCTTTTTCTTAATATACAACACAAAAGAACTCAATCTCTTTCACCCTAGTTGTAAGAGTTGTTAAAACGCGTAAATCCATTCAAAGGTGGAGTTAAAGCTTGTTTGTGCTTGTAACATCCTTGGTGTAGTTTCTCACTTAAATGAATGCAAACAAAGCATTTGGGTGCTTTCTCTTAATATACAACACAAAAGAACTCAATCTCTTTCACCCTAGATGTAAGAGCTGTTAAAACGCGTAAATGCATTCAAAAGGTGGAGTTAAAGCTTTTTTGTACTTATAAACATCCTTGGTGTAGTTTCTCACTCAAATGAATGCAAACAAAGCATTTGGGTGCTTTCTCTTAATATACAACACAAAAGACCTCAATTTCTTTCACCCTAGTCATATGAGCTTCTAAAACGCGTAAATCCATTCAAAAGCTTGAGTTGATGCTTCTTTGTACTTGTAAACATCCTTGGTGTAGGTTCTCACTCAAATGAATGCAAACAAAGCATTTGGGTGCGTTCTCTTAAAATACAACACAAAAGAACTCAATCTCTTTTACCCTAGTCGTAAGAGCTTTTAAAACGCGCAATTGCATTCAAAACGCGTAAATGCATTCAAAAGCTTGAGTTGAAGCTTGTTTGTACTTGTAAACATCCTTTGTGTAGTTTCTCACTGCAATGAATGCAAACAAAGCTTTTGTGTGCTTTCTCTGAAAATACAACACAAAAGAACTCAATCTCTTTCACCCTAGTCGTATGAGGTTTTAAAACGCGTATATGCGTTCAAAAGCTTGAGTTGAAGCTTGTTTGTACTTGTAAACATCCTTGGTTAAGTTTCTCTCTCAAATGAATGCAAACAAAGCATTTGGGTGCTTTCTCTTAATATACAACACAAAAGAACTCAATCTTTTTCACCCTAGTCAAATGAGCTTTTAAAACGCGTAAATGCATTCAAAAGCTGGAGTTTAAGCTTGTTTGTACTTGTAAACATCTTTGGTGTAGTTTCTCACTCAAATGAATGCAAAGAAAACATTTGGGTGCGTTCTCTTAATATACAACACAAAAGAACTCAATCTCTTTCACCCTTTTCGTATGAGCTTTTAAAACGCTTAAATACATTCAAAAGCTTGAGTTTAAGCTTGTTTGTAGTTGTTAACATCCTTGGGGATGTTTCACACTCAAATGAATGTAAACAAAGCATTTGCGAGTTTTTCTTAATAAACAACACAAAAGAACTCTATCTCTTTTCGCCTAGTCGTAACAGCTGTTAAAACGCGTAAATGCATTTAAAAGCTTGAGTTGAAACTTGTTTGTACTTGTAAACATCCTTAGTGTAGTTTCTCACTGAAATGAATGCAAACAAACCATTTACGCGTTGTGATACGTTTGCAATTACAACCTTAGCAATTTGTAAACAAAAACAGAGGATTAAGAGAAGAAAGGATAATGAGTATCACCACCAAAGCTATAAAGGATTAAACCACCAAGCTATGGATAAAGAATACTACTTGCTCACCAAATAACCCTAAGATTATTGTAAAGAACGCAAGATTTGTAAGAAGGCAGCAGCCGTGTAATTTTCATTCATCAACAAGTGCCTTTTACATCAGCTGTTCTTACATATTTATAGGGGTCACAAATGTGCCCTAATAACCTAAGAATACTCTAGAAAGGGTGAGCTGTCCAAGAGTAGTGCCCAAGCAAAATGAAACTTCAGTATTTTGCCCAGAAATGAGCCAAATACGTGCAGTACAATTTGGAGCGCATTTCCTTCCGTTTTGGACCACTTGACAGCTGTTGCTTGTCCTTGCATAAGGACAAACGTGGGTGAGCTGTAAGGAGCCTCATTCTTCATCCTTACCTGCCCCATGTGCTCTTAGGCGTGCCTTACCCAGCAACTACTTAGGGAATTCAAATAACAACTAATTACATTTGTTAATTATGCTAATTACATGCAGGGTGCACTATAACTAACACTAATCACAAATGCTTATTTGTACGGATTAATCTTGTACGGACATAACCTAGATTAAGTGGCCAAAAGGACACTAAGACCTCTAGGACCAGAATTATCATCATTCAAACGTGAGAGAGTCCCAAATGCCATGATAAATGCATTAATGCTCACGCTCGTAACTTGATGACCTAATGCTAACGCATCATCCTCCCCAACTTTTTTTGGATTTGCCCTCAAATCATCAAGGTATTCATCCTCCAAATAAGGCAGCAGATCTCCCACATTAAAAGTTGCTGAAATTGAACTCTCTCCAAGCAGTTCAAGCTTGTATGCATTGTCGTTGATCTTCTCGATGATTTTAAAAGGGCCTTCTGATCTGGGCATCAACTTGTGCTTTCTTTTTGCTGGAAACCTCTCCTTCCTAAGGTGTAACCACACTAAATCTCCTGGATTAAACTCATGTTGTTTGCGGTGCTTGTTTGCCTTGTTCTTATACAACTCATTCATCTTCTCTATACGGCTTGTAATCTGCTCGTGTAGCTTTTTCATGTCTTTAGCAAACGTTTCAGCATCTGGACTCACCTTCCTCTCAATAGGCCAGGGCAAAAGATCAATAGGAGTTAATGGATTGACCCCATAATTGATTTCAAAAGGAGACTTGCCCGTTGTATAATGAGGAGCCCGATTGTATGCAAACTCAGCATGTGGTAGAGTTTGATCCCACCCCTTGAGTGTTTTCTTGACCAACGCTTCATGATCAGAGTGCAAAATAAACTGCCTTGGTTTTAAGTAATGAGCCCAATGATCAAGAGCCCTCACAATTGCATAGAACTCTTTGTCATAAGTGCTGTAATTCCCTCTTGAACCATTCAACTTCTCACTGAAATAAGCAATAGGACGCTTATTTTGCACCAAAACAGCTCCAATACCGGTTCCACAAGCATCACATTCCACTTCAAATGGTTGATCAAAGTTAGGCAAAGCTAGTATAGGGGTGGAGCTAAGCCTTTCCTTGATGGCCTCAAAAGCATTTTGAGCCATGGGAGTCCACTCAAAGACACCTTTCTTCATACAATCCGTAAGTGGTGCTAAAAGAGAGCTGAATTGCTTGATGAATCTTCTGTAAAAAGAAGCTAGCCCATGGAAGCTCCTTACTTGCGTGATGCTAGTAGGAGTAGGCCATGTCTTAATCGCCTCAACCTTGCTGGGATCAACAGCTATACCATCCTTGGACACAATGTAACCAAGAAACGTGACACTAGGAACAAAGAAATCACATTTCTCAAGCTTAGCAAACAGCTTGTATTGCCTTAGAGCCTCAAAAACGCGTGTTAGGTGCTGCACATGCTCAGAATCACTCTTAGAGTATATGAGAATATCATCAAAATACACAACAACAAATTTACCAATAAAGGAACGCAATACCTCATTCATAAGACGCATGAATGTGCTAGGAGCATTGGACAACCCAAATGGCATTACAAGCCATTCATAAAGTCCCCCTTTCGTCTTGAAGGCTGTCTTCCATTCATCCCCATCCTTCATTCTAATTTGATGGTAACCACTCCTCAAATCCACTTTAGAGAAGACACAAGAACCAAACAGCTCATCAAGCATATCATCCAAGCGAGGAATTGGATATCTATACTTAATGGTAATGTTGTTAATTGAACGGCTATCAACACACATTCTCATGCTTCCATCCTTTTTTGGCACAAGGAGAGCTGGTACACTACAAGGACTCATGCTCTCTCTAATGTATCCTCTATCAAGTAACTCCTCTACTTGACGTTGTAACTCCTTAGTCTCTTGGGGATTACACCTATAAGCTGCTTTGTTAGGAAGTGAGGCTCCCGGAACAAAGTCTATTTGATGCTCTATGCCCCTAATGGGTGGCAAACCATGGGGTAAATCATATGGGAACACGTCGACATACTTTTCAAGCAAAGGTTGCATTAACGCATGTAAAGGCTTTCCAACAATGTTCTCATTCTCCCCAAGCAACACCAACATATAAACAACATTTCCATGCACCATTTCATACTCTAAATCAGCACCTTTAACAATCATAGCATGCTTTGATGAGTTAGAAACAGAAGAACCCTCCCTAACTTGCGTTCCCCCACATAAAGACGATTTTGCGGGTTGCAAATTAATTTTCTTTCCCTGAACCTCAAAAGAGTAAACATTTCTAAAGCCATCATGCATTACTCTTCTATCATATAACCAAGGTCTACCTAACAGCAAATGACAAGCATCCATGGGGATCACATCACACAAAATCTGATCATTGTATACTTTTCCAATCGAAAAAGGGATCGTGACTTGTTTTGTTACCTTGGCTTTGCTTCCCTTCTCTAACCATTGCAAGGAATAAGGATGAGGGTGTTCTTTGGTGGCCAATCCAAGCTTTTCCACCATGAGAGTAGACGCCACATTGGTGCAAGAACCGCCATCAATGATTAAAGTGCAAAGCTTTTCTTTCACGGTGCACTTGGTTTGAAATATCTTCTCCCTTTGACATAGTGTCTCCTCTGCCTCTCTAGCATGAAGGACCCTTTGAACCACCAATAGAGGTGAGCCTTGGTCATGTTCAATGTCCAATTCATCGTCAATAGATTGCTCTTCATTCTGCTCCTTATCGTCATCCAATTGCCTAAGCTCATCATACTCACGGAGAGATAACACTCTCTTGTTGGGGCACTCAGCTTGAAAGTGTCCATAGCCTTGACACTTGAAGCATTTCCTAGAGAGAGATGGTCTAAGAGCATCCTTGTTGGCCTTAGGATCTCTAGGAAACCTTTTGTCATTTTCGCTCCCTTTAGAAGAACTTTCTGCCCGAGGAGTAAAACTCCTAAATGAGGGCTTTGCTGCTGGTTTCTTAGCTTTCTCTTGCTTTTCAATCTTCAAAGCCAACTTGTATACATCATCTAGAGACCAAAAAGGCTGTACTTCAACTCTATTACCAACATTGATGTCTAAACCAGAAATAAAACGCGCAATTGAGAGTTGTGGATCCTCTACAATGCCGGTTCTGATTTGTAGTTGCTCAAAATCTCTAATGTAATTTGCTACACTTAGAGTTCCTTGACTGAAATTTGTGAGCTTGAGGTATAGATCTTGAGTATAGGAAAGGGGCATAAAGCGTTTGTGCATGATTTTCTTAAGCTTGGGGCATGAACGCACCCTAGATTTACCCTCACGCTCTCTTTGTAGTTTCATGCTTTCATACCACAAAGAAGCATACTTTTTGAGCTTCAAAACAGCAACTTTGAAACTCTTTTCCTCACTATACCCCTTGGTATCAAACAATCTACCCATTTGTTGCTCCCACTCCAAATAGTCATCTGGGTTTGTCCCACCATCAAAATCAGGGGGTTCAAACTTTAAATCACCCCATTGCTCATCTTTTCTCCTTGGACTAAGAGAACCATCATCATCACCTCGACCACGAGCTCTACCTCTACCAATGTTGAGAAAATCAGTCATTTGTTGGGTGAGGTTGCTAAGTTGTTCCTTAACCTCACGCATCTCCCTTTCTCTCCTAAGCTCTTTAGCTTGCTCAAGAGTTAAATTTCTGGGTATTTGTTCATCATCCATGGCTGTTTGTGAGTTTGGTTGTGTTTAAGCTAGGAATTGTGTTTGGGCTGTAAATGGGTTCTTTTGTGACTCAAAGATTGGAACTTTGGACGTGATTAAGACAAGAAAGGAGAGAACTTTGATGAGAGAAAATGGTGCTAAGGTTAAACCTATGCTCTGATACCAAATGATACGTTTGCAATTACAACCTTAGCAATTTGTAAACAAAAACAGAGGATTAAGAGAAGAAAGGATAATGAGTATCACCACCAAAGCTATAAAGGATTAAACCACCAAGCTATGGATAAAGAATACTACTTGCTCACCAAATAACCCTAAGATTATTGTAAAGAACGCAAGATTTGTAAGAAGGCAGCAGCCGTGTAATTTTCATTCATCAACAAGTGCCTTTTACATCAGCTGTTCTTACATATTTATAGGGGTCACAAATGTGCCCTAATAACCTAAGAATACTCTAGAAAGGGTGAGCTGTCCAAGAGTAGTGCCCAAGCAAAATGAAACTTCAGTATTTTGCCCAGAAATGAGCCAAATACGTGCAGTACAATTTGGAGCGCATTTCCTTCCGTTTTGGACCACTTGACAGCTGTTGCTTGTCCTTGCATAAGGACAAACGTGGGTGAGCTGTAAGGAGCCTCATTCTTCATCCTTACCTGCCCCATGTGCTCTTAGGCGTGCCTTACTCAGCAACTACTTAGGGAATTCAAATAACAACTAATTACATTTGTTAATTATGCTAATTACATGCAGGGTGCACTATAACTAACACTAATCACAAATGCTTATTTGTACGGATTAATCTTGTACGGACATAACCTAGATTAAGTGGCCAAAAGGACACTAAGACCTCTAGGACCAGAATTATCATCATTCAAACGTGAGAGAGTCCCAAATGCCATGATAAATGCATTAATGCTCACGCTCGTAACTTGATGACCTAATGCTAACGCATCACGTTGGTACTTGTAAACATATTTGGTGTAGTTTCTCACTTAAACGAATGCAAAGAAAACATTTGGGTGCGTTTTCTTAATATACAACACAAAAGAACTCAATCTCTTTCACCCTTGTCGTATGATCTTTTAAAACGCTTAAATGCATTCAAAAGCTTGAGGGAGAAACTACACCAAGGATGTTTACAAGTACCAACAAGCTTCAACTTAAGCTTTTGAATGCATATACGTGTTTTAAAACCTCATACGACTAGGGTGAAAGAGATTGAGTTTTTGTGTTGTATTTTCAGAGAAAGCACCCAAAAGCTTTGTTTGCATTCATTGGAGTGAGAAACTACACCAACGATGTTTACAAGTACAAACAAGCTTCAACTCAAGCTTTTGAATGTATTTACGCGTTTTAAAACCTCATACGACTAGGGTGAAAGAGATTGAGTTCTTTTGTGTTGTATATTAAGAGAAATCACCCAAATGGTTTGTTTGCATTCATTTGAGTGAGAAACTACACCAAGGATGTTTACAGGTACAAACAAGTTTCAACTCAAGCTTTTGAATGCATTTACGCGTTTTAACAGCTCTTACAACTAGGGTGAAAGAGATTGAGTTCTTTTGTGTTGTATATTAAGAGAAAGCACCCAAATGCTTTGTTTGCATTCATTTAAGTGAGAAACTACACCAAGGATGTTTACAAGCACAAACAAGCTTTAACTCCACCTTTTGAATGCATTTACGCATTTTAACAGCTCTTACAACTAGGGTGAAAGAGATTGAGTTCTTTTGTGTTGTATATTAAGAGAAATCGCCCAAATGGTTTGTTTGCATTCATTTGAGTGAGAAACTTAACCAAGGATGTTTACAAGCACAAACAAGTTTCAACACAACCTTTTGAATGCATTTTCGCGTTTTAACAGCTCTTACAACTAGGGTGAAAGAGATTGAGTTCTTTTGTGTTGTATATTAAGAGAAAGCACCCAAATGCTTTGTTTGCATTCATTTAAGTGAGAAACTACACCAAGGATGTTTACAAGCACAAACAAGCTTTAACTCCACCTTTTGAATGCATTTACGCATTTTAACAGCTCTTACAACTAGGGTGAAAGAGATTGAGTTCTTTTTTGTTGTATATTAAGAGAAATCACCCAAATGGTTTGTTTGCATTCATTTGAGTGAGAAACTTAACCAAGGATGTTTACAAGTACAAACAAGTTTCAACTAAACCTTTTGAATGCATTTTCGCGTTTTAACAGCTCTTACAACTAGGGTGAAAGAGATTGAGTTCTTTTGTGTTGTATATTAAGAGAAATCACACAATTGCCTTGTTTGCATTCATTTGAGTGAGAAACTACACCAAGAATGTTTACAAGTACCAACAAGCTTCAACTCAAGTTTTTGAAAGCATATACGCGTTTTTGATTGCATTTACACGTTTTAAAAGCTCATATGACTAGGGTGAAAATGATTGAGTTCTTTTGTGTTGTATTTTAAGATAAAGCAACCAAAAGATTTGTTTGCATTCATTTCAGTGAGAAACTACACCACGAATGTTTACAAGTACAAACAAGCTTCAACTTAAGCTTTTGAATGCATTTACGCGTTTAAAAGCTCATATGACTAGGGTGAAAGAGATTGAGTTCTTTTGTGTTGTATATTTTGAGAAAGCACCCAAATGCTTTGTTTGCATTCATTTGAGTGAGAAACTTAACCAAGAATGTTTACAAGTACAAACAAGCTTCAACTCAAGCTTTTGAATGTATTTACGCGTTTTAACAGCTCTTACGATTAGGGTGAAAGAGATTGAGGTCTTTTGTGTTGCATATTAAGAGAAAGCAGCCAAATGCTTTATTTGCATTCATTTGATTGTGAATACATTCAAAATTATGAGTTGAAGCTTGTTTGTACTTGTAAACATCCTTGGTTTAGTTTCTCACTCCAATGAATGCAAACAATGCTTTTGGGTGCTTTCTCTTAAAATACAACACAAAAGAACTCAATCTCTTTTACCCTAGTCGTATGAGGTTTTAAAACGCGTATATGCATTCAAAAGGTGGAGTTAAAGCTTGTTTGTACTTGTAAACATTTTTGTAGTTTATCACTCAAATGAATGCAAACCAACCATTTGGGTGATTTCTCTTAATATACAACACAAAATAACTCAATCTCTTTCACCCTAGATGTAAGAGCTGTTAAAACGCGTAAATGCATTCAAAAGGTGGAGTTAAAGCTTGTTTGTACTTGTAAACATCCTTGGTGTAGTTTCTCACTCAAATGAATGCAAACAAAGCATTTGGGTGCTTTCTCTTAATATACAACACAAAAGACCTCAATCTCTTTCACCCTAGTCATATGAGCTTTAAAAACGCGTAAATGCATTCAAAATCTTGAGTTGAAGCTTGTTTGTACTTGTAAACATCCTTGGTTAAGTTTCTCACTCAAATGAATGCAAACAAAGGATTTGTGTGCGTTCTCTTAAAATACAACACAAAAGAACTCAATCTCTTTCACCCTTGTCGTATGAGCTTTTAAAACGCTTAAATGCATTCAAAAGCTTGTGTTGAAGCTTGTTTGTAGTTGTAAACATCCTTGGGGTAGTTTCACACTCAAATGAATGTAAACACAGCATTTGCGAGCTTTTCCTTAATATACAACACAAAAGAACTCAATCTCTTTACCCCTAGTCGTAAGAGCTGTTAAAACGCGTAAATGCATTCAAAAGCTTGAGTTGAAACTTGTTTGTACTTGTAAACATCCTTGGTTAAGTTTCTCACTCGAATGAATGCAAACAAACCATTAGGGTGATTTCTCTTAATATACAACACAAAAGAACACAATCTCTTTCACCCTAGTTGTAAGAGCTGTTAAAATGCGTAAATGCATTCAAAAGGTGGAGTTAAAGCTTGTTTGTGCTTGTAAACATCCTTGGTGTAGTTTCTCACTCAAATGAATGCAAACAAAGCATTTGGGTGCTTTCTCTTAATATACAACACAAAAGAACTCAATCTCTTTCACCCTAGTTGTAAGAGTTGTTAAAACGCGTAAATGCATTCAAAAGGTGGAGTTGAAGCTTGTTTGTACTTGTAAACATCCTTGGTGTAGTTTCTCACTCAAATGAATGCAAACAAAGCATTTGGGTGATTTCTCTTAATATACAACACAAAAGAACTCAATCTCTTTCACCCTAGATCTAAGAGCTGTTAAAACGCGTAAATACATTCAAAAGGTGGAGTTAAAGCTTGTTTGTACTTGTAAACATCCTTGGTGTAGTTTCTCACTCAAATGAATGCAAAGAAAGCATTTGGGTGCTTTCTCTTAATATACAACACAAAAGAACTCAATCTCTTTCACCCTAGATGTAAGAGCTGTTAAAACGCGTAAATGCATTCAAAAGGTGGAGTTAAAGCTTGTTTGTACTTGTAAACATCCTTGGTGTAGTTTCTCACTCAAATGAATGCAAAGAAAACATTTGGGTGCGTTCTCTTAATATACAACACAAAAGAACTCAATCTTTTTCACCCTAGTCATATGAGCTTTTAAAACGCGTAAATGCATTCAAAAGCTTGAGTTGAAGCTTGTTTGTACTTGTAAACATTCTTGGTGTAGTTTCTCCCTCAAATGAATGCAAACAAAGCATTTGGGTGCTTTCTCTTAATATAAAACACAAAAGACCTCAATCTCTTTCACCCTAGATCTAAGAGCTGTTAAAACGCGTAAATACATTCAAAAGGTGGAGTTAAAGCTTGTTTGTACTTGTAAACATCCTTGGTGTAGTTTCTCACTCAAATGAATGCAAACAAAGCATTTGGGTGCTTTCTCTTAATATACAACACAAAAGAACTCAATCTCTTTCACCCTAGATGTAAGAGCTGTTAAAACGCGTAAATGCATTCAAAAGGTGGAGTTAAAGCTTGTTTGTACTTGTAAACATCCTTGGTGTAGTTTCTCACTCAAATGAATGCAAACAAAGCATTTGGGTGCTTTCTCTTAATATACAACACAAAAGAACTCAATCTCTTTCACCCTAGTTGTAAGAGTTGTTAAAACGCGTAAATGCATTCAAAAGGTGGAGTTAAAGCTTGTTAGTGCTTGTAAACATCCTTGGTGTAGTTTCTCACTCAAATGAATGCAAACAAAGCATTTGGGTGCTTTCTGTCAATATACAACACAAAAGACCTCAATCTCTTTCACCCTAGTCATATGAGCTTTTAAAACGCGTAAATACATTCAAAATTTTGAGTTGAAGCTTGTTTGTACTTGTAAACATACTTGGTGTAGTTTCTCCCTCAAATGAATGCAAACAAAGCATTTGGGTGCTTTCTCTTAATATACAACTTTCACCCTAGATGTAAGAGCTGTTAAAACGCGTAAATGCATTCAAAAGGTGGAGTTAAAGCTTGTTTGTACTTGTAAATATCCTCGGTGTATTTTTGAAGCGTTTTAACATCCTTTAAGGCCTAGGGTGTAGTTTGCATTCATTTTACAATTATACTTCTACACTTGTACCAAATGAATGCATTCTTCTGACAATATAAAAACTAGTTTTAGCATGCAAGCATAGGAATACTCAAAAGAAACTACGCAGTACAAACAAGCGTTTTAAAAGCTTGTTTGTACTTGTAAACATTTGGGTGATACTTTAAACAAGCTTTTTACAAGTATAAACAATCCTAGGTGTAGGTGACATTATGATTATCCTTAAAAGCTTGAGTTTCAGCTTTTTTGTACTCGTAAACATCCTAGGTGCAGTTTCACACTCAAATGAATGTAAACAAAGCATTTCCGGGCTTTTTCTTAATATACAACACAAAAGAACTCAATCTCTTTCACCCTAATCGTAAGAGCTCTTAAAACGCGTAAATGAATTCAAAAGCTTGAGTTGAAGCTTGTTTGTACTTGTAAACATCCTTGGTGTAGTTTCTCACTCAAATGAATGCAAACAAACCATTTGGGTGATTTCTGTTAAAACGCGTAAATGCATTCAAAAAGTGGAGTTAAAGCTTGTTTGTACTTGTAAACATCCTTGGCGTAGTTTCTCACTCAAATGAATGCAAACAAAGCATTTGGGTGCTTTCTCTTAATATACAACACAAAAGACCTCAATCTCTTTCACCCTAATCGTAAGAGCTGTTAAAACGCGTAAATACATTCAAAAGCTTGAGTTGAAGCTTGTTTGTACTTGTAAACATCCTTGGTTAAGTTTCTCACTCAAATGAATGCAAACAAAGCATTTGGGTGCTTTCTCTAAATATACAACACAAAAGAACTCAATCTCTTTCACCCTAGTCATATGAGCTTTCAAACGCGTAAATGCATTCAAAAGCTTAAGTTGAAGCTTGTTTGTACTTGTAAACATTCGTGGTGTAGTTTCTCACTGAAATGAATGCAAACAAATCTTTTGGTTGCTTTCTCTTAAAATACAACACAAAAGAACTCAATCATTTTCACCATAGTCATATGAGCTTTTAAAACGTGTAAATGCATTCAAAAGCTTGTGTTGAAGCTTGTTTGTACCTGTAAACATCCTTGGTGTAGTTTCTCACTCAAATGAATGCAAACAAACCATTTGGGTGATTTCTCTTAATATACAACAAAAAAGACCTCAATCTCTTTCACCCTAGATGTAAGAGCTGTTAAAACGCGTAAATGCATTCAAAAGGTGGAGTTAAAGCTTGTTTGTACTTGTAAACATCCTTGGTGTAGTGTCTCACTCAAATGAATGCAAACAAACCATTTGGGTGATTTCTCTTAATATAGAACACAAAAGAACTCAATCTCTTTCACCCTAGATGTAAGAGCTGTTAAAACGCGTAAATGCAATCAAACGGTGGAGTTAAAGCTTGTTTGTACTTGTAAACATCCTTGGTGTAGTGTCTCACTCAAATGAATGCAAACAAACCATTTGGGTGATTTCTCTTAATATAGAACACAAAAGAACTCAATCTCTTTCACCCTAGATGTAAGAGCTGTTAAAACGCGTAAATGCATTCAAAATGTGTAGTTAAAGCTTGTTTGTACATGTAAACATCCCTGGTGTAGTTTCTCACTCAAATGAATGCAAATAAAGCATTCGGGTGCTTTCTCTTAATATACAACACAAAAGACCTCAATCTCTTTCAAGTTAGAGCTGTTAAAACGCATAAATACATTCAAAAGCTTGAGTTGAAGCTTGTTTGTACTTGTAAGCATCCTTGGTTAAGTTTCTCACTCAAATGAATGCAAACAAAGCATTTGGGTGCTTTCTCTTAAAATACAACACAAAAGAACTCAATCTTTTTCACCCTAGTCATATGAGCTTTTAAAACGCGTAAATGCATTCAAAAGCTTGAGTTGAAGCTTGTTTGTACTTGTAAACATTCTTGGTGTAGTTTCTCCCTCAAATGAATGCAAACAAAGCATTTGGGTGCTTTCTCTTAATATACAACACAAAAGACCTCAATCTCTTTCACCCTAATCGTAAGAGTTGTTAAAACGCTTAAATGCATTCAAAAGGTGGAGTTAAAGCTTGTTTGTACTTGTAAACATCCTTGGTGTAGTTTCTCACTCAAATGAATGCAAACAAAGCATTTGGGTGCTTTCTCTTAATATACAACACAAAAGAACTCAATCTCTTTCACCCTAGATGTAAGAGCTGTTAAAACGCGTAAATGCATTCAAAAGGTGGAGTTAAAGCATTTTTGTACTTGTAAACATCCTTGGTGTAGTTTCTCACTCAAATGAATGCAAAGAAAACATTTGGGTGCGTTCTCTTAATATACAACACAAAAGAACTCAATCTCTTTCACCCTTGTCGTATGAACTTTTAAAACGCTTAAATGCATTCAAAAGCTTGAGTTCAAGCTTGTTTGTAGTTGTAAACATCCTTGGGGTAGTTTCACACTCAAATGAATGCAAACAAAGCATTTGGGTGCTTTCTCTTAAGCTTGAGTTGAAGCTTGTTTTGTACTTGTAAACACGAAAGAGATTGAGTTTCTCATCCAATGAATGCAAACAAAGCTTTTGGATGCTATCTCTTAATATACAACAGAAAAGAACTCAAGCTTTTTCACCATAGTCATATGAGCTTTTAAAACACGTAAATGCATTCAAAAGCTTGAGTTGAAGCTTGTTTGTACTTGTAAACATCCTTGGTTAAGTTTCTCACTCAAATGAATGCAAACAAAGCATTTGTGTGATTTCTCTTAATATACAACACAAAAGAACTCAATCTCTTTCACCCTAGTTGTAAGTGCTGTTAAAACGCGTAAATGCATTCAAAAGGTGGAGTTAAAGCTTGTTTGTACTTGTAAACATCCTTGGTGTAGTTTCTCACTCAAATGAATGCAAACAAAGCATTTGGGTGCTTTCTCTTAATATACAACACAAAAGACCTCAATCTCTTTCACCCTAATCGTAAGAGTGTTAAATTGCGTAAATAGATTCAAAAGCTTGAGTTGAACCTTGTTTGTACTTGTAAACATCCTTGGTTAAGTTTCTCACTCAAATGAATGCAAACAAAGCTTTTGGTTTCTTTGTCTGCATTCATTTGAGTGAGAAACTACACCAAGGATGTTTACAGAAACAACCTTTTTATTGTATTTAAGCATTTTAACAGCTCTTACGACTAGGCTGAAAAAGAATGAGTTCTTTTGTGTTGTATATTAAGAGAAAGCACCCAAATGCTTTGTCTGCATTCATTTGAGTGAGAAACTTAACCAAGGATGTTAACAAGTACAAACAAGCTTCAACTCAAGCTTTTGATTGTATTTACGCGTTTTAACAGCTCTTACGATTAGGGTGAAAGAGATTGAGGTCTTTTGTGTTGTATATTAAGAGAAAGCACCCAAATGCTTTGTTTACATTCATTTGATTGAGAAACTACACCAAGGATGTTTACAAGTACAAACAAGCTTTAACTCCACCTTTTGAATGCATTTACGCGTTTTAACTGCTCTTACATCTAGGGTGAAAGAGATTGAGTTTTTTGTGTTGTATATTAAGAGAAAGCACCCAAATGCTTTGTTTGCAATCATTTGACTGATAAACTACACCAAGGATGTTTACAAGTACAAACAAACTTCAAGTCAAGCTTTTGAATGCATTTACGCGTTTTAAAAGCTCATATATCTAGGGTGAAAAAGATTGAGTTCTTTTGTGTTGTATTTTAGGAGAAAGCAACCAAAAGCTTTGTTTGCATTCATTTCAGTGAGAAACTACACCAAGAATGTTTACAAGTACAAACAAGCTTCAACTCAAGCTTTTGAATGCATTTATGCGTTTTAAAAGCTCATATGACTAGGGTGAAAGAGATTGAGGTCTTTTCTGTTGTATATTAAGAGAAAGCACCCAAATGCTTTGTTTGCATTCATTTGAGTGAGAAACTACACCAAGGATGTTTACAAGTACAAACAAGCTTCAACTCAAAATTTTGAATGTATTCACAATCAAATGAATGAAAATAAAGCATTTGTGTGCTTTCTCTTAATATACAACAGAAAAGAACTCAATCTCTTTCACCCTAGTCGTAAGAGCTGTTAAAACACGTAAATACATTCAAAAGCTTGAGTTGAAGCTTGTTTGTACTTATAAACATCCTTGGTGTAGTTTCTCACTCCAATGAATGCAAACAAAGCTTTTTGGTGCTTTCTCTGAAAATACAACACAAAAGAAGTCAATCTCTTTCACCCTAGTCGTATGAGGTTTTAAAACGCGTATATGCATTCAAAAGCCTAAGTTGAAGCTTGTTGGTACTCGTAAACATCTTTGGTGTAGTTTCTCACTCAAATGAATGCAAAGGTAATATTTGGGTGCATTCTCTTAAAATACAACACAAATGAACTCAATCTCTTTCACCCTAGTCATATGAGCTTTTAAAACGCATAAATGCTTTCAAAAGCTTGATTTGAAGGTTGTTTGTACATGTAAACATCCTTGGTGTAGTGTCTCACTCAAATGAATGCAAACAAAGCATTTGTGTGCTTTCTCTTAATATACAACACAAAAGACCGCAATCTCTTTCACCCTAATCGTAAGAGGTGTTAAAAAGCGTAAATACATTCAAAAGCTTGAGTTGAAGCTTGTTTGTACTTGTAAACATCCTTGGTTAAGTTTCTCACTCAAATGAATGCAAACAAAGCATTTGGGTGTTTTCTCTTAATATACAACACAAAAGAACTCAATCTCTTTCACCCTAGTCATATGAGCTTTTAAACGCGTAAATGCATTCAAAAGCTTAAGTTGAAGCTTGTTTGTACTTGTAAACATTCTTGGTGTAGTTTCTCACTGAAATGAATGCAAACAAATCTTTTGGTTGCTTTCTCTTAAAATACAACACAAAAGAACTCAATCATTTTCACCCTATTCATATGAGCTTTTAAAACGTGTAAATGCATTCAAAAGCGTGAGTTGAAACTTGTTTGTACTTGTAAACATCCTTGGTGTAGTTTCTCACTCAAATGAATGCAAACAAACCATTTGTGTGATTTCTCTTAATATACAACACAAAAGAACTCAATCTCTTTCACCCTAGATGTAAGAACTGTTAAAACGAGTAAATGCATTCAAAAGGTGGAGTTAAAGCTTGTTTGTACTTGTAAACATCCTTGGTGTAGTTTCTCACTCAAATGAATGCAAACAAAGTATTTGGATGCATTCTCTTAATATACAACACAAAAGAACTCAAATCTCTTTCACCCCACTCGTATGATCTTTAAAAACGCGTAAATGCAATCAAAAGCTTGAGTTGAAGCATGTTTGTACATTTAAAACATTCTAGGTGTAGTTTCATACTCAAAATTTTACAAGTACAAACAAGCTTCAACTCAAATGAATGCAAACAAACCATTTGTGTGATTTCTCTTAATATACAACACAAAAGACCTCAATCTCTTTCACCGTAGATGTAAGAGCTGTTAAAACGCGTAAATGCATTCAAAAGGTGGAGTTAAAGCTTTTTTGTACTTGTAAACATCCTTGGCGTAGTGTCTCACTCAAATGAATGCAAACAAACCATTTGGGTGATTTCTTTTAATATAGAACACAAAAGAACTCAATCTCTTTCACCCTAGATGTAAGAGCTGTTAAAACGCGTAAATGCATTCAAAAGGTGGAGTTAAAGCTTGTTTGTACTTGTAAACATCCTTGGTGTAGTTTCTCACTCAAATGAATGCAAACAAAGCATTTGGGTGCTTTCTCTTAATATACAACACAAAAGAACTCAATCTCTTTCACCCTAGATGTAAGAGCTGTTAAAACGCGTAAATGCATTCAAAAGGTGGAGTTAAAGCTTGTTTGTACTTGTAAACATCCTTGGTGTAGTTTCTCACTCAAATCAATGCAAACAAAGCATTTGGGTGCTTTCTCTTAATATACAACACAAAAGAACTCAATCTCTTTCACCCTAGATGTAAGAGCTGTTAAAACGCGTAAATGCATTCAAAAGGTGGAGTTAAAGCTTGTTTGTACTTGTAAACATCCTTGGTGTAGTTTTTTACTCAAATGAATGCAAACAAAACATTTCGGTGCTTTCTCTTAATATACAACACAAAAGAACTCAATCTCTTTCACCCTAGATGTAAGAGCTGTTAAAACGCGTAAATGCATTCAAAAGGTGGAGTTAAAGCTTGTTTGTACTTGTAAACATCCTTGGTGTAGTTTCTCACTCAAATAAATGCAAACAAAGCATTTGGGTGCTTTCTCTTAATATACAACACAAAAGACCTCAATCTCTTTCACCCTAATTGTAAGAGCTGTTAAAACGCGTAAATACATTCAAAAGCTTGAGTTAAAGCTTGTTTGTACTTGTAAACATCCTTGGTTAAGTTTCTCACTCAAATGAATGCAACCAAAGCTTTTTGTTGCTTTGTATGCATTCATTTGAGTGAGAAACTACAGCAAGGATGTTTACAAGTACAAACAAGCTTCAACTCATGCTTTTGAATGCATTTATGCGTTCTAAAAGGTCATATCACTAGGGTGAAAAAGATTGAGTTCTTTTGTGTTGTATTTTAAGACAAAGCAACCAAAAGTTTTGTTTGCATTCATTTCAGTGAGAAACTACACCAAGAATGTTTACAAGTACAAACAAGCTTCAACTCAAGCTTTTGAATGCATTTACGCGTTTTAAAAGCTCATATGACTAGGGTGAAAGAGAATGAGGTCTTTTGTGTTGTATATTAAGAGAAAGCACCCAAATGCTTTGTTTGCATTCAATTTAATGAGAAACTACACCAAGGATGTTTACAAGTACCAACAAGCTTTAACTCCACCTTTTGAATGCATTTACGCGTTTTAACAGCTCTTACGACTAGGGTGAAAGAGATTGAGTTCTTTTGTGTTGTATTTTCAGAGAAAGCACCCAAAAGCATTGTTTGCATTCATGTGAGTGAGAAACTACACCAAGGATGTTTACATGTACAAACAAGCTCATATGACTAGGGTTAAAAAAAAAAACTTTCACCCTAGTCGAAAGAGCTGTGTTGTAATTGAATTAGCAATGTTTGTACATTTAAACAAACGCATATTTTTATTTTGTTTGCATTCATTTGAGTGTGAAACTACACCTAGGATGTTTACAAGTACAAACAAGCTTCAACTGAAGCTTTTGAATGCATTTACGCGTTTTGAAAGCTCATACAAATAGGGTGAAAGAGATTTGAGTTCTTTTGCGTTGTATATTAAGAGAAAGCATCCAAACACTTTGTTTGCATTCATTTCAGTGAGAAACTACACCAAGGATGTTTACAAGTACAAACAAGCTTCAACTGAAGCTTTTTATTGCATTTAAGCATTTTAACAGCTCTTACGACTAGGGTGATAGAGATTGAGGTCTTTTGTGTTGTTCATTAAGAGAAAGCACACAAACGCTTTGTTTGCATTCATTTGAGTGAGAAACTACACCAACAATGTTTACAAGTACAAACAAGCTTCAACTCAAGCTTTTGAATGCTTTTACGCGTTTTGAAAGCTCATACAAATAGGGTGAAAGAGATTTGAGTTCTTTTGCGTTGTATATTAAGAGAAAGCATCCAAATACTTTGTTTGCATTCATTTGAGTGAGAAACTACACCAAGGATGTTTACAAGTACAAACAAGCTTCAACTGAAGCTTTTTATTGCATTTAAGCATTTTAACAGCTCTTACGACTAGGGTGAAAGATATTGAGTTCTTTTGTGTTGTATATTAAGAGAAAGCACCCAAATGCTTTGTTTGCATTCATTTGAGTGAGAAACTACACCAAGGATGTTTACAAGTACAAACAAGCTTTAACTCAAGCTTTTGAATGCATATACGCGTTTTAAAACCTCATACGACTAGGGTGAAAGAGATTGAGGTCTTTTGTGTTGTATATTAAGAGAAAGCCCCCAAATGCTTTGTTTGCATTCATTTGAGTGAGAAACTACACAAGGGATGTTTACAAGTACAAACAAGCTTTAACTCCACCTTTTGAATGCATTTACGCGTTTTAACAGCTCTTACATCTAGGGTGAAAGAGATTGAGTTCTTTTGTGTTGTATATTAAGAGAAAGCACCCAAATGCTTTGTTTGCATTCATTTGAGTGAGAAACTACACCAAGGATGTTTACAAGCACAAACAAGCTTTAACTCCACCTTTTGAATGCATGTACGCATTTTAACAGCTCTTACAACTAGGGTGAAAGAGATTGATTTCTTTAGTGTTGTATATTAAGAGAAATCACACAAATGCTTTGTTTGCATTCATTTGAGTGAGAAACTACACCAAGGATGTTTACAAGTACAAACAAGCTTTTGAATGCATTTACGCGTTTTAACAGCTCTTACGACAAGGGTGAAAAAGATTGAGTTCTTTTGTGTTGTATATTAAGAGAAAGCACCCAAATGCTTTGTTTGCATTCATTTGAGTGAGAAACTACACCAAGGATGTTTACAAGCACCAACGAGCTTTAACTCCACCTTTTGAATGCATTTACGCATTTTAACAGCACTTACAACTAGGGTGAAAGAGATTGAGTTCTTTTGTGTTGTATATTAAGAGAAATCACCGAAATGATTTGTTTGCATTCATTTGAGTGAGAAACTACACCAAGGATGTTTACAAGTACAAACAAGTTTCAACTCAAGCTTTTGAATGCATTTACGCGTTTTAACAGCTCTTACAACTAGGGTGATACAGATTGAGTTCTTTTGTGTTGTATATTAAGAGAAAGCACCCAAATGCTTTGTTTGCATTCATTTGAGTGAGAAACTACACCAAGGATGTTTACAAGTACAAACAAGCTTCAACTCAAGCTTTTGAATGCATTTACGCGTTTTGAATGCATTTATGCATTTTAACAGCTCTTACAACTAGGGTGAAAGAGATTGAGTTCTTTTGTGTTGTATATTAAGAGAAAGCACCCAAATGCTTTGTTTGCATTCATTTGAGTGAGAAACTACACCAAGGATATTTACAGGTACAAACAAGCTTTAACTCCACCTTTTGAATGCATTTACCCGTTTTGAATGCATTTACGATTTTTAACAGCTCTTAAAACTAGGGTGAAAGACATTGAGTTCTTTTGTGTTGTATATTAAGGGAAATCACCCAAATGGTTTGTTTGCTTTCATTTGAGTGAGAAACTACACGAAGGATGTTTACAAGTACAAACAAGTTTCAACTCAAGCTTTTGAATGCATTTACGCGTTTTAACAGCTCTTAGGACTAGCGTGATAGAGATTGAGTTCTTTTGTGTTGTATATTAAGAGAAAGCACCCAAATGCTTTGTTTGCATTCATTTAAGGGAGAAACTACACCAAGAATGTTTACAAGTACAAACAAGCTTCCACTCAATCTTTTGAATGCATTTACGTGTTTTGAATGCATTTACATTCGAGTTTTAGAAAAGGTCAAGAGCTGTTTTGAACTTAATGCTTGTTTGGTATAAATATACAACACAAAAGACCTCAAATCTCTTTCACCCTACTCGTATGAGCTGTTAAAACGCGTATATGAATTCAAAAGCTTATATTGAAGCTTGTTGGTAATTGTAAACATCTTTGGTGTAGTTTCTCACTCAAATGAATGCAAAGAAAATATTTGGGTGCGTTTTCTTAATATAGAACACAAAAGAACTCAATCTCTTTCACCCTTGTCGTATGAGCTTTTAAAACGCTTAAATGCATTCAAAAGCTTGAGTTCAAGCTTGTTTGTAGTTGTAAACATCCTTGGGGTAGTTTCACACTCAAATGAATGTAAACAAACGAATACGAGTAGGGTGAAAGAGATTGAGTTCTTTTGTGTTGTATATTAAGAGAAAGCACCCAAATGCTTTGTTTGCATTAATTTGAGGGAGAAACTACACCAACGATGTTTACAAGTACAAACAAGCTTTAACTCCACCTTTTGAATGCATTTACGCGTTTTAACAGCTCTTACATCTAGGGTAAAAGAGATTGAGTTCTTTTGTGTTGTATATTAAGAGAAAGCACCCAAATGCTTTGTTTGCATTGATTTGAGGGAGAAACTACACCAAGGATGTTTACAAGTACAAACAAGCTTTAACTCCACCTTTTGAATGCATTTACGCGTTTTATCAGCTCTTACATCTAGGGTGAAAGAGATTGAGTTCTTTTGTGTTGTATACTAAGAGAAAGCACCCAAATGATTTGTTTGCATTCATTTGAGGGAGAAACTACACCAAGGATGTTTACAAGTACAAACAAGCTTCAACTCAAGCTTTTGAATACATATAAGCGTTT
This sequence comes from Tetragonia tetragonoides, assembly GCA_038025085.1. Lineage (NCBI taxonomy): Eukaryota > Viridiplantae > Streptophyta > Magnoliopsida > Caryophyllales > Aizoaceae > Tetragonia > Tetragonia tetragonoides. The sequence goes on from CM076154.1 coordinate 23,613,108, forward strand.
TAACAGCTCTTACGAGTAGGGTGAAAGAGATTCAGTTCTTTTGTGTTGTATTTTCAGAGAAAGCACCCAAATGCTTTCTTTGCATTCATTTGAGTGTGAAACTACCCCAAGGATGTTTACAACTACAAACAAGCCTGAACTCAAGCTTTTGAATGCATTTAAGCGTTTTAAAAGCTCATACAACAAGGGTGAAAGAGATTGAGTTCTTTTGTGTTGTATAATAAGAGAACGCACCCAAATGTTTTCTTTGCATTCATTTGAGTGAGAAACCACACCAAGGATGTTTGCAAGTACAAACAAGCTTTAACTCAACCTTTTGAATGCATTTACGCATTTTAACAGCTCTTACAACTAGGGTGAAAGTGATTAAGGTCTTTTCTGTTGTATATTAAGAGAAAGCACCCAAATGCTTTATTTGCATTCATTTGAGTGAGAAACTACACCAAGAATGTTTACAAGTACAAACAAGCTTCAACTCAAGCTTTTGAATGCATTTAGGCGTTTTAAAAGCGCATACGACTAGGGTGAAAGACATTGAGTTCTTTTGTGTTGAAAATTAAGAGAAAGCACCCGAATGCTTTGTTTGCATTCATTTGAGTGAGAAACTACACCAAGGATGTTTACAAGTACAAACAAGCTTCAGCTTAAGCTTTTGAATGCATTTACACGTTGTGAATGCATTTACGCATTTTAACAGCTCTTACAACTAGGGTAAAAGAGATTGAGTTCTTTTGTGTTGTATATTAAGAGAAATCACCCAAATGCTTTGTTTGCATTTATTTGAGTGAGAAACTTAACCAAGGATGTTGACAAGTACAAACAAGCTTCAACTTAAGCTTTTGAATGTATTTACGCGTTTTAACAGCTCTTACGATTAGGGTGAAAGAGATTGAGGTCTTTTGTGTTGTATATTAAGAGAAAGCACCCAAATGCTTTGTTTGCATTCATTTGAGTGAGAAACTACACCAAGGATGTTTACAACTACAAACAAGCTTTAACTCCACCTTTTGAGAAAGAAATTAGGAGAAAGGGGAGTTGAATGTATCGTTTTAGGCTATGCTATACATAGCAAGGCCTATAGGTTCATGGTTATTGAACCAAACGATTTAATTGCGGTCAATACAATAATTGAATCAAGGCATACTATAGTTGATAAGAATCGATTCACGTCTATCCCTAGGCCAAAAGACCGAATTGTGGAGGTTATGTCAAACCAAACTGAAGATGACAATGATGATGGTGAGGTTGTTGATCTTAGAAGAAGTAAACAACCTCTGAAAGCCAAATATCATTTGATTTCGGATATACATGGGGGTAAATGCATCCAAATATACAAGATTAAATACTTGCGATCCAAATGTTTTGTTTGCACTTATAAACACCCTTGGTGTAGTTTCACCCTACTCGTAGAAAAAAGAAACTAGCCCAATGTGATAAAACTACACCAATGTGGCCTTGGAAACTCAATCTCACCTTAGAGAGTTTGTATTTGAGTGTAACTACACCAATGTCTTTTGTGCGTAATTATTAACTTATAAACTGATACTTTTGAATGGATACAACTAGCTGTTAAAACGCGTAAATGCGTAAATGCATTCAAAAGCTTGAGTTCAAGCTTGTTTGTACTTGTAAACATTCTTGGTGTAGTTTCTCACTGAAATGAATGCAAACAAAGCTTTTGGTTGCTTTCTCTTAAAATACAACACAAAAGAACTCAATCTTTTTCACCCTAATATGAGCTTTTAAAACGCGTAAATGCATTCAAAACCTTGAGTTGAAGCTTGTTTGTACTTGTAAACATTCTTGGTGTAGTTTCTCACTCAAATGAATGCCAACAAAGCATTTGTGTGCTTTCTCTTAAAATACAACACAAAAGAACTCAATCTTTTTCACCCTAATATGAGCTTTTAAAACGCGTAAATGCATTCAAAACTTTGAGTTGAAGCTTGTTTGTACTTGTAAACATTCTTGGTGTAGTTTCTCACTCAAATGAATGCCAACAAAGCATTTGTGTGCTTTCTCTTAATATACAACACAAAAGAACTCAATCTCTTTCACGCTAGTCCTAAGAGCTGTTAAAATGCTTAAATGCAATAAAAAGCTTCAGTTGAAGCTTGTTTGTACTTGTAAACATCCTTGTTTGCATTCATTTGAGTGAGAAACTACACCAAGGATGTTTACAAGTACAAACAAGCTTTAACTCCACCATTTGAATGCATTTACGCGTTTTACCAGCTCATATGACTAGGGTGAAAGAGATTGAGGTCTTTTGTGTTGTATATTAAGAGAAAGCACCCAAATGCTTTGTTTGCATTCATTTGAGTGAGAAACTACACCAAGGATGTTTACAAGTACAAACAAGCTTTAACTTCACCTTTTGAATGCATTTACGCGTTTTAACAGCTCTTACATCTAAGGTGAAAGAGATTGAGGTCTTTTGTGTTGTATATTAAGAGAAAGCACCCAAATGCTTTGTTTGCATTCATTTGAGTGAGAAACTACACCAAGGATGTTTACAAGTACAAGAAAGCTTTAACTCCACCTTTTGAATGCATTTACGCGCTTTAACAGCTCATACGACTAGGGTGAAAGAGATTGACTTCTTTTGTGTTATATTTTCAGAGAAAGCACCCAAAAGCTTTGTTTGCATTCATTGGAGTGAGAAACTACACCAAGGATGTTTACAAGTACAAACAAGCTTCAACTCAAAATTTTCAATGTATTTACGCGTTTTAAAAGCTCAGATGACTTGGGTGAAAGAGATTGAGAAAATACATTCAAAAGCTTGAGTTGAAGCTTGTTTGTACTTGTAAACATTCTTGGTGTAGTTTCTCACTCAAATGAATGCAAACAAATCATTTGTGTGATTTCTCTTAATATACAACACAAAAGACCTCAATCTCTTTCACCCTAGATGTAAGAGCTGCTAAAACGCGTAAATGCATTCAAAAGGTGAAGTTAAAGCTTGTTTGTACTTGTAAACATCCTTGGTGTAGTTTCTCACTCAAATGAATGCAAACAAAGCATTTGGTGCTTTCTCTTAATATACAACACAAAAGACCTTAATCTCTTTCACCCTAGTCATATGAGCTTCTAAAACGCGTAAATACATTCAAAATTTTGAGTTGAAGCTTGTTTGTACTTGTAATCATCCTTGGTGTAGTTTCTCACTCCAATGAATGCAAACAAAGCTTTTGGGGTGCTTTCTCTGAAAATACAACGCAAAAGAACTCAATCTCTTTCACCCTAGTCGTAAGAGCTGTTAAAACGCGTAAATGCATTCAAAAGGTGGAGTTAAAGCTGGTTTGTACTTGTAAACATCCTTGGTGTAGTTTCTCACTCAAATGAATGCAAACAAAGCTTTTGGTTGCTTTCTCTTATAATACAACACAAAAGAACTCAATCTTTTTCACCCTATGATGCGTTGGTGGTGCATTAACATCAGATCATCAAGAGACTAGATTTAGTGTCATTGCAATGATCTTGGCAAATGGGACACTCTCAAGATAAGTGATGATATTTCTGGTTCTAAAGGAATTACTGTCCTTTTGGCCACCTAATCTTGATGATTAGTCCGTACAACTTAATTAGTCCGTACAAATAAATATTTGTGATTATTGTTAATTATAGTGCACCGTGCATGTAGTTAGCATAATTAACAAATGTAATTAGTTGTTATTTGAATTCCCTAAGTAGTTGCTGAATGAGGAGAGTCTAAAAGCACATGGGATGGATAAGGATGAAGCTTGAGGCTCCTCTTACAGCTCACCCACGTTTGTCCTTGTGCAAGGACAAGCAACAGCTGTCAAGTGGTCCAAAACGGAAGGAAATGCGCTCCAAATTGTACTGCACGTATTAGGCTCATTTCTGGGCAAAATACTGAAGTTTCATTTTGCTTGGGCACTACGCTTGGACAGCTCACCCTTTCTAGAGTATTCTTAGGTTATTAGGGCACATTTGTTACCCCTATAAATATGTAAGAACAGCTGATGTAAAAGGTACTTGATGATGAATGAAAATATGAAATGGCTGCTGCCTTTTGCTTACAAACCTTGTTGTTCTTTATAATGTCCATAGGGATACTTGGTGAAACAAGTAGTATCCTATAGCCTTGACTTGGTGGTTAAATCCTTTATAGTCCTGGTGGTGGTGCTATCTATCCTCCCTCTTCTTACTTTTCGTTTCATTTACTTCGTTTTCAATCTCTATAATCAAAAAACAAACAAAATATTATCAAAACATCCATTGTTCGAAAACGAGCTAAAAGCTTCAGTTTTGCTAACGCATCACCCTAGTCATATGAGCTTTTGAAACGCGTAAATGCATTCAAAAGCTTGAGTTGAAGCTTGTTTGTACTTGTAAACATCCTTGGTGTAGTTTCTCACTCAAATGAATGCAAACAAAGCAATTGTGTGATTTCTCTTAATATACAACACAAAAGAACTCAATCTCTTTCACCCTAGTTGTAAGAGCTGTTAAAATGCGTAAATGCATTCAAAAGGTGGAGATAAAGCTTGTTTGTGCTTGTAAACATCCTTGGTGTAGTTTCTCACTCAAATGAATGCAAACAAAGCATTTGGGTGCTTTCTCTTAATATACAACACAAAAGAACTCAATCTCTTTCACCCTAGATGTAAAGGCTGTTAAAACGCGTAAATGCATTCAAAAGGTGGAGTTAAAGCTTGTTTGTACTTGTAAACATCCTTGGTGTAGTTTCTCACTCAAATGAATGCAAACAAAGCATTTGGGTGCTTTCTCTTAATATACAACACAAAAGACCTCAATCTCTTTCACCCTAATCGTACGAGCTGTTAAAACGCGTAAATACATTCAAAAGCTTGAGTTGAAGCTTGTTTGTACTTTTAAACATCCTTGGTTAAGTTTCTCACTCAAATGAATGCAAACAAAGCATTTGGGTTGCTTTGTATGCATTCATTTGAGTGAGAAACTACACCAAGGATGTTTACAAGTACAAACAAGCTTCAACTCAAGCTTTTGAATGCATTTACGCGTTTTAAAACCTCATAAAACTAGGGTGAAAGAGATTGAGTTCTTTTGTGTTGTATATTAAGAGAAATCACACAAATGCTTTGTTTGCATTCATTTGAGTGAGAAACTACACCAAGGATGTTTACAAGTACAAACAAGCTTCAAGTCAAGCTTTTGAATGCATTTACGCGTTTTAAAAGCGAAAAGAGATTGAGTTCTTTTGTGTTGTATATTAACAAAAGGCTCTTAAATGCTTTGTTTAAATTCATTTGAGTGTGAAACTACACCAATGTCTTTTGTATGCAATTATTAACTTATAAACTGATACTTTTGAATGGATACAACTAGCTGTTAAAACGCGTTTTAAAAGCTCATATGACTAGGGTGAAAAAGATTGAGTTCTTTTGTGTTGTATATTAAGAGAAAGCACCCAAATGCTTTGTTTGCATTCATTTGAGTGAGAAACTTAACCAAGGATGTTTACAAGTACAAACAAGCTTCAACTCAAGCTTTTGAATGCATATACGCGTTTTAAAACCTCATACGACTAGGGTGAAAGAGATTGAGTTCTTTTGTGTTGTATTTTCAGAGAAAGCACCCACAAGCTTTGTTTGCATTCATTGGAGTGAGAAACTACACCAAGGATGTTTACAAGTACAAACAAGTTTCAACTCAAACTTTTGAATGTAATTACGCGCTTTAAAAGCTCATACGACAAGGGTGAAAGAGATTGAGTTCTTTTGTGTTGTATATTAAGAGAACGCACCCAAATGTTTTCTTTGCATTCATTTGAGTGAGAAACTACACCAAAGATGTTTACAAGTACAAACAAGCTTAAACTCAAGCTTTTGAATGCATTTACGCGTTTTAAAAGCTCATATGACTAGGGTGAAAAAGATTGAGTTCTTTTGTGTTGTATATTAAGAGAAAGCACCCAAATGCTTTGTTTGCATTCATTTGAGTGAGAAACTTAACCAAGGATGTTTACAAGTACAAACAAGCTTCAACTCAAGCTTTTGAATGCATATACGCGTTTTAAAACCTCATACGACTAGGGTGAAAGAGATTGAGTTCTTTTGTGTTGTATTTTCAGAGAAAGCACCCAAAAGCTTTGTTTGCATTCATTGGAGTGAGAAACTACACCAAGGATATTTAAAAGTACAAACAAGCTTTAACTCCACCTTTTGAATGCATTTACGCGTTTTAACAGCTCTTACAACTAGGGTAAAAGAGATTGAGTTCTTTTGTGTTGTATATTAAAAGAACTCAATCTCTTTCACCCTAGTCGTAAGAGCTGTTAAAACACGTAAATACATTCAAAAGCTTGAGTTGAAGCTTGTTTATACTTGTAAACATCCTTGGTGTAGTTTCTCACTCCAATGAATGCAAACAAAGCTTTTGGGTGCTTTCTCTGAAAATACAATACAAAAGAACTCAATCTCTTTCACCGTAGATGTAAGAGCTGTTAAAACGCATAAATGCATTCAAAAGGTGGAGTGAAAGCTTGTTTGTACTTGTAAACATCCTTGGTGTAGTTTCTCACTCAAATGAATGCAAACAAAGCATTTGGGTACTTTCTCTTAATATACAACACAAAAGACCTTAATCTCTTTCACCCTAGTCATATGAGCTTTGAAAACGCGTAAATGCATTCAAAAGCTTGAGTTGAAGTTTGTTTGTACTTGTAAACATTCTTGGTGTAGTTTCTCACTGAAATTAATGCAAACAAATCTTTTGGTTGCTTTCTCTTAAAATACAACACAAAAGACCTTAATCTCTTTCACCCTAGTCATATGAGCTTTGAAAACGCGTAAATGCATTCAAAAGCTTGAGTTGAAGCTTGTTTGTACTTGTAAACATCCTTGGTGTAGTTTCTCACTCAAGTGAATGCAAACAAAGCTTTTGAATGTATTTACGCGTTTTAACAGCTCTTACGATTAGCGTGAAAGAGATTGAGGTCTTTTGTGTTGAATATTAAGAGAAAGCACCCAAATGGTTTGTTTGCATTCATTTGAGTGAGAAACTACACCAAGGATGTTTTCAAGCACAAACAAGCTTTAACTCCACCTTTTGAATGCATTTACGCATTTTAACAGCTCTTACAACTAGGGTGAAAGAGATTGAGTTCTTTTGTGTTGTATATTAAGAGAAAGCACCCAAATGCTTTGTTTGCATTCATTTGAGGGAGAAACTACACCAAGGATGTTTACAAGTACAAACAAGTTTCAACTCAAGCTTTTGAACGCATTTACGCATTTTAACAGCTCTTAGGACTAGGGTGAAAGTAATTGAGTTCTTTTGTGTGGTATATAAAGAGAAAGCACCCAAATGCTTTGTTTGCATTCATTTGAGTGAGATTCTACACCAAGCATGTTTACAAGTACAAAAAAGCTTTAACTCCACCTTTTGAATGCATTTACGCGTTTTAACAGCTCTTACTTCTAGGGTGAAAGAGATTGAGTTCTTTTGTGTTGTATTTCCAGAGAAAGCACCCAAAAGCTTTGTTTGCATTCATTGGAGTGAGAAACTACACCAAGGATGTTTACAAGTACAAACAAGCTTCAACTCAAAATTTTGAATGTATTCACAATCAAATGAATGCAAATAAAGCATTTGTGTGCTTTCTCTTAATATACAACAGAAAAGAACTCAATCTCTTTCACCTTAGTCGTAAGAGCTGTTAAAACGCGTAAATACATTCAAAAGCTTGAGTTGAAGCTTGTTTGTACTTGTAAACATCCTTGGTGTAGTTTCTCACTCCAATGAATGCAAACAAAGCTTTTGGGTGCTTTCTCTGAAAATACAACACAAAAGAACTCAATCACCCAAAAGCTTTGTTTGCATTCATTTGAGTGAGAAACTAAACCAAGGATGTTTACAAGTACAAACAAATTTCAACTCAAGCTTTTGAATGCATTTACGCATTTTAACAGCTCTTACGACTAGGCGAAAAGAGATTGAGTTCTCTTGTATTGTATATTAAGAAAAAGCACCCAAATGCTTTGTTTACATTCATTTGAGTGTGAAACTACCCCAAGGATGTTTAGAACTACAAACAAGCTTGAACTCAAGCTTTTGAATACATTTAAGCGTTTTAAAAGCTCATATGACTAGGGTGAAAGAGATTGAGGTCTTTTGTGTTGTATATTAAGAGAAAGCACCCAAATGATTTGTTTGCATTCATTTTAGTGAGAAACTACACCAAGGATGTTTACAAGTACAAGCAAGCTTTAACTCCACCTTTTGAATGGATTTACGCGTTTTAACAGCTCTTACGACTAGGGTGAAAGAGATTGAATTCTTTTGTGTTGTATTTTCAGAGAAAGCACCCAAAAGCTTTGTTTGCATTCATTGGAGTGAGAAACTACACCAAGGATGTTTACAAGTACAAAGAAGCTTCAACTCAAAACTTTGAATGTATTCACAATCAAATGAATGCAATCAAAGCATTTGTGTGCTTTCTCTTAATATACAACAGAAAAGAACTCAATCTCTTTCACCCTAGTCGTAAGAGCTGTTAAAACGCGTAAATACATTCAAAAGCTTGAGTTGAAGCTTGTTTGTACTTGTAAACATCCTTGGTGTAGTTTCACACTCCAATGAATGCAAACAAAGCTTTTGGGTGCTTTCTCTGAAAATACAACACAAAAGAACTCAATCACCCAAAAGCTTTGTTTGCATTCATTGGAGTGAGAAACTACACCAAGGATGTTTACAAGTACAAACAAGTTTCAACTCAAGCTTTTGAATGCAGTTACGCGTTTTAACAGCTCTTACGACTAGGCGAAAAGAGATTGAGTTCTTTTGTGTTGTACATTAAGAAAAAGCTCGCAAATGCTTTGTTTACATTCATTTGAGTGTGAAACTACCCCAAGGATGTTTACAACTACAAACAAGCATGAACTCAACCTTTTGAATGCATTTACGCATTTTAACAGCTCTTACAACTAGCCTGAAAGAGATTGAGTTCTTTTGTGTTGTATATTAAGAGAAATCACACAAATGCGTTGTTTGCATTCATTTGAGGGAGAAACTACACCAAGGATGTTTACAACTACAAACAAGCTTGAACTCAAGCTTTTGAATGCATTTAAGCGTTTTAAATGCTCATACGACAAGGGTGAAAGAGATTGAGTTCTTTTGTGTTGTATATTAAGAGAACGCACCCAAATGTTTTCTTTGCATTCATTTGAGTGAGAAACTACACCAAAGATGTTTACAAGTACAAACAAGCTTAAACTCAAGCTTTTGAATGCATTTACGCGTTTTAAAAGCTCATATGACTAGGGTGAAAGAGATTGAGTTCTTTTGTGTTGTATATTAAGAGAAATCACACATTTGCTTTGTTTGCGTTCATTTGAGGGAGAAACTACACCAAGGATGTTTACAAGTTCAAACAAGCTTCAACTCAAGCTTTTGAAAGCATTTACGCGTTTTAAAAGCTCATATGACTAGGGTGAAAGAGATTGAGGTCTTTTGTGTTGTATATTAAGAGAAAGCACCCAAATGCTTTGTTTGCATTCATTTGAGGGAGAAACTACACCAAGGATGTTTACAAGTACAAACAAGCTTCAACTCAAGCTTTTGAAAGCATTTACGCGTTTTAAAACCTTATACGACTAGGGTGAAGGAGATTGAGTTCTTTTGTGTTGTATTTTCAGAGAAAGAACTCAAATCTCTATCACGCGTTTTAACAGCTCTTACATCTAGGGTGAAAGAGATTGAGGTCTTTTGTGTTGTATATTAAGAGAAAGCACCCAAATGCTTTGTCTGCATTCATTGGAGTGAGAAACTACACCAAGGATGTTTACAAGTACAAACAAGCTTTAACTCCACCTTTTGAATGCATATACGCGTTATAAAACCTCATACGACTAGGGTGAAAGAGATTTAGTTCTTTTGTGTTGTATATTAAGAGAAATCACACAAATAGTTTGTTTGCATTCATTTGAGTGAGAAACTACACCAAGGACGTTTACAAATACAAACAAGCTTCAACTCCACCTACACGTAAATGCTTTGTTTGTGCTTGTAAACATTCTTGGTGTAGTTTCTCACTGAAATGAATGCAAACAAAGCTTTGTTTGCATTCATTGGAGTGGTAAAGCTCAAACTATATTTCATCCTTGGTGTAGTTTCTCACTCCAATGAATGCAAACAAAGCTCTTGGGTGCTTTCTCTGAAAATACAACACAAAAGAACTCAATCTCTTTCACCCTAGATGTAAGAGCTGTTAAAACGCGTAAATGCATTCAAAAGGTGGAGTTAAAGCTTGTTTGTACTTGTAAACATCCTTGGTGTAGTTTCTCACTCAAATGAATGCAAACAAAGCATTTGGGTGCTTTCTCTTAATATACAACACAAAAGACCTCAATCTCTTTCACCCTAGTAATATGAGATTTTAAATCGCGTAAATGCATTCAAAAGCTTGAGTTGAAGCTTGTTTGTACTTGTAAACATCCTTGGTTAAGTTTCTCACTCAAATGAATGCAAACAAAGCATTTGGGTGCGTTCTCTTAAAATACAACACAAAAGAACTCAATCTCTTTCACCCTTGTCGCATGAGCTTTTAAAACGCTTAAATGCATTCAAAAGCTTGAGTTCAAGCTTGTTTGTAGTTGTAAACATCCTTGGGGTAGTTTCACACTCAAATGAATGTAAACAAAGCATTTGCGAGCTTTTTCTTAATATACAACACAAAAGAACTCATTCTCTTTTCGCCTAGTTGTAAGAGCTGTTAAAACGCGTAAATGCATTCAAAACCTTAAGTTGAAACTTGTTTGTACTTGTAAACATCCTTGGTGTAGTTTCTCACTCAAATGAATGCAAACAAACCATTTGGGTGATTTCTCTTAATATACAACACAAAAGAACTCAATCTCTTTCACCCTAGTTGTAAGAGCTGTTAAAATGCGTAAATGCATTCAAAAGGTGGAGTTAAAGCTTGTTTGTGCTTGTAAACATCCTTGGTGTCGTTTCTCACTCAAATGAATGCAAACAAAGCATTGGGGTGCTTTCTCTTGATATACAACACAAAAGACCTCAATCTCTTTCACCTTAGTCATATGAGCTTTTAAAACGCGTAAATACTTTCAAAAGCTTGAGTTGAAGCTTGTTTGTACTTGTAAACATCCTTGGTGTAGTTTCTCACTCCAATGAATGCAAACAAAGCATTTGGGTGCTTTCTCTGAAAATACAACACAAGTACTTCTAAACACCCAAACTGTTTAAAACGCGTATATGCATTCAAAACGCGTAAATGCACCCAAACCCAGGATGTAAGAGCTGTTAAAACGCGTAAATGCATTCAAAAGGTGGAGTTAAAGCTTGCTTGTACTTGTAAACATCCTTGGTGTAGTTTCTCACTCAAATGAATGCACACAAAGCATTTGGGTGCTTTCTCTTAATATACAACACAAAAGACCTCAATCTCTTTCACCCTAGTTGTAAGAGCTGTTAAAATGCGTAAATGCATTCAAAAGGTTGAGTTAAAGCTTCTTTGTACTTGTAAACATCCTTGGTGTAGTTTCTCACTCAAATGAATGCAAACAAAGCATTTGTGTGATTTCTCTTAATATACAACACAAAAGAACTCAATCTCTTTCACCCTATTTGTAAGAGCTGTTAAAATGCGTAAATGCATTCAAAAGGTGGAGTTAAAGCTTGTTTGTGCTTGTAAACATCCTTGGTGTAGTTTCTCACTCAAATGAATGCAAATAAAGCATTTGGGTGCTTTATCTTAATATACAACACAAAAGAACTCAATCTCTTTCACCCTCGATGTAAGAGCTATTAAAACGCGTAAATGCATTCAAAAGGTGGAGTTAAAGCTTGTTTGTACTTGTAAACATCCCTTGTGTAGTTTCTCACTCAAATGAATGCAAACAAAGCATTTGGGTGCTTTCTCTTAATATACAACACAAAAGACCTCAATCTCTTTCACCCTAGTCATATGAGCTTTTAAAACGCGTAAATGCATTCAAAAGCTTGAGTTGAAGCTTGTTTGTACTTGTAAACATCCTTGGCTAATTTTCTCACTCAAATGAATGCAAACAAAGCATTTGGGTGCGTTCTGTTAAAATACAACACAAAAGAACTCAAGCTCTTTCACCCTTGTCGTATGAGCTTTTAGAACGCCTAAATGCATGCAAAAGCTTGAGTTCAAGCTTGTTTGTAGTTGTAAACATCCTTGGGGTAGTTTCACACTCAAATGAATGTAAACAAAGCATTTGCGAGCTTTTTCTTAATATACAAAACAAAAGAACTCAATCTCTTTTCGCCTAGTCGTAAGAGCTGTTAAAACGCGTAAATGCATTCAAAAGCTTGAGTTGAAACTTGTTTGTACTTGTAAACATCCTTGGTGTAGTTTCTCACTCAAATGAATGCAAACAAACCATTTGGGTGATTTCTCTTAATATACAACACAAAAGAACTCAATCTCTTTCACCCTAGTTGTAAGAGCTGTTAAAATGCGTAAATGCATTCAAAAGGTGGAGTTAAAGCTTGTTTGTGCTTGTAAACATCCTTGGTGTAGTTTCTCACTCAAATGAATGCAAACAAAGCATTTGGGTGATTTCTCTTAATATACAACACAAAAGAACTCAATCTCTTTCACCCTAGATGTAAGAGCTAATAAAACGCGTAAATGCATTCAAAAGGTGGAGTTAAAAAGCTTATTTGTACTTGTAAACATCCTTGGTGTAGTTTCTCACTCAAATGAATGCAAACAAAGCATTTGGGTGCTTTCTCTTAATATACAACACAAAAGACCTCATTCTCTTTCACCCTAGTCATATGAGCTTTTAAAACGCGTAAATGCATTCAAAAGCTTGAGTTGAAGCTTGTTTGTACTTGTAAACATCCTTGGCTAATTTTCTCACTCAAATGAATGCAAACAAAGCATTTGGGTGCGTTCTCTTAAAATACAACACAAAAGAACTCAATCTCTTTCACCCTTGTCGTATGAGCTTTTAAAACGCCTAAATGCATTCAAAAGCTTGAGTTCAAGCTTTTTTGTAGTTTTAAACATCCTTGTGGTAGTTTCACACTCAAATGAATGTAAACAAAGCATTTAACTCCACCTTTTGAATGCATTTACGCGTTTTAACAGCTCTAACGAGTAGGGTGAAAGAGATTGAGGTCTTTTGTGTTGCATATTAAGAGAAATCACCCAAATGCTTTGTTTGCGTTCATTTGAGTGAGAAACTACACCAAGGATGTTTACAAATACAAACAAGCTTCAACTCCACCTACACGTAAATGCTTTGTTTGTACTTGTAAACATTCTTGGTGTAGTTTCTCACTGAAATGAATGCAAACAAAGCTTTGTTTGCAATCATTGGAGTGGTAAAGCTCAAACTATATTTCATCCTTGGTGTAGTTTCTCACTCCAATGAATGCAAACAAAGCTCTTGGGTACTTTCTCTGAAAATACAACACAAAAGAACTCAATCTCTTTCCCCCTAGATGTAAGAGCTGTTAAAACGCGTAAATGCATTCAAAAGGTGGAGTTAAAGCTTGTTTGTACTTGTAAACATCCTTGGTGTAGTTTCTCACTCAAATAAATGCAAACAAAGCATTTGGGTGCTTTCTCTTAATATACAACACAAAAGACCTCAATCTCTTTCACCCTAGTAATATGAGATTTTAAAACGCGTAAATGCATTCAAAAGCTTGAGTTGAAGCTTGTTTGTACTTGTAAACATCCTTGGTTAAGTTTCTCACTCAAATGAATGCAAACAAAGCATTTGGGTGCGTTCTCTTAAAATACAACACAAAAGAACTCAATCTCTTTCACCCTTGTCGTATGAGCTTTTAAAACGCTTAAATGCATTCAAAAGCTTGAGTTCAAGCTTGTTTGTAGTTGTAAACATCCTTGGGGTAGTTTCACACTCAAATGAATGTAAACAAAGCATTTGCGAGCTTTTTCTTAATATACAACACAAAAGAACTCAATCTCTTTTCGCCTAGTTGTAAGAGCTGTTAAAACGCGTAAATGCATTCAAAACCTTAAGTTGAAACTTGTTTGTACTTGTAAACATCCTTGGTGTAGTTTCTCACTCAAATGAATGCAAACAAACCATTTGGGTGATTTCTCTTAATATACAACACAAAAGAACTCAATCTCTTTCACCCTAGTTGTAAGAGCTGTTAAAATGCGTAAATGCATTCAAAAGGTGGAGTTAAAGCTTGTTTGTGCTTCTAAACATCCTTGGTGTCGTTTCTCACTCAAATGAATGCAAACAAAGCATTTGGGTGCTTTCTCTTGATATACAACACAAAAGACCTCAATCTCTTTCACCTTAGTCATATGAGCTTTTAAAACGCGTAAATACTTTCAAAAGCTTGAGTTGAAGCTTGTTTGTACTTGTAAACATCCTTGGTGTACTTTCTCACTCCAATGAATGCAAACAAAGCATTTGGGTGCTTTCTCTGAAAATACAACACAAGTACTTCTAAACACCCAAACTGTTTAAAACGCGTATATGCATTCAAAACGCGTAAATGCACCCAAACCCAGGATGTAAGAGCTGTTAAAACGCGTAAATGCATTCAAAAGGTGGAGTTAAAGCTTGCTTGTACTTGTAAACATCCTTGGTGTAGTTTCTCACTCAAATGAATGCACACAAAGCATTTGGGTGCTTTCTCTTAATATACAACACAAAAGACCTCAATCTCTTTCACCCTAATCGTAAGAGCTGTTAAAACACGTAAATACATTCAAAAGCTTGAGTTGAAACTTGTTTGTACTTGTAAACATCCTTGGTTAAGTTTCTCACTCAAATGAGTGCAAACAAAGCATTTGGGTTCTTTCTCTTAATATACAACACAAAAGAACTCAATCTCTTTCACCCTAGTTGTAAGAGCAGTTGTAAGAGCTGTTAAAATGCGTAAATGCATTCAAAAGGTTGAGTTAAAGCTTCTTTGTACTTGTAAACATCCTTGGTGTAGTTTCTCACTCAAATGAATGCAAATAAAGCATTTGTGTGATTTCTCTTAATATACAACACAAAAGAACTCAATCTCTTTCACCCTATTTGTAAGAGCTGTTAAAATGCGTAAATGCATTCAAAAGGTGGAGTTAAAGCTTGTTTGTGCTTGTAAACATCCTTGGTGTAGTTTCTCACTCAAAAGAATGCAAACAAAGCATTTGGGTGATTTCTCTTAATATACAACACTAAAGAACTCAATCTCTTTCACCCTAGATGTAAGAGCTGTTAAAACGCGTAAATGCATTCAAAAGGTGGAGTTAAAGCTTATTTGTACTTGTAAACATCCTTGGTGTAGTTTCTCACTCAAATGAATGCAAACAAAGCATTTGGGTGCTTTCTCTTAATATACAACACAAAAGACCTCAATCTCTTTCACCCTAGTCATATGAGCTTTTAAAACGCGTAAATGCATTCAAAAGCTTGAGTTGAAGCTTGTTTGTACTTGTAAACATCCTTGGCTAATTTTCTCACTCAAATGAATGCAAACAAAGCATTTGGGTGCGTTCTGTTAAAATACAACACAAAAGAACTCAAGGTCTTTCACCCTTGTCGTATGAGCTTTTAAAACGCCTAAATGCATTCAAAAGCTTGAGTTCAAGCTTGTTTGTAGTTCTAAACATCCTTGGGGTAGTTTCACACTCAAATGAATGTAAACAAAGCATTTGCGAGCTTTTTCTTAATATACAACACAAAAGAACTCAATCTCTTTTCGCCTAGTCGTAAGAGCTGTTAAAACGCGTAAATGCATTCAAAAGCTTGAGTTGAAACTTGTTTGTACTTGTAAACATCCTTGGTGTAGTTTCTCACTCAAATGAATGCAAACAAACCATTTGGGTGATTTCTCTTAATATACAACACAAAAGAACTCAATCTCTTTCACCCTAGTTGTAAGAGCTGTTAAAATGCGTAAATGCATTCAAAAGGTGGAGTTAAAGCTTGTTTGTGCTTGTAAACATCCTTGGTGCAGTTTCTCACTCAAATGAATGCAAACAAAGCATTTGGGTGATTTCTCTTAATATACAACACAAAAGAACTCAATCTCTTTCACCCTAGATGTAAGAGCTGTTAAAACGCGTAAATGCATTCAAAAGGTGGAGTTAAAGCTTATTTGTACTTGTAAACATCCTTGGTGTAGTTTCTCACTCAAATGAATGCAAACAAAGCATTTGGGTGCTTTCTCTTAATATACAACACAAAAGACCTCATTCTCTTTCACCTTAGTCATATGAGCTTTTAAAACGCGTAAATGCATTCAAAAGCTTGAGTTGAAGCTTGTTTGTACTTGTAAACATCCTTGGCTAATTTTCTCACTCAAATGAATGCAAAGAAAGCATTTGGGTGCGTTCTCTTAAAATACAACACAAAAGAACTCAATCTCTTTCACCCTTGTCGTATGAGCTTTTAAAACGCCTAAATGCATTCAAAAGCTTGAGTTCAAGCTTTTTTGTAGTTGTAAACATCCTTGGGGTAGTTTCACACTCAAATGAATGTAAACAAAGCATTTAACTCCACCTTTTGAATGCATTTACGCGTTTTAACAGCTCTAACGAGTAGGGTGAAAGAGATTGAGGTCTTTTGTGTTGCATATTAAGAGAAATCACCCAAATGCTTTGTTTGCACTCGTTTGAGTGAGAAACTACACCAAGGATGTTTACAAATACAAACAAGCTTCAACTCCACCTACACGTAAATGCTTTGTTTGTACTTGTAAACATTCTTGGTGTAGTTTCTCACTGAAATGAATGCAAACAAAGCTTTGTTTGCATTCATTGGAGTGGTAAAGCTCAAACTATATTTCATCCTTGGTGTAGTTTCTCACTCCAATGAATGCAAACAAAGCTCTTGGGTGCTTTCTCTGAAAATACAACACAAAAGAACTCAATCTCTTTCACCCTAGATGTAAGAGCTGTTAAAACGCGTAAATGCATTCAAAAGGTGGAGTTAAAGCTTGTTTGTACTTGTAAACATCCTTGGTGTAGTTTCTCACTCAAATGAATGCAAACAAAGCATTTGGGTGCTTTCTCTTAATATACAACACAAAAGACCTCAATCTCTTTCACCCTAGTAATATGAGATTTTAAAACGCGTAAATGCATTCAAAAGCTTGAGTTGAAGCTTGTTTGTACTTGTAAACATCCTTGGTTAAGTTTCTCACTCAAATGAATGCAAACAAAGCATTTGGGTGCGTTCTCTTAAAATACAACACAAAAGAACTCAATCTCTTTCACCCTTGTCGTATGAGCTTTTAAAACGCTTAAATGAATTCAAAAGCTTGAGTTCAAGCTTGTTTGTAGTTGTAAACATCCTTGGGGTAGTTTCACACTCAAATGAATGTAAACAAAGCATTTGCGAGCTTTTTCTTAATATACAACACAAAAGAACTCAATCTCTTTTCGCCTAGTTGTAAGAGCTGTTAAAACGCGTAAATGCATTCAAAACCTTAAGTTGAAACTTGTTTGTACTTGTAAACATCCTTGGTGTAGTTTCTCACTCAAATGAATGCAAACAAACCATTTGGGTGATTTCTCTTAATGTACAACACAAAAGAACTCAATCTCTTTCACCCTAGTTGTAAGAGCTGTTAAAATGCGTAAATGCATTCAAAAGGTGGAGTTAAAGCTTGTTTGTGCTTGTAAACATCCTTGGTGTCGTTTCTCACTCAAATGAATGCAAACAAAGCATTTGGGTGCTTTCTCTTGATATACAACACAAAAGACCTCAATCTCTTTCACCTTAGTCATATGAGCTTTTAAAACGCGTAAATACTTTCAAAAGCTTGAGTTGAAGCTTGTTTGTACTTGTAAACATCCTTGGTGTAGTTTCTCACTCCAATGAATGCAAACAAAGCATTTGGGTGCTTTCTCTGAAAATACAACACAAGTACTTCTAAACACCCAAACTGTTTAAAACGCGTATATGCATTCAAAACGCGTAAATGCACCCAAACCCAGGATGTAAGAGCTGTTAAAACGCGTAAATGCATTCAAAAGGTGGAGTTAAAGCTTGCTTGTACTTGTAAACATCCTTGGTGTAGTTTCTCACTCAAATGAATGCACACAAAGCATTTGGGTGCTTTCTCTTAATATACAACACAAAAGACCTCAATCTCTTTCACCCTAATCGTAAGAGCTGTTAAAACACGTAAATACATTCAAAAGCTTGAGTTGAAACTTGTTTGTACTTGTAAACATCCTTGGTTAAGTTTCTCACTCAAATGAGTGCAAACAAAGCATTTGGGTTCTTTCTCTTAATATACAACACAAAAGAACTCAATCTCTTTCACCCTAGTTGTAAGAGCTGTTAAAATGCGTAAATGCATTCAAAAGGTTGAGTTAAAGCTTCTTTGTACTTGTAAACATCCTTGGTGTAGTTTCTCACTCAAATGAATGCAAACAAAGCATTTGTGTGATTTCTCTTAATATACAACACAAAAGAACTCAATCTCTTTCACCCTATTTGTAAGAGCTGTTAAAATGCGTAAATGCATTCAAAAGGTGGAGTTAAAGCTTGTTTGTGCTTGTAAACATCCTTGGTGTAGTTTCTCACTCAAAAGAATGCAAACAAAGCATTTGGGTGATTTCTCTTAATATACAACACTAAAGAACTCAATCTCTTTCACCCTAGATGTAAGAGCTGTTAAAACGCGTAAATGCATTCAAAAGGTGGAGTTAAAGCTTATTTGTACTTGTAAACATCCTTGGTGTAGTTTCTCACTCAAATGAATGCAAAAAAAGCATTTGGGTGCTTTCTCTTAATATACAACACAAAAGACCTCAATCTCTTTCACCCTAGTCATATGAGCTTTTAAAACGCGTAAATGCATTCAAAAGCTTGAGTTGAAGCTTGTTTGTACTTGTAAACATCCTTGGCTAATTTTCTCACTCAAATGAATGCAAACAAAGCATTTGGGTGCGTTCTGTTAAAATACAACACAAAAGAACTCAAGGTCTTTCACCCTTGTCGTATGAGCTTTTAAAACGCCTAAATGCATTCAAAAGCTTGAGTTCAAGCTTGTTTGTAGTTCTAAACATCCTTGGGGTAGTTTCACACTCAAATGAATGTAAACAAAGCATTTGCGAGCTTTTTCTTAATATACAACACAAAAGAACTCAATCTCTTTTCGCCTAGTCGTAAGAGCTGTTAAAACGCGTAAATGCATTCAAAAGCTTGAGTTGAAACTTGTTTGTACTTGTAAACATCCTTGGTGTAGTTTCTCACTCAAATGAATGCAAACAAACCATTTGGGTGATTTCTCTTAATATACAACACAAAAGAACTCAATCTCTTTCACCCTAGTTGTAAGAGCTGTTAAAATGCGTAAATGCATTCAAAAGGTGGAGTTAAAGCTTGTTTGTGCTTGTAAACATCCTTGGTGTAGTTTCTCACTCAAATGAATGCAAACAAAGCATTTGGGTGATTTCTCTTAATATACAACACAAAAGAACTCAATCTCTTTCACCCTAGATGTAAGAGCTGTTAAAACGCGTAAATGCATTCAAAAGGTGGAGTTAAAGCTTATTTGTACTTGTAAACATCCTTGGTGTAGTTTCTCACTCAAATGAATGCAAACAAAGCATTTGGGTGCTTTCTCTTAATATACAACACAAAAGACCTCATTCTCTTTCACCCTAGTCATATGAGCTTTTAAAACGCGTAAATGCATTCAAAAGCTTGAGTTGAAGCTTGTTTGTACTTGTAAACATCCTTGGCTAATTTTCTCACTCAAATGAATGCAAACAAAGCATTTGGGTGCGTTCTCTTAAAATACAACACAAAAGAACTCAATCTCTTTCACCCTTGTCGTATGAGCTTTTAAAACGCCTAAATGCATTCAAAAGCTTGAGTTCAAGCTTTTTTGTAGTTGTAAACATCCTTGGGGTAGTTTCACACTCAAATGAATGTAAACAAAGCATTTAACTCCACCTTTTGAATGCATTTACGCGTTTTAACAGCTCTAACGAGTAGGGTGAAAGAGATTGAGGTCTTTTGTGTTGCATATTAAGAGAAATCACCCAAATGCTTTGTTTGCATTCATTTGAGTGAGAAACTACACCAAGGATGTTTACAAATACAAACAAGCATCAACTCCACCTACACGTAAATGCTTTGTTTGTACTTGTAAACATTCTTGGTGTAGTTTCTCACTGAAATGAATGCAAACAAAGCTTTGTTTGCATTCATTGGAGTGGTAAAGCTCAAACTATATTTCATCCTTGGTGTAGTTTCTCACTCCAATGAATGCAAACAAAGCTCTTGGGTGCTTTCTCTGAAAATACAACACAAAAGAACTCAATCTCTTTCACCCTAGATGTAAGAGCTGTTAAAACGCGTAAATGCATTCAAAAGGTGGAGTTAAAGCTTGTTTGTACTTGTAAACATCCTTGGTGTAGTTTCTCACTCAAATGAATGCAAACAAAGCATTTGGGTGCTTTCTCTTAATATACAACACAAAAGACCTCAATCTCTTTCACCCTAGTAATATGAGATTTTAAAACGCGTAAATGCATTCAAAAGCTTGAGTTGAAGCTTGTTTGTACTTGTAAACATCCTTGGTTAAGTTTCTCACTCAAATGAATGCAAACAAAGCATTTGGGTGCGTTCTCTTAAAATACAACACAAAAGAACTCAATCTCTTTCACCCTTGTCGTATGAGCTTTTAAAACGCTTAAATGCATTCAAAAGCTTGAGTTCAAGCTTGTTTGTAGTTGTAAACATCCTTGGGGTAGTTTCACACTCAAATGAATGTAAACAAAGCATTTGCGAGCTTTTTCTTAATATACAACACAAAAGAACTCAATCTCTTTTCGCCTAGTTGTAAGAGCTGTTAAAACGCGTAAATGCATTCAAAACCTTAAGTTGAAACTTGTTTGTACTTGTAAACATCCATGGTGTAGTTTCTCACTCAAATGAATGCAAACAAACCATTTGGGTGATTTCTCTTAATATACAACACAAAAGAACTCAATCTCTTTCACCCTAGTTGTAAGAGCTGTTAAAATGCGTAAATGCATTCAAAAGGTGGAGTTAAAGCTTGTTTGTGCTTGTAAACATCCTTGGTGTCGTTTCTCACTCAAATGAATGCAAACAAAGCATTTGGGTGCTTTCTCTTGATATACAACACAAAAGACCTCAATCTCTTTCACCTTAGTCATATGAGCTTTTAAAACGCGTAAATACTTTCAAAAGCTTGAGTTGAAGCTTGTTTGTACTTGTAAACATCCTTGGTGTAGTTTCTCACTCCAATGAATGCAAACAAAGCATTTGGGTGCTTTCTCTGAAAATACAACACAAGTACTTCTAAACACCCAAACTGTTTAAAACGCGTATATGCATTCAAAACGCGTAAATACACCCAAACCCAGGATGTAAGAGCTGTTAAAACGCGTAAATGCATTCAAAAGGTGGAGTTAAAGCTTGCTTGTACTTGTAAACATCCTTGGTGTAGTTTCTCACTCAAATGAATGCACACAAAGCATTTGGGTGCTTTCTCTTAATATACAACACAAAAGACCTCAATCTCTTTCACCCTAATCGTAAGAGCTGTTAAAACACGTAAATACATTCAAAAGCTTGAGTTGAAACTTGTTTGTACTTGTAAACATCCTTGGTTAAGTTTCTCACTCAAATGAGTGCAAAAAAAGCATTTGGGTTCTTTCTCTTAATATACAACACAAAAGAACTCAATCTCTTTCACCCTAGTTGTAAGAGCTGTTAAAATGCGTAAATGCATTCAAAAGGTTGAGTTAAAGCTTCTTTGTACTTGTAAACATCCTTGGTGTAGTTTCTCACTCAAATGAATGCAAACAAAGCATTTGTGTGATTTCTCTTAATATACAACACAAAAGAACTCAATCTCTTTCACCCTATTTGTAAGAGCTGTTAAAATGCGTAAATGCATTCAAAAGGTGGAGTTAAAGCTTGTTTGTGCTTGTAAACATCCTTGGTGTAGTTTCTCACTCAAAAGAATGCAAACAAAGCATTTGGGTGATTTCTCTTAATATACAACACTAAAGAACTCAATCTCTTTCACCCTAGATGTAAGAGCTGTTAAAACGCGTAAATGCATTCAAAAGGTGGAGTTAAAGCTTATTTGTACTTGTAAACATCCTTGGTGTAGTTTCTCACTCAAATGAATGCAAACAAAGCATTTGGGTGCTTTCTCTTAATATACAACACAAAAGACCTCAATCTCTTTCACCCTAGTCATATGAGCTTTTAAAACGCGTAAATGCATTCAAAAGCTTGAGTTGAAGCTTGTTTGTACTTGTAAACATCCTTGGCTAATTTTCTCACTCAAATGAATGCAAACAAAGCATTTGGGTGCGTTCTGTTAAAATACAACACAAAAGAACTCAAGGTCTTTCACCCTTGTCGTATGAGCTTTTAAAACGCCTAAATGCATTCAAAAGCTTGAGTTCAAGCTTGTTTGTAGTTCTAAACATCCTTGGTGTAGTTTCTCACTCCAATGAATGCAAACAAAGCATTTGGGTGCTTTCTCTGAAAATACAACACAAGTACTTCTAAACACCCAAACTGTTTAAAACGCGTATATGCATTCAAAACGCGTAAATACACCCAAACCCAGGATGTAAGAGCTGTTAAAACGCGTAAATGCATTCAAAAGGTGGAGTTAAAGCTTGCTTGTACTTGTAAACATCCTTGGTGTAGTTTCTCACTCAAATGAATGCACACAAAGCATTTGGGTGCTTTCTCTTAATATACAACACAAAAGACCTCAATCTCTTTCACCCTAATCGTAAGAGCTGTTAAAACACGTAAATACATTCAAAAGCTTGAGTTGAAACTTGTTTGTACTTGTAAACATCCTTGGTTAAGTTTCTCACTCAAATGAGTGCAAAAAAAGCATTTGGGTTCTTTCTCTTAATATACAACACAAAAGAACTCAATCTCTTTCACCCTAGTTGTAAGAGCTGTTAAAATGCGTAAATGCATTCAAAAGGTTGAGTTAAAGCTTCTTTGTACTTGTAAACATCCTTGGTGTAGTTTCTCACTCAAATGAATGCAAACAAAGCATTTGTGTGATTTCTCTTAATATACAACACAAAAGAACTCAATCTCTTTCACCCTATTTGTAAGAGCTGTTAAAATGCGTAAATGCATTCAAAAGGTGGAGTTAAAGCTTGTTTGTGCTTGTAAACATCCTTGGTGTAGTTTCTCACTCAAAAGAATGCAAACAAAGCATTTGGGTGATTTCTCTTAATATACAACACTAAAGAACTCAATCTCTTTCACCCTAGATGTAAGAGCTGTTAAAACGCGTAAATGCATTCAAAAGGTGGAGTTAAAGCTTATTTGTACTTGTAAACATCCTTGGTGTAGTTTCTCACTCAAATGAATGCAAACAAAGCATTTGGGTGCTTTCTCTTAATATACAACACAAAAGACCTCAATCTCTTTCACCCTAGTCATATGAGCTTTTAAAACGCGTAAATGCATTCAAAAGCTTGAGTTGAAGCTTGTTTGTACTTGTAAACATCCTTGGCTAATTTTCTCACTCAAATGAATGCAAACAAAGCATTTGGGTGCGTTCTGTTAAAATACAACACAAAAGAACTCAAGGTCTTTCACCCTTGTCGTATGAGCTTTTAAAACGCCTAAATGCATTCAAAAGCTTGAGTTCAAGCTTGTTTGTAGTTCTAAACATCCTTGGGGTAGTTTCACACTCAAATGAATGTAAACAAAGCATTTGCGAGCTTTTTCTTAATATACAACACAAAAGAACTCAATCTCTTTTCGCCTAGTCGTAAGAGCTGTTAAAACGCGTAAATGCATTCAAAAGCTTGAGTTGAAACTTGTTTGTACTTGTAAACATCCTTGGTGTAGTTTCTCACTCAAATGAATGCAAACAAACCATTTGGGTGATTTCTCTTAATATACAACACAAAAGAACTCAATCTCTTTCACCCTAGTTGTAAGAGCTGTTAAAATGCGTAAATGCATTCAAAAGGTGGAGTTAAAGCTTGTTTGTGCTTGTAAACATCCTTGGTGTAGTTTCTCACTCAAATGAATGCAAACAAAGCATTTGGGTGATTTCTCTTAATATACAACACAAAAGAACTCAATCTCTTTCACCCTAGATGTAAGAGCTGTTAAAACGCGTAAATGCATTCAAAAGGTGGAGTTAAAGCTTATTTGTACTTGTAAACATCCTTGGTGTAGTTTCTCACTCAAATGAATGCAAACAAAGCATTTGGGTGCTTTCTCTTAATATACAACACAAAAGACCTCATTCTCTTTCACCCTAGTCATATGAGCTTTTAAAACGCGTAAATGCATTCAAAAGCTTGAGTTGAAGCTTGTTTGTACTTGTAAACATCCTTGGCTAATTTTCTCACTCAAATGAATGCAAACAAAGCATTTGGGTGCGTTCTCTTAAAATACAACACAAAAGAACTAAATCTCTTTCACCCTTGTCGTATGAGCTTTTAAAACGCCTAAATGCATTCAAAAGCTTGAGTTCAAGCTTTTTTGTAGTTGTAAACATCCTTGGGGTAGTTTCACACTCAAATGAATGTAAACAAAGCATTTAACTCCACCTTTTGAATGCATTTACGCGTTTTAACAGCTCTAACGAGTAGGGTGAAAGAGATTGAGGTCTTTTGTGTTGCATATTAAGAGAAATCACCCAAATGCTTTGTTTGCATTCATTTGAGTGAGAAACTACACCAAGGATGTTTACAAATACAAACAAGCTTCAACTCCACCTACACGTAAATGCTTTGTTTGTACTTGTAAACATTCTTGGTGTAGTTTCTCACTGAAATGAATGCAAACAAAGCTTTGTTTGCATTCATTGGAGTGGTAAAGCTCAAACTATATTTCATCCTTGGTGTAGTTTCTCACTCCAATGAATGCAAACAAAGCTCTTGGGTGCTTTCTCTGAAAATACAACACAAAAGAACTCAATCTCTTTCACCCTAGATGTAAGAGCTGTTAAAACGCGTAAATGCATTCAAAAGGTGGAGTTAAAGCTTGTTTGTACTTGTAAACATCCTTGGTGTAGTTTCTCACTCAAATGAATGCAAACAAAGCATTTGGGTGCGTTCTCTTAAAATACAACACAAAAGAACTCAATCTCTTTCACCCTTGTCGTATGAGCTTTTAAAACGCCTAAATGCATTCAAAAGCTTGAGTTCAAGCTTTTTTGTAGTTGTAAACATCCTTGGGGTAGTTTCACACTCAAATGAATGTAAACAAAGCATTTAACTCCACCTTTTGAATGCATTTACGCGTTTTAACAGCTCTTACGAGTAGGGTGAAAGAGATTGAGGTCTTTTGTGTTGCATATTAAGAGAAATCACCCAAATGCTTTGTTTGCATTCATTTGAGTGAGAAACTACACCAAGGATGTTTACAAGTACAAACAAGCTTTAACTCCACCTTTTGAATGCATTTATGCGTTTTAACAGCTCTTACGACTAGGGTAAAAGAGATTGAGTTCTTTTGTGTTGTATTTTAAGAGAAAGCACCCAAAAGCTTTGTTTGCATTCATTGGAGTGAGAAACTACACCAAGGAAGTTTACAAGTACAAATAAGTTTCAACTCAAGCTTTTGAATGCATTTACGCGTTTTAACAGCTCTTACGACTAGGCGAAAAGAGATTGAGTTCTTCTGTGTTGTATATTAAGAAAAAGCTCGCAAATGCTGTGTTTACATTCATTTGAGTGTGAAACTACCCCAAGGATGTTTACAACAACAAACAAGCTTGAACTCAAGCTTTTGAATGCATTTAAGCGTTTTAAAAGCTCATACGACAAGGGTGAAAGAGATTGAGGTCGTTTGTGTTGTATATTAAGACAAAGCACCCAAATGCTTTCTTTGCATTAATTTGAGTGAAAAACTACGCCAAGGATGTTTACAAGTACAAACAAGCTCTAACTCCACCATTTGAATGCATTTACGCGTTTTAACAGCTCTTACATCTAGGGTGAAAGAGATTGAGTTCTACGCGTTTTAACAGCTCTTACATCTAGGGTGATAGAGATTGAGTTCTTTTGTGTTGTATACTAAGCGAAAGCACCCAAATGCTTTGTATGCATTCATTTGAGTGAGAAACTACATCGAGGATGTTTACAAGTACAAACAAGCTTTAACTCCACCTTTTGAATGCATTTACGCGTTTTAACAGCTCTTACATCTAGGGTGAAAGAGATTGAGTTCTTTTGTGTTGTATATTAAGCGAAAGCACCCAAATGCTTTGTATGCATACATTTGAGTGAGAAACTACACCGAGGATGTTTACAAGTACAAACAAGCTTTAACTCCGTCTTTTGAATGCATTTACGCGTTTTAACAGCCCTTACGACTAGGGTGAAAGAGATTGAGTTCTTTTGTGTTATATTTTAGGAGAAAGCACCCAAAAGCTTTGTTTGCATTCATTGGAGTGAGAAACTACACCAAGGATGTTTACAAGAGTTTTTAAAACGTGTTTACAAGTACATACTAAATACTTGTGTTGTATATTAAGAGAACGCACCCAAATGTTTTCTTTGCATTCATTTGAGTGAGAAACTACACCAAAGATGTTTATAAGTACCAACAAGGTTCAACGTAAGCTTTTGAATGCATATACGCGTTTTAAAACCTCATACGACTAGGGTGAAAGAGATTGAGTTCTTTTGTGTTGTATTTTCAGTGAAAGCACCCAAAAGCTTTGTTTGCATTCATTGGAGTGAGAAACTACACCAAGGATGTTTACAAGTACAAACAAGCTGCAACTAAAGCTTTTGAATGTATTTACGCGTTTTAACACCTTTTACGACTAGGGTGAAAGAGATTAGTTCTTTTCTGTTGTATATTAAGAGAAAGCAACCAAAAGCTTTGTTTGCATTCATTTGAGTGAGAAACTACACCAAGGATGTTTACAAGTACAAACAAGCTTCAACTCCACCTTTTGAATGCATTTACGCATTTTAACAGCTCTTACAACTAGGGTGAAAGAGATTGAGTTCTTTTGTGTTGTATATGAAGAGAAAGCACCCAAATGCTTTGTTTGCATTCATTTGAGTGAGAATCTACACCAAGAATGTTTACAAGCACAAACAAGCTGTAACTCGATCCTTTTGAATGCATTTACGCATTTTAACAGCTCTTACATCTAGGGTGAAAGAGATTGAGTTCTTTTGTGTTGTATATTAAGAGAAAGCACCCAAATGCTTTGTTTGCATTCATTTTAGGAGAAACTACACCAAGGATGTTTACAAGTACAAACAAGATTCAACTCCACCTTTTGAATGCATTTACGCGTTTTAACAGCTCTCACATCTAGGGTGAAAGAGATTGAGTTCTTTTGTGTTGTATATAAAGAGAAATCACCTAAATGGTTTGTTTGCATTCATTTGAGTGAGAAACTACACCAAGGATGTTTACAAGTACAAACAAGTTTCAACTCAAGCTTTTGAATGCATTTACGCGTTTTAACAGCTCTTACGACTAGGCGAAAAGAGATTGAGTTCTTTTGTGTTGTATATTAAGAAAAAGCTCACAAATGCTTTGTTTACATTCATTTGAATGTGAAACTACCTCAAGGATGTTTACAACAACAAACAAGCTTGAACTCAAGCTTTTGAATGCATTTAAGCGTTTTAAAAGCTCATACGACAAGGGTGAAAGAGATTGAGTTCTTTTGTGTTGTATATTAAGAGAACGCACCCAAATGTTTTCTTTGCATTCATTTGAGTGAGAAACTACACCAAAGATGTTTACAACTACCAACAAGCTTCAACTTAAGCTTTTGAATGCATATACGCGTTTTAAAACCTCATACGACTAGGGTGAAAGAGATTGAGTTCTTTTGTGTTGTATTTTCAGAGAAAGCACCCAAAAGCTTTGTTTGCATTCATTAGAGTGAGAAACTACACCAAGGATGTTTACAAGTACAAACAAGCTTCAACTAAAGCTTTTGAATGTATTTACGCGTTTTAACACCTTTTACGACTAGGGTGAAAGAGATTAGTTCTTTTCTGTTGTATATTAAGAGAAAGCAACCAAAAGCTTTGTTTGCATTCATTTGAGTGAGAAACTACACCAAGGATGTTTACAAGTACAAACAAGCTTCAACTCCACCTTTTGAATGCATTTACGCATTTTAACTGCTCTTACAACTAGGGTGAAAGAGATTGAGTTCTTTTGTGTTGTATATGAAGAGAAAGCACCCAAATGCTTTGTTTGCATTCATTTGAGTGAGAATCTACACCAAGGATGTTTACAAGCACAAACAAGCTGTAACTCGATCCTTTTGAATGCATTTACGCATTTTAACAGCTCTTACATCTAGGGTGAAAGAGATTGAGTTCTTTTGTGTTGTATATTAAGAGAAAGCACCCAAATGCTTTGTTTGCATTCATTTTAGGAGAAACTACACCAAGGATGTTTACAAGTACAAACAAGATTCAACTCCACCTTTTGAATGCATTTACGCGTTTTAACAGCTCTCACATCTAGGGTGAAAGAGATTGAGTTCTTTTGTGTTGTATATAAAGAGAAATCACCTAAATGGTTTGTTTGCATTCATTTGAGTGAGAAACTACACCAAGGATGTTTACAAGTACAAACAAGTTTCAACTCAAGCTTTTGAATGCATTTACGCGTTATAACAGCTCTTACGACTAGGCGAAAAGAGATTGAGTTCTTTTGTGTTGTATATTAAGAAAAAGCTCGCAAATGCTTTGTTTACATTCATTTGAGTGTGAAACTACCTCAAGGATGTTTACAACAACAAACAAGCTTGAACTCAAGCTTTTGAATGCATTTAAGCGTTTTAAAAGCTCATACGACAAGGGTGAAAGAGATTGAGTTCTTTTGTGTTGTATATTAAGAGAACGCACCCAAATGTTTTCTTTGCATTCATTTGAGTGAGAAACTACACCAAAGATGTTTACAACTACCAACAAGCTTCAACTTAAGCTTTTGAATGCATATACGCGTTTTAAAACCTCATACGACTAGGGTGAAAGAGATTGAGTTCTTTTGTGTTGTATTTTCAGAGAAAGCACCCAAAAGCTTTGTTTGCATTCATTGGAGTGAGAAACTACACCAAGGATGTTTACAAGTACAAACAAGCTTCAACTAAAGCTTTTAAATGTATTTACGCGTTTTAACAGCTCTTACGACTAGCGTGAAAGAGATTGAGTTCTTTTCTGTTGTATATTAAGAGAAAGCAACCAAAAGCTTTGTTTTCATTCATTTGAGTGAGAAACTACACCAAGGATGTTTACAAGTATAAACAAGCTTCAACTCCATCTTTTGAATGCATTTACGCATTTTAACAGCTCTTACAACTAGGGTGAAAGAGATTGAGTTCTTTTGTGTTGTATATGAAGACAAAGCACCCAAATGCTTTGCTTGCATTCATTTGAGTGAGAAACTTAACCAAGGATGTTTACAAGTACAAACAAGCTTCAACTTAAGCTTTTGAATGCATTTACGCGTTTTAAAAGCTCATATGACGAGGGTAAAAAAGATTGAGTTCTTTTGTGTTGAATTTTCAGAGAAAGCACCCAAAAGCTTTGGTTGCATTCACTGGAGTGAGAAACTACACCAAGAATGTTTACAAGTACAAACAAGCTTCAACTCAAGCTTTTGAATGCATTTACGCGTTTTAAAAGCTCATATGACTAGGGTGAAAGAGATTGAGGTCTTTTGTGTTGTTTATTAAGAGAAAGCACCCAAATGCTTTGTTTGCATTCATTTGAGTGAGAAACTACACCAAGGATGTTTACAAGTACAAACAAGCTTTAACTCCACCTTTTGAATGCATTTACGCGTTTTAACAGCTCTTACGATTAGGGTGAAAGAGATTGAGGTCTTTTGTGTTGTATATTAAGAGAAATCACGCAAATGCTTTGTTTGCATTCATTTGAGCGAGAAACTACACCAAGGATGTTTACAAGTACAAAGAACCTTTAACTCCACCTTTAGAATGCATTTACGCGTTTTAACAGCTCTTACGACTAGGGTGAAAGAGATTGAGTTCTTTTGTGTTGTATATTAAGAGAAAGCACCCAAATGCTTTGTTTGCATTCATTTGAGTGAGAAACTACTCCAAGGATGTTTACAAGTACAAACAAGCTTTAACTCGACCTTTTGAATGCATTTACGCATTTTAACAGCTCTTCTTACATCTAGGGTGAAAGAGATTGAGTTCTTTTGTGTTGTATATTAAGAAAAAGCACCCAAATGCTTTTTGCATTCATTTGAGTGAGAGACTACACCAAGGATGTTTACAAGCACAAACAAGCTTTAACTCCACCTTTTGAATGCATTTACGCATTTTAACAGCTCTTACAACTAGGGTGAAAGAGATTGAGTTCTTTTGTGTTGTATATTAAGAGAAATCACCCAAATGGTTTGTTTGCATTCATTTGAGTGAGAAACTACACCAAGGAAGTTTACAAGTACAAACAAGTTTCAACTCAAGCTTTTGAATGCATTTACGCGTTTTAACAGCTCTTACGACTTGGCGAAAAGAGATTGAGTTCTTTTGTGTTGTATATTAAGAAAAAGCTCGCAAATGCTTTGTTTACATTCATTTCAGTGTGAAACTACCCCAAGGATGTTTACAACTACAAACAAGCTTGAACTCAAGCTTTTGAATGCATTTAAGCGTTTTAAAAGCTCATTCGACAAGGGTGAACGAGATTGAGTTCTTTTGTGTTGTATTTTAAGAGAACGCACCCAAATGCTTTGTTTGCATTCATTTGAGTGAGAAACTTAACCAAGGATGTTTACAAGTACAATCAAGCTTCAACTCAAGCTTTTGAAAGCATTTACGCGTATTAAAACCTCATACGACTAGGGTGAAAGAGATTGAGGTCTTTTGTGTTGTATATTAAGAGAAAGCACCCAAATGCTTTCTTTGCATTAATTTGAGTGAAAAACTACACCAAGGATGTTTACAAGTACAAACAAGCTTTAACTCCACCTTTTGAATGCATTTACGCGTTTTAACAGCTCTTACATCTAGGGTGAAAGAGATTGAGTTCTTTTGTGTTGCATATTAAGAGAAGGCACCCAAATGCTTTGTTTGCATTCATTTGAGGAGAAACTACACCAAGGATGTTTACAAGTACAAACAAGCTTTAACTCCACCTTTTGAATGCATTTACGCGTTTTAACAGCTCCTACATCTAGGGTGAAAGAGTTTGATTTCTTTTGTGTTGTATTTTCAGAGAAAGCACCCAAAAGCTTTGTTTGCATTCATTGGAGTGAGAAACAAACCAAGGATGTTTACAAGTACAAACAACTTCAACTCAAAATTTTGAATGTATTCACAAACAGGTCAAGAGCTGTTTTGAACTTAATGCTTGTTTGGTATAAATATAAAACACAAAAGACCTCAAATCTCATTCACCCGACTCGTATGAGTTGTTAAAAGTCGTAAATGCAATCAAAAGCTTGAGTTGAAGCTTGTTTGAACTTGTAAACATCCTTGGTGTAGTTTCTCTTTCCAATGAATGAAAACAAAGCTTTTGGGTGCTTTCTCTGAAAATACAACACAAAAGAACTCAATCTCTTTCACCCTAGTCG
Source organism: Tetragonia tetragonoides (assembly GCA_038025085.1). Classification (NCBI taxonomy): domain Eukaryota; kingdom Viridiplantae; phylum Streptophyta; class Magnoliopsida; order Caryophyllales; family Aizoaceae; genus Tetragonia; species Tetragonia tetragonoides. The sequence continues at coordinate 23,644,637 of CM076154.1, forward strand.
TATGAGGTTTTAAAACGCGTATATGCATTCAAAAGCTTAAGTTGAAGCTTGTTGGTAGTTGTAAACATCTTTGATGTAGTTTCTCACTCAAATGAATGCAAAGAAAACATTTGGGTGCGTTCAATTAATATACAACACAAAAGAACTCAATCTCTTTCACCCTTGTTGTATGAGCTTTTAAAACGCTTAAATGCATATAAAAGCTTGAGTTCAAGGTTGTTTGTAGTTGTAAACATCCTTGGGGTAGTTTCACACTCAAATGAATGCAAACAAAGCATTTGGGTGCTTTCTCTTAAGCTTGAGTTGAAGCTTGTTTGTACTTGTAAACACAAAAGAGATTGAGTTTCTCACTCCAATGAATGCAAACAAAGCTTTTGGATGCTTTCTCTCAATAGATAACAGAAAAGAACTCAAGCTTTTTCACCCTAGTCATATGAGCTTTTAAAACGCGTAAATGCATTCAAAAGCTTAAGTTGAAACTTGTTTGTACTTGTAAACATCCTTGGTGTAGTTTCTCACTCAAATGAATGCAAACAAAGCATTTGTGTGATTTCTCTTAATATACAACACAAAAGAACTCAATCTCTTTCACCCTAGTTGTAAGAGCTGTTAAAATGCGTAAATGCATTCAAAAGGTGGAGTTAAAGCTTGTTTGTGCTTGTAAACGTCCGTGGTGTAGTTTCTCACTCAAATGAATGCAAACAAAGCATTGGGGTGCTTTCTCTTAATATACAACACAAAAGAACTCAATCTCTTTCACCCTAGATGTAAGAGCTGTTAAAACGCGTAAATGCATTCAAAAGGTGGAGTTAAAGCTTGCTTGTATTTGTAAACATCCTAGGTGAGGTTTCAAACTCAAATGTATCCTAACAAAGTATTTGGATGCTTTCTCTTAATGTACAACACAAAAGAACTCTAATCTCTTTCACCCTACTCGTATGAGCTTTTAAAACGCGTAAATGCATTCAAAAGCTTGTTTGTAAATGCATACAATTTCAGTGAGAAACTAAACCAAGGATGTTTACAAGCACAAACAACCTTTAACTCCACCTTTTGAATGCATTTACGCATTTTAAAACGCGTAAATGCTTTCAAAAGGTGGTGTTAAAGCTTGTTGGTACTTGTAAACATCCTTGGTGTAGTTTCTCAGTCAAATGAATGCAAACAAAGCAATTGGGTGCTTTCTCTTAATATACAACACAAAAGACCTCAATCTCTTTCACCCTAGTCATATGAGCTTTTAAAACGCGTAAATACATTCAAAAGCTTGAGTTGAAGTTTGTTTGTACTTGTAAACATCCTTGGTGTAGTTTCTGACTCCAATGAATGCAAACAAACCTTTTGGGTGCTTTCTCTGAAAATACAACACAAAAGAACTCAATCTCTTTCACCCTAGTCGTATGAGGTTTTAAAACGCGTATATGCATTCAAAAGGTGGAGTTAAAGCTTGTTTGTACTTGTAAACATCCTTGGTGTAGTTTCTCACTCAACTGAATGCAAACAAAGCATTTGGGTGCTTTCTCTTAATATACAACACAAAAGACCTCAATCACTTTCACCCTAGTCATATGAGCTTTTAAAACGCGTAAATACATTCAAAAGCTTGAGTTGAAGCTTGTTTGTTTTTGTAAACATCCTTGGTGTAGTTTCTCAACCCAAAAGAACCCAAATGAGAATGTTGCTTGCATTCATTGGAGTGAGAAACTACACCAAGGATGTTTACAAGTACAAACAAGCTTTAACTCCACCTTTTGAATGCATATACGCGTTTGAAAACCTCATACGACTAGGGTGAAAGAGATTGAGTTCTTTTGTGTTGTATTTTCGGAGAAAGCACCCAAAAGCTTTGTTTGCATTCATTGGAGTGAGAAACTACACCAAGGATGTTTACAAGTACAAACAAGCTTCAACTCAAGCTTTTGAATGTATTAACGCGTTTTAAAAGCTCATATGACTAGGGTGAAAGAGATTGAGGTCTTTTGTGTTGTATATTAAGAGAAAGCACCCAAATGCTTTGTTTGCATTCATTTGAGTGAGAAACTACACCAAGGATATTTACAAGTATAAACAAGCTTTAACTCCACCTTTTGAATGCATATACGCGTTTGAAAACCTCATACTACTAGGGTGAAAGAGATTGAGTTCTTTTGTGTTGTATTTTCGGAGAAAGCACCCAAAAGCTTTGTTTGCATTCATTGGAGTGAGAAACTACACCAAGGATGTTTACAAGTACAAACAAGCTTCAACTCAAGCTTTTGAATGTATTAACGCGTTTTAAAAGCTCATATGACTAGGGTGAAAGAGATTGAGGTCTTTTGTGTTGTATATTAAGAGAAAGCACCCAAATGCTTTGTTTGCATTCATTTGAGTGAGAAACTACACCAACGATGTTTACAAGTACAAACAAGCTTCAACTCAAAATTTTGAAAAGCTTTGTTTGCATTCATTTGAGTGAGAAACTACACCAAGGATATTTACAAGTAAAAACAAGCTTCAACTCAAAATTTTGAACGTATTCACAATCATATGAATGCAAATAAAGCATTGGGTGCTTTCTCTTAATAAACAACACAAAAGACCTCAATCTCTTTCACCCTAGTCGTATGAGGTTTTAAAACGCGTAAATGCTTTCAAAAGCTTGAGTTGAAGCTTGTTTGTACTTGTAAACATCCTTGGTGTAGTTTCTCCCTCAAATGAATGTAAACAAAGCATTTGGGTGCTTTCGCTTAATATACAACACAAAGGAACTCAATCTCTTTCACCCTAGATGTAAGAGCTGTTAAAACGCGTAAATGCATTCAAAAGGTGGAGTTAAAGCTTGTTTGTACTTGTAAACATCCTTGGTGTAGTATCTCACTCAAATGAATGCAAACTACTTTCATCGAGTTGTATTTTCTCACTCAAATGAATGCAAACAAAGTTATACAAAGTTGTAGTTTATCAAGTTTTGAATGCATCAAAACGAAAGCACCCAAAAGCTTTGTTTGCATTCATTGGATTGAGAAACTACACCAAGAATGTTTACAAGTACCAACAAGCTTCAACTTAAGCTTTTGAATGCATATACGCGTTTCAAACAGTTTCTTAATTTTGTTTGCATTCACCTTTTGAATTTACAAGTACAAACAATCAAATGAATGCAAACAAAGCATTTGCGAGCTTTTTCTTAATATACAACACAAAAGAACTCAATCTCTTTTCGCCTAGTCGTAAGAGCTGTTAAAACGCGTAAATGCATTCAAAAGGTGGAGTTAAAGCTTGTTTGTACTTGTAAACACCCTTGGTGTAGTTTCTCACTCAAATGAATGCAAACAAAGCATTTGGGTGCTTTCTCTTAATATACAACACAAAAGAACTCAATCTCTTTCACCCTAGTCGTAAGATCTGTTAAAACGCGTAAATGCATTCAAAAGGTGGAGTTAAAGCTTGTTTGTACTAGTAAACATCATTGGTGCAGTTTCTCACTCAAATGAATGCAAACAAAGCATTTGGGTGCTTTCTCTTAAAATACAACACAAAAGAACTCAATCTCTTTCAGCCTAGATGTAAGAGCTGTTAAAACGCGTAAATGCATTCATTTTGGTTCTCACTAGAGGTTATAAAACGAGTAAATGCACCCAAACCCTAGTCATATGAGCTTTTAAAACGCGTAAATGCATTCCAAAAAGTGGAGTTAAAGCTTGTTTGTACTTGTAAACATCCTTGGTGTAGTTTCTTACTCGTATGAGCTTTTAAAACGCGTAAATGCATTCAAAAGCTTGAGTTGAAGCTTGTTTGTACTTAGAAACATTCTTGGTGTAGTTTCTCACTGAAATGAATGCAAACAAAGCTTTTGGTTGCTTTCTCTTAAAATGCAACACAATTAGAACTCAATCTTTTTCACCCTAGTCATATGAGCTTTTAAAACGCGTAAATACATTCAAAAGCTTGAGTTGAAGCTTGTTTGTAATTGTAAACATCTTTGGTGTAGTTTCTCACTCAAATGAATGCAAAGAAAACATTTGGGTGCGTTCTCCTAATATATACAACACAAAACAACTCAATCTCTTTCACCCTTGTCGTATGAGCTTTTAAAACGCTTAAATGCATTCAACAGCTTGAGTTGAAGCTTGTTTGTACTTGTAAACATCCTTGGGGTAGTTTCACACTCAAATGAATGTAAACAAAGCATTTGCGAGCTTTTTCTTAATATACAACACAAAAGAACTCAATCTCTTTTCGCCTAGTCGTAAGAGCTGTTAAAACGCGTAAATGCATTCAAAAGCTTGAGTTGAAACTTGTTTGTACTTGTAAACATCCTTGGTGTAGTTTCTCACTCAAATGAATGCAAACAAACCATTTGGGTAATTTCTCTTAATATACAACACGAAAGAACTCAATCTCTTTCACCCTAGTCGTATGAGGTTTTAAAACGCGTAAATGTATTCAAAAGCTTGAGTTGAAACTTGTTTGTACTTGTAAACATCCTTGGTGTAGTTTCACACTCAAATGAATGCAAACCAAAAGAACCAAAAGCTTTGTTTGCATTCATTTGAGTGAGAAACTTAACCAAGGACGTTTACAAGTACAAGCAAGCTTCAACTCAAGCTTTTGAAAGCATTTACGCGTTTTAAAACCTCATACGACTAGGGTGAAAGAGATTGAGGTCTTTTGTGTTGTATTTTAAGAGAAAGCACCCAAATGCTTTATTTGCATTCATTTGATTGTGAATACATTCAAAATTTTGAGTTGAAGCTTGTTTGTACTTGTAAACATTCTTGGTGTAGTTTCTCACTCCAATGAATGCAAACAAAACTTTTGGGTGCTTTCTCTGAAATTACAACACAAAAGAACTCAATATCTTTCATCCTAGTCGTATGAGGTTTTAAAACGCGTAAATGCATTCAAAGGTGGAGTTAAAGCTTGTTTGTACTTGTAAAATCATTGGTGTAGTTTCTCACTCAAATGAATGCAAACAAAGCATTTGTGTGATTTCTCTTAATATACAACACAAAAGAACTCAATCTCTTTCACCCTAGTCGTATGAGGTTTTAAAACACGTATATGCATTCAAAAGGTGGAGTTAAAGCTTGTTTGTACTTGTAAACATCCTTGGTGTAGTTTCTCACTGAAATGAATGCAAACAAAGCATTTGGGTGCTTTCTCTTAATATACAACACAAAAGACCTCAATCTCTTTCACCCTTGTCATATGAGGTTTTAAAACGCGTAAATGCTTTCAAAACCTTGAGTTGAAGCTTGTTTGTACTTGTAAACATCCTTGGTGTAGTTTCTCCCTCAAATGAATGCAAACAAAGCATTTGGGTGCTTTCTCTTAATATATAACAAAAAAGAACTCAATCTCTTTCACCCTACTCGTATTCATTTGTTTACATTCATTTGAGTGGGAAACTACCCCAAGGATGTTTACAACTAGAAACATGCTTGAACTCAAGCTTTTGAATGCATTTAAGCGTTTTAAAAGCTCATACGACAAGGGTGAAAGAGATTGAGTTCTTCTGTGTTGTATATTACGAGAACGCACCCAAATGTTTTCTTTGCATTCATTTGAGTGAGAAACTACACCATAGATGTTTACAAGTACCAACAAGCTTCAACATAAGCTTTTGAATGCATATACGCGTTTTAAAACCTCATACGACTAGGGTGAAAGAGAGTGAGTTCTTTTGTGTTGTATATTTATACCAAACAAACATTAAGTTCAAAACAGCTCTTGACCTTTTCTAAAACTCGAATGTAAATTCATTCAAAACACGTATATGCATTCAAAAGCTTAAGTTGAAGCTTGTTGGTACTTGTAAACATCTATGGTTTAGTTTCTCACTCAAATGAATGCAAAGAAAACATTTGGGTGCGTTCTCGTAATATACAACACAGAAGAACTCAATCTCTTTCACCCTAATCGTAAGAGCTGTTAAAACGCGTAAATGTATTCAAAAGCTTGAGTTGAAGCTTGTTTGTACTTGTAAACAATCTTGCTGTAGTTTCTCACTGAAATGAATGCAAATAAAGCATTTGGGTGCTTTTTCTTAATATACAACATAAAAGACCTCAATCTGTTTCACCCTAGTCGTATGAGGTTTTAAAATGGGTAAATGCTTTCATAAGCTTGAGTTGAAGCTTGTTTGTACTTGTAAACATCCTTGGTGTAGTTTCTCCCTCATATGAATGCAAACAAACCATTTGGGTGCTTTCTCTTAATATACAACACAAAAGAACTCAATCTCTTTCACCCTAGATGTAAGAGCTGTTAAAACGCGTAAATGCATTCAAATGGTGGAGTTAAAGCTTGTTTGTACTTGTAAACATCCTTGGTGTAGTTTCTCAGTCAAATGAATGCAAACAAAGCATTTGGGTGCTTTCTCTTAATATACAACACAAAAGACCTCAATCTCTTTCACCCTAGTCATATGAGCTTTTAAAACGCGTAAATACATTCAAAAGCTTGAGTTTAAGCTTGTTTGTACTTGTAAACATCCTTGGTGTAGATTCTCACTTCAATGAATGCAAACAAAGCTTTTGGGTGCTTTCTCTGAAAATACAACACAAAAGAACTCAATCTCTTTCACCCTAGTCGTATGAGGTTTTAAAACGCGTATATGCATTCAAAAGGTGGAGTTAAAGCTTGTTTATACTTGTAAATATCCTTGGTGTAGTTTCTCACTCAAATGAATGCAAACAAAGCATTTGGGTGCTTTCTCTTAATATACAACACAAAAGACCTCATTCTCTTTCACCCTAGTCATATGAGCTCTTAAAACGCGTAAATACATTCAAAAGCTTGAGTTAAAGCTTGTTTGTACCTTTAAACATCCTTGGTGTAGTTTCTCACTCGAATGAATGCAAACAAAGCTTTTGGGTGCTTTCTCTTAATTTTCAACACAAAAGAACTCAATCTCTTTCACCCTAGTCGTATGAGGTTTTAAAACGCGTAAATGCATTCAAAAGCTTGAGTTGAAGCTTGTTTGTACTTGTAAACATCCTTGGTTAAGTTTCTCACTCAAATGAATGCAAACAAAGCATTTGGGTGCGTTCTCTTAAAATACAACACAAAAGAACTCAATCTCTTTCACCCTTGTCGTATGAGCTTTTAAAACGCTTAAATGCATTCAAAAGCTTGTGTTCCAGCTTGTTTGTAGTTGTAAACATCCTTGGGGTAGTTTCACACTCAAATGAATGTAAACACAGCATTTGCGAGCTTTTTCTTTATATACAACACAAAAGAACTCAATATCTTTTCCCCTAGTCGTAAGAGCTGTTAAAACGCGTAAATGCATTCAAAAGCTTGAGTTGAAACTTGTTTGTACTTGTAAACATCCTTGGTGTAGTTTCTCACTCAAATTAATGCAAACAAACCATTTGGGTGATTTCTCTTAATATACAACATAAAAGAACTCAATTTCTTTCACCCAGATGCATTTGTATTCATTTACGCGTAAAGGGCGATATGAATTTCTCATAATTTTTGTAAATACAAGTACTTGTGTTATACGCGTAAATGCAAATAAAGCATTTGGGTGCTTTCTCTTAATATACAACACAAAAGACCTCAATCTCTTTCACCCTAGTCGTATGAGGTTTTAAAACGCGTAAATGCTTTCAAAAGCTTGAGTTGAAGCTTGTTTGTACTTGTAAACATCCTTCGTGTAATTTCTCCCTCAAATGAATGCAAACAAAGCATTTGGGTGCTTTCTCTTAACATACAACACAAAAGAACTCAATCTCTTTCACCCTAGATGTAAGAGCTGTTAAAACGCGTAAATGCATTCAAAAGGTGGAGTTAAAGCTTGTTTGTACTTGTAAACATCATTGGTGTAGTTTCTCACTCAAATGAATGCAAACAAAGCATTTGGGTGCTTTCTATTAATATACAACACAAAAGACCTCAAGTTCTTTCACCCTAATCGTAAGAGCTGTTAAAATGTGTAAATACATTCAAAAGCTTGAGTTGAAGCTTGTTTGTACTTGTAAACATCCTTGGTTAAGTTTCTCACTCCAGTGAATGCAAACAAAGTATTTGGGTGCTCTCTTTTAATATACAACACATAAGAACTCAATTTTTATCACCCTAGTCATATGAGCTTTTAAAACGCGTAAATGCATTCAAAAGGTGGAGTTAAAGCTTGTTTGTACTTGTAAACATCCTTGGTGTAGTTTCTCACTCAAATGAATGCAAACAAAGCATTTGCATGCTTTCTCTTAATATACAACACAAAAGACCTCAATCTCTTTCACACTAGTCATATGAGCTTTTAAAACGCGTAAATACATTCAAAAGCTTGAATTGAAGCGTGTTTGTACTTGCAAACATCCTTGGTGTAGTTTCTCACTCAAATGAATGCATACAAAGCAACCAAAAGCTTTGTTTGCATTCATTTGAGTGAGAAACTTAACCAAGGATGTTTACAAGTACAAACAAGCTTCAACTCAAGCTTTTGAATGCATTTACGCGTTTTAACAGCTCTTACGATTAGGGTGAAAGAGATTGAGGTCTTTTGTGTTGTATATTAAGAGAAAGCACCCAAATGCTTTGTTTGCATTCATTTGAGTGAGAAACTACACCAAGGATGTTTACAAGTACAAACAAGCTTTAACTCAACCTTTTGAATGCATTTTCGATTTTTAACAGCTCTTACAACTAGGGTGAAAGAGATTGAGTTCTTTTGTGTTGTATATTAAAGGAAATCACACAAATGCCTTGTTTGCATTCATTTGAGTGAGAAACTACACCAAGAATGTTTACAAGTACCAACAAGCTTCAACTCAAGCTTTTGAAAGCAGCCAAATGTTTACGCGTTTTAAAACCTCATACGACTATGGTAAAAGAGATTGAGGTCTTTTGTGTTGTATATTAAGAGAAAGCAGCCAAATGCTTTATTTACATTCATTTGATTGTGAATACATTGAAAATTTTGAGTTGAAGCTTGTTTGTACATGTAAACATCCTTGGTGCAGTTTCTCACTCCAATGAATGCAAACAAAGCTTTTGGGTGCTTTCTCTGAAAATACAACACAAAAGAACTCAATCTCTTTCACCCTAGTCGTATGAGGTTTTAAAACGCGTATATGCATTCAAAAGGTGGAGTTAAAGCTTGTTTGTACTTGTAAACATCTTTGGTGTAGTTTCTCACTCAAATGAATGCAAACAAACCATTTGGGTGATTTCACTTAATATACAACACAAAAGACCTCAATCTCTTTCACCCTAGTCATATGAGCTTTTAAAACGCGTAAATGCATTCAAAAGCTTGAGTTGAAGCTTGTTTGTACTTGTAAACATCCTTGGTTAAGTTTCTCTCTCAAATGAATGCAAACAAAGCATTTGGGTGCGTTCCCTTAAAATACAACACAAAAGAACTCAATCTCTTTCACCCTTGTCGTATGAGCTTTTAAAACGCTAAAATGCATTCAAAAGCTTGTGTTCAAGCTTGTTTGTAGTTGTAAACATCCTTGGGGTAGTTTCACACTCAATATAAATGTAAACACAGCATTTGCGAGCTTTTTCTTTATATACAACACAAAAGAACTCAATCTCTTTTCCCCTAGTCGTAAGAGCTGTTAAAACGCGTAAATGCATACAAAAGCTTGAGTTGAAACTCGTTTGTACTTGTAAACATCCTTGGTGTAGTTTCTCACTCAAATGAATGCAAACAAACCATTTGGGTGATTTCTCTTAATATACAACACAAAAGAACTCAATTTCTTTTACCCTAGTTGTAAGAGCTGTTAAAATGCGTAAATGCATTCAAAAGGTGGAGTTAAAGCTTTTTTGTGCTTGTAAACATCCTTGGTGTAGTTTCTCACTCAAATGAATGCAAACAAAGAATTTGGGTGCTTTCTCTTAATATACAACACAAAAGAACTCAATCTCTTTCACCCTAGTTGTAAGAGCTGTTAAAATGTGTAAATGCATTCAAAAGGTGGAGTTGAAGCTTGTTTGTACTTGTAAACATCCTTGGTGTAGTTTCTCACTCAAATGAATGCAAACAAAGCATTTTGGTGCTTTCTCTTAATATACAACACAAAAGAACTCAAACTCTTTCACCCAGATGCATTTGCATTCATTTACGCGTAAAGGGCCATATGAATTTCTCATAATTTTTGTAAATACAAGTACTTGTGTTGTACGCGCAAATGAAAATAAAGCATTTGGGTGCTTTCTCTTAATATACAACACAAAAGACCTCAATCTCTTTCACCCTAGTCGTATGAGGTTTTAAAACGCGTAAATGCTTTCAAAAGCTTGAGTTGAAGCTTGTTTGTACTTGTAAACATCCTTCGTGTAATTTCTCCCTCAAATGAATGCAAACAAAGCATTTGGGTGCTTTCTCTTAATATACAACACAAAAGAACTCAATCTCTTTCACCCTAGATGTAAGAGCTGTTAAAACGCGTAAATGCATTCAAAAGGTGGAGTTAAAGCTTGTTTGTGCTTGTAAACATCCTTGGTGTAGTTTCTCACTCAAATGAATGCAAACAAAGCATTTGGGTGCTTTCTCTTAATATACAACACAAAAGACCTCAAGCTCTTTCACCCTAATCGTAAGAGCTGTTAGAAACTCGTAAATACATTCAAAAGCTTGAGTTGAAGCTTGTTTGTACTTGTAAACATCCTTGGTTAAGTTTCTCACTCCAGTGAATGCAAACAAAGTATTTGGGTGCTCTCTTTTAATATACAACACATAAGAACTCAATTTTTATCACCCTAGTCATATGAGCTTTTAAAACGCGTAAATGCATTCAAAAGGTGGAGTTAAAGTTTGTTTATACTTGTAAACATCCTTGGTGTAGTTTCCCAGTCAAATCAATGCAAACAAAGCATTTGTGTGATTTCTCTTAATATACAACACAAAAGAACTCAATCGCTTTCAGCCTAGTTGTAAGAGCTGTTAAAATGCGTAAATACATTCAAAATTGAGTACAAATGTATAATGCTTTATTTAAAACGCGTAAATGCATATGAATGCAAGTTCTCTTTTCTGTTTGTACTTGTAAACATCCTTGTAAACATCCTAGGTGTAGTTCCACACTCAAATGAATGCAAACAAAGTATCTGGATGCTTTCTTAATATACAACACAAAAGAACTCAAATCTCTTTCACCCTACTCGTATGAGCTTTCAAAACGCGTAAATGCATTCAAAAGCTAGAGTTGTAGCTTGTTTGTACTTTAATACATTCTAGGTGTAGATTCATACTAAAATGAATGCAAACAAAACATTGTGGTGCTTTCTCTTAATATAAAACACAAAAGAACTCAATCTCTATCACCCTAGTTGTAAGAGCTGTTAAAACGCGTAAATGCATTCAAAAGCTTGAGTATTTTAGGATAAACAATCCTAGGTGTAGGTGACATAGAGGGGGAAAAAAGAGATTTGAGTTCTTTTGTGTTGTATATTAAGCTTTCTCTTTTAAGAGATTGAGTTCTTTTGTGTTGTATTTTTTGAGAATGCACCCAAAAGCTTTGTTTGCATTCATTTAAGGGAGAAACTACCCCAAGGATGTTTACAACTACAAACAAGCTTGAACTCAAGACTCAATCTTTTTCACCCTAGTCATATGAGATTTTAAAACGCGTAAATGAATTCAAAAGCTTCAGTTAAAGCTTGTTTGTACTTGTAAACATCCTTGGTGTAGTTTCTCACTCAAATGAATGCAAACAAAGCATTTGGGTGCTTTCTCTTAATATACAACACAAAAGAACTCAATCTCGTGCACCCTAGATGTAAAAGCTGTTAAAACGCGTAAATGCATTTAAAAGCTTAAGTTGAAGCTTGTTTGTACTTGTTAACATCCTTGGTGTAGTTTCTCACTCCAATGAATGCAAACAAAGCTTTTGGGTGCTTTCTCTGAAAATACAACACAAAAGAACCCAAATGAGAATGTCGCTTGCATTCATTAGAGTGAGAAACTACACCAAGGATGTTTACAAGTACAAACAAGCTTTAACTCCACCTTTTGAATGCATATACGCGTTTTAAAACCTCATACGACTATGGTGAAAGAGATTGAGTTCTTTTGTGTAGTATTTTAAGAGAAAGCAAGCAAAAGCTTTGTTTTCATTCAATTCAGTGAGAATTTACAAGTATAAACAAGCTTCAACTCAAAATTTTTAATGTATTTACGCATTTTAACAGCTCTTACAACTAGGGTGAAAGAGATTGAGTTCTTTTGTGTTGTATATTAAGAGAAATCACACAAATGCTTTGTTTGCATTCATTTGAGTGAGAAACTACACCAAGAATGTTTACAAGTACAAACAAGCTTCAATTCAATCTCTTGAAAGCATTTACGCGTTTTAAAACCTCATACGACTAGGGCGAAGAAGATTGAGTTCTTTAGTGTGATTTCTCTCAATATACAAGTACAAAATTATCTAGATTTACTCTTTTTTGTTTTATACAAACACACAGCACCCAAGTGCTTTGTTTGCAAGTACAAACAAGCTTAAACAATGTGAAACAACACAAAGGATGTTTACAAGTACAAACAAGCTTAAACTCAAACTTTTGAATGCATTTACGCGTTTTGAATGCAATTACGCGTTTTAACAGCTCTTACGACTAGGGTGAAAGAGATTGAGTTCTTTTGTGTTGTATATTAAGAGAAAGCACCCAGATGCTTTGTTTGCATTCGTTTGAGTGAGAAACTATACCAAGGATGTTTACAAGTACAAACAAGCGTCAACTCAAGCTTTTGAATGTATTTACGCGTTTTAACAGCTCTTACGATTAGGGTGAAAGAGATTGAGGTCTTTTGTGTTGTATATTAAGAGAAAGCACCTAAATGCTTTGTTTGCATTCATTTGAGTGAAAAACTTAACCAAGGATGTTTACAAGTACAAACAAGCTTCAGCTCAAGCTTTTGAATGCATTTACGCGTTTTAAAAGCTCATACGACTAGGGTGAAAGAGATTGAGTTCTTTTGTGTTGTATATTAAGAGAAAGCCCCCAAATGCTTTGTTTCCATTCATTGGAGTGAGAAACTACACCAAGGATGTTTACAAGTACAAATAAGCTTCAACTCAAAATTTTGAATGTATTCACAATCAAATGAATGCAAATAAAGCATTTGTGTGCTTTCTCTTAATATACAACAGAAAAGAACTCAGTCTCTTTCACCCTAGTCGTAAGAGCTGTTAAAACGCGTAAATACATTCAAAAGCTTGAGTTGAAGCTTGTTTGTACTTGTAAACATTCTTGGTGTAGTTTCTCACTCCAATGAGATTGAGTTCTTTTGTGTTGTATATAAAGAAAACAAGCTTCAACTCAAGCTTTTGAATGTATTTACGCGTTTTAACAGCTCTTATGATTAGGGTGAAAGAGATTGAGGTCTTTTGTGTTGTATATTAAGAGAAAGCACCCAAATGCTTTGTTTGCATTCATTTGAGTGAGAAACTACACCAAGGATGTTTACAAGTACAAACAAGCTTTAACTCCCCCTTTTGAATGCATTTACGCGTTTTAACAGCTCTTACATCTAGGGTGAAAGAGATTGAGTTCTTTTGTGTTGTATATAAAGAAAAAGCACCCAAATGCTTTGTTTGCATTCATTTGAGTGAGAAACTACACCAAGGATGTTTACTAGTACAAACAAGCTTCAACTCAAGCTTTTGAATGCATTTACGCGTTTTAAAAGCTCATATGACTAGGGTGAAAAAGATTGAGTTCTTTTGTGTTGTATATTAAGAGAAAGCACCCAAATGCTTTGTTTGCATTCATTTGAGTGAGAAACTACACCAAGGATGTTTACAAGTACAAAGAAGCTTTAACTCCACCTTTTGAATGTATTTTCGCGTTTTAACAGCTCTTACATCTAGGGTGAAAGAGATTGAGTTCTTTTGTGTTGTATATTAAGAGAAAGCACCCAAATGCTTTGTTTGCATTCATTTGAGTGAGAAACTACACCAAGAATGTTTACAAGTACAAACAAGCTTTAACTCCACCTTTTGAATGCATTTACGCGTTTTAACAGCTCTTACATCTAGGGTGAAAGAGATTGAGTTCTTTTGTGTTGTATATTAAGAGAAAGCACCCAAATGCTTTGTTTGCATTCATTTGAGGGAGAAACAACACCATGGATGTTTACAAGTACAAACAAGCTTTAACTCAACCTTTTGAATGCATTTACGCATTTTAAAAGCTCATATGACTATCGTGAAAAAGATTGAGTTCTTTTGTGTTGTATATTATGAGAAATCACAAAAATGCTTTGTTTTCATTCATTTGAGTGAGAAACTACACCAAGGATGTTTACTAGTACAAACAAGGTTTAACTCAATGCAAACAATGCATTTACGCGTTTTAAAAGCTCATATGACTAGGGTGAAAAAGATTGAGTTCTGTTGTGTTGTATTTTAAGAGAAAGCAACCAAAAGCTTTGTTTGCATTCATTTCAGTGAGAAACTACACCAAGAATGTTTACAAGTACAAACAAGCTTAAACTCAAGCTTTTGAATGGATTTACGCGTTTTAAAAGCTCATATGACTAGGGTGAAAGAGATTAAGGTCTTTTTTGTTGTATATTAAGAGAAAGCACCCAAATGCTTTGTTTGCAGTCATTTGAGTGAGAAACTACACCAAGGATGTTTACAAGTACCAACAAGCTTCAACTTAAGCTTTTGAATGCATATACGCGTTTTAAAACCTCATGCGACTAGGGTGAAAGAGATTGAGTTCTTTTGTGTTGGATTTTCAGAGAAAGCACCCAAATGCTTTGTTTGCATTCATTTGAGTGAGAAACTACACCAAGAATGTTTACAAGTACAAACAAGCTTCAACTCAAGCTTTTGCATGCATTTACGCGTTTTAAAAGCTCATATGACTAGGGTGAAAAAGATTGAGTTTTTTTGTGTTGTATTTTAAGAGAAAGCAAACAATAGCTTTGTTTGCATTCAATTCAGTGAGAAACTACACCAAGAATGTTTACAAGTACAAACAAGCTTCAACTCAAGCTTTTGAATGCATTTACGCGTTTTAAAAGCTCATATGACTAGGGTGAAAAAGATTGAGTTCTTTTGTGTTGTATATTAAGAGAAAGCACCCAAATGCTTTGTTTGCATTCATTTGAGTGAGAAACTACACCAAGGATGTTTACAAGTACAAAGAAGCTTTAACTCCACCTTTTGAATGTATTTTCGCGTTTTAACAGCTCTTACATCTAGGGTGAAAGAGATTGAGTTCTTTTGTGTTGTATATTAAGAGAAAGCACCCAAATGCTTTGTTTGCATTCATTTGAGTGAGAAACTACACCAAGAATGTTTACAAGTACAAACAAGCTTTAACTCCACCTTTTGAATGCATTTACGCGTTTTAACAGCTCTTACATCTAGGGTGAAAGAGATTGAGTTCTTTTGTGTTGTATATTAAGAGAAAGCACCCAAATGCTTTGTTTGCATTCATTTGAGGGAGAAACAACACCATGGATGTTTACAAGTACAAACAAGCTTTAACTCAACCTTTTGAATGCATTTACGCATTTTAAAAGCTCATATGACTATCGTGAAAAAGATTGAGTTCTTTTGTGTTGTATTTTAAGAGAAAGCAACCAAAAGCTTTGTTTTCGTTCAATTCAGTGAGAAACTACACCAAGAATGTTTACAAGTACAAACAAGCTTCAATTCAAGCTTTTGAATGCATTTACGCGTTTTAAAAGCTCATATCATTAGGGTGAAAAAGTTGAGTTCTTTTGTGTTGTATTTTAAGAGAAAGCAACCAAAAGCTTTGTTTGCATTCATTTCAGTGTGAAACTACACCAAGAATATTTACAAGTACGAACAAGCTTTAACTCCACCTTTTGAATGCATTTACGCGTTTTAACAGCTCTTACATCTAGGGTGAAAAGAGATTGAGGTCTTTTGTGTTGTATATTAAGAGAAATCACACAAATGCTTTGTTTGCATTCATTTGAGTTGAAGCTTGTTTGTACTTGTAAAATTTTGAGTATGAAACTACCCCTAGAATGTTTTAAATGTACAAACATGCTTCAACTCAAGCTTTTGAATGCATTTACGCATTTTTAAAGCTCATACGAGTAGGGTGAAAGAGATTTCAGTTCTTTTGTGTTGTATATTAAGAGAATGCATCCAAATACTTTGTTTGCATTCGTTTGAATGAGAAACTACACCAAAGATGTTTACAAGTACAAACAATTTTTAACTCCACCTTTTGAATGCATTTACGCGTTTTAACAGCTCTTACATCTAGGGTGAAAGAGATTGAGTTCTTTTGTGTTGTATATTAGGAGAAAGCACCCAAATGCTTTGTTTGCATTCATTTGAGTGAGAAAGTACACCAAGGATGTTTTCAAGTACAAACAAGCTTTAACTCCACCTTTTGAATGCATTTACGCGTTTTAACAGCTCTTACATCTAGGGTGAAAGAGATTGAGTTCTTTTGTGTTGTATATTAAGAGAAAGCACCCAAATACTTTGTTTGCATTCATTTCAGTGAGAAACTTAACCAAGGATGTTTACAAGTACAAACAAGCTTCAACTCAAGCTTTTGAATGCATTTACGCGTTTTAAAAGCTCATATGACTAGGGTGAAAGCAACCAAAAGCTTTGTTTGCATTCAATTCAGTGAGAAACTACACCAACAATGTTTACAAGTACAAAGAAGCTTCAACTCAAGCTTTTGAATGCATCTACGCCTTTTAAAAGCTCATATGACTAGGCTGAAAAAGATTGAGGGCTTTTGTGTTGTATATTAAGAGAAAGCACCCAAATCCTTTGTTTGCATTCATTTGAGTGAGAAACTACACCAAGGATGTTTACAAGTACATACAAGCTTTAACTCCACCTTTTGAATGCATTTACGCGTTTTAACAGCTCTTACATCTAGGGTGAAAGAGATTGAGTTCTTTTGTGTTGTATATTAAGAGAAAGCACCCCAAATGCTTTGTTTGCATTGATTTGAGAGAGAAACTACAACAAGGATGTTTACAAGCACAAACAAGCTTTAACTCCACCTTTTGAATGCATTTACGCATTTTAACAGCTCTTACAACTAGGGTGAAAGAGATTGAGTTCTTTTGTGTTGTATAATAAGAGAATGCAAACAAATGCTTTGTTTGCATTCATTTGAGTGTGAAACTACCCCAAGGATGTTTACAACTACAAACGAGCTTGAACTCAAGCTTTTGAATGCATTTAGGCGTTTTGAAAGCTCATACGACAAGGGTGAAAGAGATTGAGTTCTTTTGTGTTTTATTTTAAGAGAACGCACCCAAATGCTTTGTTTGCATTCATTTGAGTGAGAAACTTAACCAAGGATGTTTACAAGTACAAACAAGCTTCAACTCAGGCTTTTGAATGCATTTACGCGTTTTAAAAGCTCATATGACTAGGGTGAAAGAGATTGAGGTCTTTTGTGTAGCATATTAAGAGAAAGCACCCAAATGCTTTGTTTGCATTCATTTGAGTGAGAAACTACACCAAGGATGTTTACAAGTACAAACAAGCTTTAACTCCACCTTTTGAATGCATTTACGTGTTTTTACAGGTCTTACGACTGGGTGAAAGAGATTGAGTTCTTTTGTGTTGTATTTTTAGAGAAAGCACCCAAAAGCTTCCTTTGCATTCATTGGAGTGAGAAACTACACCAAGGATGTTTACAAGTACAAACAAGCTTCAACTCAAAATTTTGAATGTATTCACAATCAAATGAATGCAAATAAAACATTTTTGTGCTTTCTCTTAATATAAAATAGAAAAGAACTCAATCTCTTTCACCCTTGTCGTAAGAGCTGTTAAAACGCGTAAACACATTCAAAAGCTTGAGTTGAAGCTTGTTTGTACTTGTAGACATCCTTGGTGTAGTTTCTCAGTCCAATGAATGCAAATAAAGCTTTTGGGGGCTTTTTCTGAAAATACAACACAAAAGAAGTCAATCTCTTTCACCCTAGTCGTATGAGGTTTTAAAACGCGTATATGCATTCAAAAGCTTAAGTTGAAGCTTGTTGGTACTTGTAAACATCTTTGGTGTAGTTTCTCCCTCAAATGAATGCAATGAAAATATTTGGGTGCGTTCTCTTAATATACAACAGAAAAGAACTCAAGCTTTTTCACCCTAGTCATATGAGCTTTTAAAACGCGTAAATGCTTTCAAAAGCTTGAGTTGAAGCTTGTTTGTACTTGTAAACATCCTTGGGGTAGTGTCTCACTCAAATGAATGCAAACAAAGCATTTGGGTGCTTTCTCTTAATATATAACACAAAAGACCTCAATCTCTTTCACCCTAGATGAACGAGCGGTTAAAACGCGTAAATGCATTCAAAACGCGTAAATGCATTCAAAAGCTTGTTTGTACTTGTAAACAAAGCGTAAATGCATTCAAAAGGTGGAGTTAAAGCTTGTTTGTACTTGTAAACATCTTTGGTGTAGTTTCTCACTCAAATGAATGCAAACAAAGCGTAAATGCATTCAAAAGGTGGAGTTAAAGCTTGTTTGTACTTGTAAACATCCTTGGTGTAGTTTCTCACTCAAATGAATGCAAACAAATCATTTGGGTGCTTTCTCTTAATATACAACACAAAAGACCTCAATCTCTTTCACCCTAATCGTAAGAGGTGTTAAAACGCGTAAATACATTCAAAAGCTTGAGTTCAAGCTTGTTTGTACTTGTAAACATCCTTGGTTAAGTTTCTCACTCAAATGAATGCAAACAAAGCATTTGGGTGCTTTCTCTTAATATACAATACAATAGAACTCAATCACTTTCACCCTAGTCATATGAGCTTTTAAAACGCGTAACTGCATTCAAAAGCTTAAGTTGAAGCTTGTTTGTACTTGTAAACATTCTTGGTGTAGTTTCTCACTGAAATGAATGTAAACAAAGCTTTTGGTTGCTTTCTCTTAAAATACAACACAAAAGAACTCAATCATTTTCACCCTAGTCATATGAGCTTTTAAAACGCGTAAATGCATTCAAAAGCTTGTGTTGAAGCTTGTTTGTACTTGTAAACATTCTTGGTGTAGTTTCTCACTCAAATGAATGCAAACAAAGCATTTGGGTGGTTTCTCTTAATATACAACACAAAAGACCTCAATCTCTTTCACCCTAATCGTAAGAGCTGTTAAAACGCGTAAATGCATTCAAAAGCTTGAGTTGAAAATTGTTTGTGCTTGTAAACATCCTTGGTGTAAGAGCTGTTTAAACGCGTAATATACAACACAAAAGACCTCAATCTCTTTCACCCTAGATGTAAGAGCTGTTAAAACGCGTAAATGCATTCAAAAGGTGGAGTTAAAGCTTGTTTGTACTTGTAAACATCCTTGTTGTAGTTTCTCACTCAAATGAATGCAAACAAAGTATTTGGATGCATTCTCTTAATGTACAACTCAAAAGAACTCAAATCTCTTTCACCCTACTCGTATGAGCTTTAAAAACGCGTAAATGCATTCAAAAGCTTGAGATGAAGCATGTTTGTACATTTAAAACATTCTAGGTGTAGTTTCATGCTCAAAATTTTTCAAGTACAAACAAGCTTCAACTCAAATGAATGCAAACAAAGCATTTGTGTGATTTTTCATAATATACAACACAAAAGACCTCAATCTCTTTCACCCTAGATGTCAGAGCTGTTAAAATGCGTAAATGCATTCAAAAGGTGGAGTTAAAGCTTGTTTGTACTTGTAAACATCCTTGGTGTACTTTCTCACTCAAAAGAATGCAAACAAAGCATTTGGGTGCTTTCTCCTAATATACAACACAAAAGAACTCAATCTCTTTCACCCTAAATGTAAGAGCTGGTAAAACGCGTAAATGCATTCAAAAGGTGGAGTTAAAGCTTGTTTGTACTTGTAAACATCCTTGGTGTAGTGTCTCACTCAAATGAATGCAAACAAACCATTTGGGTCATTTCTCTTAATATTGAACATAAAAGAACTCAATCTCTTTCACCCTAGATGTAAGAGCTGTTAAAACGCATAAATGCATTTAAAAGGTGGAGTTACAGCTTGTTTGTACTTGTAAACATCCTTGGTGTAGTTTCTCACTCAAATGAATGCAAACAAAGCATTTGGGTGCTTTCTCTTAATATACAACACAAAAGACCTCAATCTCTTTCACCCTAATCGTAAGAGCTGTTAAAACGCATAAATACATTCAAAAGCTTGAGTTGAAGCTTGTTTGTACTTGTAAACATCCTTGGTGTAGTGTCTCACTCAAATGAATGCAAACAAACCAGTTGGGTGATTTCTCTTAATATAGAACATAAAAGAACTCAATCTCTTTGACCCTAGATGTAAGAGCTGTTAAAACGCGTAAATACATTCAAAAGCCTGAGTTGAAGCTTGTTTGTACTTGTAAAAATCCTTGGTTATGTTTCTCACTCAAATGAATGAAAACAAACCATTTGTGTGATTTTTCATAATATACAACACAAAAGACCTCAATCTCTTTCATCCTAGATGTCAGAGCTGTTAAAATGCGTAAATGCATTCAAAAGGTGGAGTTAAAGCTTGTTTGTACTTGTAAACATCCTTGGTGTAGTGTCTCACTCAAATGAATGCAAACAAACCATTTGGGTGATTTCTCTTAATATAGAACACAAAAGAACTCAATCTCTTTCACCCTAAATATAAGAACTGTTAAAACGCGTAAATGCATTCAAAAGGTGGAATTAAAGCTTGTTTGTACTTGTAAACATCCTTGGTGTAGTTTCTCACTCAAATGAATGCAAAGAAAACATTTGGTTGCATTCTCTTAATATACAACACAAAAGAACTCAATCTCTTTCACCCTTGTCGTATGAGCTTTTAAAACGCTTAAATGCATTCAAAAGCTTGAGTTCAAGCTTGTTTGTAGTTGTAAACATCCTTGGGGTAGTTTCACACTCAAATGAATGCAAACAAAGCATTTGGGTGCTTTCTCTTAAGCTTGAGTTGAAGCTTGTTTTGTACTTGTAAACACAAAAGAGATTGAGTTTCTCACTCCAATGAATGCAAACAAAGCTTTTGGATGCTTTCTCTTAATATACAACAGAAAAGAACTCAAGCTTTTTCACCCTAGTCATATGAGCTTTTAAAACGCGTAAATGCATTCAAAAGCTTGAGTTGAAGCTTTTTTGTACTTGTAAACATCCCATGTGTAGTTTCTCACTCAAATGAATGCAAACAAAACATTTGTGTGATTTCTCTTAATATACAACACAAAAGAACTCAATCTCTTTCACCCTAGTTGTAAGACCTGTTAAAATGCGTAAGTGCATTCAAAAGGTGGAGTTAAAGCTTGTTTGTGCTTGTAAACATCCTTGGTGTAGTTTCTCCCTCAAATGAATGCAAACAAAGCATTTGGGTGCTTTCTCTTAATATACAACACAAAAGAACTCAATCTCTTTCACCCTAGATGTAAGAGCTGTTAAAACGCGTAAATGCATTCAAAAGGTGGAGTTAAAGCTTGTTTGTACTTGTAAACATCCTTGGTGTAGTTTCTCACTCAAATGAATGCAAATAAAGCTTTTGGGTGCTTTCTCTTAATATACAACACAAAAGACCTCAATCTCTTTCACCCTAATCGTAAGAGCTGTTAAAACGCGTAAATACATTCAAAAGCTTGAGTTGAAGCTTGTTTGTACTTGTAAAAATCCTTGGTTATGTTTCTCACTCAAATGAATGCAAACAAAGCATCTGGGTGCTTTCTCTTAATATACAACACAAAAGAACTCAATATCTTTCACCCTAGTCGTAAGAGCTGTTAAAACGCGTAATTGCATTCAAAACGCGTAAATGCATTCAAAAGCTCTTTCACCCTAGTCGTAAGAGCTGTTCGTACTTGCAAACAAAGTTATTGGATGGTTTCTCCGAAAATACAACACAAAAGAACTCAATCTCTTTCACCCTAGTCGTATGAGGTTTTAAAACGCGTATATGCATTCAAAAGGTGGACTTAAAGCTTGTTTGTACTTGTAGGTGCTTTCTCTGAAAATACAACACAAAAGAACTCAATCTCTTTCAACCTAGTCGTATGAGGTTTTAAAACGCGTATATGCATTCAAAAGCTTAAGTTGAAGCTTGTTGGTACTTGTAAACATCTTTGGTGTAGTTTCTCACTCAAATGAATGCAAAGAAAACATTTGGGTGCGTTCTCTTAATATACAACACAAAAGAACTCAATCTCTTTCACCCTTGTCGTATGAGCTTTTAAAACACTTAAATGCATTCAAAAGCTTGAGTTCAAGCTTGTTTATACTTGTAAACTTCCTTGGTGTAGTTTCTCACTCAAATGAATGCAAAGAAAACATTTGGGTGCGTTCTCTTATATACAACACAAAAGAACTCAATCTTTTTCACCCTAATCATTTGAGCTTTTAAAATGCGTAAATGCATTCAAAAGCTTGAGTTGAAGTTTGTTTGTACTTGTAAACATTCTTGGTGTAGTTTCTCCCTCAAATGAATGCAAACAAAGCATTTGGGTGCTTTCTCTTAATATTTAACACAAAAGACCTCAATCTCTTTCACCCTAGATGTAAGAGTTGTTAAAACGCGTAAATGCATTCAAAAGGTGGAGTTAAAGCTTGTTTGTACTTGTAAACATCCTTGGTGTACTTTCTCACTCAAAAGAATGCAAACAAAGGTTTTGGGTGCTTTCGCCTAATATACAACACAAAAGAACTCAATCTCTTTCACCCTAAATGTAAGAGCTGTTAAAACGCGTAAATGCATTCAAAAGGTGGAGTTAAAGCTTGTTTGTACTTGTAAACATCCTTGGTGTAGTTTCTCACTCAAATGAATGCAAACAAAGCATCTGGGTGCTTTCTCTTAATATACAACACAAAAGAACTCAATCTCTTTCACCCTAGTCGTAAGAGCTGTTAAAACGCGTAATTGCATTCAAAACGCGTAAATGCATTCAAAAGCTCTTTCACCCTAGTCGTAAGAGCTGTTTGTACTTGCAAACAAAGTTATTGGATGGTTTCTTTGAAAATACAACACAAAAGAACTCAATCTCTTTCACCCTAGTCGTATGAGGTTTTAAAACGCGTATATGCATTCAAAAGGTGGAGTTAAAGCTTGTTTGTACTTGTAGGTGCTTTCTCTGAAAATAGAACACAAAAGAACTCAATCTCTTTCAACCTAGTCGTATGAGGTTTTAAAACGCGTATATGCATTCAAAAGCATAAGTTGAAGCTTGTTGGTACTTTTAAACATCTTTGGTGTAGTTTCTCACTCAAATGAATGCAAAGAAAACATTTGGGTGCGTTCTCTTAATATACAACACAAAAGAACTCAATCTCTTTCACCCTAGTTTTAAGAGCTGTTAAAACGCGTAAATACATTCAAAATTTTGAGTTGAAGCTTGTTTGTACTTGTAAACATCCTTGGTGTAGTTTCTCACTCCAATGAATGCAAACAAAGATTTTGGGTGCTTTCTTTGAAAATTCAACACAAAAGAACTCAATCTCTTTCACCCTAGTCGAATGAGGTTTTAAAACGCGTATATGCATTCAAAAGGTGGAGTTAAAGCGTGTTTGTACTTGTAAACATCCTTGGTGTAGTTTCTCACTCAAATGAATGCAAACAAAGCATTTGTGTGATTTCTCTTAATATACAACACAAACGAACTCAATCTCTTTCACCCTAGTTGTAAGAGCTCTTAAAATGCGTAAGTGCATTCAAAAGGTGGAGTTAAAGCTTGTTTGTACTTGTAAACATCCTTGGTGTACTTTCTCACTCAAATGACTGCAAACAAAGCATTTGGGTGCTTTCTCCTAATATACAACACAAAAGAACTCAATCTCTTTCACCCTAAATGTAAGAGCTGTTAAAACGAGTAATTGCATTCAAAAGGTGGAGTTAAAGCTTGTTTGTACTTGTAAACATCCTTGGTGTAGTTTCTCACTCAAATGAATGCAAAGAAAACATTTGGGTGCGTTCTCTTAAGATACAACACAAAAGAACTAAATCTCTTTCACCCTTGTCGTATGAGCTTTTAAAACGCTTAAATGCATTCAAAAGCTTGAGTTCAAGCTTGTTTGTAGTTGTAAACATCCTTGGGGTAGTTTCATACTCAAATGAATGCAAACAAAGCATTTGGGTGCTTTCTCTTAATATACAACACAAAAGACCTCAATCTCTTTCACCCTAGTCATATGAGCTTTTAAAACGCGTAAATACATTCAAAATTTTGAGTTGAAGCTTGTTTGTACTTGTAAACATCCTTGGTGTAGTTTCTCACTCAAATGAATGCAAACAAAGAATTTGGGCGCTTTCTCTTAATATACAACACAAAAGAACTCAATCTCTATCACCCTAGTCGTAAGAGCTGTTAAAACGCGTAAATGAATTCAAAAGCTTGAGTTGAAGCTTGTTTGTACTTGTAAACATCCTTGGTGTAGTTTCTCACTCAAATGAATGCAAACAAACTATTTGGGTGATTTCTCTTAATATACAACACAAAAGAACTCAATCTCTTTCACCCTAGTTTTAAGAGCTGTTAAAATGCGTAAATGCATTCAAAAGGTGGAGTTAAAGCTTGTTTGTACTTGTAAACATCCTTGGTGTAGTTTCTCACTCAAATGAATGCAAACAAAGCATTTGGGTGCTTTCTCTTAATATACAACACAAAAGACCTCAATCTCTTTCACCCTAGTCATATGAGCTTTTAAAACGCGTAAATACATTCAAAATTTTGAGTTGAAGCTTGTTTGTACTTGTAAACATCCTTGGTGTAGTTTCTCACTCCAATGAATGCAAACAAAGATTTTGGGTGCTTTCTTTGAAAATTCAACACAAAAGAACTCAATCTCTTTCACCCTAGTCGAATGAGGTTTTAAAACGCGTATATGCATTCAAAAGGTGGAGTTAAAGCGTGTTTGTACTTGTAAACATCCTTGGTGTAGTTTCTCACTCAAATGAATGCAAACAAAGCATTTGTGTGATTTCTCTTAATATACAACACAAACGAACTCAATCTCTTTCACCCTAGTTGTAAGAGCTCTTAAAATGCGTAAGTGCATTCAAAAGGTGGAGTTAAAGCTTGTTTGTGCTTGTAAACATCCTTGGTGTAGTTTCTCACTTAAATGAATGCAAACAAAGCATTTGGGTGCTTTCTCTTAATATACAACACAAAAGAACTCAATCTCTTTCACCCTAGATGTAAGAGCTATTAAAACGCGTAAATGCATTCAAAAGGTGGAGTTAAAGCTTGTTTGTACTTGTAAACATCCTTGGTGTAGTTTCTCACTCAAATGAATACAAACAAAGCATTTGGGTGCTTTCTCTTAATATACAACACAAAAGACCTCAATCTCTTTCACCCTAATCGTAAGAGCTGTTAAAACGTTTAAATACATTCAAAAGCTTGAGTTGAAGCTTTTTTGTACTTGTAAAAATCCTTGGTTAAGTTTCTCACTCAAATGAATGCAAACAAAGCATCTGGGTGCTTTCTCTTAATATAAAACACAAAAGAACTCAATCTCTTTCACCCTAGTCGTAAGAGCTGTTAAAACGCGTAATTGCATTCAAAACGCGTAAATGCATTCAAAAGCTCTTTCACCCTAGTCGTAAGAGCTGTTTGTACTTGCAAACAAAGTTATTGGATGGTTTCTTTGAAAATACAACACAAAAGACCTCAATCTCTTTCACCCTAGTCGTATGAGGTTTTAAAACGCGTATATGCATTCAAAAGGTGGAGTTAAAGCTTGTTTGTACTTGTAGGTGCTTTCTCTGAAAATACAACACAAAAGAACTCAATCTTTTTCAACCTAGTCGTATGAGGTTTTAAAACGCGTATATGCATTCAAAAGCTTAAGTTGAAGCTTGTTGGTACTTGTAAACATCTTTGGTGTAGTTTCTCACTCTAATGAATCCAAAGAAAACATTTGGGTGCGTTCTCTTATTATACAATACAAAAGAACTCATTCTCTTTCACCCTTGTCGTATGAGCATTTAAAACACTTAAATGCATTCAAAAGCTTGAGTTCAAGCTTGTTTGTAGTTGTAAACATCGTTGGGGTAGTTTCACACTCAAATGAACTTAAACAAAGCATTTAAGTGCTTTCTCTTAATAAACAACACAAGACCTCAATCTCTTTCACCCTAATCATAAGAGCTGTTAAAACGCGTAGATGCATTCAAAAGGTGGAGTTAAAGCTTGTTTGTACTTGTAAACATCCTAGGTGTAGTTTCACACTCAAATGAATACAAACAAAGCATTTGGGTGCTTTCTCTTAATAGACAACACAAAAGAACTCAATCTTTTTCACCCTAGTCATATGATGTTTTAAAACGCGTAAATGCATTCAAAAGCTTGAGTTGAAGCTTTTTTGTACTTGTAAACATTCTTGGTGTAGTTTCTCACTGAAATGAATGCAAACAAAGCATTTGGTTGCTTTCTCTTAAAATACAACACAAAAGAACTCAATCTTTTTCACCCTAGTCATATGAGCTTTTAAAACGCGTAAATGCATTCAAAAGCTTGAGTTGAAGCTTGTTTGTACTTGTAAACATCCTTGGTTAAGTTTCTCACTCAAATGAATGCAAACAAAGCTTTTGGTTGCTTTCTCTTAATATACAACACAAAAGAACTCAATCTCTTTCACCCTAGTCGTATGACGTTTTAAAACGCGTAAATGCTTTCAAAAGCTTGAGTTGAAGCTTGTTTGTACTTGTAAACATCCTTGGTGTAGTTTCGCCCTCAAATGAATGCAAACAAAGCATTTGGGTGCTTTTTCTTAATATACAACACAAAAGAACTCAATCTCTTTTACCTTAGATGTAAGAGCTGTTAAAGCGCGTAAATGCATTAAAAACGTGGAGTTAAAGCTTGTTTTTATTTGTAAACATCCTTGGTGTAGTTTCTCACTCAAATGAATGCAAACAAAGCATGTGGGTGCTTTCTCTTAATATACAACACAAAAGACCTCAAATCTCTTTCACCCTACTCGTATTCATTTGTTTGCATTCATTTGAGTGTGAAACTACACCTAGGATGTTTACAAGTACAAACAAGCTTCAACTCAAGCTTTTGAATGCATTTATGCGTTTTCAAAGCTCACACGAATACGGTGAAAGAGATTTGAGTTCTTTGTGTTGTATATTAAGAAAAAAGCATCCAAACACTTTGTTTGCATTCATTTGCGTGTGAAACTACACCTTGGATGTTTACAAGTATAAACAAGCTTCAACTCAAGCTTTTGAATGCAAGCTTTTGAATGCATTTACGCGTTTGGGTGCATAATGAATGCAAACAAAGCATTTGGGTGACCTTGACCATAATTTCACCAAAGTAAGCATCTTTGTACATTTTTACGCGTTTACGCGTACATACAAGCTTCAACTCAAGCTTTTGAATGCATTTACGCGTACTAACAGCTCTTACGACTAGGGTAATAGAGATTGAGTTCTTTTGTGTTGTTCATTAAGAGAAAGCACCCAAATGTTTTGTTTGCATTCATTTGAGTGTGAAACTACACCTAGGATGTTTAAATGTACAAACATGCTTCATCTCAAGCTTTTGAATGCATTTACGCGTTTTAAAAGCACATACGAGTAGGGTGAAAGAGATTTGAGTTCTTTTGTGTTGTATTTTAAGAGAAAGCCACCAAACGCTTTGTTTGCATTCATTTCAGTGAGAAACTACACCAAAAATATTTACAAGTACAAACAAGCTTCAACTTAAGCTTTTGAATGCATTTACGCGTTTTAAAAGCTCATATGACTAGGGTGAAAGATATTGAGTTCTTTTGTGTTGTATATTAAGAGAACGCACCCAAATGTTTTCTTTGCATTCATTTGAGTGAGAAACTACACCAAAGATGTTTACAAGTACCAACAAGCTTCAACTTAAGCTTTTGAATGCATATACGCGTTTTAAAACCTCATACGACTAGGGTGAAAGAGATTGAGTTCTTTTGTGTTGTATTTTCAGAGAAAGCACCCAAAAGCTTTGTTTGCATTCATTGGAGTGAGAAACTACACCAAGGATGTTTACAAGTACAAACAAGCTTCAACTCAAAATTTTGAATGTATTTACGCGTTTTAAAAGCTCATATGACTAGGGTGAAAGAGATTGAGGTCTTTTGTGTTGTATATTAAGAGAAAGCACCCAAATGCTTTGTTTGCATTCATTTGAGTGAGAAACTACACCAAGGATGTTTACAAGTACAAACAAGCTTTAACTCCACCTTTTGAATGCATTTACGCATTTTAACAGCTCTTAAAACTAGGGTGAAAGAGATTGAGTTCTTTTGTGTTGTATATTAAGAGAAATCACCCAAATAGTTTGTTTGCATTCATTTGAGTGAGAAACTACACCAAGGATGTTTACAAGTACAAACAAGCTTCAACTCAAGCTTTTGAATTCATTTACGCGTTTTAACAGCTCTTACGACTAGGGTGATAGAGATTGAGTTCTTTTGTGTTGTATATTAAGAGAAAGCGCCCAAATTCTTTGTTTGCATTCATTTGAGTGAGAAACTACACCAAGGATGTTTACAAGTACAAACAAGCTTTAACTCCACCTTTTGAATGCATTTACGCGTTTAAACGGCTCTTGCATCTTGGGTGAAAGAGATTGAGTTCTTTTGTGTTGTATTTTAAGAGAAAGCTACCAAAAGCTTTGTTTGCATTCATTTCAGTGAGAAACTACACCAATAATGATTGCAAGTACAAACAAGCTTCCACTCAATGTTTTGAATGCATTTACGTGTTTTGAATGCATTTACATTCGACTTTTAGAAAGGTCAAGAGCTGTTTTGAACTTAATGCTTGTTTGGTATAAATATACAACACAAAAGACCTCAAATCTCTTTCACCCTACTCGTATGAGCTGTTAAAACGCGTAAATGCATTCAAAAGCTTGAGTTGAAGCTTGTTTGTACTTGTAAACATCCTTGGTGTAGTTTCTCACTCCAATGAATGCAAACAAAGCTTTTGTGTGCTTTCTCTGAAAATACAACACAAAAGAACTCAATCCCTTTCACCCTAGTCGTATGAGGTTTTAAAACACGTATATGCATTCAAAAGCTTAAGTTGAAGCTTGTTGGTACTTGTAAACGTCTTTGGTGTAGTTTCTCACTCAAATGAATGCAAACAAAGCATTTTGATGTGAAATAAGTAACAAAACGGAAATTAACCTTTGATAGTATCACACAAAGGGATCTTGTTCAAGAATCACTCAAGAACAACTCACGAATCACTCGTAAGGGTTTCAACCTGAATCACTCAGTTTGAGGGGTAAATACTCACGTATTCAATAATTAATCATCAAAGCACGAGTTTACAATAGCAAAGCTCTCCCCTATTTATAGACAAAGAAATCTAAAGCTATTCGGAATCCTAATCCTAGTCCAAATTGGAAACTAACTACAAAACTGACTACAATTGTAAAACGGACTAACTAACATCTTTCCTAATACCTAATGGACTTCTAATACTAATAACAATCAGATTATTACTCTCCTAAACATATTCTAACTAATAAAGGGAATACTAAACGAAATAGAACTGAACAACTGATTACCTAGCGCCCAAGGCTCAAAACCGCTGGAACAGTTTCCTTGGCGCCCAAGGCTTCTTCTTTTCAGCTTCTAGTCATCTTCTTGCCACTCTAACATAGTTACCTCACACTTTACCTCACGTGGCATTATACTCTTGGCAATGAGCAGCTCAAGATCAAGCATTAACGTTTCAAGAACTGGGTTCTTGGACGTTCTTGATTCGTCGTCTTCTTGCTTGTCCTTTAACGTACTTGCTCCTGCATCAACCTCCCCTTCTTTAAAAGAATTTTCCCTCAAATTCGTATCCTCTAAGTAAGGGCTAAGATCACCGACATTGAAGGTTGAGCTCACGTTTCCATACTCGCTAGGAAGATCAATCTTGTATGCATTGTCTCCAATCTTCTCTAGAACTTGAAAAGGACCATCTGCTCGAGGCATAAGCTTGTTCTTGCGTCTAGAAGGAAATCTTTCTTTGCGCAGGTGTAGCCAAACTAAGTCACCAGGTTCAAATAGAACTTGCTTTCTTCCCTTGTTAGCTCTAGCTTGGTACCTTGAGTTCATCTTCTCTACTCGCGCACGAACTTGCTCACAGGTCTTCTGGAAAGCTTGTTGTCTTGCCTTGGCATCTACATTGATAACATCATCTCTAGGCAAAGACACGAAATCAATAGGCAAATAAGGATTAATGCCATACACAATCTCAAATGGAGAACGACCCGTGGTAAATCCAGGCGTTCTGTTATATGCAAACTCCGCATGTGCTAGCTTAATATCCCAATCTTTTGTGCTTCTACTCACCAACCCTCTAAGCAAAGTACCAAGGGTCCTGTTTGTAACCTCGGTTTGCCCATCTGTTTGTGGGTGATGTGAAGTGCTAAAGAGTAACTTCGTCCCAACGAGTCTCCAAAGTGTCTTCCAAAAGTAGCTCAGAAACTTAGTATCTCGATCTGACACAATGGTCTTGGGAATGCCATGTAGCCTCACTATCTCTTTATAGAACAAGTCAGCAACATGAGAGGCGTCATCGGTCTTGTGACATGGCACAAAGTGCGCCATCTTGGACAATCTATCAACAACAACCATCACAGCATCTTTTCCCCTTTGAGTTCTAGGGAGTGCCACAATGAAATCCATGCTCACACTCTCCCAGGGAATGCTAGGAACCGGTAATGGTGTGTATAACCCTTTGTGAAAAGCACTCTTGGCCCGTTGACATGTAGCGCATCTCGTCACAATAGCATGTACATCTTTGAGCATCTTAGGCCAATAAAAGTGTTCTTGTAACAGCTCAAGGGTTTTAGTTACTCCAAAATGTCCAGCTAATCCTCCCGAGTGAACTTCTCTAACCAATAGCTCACGTACAGAGGACCTAGGAACGCAGAACTTGTTCCTCTTGAGTTCTTGTATGAAATAATCACCATGCTCCCCTTCTTTGCAAGCTCTAAATGACTCAGAGAAATCAGCATCCTTGTCATATAGTTCTTGGAGATGTTCAAAGCCTAGGAGCTTCGCTTCAAGTGTCACAAGCAAGTGGTTTCTTCGTGAAAGAGCATCAGCAACAACATTGCTCTTCCCATCTTTGTACTTGGCCGAGAATGTAAAAGATTGTAGAAACTCTACCCACTTGGCATGTCTAGGGTTTAGTTTCTGTTGGCCATGAATGTACTTGAGAGCTTCATGATCCGAGTGCAACACAAAAGGCTTAGGCCTTAAATAATGGGACCAATGCTCCAAAGCTCTCACAATTGCATAGAACTCTCGATCATATGTAGAATAATTCAAACGAGCTCCATTCAATTTCTCACTAAAATAGGCAATAGGACGTTTTTCTTGAATTAAAACAGCACCTATACCCACCCCACTAGCATCACATTCAACCTCAAACAATCTATCAAAATCGGGTAATGCTAGAATAGGTGCTTGACACAACTTCTCTTTGACCTCAACAAAGGCCTTTTGCGCACTTTCACTCCAATTAAACTCTCCTTTTTTCATTAATTCAGTAATAGGAGCAGTAATGGAACTAAAATTGCGTATAAACCTCCGATAAAATGATGCCAAGCCATGAAAACTACGTACCTCATGTATATTGGTTGGGGCTGGCCATGAAGCCATAGCTTCTACCTTGGACGGATCAACATGTACACCATCTTTGGATACAATGTAACCAAGGAATATAACCTTAGGAAGCATGAAATCACACTTCTCTAACTTGCCAAAAAGCTGTTGTTCCTTTAGCTTCTCAAATACGCGCTGTAGATGTACTAGATGTTCCTCCTTGGTCTTGCTGAATATAAGAATATCATCAAGGTAAACCACAACAAATTTACCAAGGAATGCTCTCAATACCTCGTTCATCAACCTCATGAATGTGCTAGGAGCGTTGCACAAGCCAAAAGGCATTACTAACCACTCATACAAACCATGTCGTGTCTTGAACGCGGTTTTCCATTCATCCCCCTCCTTGATTCTCACTTGATGGTATCCAGCTCTAAGATCTATCTTGGAAAACAACTGGGAACCATGTAGCTCGTCTAACATATCATCTAATCTTGGCATAGGGAACCTATATTTGATTGTGATATTGTTGACAGCTCCACTATCAATGCACATACGCCATGTCCCATCTTTCTTAGGCACAAGTAACGCAGGAACAGCGCATGGACTTAGACTTTCTCTCACATAGCCTCTTTGCACAAGCTCTTCAACTTGTCTTTGTAACTCTTTGGCTTCTTCGGGGTTACACCGATATGCTGGCCTATTTGGAAGTGGTGCTCCAGGAACTAGGTCAATTTGGTGTTCTATGCCACGCATAGGAGGTAAACCAGGGGGTAACTCCTCGGGGAATACTTCTTTGAACCTCTCTAATAATAGGCGTAACTCGGGATCATAATTGGGATTGTTACACATGTTAGGCTCAAACAACAACACTAGGTAGCTCATAGTTTCACTAGCCACCTCTTTTTCCATCTCTTTCTCTCCTATGACCATTACACGACTCGCCTTTTTACTAGCCTTTGCTTCTTTAACTTCAGTGGCAGTCAAGGGTAACAATTTGATTCGTTTCTGGTTATGCTCAACAGTATAGATATTGTTTACACCATCATGACTAACTTTCCTATCAAATTGCCAAGGACGACCTAACAATATATGACAAACACCCATAGGCAGTACATCACACCATAGATCGTCTTTATAACACCCTAAAGTAAAGCAAACTCTAGCTTGTTTAGTCACTTTTAACCCTCCCCCATCATTCAACCATTGTACAGTATAGGGTTTAGGATGACTTTTAGTAGGCAAATCAAGCTTATCAACCATCTCTTTAGAGGCAACATTAGTACAACTCCCAGAGTCAATAATCAAATTGCAAACTTTACCTCTAACCTTGCAGCGAGAATGGAATATTTGCTCCCTTTGGTCGGACTCATCAACGGCCACAGTCGTATGTAGCAACTTCGTAAGGATTAGGGTCTCTCCAACCTCGGGTATACCATAATCTTCAATGAATGGCTCTCCAGTATCTTCATCACTATCCTCGGTTATGGGCATAACAAACGAGGGCTCCATCTCTTCTAGCTCAGCGATGGTGAGCGCTTTCTTCGAGCCGCACTCATAGGCATAGTGTCCATATCCTTGACACTTGAAACAACGCAGTTGGTTCTTGTCCTTAGTAGCCACGGCTTTGCCTTTGTCTTGAGTTACGGGCTTGCTAGGGACACTTGCGCTCTTAGAGAATGTTGCATTCTCTCTTGCATTGTATTGGTTCCGAAAATTTGTATAGCCTTTAATCACATCTCGGGCAACCACTTTTTGCTCCTTCTCTTGCTTCTCAATCTTGAGAGCAATTTTGCAGACGTCCTCAAAGGTTACGTAAGGAACAAGCTCTACCTTGCGCCTTAGAGTTGGGTTTAGACCTTTGATGAACCGCGCGATCTTTAACTCCTCCTTCTCCTCAAGATCACACATCATGTGCATATGTTCAAACTTCTGGAGGTAGTCTTGTACACTTGAGGTTTCTTGGCTTAAGGATGTGAGTTTCAAAAACTGTTCTTGCTCAAATTCTTTAGGCAAAAATCGTTTCTTTAAATATTTCTTGAGTTTGTCCCAAGTCTCAATCTTTGCTTTCTCTTCCTTCTTGCGTCGAGCCTTTAGGTTTTCATACCATAAAGAAGCATGCTTGGTGAGTTTAAGCGTGGCTAACTTGCATCTTCGCCGCTCATCATACTCCTTGTATTCAAAGACTCTCTCCATAGTTCTAAGCCAATCAAGAAAGGCCTCTGGGTCGTAGGAACCGTCATATTCAGGGAGTTCGACCTTCAAGTTCCTTTCATCATCATAGGGATGTCGTGGTTTAGGAGCGTCATTGGTTCTAGTCCCACTTGTGTCTTCAAACTCCTCATCGAAGTCGGGGTCACGGTTGTGGTTTCTCCAATGAATTCTGCGCATCCTTGTCTCCATGTTCTCCCTATCTTCTTGGTTTCTTCTTTCCATAGCAGCCATCCGCTCTTCTTGAGATTTGAAAGACGTCCTAAGATCCTCCATGGCTGTTAACAACTTTGCTAGTTCCCTGGGCTCACCCATAGCTTCGGTTGTTGGTTTCTTGGGGGTTTCTTGGCTGTCTTCGTGAACAAAGGGCGGATCTTGCAAGAATCTTTCTCTAAAGCTCACTATGGTGTCGTGTTTATGCTCAGGGCCGTGTTGTTTAAACTTAAGAAAGCTCAAACCTTTAGCTCTGATACCAAGTTGATGTGAAATAAGTAACAAAACGGAAATTAACCTTTGATAGTATCACACAAAGGGATCTTGTTCAAGAATCACTCAAGAACAACTCACGAATCACTCGTAAGGGTTTCAACCTGAATCACTCAGTTTGAGGGGTAAATACTCACGTATTCAATAATTAATCATCAAAGCACGAGTTTACAATAGCAAAGCTCTCCCCTATTTATAGACAAAGAAATCTAAAGCTATTCGGAATCCTAATCCTAGTCCAAATTGGAAACTAACTACAAAATTGACTACAATTGTAAAACGGACTAACTAACATCTTTCCTAATACCTAATGGACTTCTAATACTAATAACAATCAGATTATTACTCTCCTAAACATATTCTAACTAATAAAGGGAATACTAAACGAAATAGAACTGAACAACTGATTACCTAGCGCCCAAGGCTCAAAACCGCTGGAACAGTTTCCTTGGCGCCCAAGGCTTCTTCTTTTCAGCTTCTAGTCATCTTCTTGCCACTCTAACATAGTTACCTCACACTTTACCTTACGTGGCATTATACTCTTGGCAATGAGCAGCTCAAGATCAAGCATTAACGTTTCAAGAACTGGGTTCTTGGACGTTCTTGATTCGTCGTCTTCTTGCTTGTCCTTTAACGTACTTGCTCCTGCATCACATTTGGGTGCGTTCTCTTAATATACAACACAAAAGAACTCAATCTCTTTCATCCTAGTTGTAAGAGCTGTTAAAATGCGTAAATGCATTCAAAAGGTGGAGTTAAAGCTTGTTTGTGCTTGTAAATATCCTTGGTGTAATTTCTCACTCAAATGAATGCAAACAAAGCATTTGGGTGCTTTGTCTAATATACAACACAAAAGAACTCAATCACTTTCACCCTAGTTGTAAGAGCTGTTAAAATGCGTAAATGCATTCAAAAGCTTGAGTTGAAGCTTGTTTGTACTTGTAAACATCCTTGGTGTAGTTTCTCACTCAAATGAATTCAAACAAAGCATTTGAGTGCTTTCTCTTAAGCTTGAGTTGAAGCTTGTTGGTACTCGTAAACACAAAAGAGATTGAGTTTCTCACTCCAATGAATGCAAACAAAGCTTTTGTATGCTTTCTCTTAATATACAACAGAAAAGAACTCAAGGTTTTTCACCCTAGTCATATCAGCTTTTGAAACGCGTAAATGCATTCAAAAGCTTGAGTTGAAGCTTGTTTGTACTTGTAAACATCCTTGGTGTAGTTTCTCACTCCAATGAATGCAAACAAAGCTTTTGGGTGCTTTCTCTGAAAATACAACACAAAAGAACTCAATCTCTTTCACCCTAGTCGTAAGAGCTGTTAAAACGCGTAAACGCATTCAAAAGGTGGAGTTAAAGCGTGTTTGTACTTGTAAACATCCTTGGTGTAGTTTCTCACTCAAATGAATGCAAACAAAGCATTTCGGTGCTTTCTCTTAATATACAAACAAGCTTCAACTCAAGCTTTTGAATGTATTTACGCGTTTTAACAGCTCTTACGATTAGGGTGAAAGAGATTGAGGTCTTTTGTGTTGTATATTTAGAGAAAGCACCCAAATGCTTTGTTTGCATTCATTTGAGTGAGAAACTACGCAAGGATGTTTACAAGTACAAACAAGCTTTAACTCCACCTTTTGAATGCATTTACGCGTTTTAACAGAAATCACCCAAATGGTTTGTTTGCATTCAATTGTGTGAGAAACTACACCAAGGATGTTTACAAGTACAGACAAGTTTCAACTCAAGCTTTTGAATGCATTTACGCGTTTTAACAGCTCTTACGACTAGGCGAAAAGAGATTGAGTTCTTTTGTGTTGTATATTATGAAAAAGCTCGAAAATGCTTTGTTTACATTCATTTGAGTGTGAAACTGCACCTAGGATGTTTATGAGTCAAACAAGCTTAAACTCAAGCTTTTAAGGATAATCATAATGTCACCTACACCTAGGATTGTTTATACTTGTAAAAAGCTTGTTTAAAGTATCACCCAAATATTTACACATACAAACAAGCTTTTAAAACGCTTGTTTGTACTGCGTAGTTTCTTTTGAGTATTCCTGTGCTTGCATGCTAAAACTAGTGTTTATATTGTCAGAAGAATGCATTCACTTGGTACAAGTCTAGAAGTATAATTGTAAAATGAATGCAAACGACACCCTAGGCCTTAAAGGATGTTAAAACGCTTCAAAAATACACCAAGGATCTTTACAAGTACAAACAAGCTTTAACTCCACCTTTTGAATGCATTTACGCGTTTTAACGGCTCGTACAACTAGGGTTAAAGAGATTGAGTTCCTTTGTGTTACAAGTAGTGAGAAACTACACCAAGGATGTTACAAGTACAAACAAGCTTCAACTCAAAATTTTGAATGTATTTACCCGTTTTAAAAGCTCATATGACTAGAGTGAAAGAGATTCAGGTCTTTTGTGTTGTATATTAAGAGAAAGCACCCAAATGCTTTGTTTGCACTCATTTGAGTGAGAAACTACACCAAGGATGTTTACAAGTACAAACAAGCTTTAACTCCACCTTTTAAATGCATTTACCCGTTTTAACAGCTCTTACATCTAGGGTAAAAGAGATTGAGTCCTTTTGTGTTGTATATTAAGAGAAAGCACCCAAATGCTTTGTTTGCATTCATTTGAGTGAGAAACTACACCAAGGATGTTTACAAGTACAAACAAGCTTCAACTCCACCTTTTGAATGCATTTACGCATTTTAACGGCTCGTACAACTAGGGTTAAAGAGATTGAGTTCTTTTGTGTTGTATATTAAGAGAAAGCACCCAAATGCTTTGTTTGCATTCATTTGAGTGAGAAACTACACCAAGGATGTTTACAAGTACAAACAAGCTTTAACTCCACCTTTTGAATGCATTTACGCGTTTTAACAGCTCTTACATCTAGGGTGCAAGAGATTGAGTCCTTTTGTGTTGTATATTAAGAGAAAGCACCCAAATGCTTTGTTTGCATTCATTTGAGTGAGAAACTACAACAAGGATGTTTACAAGTACAAACAAGCTTCAACTCCACCTTTTGAATGCATTTACGCATTTTAACAGCTCGTACAACTAGGGTTAAAGAGATTGAGTTCTTTTGTGTTGTATATTAAGAGAAAGCACCCAAGTGCTTTGTTTGCATTCATTTGAGTGAGAAACTACACCAAGGATGTTTACAAGCACAAACAAGCTTTAACTCCACCTTTTGAATGCATTTACGCATTTTAACAGCTCTTACAACTAGGGTAAAAGAGATTGAGTACTTTTGTGTTGTATATTAAGAGAAATCACCCAAATGGTTTGTTTGAATTCATTTGAGTGAGAAACTACACCAAGGATGTTTACAAGCACAAACAAGCTTT
This sequence comes from Tetragonia tetragonoides, assembly GCA_038025085.1. Lineage (NCBI taxonomy): Eukaryota > Viridiplantae > Streptophyta > Magnoliopsida > Caryophyllales > Aizoaceae > Tetragonia > Tetragonia tetragonoides. The sequence continues at coordinate 23,682,192 of CM076154.1, forward strand.
AACTCCACCTTTTGAATGCATTTACGCATTTTAACAGCTCTGAAAACTAGGGTAAAAGAGATTAAGTTCTTTTGTGTTGTAGATTAAGAGAAATAACCCAAATGGTTTGTTTGAATTCAGTTGAGTGAGAAACTACACCAACGATGTTTACAAGTACAAACAAGTTTCAACTCAAGCTTTTGAATGCATTTACGCGTTTTAACAGCTCTTACGACTAGGGGAGAAGAGATTGAGTTCTTTTGTGTTGTATATTAAGAAAAAGCTCGCAAATGCTGTGTTTACATTCATTTGAGTGTGAAACTACCCCAAGGATGTTTACAACTACAAACAAGCTTGAACACAAGCTTTTGAATGCATTTAAGCGTTTTAAAAGCTCATACGACAAGGGTGAAAGAGATTGAGTTCTTTTGTGTTGTATTTTAAGAGAACGCACCCAAATGCTTTGTTTGCATTCATTTGAGTGAGAAACTTAACCAAGGATGTGTACAAGTACAAACAAGCTTCAACTCAAGCTTTTGAATGCATTTACGCGTTTTAAAAGCTCATATGACTAGGGTGAAAGAGATTGAGGTCTTTTGTGTTGTATATTAAGAGAAAGCACCCAAATGCTTTGTTTGCATTCATTTGAGAGAGAAACTACACCAAGGATGTTTACAAGTACAAACAAGCTTTAACTCCACGTTTTGAATGCATTTACGCGTTTTAACAGCTCTTACATCTGGTTTTCAGCAGAGAATCCAGCAGTTCTGCAAGGCATGAGAACCTGTACAGAATTCAGGCAGCAGGTTTCAGCAGGGAATCAGTAGCAGTTTGCTGAAGCCAGGCATAGTGAGGAACAAACAGAATCCAGCCGATCAGAAAGGCTAGAAGAAGTTGTAATAATTTAGCTCATTATGTTTTTGTATTTTGCTGTAAGTCAGAAATGATTTTTGTAATTTGTTATGTTTACAGAGATGGTGAACCACTACTTGTAGTGAGTTGCTCCAGGTTGACTCTAGGTATGTAAGGTAGTAAAGGGATGTAGGAAAAATGAACCCTACCTAGGTAGGTGGCCTTGGATCTGCATTGCCTATGGGCTGTAATCTTGTTACGTTACAGCTAGCAATATTACAATTTCTGACTTGCACCAAAAAAAAAAAACATCCTTGGTGTAGTTTCTCCCTCAAATGAATGCAAACAAAGCATTTGGGTGCTTTCTCTTAATATACAACACAAAAGAACTCAATCTCTTTCACCCAAGATGTAAGAGCTGTTAAAACGCGTAAATGCATTCAAAACGTGGAGTTAAAGCTTGTTTGTACTTGTAAACATCTTGGCGTAGTTTCTCACTCATATGAATGCAAAAAAAGCATTTGGGTGCTTTCTCTGAAAATACAACACAAAAGAACTCAATCTCTTTCACCCTAGTCGTATGAGGTTTTAAAACGCGTATATGCATTCAAAAGCTTAAGTTGAAGCTTGTTGGTACATGTAAACATCTTTGGTGTAGTTTCTCACTCAAATGAATGCAAAGAAAACATTTGGGTACATTCTCTAAATATACAACACAAAAGAACTCAATCTCTTTCACCCTTGTCGTATGAGCTTTTAAAACGCTTAAATGCATTCAAAAGCTTGAGTTCAAGCTTGTTTGTAGTTGTAAACATCCTTGGGGTAGTTTCACACTCAAATGAATGTAAACAAAGCATTTGCGAGCTTTTTCTTAATATACAACACAAAAGAACTCAATCTCTTTTCGCCTAGTCGTAAGAGCTGTTCAAACGCGTAAATGCATTCAAAAGCTGGAGTTGAAGCTTGTTTGTACTTGTAAACATTCTTGGTGTAGTTTCTCACTCAAATGAATGCAAACAAAGCATTTGTGTGATTTCTCTTAATATACAACACAAAACAACTCAATCTCTTTCACCCTAGATGTAAGAGCTGTTAAAACGCGTAAATGCATTCAAATGGTGGAGTTAAAGCTTTTTTGTACTTGAAAACATCCTTGGTGTAGTTTCTCACTCAAATGAATGCAAACAAAGCATTTGCTTGCTTTCTCTTAATATACAACACAAAAGACCTCAATCTCTAAACATTTAATAACTCAAGCTTTTGAATGCATTTACGCGTTTTAACAAGCTTTAACTCCACCTTTTGAATGCCTTTACGCGTTTTAACAGCTCTTACATATAGGGTGAAAGAGATTGAGTTCTTTTGTGTTGTATATTAAGAGAAAGCACCCAAATGCTTTATTTGCATTCATTTCAGTGAGAAACTACACCAAGAATGTTTACAAGTACAAACAAGCTTCAACTCAAGCTTTTGAATACATTTACGCGTTTTAAAAGCTCATATGACTAGGGTGAAAAAGATTGAGTTCTTTTGTGTTGTATATAAAGAGAAAGAACCCAAATGCTTTGTTTGCATTCATTTGAGTGAGAAACTTAACCAAGGATGTTTACAAGTACCAACAAGCTTCAACTTAAGCTTTTGAATGCATATATGCGTTTTAAAACCTGATACGACTAGGGTGAAAGATATTGAGTTCTTTTGTGTTGTATTTTCAGAGAAAGCACCCAAAAGCTTTGTTTGCATTCTTTGAAGTGAGAAACTACACCAAGGATGTTACAAGTACAAACAAGTTTTAACTCCACCTTTTGAATGCATTTACGCATTTTAACAGCTCTTCTTACATCTAGGGTGAAAGAGATTAAGTTCTTTTGTGTTGTATATTAAGAGAAAGCAACCAAAAGATTTGTTTGCATTCATTTCAGTGAGAAACTACACCAAGAATGTTTACAAGTACAAACAAGCTTTCACTCAATCTTTTGAATGCATTTACGTGTTTTGAATGCATTTACATTCGAGTTTTAGAAAAGGTCAAGAGCTGTTTTGAACTTAATGCTTGTTTGGTGTAAATATACAACACAAAAGACCTCAAATCTCTTTCACCCTACTCGTATGAGCTGTTAAAACGCGTAAATGTATTCAAAGGCTTGGTTGAATGCTTATAAGAGCTGTTAAAACGCGTAAATGCATTCAAAAGCTTGACTAGAAGCTTGTTTGTACTTGTAAACATCCTTGGTTAAGTTTCTCACTCAAATGAGTGCAAACAAAGCATTTGGGTGCTTTCTCTTAATATACAACACAAAAGAATGCAATCTTTTTCCCCCTAGTCATATGAGCTTTTAAAACGCGTAAATGCATTCAAAAGGTTGAGTTGAAGCTTGTTTGTACTTGTAAACATTCTTGGTGTAGTTTCTGACTGAAATGAATGCAAACAAAGCTTTTGGTTGCTTTCTCTTAAAATACAACACAAAAGAACTCAATCTTTTTCACCCTAGTCATATGAGCTTTTAAAACGCGTAAATGCATTCAAAAGCTTGAGTTGAAGCTTGTTTGTACTTCTAAACAACGTGTAAATGTTTTCTTTGCATTCATTTGAGTGAGAAACTACACCAAAGATGTTTACAAGTACCAACAAGCTTCAACTTAAGCTTTTGAATGCATATACGCGTTTTAACAGCTCTTGCGACTAGGCGAAAAGAGATGGAGTTCTTTTGTGTTGTATATTAAGAAAAACCTCGCAAATGTTTGTTTACATTCATTTGAGTGTGAAACTACCCCAAGGATGTTTACAACTACAAACAAGATTGAACTCAAGCTTTTGAATGCATTTAAGCGTTTTAAAAGCTCATACGACAAGGGTGAAAGAGATTGAGTTCTTTTGTGTTGTATATTAAGAGAACGCACCCAAATGTTTTCTTTGCATTCATTTGAGTGAGAAACTACACCAAAGATGTTTACAAGTACAAACAAGCTTCAACTCAAGCTTTTGAATGTATTTACGCGTTTTAAACAGTTTCTTAATTTTGTTTGCATTCACCTTTTAAACAGTTTCTTAATTTTGTTTGCATTCACCTTTTAAACAATCAAATGAATGGAAATAAAGCATTTGGGTGCTTTCTCTTAATATACAACACTAAAGAACTCAATCTCTTTTACCCTAGATGTAAGAGTTTTAACCCGTAAATGCATTCAAAAGGTGGAGTTAAAGCTTGTTTGTACTTGTAAACATCCTTGGTGTAGTTTCTCACTCAAATTAATACAATGAAAGCATTTGGGTGCTTTCTCTTAATATACAACACAAAAGACCTCAATCTCTTTCACCCTAGATGTAAGAGCTGTTAAAACGCGTAAATGCATTCAAAAGGTGGAGTTAAAGCTTGTTTGTACTTGTAAACATCCTTGGTGTAGTTTCTCACTCAAATGAATGCAAACAAAGCATTTGGGTGCTTTCTCTTAATATACAACACAAAAGACCTCAATCTCTTTCACCCTAATCGTAAGAGCTGTTAAAACGCGTAAATACATTCAAAAGCTTGAGTTGAAGCTTGTTTGTACTTGTAAACATTCTTGGTGTAGTTTCTCACTCAAATGAATGCAAACAAAGCATCTGGGTGCTTTCTCTTAATATACAACACAAAAGAACTCAATCTCTTTCACCCTAGTCATATGAGCTTTTAAAAGCACCCAAATTTACGGCTCTACAAAAGGGTAAAACTAGCTTCAACATTAAGCTTTTGAATGCAAACAAAGTATTTGGTGCTTTCTCCTAATATACAACACAAATGAACTGAATCTCTATCACCCTAGTTGTAAGTGTTGTTAAACCGCGTAAATACATTCAAAAGCTTGGTTGAATGCTTATAAGAGCTGTTAAAACGCGTAAATACATTCAAAAGCTTGAGTTGAAGCTTGTTTGTACTTGTAAACATCCTTGGTTAAGTTTCTCACTCAAATGAGTGCAAACAAAGCATTTGGGTGCTTTCTCTTAATATACAACACAAACGAACGCAATCTTTTTCACCCTAGTCATATGAGCTTTTAAAATGCGTAAATGCATTCAAAAGGTTGAGTTGAAGCTTGTTTGTACTTGTAAACATTCTTGGTGTAGTTTCTCACTGAAATGAATGAAAACAAAGCTTTTGGTTGCTTTCTCTTAAAATACAACACAAAAGAACTCAATCTTTTTCACCCTAGTCATATGAGTTTTTAAAACGCGTAAATGCATTCAAAAGCTTGAGTTGAAGCTTGTTTGTACTTGTAAACATCGTAGGTGTAGTTTCTCACTCCAATGAATGCAACAAAGCTTTTGGGTGCTTTCTCTGAAAATACAACACAAAAGAACTCAATCTCTTTCACCCTTGTCGTAAGAGCTGTTAAAACGCGTAAATGCATTCAAAAGCTTGAGTTGAAGCTTGTTTGTACTTGTAAACATCCTTGGTTAAGTTTCTCACTCAAATGAGTGCAAACAAAGCATTTGGGTGCTTTCTCTTAATATACAACACAAACGAACGCAATCTTTTTCACACTAGTCATATGAGCTTTTAAAACGCGTAAATGCATTCAAAAGGTTGAGTTGAAGCTTGTTTGTACTTGTAAACATTCTTGGTGTAGTTTCTCACTGAAATGAATGCAAACAAAGCTTTTGGTTGCTTTCTCTTAAAATACGACAGAAAAGAACTCAATGTCTTTCACTCTAGTCGTATGAGGTTTTAAAACGCGTATATGCATTCAAAAATTTAAGTTGAAGCTTGTTGGTACTTGTAAACATCTTTGGTGTAGTTTCTCACTCAAATGAATGCAAAGAAAACATTTGGGTGCGTTCTCTTCATATACAACACTAAAGAACTCAATCTCTTTCACCCTTGTCGTATGAGCTTTTAAAATGCTTAAATGCATTCAAAAGCTTGAGTTCAAGCTTGTTTGTAGTTGTAAACATCCTTGGGGTAGTTTCACACTCAAATGAATGTAAACAAATGAATACGAGTAGGGTGAAAGAGATTGAGTTCTTTTGTGTTGTATATTAAGAGAAATCACCCAAATGCTTTGTTTGCATTCATTTGAGGGAGAAACTACACCAAGGATGTTTACAAGTACAAACAAGCGTTAACTCCAACTTTTGAATGCATTTACGCGTTTTAAAAGCGCATACGACTAGGGTGAAAGGGATTGAGTTCTTTTGTGTTGAAAATTAAGAGAAAGCACCCAAATGCTTTGTTTGCATTCATTTGCGTGTGAAACTACACCAAGGATGTTTACAAGTACAAACAAGCTTCAAGTCAAGCTTTTGAATGCATTTACGCGTTTTAAAAGCTCATACGAATAGGGTGAAAGAGATTTGAGTTCTTTGTGTTGTATATTAAGAGAAAGCATCCAAACACTTTGTTTAAATTCATTTGCGTGTGAAACTACACCTTGGATATTTACAAGTACAAACAAGCTTCAACTCAAGCTTTTGAATGCAAGCTTTTGAATGCATTTACGCGTTTGGGTGCATAATGAATGCAAACAAAGCATTTGGGTGACCTTGACCATAATGTCACCAAAGTAAGCATGTTTGTACATTTTTACGCGTTTACGCGTACATACAAGCTTCAACTCAAGCTTTTGAATGCATTTACGCGTTTTAACAACTCTTACGACTAGGGTGATAGAGATTGAGTTCTTTTGTGTTGTTCAGTAAGAGAAAGCACCCAAATGTTTTGTTTGCATTCATTTGAGTGTGAAACTACACCTAGGATGTTTACAAGTACAAACAAGCTTCAACTCAAGCTTTTGAATGTATTTACGCGTTTTAAAAGCTCATATGACTAGGGTGAAAGAGATTGAGGTCTTTGGTGTTGTATATTAAGAGAAAGCACCCAAATGCTTTGTTTGCATTCATTTGAGTGAGAAACTACACCAAGGATGTTTACAAGTACAAACAAGCTTTAACTCCAACTTTTGAATGCATTTACGCGTTTTAAAAGCTCATACGAATAGGGTGCAAGAGATTTGAGTTCTTTGTGTTGTATATTAAGAGAAAGCATCCAAACACTTTGTTTAAATTCATTTGCGTGTGAAACTACACCTTGGATATTTACAAGTACAAACAAGCTTCAACTCAAGCTTTTGAATGCAAGCTTTTGAATGCATTTACGCGTTTGGGTGCATAATGAATGCAAACAAAGCATTTGGGTGACCTTGACCATAATGTCACCAAAGTAAGCATGTTTGTACATTTTTACGCGTTTACGCGTACATACAAGCTTCAACTCAAGCTTTTGAATGCATTTACGCGTTTTAACAGCTCTTACGACTAGGGTGATAGAGATTGAGTTCTTTTGTGTTGTTCAGTAAGAGAAAGCACCCAAATGTTTTGTTTGCATTCATTTGAGTGTGAAACTACACCTAGGATGTTTACAAGTACAATCAATCTTCAACTCAAGCTTTTGAATGTATTTACGCGTTTTAAAAGCTCATATGACTAGGGTGAAAGAGATTGAGGTCTTTTGTGTTGTATATTAAGAGAAAGCACCCAAATGCGTTGTTTGCATTCATTTGAGTGAGAACCTACACCAAGGATGTTTACAAGTACAAACAATCTTTAACTCCAACTTTTGAATGCATTTACGCGTTTTAACAGCTCTTACATCTAGGGTGAAAGAGATTGAGTTCTTTTGTGTTGTATATTAAGAGAAAGCACCCAAATGCTTTGTTTGCATTCATTTGAGGGAGAAACTACACCAAGGATGTTTACAAGTACAAACAAGCTTCAACTCAAGCTTTTGAAAGCATTTACGCGTTTTAAAAGCTCATATGACTAGGGTGAAAGAGATTGAGGTCTTTTGTGTTGTATATTAAGAGAAAGCACCCAAAAGCTTTGTTTGCATTCATTGGATTGAGAAACTACACCAAGGATGTTTACAAGTACAAACAAGCTTCAACTCAAGCTTTTGAATGTATTTACGCGTTTTAAAAGCTCATATGACTAGGGTGAAAGAGATTGAGGTCTTTTGTGTTGTATATTAAGAGAAATCACCCAAATGCTTTGTTTGCATTCATTTGAGTGAGAAACTACACCAAGGACCTTTACAAGTACAAACAAGCTTTAACTCCATGTTCTGAATGCATTTACGCGTTTTAACGGCTCTTACATCTAGGGTGAAAGATATTGAGGTCTTTTGTGTTGTATATTAAGAGAAAGCACCCAAATGCTTTCATTGTATTAATTTGAGTGAGAAACTACACCAAGGATGTTTACAAGTACAAACAAGCTTTAACTCCACCTTTTTAATGCATTTACGCGTTTTAACAGCTCTTACGACTAGGGTGAAAGAGATTGAGTTCTTTTGTGTTGTATTTTCAGAGAAAGCACCCAAAAGCTTTGTTGCATTCATTGGAGTGAGAAACTACACCTACGATGTTTACAAGTACAAACAAGCTTCAACTCAAGCTTTTGAATGCATTTACGCGTTTGAAAAGCTCATATGACTAGGGTGAAAAAGATTGAGTTCTTTTGTGTTGTATTTTAAGAGAAAGCAACCAAAAGCTTTGTTTGCATTCATTTCAGTGGGAAACTACACCAAGAATGTTTACAAGTACAAACAAGCTTCAACTCAACCTTTTGAATGCATTTACGCGTTTTAAAAGCTCATATGACTAGGGTGAAAAAGATTGCGTTCTTTTTGTGTTGTATATTAAGAGAAAGCACCCAAATGCTTTGTTTGCACTCATTTGAGTGAGAAACTTAACCAAGGATGTTTACAAGTACAAACAAGCTTCAACTCAAGCTTTTGAATGTATTTACGCGGTTTAACAACACTTACAACTAGGGTGATAGAGATTCAGTTCATTTGTGTTGTATATTAGGAGAAAGCACCAAATACTTTGTTTGCATTCAAAAGCTTAATGTTGAAGCTAGTTTTACCCTTTTGTAGAGCCGTAAATTTGGGTGCTTGTAAAAGCTCATATGACTACGGTGAAAGAGATTCAGTTCTTTTGTGTTGTATATTAAGAGAAAGCACCCAGATGCTTTGTTTGCATTCATTTGAGTGAGAAACTACACCAAGAATGTTTACAAGTACAAACAAGCTTCAACTCAAGCTTTTGAAAGTATTTACGCGTTTTAACAGCTCTTACGATTAGGGTGAAAGAGATTGAGGTCTTTTGTGTTGTATATTAAGAGAAAGCACTCAAACGCTTTGTTTGCATTCATTTGAGTGAGAAACTACACCAAGGATGTTTACAAGTACAAACAAGCTTTAACTCCACCTTTTGAATGCATTTACGCGTTTTAAAACCTCATATGACTAGGGTGAAAAAGATTGAGTTCTTTTGTGTTGTATTTTCGGAGAAAGCACCCAAAACCTTTGTTTGCATTCATTTGAGTGAGAAACTACACCAAGGATGTTCACAAGTACAAACAATCTTCAACTCATGCTTTTGAATGTATTTACGCGTTTTAAAAGCTCATATGACTAGGGTGAAAGAGATTGAGGTCTTTTGTGTTGTATATTAAGAGAAAGCACCCAAATGCTTTGTTTGCATTCATTTGAGTGAGAAACTACACCAAGGATGTTTACAAGTACAAACAAGCTTTAACTCCAACTTTTGAATGCATTTACGCGTTTTAACAGCTCTTACATCTAGGGTGAAAGAGAAAGAGTTTTTTTGTGTTGTATATTAAGAGAAAGCATCCAAATGCTTTGTTTGCATTCATTGGAGTGAGAAACTACACCAAGGATGTTTACAAGTACAAACAAGCTTCAACTCAAGCTTTTGAATGTATTTACGCGTTTTAAAAGCTCATATGACTAGGGTGAAAGAGATTGAGGTCTTTTGTGTTGTATATTAAGATAAAGCACCAAAATGCTTTGTTTGCATTCATTTGAGTGAGAAACTACACCAAGGATGTTTACAAGTACAAACAAGCTTTAACTCCACCTTTTGAATGCATTTACGCGTTTTAAAAGCTCATATGACTAGGGTGAAAGAGATTGACGTCGTTTGTGTTGTATATTAAGAGAAAGCACCCAAATGCTTTGTTTGCATTCATTTGAGTGAGAAACTACACCAAGGATGTTTACAAGTACAAACAAGCTTTAACTCCACCTTTTGAATGCATTTACGCGTTATAACAGCTCTTACGACTAGGGTGATAGAGATTGAGTTCTTTTGTGTTGTATTTTCAGAGAAAGCACCCAAAAGCTTTGTTGCATTCATTGGAGTGAGAAACTACACCTACGATGTTTACAAGTACAAACAAGCTTTAACTCAAGCTTTTGAATGCATTTACGCGTTTTAAAAGCTCATATGACTAGGGTGAAAAAGATTGAGTTCTTTTGTGTTGTATTTTAAGAGAAAGCAACCAAAAGCTTTGTTTGCATTCATTTCAGTGAGAAACTACACCAAGAATGTTTACAAGTACAAACAAGCTTCAACTCAACCTTTTGAATGCATTTACGCGTTTTAAAAGCTCATATGACTAGGGTGAAAAAGATTGCGTTCTTTTGTGTTGTATATTAAGAGAAAGCACCCAAATGCTTTGTTTGCACTCATTTGAGTGAGAAACTTAACCAAGGATGTTTACAAGTACAAACAAGCTTCAATTCAAGCTTTTGAATGTATTTACGCGTTTTAACAGCTCTTATAACATTCAACCAAGCTTTTGAATGTATTTACGCGGTTTAACAACACATACAACTAGGGTGATAGAGATTCAGTTCATTTGTGTTGTATATTAGGAGAAAGCACCAAATACTTTGTTTGCATTCAAAAGCTTAATGTTGAAGCTAGTTTTACCCTTTTGTAGAGCCGTAAATTTGGGTGCTTTTAAAAGCTCATATGACTAGGGTGAAAGAGATTGAGTTCTTTTGTGTTGTATATTAAGAGAAAGCACCCAGATGCTTTGTTTGCATTCATTTGAGTGAGAAACTACACCAAGGATGTTCACAAGTACAAACAATCTTCAACTCAAGCTTTTGAATGTATTTACGCGTTTTGAAAGCTCATATGACTAGGGTGAAAGAGATTGTGGTCTTTTGTGTTGTATATTAAGAGAAAGCACCCAAATGCTTTGTTTGCATTCTTTTGAGGGAGAAACTACACCAAGGATGTTTACAAGTACAAACAAGCTTCAACTAAAGCTTTTGAAAGCATTTACACGTTTTAAAACGTCATACGACTAGGGTGAAAGAGATTGAGGTGTTTTGTGTTGTATATTAAGAGAAAGCACCCAAAAGCTTTATTTGCATTAATTGGAGTGAGAAACTACACCAAGGATGTTTACAAGTACAAACAAGCTTCAACTCAAGCTTTTGAATGTATTTACGCGTTTTAAAAGCTCATATGACTATGGTGAAAGAGATTGAGGTCTTTTGTGTTGTATATTAAGAGAAAGCACCCAAATGCTTTGTTTGCATTCTTTTGAGGGAGAAACTACACCAAGGATGTTTACAAGTACAAACAAGCTTCAACTCAAGCTTTTGAAAGCACTTACGCGTTTTAAAACGTCATTCGACTAGGGTGAAAGAGATTGAGGTGTTTTGTGTTGTATATTAAGAGAAAGCACCCAAAAGCTTTATTTGCATTAATTGGAGTGAGAAACTACACCAAGGATGTTTACAAGTACAAACAAGCTTCAACTCAAGCTTTTGAATGTATTTACGCATTTTAAAAGCTCATATGACTAGGGTGAAAGAGATTGAGGTCTTTTGTGTTGTATATTAAGAAAAAGCACCCAAATGCTTTGTTTGCATTCATTTGAGTGAGAAACTACACCAAGGATGTTTACAAGTACAAACAAGCTTTAACTCCACCTTTTGAATGCATTTACGCGTTTTAACAGCTCTTACATCTAGGGTGAAAGAGATTGAGTTCTTTTGTGTTGTATATTAAGAGAAAGCACCCAATGCTTTGTTTGCATTCAATTGAGTGCGAAGCTACACCAAGGATGTTTACAAGTACAAACAAGCTTTAACTCCAACTTTTGAATGCATTTACGCGTTTTAACAGCTCTTACTTCTAGGGTGAAAGAGATTGAGTTCTTTTGTGTTGTATATTAAGAGAAAGCACCCAAATGCTTTGTTTGCATTCTTTTGAGGGAGAAACTACACCAAGGATGTTTACAAGTACAAACAAGCTTTAACTCCACCTTTTGAATGCATTTACGCGTTTTAAAAGCTCATATGACTAGGGTGAAAGAGATTGAGGTCTTTTGTGTTGTATATTAAGAGAAAGCACCCAAATGCTTTGTTTGCATTCATTTAAGTGAGAAACTACACCAAGGATGTTTACAAGTACAAACAAGCTTTAACTCCAACTTTTGAATGCATTTACGCGTTTTAACAGCTCTTACTTCTAGGGTGAAAGAGATTGAGTTCTTTTGTGTTGTACATTAAGAGAAAGCACCCAAATGCTTTGTTTTCATTCTTTTGAGGTTGAAACTACACCAAGGATGTTTCCAAGTACAAACAAGCTTCAACTCAAGCTTTTGAAAGCATTTACGCGTTTTAAAACCTCATACGACTAGGGTGAAAGAGATTGAGGTGTTTTGTGTTGTATATTAAGAGAAAGCACCCAAAAGCTTTATTTGCATTAATTGGAGTGAGAAACTACACCAAGGATGTTTACAAGTACAAACAAGCTTCAACTCAAGCTTTTGAATGTATTTACGCGTTTTAAAAGCTCATATGACTAGGGTGAAAGAGATTGAGGTCTTTTGTGTTGTATATTAAGAAAAAGCACCCAAATGCTTTGTTTGCATTCATTTGAGTGAGAAACTACAGCAAGGATGTTTACAAGTACAAACAAGCTTTAACTCCACCTTTTGAATGCATTTACGCGTTGTAAAAGCTCATATGACTAGGGTGAAAGAGATTGAGGTCTTTTGTGTTGTATATTAAGAGAAAGCACCCAAATGCTTTGTTTGCATTCATTTGAGTGAGAAACTACACCAAGGATGTTTACAAGTACAAACAAGCTTTAACTCCACCTTTTGAATGCATTTACGCGTTTTAAAAGCTCATATGACTAGGGTGAAAGAGATTGACGTCGTTTGTGTTGTATATTAAGAGAAAGCACCCAAATGCTTTGTTTGCATTCATTTGAGTGAGAAACTACACCAAGGATGTTTACAAGTACAAACAAGCTTTAACTCCACCTTTTGAATGCATTTACGCGTTATAACAGCTCTTACGACTAGGGTGAAAGAGATTGAGTTCTTTTGTGTTGTATTTTCAGAGAAAGCACCCAAAAGCTTTGTTGCATTCATTGGAGTGAGAAACTACACCTACGATGTTTACAAGTACAAACAAGCTTTAACTCAAGCTTTTGAATGCATTTACGCGTTTTAAAAGCTCATATGACTAGGGTGAAAAAGATTGAGTTCTTTTGTGTTGTATTTTAAGAGAAAGCAACCAATTGCTTTGTTTGCATTCATTTCAGTGAGAAACTACACCAAGAATGTTTACAAGTACAAACAAGCTTCAACTCAACATTTTGAATGCATTTACGCGTTTTAAAAGCTCATATGACTAGGGTGAAAAAGATTGCGTTCTTTTGTGTTGTATATTAAGAGAAAGCACCCAAATGCTTTGTTTGCACTCATTTGAGTGAGAAACTTAACCAAGGATGTTTACAAGTACAAACAAGCTTCAATTCAAGCTTTTGAATGTATTTACGCGTTTTAACAGCACTTATAACATTCAACCAAGCTTTTGAATGTATTTACGCGGTTTAACAACACATACAACTAGGGTGATAGAGATTCAGTTCATTTGTGTTGTATATTAGGAGAAAGCACCAAATACTTTGTTTGCATTCAAAAGCTTAATGTTGAAGCTAGTTTTACCCTTTTGTAGAGCCGTAAATTTGGGTGCTTTTAAAAGCTCATATGACTAGGGTGAAAGAGATTGAGTTCTTTTGTGTTGTATATTAAGAGAAAGCACCCAGATGCTTTGTTTGCATTCATTTGAGTGAGAAACTACACCAAGGATGTTCACAAGTACAAACAATCTTCAACTCAAGCTTTTGAATGTATTTACGCGTTTTGAAAGCTAATATGACTAGGGTGAAAGAGATTGAGGTCTTTTGTGTTGTATATTAAGAGAAAGCACCCAAATGCTTTGTTTGCATTCTATTGAGGGAGAAACTACACCAAGGATGTTTACAAGTACAAACAAGCTTCAACTAAAGCTTTTGAAAGCATTTACACGTTTTAAAACGTCATACGACTAGGGTGAAAGAGATTGAGGTGTTTTGTGTTGTATATTAAGAGAAAGCACCCAAAAGCTTTATTTGCATTAATTGGAGTGAGAAACTACACCAAGGATGTTTACAAGTACAAACAAGCTTCAACTCAAGCTTTTGAATGTATTTACGCGTTTTAAAAGCTCATATGACTATGGTGAAAGAGATTGAGGTCTTTTGTGTTGTATATTAAGAGAAAGCACCCAAATGATTTGTTTGCATTCTTTTGAGGGAGAAACTACACCAAGGATGTTTACAAGTACAAACAAGCTTCAACTCAAGCTTTTGAAAGCTCTTACGCGTTTTAAAACGTCATTCGACTAGGGTGAAAGAGATTGAGGTGTTTTGTGTTGTATATTAAGAGAAAGCACCCAAAAGCTTTATTTGCATTAATTGGAGTGAGAAACTACACCAAGGATGTTTACAAGTACAAACAAGCTTCAACTCAAGCTTTTGAATGTATTTACGCATTTTAAAAGCTCATATGACTAGGGTGAAAGAGATTGAGGTCTTTTGTGTTGTATATTAAGAAAAAGCACCCAAATGCTTTGTTTGCATTCATTTGAGTGAGAAACTACACCAAGGATGTTTACAAGTACAAACAAGCTTTAACTCCACCTTTTGAATGCATTTACGCGTTTTAACAGCTCTTACATCTAGGGTGAAAGAGATTGAGTTCTTTTGTGTTGTATATTAAGAGAAAGCACCCAATGCTTTGTTTGCATTCAATTGAGTGCGAAGCTACACCAAGGATGTTTACAAGTACAAACAAGCTTTAACTCCAACTTTTGAATGCATTTACGCGTTTTAACAGCTCTTACTTCTAGGGTGAAAGAGATTGAGTTCTTTTGTGTTGTATATTAAGAGAAAGCACCCAAATGCTTTGTTTGCATTCTTTTGAGGGAGAAACTACACCAAGGATGTTTACAAGTACAAACAAGCTTTAACTCCACCTTTTGAATGCATTTACGCGTTTTAAAAGCTCATATGACTAGGGTGAAAGAGATTGAGGTCTTTTGTGTTGTATATTAAGAGAAAGCACCCAAATGCTTTGTTTGCATTCATTTAAGTGAGAAACTACACCAAGGATGTTTACAAGTACAAACAAGCTTTAACTCCAACTTTTGAATGCATTTACGCGTTTTAACAGCTCTTACTTCTAGGGTGAAAGAGATTGAGTTCTTTTGTGTTGTATATTAAGAGAAAGCACCCAAATGCTTTGTTTTCATTCTTTTGAGGGTGAAACTACACCAAGGATGTTTCCAAGTACAAACAAGCTTCAACTCAAGCTTTTGAAAGCATTTACGCGTTTTAAAACCTCATACGACTAGGGTGAAAGAGATTGAGGTGTTTTGTGTTGTATATTAAGATAAAGCACCCAAAAGCTTTATTTGCATTAATTGGAGTGAGAAACTACACCAAGGATGTTTACAAGTACAAACAAGCTTCAACTCAAGCTTTTGAATGTATTTACGCGTTTTAAAAGCTCATATGACTAGGGTGAAAGAGATTGAGGTCTTTTGTGTTGTATATTAAGAAAAAGCACCCAAATGCTTTGTTTGCATTCATTTGAGTGAGAAACTACAGCAAGGATGTTTACAAGTACAAACAAGCTTTAACTCCACCTTTTGAATGCATTTACGCGTTGTAAAAGCTCATATGACTAGGGTGAAAGAGATTGAGGTCTTTTGTGTTGTATATTAAGAGAAAGCACCCAAATGCTTTGTTTGCATTCATTTGAGTGAGAAACTACACCAAGGATGTTTACAAGTACAAACAAGCTTTAACTCCACCTTTTGAATGCATTTACGCGTTTTAAAAGCTCATATGACTAGGGTGAAAAAGATTGAGTTCTTTTGTGTTGTATTTTAAGAGAAAGCATTCAAAAGCATGAGTTGAAGCTTGTTTGTACTTGTAAACATTCTTGGTGTAGTTTCTCACTCAAATGAATGCAAACAAAGCATCTGGGTGCTTTCTCTTAATATACAACACAAAAGAACTCAATCTCTTTCACCCTAGTCATATGAGCTTCTAAAACGCGTAAATGCATTCAAAAGGTGGAGTTAAACCTTGTTTGTACTTGTAAACATCCTTGGTGTAGTTTCTCACTCAATTGAATGCAAACAAAGCATTTGGGTGCTTTCTCTTAATATACAACACAAAAGACCTCAATCTCTTTCACCCTAATCGTAAGAGCTGTTCAAACGCGTAAATACATTCAAAAGCTTGAGTTGAAGCTTGTTTGTACTTGAAAACATCCTTGGTTAAGTTTCTGACTCAAATGAATGCAAACGAAGCATCTGGGTGCTTTCTCTTAATATACAACACAAAAGAACTCAATCTCTTTCACCCTAGTCACATGAGCTTTTAAAACGCGTAAATGCTTTCAAAAGGTGGAGTTAAAGCTTGTTTGTGCTTGTAAGCATCCTTGGTGTAGTTTCTCACTGAAATTGTATGCATTTACAAACGAGATTTTGAATGCATTTACGCGTTTTAAAAGCTCATAGGAGTAGGGTGAAAGAGATTTGATTTGTTTTGTGTTGTAAATTAAGAGAAAGCATCCAAATACGTTGATTGGATACATTAGAGTGTGAAACTGCACCTAGGATGTTTACAATTACAAACAAGCTTCAACACAAGCTTTTGAATGCATTTACGCGTTTTGAAAGCTCATACGAGTAGGGTGAAAGTGATTTGGGTTCTATTGTGTTGTATATTAAGAGAATGCATCCAAATACTTTGTTTGCATTCATTTGAGTGAGAAACTACACCAAGGATGTTTACAAGTACAAACAAGCTTCAACTCAAGCTTTTGAATGTATTTACGCGTTTTAAAAGCTCATATGACTAGGGTGAAAGAGATTGAGGTCTTTTGTGTTGTATATTAAGAAAAAGCACCCAAATGCTTTGTTTGCATTCATTTGAGTGAGAAACTACAGCAAGGATGTTTACAAGTACAAACAAGCTTTAACTCCACCTTTTGAATGCATTTACGCGTTGTAAAAGCTCATATGACTAGGGTGAAAGAGATTGAGGTCTTTTGTGTTGTATATTAAGAGAAAGCACCCAAATGCTTTGTTTGCATTCATTTGAGTGAGAAACTACACCAAGGATGTTTACAAGTACAAACAAGCTTTAACTCCACCTTTTGAATGCATTTACGCGTTTTAAAAGCTCATATGACTAGGGTGAAAAAGATTGAGTTCTTTTGTGTTGTATTTTAAGAGAAAGCATTCAAAAGCATGAGTTGAAGCTTGTTTGTACTTGTAAACATTCTTGGTGTAGTTTCTCACTCAAATGAATGCAAACAAAGCATCTGGGTGCTTTCTCTTAATATACAACACAAAAGAACTCAATCTCTTTCACCCTAGTCATATGAGCTTCTAAAACGCGTAAATGCATTCAAAAGGTGGAGTTAAACCTTGTTTGTACTTGTAAACATCCTTGGTGTAGTTTCTCACTCAATTGAATGCAAACAAAGCATTTGGGTGCTTTCTGTTAATATACAACACAAAAGACCTCAATCTCTTTCACCCTAATCGTAAGAGCTGTTCAAACGCGTAAATACATTCAAAAGCTTGAGTTGAAGCTTGTTTGTACTTGAAAACATCCTTGGTTAAGTTTCTGACTCAAATGAATGCAAACGAAGCATCTGGGTGCTTTCTCTTAATATACAACACAAAAGAACTCAATCTCTTTCACCCTAGTCACATGAGCTTTTAAAACGCGTAAATGCTTTCAAAAGATGGAGTTAAAGCTTGTTTGTGCTTGTAAGCATCCTTGGTGTAGTTTCTCACTGAAATTGTATGCATTTACAAACGAGATTTTGAATGCATTTACGCGTTTTAAAAGCTTATAGGAGTAGGGTGAAAGAGATTTGATTTGTTTTGTGTTGTAAATTAAGAGAAAGCATCCAAATACGTTGATTGGATACATTAGAGTGTGAAACTGCACCTAGGATGTTTACAATTACAAACAAGCTTCAACACAAGCTTTTGAATGCATTTACGCGTTTTGAAAGCTCATACGAGTAGGGTGAAAGTGATTTGGGTTCTATTGTGTTGTATATTAAGAGAATGCATCCAAATACTTTGTTTGCATTCATTTGAGTGAGAAACTACACCAAGGATGTTTACAAGTACAAACAAGCTTTCACTCCACCTTTTGAATGCGTTTACGCGTTTTAACAACTCTTAAATCTAGGGTGAAAGAGATTTAGTTCTTTTGTGTTGTATATTAAGAGAAAGCACCCAAATGCTTTGTTTGCATTCATTTGAGGGAGAAACTACACCAAGGATGTTTACAAGTACAAACAAGCTTTAACTCCACCTTTTGAATGCATTTACGCATTTTAACAGCTCTTACAACTAGGGTGAAAGAGATTGAGTTCTTTTGTGTTGTATATTATGAGAAATCACACAAATGCTTTGTTTGCATTCATTTGAGTGAGAAACTACACCAAGGATGTTTACAAGCACAAACAAGCTTTAACTCACCTTTTGAATGCATTTACGCATTTTAACAGCTCTTACAACTAGGGTGAAAGAGATTGAGTTCTTTTGTGTTGTATATTAAGAGAAATCACCCAAATGGTTTGTTTGCATTCATTTGAGTGAGAAACTACACCAACGATGTTTACAAGTACAAACAAGTTTCAACTCAAGCTTTTGAATGAATTTACGCGATTTAAAAGCTCATATGACTAGGGTGAAAAAGCTTGAGTTCTTTTCTGTTGTATTAAGAGAAAGCATCCAAAAGCTTTGTTTGCATTCATTGGAGTGAGAAACTCATTCTCTTTTGTGTTTACAAGTACAAACAAGCTTCAAATCAAGGTTAAGAGAAAGCACCGAAATGCTTTGTTTGCATTCAGTTGAGTGTGAAACTACCCCAAGGATGTTTACAACTACAAACAAGCTTGAACTCACGCTTTTGAATGCATTTAAGCGCATAAAAAGCTCATACGACAAGGGTGAAAGAGATTGAAATATTTTGTGTTGTATATTAAGAGAACGCACCGAAATGTTTTCTTTGCATTCATTTGAGTGAGAAACAACACCACTGATGTTTACAAGTACCAACTAGCTTCAACTTAAGCTTTTGAATGCATATACGCGTTTTAAAACCTCATACGACTAGGGTGAAAGAGATTGAGTTCTTTTGTATTGTATTTTCAGAGAAAGCACCCAAAAGCTTTGTTTGCATTCATTGGAGTGAGAAACTACACCAAGGATGTTTACAAGTACAAACAAGCTTCAACTCAAGCTTTTGAATGTATTTACGCGTTTTAACAGCTCTTACGACTAGGGTGAAAGAGATTGAGTTCTTTTCTGTTGTATATTAAGAGAAAGCACACAAATGCTTTATTTGCATTCATTTGATTGTGAATACATTCAAAATTTTGTGTTGAAGCTTGTTTGTACTTGTAAACATCCTTGGTGTAGTTTCTCACTCCAATGAATGCAAACAAAGCTTTTGGGTGCTTTATCTGAAAATACAACACAAAAGAACTCAATCTCTTTCAACCTAGTCGTAAGAGCTGTTAAAACGCGTAAATGCATTCAAAAGGTGGAGTTAAAGCTTGTTTGTGGTTGATGCGGGAGCAAGTGTACAAAGTAAACAAAACAACCAAGGAACTAGCAAGCGAACATCCATTCTTGTTTACATCGAGTTTCTTTGGTGGTTATGCGTTAATGTGGCTCCCACAAGCATGATTACATGGAGTTTCCATGCAAGATCGGGATTAAAGCTCTTACTATATGATAACATTCGTTATAAGGATTCCCGTATTTTTGACAGCTTCTACACTGGTTCGTATTTCGATCATAACTCACTCATACGACATGGGATTATGGTGATTCAAAATTCTGTAGAAAGCTGGAAACAAGATCTAAAACTCCAATGCTTTGAGTTTTTCCATATTCAGAACGTAACGGAGTTGAAAAGGCAATTGAAGTTACAGAGCAAAATTGTTCCAGCGGTTTTAGCCTTGGGCGCCAAGGAATTAGCTGTTTAAGTTTAATTTTGTTCGACTATTTCCTTAATTAGTTAGAATATGTTTAGGAAAGTAATAATCTGATTATTATTAGCATTAGGAGTCCATTAAGTATTAGGAAAGTTGTTAGTTAGTTCGTTTTACAATTGTAATCAGTTTTATAGTTAGTTTCCTATTTGGATTAGGATTAGGATTCCGAACAGCTTTAGATTACTTTGTCTATAAATAGGGGAGAGCTTTGCTATTGAAAACTCGTGCTTTGATGATTAATTATTGAATACGTGAGTATTTACCCCTCAAACTGAGTGATTCAGGTTGAAACCCTTACGAGTGATTCGTGAGTTGTTCTTGAGTGATTCTTGAACAAGATCCCTTTGTGTGATACTATCAAAGGTTAATTTCCGTTTTGTTACTTATTTTACATCAACTTGGTATCAGAGCTAAAGGTTTGAGCTTTCTTAAGCTTAAACAACCACGATCCTGAGCTTAAACACGACAACATCCACCCTTTGTCCAGGAAAACAACCAAGAAACCCCCAATAAACCAACAACCGAAGCCATGGGTAACCCC
The DNA here is from genome assembly GCA_038025085.1 of Tetragonia tetragonoides. Classification (NCBI taxonomy): domain Eukaryota; kingdom Viridiplantae; phylum Streptophyta; class Magnoliopsida; order Caryophyllales; family Aizoaceae; genus Tetragonia; species Tetragonia tetragonoides. Next base: position 23,702,810 of record CM076154.1, read on the forward strand.
AACTATATGGCAAAGTTGTTAACTGCCATGGAGGACCTAAAGGCGTCTTTCCAGTTTCAAGAAGAGCGGATGATAGCTATGGAAAGAAGAAACCAAGAAGATAGGGAAAACATGGAGACAAGGATGCGCGGAATTCATTGGAGAAACCACAACCGTGACCCCAACTTCGATGAGGAGTTTGAAGACACAAGTGGGACTAGAACCAATGACGCTCCTAAACCACGACACCCCTATGATGATGATAGGAACTTGAAAGTCGAACTCCCTGAATATGAGGGTTCCTACGATCCAGAGGCCTTTCTTGATTGGCTTAGAACTATGGAGAGAGTCTTTGAATACAAGGAGTATGATGAGCAGCGAAGATGCAAGTTAGCCACGCTTAAACTCACCAAGCATGCTTCTTTTTGGTATGAAAAACTAAAGGCTCGACGCAAGAAGGACGGGAAAGAAAAGATTGAGACTTGGGACAAACTCAAGAAACATTTAAAGAACCGATTTTTGCCTAAAGAGTTTGAGCAAGCACAGTTCTTGAAACTCACGTCCTTAAGCCAAGAAACCTCAAGTGTACAAGACTACCTCCAAAAGTTTGAAAACGCGCACATGATGTGTGATCTCGTGGAGAAGGAGGAGTTAAAGATTGCAAGATTCATCAAAGGACTAAACGCAACTCTAAGGCATAAGGTGGAGCTTGTTCCTTTCATATCCTTTGAGTATGTATGCAAGATAGCTCTCAAGATTGAGAGGCAAGAGAGGGAGCAACAATTAGTGCACCTACGAGCACAACAAGCATACCAACAAGCGCTTCAACGTCGAAATCATAAGTTGGAGTACATGAATGGGTGCATAATAAATGATCAACCAATGAATGAAGATAGGCTCTTTGTTGTGGATACATTCAAAGGAAAACCAGATCTTGATGATTACTTTAAAGATATTGTTCCTATGGAAGATTCACAAGAAAAGACCAATAACATTGACCCCCTTATTGTTGTTCAAGTTAATAAGTCAAGCCTACCAACTGTGGTTGATGAGTTTATCGAAGAAATATTCATTGAACCAGAAAATATTGGTGATTTCCTTGAAGATCTTGATTATATTGATGACATGCAAGAGGAATCCGAGATGGAGTTGGAACTTCTTGAATCTAGCTTTGATCAAGAACAAGAAAGAGATGTCCATCAAGAAGACAGCAGCAAGGCTCTTAACCTTGTGGGTTCATTGGAAATTTGTAAGGAAAATTTGATGAATATACACGTTGGGGAGAAGATTACTACATACGAAGAATTGAGGACAATTCTTTTTGAAGAAAGGGAGATTGATGCGGGAGCAAGTGTACAAAGTAAACAAAACAACCAAGGAACTAGCAAGCGAACATCCATTCTTGTTTACATCGAGTTTCTTTGGTGGTTATGCGTTAATGTGGCTCCTACAAGCATGATTACATGGAGTTTCCATGCAAGATCGGGATTAAAGCTCTTACTATATGATAACATTCGTTATAAGGATTCCCGTAATTTTGACAGCTTCTACACTGGTTCGTATTTCGATCATAACTCACTCATACGACATGGGATTATGGTGATTCAAAATTCTGTAGAAAGCTGGAAACAAGATCTAAAACTCCAATGCTTTGAGTTTTTCCATATTCAGAACGTAACAGAGTTGAAAAGGCAATTGAAATTACAGAGCAAAATTGTTCCAGCGGTTTTAGCCTTGGGCGCCAAGGAATTAGCTGTTTAAGTTTAATTTTGTTTGACTATTTCCTTAATTAGTTAGAATATGTTTAGGAAAGTAATAATCTGATTATTATTAGCATTAGGAGTCCATTAAGTATTAGGAAAGTTGTTAGTTAGTTCGTTTTACAATTGTAATCAGTTTTATAGTTAGTTTCCTATTTGGATTAGGATTAGGATTCCGAATAGCTTTAGATTACTTTGTCTATAAATAGGGGAGAGCTTTGCTATTGAAAACTCGTGCTTTGATGATTAATTATTGAATACGTGAGTATTTACCCCTCAAACTGAGTGATTCAGGTTGAAACCCTTACGAGTGATTCGTGAGTTGTTCTTGAGTGATTCTTGAACAAGATCCCTTTGTGTGATACTATCAAAGGTTAATTTCCGTTTTGTTACTTATTTCACATCAGTTTCTCAACTTTTTGCCTATTAGCGTGAAAGAGAATGAGTTCTTTTGTGTTGTAATTTTACGAGTTAAAGCTTGTTTGTACTTGTAAACATCCTTGGTGTAGTTTCTCCCTCAAATGAATGTAAACAAAGCATTTGGGTGCTTTCTCTTAATATACAACACAAAAGAACTAAATCTTTTTCATCCTAGTCATATGAGCTTTTAAAACGCGTAAATGCATTCAAAAGCTTGAGTTGAAGCTTGTTTGTACTTGTAAACATTCTTGGTGTAGTTTCTCACTGAAATGAATGCAAACAAAGCATTTTGTTGCTTTCTCTTAATATACAACACAAAAGAACTCAATCTCTTTCACCCTAGTCATATGAGCTTTTAAAACGCGTAAATGCATTCAAAAGCTTGAGTTGAAGCTTGTTTGTACTTGTAAACATTCTTGGTGTAGTTTCTGACTCAAATGAATGCAGACAAAGCATTTGTGTGATTTCTCTTAATATACAACACAAAAGACCTCAATATCTTTCACCCTAGATGTAAGAGCTGTTAAAACGCGTAAATGCATTCAAAAAGTGGAGTTAAAGCTTGTTTGTACTTGTAAACATCCTTGGTGTTGTTTCTCACTCAAATGAATGCAAACAAAACATTTGGGTGCGTTCTCTTAATATACAACACAAAACACCTCAATCTTTTTCACCCTAGTCATATGAGCTTTTAAAACGCGTAAATGCATTCAAAAGCTTGAGTTGAAGTTTGTTTGTACTTGTAAACATTCTTGGTGTAGTTTCTCACTGAAACAAATGCCAACAAAGGTTTTGGTTGCTTTCTCTTAAAATACAACACAAAAGAACTCAATCTTTTTCACCCTAGTCGTATGAGGTTTTAAAACGCGCAAATGCTTTCGAAAGCTTGAGTTGAAGCTTTTTTGTACTTGTAAACATCCTTGGTGAAGTTTCTCACTCAAATTAATGCAAAGAAAGCATTTGGGTGCTTTTTCTTAATATACAACACAAAAGACCTCAATCTCTTTCACCCTAATCGTATGAGGTTTTAAAACGCGTAAATGCTTTCAAAAGCTTGAGTTGAAGCTTGTTTGTACTTGTAAATATCCTTGGTGTGGTTTCTCCCTCAAATGAATGCAAAAAAAGCATTTGGGTGCTTTCTCTTAATATACAACACAAAAGAACTCAATCCCTTTCACTCTAGATGTAAGAGCTGTTCAAACGCGTAAATACATTCAAAAGTTGGAGTTAAAGCTTGTTTGTACTTGTAAACATCCTTGGTGTAGTTTCTCACTCAAATGAATGTAAACAAAGCATTTGGGTGCTTTCTCTTAATATGCAACACAAAAGACCTCAATCTTTTTCACCCTAGTCATATGAGCTGTTAAAACGCGTAAATACATTCAAAAGCTTGAGTTGAAGCTTGTTTGTACTTGTAAACATCCTTCGATAAGTTTCTCACTCAAATGAATGCAAACAAAGCATTTGGGTGCTTTCTCTTAATATACAACACAAAAGAACTCAATCTTTTTCACCCTAATCATATGAGCTTTAAAAACACGTAAATGCATTCAAAAGGTGGAATTAAAGCTTGTTTGTACTTGTAAACATCCTTGGTGTAGTTTCTCACTCAAATGAATGCAAACAATGTATTTGGGTGCTTTCTCTTAATATACAACACAAAAGACCTCAATCTCTTTCACCCTTGTCATATGAGCTTTTAAAACGCGTAAATACATTCATAAGCTTGAGTTGAAGCTTGTTTGTACTTGTAAACATCCTTGGTGTAGTTTCTCACTCCAATGAATGCAAACAAAGCTTTTGGGTGCTTTCTCTGAAAATACAACACAAAAGAACTCAATCTCTTTCACCCTAGTCGTATGAGGTTTTAAAACGCGTATATGCATTCAAAAGCTTGAGTTGAAGCTTGTTAGTACTTGTAAACATACTTGGTGTAGTGTCTCACTCAAATGAATCTAAACAAAGCATCTGGGTGATTTCTCTTAATATACAACACAAAAGAACTCAATCTCTTTCACCCTAGTCGTAAAAGCTGTTAAAACGCGTAATTGCATTCAAAACGCGTAAATGCATTCAAAAGCTTGAGTTAAAGCTTGTGTTTACTTGTAAACATCCTTGGTGTAGTTTCTCTTAAATGTATAATTCAATCCAGTTTTGAATGCATTTAGCCGTAAATTAAGAGAAATGTAGTTTCTCACTCTAAAATAATTTATTTGCATTCATTTGAGTGAGAAACTTAACCAAGGATGTCTAAAAGAATATGTTGTAGTTTTGGAACTACAAACAAGCTTGAACTCAAGCTTTTGTTGTATTACATCTTTGGTGTAGTTTCTCACCTTTTTGCCTATTAGCGTGAAATAGATTGAGTTCTTTTGTGTTGTAATAGTAGAGTTAAAGCTTGTTTGTACTTGTAAACATCCTTGGTGTAGTTTCTCCCTCAAATGAATGCAAACAAAGCATATGGGTGCTTTCTCTTAATATACAACACAAAAGACCTCAATCTCTTTCGCCCTAGTCATATGAGCTTTTAAAACGGGTAAATGCATTCAAAAGCTTGAGTTGAAACTTGTTTGTACTTGTAAACATCCTTGGTGTAGTTTCTCACTCAAATGAATGCAAACAAACCATTTGGGTGATTTCTCTTAATATACAACACAAAAGAACTCAATCTCTTTCACCCTAGTTGTATGAGGTTTTAAAACGCGTAAATGCATTCAAAACCATGAGTTGAAGCTTGTTTGTACTTGTAAACATCCTAGGTGTAGTTTCACACTCAAATGAATGCAAACAAAACATTTGGGTGCTTTCTCTTACTGAACAACACAAAAGAACTCAATCTCTATCACCCTAGTCGTAAGAGCTGTTAAAACGCGTAAATGCATTCAAAAGCTTGAGTTGAAGCTTGTATGTACGCGTAAACGCGTAAAAATGTACAAACATGCTTACTTTGGTGACATTATGGTCAAGGTCACCCAAATGCTTTGTTTGCATTCATTATGCACCCAAACGCGTAAATGCATTCAAAAGCTTGCATTCAAAAGCTTGAGTTGAAGCTTGTTTGTTCTTGTAAATATCCAAGGTGTAGTTTCACACGCAAATGAATTTAAACAAAGTGTTTGGATGCTTTCTCTTAATATACAACACAAAGAACTCAAATCTCTTTCACCCTATTCGTATGAGCTTTTAAAACGCGTAAATGCATTCAAAAGCTTGAGTTGAAGCTTGTTTGTACTTGTAAACATCCTTGGTGTAGTTTCACACGCAAATGAATGCAAACAAAGCATTTGGGTGCTTTCTCTTAATTTTCAACACAAAAGAACTCAATCTCTTTCACCCTAGTCGTATGCGCTTTTAAAACGCGTAAATGCATTCAAAAGCTTGAGTCGAAGCTTGTTTTTACTTGTAAACATCCTTGGTGTAGTTTCTCACTCAAATGAATGCAAATAAAGCATTTGGATGCTTTCTCTTAATATACAACAGAAAAGACCTCAATCTCTTTCACCCTAGATGTAAGAGCTGTTAAAACGCGTAAATGCATTCAAAAGGTGGAGTTAAAGCTTGTTTGTACTTGTAAACATCCTTGGTGTAGTTTCTCACTCAAATTAATGCAAAGAAAGCATTTGGGTGCTTTCTCTTAATATACAACACAAAAGACCTCAAACTCTACCTTTTGAATGCATTTACGCATTTTAACAGCTCTTACAACTAGGGTGAAAGAGATTGAGTTCTTTTGTGTTGTATATTAAGAGAAATCACCCAAATGGTTTGTTTGCATTCATTTGAGTGAGAAACTACACCAAGGATGTTTACAAGTACAAACAAGTTTCAACTCAAGCTTTTGAATGCATTTACGCGTTTTAACAGCTCTTTCGACTAGGCGAGAGGAGATTGAGTTCTTTTGTGTTGTATATTAAGAAAAAGCTCGCAAATGCTTTGTTTACATTCATTTGAGTGTGAACCTACCCCAAGGATGTTTACAACTACAAACAAGCTTGAACTGAAGCTTTTGAAGGCATTTAAGCGTTTTAAAAGCTCATACGATAAGGGTGAAAGAGATTGAGTTCTTTTGTGTTGTATATTAAGAGAAATGTTTTCTTTGCATTCATTTAAGTGAGAAACTACACCAAAGATGTTTACAAGTACCAACAAGCTTCAACTTAATCTTTCGAATGCATATACGCGTTTTAAAACCTCATACGACTAGGGTGAAAGAGATTGAGTTCTTTTGTGTTGTATTTTCAGAGAAAGCACCCAAAAGCTTTGTTTGCATTCATTGGAGTGAGAAACTACACCAAGGATGTTTACAAGTACAAACAAGCTTCAACTCAAGCTTTTGAATGTATTTACGCGTTTTAACAGCTCTTACGACTAGGGTGAAAGAGATTGAGTTCTTTTCTGTTGTATATTAAGAGAAAGCACCCAAATGCTTTGTTTGCATTCAATTGAGGGAGAAACTACACCAAGGATGTTTACAAGTACAAACAAGCTTTAACTCGTAAAATTACAACACAAAAGAACTCATTCTCTTTCACGCTAATAGGCAAAAAGTTGAGAAACTGAATATACAACACAAAAGAACTCAATCTTTTTCACCCTAGTCATATGAGCTTTTAAAATGCGTAAATGCATTCAAAAGCTTGAGTTGAAGCTTGTTTGTACTTGTAAACATTCTTGGTGTAGTTTCTCACTGAAATGAATGCAAACAAATCATTTGGTTGCTTTCACTTAATATACAACACTTAGAACTCAATCTCTTTCACCCTAGTCATATGAGTTTTGAAAACGTTAAATGCATTCAAAAGCTTGAGTTGAAGCTTGTTTGTACTTGTAAACATTCTTGGTGTAGTTTCTCACTCAAATGAATGCAAACAAAGCATTTGTGTGATTTCTCTTAATATACAACACAAAAGACCTCAATCTCTTTCACCCTAGATGTAAGAGCTGTTAAAACGCGTAAATGCATTCAAAAGGTGGAGTTAAAGCTTGTTTGTACTTGTAAACATCCTTGGTGTAGTTTCTCACTCAAATTAATGCAAACAAAACATTTGGGTGCGTTCTCTTAATATACAACGTAAAAGACCTCATTCTTTTTCACCCTAGTCATATGAGCTTTTAAAACGCGTAAATGCATTCAAAAGCTTGAGTTGAAGCTTGTTTGTACTTGTAAACTTTCTTGGTGTAGTTTCTCACTGAAATGAATGCAAGCAAAGCTTTTGGTTGCTTTCTCTTAAAATACAAGACAAAAGAACTCAATCTTTTTCGCCCTAGTCGTATGAGGTTTTAAAACGCGTAAATGCTTTCAAAAGCTTGAGTTGAAGCTTGTTTGTACTTGTAAACATCCTTGGTGTAGTTTCTCACTCAAATTAATTCAAAGAAAGCATTTGGGTGCTTTCTCTTAATATACAACACAAAAGACCTTAATCTCTTTCACCCTAGTTGAATGAGGTTTTAAAACGCGTAAATGCTTTCAAAAGCTTAAGTTGAAGCTTGTTTGTACTTGTAAACATCCTTGGTGTAGTTTCCCTCTCAAATGAATGCAAACAAAACATTTGGGTGCTTTGTCTTAATATACAACACAAAAGAACTCAATCTCTTTCACCATAGATGTAAGAGCTGTTAAAACGCGTAAATGCATTCAAAAGGTGGAGTTAAAGCTAGTTTGTACTTGTAAACATCCTTGGTGTGTTTTCTCACTCAAATGAATGCAAACAAAGCATTTAGGTGCTTTCTCTTAATATACAACACAAAATACCTCAATCTCTTTCGCCCTAGTCATATGAGCTTTTAAAACGCGTAAATGCATTCAAAAGCTTGAGTAGAAACTTGTTTGTACTTGTAAGTTGAAGCTTGTTTGTACTTGTAAACATCCTTGGTGTAGTTTCCCTCTCAAATGAATGCAAACAAAACATTTGGGTGCTTTGTCTTAATATACAACACAAGTACAAACAAGCTTCAACTTACGCGTACAAACAAGCTTCAACTCAAGCTTTTGAATGCATTTACGCGTTTTAAAAGCTCATATGAAGAGGGTGAAAGAGATTGAGGTCTTTTGTGTTGTATATTAAGAGAAAGCACCAAAATGCTTTGTCTGCATTCATTTGAGTGAGAAACTACACCAAGGATGTTTACAAGTACAAACAAGCTTTAACTCCACCTTTTGAATGCATTTACGCGTTTCAACAGCTCTTACATCTAGGGTGAAAGAGATTGAGTTCTTTTGTGTTGTATATTAAGAGAAAGCACCCAAATGCTTTGTTTGCATTCATTTGAGTGAGAAACTACACCAAGGATGTTTACAAGCACAAACAAGCTTTGTTTCCACCTTTTGAATGCATTTACGCATTTTGACAGCTCTTACAACTAGGGTGAAAGAGATTGAGTTCTTTTGTGTTGTATATTAAGAGAAATCATACAAATGCTTTGTTTGCATTCATTTGAGTGAGAAACTACACCAAGGATGTTTACAAGTACAAACAAGCTTTAACTCAAACTTTTGAATGCATTTACGCATTTTAACAGCTCTTACAACTAGGGTGAAAGATCTATTGAGTTCTTTTGTGTTGTATATTAAGAGAAAGCACCCAAATGCTTTGTTTGCATTCATTTGAGGGAGAAACTACACCAAGGATGTTTACAAGTACAAACAAGCTTCAACTTAAGCTTTTGAAAGCATTTACGCGTTTTAAAACCTCATACGACTAGTGTGAAAGAGATTGAGGTCTTTTGTGTTGTATATTAAGAGAAAGCACCCAAATGCTTTGTTTGCATTCATTTAAGTGAGAAACTACACCAAGGATGTTTACAAGTACAAACAAGCTTTAACTCCACCTTTTGAATGCATTTACGCGTTTTAACAGCTCTTACAACTAGGGTGAAAGAGATTGAGTTCTTTTGTGTTGTATATTAAGAGAAATCACCCAAATGGTTTGTTTGCATTCATTTGAGTGAGAAACCACACCAAGGATGTTTACAAGTACAAACAAGTTTCAACTCAAGCTTTTGAATGCATTTACGCGTTTTAACAGCTCTTACGACTAGGCGAAAAGAGATTGAGTTCCTTTGTGTTGTATATTAAGAAAAAGCTCGCAAATGCTTTGTTTACATTCATTTGAGTGTGAAACTACCCCAAGGATGTTTACAACTACAAACAAGCTTGAACTCAAGCTTTTGAATGCATTTAAGCGTTTTAAAAGCTCATTCGACAAGGGTGAAAGAGATTGAGTTCTTTTGTGTTGTATTATAAGAGAACGCACCCAAATGCTTTGTTTGCATTCATTTGAGTGAGAAACTTAACCAAGAATGTTTACAAGTACAAACAAGCTTCAACTCAAGCTTTTGAATGTATTTACGCGTTTTAAAAGCTCATATGACTAGGGTGAAAGAGATTGAGGTCTTTTGTGTTTTATATTAAGCGAAAGCACCCAAATGCTTTGTTTGCATTCATTTGAGTGAGAAACTTAACCAAGGATGTTTACAAGTACAAACAAGCTTCAACTCAAGCTTTTGAATGTATTTACGCGTTTTAACAGCTCTTACGATTAGGGTGAAAGAGATTGAGGTCTTTTGTGTTGTATATTAAGAGAAAGCACCCAAATGCTTTGTTTGCATTCATTTGAGTGAGAAACTTAACCAAGGATGTTTACAAGTACAAACAACCTTCAACTCAAGCTTTTGAATGTATTTACGCCTTTTAACAGCTCTTACGATTAGGGTGAAAGAGATTGAGGTCTTTTGTGTTGTATATTAAGAAAAAGCACCCAAATGCTTTGTTTGCATTCATTTGAGTGAGAAACTACACCAAGGATGTTTACAAGTACAAACAAGCTTTAACTCCACCTTTTGAATGCATTTACGCATTTTAACAGCTCTTACAACTAGGGTGAAAGAGATTGAGTTCTTTTGTGTTGTATGTTAAGAGAAAGCACCCAAATGCTTTGTTTGCATTCATTTGAGTGAGAAACTTAACCAAGGATGTTTACAAGTACAAACAAGCTTCAACTCAATCTTTTGAAGTTATTTACGCGTTTTAACAGCTCTTCCGATTAGGGTGAAAGAGATTGAGGTCTTTTGTGTTGTATATTAAGAGAAAGCACCCAAATGCTTTGTTTGCATTCATTTGAGTGAGAAACTACACCAAGGATGTTTACAAGTACAAACAAGCTTTAACTCCACCTTTTGAATGCATTTACGCGTTTTAACAGCTCTTACATCTAGGGTGAAAGAGATTGAGTTCTTTTGTGTTGTATATTAAGAGAAAGCACCCAAATGCTTTGTTTGCATTCATTTGAGGGAGAAACTACACCAAGGATGTTTACAAGTACAAACAAGCCTTAACTCAACCTTTTGAATGCATTTACGCATTTTAACAGCTATTACAACTAGGGTGAAAGAGATTGAGTTCTTTTGTGTTGTATATTAAAAGAAATCACACAAATGCTTTGTTTGCATTCATTTGAGTGAGAAACTACACCAAGAATGTTTACAAGTACAAACAAGCTTCAACTCAAGCTTTTGAATGCATTTACGTGTTTTAAAAGCTCATATGACTAGGGTGAAAAAGATTCAGTTCTTTTGTGTTGTATTTTAAGAGAAAGCAACCTAATGCTTAGTTTGCATTCATTTCAGTGAGAAACTACACCAAGAATGTTTACAAGTACAAACAAGCTTCAACTCAAGCTTTTGAATGCATTTACGCGTTTTAAAAGCTCATATCACTAGGGTGAAAAAGATTGAGTTCTTTTGTGTTGTATATTAAGAGAAAGCACCCAAATGCTTTGTTTGCATTCATTTGAGTGAGAAACTTAACCAAGGATGTTTACAAGTACAAAAAAGCTTCAACTCAAGCTTTTGAATGTATTTACGCGTTTTAACAACTCTTACGATTAGGGTGCAAGAGATTGAGGTATTTTGTGTTTTATATTAAGAGAAAGCACCCAAATGCTTTGTTTGTATTCATTTGAGTGAGAAACTATACCAAGGATGTTTACAAGTACAAACAAGTTTTAACTCCACCTTTTTAATGCATTTACGCATTTTAACATTTCTTACAACTAGGGTGAAAGAGATTGAGTTCTTTTGTGTAGTATATTAAGAGAAAGCACCCAAATGCTTTGTTTGCATTCATTTGAGTGAGAAACTTAACCAAGGATGTTTACAAGTACAAACAAGCTTCAACTCAAGCTTTTGAATGTATTTACGCGTTTGAAAAGCTCATATGACTAGGGTGAAAGAGATTGAGGTCTTTTGTGTTGTATATTAAGAGAAAGCACCCAAATGCTTTGTTTGCATACATTTGAGTGAGAAACTTAACCAAGGATGTTTACAAGTACAAACAAGCTTCAACTCAAGCTTTTGGATGTATTTACGCGTTTTAACAGCTCTTACTATTAGGGTGAAAGAGATTGAGGTCTTTTGTGTTGTATATTAAGAGAAAGCACCCAAATGCTTTGTTTGCATTCATTTGAGTGAGAAACTTAACCAAGGATGTTTACAAGTACAAACAACCTTCAACTCAAGCTTTTGAATGTATTTACGCGTTTCAACAGCTCTTACGATTACGGTGAAAGAGATTGAGGTCTTTTGTGTTGTATATTAAGAGATAGCACCCAAATGCTTGGTTTGCATTCATTTGAGTAAGAAACTACACCAAGGATGTTTACAAGTACAAACAAGCTTTAACTCCACCTTTTGAATGCATTTACGCGTTTTAACAGCTCTTACATCTAGGGTGAAAGAGATTGAGTTCTTTTGTGTTGTATTTTCAGAGAAAGCACCCAAAAGCTTTGTTTGCATTCATTGGAGTGAAAAACTTCACCAAGGATGTTTAAAAGTACAAACAAGCTTCAACTCAAGCTTTTGAATGCATTTACGCGTTTTAAAAGCTCATATGACTAGGGTGAAAAAGCTTGAGTTCTTTTCTGTTGTATATTAAGAGAAAGCATCCAAAAGCTTTGTTTGCATTCGATTCAGTGAGAAACTATACCATGAATGTTTACAAGTACAAACAAGCTTTAACTCCCCCTTTTGAATGCATTTACGTGTTTTAACAGCTCTTACATCTAGGGTGAAAGAGATTGAGTTCTTTTGTGTTGTATGTTAAGAGAAAGCACCCAAATGCTTTGTTTGCATTAATTTGAGTGAGAAACTTAACCAAGGATGTTTACAAGTACAAACAAGCCTCAACTCAATCTTTTGAATGTATTTACGCGTTTTAACAGCTCTTACGATTAGGGTGAAAGAGATTGAGGTCTTTTGTGTTGTATATTAAGAGAAAGCACCCAAATGCTTTGTTTGCATTCATTTGAGTGAGAAACTACACCAAGGATGTTTACAAGTACAAAAAAGCTTTAACTCCACCTTTTGAATGCATTTACGCATTTTAACAGCTCTTACAACTAGGGTGAAAGAGATTGAGTTCTTTTGTGTTGTATGTTAAGAGAAAGCACCCAAATGCTTTGTTTGCATTCATTTGAGTGAGAAACTTAACCAAGGATGTTTACAAGTACAAACAAGCTTCAACTCAATCTTTTGAAGTTATTTACGCGTTTTAACAGCTCTTCCGATTAGGGTGAAAGAGATTGAGGTCTTTTGTGTTGTATATTAAGAGAAAGCACCTAACTGCTTTGTTTGCATTCATTTGAGTGAGAAACTACACCAAGGATGTTTACAAGTGGAAACAAGCTTTAACTCCACCTTTTGAATGCATTTACGCGTTTTAACAGCTCTTACATCTAGGGTGAAAGAGATTGAGTTCTTTTGTGTTGTATATTAAGAGAAAGCACCCAAATGCTTTGTTTGCATTCATTAGAGGGAGAAACTACACCAAGGATGTTTACAAGTACAAACAAGCCTTAACTCAACCTTTTGAATGCATTTACGCATTTTAACAGCTATTACAACTAGGGTGAAAGAGATTGAGTTCTTTTGTGTTGTATATTAAAAGAAATCACACAAATGCTTTGTTTGCATTCATTTGAGTGAGAAACTACACCAAGAATGTTTACAAGTACAAACAAGCTTCAACTCAAGCTTTTGAATGCATTTACGTGTTTTAAAAGCTCATATGACTAGGGTGAAAAAGATTCAGTTCTTTTGTGTTGTATTTTAAGAGAAAGCAACCAAATGCTTAGTTTGCATTCATTTCAGTGAGAAACTACACCAAGAATATTTACAAGTACAAACAAGCTTCAACTCAAGCTTTTGAATGCATTTACGCGTTTTAAAAGCTCATATGACTAGGGTGAAAAAGATTGAGTTCTTTTGTGTTGTATATTAAGAGAAAGCACCCAAATGCTTTGTTTGCATTCATTTGAGTGAGAAACTTAACCAAGGATGTTTACAAGTACAAAAAAGCTTCAACTCAAGCTTTTGAATGTATTTACGCGTTTTAACAACTCTTACGATTAGGGTGCAAGAGATTGAGGTATTTTGTGTTTTATATTAAGAGAAAGCACCCAAATGCTTTGTTTGCATTCATTTGAGTGAGAAACTACACCAAGGATGTTTACAAGTACAAAGAAGTTTTAACTCCACCTTTTGAATGCATTTACGCATTTTAACATTTCTTACAACTAGGGTGAAAGAGATTGAGTTCTTTTGTGTAGTATATTAAGAGAAAGCACCCAAATGCTTTGTTTGCATTCATTTGAGTGAGAAACTTAACCGAGGATGTTTACAAGTACAAACAAGCTTCAACTCAAGCTTTTGAATGTATTTACGCGTTTTAACAGCTCTTACGATTATGGTGAAAGAGATTGAGGTCTTTTGTGTTGTATATTAAGAGAAAGCACCCAAATGCTTTGTTTGCATTCATTTGAGTGAGAAAATGCACCAAGGATGTTTACAAGTACAAACAAGCTTTAACTCCACCTTTTGAAAGCATTTACGCGTTTTATCAGCTCTTACATCTAGGGTGAAAGAGATTGAGGTCTTTTGTGTTGTATATTAAGAGAAATCATACAAATGCTTTGTTTGAATTCATTTGAGTTGAAGCTTGTTTGTACTTGTATAATTTTGAGTATGAAACTACACCTAGAATGTTTTAATTGTACAAACATGCTTCAACTCAAGCTTTTGAATGCATTTACGCGTTTTAAAAGCTGATTTGAGTAGGGTGAAAGTGATTTGAGTTCTTTTGTGTTGTACATAAAGAGAAAGCATCCAAATTCGTTTGAGTGAGAAACTACTCCAAGGATGTTTACAAGTACAAACAAGCTTTCACTCCACATTTTGAATGCATTTACGCGTTTTAACAGCTCTTACGATTAGGGTGAAAGAGATTGAGGTCTTTTGTGTTGTATATTAAGAGAAATCACCCAAATGCTTTGTTTGCATTCATTTGAGTGAGAAACTACACCAAGAATGTTTTCAAGTACAAACAAGCTTCAACTCAAGCTTTTGAATGCATTTACGCGTTTTAACAGCTCTTAATGCTAGGCGAAAAGAGATTGAGTTCTTTTGTGTTTTATATTAAGAAAAAGCTCGCAAATGCTTTGCTTACTTTCATTTGAGTGTGAAACTACCCCAAGGATGTTTACAACTACAAACAAGCTTGAACTCAAGCTTTTGAATGCATTTAAGCGTTTTAAAAGGTCATACGACAAGGGTGAAAGAGATTGAATTCTTTTGTGTTGTATATGAAGAGAACGCACCCAAATGCTTTGTTTGCATTCATTTGAGTGAGAAACTTAACCAAGGATGCTTACAAGTACAAACAAGCTTCAACTCAAGCTTTTGAATGCATTTACGCGTTTTAAAACCTTATACAACTAGGGTGAAAGAGATTGAGTTCTTTTGTGTTGTATATTAAGAGAAATCACACAAATGCTTTGTTTGCATTCATTTGAGTGTGAAACTACACCAAGGATGTTTACAAGTACAACCAAGCTTCAACTCAAGCTTTTGAATGCATTTACGCGTTTTAAAAGCTCATATGACTAGGGTGAAAAAGCTTGAGTTCTTTTCTGTTGTATATTAAGAGAAAGCATCCAAAAGCTTTGTTTGCATTCATTGGAGTGAGAAACTCAATCTCTTTTGTGTTTACAAGTACAAACAAGCTTTAACTCAAGCTTTAGAGAAAGCACTCAAATGCTTTGTTTGCATTCATTTGAGTGAGAAACTACACCAAGGATGTTTACAAGTACAAACAAGCTTCAACTCCACCTTTTGAATGCATTTATGCGTTTTAACAGCTCTTACATCTAGGGTGAAAGAGATTGAGTTCTTTTGTGTTGTATAGTAAGAGAAAGCACCCAAATGCTTTGTTTGCATTCATTTGAGTGAGAAACTACACCAAGGATGTTTACAAGCACAAAAAAGCTTTAACTCCACCTTTTGAATGCATTTACGCTTTTTAACAGCTCTTACAACTAGGGTGAAAGAGATTGAGTTCTTTTGTGTTGTATATTAAGAGAAATCACACAAATGCTTTGTTTGCATTCATTTGAGTGAGAAACTACACCAAGGATGTTTACACATACAAAAAAGCTTTAACTCCACCTTTTGAATGCATTTATGCATTTTAACAGCTCTTACAACTAGGGTTAAAGAGATTGAGTTCTTTTGTGTTGTATATTAAGAGAAAGCACCCAAATGTTTTGTTTGCATTCATTTGAGGGAGAAACTTAACCAAGGATGTTTACAAGTACAAACAAGCTTCAACTCAAGCTTTTGAATGTATTTACGCGTTTTAACAGCTCTTTACGATTAGGGTGAAAGAGATTGAGGTCTTTTGTGTTGTATATTAAGAGAAAGCACCCAAATGCTTTGTTTGCATTCATTTGAGTGAGAAACTACACCAAGGATGTTTACAAGTACAAACAAGGTTTAACTCCACCTTTTGAATGCATTTACGCATTTTAACAGCTCTTACAACTAGGGTGAAAGAGATTGAGTTCTTTTGTGTAGTATATTAAGAGAAAGCACCCAAATGCTTTGTTTGCATTCATTTGAGTAAGAAACTACACCATGAATGTTTACAAGTACAAACAAGCTTCAACTCAAGCTTTTGAATGCATTTACGCGTTTTAAAAGCTCATATGACTAGGGTGAAAAAGATTCAGTTCTTTTGTGTTGTATTTTAAGAGAAAGCAACCAAATGCTTTGTTTGCATTCATTTCAGTTAGAAACTACACCAAGAATGTTTAGAAGTACAAACAACCTTCAACTCAAGCTTTTGAATGCATTTACGCGATTTAAAAGCTCTTTACGATTAGGGTGAAAGAGAACAGCTTTTAAGAGAAAGCAACCAAAAGCTTTGTTTGCATTCATTTGAGTAAGAAACTACACCAAGAATGTTTACAAGTACAAACAAGCTTCAACTCAAGCTTTTGAATGCATTTACGCGTTTTAAAAGCTCATATGACTAGGGTGAAAAAGATTGAGTTCTTTTGTGTTGTATTTTAAGAGAAAGCAACCAAATGCTTTGTTTGCATTCATTTGAGTAAGAAACTACACCAAGAATGTTTACAAGTACAAACAAGCTTCAACTCAAGCTTTTGAATGGATTTACGCGTTTTAAAAGCTCATATGACTAGGGTGAAAAAGATTGAGTTCTTTTGTGTTGTATTTTAAGAGAAAGCACCCAAATGCTTTGTTTGCATTCATTTGAGTGAGAAACTACACCAAGAATGTTTTCAAGTACAAACAAGCTTCAACTCAAGCTTTTGAATGCATTTACGCGTTTTAACAGCTCTTAATGCTAGGCGAAAAGAGATTGAGTTCTTTTGTGTTTTATATTAAGAAAAAGCTCGCAAATGCTTTGCTTACTTTCATTTGAGTGAGAAACTACACCAAGGATGTTTACACATACAAAAAAGCTTTAACTCCACCTTTTGAATGCATTTATGCATTTTAACAGCTCTTACAACTAGGGTTAAAGAGATTGAGTTCTTTTGTGTTGTATATTAAGAGAAAGCACCCAAATGTTTTGTTTGCATTCATTTGAGGGAGAAACTTAACCAAGGATGTTTACAAGTACAAACAAGCTTCAACTCAAGCTTTTGAATGTATTTACGCGTTTTAACAGCTCTTTACGATTAGGGTGAAAGAGATTGAGGTCTTTTGTGTTGTATATTAAGAGAAAGCACCCAAATGCTTTGTTTGCATTCATTTGAGTGAGAAACTACACTAAGGATGTTTACAAGTACAAACAAGCTTTAACTCCACCTTTTGAATGCATTTACGCGTTTTAACAGCTCTTACATCTAGGGTGAAAGAGATTGAGGTCTTTTGTGTTGTATATTAAGAGAAATCACACAAATGCTTTGTTTGCATTCATTTGAGTAAGAAACTACACCAAGAATGTTTACAAGTACAAACAAGCTTCAACTCAAGCTTTTGAATGCATTTACGCGTTTTAAAAGCTCATATGACTAGGGTGAAAAAGATTCAGTTCTTTTGTGTTGTATTTTAAGAGAAAGCAACCAAATGCTTTGTTTGCATTCATTTCAGTTAGAAACTACACCAAGAATGTTTAGAAGTACAAACAACCTTCAACTCAAGCTTTTGAATGCATTTACGCGATTTAAAAGCTCATATGACTAGGGTGAAAAAGATTGAGTTCTTTTGTGTTGTATATTAAGAGAAAGCACCCAAATGCTTTGTTTGCATTCATTTGAATGAGAAACTTAACCAAGGATGTTTACAAGTACAAACAAGCTTCAACTCAAGCTTTTGAATGTATTTACGTGTTTTAACAACTCTTACGATTAGGGTGAAAGAGATTGAGGTCTTTTGTGTTTTATATTAAGAGAAAGCACCCAAATGCTTTGTTTGCATTGATTTGAGTGAGAAACTACACCAAGGATGTTTACAAGTACAAACAAGTTTTAACTCAAGCTTTTGAATGTATTTACGCGTTTTAACAGCTCTTACGATTAGGGTGAAAGAGATTGAGGTCTTTTGTGTTGTATATTAAGAGAAAGCACCCAAATGCTTTGTTTGCATTCATTTGAGTGAGAAACTGCACCAAGGATGTTTACAAGTACAAACAAGCTTTAACTCCACCTTTTGAATGCATTTACGCGTTTTATCAGCTCTTACATCTAGGGTGAAAGAGATTGAGGTCTATTGTGTTGTATATTAAGAGAAATCACACAAATGCTTTGTTTGCATTCATTTGAGTGAGAAACTTAACCAAGGATGTTTATTAAGAGAAATCACACAAATGCTTATTTTGCATTCATTTGAGTTGAAGCTTGTTTGTACTTGTATAATTTTGAGTATGAAACTACACCTAGAATGTTTTAAATGTACAAACATGCTTCAACTCAAGCTTTGGAATGCATTAACGCGTTTGTGTTGTACATTAAGGGAAAACATCCAAATACTTTGTTTGGATACATTTGAGTGTGAAACTGCACCTAGGATGTTTACAAGTACAAAAAAGCTTCAACTCAAGCTTTTGAATGCATTTACGCGTTTTGAAAGCTCATACGAGTAGGGTGAAAGAGATTTGATTTCTTTTGTGTTGTATATTAAGAGAATGCATCCAAATACTTTGTTTGCATTCATTTGAGTGAGAAACTACACCAAGGATGTTTACAAGTACAAACAAG
Organism: Tetragonia tetragonoides; assembly: GCA_038025085.1. Lineage (NCBI taxonomy): Eukaryota > Viridiplantae > Streptophyta > Magnoliopsida > Caryophyllales > Aizoaceae > Tetragonia > Tetragonia tetragonoides. Next base: position 23,721,525 of record CM076154.1, read on the forward strand.
CTTTAACTCCACCTTTTGAATGCATTTACTCTTTGTTTGCATTCATTTGAGTGAGAAACTACACCAAAGATGTTTACAAGTACAAACAAGCTTTAACTCCACCTGTTGAATGCATTTACGCGTTTTAACAGCTCTTACATCTAGGGTGAAAAAGATTGAGTTCTTTTGTGTTGTATTTTAAGAGAAAGCACCCAAAAGCTTTGTTTGCATTCATTGGAGTGAGAAACTACAACAAGAATGTTTACAAGTTCAAACATGCTTCAACTCAAGCTTTTGGATACATTTACGCGTTTTAAAAGCTCATATGACTAGGCTGAAAGAGATTGAAGTCTTTTGTGTTGTATATTAAGAGAAAGCACCCAAATGCTTTGTTTGCATTCGTTTGAGTGAGAAACTACTCCAAGGATGTTTACAAGTACAAACAAGTTTTAACTCCACCTTTTGAATGCATTTACGCGTTTTAACAGCTCTTACATCTAGGGTGAAAGAGATTGAGTTCTTTTGTGTTGTATATTAAGAGAAATCACCCAAATGCTTTGTTTGCATTCACTAGAGTGAGAAACCACACCAAGGATGTTTATTAGCACAAACAAGCTTTAACTCCACCCTTTGAATGCATTTACGTATTTTAACAGCTTTTACAACTAGGGTGAAAAAGATTGAGTTCTTTTGTGTTGTATATTAAGAGAAATCACACAAATGCTTTGTTTGCATTCATTTGAGTGAGAAAATACACCAAGGATGTTTACAAGTACAAACAAGCTTCAACTCAAGCTTTTGAATGCATTTACGCGTTTTAAAAGCTCATATGACTAGGGTGAAAAAGATTGAGTTCTTTTGTGTTGTATTTTAAGAGAAAGCACCCAAATGCTTTGTTTGCATTCATTTGAGTGAGAAACTACACCAAGGATGTTTACAAGTACAAACAATCTTTAACTCCACCTTTTGAATGCATATACGCGTTTTAAAACCTCATACGACTAGGGTGAAAGAGATTGAGTTCTTTTGTGTTGTATTTTCAGAGAAAGCACCCAAAAGCTTTGTTTGCATTCATTGGAATAAGAAACTACACCAAGGATCTTTACAAGCACAAACAAGCTTTAACTCCACCTTTTGAATGCATATACGCGTTTTAAAACCTCATACGACTAGGGTGAAGGAGATTGAGTTCTTTTGTGTTGTATTTTCAGAGAAAGCACCCAAAAGCTTTGTTTGCATTCATTGGAGTGAGAAACTACACCAAGGATGTTTACAAGTACAAACAAGCTTCAACTCAAGCTTTTGAATGTATTTACGCGTTTTAAAAGCTCATATGACTAGGGTGAAAAAGATTGAGTTCTTTTGTGTTGTATTTTAAGAGAAAGCAACCAAAAGCTTTGTTTGCATTCATTTCAGTAAAAAACTACACAACGAATGTTTACAAGTACAAACAAGATTCAACTCAAGCTTTTGAATGCATTTACGCGTTTTAAAAGCTCATATGACTAGGGTGAAAGAGATTGAGGTCTTTTGTGTTGTATATTAGGACAAAGCACCCAAATGCTTTATTTGCATTCATTTGAGTGAGAAACTACATCAAGGATGTTTACAAGTACAAACAAGCTTTAACTCCACCTTTTGAATGCATTTACGCGTTTTAACAGCTCTTACGACTAGGGTGAAAGAGATTGACTTCTTTTGTGTTGTATTTTCAGAGAAAGCACCCAAATGCTTTGTTTGCACTCATTGGAGTGAGAAACTACACCAAGGATGTTTACAAGTACAAACAAGCTTCAACTCAAAATTTTGAATGTATTCACAATCAAAGAATGCAAATAAAGCATTTGTGTGCTTTCTCTTAATATAAAACAGAAAAGAACTCAATCTCTTTCACCCTAGTCGTAAGAGCTGTTAAAACGCGTAAATACCTTTAAAAGCTTGAGTTGAAGCTTGTTTGTACTTGTAAACATCCTTGGTGTAGTTTCTCACTCCAATGAATGCAAACAAAGCTTTTGGGGATGCTTTCTCTTAATATACAACAGAAAAGAACTCAAGCTTTTAAAACGCGTAAATGCAATCAAAAGCTTCAGTTGAAGCTTGTTTGTACTTGTAAACATTCTTGGTGTAGTTTCTCACTCAAATGAATGCAAACAAGGCATTTGTGTGATTTCTCTTAATATACAAGACAGCTCATATGATTTGGGTGAAAGAGATTGAGTTCTATTGTGTTGTATATTAAGAGAAATCACCCCAATGGTTTGTTTGCATTCATTTGAGTGAGAAACTACACCAAGGATGTTTACAAGTACAAACAAGTTTCAACTCAAGCTTTTGAATGCATTTACGCGTTTTAACAGCTCTTACGACTAGGCGAAAAGAGATTAAGTTCTTTTGTGTTGTATATTAAGAAAAAGCTCGCAAATGCTTTGTTTACATTCATTTGAGTGTGAAACTACCCCAAGGATGTTTACAACTACAAACAAGCTTGAACTCAAGCTTTTGAATGCATTTAAGCGTTTTAAAAGCTCATACGACAAGGGTGAAAGAGATTGAGGTCTTCTGTGTTGTATATTAAGAGAAAGCACCCAAATGAATTCAAAATTTTGAGTTGAAGCTTGTTTGTACTTGTAAACACATACTTGTTCAAATCATTTAATACGCAAAAGACCTCAATCTCTTTCACACAAATGCAAACAAACCTAGTCGTGTTTTAACACCCTAGTCATTTGAGTGAGAAACTACACCAAGGATGTTTACAAGTACAAACAAGCGTCAACTGAAGCTTTTTATTGCATTTAAGCATTTTAACAGGTCTTACGACTAGGGTGAAAATGATTGTGTTCTTTTGTGTTGTATTTTAAGAGAAAGCAACCAAAAGCTTTGTTTCCATTCATTTCAGTGAGAAACTACACCAAGAATGTTTACAAGTACAAACAAGCATCAACTCAAGCTTTTGAATGCATTTACGCATTTACGCGTTTTAACAGCTAGTTGTATGCATTCAAAAGTATCAGTTTATAAGTTAATAAATGCGTACAAAAGACATTGGTGTAGTTACACTCAAATGCAAACTCTCTAAGGTGAGATTGAGTTTCCATGGCAACATTGGTGTAGTTTTATCACATTGGCCTAGTTTTTTTTTCTACAAGTAGGGTGAAACTACACCAAGGGTGTTTATAAGTGCAAATAAAACATTTGGATCGCAAGTATTTAATGTTGTATATTTGGATGCATTTACCCCCATGTATATCCGAAATAAAATGATATTTGGCTTTCCGAGGTCGTTTACTTCTTCTAAGTTCAACAACCTCACCATCATCATTGTCATCTGGAGGTTGGTTTGACATAACCTCCACAATTCGGTCTTTTGGCCTAGGGATAGACGTGAATCGATTCTCATCAAATATAGTATGCCTTGATTCAGTTATTGTATTGACCGCAATTAAATCATTTGGTTTAATTACCATGAACCTATAGGCCTTGCTATGTATAGCATAGCCTAAAAAGATACATTCAACTCCCCTTTCTCCTAATTTCTTTCTCAAAAGGTGGAGTTAAAGCTTGTTTGTAGTTGTAAATATCCTTGGTGTAGTTTCTCACTCAAATGAATGCAAACAAAGTATTTGGGTGCTTTCTCTTAATATACAACACAAAAGACCTCAATCTCTTTCACCCTAATCGTAAGAGCAGTTAAAACGCGTAAATACATTCAAAAGCTTGAGTTGAAGCTTGTTTGTACTTGTAAACATCCTTGGTTAAGTTTCTCACTCAAATGAATGCAAACAAAGCATTTGGGTGATTTCTCTTAATATACAACACAAAAGAACTGAATCTCTTTCACCCTAGTTGTAAGAGCTGTTAAAATGCGTAAATGCATTCAAAACGCGTAAATGCATTTAAAAGCTTAAGCTGAAGCTTGTTTGTACTTTCAAACATCCTTGGTGTAGTTTCTCACTCAAATGAATGCAAACAAAGCATTTGGGTGCTTTCTCTTAATTTTCAACACAAAAGAACTCAATCTCTTTCACCCTAGTCGTATGCACTTTTAAAACGCGTAAATGCATTCAAAAGCTTGAGTTGAGGCTTGTTTGTACTTGTAAACATCCTTGGTGTAGTTTCTCAGTCAAATGAATGCAAAGAAAACATTTGGGTGCGTTCTCTTGATATACAACACAAAAGAACTCAATCTCTTTCACCCTTGTCGTATGAGCTTTTAAAACGCTTAAATGCATTCAAAAGCTTGAGTTCAAGCTTGTTTGTAGTTGTAAACATCCTTGGGGTAGTTTCACACTCAAATGAATGCAAAGAAAGCATTTGGGTGCTTTCTCTGAAAATACAACACAAAAGAACTCAATCTCTTTCACCCGACTCGTAAGAGCTGTTAAAACGCGTAAATACATTCAAAAGCTTAAGTTGAAGCTTGTTTGTACTTGTAAACATCCTTGGTGTAGTTTCTCCCTCCAATGAATGCAAACAAAGCTTTAACTCCACCTTTTGAATGCATTTACGCGTTTTAACAGCTCTTACATCTAGGGTGAAAGGGATTGAGTTCTTTTGTGTTGTATATTAAGAGAAAGCACCCAAATGCTTTGTTTGCATTCAGTTGAGTGAGAAACTACACCAAGGTTGTTTACAAGTACAAACAAGCTTCAACTCAAGCTTTTGAATGCAATTACGCATTTTAACAGCTCTTACAACTAGGGTGAAAGAGATTGAGTTTTTTTGTGTTGTATATTAAGAAAAAGCTCGTAAATGCTTTGTTTACATTCATTTGAGTGTGAAACTACCCCAAGGATGTTTACAACTACAAATAAGCTTGAACTCAAGCTTTTGAATGCATTTAACCGTTTTAAAAGCTCATACGACAAGGGTGAAAGAGATTGAGTTCTTTTGTGTTGTATATTAAGAGAACGCACCCAAATGTTTTCTTTGCATTCATTTGAGTGAGAAACTACACCAAAGATGTTTACAAGTACCAACAAGCTTCAACTTAAGCTTTTGAATATATTTACGCGTTTTAAAAGCTCATATGACTAGGGTGAAAGAGATTGAGGTCTTTTGTGTTGTAAATAAAGAGAAAGCACCCAAATGCTTTGTTTGCATTCAGTTGAGTGAGAAACTACACCAATGATGTTTACAAGTACAAACAAGCTTCAACTGAATCTTTTTATTGCATTTAAGCATTTTAACAGCTCTTACGACTAGGGTGAAAGAGATTGAGTTCTTTTGTGTTGTATATTAAGAGAAAGCACACAAATGCTTTGTTTGCATTCATTTGAGTGAGAAACTACACCAAGAATGTTTACAAGTACAAACATGCTTCAACTCAAGCTTTTGAATGCATTTACGCGTTTTAAAAGCTCATATGACTAGGGTGAAAAAGATTGAGTTCTTTTGTGTTGTATTTTAAGAGAAAGCAACCAAAAGCTTTGTTTGCATTCATTTCAGTGAGAAACTACACCAAGAATGTTTACAAGTACAAACAAGCTTCAACTCAAGCTTTTGAATGCATTTACGCGTTTTAAAAGCTCATATGACTAGGGTGAAAAAGATTGAGTTCTTTTGTGTTTTATATTAAGAGAAAGCACCCAAAAGCTTTGTTTGCATTTATTTGACTGAGAAACTACACCAAGGATGTTTACAAGTACAAACAAGCTTTAACTACACCAAGGATGTACTTGTAAACATCCTTGGTGTAGTTTCTCACTCAAATGAATGCAAACAAAGCATTTGGGTGCTTTCTCTTAATATAAAACACAAAAGAACTCAATCTCTTTCACCCTAGTCATATGAGCTTTTAAAACGCGTAAATGCATTCAAAAGCTTGAGTTGAAGCTTGTTTGTACTTGTAAACATTCTTGGTGTAGTTTCTCACTTTAAATGAATGCAAACAAAGCTGTTGGTTGCTTTGTATGCATTCATTTGAGTGAGAAACTTAACCAAGGATGTTTACAAGTACAAACAAGCTTTAACTCCACATTTTAAATGCATTTACGCGTTTGATTAGCTCTTACATCTAGGGTGAAAGAGATTGAGGTCTTTTGTGTTGTATATTACGAGAATGCACCCAAATGCTTTGTTTGCATTCATTTGAGTGAGAAACTACCCCAAGGATGTTACAACTACAAACAAGCTTGAACTCAAGCTTTTGAATGCATTTAAGCGTTTTAAAAGCTCATACGACAAGGGTGAAAGAGATTGAGTTCTTTTGTGTTGTATATTAAGAGAACGCACCCAAAAGCTTTGTTTGCATTCATTTGAGTGAGAAACTACACCAAGGATGTTTACAAGTACAAACAAGCTTTAACTCCACCTTTTGAATGCGTTTACGCGATTTAACAGCTCTTACGACTAGGGTGAAAGAGATTAAGTTCTTTTGTGTTGTATATTAAGAGAAAGCACACAAATGCTTTGTTTGCGTTCATTTGATTGAGAAACTACACCAAGAATGTTTACAAGTACAAACAAGCTTCAACTCAGGCTTTTGAATGCATTTACGCGTTTTAAAAGCTCATATGGCTAGGGTGAAAAAGATTGAGTTCTTTTGTGTTGTATTTTAAGAGAAAGCAACCAAAAGCTTTGTTTGCATTCATTTCAGTGAGAAACTACACCAAGAATGTTTACAAGTACAAACAAGCTTCAACTCAAGCTTTTGAATGCATTTACGCGTTTTAAAAGCTCATATGAGTAGGGTGAAAAAGATTGAGTTCTTTTGTGTTTTATATTAAGAGAAATCACCCAAAAGCTTTGTTTGCATTCATTTGAGTGAGAAACTTAACCAAGGATGTTTACAAGTACAAACAAGCTTCAACTCAAGCTTTTGAATGTATTTACGCGTTTTAACAGCTCTTACGATTAGGGTGAAAGAGATTGACGTCTTTTGTGTTGTATATTAAGAACGCACCCAAATGTTTTCTTTGCATTCATTTGAGTGAGAAACTACACCAAAGATGTTTACAAGTACAAACGAGCTTAAACTTATGTCCGCAATCTCTTTCACCCTAGTAAACATCCTTGGTGTAGTTTCTCACTCAAATGAATGCAAACAAAGCATTTGGGTGCTTTCTCTTAATAGACAACACAAAACACCGCAATCTCTTTCACCCTAGTCGTATGAGGTTTTAAAACGCGTAAATGCTTTCAAAAGCTTGAGTTGAAGCTTGTTTGTACTTGTAAACATCCTTGGTGTAGTTTCTCCCTCAAATGAATGCAAACAAAGCATTTGGGTGCGTTCTCTTAATATACAACACAAAAGAACTCAATCTCTTTCACCCTAGATGTAAGAGCTGTTAAAACGCGTAAATGCATTCAAAATTGTGAGTTGAAGCTTGTTTGTACTTGTAAACATCCATGGTGTAGTTTCTCACTCCAATGAATGCAAACAAAGATTTTGGGTGCTTTCCCTGAAAATACAACACATAAGAACTCAATCTCTTTCACCCTAGTCGTAAGAGCTGTTAAAACGCGTAAATGCATTCAAAAGGTGGAGTTAAAGCTTGTTTGTACTTGTAAACATCCTTGGTGTAGTTTATCACTCAAATGAATGCAAACAAAGCATTTGGGTGCTTTCTCTTAATATACAACACAAAAGACCTAAATCTCTTTCACCCTAGTCATATGAGCTTTTAAAACGCGTAAATGTATTCAAAAGCTTGAGTTGAAGCTTGTTTGTACTTTTAAACATTCTTGGTGTAGTTTCTCACTTTAAATGAATGCAAACAAAGCTTTTGGTTGCTTTCTCTTAAAATACAACACAAAAGAACTCAACCTTTTTCACCCTAGTCATATGAGCTTTTAAAAAGCGTAAATGCATTCAAAAGCTTGAGTTGAAGCTTGTTTGTACTTGTAAATATCCTTGGTGTAGTTTCTCACTCAAATGAATGCATACAAAGCAGCCAAAAGCTTTGTTTGCATTCATTTGAGTGAGAAACTTAACCAAGGATGTTTACAAGTACAAACAAGCGTTAACTCCACCTTTTGAATGCATTTACGCGTTTTAACAGCTCTTACGACTAGGGTGAAAGAGATTGAGTTCTTATGTGTTGTATTTTCAGGGAAAGCACCCAAAATCTTTGTTTGCATTCATTGGAGTGAGAAACTACACCATGGATGTTTACAAGTACAAACAAGCTTCAACTCACAATTTTGAATGCATTTACGCGTTTTAACAGCTCTTACATCTAGGGTGAAAGAGATTGAGTTCTTTTGTGTTGTATATTAAGAGAACGCACCCAAATGCTTTGTTTGCATTCATTTGAGGGAGAAACTACACCAAGGATGTTTACAAGTACAAACAACCTTCAACTCAAGCTTTTGAATGTATTTACGCGTTTCAACAGCTCTTACGATTACGGTGAAAGAGATTGAGGTCTTTTGTGTTGTATATTAAGAGATAGCACCCAAATGCTTGGTTTGCATTCATTTGAGTAAGAAACTACACCAAGGATGTTTACAAGTACAAACAAGCTTTAACTCCACCTTTTGAATGCATTTACGCGTTTTAACAGCTCTTACATCTAGGGTGAAAGAGATTGAGTTCTTTTGTGTTGTATTTTCAGAGAAAGCACCCAAAAGCTTTGTTTGCATTCATTGGAGTGAAAAACTTCACCAAGGATGTTTAAAAGTACAAACAAGCTTCAACTCAAGCTTTTGAATGCATTTACGCGTTTTAAAAGCTCATATGACTAGGGTGAAAAAGCTTGAGTTCTTTTCTGTTGTATATTAAGAGAAAGCATCCAAAAGCTTTGTTTGCATTCGATTCAGTGAGAAACTATACCATGAATGTTTACAAGTACAAACAAGCTTTAACTCCCCCTTTTGAATGCATTTACGTGTTTTAACAGCTCTTACATCTAGGGTGAAAGAGATTGAGTTCTTTTGTGTTGTATGTTAAGAGAAAGCACCCAAATGCTTTGTTTGCATTAATTTGAGTGAGAAACTTAACCAAGGATGTTTACAAGTACAAACAAGCCTCAACTCAATCTTTTGAATGTATTTACGCGTTTTAACAGCTCTTACGATTAGGGTGAAAGAGATTGAGGTCTTTTGTGTTGTATATTAAGAGAAAGCACCCAAATGCTTTGTTTGCATTCATTTGAGTGAGAAACTACACCAAGGATGTTTACAAGTACAAAAAAGCTTTAACTCCACCTTTTGAATGCATTTACGCATTTTAACAGCTCTTACAACTAGGGTGAAAGAGATTGAGTTCTTTTGTGTTGTATGTTAAGAGAAAGCACCCAAATGCTTTGTTTGCATTCATTTGAGTGAGAAACTTAACCAAGGATGTTTACAAGTACAAACAAGCTTCAACTCAATCTTTTGAAGTTATTTACGCGTTTTAACAGCTCTTCCGATTAGGGTGAAAGAGATTGAGGTCTTTTGTGTTGTATATTAAGAGAAAGCACCTAACTGCTTTGTTTGCATTCATTTGAGTGAGAAACTACACCAAGGATGTTTACAAGTAGAAACAAGCTTTAACTCCACCTTTTGAATGCATTTACGCGTTTTAACAGCTCTTACATCTAGGGTGAAAGAGATTGAGTTCTTTTGTGTTGTATATTAAGAGAAAGCACCCAAATGCTTTGTTTGCATTCATTAGAGGGAGAAACTACACCAAGGATGTTTACAAGTACAAACAAGCCTTAACTCAACCTTTTGAATGCATTTACGCATTTTAACAGCTATTACAACTAGGGTGAAAGAGATTGAGTTCTTTTGTGTTGTATATTAAAAGAAATCACACAAATGCTTTGTTTGCATTCATTTGAGTGAGAAACTACACCAAGAATGTTTACAAGTACAAACAAGCTTCAACTCAAGCTTTTGAATGCATTTACGTGTTTTAAAAGCTCATATGACTAGGGTGAAAAAGATTCAGTTCTTTTGTGTTGTATTTTAAGAGAAAGCAACCAAATGCTTAGTTTGCATTCATTTCAGTGAGAAACTACACCAAGAATATTTACAAGTACAAACAAGCTTCAACTCAAGCTTTTGAATGCATTTACGCGTTTTAAAAGCTCATATGACTAGGGTGAAAAAGATTGAGTTCTTTTGTGTTGTATATTAAGAGAAAGCACCCAAATGCTTTGTTTGCATTCATTTGAGTGAGAAACTTAACCAAGGATGTTTACAAGTACAAAAAAGCTTCAACTCAAGCTTTTGAATGTATTTACGCGTTTTAACAACTCTTACGATTAGTGTGCAAGAGATTGAGGTATTTTGTGTTTTATATTAAGAGAAAGCACCCAAATGCTTTGTTTGCATTCATTTGAGTGAGAAACTACACCAAGGATGTTTACAAGTACAAAGAAGTTTTAACTCCACCTTTTGAATGCATTTACGCATTTTAACATTTCTTACAACTAGGGTGAAAGAGATTGAGTTCTTTTGTGTAGTATATTAAGAGAAAGCACCCAAATGCTTTGTTTGCATTCATTTGAGTGAGAAACTTAACCGAGGATGTTTACAAGTACAAACAAGCTTCAACTCAAGCTTTTGAATGTATTTACGCGTTTTAACAGCTCTTACGATTATGGTGAAAGAGATTGAGGTCTTTTGTGTTGTATATTAAGAGAAAGCACCCAAATGCTTTGTTTGCATTCATTTGAGTGAGAAAATGCACCAAGGATGTTTACAAGTACAAACAAGCTTTAACTCCACCTTTTGAAAGCATTTACGCGTTTTATCAGCTCTTACATCTAGGGTGAAAGAGATTGAGGTCTTTTGTGTTGTATATTAAGAGAAATCATACAAATGCTTTGTTTGAATTCATTTGAGTTGAAGCTTGTTTGTACTTGTATAATTTTGAGTATGAAACTACACCTAGAATGTTTTAATTGTACAAACATGCTTCAACTCAAGCTTTTGAATGCATTTACGCGTTTTAAAAGCTGATTTGAGTAGGGTGAAAGTGATTTGAGTTCTTTTGTGTTGTACATAAAGAGAAAGCATCCAAATTCGTTTGAGTAAGAAACTACTCCAAGGATGTTTACAAGTACAAACAAGCTTTCACTCCACATTTTGAATGCATTTACGCGTTTTAACAGCTCTTACGATTAGGGTGAAAGAGATTGAGGTCTTTTGTGTTGTATATTAAGAGAAATCACCCAAATGCTTTGTTTGCATTCATTTGAGTGAGAAACTACACCAAGAATGTTTTCAAGTACAAACAAGCTTCAACTCAAGCTTTTGAATGCATTTACGCGTTTTAACAGCTCTTAATGCTAGGCGAAAAGAGATTGAGTTCTTTTGTGTTTTATATTAAGAAAAAGCTCGCAAATGCTTTGCTTACTTTCATTTGAGTGTGAAACTACCCCAAGGATGTTTACAACTACAAACAAGCTTGAACTCAAGCTTTTGAATGCATTTAAGCGTTTTAAAAGGTCATACGACAAGGGTGAAAGAGATTGAATTCTTTTGTGTTGTATATGAAGAGAACGCACCCAAATGCTTTGTTTGCATTCATTTGAGTGAGAAACTTAACCAAGGATGCTTACAAGTACAAACAAGCTTCAACTCAAGCTTTTGAATGCATTTACGCGTTTTAAAACCTTATACAACTAGGGTGAAAGAGATTGAGTTCTTTTGTGTTGTATATTAAGAGAAATCACACAAATGCTTTGTTTGCATTCATTTGAGTGTGAAACTACACCAAGGATGTTTACAAGTACAACCAAGCTTCAACTCAAGCTTTTGAATGCATTTACGCGTTTTAAAAGCTCATATGACTAGGGTGAAAAAGCTTGAGTTCTTTTCTGTTGTATATTAAGAGAAAGCATCCAAAAGCTTTGTTTGCATTCATTGGAGTGAGAAACTCAATCTCTTTTGTGTTTACAAGTACAAACAAGCTTTAACTCAAGCTTTAGAGAAAGCACTCAAATGCTTTGTTTGCATTCATTTGAGTGAGAAACTACACCAAGGATGTTTACAAGTACAAACAAGCTTCAACTCCACCTTTTGAATGCATTTATGCGTTTTAACAGCTCTTACATCTAGGGTGAAAGAGATTGAGTTCTTTTGTGTTGTATAGTAAGAGAAAGCACCCAAATGCTTTGTTTGCATTCATTTGAGTGAGAAACTACACCAAGGATGTTTACAAGCACAAAAAAGCTTTAACTCCACCTTTTGAATGCATTTACGCTTTTTAACAGCTCTTACAACTAGGGTGAAAGAGATTGAGTTCTTTTGTGTTGTATATTAAGAGAAATCACACAAATGCTTTGTTTGCATTCATTTGAGTGAGAAACTACACCAAGGATGTTTACACATACAAAAAAGCTTTAACTCCACCTTTTGAATGCATTTATGCATTTTAACAGCTCTTACAACTAGGGTTAAAGAGATTGAGTTCTTTTGTGTTGTATATTAAGAGAAAGCACCCAAATGTTTTGTTTGCATTCATTTGAGGGAGAAACTTAACCAAGGATGTTTACAAGTACAAACAAGCTTCAACTCAAGCTTTTGAATGTATTTACGCGTTTTAACAGCTCTTTACGATTAGGGTGAAAGAGATTGAGGTCTTTTGTATTGTATATTAAGAGAAAGCACCCAAATGCTTTGTTTGCATTCATTTGAGTGAGAAACTACACTAAGGATGTTTACAAGTACAAACAAGCTTTAACTCCACCTTTTGAATGCATTTACGCGTTTTAACAGCTCTTACATCTAGGGTGAAAGAGATTGAGGTCTTTTGTGTTGTATATTAAGAGAAATCACACAAATGCTTTGTTTGCATTCATTTGAGTAAGAAACTACACCAAGAATGTTTACAAGTACAAACAAGCTTCAACTCAAGCTTTTGAATGCATTTACGCGTTTTAAAAGCTCATATGACTAGGGTGAAAAAGATTCAGTTCTTTTGTGTTGTATTTTAAGAGAAAGCAACCAAATGCTTTGTTTGCATTCATTTCAGTTAGAAACTACACCAAGAATGTTTAGAAGTACAAACAACCTTCAACTCAAGCTTTTGAATGCATTTACGCGATTTAAAAGCTCATATGACTAGGGTGAAAAAGATTGAGTTCTTTTGTGTTGTATATTAAGAGAAAGCACCCAAATGCTTTGTTTGCATTCATTTGAATGAGAAACTTAACCAAGGATGTTTACAAGTACAAACAAGCTTCAACTCAAGCTTTTGAATGTATTTACGTGTTTTAACAACTCTTACGATTAGGGTGAAAGAGATTGAGGTCTTTTGTGTTTTATATTAAGAGAAAGCACCCAAATGCTTTGTTTGCATTGATTTGAGTGAGAAACTACACCAAGGATGTTTACAAGTACAAACAAGTTTTAACTCAAGCTTTTGAATGTATTTACGCGTTTTAACAGCTCTTACGATTAGGGTGAAAGAGATTGAGGTCTTTTGTGTTGTATATTAAGAGAAAGCACCCAAATGCTTTGTTTGCATTCATTTGAGTGAGAAACTGCACCAAGGATGTTTACAAGTACAAACAAGCTTTAACTCCACCTTTTGAATGCATTTACGCGTTTTATCAGCTCTTACATCTAGGGTGAAAGAGATTGAGGTCTATTGTGTTGTATATTAAGAGAAATCACACAAATGCTTTGTTTGCATTCATTTGAGTGAGAAACTTAACCAAGGATGTTTATTAAGAGAAATCACACAAATGCTTATTTTGCATTCATTTGAGTTGAAGCTTGTTTGTACTTGTATAATTTTGAGTATGAAACTACACCTAGAATGTTTTAAATGTACAAACATGCTTCAACTCAAGCTTTGGAATGCATTAACGCGTTTGTGTTGTACATTAAGGGAAAACATCCAAATACTTTGTTTGGATACATTTGAGTGTGAAACTACACCTAGGATGTTTACAAGTACAAAAAAGCTTCAACTCAAGCTTTTGAATGCATTTACGCGTTTTGAAAGCTCATACGAGTAGGGTGAAAGAGATTTGATTTCTTTTGTGTTGTATATTAAGAGAATGCATCCAAATACTTTGTTTGCATTCATTTGAGTGAGAAACTACACCAAGGATGTTTACAAGTACAAACAAGCTTTAACTCCACCTTTTGAATGCATTTACTCTTTGTTTGCATTCATTTGAGTGAGAAACTACACCAAAGATGTTTACAAGTACAAACAAGCTTTAACTCCACCTGTTGAATGCATTTACGCGTTTTAACAGCTCTTACATCTAGGGTGAAAAAGATTGAGTTCTTTTGTGTTGTATTTTAAGAGAAAGCACCCAAAAGCTTTGTTTGCATTCATTGGAGTGAGAAACTACAACAAGAATGTTTACAAGTTCAAACATGCTTCAACTCAAGCTTTTGGATACATTTACGCGTTTTAAAAGCTCATATGACTAGGCTGAAAGAGATTGAAGTCTTTTGTGTTGTATATTAAGAGAAAGCACCCAAATGCTTTGTTTGCATTCGTTTGAGTGAGAAACTACTCCAAGGATGTTTACAAGTACAAACAAGTTTTAACTCCACCTTTTGAATGCATTTACGCGTTTTAACAGCTCTTACATCTAGGGTGAAAGAGATTGAGTTCTTTTGTGTTGTATATTAAGAGAAATCACCCAAATGCTTTGTTTGCATTCACTAGAGTGAGAAACCACACCAAGGATGTTTATTAGCACAAACAAGCTTTAACTCCACCCTTTGAATGCATTTACGTATTTTAACAGCTTTTACAACTAGGGTGAAAAAGATTGAGTTCTTTTGTGTTGTATATTAAGAGAAATCACACAAATGCTTTGTTTGCATTCATTTGAGTGAGAAAATACACCAAGGATGTTTACAAGTACAAACAAGCTTCAACTCAAGCTTTTGAATGCATTTACGCGTTTTAAAAGCTCATATGACTAGGGTGAAAAAGATTGAGTTCTTTTGTGTTGTATTTTAAGAGAAAGCACCCAAATGCTTTGTTTGCATTCATTTGAGTGAGAAACTACACCAAGGATGTTTACAAGTACAAACAATCTTTAACTCCACCTTTTGAATGCATATACGCGTTTTAAAACCTCATACGACTAGGGTGAAAGAGATTGAGTTCTTTTGTGTTGTATTTTCAGAGAAAGCACCCAAAAGCTTTGTTTGCATTCATTGGAATAAGAAACTACACCAAGGATCTTTACAAGCACAAACAAGCTTTAACTCCACCTTTTGAATGCATATACGCGTTTTAAAACCTCATACGACTAGGGTGAAGGAGATTGAGTTCTTTTGTGTTGTATTTTCAGAGAAAGCACCCAAAAGCTTTGTTTGCATTCATTGGAGTGAGAAACTACACCAAGGATGTTTACAAGTACAAACAAGCTTCAACTCAAGCTTTTGAATGTATTTACGCGTTTTAAAAGCTCATATGACTAGGGTGAAAAAGATTGAGTTCTTTTGTGTTGTATTTTAAGAGAAAGCAACCAAAAGCTTTGTTTGCATTCATTTCAGTAAAAAACTACACAACGAATGTTTACAAGTACAAACAAGATTCAACTCAAGCTTTTGAATGCATTTACGCGTTTTAAAAGCTCATATGACTAGGGTGAAAGAGATTGAGGTCTTTTGTGTTGTATATTAGGACAAAGCACCCAAATGCTTTATTTGCATTCATTTGAGTGAGAAACTACATCAAGGATGTTTACAAGTACAAACAAGCTTTAACTCCACCTTTTGAATGCATTTACGCGTTTTAACAGCTCTTACGACTACGGTGAAAGAGATTGACTTCTTTTGTGTTGTATTTTCAGAGAAAGCACCCAAATGCTTTGTTTGCACTCATTGGAGTGAGAAACTACACCAAGGATGTTTACAAGTACAAACAAGCTTCAACTCAAAATTTTGAATGTATTCACAATCAAAGAATGCAAATAAAGCATTTGTGTGCTTTCTCTTAATATAAAACAGAAAAGAACTCAATCTCTTTCACCCTAGTCGTAAGAGCTGTTAAAACGCGTAAATACCTTTAAAAGCTTGAGTTGAAGCTTGTTTGTACTTGTAAACATCCTTGGTGTAGTTTCTCACTCCAATGAATGCAAACAAAGCTTTTGGGGATGCTTTCTCTTAATATACAACAGAAAAGAACTCAAGCTTTTAAAACGCGTAAATGCAATCAAAAGCTTCAGTTGAAGCTTGTTTGTACTTGTAAACATTCTTGGTGTAGTTTCTCACTCAAATGAATGCAAACAAGGCATTTGTGTGATTTCTCTTAATATACAAGACAGCTCATATGACTTGGGTGAAAGAGATTGAGTTCTATTGTGTTGTATATTAAGAGAAATCACCCCAATGGTTTGTTTGCATTCATTTGAGTGAGAAACTACACCAAGGATGTTTACAAGTACAAACAAGTTTCAACTCAAGCTTTTGAATGCATTTACGCGTTTTAACAGCTCTTACGACTAGGCGAAAAGAGATTAAGTTCTTTTGTGTTGTATATTAAGAAAAAGCTCGCAAATGCTTTGTTTACATTCATTTGAGTGTGAAACTACCCCAAGGATGTTTACAACTACAAACAAGCTTGAACTCAAGCTTTTGAATGCATTTAAGCGTTTTAAAAGCTCATACGACAAGGGTGAAAGAGATTGAGGTCTTCTGTGTTGTATATTAAGAGAAAGCACCCAAATGAATTCAAAATTTTGAGTTGAAGCTTGTTTGTACTTGTAAACACATACTTGTTCAAATCATTTAATACGCAAAAGATCTCAATCTCTTTCACACAAATGCAAACAAACCTAGTCGTGTTTTAACACCCTAGTCATTTGAGTGAGAAACTACACCAAGGATGTTTACAAGTACAAACAAGCGTCAACTGAAGCTTTTTATTGCATTTAAGCATTTTAACAGGTCTTACGACTAGGGTGAAAATGATTGTGTTCTTTTGTGTTGTATTTTAAGAGAAAGCAACCAAAAGCTTTGTTTCCATTCATTTCAGTGAGAAACTACACCAAGAATGTTTACAAGTACAAACAAGCATCAACTCAAGCTTTTGAATGCATTTACGCATTTACGCGTTTTAACAGCTAGTTGTATGCATTCAAAAGTATCAGTTTATAAGTTAATAAATGCGTACAAAAGACATTGGTGTAGTTACACTCAAATGCAAACTCTCTAAGGTGAGATTGAGTTTCCATGGCAACATTGGTGTAGTTTTATCACATTGGCCTAGTTTTTTTTTCTACAAGTAGGGTGAAACTACACCAAGGGTGTTTATAAGTGCAAATAAAACATTTGGATCGCAAGTATTTAATGTTGTATATTTGGATGCATTTACCCCCATGTATATCCGAAATAAAATGATATTTGGCTTTCCGAGGTCGTTTACTTCTTCTAAGTTCAACAACCTCACCATCATCATTGTCATCTGGAGGTTGGTTTGACATAACCTCCACAATTCGGTCTTTTGGCCTAGGGATAGACGTGAATCGATTCTCATCAAATATAGTATGCCTTGATTCAGTTATTGTATTGACCGCAATTAAATCATTTGGTTTAATTACCATGAACCTATAGGCCTTGCTATGTATAGCATAGCCTAAAAAGATACATTCAACTCCCCTTTCTCCTAATTTCTTTCTCAAAAGGTGGAGTTAAAGCTTGTTTGTAGTTGTAAATATCCTTGGTGTAGTTTCTCACTCAAATGAATGCAAACAAAGTATTTGGGTGCTTTCTCTTAATATACAACACAAAAGACCTCAATCTCTTTCACCCTAATCGTAAGAGCAGTTAAAACGCGTAAATACATTCAAAAGCTTGAGTTGAAGCTTGTTTGTACTTGTAAACATCCTTGGTTAAGTTTCTCACTCAAATGAATGCAAACAAAGCATTTGGGTGATTTCTCTTAATATACAACACAAAAGAACTGAATCTCTTTCACCCTAGTTGTAAGAGCTGTTAAAATGCGTAAATGCATTCAAAACGCGTAAATGCATTTAAAAGCTTAAGCTGAAGCTTGTTTGTACTTTCAAACATCCTTGGTGTAGTTTCTCACTCAAATGAATGCAAACAAAGCATTTGGGTGCTTTCTCTTAATTTTCAACACAAAAGAACTCAATCTCTTTCACCCTAGTCGTATGCACTTTTAAAACGCGTAAATGCATTCAAAAGCTTGAGTTGAGGCTTGTTTGTACTTGTAAACATCCTTGGTGTAGTTTCTCAGTCAAATGAATGCAAAGAAAACATTTGGGTGCGTTCTCTTGATATACAACACAAAAGAACTCAATCTCTTTCACCCTTGTCGTATGAGCTTTTAAAACGCTTAAATGCATTCAAAAGCTTGAGTTCAAGCTTGTTTGTAGTTGTAAACATCCTTGGGGTAGTTTCACACTCAAATGAATGCAAAGAAAGCATTTGGGTGCTTTCTCTGAAAATACAACACAAAAGAACTCAATCTCTTTCACCCGACTCGTAAGAGCTGTTAAAACGCGTAAATACATTCAAAAGCTTAAGTTGAAGCTTGTTTGTACTTGTAAACATCCTTGGTGTAGTTTCTCCCTCCAATGAATGCAAACAAAGCTTTAACTCCACCTTTTGAATGCATTTACGCGTTTTAACAGCTCTTACATCTAGGGTGAAAGAGATTGAGTTCTTTTGTGTTGTATTTTCAGAGAAAGCACCCAAAAGCTTTGTTTGCATTCAAAAGGTGGAGTTAAAGCTTGATTACGAGTATAAATGCTTTGTTTGCATTCATTTGAGTGAGAAACTTAACCAAGGATGTTTACAAGTACAAACAAGCTTCAACTCAAGCTTTTGAATGTATTTACGCGTTTTAACAGCTCTTACGAGTAGGGTGAAAGAGATTGAGTTCTTTTGTGTTGTATTTTAAGAGAAAGCACCCAAATGCTTTCTTTGCATTCATTTAAGTGTGAAACTACCCCAAGGATGTTTACAACTACAAACAAGCTTGAACTCAAGCTTTTGAATGCATTGAAGCATTTTAAAAGCTCATACGACAAG
Organism: Tetragonia tetragonoides; assembly: GCA_038025085.1. Taxonomy (NCBI): domain Eukaryota; kingdom Viridiplantae; phylum Streptophyta; class Magnoliopsida; order Caryophyllales; family Aizoaceae; genus Tetragonia; species Tetragonia tetragonoides. The sequence continues at coordinate 23,740,422 of CM076154.1, forward strand.
GGTGAAAGAGACTGAGTTCTTTTGTGTTTTATATTAAGAGAACGCACCCAAATGTTTTCTTTGCATTCATTTGAATGAGAAACTACACCAAAGATGTTTACAAGTACCAACAAGCTTCAACTTAAGCTTTTGAATGCATATACGCGTTTTAAAACCTCATACGACTAGGGTGAAAGAGATTGAGTTCGTTTGTGTTGTATATTAAGAGAAAGCACCCAAATGCTTTGTTTGCATTCATTTGAGGGAGAAACTACACCAAGGATGTTTACAAGTACAAACAAACTTCAACTCAAGCTTTTGAATGCATTTACGCGTTTGCTCATTTGACTAGGGTGAAAAAGATTGAGTTCTTTTGTGTTGTATTTTAAGAGAAAGCAACCAAAAGCTTTTTTTGCATTCATTTCAGTGAGAAACTACACCAAGAATGTTTACAAGTACAAACAAGCTTTAACTCCACCTTTTGAATGCATTTACGCGTTTTAACAGCTCTTACATCTAGGGTGAAAGGGATTGAGTTCTTTTGTGTTGTATATTAAGAGAAAGCACCCAAATGCTTTGTTTGCATTCAGTTGAGTGAGAAACTACACCAAGGTTGTTTACAAGTACAAACAAGCTTCAACTCAAGCTTTTGAATGCAATTACGCATTTTAACAGCTCTTACAACTAGGGTGAAAGAGATTGAGTTTTTTTGTGTTGTATATTAAGAAAAAGCTCGTAAATGCTTTGTTTACATTCATTTGAGTGTGAAACTACCCCAAGGATGTTTACAACTACAAACAAGCTTGAACTCAAGCTTTTGAATGCATTTAACCGTTTTAAAAGCTCATACGACAAGGGTGAAAGAGATTGAGTTCTTTTGTGTTGTATATTAAGAGAACGCACCCAAATGTTTTCTTTGCATTCATTTGAGTGAGAAACTACACCAAAGATGTTTACAAGTACCAACAAGCTTCAACTTAAGCTTTTGAATATATTTACGCGTTTTAAAAGCTCATATGACTAGGGTGAAAGAGATTGAGGTCTTTTGTGTTGTAAATAAAGAGAAAGCACCCAAATGCTTTGTTTGCATTCAGTTGAGTGAGAAACTACACCAATGATGTTTACAAGTACAAACAAGCTTCAACTGAATCTTTTTATTGCATTTAAGCATTTTAACAGCTCTTACGACTAGGGTGAAAGAGATTGAGTTCTTTTGTGTTGTATATTAAGAGAAAGCACACAAATGCTTTGTTTGCATTCATTTGAGTGAGAAACTACACCAAGAATGTTTACAAGTACAAACATGCTTCAACTCAAGCTTTTGAATGCATTTACGCGTTTTAAAAGCTCATATGACTAGGGTGAAAAAGATTGAGTTCTTTTGTGTTGTATTTTAAGAGAAAGCAACCAAAAGCTTTGTTTGCATTCATTTCAGTGAGAAACTACACCAAGAATGTTTACAAGTACAAACAAGCTTCAACTCAAGCTTTTGAATGCATTTACGCGTTTTAAAAGCTCATATGACTAGGGTGAAAAAGATTGAGTTCTTTTGTGTTTTATATTAAGAGAAAGCACCCAAAAGCTTTGTTTGCATTTATTTGACTGAGAAACTACACCAAGGATGTTTACAAGTACAAACAAGCTTTAACTACACCAAGGATGTACTTGTAAACATCCTTGGTGTAGTTTCTCACTCAAATGAATGCAAACAAAGCATTTGGGTGCTTTCTCTTAATATAAAACACAAAAGAACTCAATCTCTTTCACCCTAGTCATATGAGCTTTTAAAACGCGTAAATGCATTCAAAAGCTTGAGTTGAAGCTTGTTTGTACTTGTAAACATTCTTGGTGTAGTTTCTCACTTTAAATGAATGCAAACAAAGCTGTTGGTTGCTTTGTATGCATTCATTTGAGTGAGAAACTTAACCAAGGATGTTTACAAGTACAAACAAGCTTTAACTCCACATTTTAAATGCATTTACGCGTTTGATTAGCTCTTACATCTAGGGTGAAAGAGATTGAGGTCTTTTGTGTTGTATATTACGAGAATGCACCCAAATGCTTTGTTTGCATTCATTTGAGTGAGAAACTACCCCAAGGATGTTACAACTACAAACAAGCTTGAACTCAAGCTTTTGAATGCATTTAAGCGTTTTAAAAGCTCATACGACAAGGGTGAAAGAGATTGAGTTCTTTTGTGTTGTATATTAAGAGAACGCACCCAAAAGCTTTGTTTGCATTCATTTGAGTGAGAAACTACACCAAGGATGTTTACAAGTACAAACAAGCTTTAACTCCACCTTTTGAATGCGTTTACGCGATTTAACAGCTCTTACGACTAGGGTGAAAGAGATTAAGTTCTTTTGTGTTGTATATTAAGAGAAAGCACACAAATGCTTTGTTTGCGTTCATTTGAGTGAGAAACTACACCAAGAATGTTTACAAGTACAAACAAGCTTCAACTCAGGCTTTTGAATGCATTTACGCGTTTTAAAAGCTCATATGGCTAGGGTGAAAAAGATTGAGTTCTTTTGTGTTGTATTTTAAGAGAAAGCATCCAAAAGCTTTGTTTGCATTCATTTCAGTGAGAAACTACACCAAGAATGTTTACAAGTACAAACAAGCTTCAACTCAAGCTTTTGAATGCATTTACGCGTTTTAAAAGCTCATATGAGTAGGGTGAAAAAGATTGAGTTCTTTTGTGTTTTATATTAAGAGAAATCACCCAAAAGCTTTGTTTGCATTCATTTGAGTGAGAAACTTAACCAAGGATGTTTACAAGTACAAACAAGCTTCAACTCAAGCTTTTGAATGTATTTACGCGTTTTAACAGCTCTTACGATTAGGGTGAAAGAGATTGACGTCTTTTGTGTTGTATATTAAGAGAACGCACCCAAATGTTTTCTTTGCATTCATTTGAGTGAGAAACTACACCAAAGATGTTTACAAGTACAAACGAGCTTAAACTTAAGTCCGCAATCTCTTTCACCCTAGTAAACATCCTTGGTGTAGTTTCTCACTCAAATGAATGCAAACAAAGCATTTGGGTGCTTTCTCTTAATAGACAACACAAAAGACCGCAATCTCTTTCACCCTAGTCGTATGAGGTTTTAAAACGCGTAAATGCTTTCAAAAGCTTGAGTTGAAGCTTGTTTGTACTTGTAAACATCCTTGGTGTAGTTTCTCCCTCAAATGAATGCAAACAAAGCATTTGGGTGCGTTCTCTTAATATACAACACAAAAGAACTCAATCTCTTTCACCCTAGATGTAAGAGCTGTTAAAACGCGTAAATGCATTCAAAATTGTGAGTTGAAGCTTGTTTGTACTTGTAAACATCCATGGTGTAGTTTCTCACTCCAATGAATGCAAACAAAGATTTTGGGTGCTTTCCCTGAAAATACAACACATAAGAACTCAATCTCTTTCACCCTAGTCGTAAGAGCTGTTAAAACGCGTAAATGCATTCAAAAGGTGGAGTTAAAGCTTGTTTGTACTTGTAAACATCCTTGGTGTAGTTTATCACTCAAATGAATGCAAACAAAGCATTTGGGTGCTTTCTCTTAATATACAACACAAAAGACCTAAATCTCTTTCACCCTAGTCATATGAGCTTTTATAACGCGTAAATGTATTCAAAAGCTTGAGTTGAAGCTTGTTTGTACTTTTAAACATTCTTGGTGTAGTTTCTCACTTTAAATGAATGCAAACAAAGCTTTTGGTTGCTTTCTCTTAAAATACAACACAAAAGAACTCAACCTTTTTCACCCTAGTCATATGAGCTTTTAAAAAGCGTAAATGCATTCAAAAGCTTGAGTTGAAGCTTGTTTGTACTTGTAAATATCCTTGGTGTAGTTTCTCACTCAAATGAATGCATACAAAGCAGCCAAAAGCTTTGTTTGCATTCATTTGAGTGAGAAACTTAACCAAGGATGTTTACAAGTACAAACAAGCGTTAACTCCACCTTTTGAATGCATTTACGCGTTTTAACAGCTCTTACATCTAGGGTGAAAGAGATTGAGTTCTTTTGTGTTGTATATTAAGAGAACGCACCCAAATGCTTTGTTTGCATTCAGTTGAGGGAGAAACTACACCAAGGATGTTTACAAGTACAAACAAGCTTCAACTCAAGCTTTTTGAAAGCATTTACGCGTTTTAAAACCTCATACGACTAGGGTGAAAGAGATTGAGGTCTTTTGTGTTGTATATTAAGAGAAAGCACCCAAATGCTTTGTTTGCATTCATTTGAGTGAGAAACTACACCAAGGATGTTTACAAGTACAAACAAGCTTTAACTCCACCTTTTGAATGCATTTACGCGTTTTAACAGCTCTTACGACTAGGGTGAAAGAGATTGAGTACTTTTGTGTTGTATATTCAGAGAAAGCACCCAAAAGCTTTGTTTGCATTCATTGGAGTGAGAAACTACACCAAGGATGTTTACCAGTACAAACAAGCTTCAACTCAAAATTTTGAATGTATTCACAATCAAATGAATGCAAATAAAGCATTTGTGTGCTTTCTCTTAATATTCAACAGAAAAGAACTCAATCTCTTTCACCCTAGTCGTAAGAGCTGTTAAAACGCGTAAATGCATTCAAAAGGTGGAGTTAAAGCTTGTTTGTACTTGTAAACATCCTTGGTGTAGTTTCTCACTCTAATGAATGCAAACAAAGCTTTTGGGTGCTTTCTCTGAAAATGCAACACAAAAGAACTCAATCTCTTTCACCCTAATCGTATGAGGTTTTAAAACGCGCATATGCATTCAAAAGCTTAAGTTGAAGCTTGTTAGTACTTATAAACATCTTTGGTGTAGTTTCTCACTCAAATGAATTCAAAGAAAACATTTGGGTGCGTTCTCTTAATATACAACACAAAAGAACTCAATCTCTTTCACCCTTGTCGTATGAGCTTTTAAAACGCTTAAATGCATTCAAAAGCTTGAGTTCAAGCTTGTTTGTAGTTGTAACATCCTTGGGGTAGTTTCACACTCAAATGAATGTAAACAAAGCATTTGCGAGCTTTTTTCTTAATATACAACACAAAAGAACTCAATCTCTTTTCGCCTAGTCGTAACAGCTGTTAAAACGTGTAAATGCATTTAAAAGCTTGAGTTGAAACTTGTTTGTACTTGTAAACATCCTTGGTGTAGTTTCTCACTAAAATGAATGCAAACAAACCATTTGGGTGATTTCTCTTAATATACAACACAAAAGACCTCAATCTCTTTCACCCTAGTCATATGAGCTTTTAAAACGCGTAAATACATTCAAAAGCTTTGTTTGCATTCATTCGATTGTGAAACTACACCAAGGATGTTTACAAGTACATACAAGCTTCAACTCAAGCTTTTGAATGCATTTACGCGTTTTCAAAGCTCATATGACTAGGGTGAAAAAGATTGAGTTGTTTTGTGTTGTATTTTAAGATAAAGCAACCAAAAGCTTTGTTTGCATTCATTTCAGTGAGAAACTACACCAAGAATGTTTACAAGTACATACAAGCTTCAATTCAAGCTTTTCAAAACATTTACGCGTTTTAAAACCTCATACGACTAGGGTGAAAAAGATTGAGTTCTTTTGTGTTGTATATTATGAGAACGCACCCAAATGTTTTCTTTGCATTCATTTGAGTGAGAAACTACACCAAAGATGTTTACAAGTACAAATAAGCTTCAACTCAAGCTTTTGAATGTATTTACGCGTTTTAAACAGTTTCTTAATTTTGTTTGCATTCACCTTTTGAATTTACAAGTACAAACAAGCTTTAACTCCACCTTTTGAATGCATTTACGCTTTTTTTGCATTCATTTGAGTGTGAAACTACACCAAAGATGTTTACAAGTACAAACATGCTTTAACTCCACCTTTTGAATGCATTTACGCGTTTTAACAGCTCTTACATCTAGGGTGAAAGAGATTGAGGTCTTTTGTGTTGTATATTAAGAGAAACCAGCCAAATGCTTTGTTTGCATTCATTTGAGTGAGAAACTACACCAAGAATGTTTGCAGGTACAAACAAGCTTCAACTCAAACTACACCAAGAATGTTTGCAAGTACAAACAAGCTTCAACTCAAAATTTTGAATGTATTCACAATCAAATGAATGCAAATAAAGCATTTGTGCGCTTTCTCTTAATATACAACACAAAAGACCTCAATCGCTTTCACCCTAATCTTAAGAGCTGTTAAAACGCGTAAATACATTCAAAAGCTTGAGTTGAAGCTTGTTTGTACTTGTAAACATCATTGGTTAAGTTTCTCACTGAAATGAATGCAAACAAAGCTTTTGGTTGCTTTCTCTTAAAATACAACACAAAAGATGTCAATCTCTTTCACCCTAGATGTAAGAGCTCTTGAAACGCGTAAATACATTCAAAAGCTTGAGTTGAAGCTTGTTTGTACTTGTAAACATCCTTGGTGTAGTTTCTCACTCCAATGAATGCAAACAAAGCTTTTGGGTGCTTTCTCTGAAAATACAACACAAAAGAACTCAATCTCTTTCACCCTAGTCCTAAGAGCTGTTAAAACGCGTAAATGCATTCAAAAATTGAAGCTTTTTTGTACTTGTAAACACAAAAGAGATTGAGTTTCTCACTCCAATGAATGCAAACAAAGCTTTTGGATGCTTTCTCTTAATATACAACAGAAAAGAACTCAAGCTTTTTCACTCTAGTAATATGAGCTTTTAAAACGCGTAAATGCATTCAAAAGCTTGAGTTGAAGCTTGTTTGTACTTGTAAACATCCTTGGTTAAGTTTTTTACTCAATCACCCTAATAGTAAGAGCTGTTAAAACGCGTAAATACATTCAAAAGCTTGAGTTGAAGATTGTTTGTACTTGTAAACATCCTTGGTTAAGTTTCTCACTCAAATGAATGCAAACAAAGCTTTTGGTTGCTTTGTATGCATTCATTTGAGTGAGAAACTACACCAAGAATGTTTACAAGTACAAACAAGCTTCAACTGAAGATTTTTATTGCATTTAAGCATTTAAACATCTCTTACGACTAGGGTGAAAGAGATTGAGTTGTTTTGTGTTGTATTTTAAGAGAACGCACCCAAATGCTTTGTTTGCATTCATTGGTATAGAGTTGAAGCTTGTTCGTACTTGTAAACATTCTTGGTGTAGTTTCTCACTGAAATGAATGCAAACAAAGCTTTTGGTTGCTTTATCTTAAAATACAACACAAAAGAACTCAATCTTTTTCACCCTAGTCATATGAGCTTTGAAAACGCGTAAATGCATTCAAAAGCTTGAGTTGAAGCTTGTATGTACTTGTAAACATCCTTGGTGTAGTTTCACAATCAAATGAATGCAAACAAAGCATTTGTGTGCTTTCTCTTAATATACAACACAAAAGACCTCAATCTCTTTCACCCTAGTCGTATGAGGTTTCAAAACGCGTAAATACATTCAAAAGCTTGAGTTGAAGCTTGTTTGTACTTGTAAACATCCTTGGTGTAGTTTCTCACCCCAATGAATGCACACAAAGCTTTTGGGTGCTTTCTCTGAAAATACAACACAAAAGAACTCAATCTCTTTCACCCAAGTCGTATGAGGTTTTAAAACGCGTATATGCATTCAAAAGCTTAATTGAAGCTTGTTAGTACTTGTAAACATCTTTGGTGTAGTTTCTCACTCAAATGAATGCAAACAAAGCTTTTGGGTGATTGAGTTCTTTTGTGTTGTATTTTCAGAGAAAGCACCCAAAAGCTTTGTTTGCATTCATTGGAGTGAGAAACTACACCAAGGATGTTTACAAGTACAAACAAGCTTAAACTCAAGCTTTTGAATGCATTTAAGCGTTTTAAATGCTCATATTAAGAGAACTCACCCAAATGTTTTCTTTGCATTCATTTGAGTGAGAAACTACAACGAAGATGTTTACAAGTACCAACAAGCTTCAACTTATGCTTTTGAATGCATATACGCGTTTTAAACAGTTTCTTAATTTTGTTTGCATTCACCTTTTGAATTTACAAGTACAAACAATCAAATGAATACAAATAAATCATTTGGGTGCTTTCTCTTAATATACAACACAAAAGAACTCAATCTCTTTCACCCTAGATGTAAGAGCTGTTAAAACGCGTAAATGCATTCAAAAAATGGAGTTAACGCTTGTTTGTACTTATAAACATCCTTGGTGTAGTTTCTCGCTGAAATGAATGCAAAAAAAGCTTTTGTGTGACTAGGGTGAAACAAAGTTATAAACATACGTGTTTTAAAACCTCATACGACTAGGGTGAAAGAGATTGAGTTCGTTTGTGTTGTATTTTCAGAGAAAACATCCAATAACTTTGTTTGCATTCATTTGAGTGAGAAACTACACCAAGGATGTTTACAAGTACAAACAAGTTTCAACTCAAGCTTTTGAATGCATTTATGCGTTTTTAATGCAATTACGCGGTTTAACAGCTCTTACGACTAGGGTGAAAGAGATTGAGTTCTTTTGTGTTGTATATTAAGAGAAAAATGCGTAAATGCATTCAAAAGCTTAAGTTGAAGCTTGTTTGTAATTGTAAACATCCTTGGTTAAGTTTCTCACTCAAATGAATGCAAACAAAGCATTTGGGTTGTTTCTCTTAATATACAACACAAAAGACCTCAAATCTCTTTCACCCTAGTCATATGAGCTTTTAAAACGCGTAAATGCATTCAAAAGCTTGAGTTGAAGCTTAGTTGTACTGTTAAACTTCCTAGATGTAGTTTCACACTCAAATGAAAGCAAACAAAGTATTTGAATGCTTTCTCTTAATATACAATACAAAAGAACTCAAATCTCTTTCACCCTACTCGTATGAGCTTTCAAAACGCGTAAATGCATTCAAAAGCTTGAGTTGAAGATTTTGATTGTTTTAACAGCTTCAATTCAAGCTGTCTCTATCATATGTATTTACGTGTATTAGGAATGCAAAAGATTACTGCAGTTCGTATGAGCTTTCTCTTAATATACAACACAAAAGAACTCAATCTCTTTCACCCTAGATGTAAGAGCTGTTAAAACGCGTAAATAGATTCAAAAGCTTGAGTTGAAGCTTGTTTGTACCTTAAAACAATCTTCATGTAGTTTCATACTCAAATGAATCCAAACAAAGTATTTGGATCATTTCTTTTAACATACAACACAAAAGAACTCAAATCTCTTTCACCCTACTCGTAAGACCTTGTAATTCGAGCGTTGCTAATTCAATTAAAACTCAAGTTGAACCATGTTTGTACATTTAAACATCCTAGATATTGTTTCACACTCAAATAAATGCAAACAAAGCATTTGGGTGCTTTCTCTTAATATACAACACAAAAGAACTCAATCTCTTTTCGCCTAGTCGTAAGAGCTGTTAAAACGCGTAAATGCATTCAAAAGCTTGAGTTGAAACTTGTTTGTACTTGTAAACATCCTTGGTGTAGTTTCACAATCAAATGAATGCAAACAAAGCATTTGTGTGCTTTCTCTTAATATACAACACAAAAGAACTCAATCTCTTTCACCCTAGTCGTAAGAGCTGTTAAAATGCTTAAATGCAATAAAAAGCTTCAGTTGAAGCTTGTTTGTACTTGTAAACATCCTTGGTGTAGTTTCTCACTCAAATGAATGCATACAAAGCAACCAAAAGCTTTGTTTGCATTCATTTGAGGGAGAAACTACACCAAGGATGTTTACAAGTACAAACAAGCTTTAACTTAAGCTTTTGAATGCATTTACGCGTTTTAAAACCTCATACGACTAGGGTAAAAGAGATTGAGGTCTTTTGTGTTGTATATTAAGAGAAAGCACGCAAATGCTTTGTTTGCATTCATTTGAGTGAGAAACTACACCTAGGATGTTTCTCTTAAATCCTAGGATGTACAAGCATCTGGGTGGTTTCTCTTAATATACAACACAAAGAGCTCAATCTTCATGTACCTTAAAACTCAAGTTGAACCATGTTTGTACATTTAAACATCCTTGGTGTAGTTTCTCACTCAAATGAATGCAAACAAACCATTTGGGTGATTTCTCCTAATATACAACACAAAAGAACTCAATCTCTTTCACCCTAGTCATATGAGCTTTTAAAACGCGTAAATGCATTCAAAATGTGGAGTTGAAGCTTGAATGTACTTGTAAACATCCTTGGTGTAGTTTCACAATCAAATGAATGCAAACAAAGCATTTGTGTGCTTTCTCTTAATATACAACACAAAAGAACTCAATCTCTTTCACCCTAGTCGTAAGAGCTGTTAAAATGCTTAAATGCAATAAAAAGCTTCAGTTGAAGCTTGTTTATACTTGTAAACATCCTTGGTGTAGTTTCTCACTCAAATGAATGCATACAAAGCAACCAAAAGCTTTGTTTGCATTCATTTGAGTGAGAAACTTAACCAAGGATGTTTACAAGTACAAACAAGCTTCAACGCAAGCTTTTGAATGTATTTACGCGTTTTAACAGCTCTTACGATTAGGGTGATTGAGTGAGAAACTTAACCAAGGATGTTTACAAGTACAAACAAGCTTCAACTCAAGCTTTTGAAAGCATTTACGAGTTTTAAAATCTCATACGACTAGGGTAAAAGAGATTGAGGTCTTTTGTGTTGTATATTAAGAGAAAGCACGCAAATGCTTTGTTTGCATTCATTTGAGTGAGAAACTACACCTAGGATGTTTCTCTTAAATGTTTAATTCTTGGTGTAGTTTCATTCAAATGCATTTATCTTGTTTGTACTTGTAATCAAATCTCTTGTGAGGTCACCTTTTAAATTGAATTATAACTGGATTGAATTATACATTTAAGAATGCAAACAAAGCATCTGGGTGATTTCTTAATATACAACACAAAGAACTCAAATCTCTTTCACCCTATTCGTATGAACTTTTAAAACGCGTAAATGCATTCAAAAACTCTTGGTGTTTTGTGTTTGTTTGGTGTTGTATATTGATGTGTAGTATTGAACTCCAATTGAGCTATACGGGATAATAACTCAAAAGCTTGTAAACATCAAAACGTTTTGCACCAAGAACTTAAAACCAAAACCAAGCTTTTGAAAACTTACGCGTTTGGGTTTGAGGTTTTACCCTAGATGTACTTATCATGAAACATGGGCTTAACCAAAATACTTTCTTTTTGAATAAGAGACTCCGTAAAAAAAACACAAGTACTGAAGTACATCAAATTAGAAACGTTTATTCATTTGCAAGAATCGCAACTTAACATTAGAAACGTTTCTATTAATCTATTCCATAAGATCACACCATTCGTGACACTAATTCCACCTTAGAAAAGAAAAAATAGTTGGCATGTTACAAGGTGGCAATCAAATTCGATATAGAAACTAGCTTTAACTACACCAAGGATATTTACAAGTACAAACAAGCTTCAATTCAAAATTTTGAATGTATTCACGATCAAATGAATGCAAATAAAGCACTTGTGTGCTTTCTCTAAATATACAACAGAAAAGAACTCAATCTCATTCACCCTAGTCGTAAGAGCTGTTAAAACGCGTAAATACATTCAAAAGCTTGAGTTGAAGCTTGTTTGTACTTGTAAACATCCTTGGTTAAGTTTCTCAATCAAATGAATGCAAACAAAGCATTTGGGTGCTTTCTCTTAATATACAACACAAAAGACCTCAATCTCTTTCACCCTAGTCATATGAGCTTTTAAAACGGGTAAATGCATTCAAAAGCTTATGCTGAAGCTTGTTTGTACTTCTAAATATCCTTGGTGTAGTTTCTCACTCAAATGAATGCAAACAAAGCATTTGGGTGCTTTCTCTTAATTTTCAACACAAATGATTCAATCTCTTTCACGACTAGTCTTTATGATGGTGTAGTTTCTCACTAAAATTGTATGCATTTACAAACAAAGCTTTTGAATGCATTCACCTTTTGAATTTACAAGTACAAACAATCAAATGAATGCAAATATAGCATTTGGGTGCTTTCTCTTAATGTACAACACAAAAGAACTTTTAAAACGTGTAAATGCACTCAAAAGCTTGAGTTGAAGCTTGTTTGTACTTGTAAACATTCTTGGTGTAGTTTCTCACTGAAATGAATGCAAACAAAGCATTTGGGTGCTTTCTCTTAATATACAACACAAAAGACCTCAATCTCTATCACCCTAGTCGTATGAGGTTTTAAAACGCGTAAATGCATTCAAAAGCTTGAGTTGAAGCTTGTTTGTACTTGTAAACATCCTTGGTGTAGTTTCTCCCTCAAATAAATGCAAACAAAGCATTTATGTGCTTTCTCTTAATATAAAAAACAAAACAACTCAATCTCTTTCACCCTAGTCGTAAGAGCTGTTAAAACGCGTAATTACATTCAAAATGCGTAAATGCATTCAAAAGCTTGAGTTGAAGCTTGTTTGTACTTGTAAACATCCTTGGTGTAGTTTCTCTTAAATGTATAATTCATTTGAGTGTGAAACTACACAAAAGAACTCAATCTCTTTCACCCTAGTCATATGAGCTTTCTCTTAATATTCCAAAGCTTGAGTGAAACAGTAGTTTCACAATCAAATGAATGCAAACAAAGCTTTTGGTTGCATTCTCTTAATATACAACACAAAAGAACTAAATCTCTTTCACCCTAGTTATAAGAGCTTTTAAAATGCGTAAATGCATTCAAAAGGTGGAGTTAAAGCTTGTTTGTACTTGTAAACATCCTTGGTTAAGTTTCTCACTCAAATGAATGCAAACAAAGCATTTGTGTGCTTTCTCTTAATATACAACACAAAAGAACTCAATCTCTTTCACCCTAGTCATATGAGCTTTTGAAACGGGTAAATGCATTCAAAAGCTTATGCTGAAGCTTGTTTGTACTTCTAAACATCCTTGGTGAAGTTTCTCACACAAATGAATGCAAACAAAGCATTTGGGTGCTTTCTCTTAATTTTCAACACAAATGATTCAATCTCTTTCACGACTAGTCTTTATGATGGTGTAGTTTCTCACTAAAATTGTATGCATTTACAAACAAAGCTTTTGAATGCATTCACCTTTTGAATTTAAAAGTACAAACAATCAAATGAATGCAAATATAGCATTTGGGTGCTTTCTCTTAATGTACAACACAAAAGAACTTTTAAAACTCGTAAATGCACTCAAAAGCTTGAGTTGAAACTTGTTTGTACTTGTAAACATCCTTGGTGTAGTTTCTCACTGAAATGAATGCAAACAAAGCATTTGGGTGCTTTCTCTTAATATACAACACAAAAGACCTCAATATCTTTCACCCTAGTCGTATGGGGTTTTAAAACGCGTAAATGCATTCAAAAGCTTGAGTTGAAGCTTGTATGTACTTGTAAACATCCTTGGTGTAGTTTCACAATCAAATGAATGCAAACAAAGCATTTGTGTGCTTTCTCTTAATATACAACACAAAAGAACTCAATCTCTTTCACCTTAGTCGTAAGAGCTGTTAAAATGCTTAAATGCAATCTTGTAAACATCCTTGGTGTAGTTTCTCACTCAAATGAATGCATACAAAGCAACCAAAAGCTTTGTTTGCATTCATTTGAGTGAGAAACTAAACCAAGGATGCTTACAAGTACAAACAAGCTTCAACTCAAGCTTTTGAATGTATTTGCGCGTTTTAACAGCTCACGATTAGGGTGAAAGAGATTGAGGTCTTTTGTGTTGTATATTAAGAGAAAGCACCCAAATGCTTTGTTTGCATTAATTTGAGTGAGAAACTACACCAAGGATGTTTGCAAGTACAAACAAGCTTTAACTCCACCTTTTGAATGCATTTAAGCTTTGTTTGCATTCATTTGAGTGAGAAACTACACCAAGAATGTTTACAACACAAAAGAACTCATAAGGTTGAGTTAAAGCTTGTTTGTACTTGTAAACATCCTTGGTGTAGTTTCTCACTCAAATGAATGCAAACTGGGTGCTTTCTCTTAATATACAACACAAAAGAACTCAATCTCTTTCACCCTAGATGTAAGAGCTGTTAAAACGCGTAAATGCATTCAAAAGGTGGAGTTAAAGCTTGTTTGTACTTATAAACATCCTTGGTGTAGTTTCTCACTCAAATGAATGCAAACAAAGCATTTGGGTGGTTTCTCTTAATATACAACACAAAAGACCTCCATCTCTTTCACCCTAATCGTAAGAGCTGTTAAAACGCGTAAATACATTCAAAAGCTTGAGTTGAAGCTTGTTTGTACTTGTAAACATCCTTGGTGTAGTTTCTCACTCAAACTAATGGAAACAAAGCATTTGTGTGATTTCTCTTAATATACAACAAAAAAGAACTCAATCTCTTTCACCCTAGTTGTAAGAGCTGTTAAAATGCGTAAATGCATTCAAAAGGTGAAGTTAAAGCTTGTTTGTGCTTGTAAACATCCTTGGTGTAGTTTCTCACTCAAATGAATGCAAACAAAGCATTTGGGGGCTTTCTCTTAATATACAACACAAAAGAACTCAATCTCTTTCACCCTAGATGTAAGAGCTGTTGAAACGCGTAAATGCATTCAAAAGGTGGAGTTAAAGCTTGTTTGTACTAGTAAACATCCTTGGTGTAGTTTCTCACTCAAATGAATGCAAACAAAGCATTTGACTGCTTTCTGTTAAGCTTGAGTTGAAGCTTGTTTGTACTTGTAAACACAAAAGAGATTGAGTTTCTCACTCCAATGAATGCAAACAAAGCTTTTGGATGCTTTCTCTTAATATACAACAGAAAACAACTCAAGCTTTTTCACCCTAGTCATATGAGCTTTTAAAACGCGTAAATGCATTCAAAAGCTTGAGTTGAAGCTTGTTTGTACTTGTAAACATTCTTGGTGTAGTTTCTCACTGAAATGAATGCAAACAAACCTTTTGGTTGCTTTCTCTTAAAATACAACACAAAAGAACTCAATCTTTTTCACCCTAGTCATATGAGCTTTTAAAACGCGTAAATACATTCAAAAGCTTGAGTTGAAGCTTGTTTGTACTTGTAAACATCTTTGGTGTAGTTTCTCACTCAAATGAATGCAAAGAAAACATATGGGTGCGTTCTCTTAATATACAACACAAAAGAACTCAATCTCTTTCCCCCTTGTCGTATGAACTTTTAGAACGCTTAAATGCATTCAAAAGCTTGAGTTCAAGCTTGTTTGTAGTTGCAAACATCCTTGGGCTAGTTTCACACTCAAATGAATGTAAACAAAGCATTTGCGAGCTTTTTCTTAAAATACAACACAAAAGACCTCAATCTCTTTCACCCTAGTCGTATGAGGTTTTAAAACGCGTCAATACATTCAAAAGCTTGAGTTGAAGCTTGTTTGTACTTGTAAACATTCTTGGTGTAGTTTCTCAGCCCAATGAATACAAACAAAGCTTTTGGGTGCTTTCTCTGAAAATACAAGACAAGTACTTGTAAACACCCAAACTGTTTAAAACGCGTATATGCATTCAAAACGCGTAAATGCACCCAAACCCTAGATGTAAGAGCTGTTAAAACGCGTAAATGCATTCAAAAGGTGGAGTTAAATCTTGTTTGTACTTGTAAACATCCTTGGTGTAGTTTCTCACTCAAATGAATGCAAACAAAGCATTTGGGTGCTTTCTCTTAATATACAACACAAAAGACCTCAATCTCTTTCACCCTAATCGTAAGAGCTGTTAAAACACGTAAATACATTCAAAAGCTTGAGTTGAAGCTTGTTTGTACTTGAAAACATCCTTGGTGTAGTTTCTCACTCAAGTGAATGCAAACAAAGCATTTGGGTGCTTTCGCTTGATATACAACACAAAAGAACTCAATCTCTTTCACCCTAGTTGTATGAGGTTTTAAAACGCGTAAATGCATTCAAAAGCTTGAATTGAAGCTTGTTTGTACTTGTAAACATCTTTGGTGTAATTTCTCACTCAAATGAATGCAAACAAAACATTAGGGTGCGTTCTCTTAATATACAACACAAAACAACTCAATCTCTTTCACCCTTGTCGTATGAGCTTTTAAAACGCTTATATGCATTCAAAAGCTTGAGTTGAAGCTTGTTTGTACTTGTAAACATCCTTGGTGTAGTTTCTCCCTCAAATGAATGCAAACAAAGCATTTGGGTGCTTTCGCTTAATATAAAACACAAAAGAACTCAATCTCTTTCACCCTAGTTGTATGAGGTTTTAAAACGCGTAAATGCATTCAAAAGCTTGAATTGAAGCTTGTTTGTGCTTGTAAGCATCCTTGGTGTAGTTTCTCCCTCAAATGAATGCAAACAAAGCAGTTGGGTGCTTTCCCTTAATATACAACACAAAAGAACTCAATCTCTTTCACCCTAGATGTAAGAGCTGTTAAAACGCGTAAATGCATTCAAAAGGTGGAGTTAAAGCTTGTTTGTGCTTGTAAGCATCCTTGGTGTAGTTTCTCCCTCAAATGAATGCAAACAAAGCATTTGGGTGCTTTCTCTTAATATAAACACAAAAGAACTCAATCTCTTTCACGCTAGATGTAAGAGCTGTTAAAACGCGTAAATGCATTCAAAAGGTGGAGTTAAAGCTTGTTTGTACTTGTAAACATCCTTGGTGTAGTTTCTCACGCAAATGAATGCAAACAAAGCATTTGGGTGCTTTCTCTTAATATACAACACAAAAGACTTCAATCTCTTTCACCCTAGATGTAAGAGCTGTTAAATCGCGTAAATGCATTCAAAATTTGGAGTTAAAGCTTGTTTGTACTTGTAAACATCTTTGGTGTAGTTTCTCACTCAAATGAATGCAAACAAAGCGTAAATGCATTCAAAAGGTGGAGTTAAAGCTTGTTTGTACTTGTAAACATCCTTGGTGTAGTTTCTCACTCAAATGAATGCAAACAAAGCATTTGGGTGCTTTCTCTTAATATACAACACAAAAGACCTCAATCTCTTTCACCCTAATCGCAAGAGCTGTTAAAACGCGTAAATACATTCAAAAGCTTGAGTTGAAGCTTGTTTGTACTTGTAAACATCTTTGGTTAAGTTTCTCACTCAAATGAATGCAAACAAAGCATTTGAGTGCTTTCTTTTAATATACAACACAAAAGACCTCAATCTCTTTCACCCTAATCGTAACAGCTCTTACGCGTTTTAACAGCTCTTACGACTAGGCGAAAAGAGATTATGTTCTTTTGTGTTGTATCTTAAGAAAAAGCTCGCAAATGCTTTGTTTACATTCATTTGAGTGTGAAACTACCCCAAGGATGTTTACAACTACAAACAAGCTTGAACTCAAGCTTTTGAATGCATTTAAGCGTTTTAAAAGCTCATACGACAAGGGTGAAAGAGATTGAGTTCTTTTGTGTTGTATATTATGAGAACGCACCCAAATGTTTTCTTTGCATTCATTTGAGTTGAAGCTTGTTTGTACTTGTAAACATCCTTGGTGTAGTTTCTCCCTCAAATGAATGCAAACAAAGCATTTGGGTACTTTCTTTTAATATACAACACAAAAGAACTCAATCTCTTTCATGCTAGATGTAAGAGTTGTTAAAACGCGTAAATGCATTCAAAAGGTGGAGTTAAAGCTTGTTTGTACTTGTAAACATCCTTGGTGTAGTTTCTCACTCAAATGAATGCAAACAATCCATTTGGGTGCTTTCTCTTAATATACAACACAAAAGAACTCAATCACTTTCTAATACGTTTGCAATTACAACCTTAGCAATTTGTAAACAAAAACAGAGGATTAAGAGAAGAAAGAATAATGAATATCACCACCAAAGCTATAAAGGATTAAACCACCAAGCTATGGATAAAGAATACTACTTGCTCACCAAATAACCCTAAGATTATTGTAAAGAACGCAAGATTTGTAAGAAGGCAGCAGCCGTGTATTTTTCATTCATCAACAAGTGCCTTTTACATCAGCTGTTCTTACATATTTATAGGGGTCACAAATGTGTCCTAATAACCTAAGAATACTCTAGAAAGGGTGAGCTGTCCAAGAGTAGTGCCCAAGCAAAATGAAGCTTCAGTATTTTGCCCAGAAATAAGCGAAATACGTGCAGTACAATTTGGAGCGCATTTCCTTCCGTTTTGGACCACTTGACAGCTGTTGCTTGTCCTTGCATAAGGACAAACGTGGGTGAGCTATAAGGAGCCTCATTCTTCATCCTTACATGCCCCATGTGCTCTTAGGCGCGCCTTACTCAGCAACTACTTAGGAAAATCAAATAACAACTAATTACATTTGTTAATTATGCTAATTACATGCAGGGTGCACTATAACTAACACTAATCACAAATGCTTATTTGTACGGATTAATCTTGTACGGACATAACCTAGATTAAGTGGTCAAAAGGACACTAAGACCTCTAGGACCAGAATTATCACCATTCAAACGTGAGAGAGTCCCAAATGCCATGATTAATGCATTAATGCTCACGCTCGTAACTTGATGACCTGATGCTAACGCATCATCCTCCCCAACTTTTTTTGGATTTGCCCTCAAATCATCAAGGTATTCATCCTCCAAATAAGGCAGCAGATCTCCCACAATAAAAGTTGCTGAAATTGAACTCTCTCCAGGCAGTTCAAGCTTGTATGCATTGTCGTTGATCTTCTCGATGATTTTAAAAGGGCCTTTTGATCTGGGCATCAACTTGTGCTTTCTTTTTGCTGGAAACCTCTCCTTCCTAAGGTGTAACCACACTAAATCTCCTGGATTAAACTCATGTTGCTTGCGGTGCTTGTTTGCCTTGTTCTTATACAACTCATTCATCTTCTCTATACGACTTGTAATCTGCTCATGTAGCTTTTTCATGTCCTTAGCAAACGTTTCAGCATCTGGACTCACCTTCCTCTCAATAGGCCAGGGCAAAAGATCAATAGGAGTTAATGGATTGACCCCATAATTGATTTCAAAAGGAGACTTGCCCGTTGTATAATGAGGAGCCCGATTGTATGCAAACTTAGCATGTGGTAGAGTTTGATCCCACTCCTTGAGTGTTTTCTTGACCAACCCTCTAAGCAGAGTTGTGAGGGTTCTATTGGTCACTTCGGTTTGCCCATCGGTTTGGGGATGATAGGCAGTGCTGAACAAGAGCTTGGTACCCAACAATTTCCACAATGTTTTCCAAAAGTAACTCAGAAATTTAGAGTCCTTATCCGAGACAATGGAGCTTGGAACCCCATGAAGGAGAATGATCTCTTTGAAGAACAATTCAGCAATATGTGAGGCATCACTTGTTTTGTCGCAAGGAACAAAGTGAGCCATTTTTGAGAATCTGTCGACAAAAACCATCACGGCATCCTTGCCTCTTGGTGTACAAGGAAGTGCCACTATGAAATCCATGCTTCCATCCTTTTTTGGCACAAGGAGAGCTGGTACACTACAAGGACTCATGCTCTCTCTAATGTATCCCCTATCAAGTAACTCCTCTACTTGACGTTGTAACTCCTTAGTCTCTTGGGGATTACACCTATAAGCTGCTTTGTTAGGAAGTGAGGCTCCCGGAACAAAGTCTATTTGATGCTCTATGCCCCTAATGGGTGGCAAACCATGGGGCAAATCAGATGGGAACACGTCGACATACTTCTCAAGCAAAGGTTGCATTAACGCATGTAAAGGCTTTCCAACAATGTTCTCATTCTCCCCAAGCAACACCAGCATATAAACAACATTTACATGCACCATTTCATACTCTAAATCAGCACCTTTCACAATCACAGCATGCTTTGATGAGTTAGAAATAGAAGAACCCTCCCCAACTTGCGTCCCCCCACATAAAGACAATTTTGCGGGTTGCAAATTAATTTTCTTTCCATGAACCTCAAAAGAGTAAACATTTCTAAAGCCATCATGCATTACTCTTCTATCATATAACCAAGGTCTACCTAACAGCAAATGACAAGCATCCATGAGGATCACATCACACAAAATCTCATCATTGTATACTTTTTCAATCGAAAAAGGGATTGTGACTTGTTTTGTTACCTTGGCTTTGCTTCCCTTCTCTAACCATTGCAAGGAATAAGGATGAGGGTGTTCTTTGGTGGCCAATCCAAGCTTTTCCACCATGAGAGTAGACGCCACATTGGTGCAAGAACCGCCATCAATGATTAAAGTGCAAAGCTTTTCTTTCACGGTGCACTTGGTTTGAAATATCTTCTCCCTTTGAGATAGTGTCTCCTTTGCCTCTCTAGCATGAAGGACCCTTTGAACCACCAAGAGAGGTGAGCCTTGGTCAGCTTCAATGTCCAATTCATCGTCAATAGATTGCTCTTCATTCTGCTCCTTCTCGTCATCCAATTGCCTAAGCTCATCATACTCACGGAGAGATAACACTCTCTTGTTGGGGCACTCAGCTTGAAAGTGTCCATAGCCTTGACACTTGAAGCATTTCCTAGAGAGAGATGGTTTAAGAGCATCCTTGTTGGCCTTAGGATCTCTAGGAAACCTTTTGTCATTTTCGCTCCATTTAGAAGAATTTTCTGCCCAAGTAAAACTCATAAATGAGGGCTTTGCTGCTGGTTTCTTAGCTTTCTCTTGCTTTTCAATCTTCAAAGCCAACTTGTATACATCATCTAGAGACCAAAAAGGCTGTACTTCAACTCTATTACCAACATTGGTGTCTAAACCAGAAATAAAATGCGCAATTGAGAGTTGTGGATCCTCTACAATGCCGGTTCTGATTTGTAGTTGCTCAAAATCTCTAATGTAATCTGCTACACTTAGAGTTCCTTGACTGAAATTTGTGAGCTTGAGGTAGAGATCTTGAGTATAGGAAGGGGGCACAAAGCGTTTGTGCATGATTTTCTTAAGCTTGGGCCATGAACGCACCCTAGATTTACCCTCACGCTCTCTTTGTAGTTTCATGATTTCATACCACAAAGAAGCATACTTTTTGAGCTTCAAAACAGCAACTTTGAAACTCTTTTCCTCACTATACCCATTGGTATCAAACAATCTACCCATTTGTTGCTCCCACTCCAAATAGTCACCTGGGTTTGTACCACCATCAAAATAAGGGGGTTCAAACTTTAAATCACCCCATTGCTCATCTTTTCTCCTTGGACTAAGAGAACCATCATCATCACCTCGACCACGAGCTCTACCTCTACCAATGTTGAGAAAATCAGTCATTTGTTGGGCGAGGTTGCTAAGTTGTTCCTTAACCTCACGCATCTCCCTTTCTCTCCTAAGCTCTTTAGCTTGCTCAAGAGTTAAATTTCTGGGTATTTGTTCATTATCCATGGTTGTTTGTGAGTTTGGTTGTGTTTAAGCTAGGAATTGTGTTTGGGCTGTAAATGGGTTCTTTTGTGACTCAAAGATTGGAACATTGGACGTGATTAAGACAAGAAAGGAGAGAACTTTGATGAGAGAAAATGGTGCTAAGGTTAAACCTATGCTCTGATACCAAATGATACGTTTGCAATTACAACCTTAGCAATTTGTAAACAAAAACAGAGGATTAAGAGAAGAAAGGATAATGAGTATCACCACCAAAGCTATAAAGGATTAAACCACCAAGCTATGAATAAAGAATACTACTTGCTCACCAAATAACCCTAAGATTATTGTAAAGAACGCAAGATTTGTAAGAAGGCAGCAGCCGTGTATTTTTCATTCATCAACAAGTGCCTTTTACATCAGCAGTTCTTACATATTTATAGGGGTCACAAATGTGCCCTAATAACCTAAGAATACTCTAGAAAGAGTGAGCTGTCCAAGAGTAGTGCCCAAGCAAAATGAAGCTTCAGTATTTTGCCCAGAAATGAGCCACATACGTGCAGTACAATTTGGAGCGCATTTCCTTCCGTTTTGGACCACTTGACAGCTGTTGCTTGTCCTTGCATAAGGACAAACGTGGGTGAGCTATAAGGAGCCTCATTCTACATCCTTACATGCCCCATGTGCTCTTAGGCGCGCCTTACTCAGCAACTACTTAGGGAATTCAAATAACAACTAATTACATTTGTTAATTATGCTAATTACATGCAGGGTGCACTATAACTAACACTAATCACAAATGCTTATTTGTACGGATTAATCTTGTACGGACATAACCTAGATTAAGTGGTCAAAAGGACACTAAGACCTCTAGGACCAGAATTATCACCATTCAAACATGAGAGAGTCCCAAATGCCATGATTAATGCATAATGCTCACGCTCGTAACTTGATGACCTGATGCTAACGCATCACTTTCACCCTAGATGTAAGAGCAGTTAAAACGCGTAAATGCATTCAAAAGGTGGATTTAAAGCTTGTTTGTACTTGTAAACAACCTTAGTGTAGTTTCTCACTCAAATGAATGCAAACAAATCATTTGGGTGCTTTCTCATAATATACAACACAAAAGACCTCAATCTCTAAACATTTAAGAACTCAAGCTTTCGAATGCATTTACGCGTTTTAACAGCTCTAACATCTAGGGTGAAAGAGATTGAGTTCTTTTGTGTTGTATATTAAGAGAAATCACCCAAATGGTTTGTTTGCATTCATTTGAGGGAGAAACTACACCAAGGATGTTTACATGTACAAACAAGCTTCAACTCAAGCTTTTGAAAGCATTTATGCGTTTTAAAACCTCATCCGACTAGGGTGCAAGAGATTGAGGTATTTTGTGTTGTATATTAAGAGAAAGCACCCAAATGCTTTGTTTGCATTCATTTCAGTGAGAAACTACACCAAGAATATTTACAAGTACAAACAAACTTCAACTCTAGCTTTTGAATGCATTTACGCGTTTTAAAAGCTCATATGACTAGGGTGAAAAAGATTGAGTTCTTTTGTGTTGTATATTAAGAGAAAGCACCCAAATGCTTTGTTTGCATTCATTTGAGTGAGAAACTTAACCAAGGATGTTTACAAGTGCCAACAAGCTTCAACTTAACCTTTTGAATGCATATACGCGTTTTAAAACCTCATACGACTATGGTGAAAGAGATTGAGTTCTTTTGTGTTGCATTTTCAGAGAAAGCACCCAAAAGCTTTGTTTGCATTCATTGGAGTGAGAAACTACACCAAGGATGTTTACAAGTACAAACAAGCTTCAACTCAAGCTTTTGAATGTATTTTCGCGTTTTAAAAGCTCATATGACTAGGGTGAAAGAGATTGAGGTCTTTTGTGTTGTATATTAAGAGAAAGCACCCAAATGCTTTGTTTGCATTCATTTGAGTGAGAAACTACACCAAGGATGTTTACAAGTACAAACAAGCTTTAACTCCACCTTTTGAATGCATTTACGTATATTAACAGCTCTTACAATTAGGGTGAAAGAGATTGAGGTCTTTTGTGTTGTATATTAAGAGAAACCGCCCAAATGCTTTGTTTGCATTCATTTGAGTGAGAAACTACACCAAGGATGTTTACAAGTACAAACGAGCTTTAACTCCACCTTTTGAATGCATTTACGCGTTTTAACAGCTCTTACATCTAGGGTGAAAGAGATTGAGTTCTTTTGTGTTGTATATTAAGAGAAAGCACCCAAATGCTTTGTTTGCATTCATTTGAGGGAGATACTACACCAAGGATGTTTACAAGTACAAACAAGCTTAAACTCAAGCTTTTGAAAGCATTTACGCGTTTTAAAACCTCAGACGACTAGGGTGAAAGAGATTGAGGTCTTTTGTGTTGTATATTAAGAGAAAGCACCCAAATGCTTTGTTTGCATTCATTTGAGTGAGAAACTACACCAAGGATGTTTACAAGTACAAACAAGCTTCAACTGAAGCTTTTTATTGCATTTAAGCATTTTAAAACCTCGTGCAACTAGGGCGAAAGAGATTGAGTTCTTTTGTGTTGTATCTTAAGAGAAATCACCCAAATGGTTTGTTTGCATTCATTTGAGTGAGAAACTACACCAAGGATGTTTACAAGTACAAACAAGTTTCAACTCAAGCTTTTGAATGCATTTACGCGTTTTAACAGCTCTTACGACTAGGCGAAAAGAGATTGAGTTCTTTTGTGTTGTATATTAAGAAAAAGCTCGCAAATGCTTTGTTTACAATCATTTGAGATTGAAACTGCCCCATGGATGTTTACAACTACAAACAACCTTGAACTCAAGCTTTTGAATACATTTAAGCGTTTTAAAAGCTCATACGACAAGGGTGAAAGAGATTGAGTTCTTTTGTGTTGTATATTAAGAGAACGCACCCAAATGTTTTCTTTGCATTCATGTGAGTGAGAAACTATACCAAAGATGTTTACAAGTACAAACAAGCTTAAACTCAAGCTTTTGAATGCATTTACGCGTTTTAAAAGCTCGTATGACTAGGGTGAAAAAGATTGAGTTCTTTTGTGTTGTATATTAAGAGAAAGCACCCAAATGCTTTGTTTGCATTCATTTGAGGGAGAAACTTAACCAAGGATGTTTACAAGTACAAACAAGCTTCAACTCAAGCTTTTGAATGCATATACGCGTTTTAAAACCTCATACGACGAGGGTGAAAGAGATTGAGTTCCTTTGTGTTGTATTTTCAGAGAAAGCACCCAAAAGCTTTGTTTGCATTCATTGGAGTGAGAAACTACACCAAGGATATTTACAAGTACAAACAAGCTTCAACTCAAGCTTTTGAATGCATTTACGCGTTTTGAATGCAATTGCGCGTTTTAACAGCTCTTACGACTAGGGTGAAAGAGATTGAGTTCTTTTGTGTTGTATATTAAGAGAAAGCACCCAGATGCTTTGTTTGCATTCATTTCAGTGAGAAACTTAACCAAGGACGTTTAGAAGTACAAACAAGCTTCAACTCAAGCTTTTGAATGTATTTACGCGTTTTAACAGCTCATACGATTAGGGTGATAGAGATTGAGGTCTTTTGTGTTGTATATTAAGACAAAGCACCCATATGGTTTGTTTGCATTCACTTGAGTGAGAATCTACACCAAGGATGTTTACAAGTACAAACAAGCTTTAACTCCACCTTTTGAATGGATTTACGCGTTTCAACAGCTCTTACATCTAGGGTGAAAGAGATTGAGTTCTTTTGTGTTGTATATTAAGAGAAAGCACCCAAATGCTTTGTTTGCATTCATTTGACGGAGAAACTACACCAAGGATGTTTACAAGTACAAACAAGCTTCACTCAAGCTTTTGAAAGCATTTACGCGTTTTAAAACCTCATACGACTAGGGTGAAACAGATTGAGTTCTTTAGTGTTGTATATTAAGAGAAAGCACCCAAACGCTTTGTTTGCACTTATCTGAGTGAGAAACTACACCAAGGATGTTTACAAGTACAAACAAGCTTCAACTTAAGCTTTTGAATGTATTTACGCGTTTTAACAGCTCTTACGACTAGGGTGAAAGAGATTGAGGTCTTTTGTGTTGTAAATTAAGAGAAAGCACCCAAATGCTTTGTTTGCATTCATTTCAGTGAGAAACTACACCAAGAATGTTTACAAGTACAAACAAGCTTCAACTCAAGCTTTTGAATGCATTTACGCGTTTTAACAGCTCTTACGACTAGGCGAAAAAAGATTTGAGTTCTTTTGTGTTGTCTATTAAGAAAAAGCTCGCAAATGCTTTGTTTAAATTCATTTGAGTGTGAAACTACACCAAGGATGTTTACAACAACAAACAGGCTTCAACTCAAACTTTTGAATGCATTTACGCGTTTTAAAAGCTCATACGAAAAGGGTGAAAGAGATTGAGTTCTTTTGTGTTGTATATTAAGAGAAAGCACCCAAATGCTTTGTATGCATTCATTTGAGTGAGACACTACACCAAGGATGTTTACAAGTACAAACAAGCTTTAACTCCACCTTTTGAATGCATTTACGCGTTTTAACAGCTCTTACATCTAGGGTGAAAGAGATTGAGTTCTTTTGTGTTGTATATTAAGAGAAAGCACCCAAATGCTTTGTTTGCATTCATCTGAGTGAGAAACTATACCAAGGATGTTTACAAGTACAAACAAGTTTTAACTCAACCTTTTGAATGCATTTACGCGTTTTAAAACCTCATACGACTAGGGTGAAAAAGATTGAGTTCTTTTGTTTTGTATTTTAAGAGATAGCAACCAAAAGCTTTGTTTGCATTCATTGGAGTGAGAAACTACTCCATGGATGTTTACAAGTACAAACAAGCTTCAACTCAAAATTTTGAATGTATTCACAACCAAATGAATGCAAATAAAGCATTTGTGTGCTTTCTCTTAATATACAACAGAAAAGAACTCAATCTCTTTCACCCTAGTCGTAAGAGCTGTTAAAACGCGTAAATACATTCAAAAGCTTGAGTTGAAGCTTGTTTGTACTTGTAAACATCCTTGGTGTAGTTTCTCACTCCAATGAATGCAAACAAAGCTTTTGGGTGCTTTCTCTGAAAATACAACACAAAAGAACTCAATCACCCAAAAGATTTGTTTGCATTCATTTGAGTGAGAAACTACACCAAAGATGTTTAAAAGTACCAACAAGCTTCAACTTCAGCTTTTGAATGCATATACGCGTTTTAAAACCTCATACGACTAGGGTGAAAGAGATTGAGTTCTTTTGTGTTGTATTTTTAGAGAAAGCACCCAAAAGCTTTGTTTGCATTCATTGGAGTGAGAAACTACACCAAGGATGTTTACAAGTGCAATCAAGCTTCAGTTCAAAATTTTGAATGTATTCACAATCAAATGAATGCTAATAAAGCATTTGTGTGCTTTTTCTTAATATACAACAGCAAAAGAACTCAATCTCTTTCACCCTAGTCGTAAGAGCTGTTAAAACGCGTAAATACATTCAAAAGGTGGAGTTAAAGCTTGTTTGTACTTGTAAACATCCTTGATGTAGTTTCTCACTCAAATGAATGCAAATAAAGCATTTGGGTGCTTTCTCCTAATATACAACACAAAAGACCTCAATCTCTTTCAACCTAGTCATATGCGCTTTTAAAACTCGTAAATACATTCAAACGGTTGAGTTGAAGCTAGTTTGTACTTGTAAACATCCTTGGTGGTACTTGTAAACATCTTTGGTGTAGTTTCTCACTCCAATGAATGCAAACAAAGATTTTGGTTGCTATCTCTTAAAATACAAAACAAAAGAACTCAATCTTTTTCACCCTAGTCGTATGAGGTTTTAAAACGCGTAAATGCTTTCAAAAGCTTGAATTGAAGCTTGTTTGTATTTGTAAACATTCTTGGTGTAGTTTCTCACTCAAATGAATGCAAAGAAAACATTTATGTGCGTTCTCTTAATATACAACACAAAAGAACTCAATCTCTTTCACCCTAGTCGTATGAGCTTTTAAAACACTTAAATGCATTCAAAAGCTTGAGATCAAGCTTGTTTGTAGTTGTAAACATCCTTGGGGTAGTTTCACACTCAAATGAATGTAAACAAAGCATTTGCGAGCTTTTTCTTAATATACAACACAAAAGAACTCAATCTCTTTTCGCCTAGTCGTAAGAGCTGTTAAAACTTGTAAATGTATTCACAAGCTTGAGTTGAAACTTGTTTGTACTTGTACACATCCTTGTTGTAGTTTCTCACTCAAATGAATGCAAACAAACCATTTGGGTGATTTCCCTTAATATACAACACAAAAGCACTCAATCTCTTTCACCCTAGTTGTAAGAGCTGTTAAAATGCGTAAATGCATTCAAAAGGTGGAGTTAAAACTTGTTTGTGATTGTAGAAATCCTTGGTGTAGTTTCTCACTCAAATGACTGCAAACAAAGCATTTGGGTTCTTTCTCTTAATATACAACACAAAAGACCTCTGTCTCTTTCACCCTAGTCGTATGAGGTTTTAAAACGCTTAAATACATTCAAAAGCTTGAGTTGAAGCTTGTTTGTACTTGTAAACATCCTTGGTGTAGTTTCTCACTCCAATGAATGCAAACAAAGCTTTTGGGTGCTTTCTCTGAAAATAGAACACAAAAGATCTCAATCTCTTTCACCCTAGTCGTAAGAGCTGTTAAAACGTGTAAATGCATTCAAAAGGTGGAGTTAAAGCTTGTTTGTACTTGTAAACATCCTTGGTGTAGTTTCTCACTCAACTGAATGCAAAAAAAGTATTTGGGTGCTTTCTCTTAATATACAACACAAAAGACCTCAATCTCTTTCACCCTAGTCATATGAGCTTTTAAAACGCGTAAATACATTCAAAAGCTTGAGTTGAAGCTTGTTTGTACTTGTAAACATCCTTGGTGTAGTTTCTCACTCCAATGAATGCAAACAAAGCTTTTGGGTGCTTTCTCTTAATATACAACACAAAAGAACTCAATCTCTTTCACCCTAGTCGTATGAGATTTTAAAACGCGTATATGCATTCAAAAGCTTAAGTTGAAGCTTGTTGGTACTTGTAAACATCCTTGGTTAAGTTTCTCACTCAAATGAATGCAAACAAAGCATTTGGGTGCTTTCTCTTAATATACAACACAAAAGAACTTAATCTTTTTCACCCTAGTCATATGAGCTTTTAAAACGCGTAAATGCATTCAAAAGCTTGAGTTGAAACTTGTTTGTACTTGTAAACATTCTTGGTGTAGTTTCTCACTGAAATGAATGCAAACAAAGCATTTGGGTGCTTTCTCTTAATATACAACACAAAAGACCTCAATCTCTTTCATTCTAGTCGTATGAGGTTTTAAAATGCGTAAATGCTTTCAAAAGCTTGAGTTGAAGCTTGTTTGTACTTGTAAACATCCTTGGTGTAGTTTCTACCTCAAATGAATGCAAACAAAGCATTTGGGTGCTTTCTCTTAATATACAACACAGAAGAACTCAATCTCTTTCACCCTAGATGTAAGAGCTGTTTAAACGCGTAAATGCATTCAAAAGGTGGAGTTAAAGCTTGTTTTCACTTGTAAACATCCTTGGTGTAGTTTTGCACTCAAATGAATGCAAACAAAGCATTGGGTGCTTTCTCTTAATATACAACACAAAAGAAATCAATCTCTTTCACCCTAGATGTAAGAGCTGTTAAAACGCGTAAAGGCATTCAAAAGGTGGAGTTAAAGCTTGTTTGTACTTGTAAACAACCTTGGCGTAGTTTCTCACTCAAATGAATGCAAACAAAGCAATTGGGTGCTTTCTCTTAATATACAACACAAAAGACCTCAATCTCTTTCACCCTAGTCGTAAGAGCTGTTAAAATGCTTAAATGAAATAAAAAGCTTCAGTTGAAGCTTGTTTGTACTTGTAAACATCCTTGGTATAGTTTCTCACTCAAATGAATGCAAACAAAGCATTTGGGTGCTTTCTCTTAATATACAACACAAAAGACCTCAATCTCTTTCACCCTAGTCATATGAGCTTTTAAAACGCGTAAATACATTCAAAAGCTTGAGTTGAAGCTTGTTGGTATTTGTAAACATCTTTGGTGTAGTTTCTCACTCAAAGGAATGCAAAGAAAACATTTGGGTGCGTTCTCTTAATATACAACACAAAAGAACTCAACCTCGTTCACCCTTGTCGTATGAGCTTTTAAAACGCTTAAATGCATTCAAAAGCTTGAGTTCAAGCTTGTTTGTAGTTGTAAACATCCTTGGGGTAGTTTCACACTCAAATGAATGTAAACAAAACATTTGCGAGCTTTTTCTTAATATACAACACAAAAGAACTTAATCTCTTTCACCCTAGTTGTAAGAGCTGTTAAAATGCGTAAATGCATTCAAAAGCTTGAGTTGAAGCTTGTTTGTACTTGTAAACATCCTTGGTGTAGTTTCTCACTCAAATGAATGCAAACAAAGCATTTGGGTGCTTTCTCTTAATATACAACACAAAAGAACTTAATCTTTTTCACCCTAGTCATATGAGCTTTTAAAACGCGTAAATGCATTCAAAAGCTTGAGTTGAAACTTGTTTGTACTTGTAAACATTCTTGGTGTAGTTTCTCACTGAAATGAATGCAAACAAAGCATTTGGGTGCTTTCTCTTAATATACAACACAAAAGACCTCAATCTCTTTCATTCTAGTCGTATGAGGTTTTAAAATGCGTAAATGCTTTCAAAAGCTTGAGTTGAAGCTTGTTTGTACTTGTAAACATCCTTGGTGTAGTTTCTACCTCAAATGAATGCAAACAAAGCATTTGGGTGCTTTCTCTTAATATACAACACAAAAGAACTCAATCTCTTTCACCCTAGATGTAAGAGCTGTTTAAACGCGTAAATGCATTCAAAAGGTGGAGTTAAAGCTTGTTTTCACTTGTAAACATCCTTGGTGTAGTTTTGCACTCAAATGAATGCAAACAAAGCATTGGGTGCTTTCTCTTAATATACAACACAAAAGAAATCAATCTCTTTCACCCTAGATGTAAGAGCTGTTAAAACGCGTAAAGGCATTCAAAAGGTGGAGTTAAAGCTTGTTTGTACTTGTAAACAACATTGGCGTAGTTTCTCACTCAAATGAATGCAAACAAAGCAATTGGGTGCTTTCTCTTAATATACAACACAAAAGACCTCAATCTCTTTCACCCTAGTCGTAAGAGCTGTTAAAATGCTTAAATGAAATAAAAAGCTTCAGTTGAAGCTTGTTTGTACTTGTAAACATCTTTGGTATAGTTTCTCACTCAAATGAATGCAAACAAAGCATTTGGGTGCTTTCTCTTAATATACAACACAAAAGACCTCAATCTCTTTCACCCTAGTCATATGAGCTTTTAAAACGCGTAAATACATTCAAAAGCTTGAGTTGAAGCTTGTTGGTATTTGTAAACATCTTTGGTGTAGTTTCTCACTCAAAGGAATGCAAAGAAAACATTTGGGTGCGTTCTCTTAATATACAACACAAAAGAACTCAACCTCGTTCACCCTTGTCGTATGAGCTTTTAAAACGCTTAAATGCATTCAAAAGCTTGAGTTCAAGCTTGTTTGTAGTTGTAAACATCCTTGGGGTAGTTTCACACTCAAATGAATGTAAACAAAACATTTGCGAGCTTTTTCTTAATATACAACACAAAAGAACTTAATCTCTTTTACCCTAGTTGTAAGAGCATTTAAAATGCGTAAATGCATTCAAAAGCTTGAGTTGAAGCTTGTTTGTACTTGTAAACATCCTTGGTGTAGTTTCTCACTCAAATGAATGCAAACAAAGCATTTGGGTGCTTTCTCTTAATATACAACACAAAAGAACTCAATCTTTTTCACCCTAGTCATATGAGCTTTTAAAACGCGTAAATGCATTCAAAAGGTGGAGTTGAAACTTGTTTGTACTTGTAAACATTCTTGGTGTAGTTTCTCACTGAAATGAATGCAAACAAAGCATTTGGGTGCTTTCTCATAATATACAACACAAAAGACCTCAATCTCTTTCACCCTAGTCGTATGAGGTTTTAAAACGCGTGAATGCTTTAAAAAGCTTGAGTTGAAGCTTGTTTGTACTTGTAAACATCCTTGGTGTAGTTTCTACCTCAAATGAATGCAAACAAAGCATTTGGGTGCTTTCTCTTAATATACAACACAAAAGAACTCAATCTCTTTCACCCTAGATGTAAGAGCTGTTAAAACGCGTAAATGCATTCAAAAGGTGGAGTTAAAGCATGTTTGTACTTGTAAACATCCTTGGTGTAGCTTCGCACTCAAATGATTGCAAACAAAGCATTGGGTGCTTTCTCTTAATATACAACACAAAAGAACTCAATCTCTTTCACCCTAGATGTAAGAGCTGTTAAAACGCGTAAATGCATTCAAAAGGTGGAGTTAAAGCTTGTTTGTACTTGTAAACATCCTTGGTGTAGTTTCTCACTCAAATGAATGCAAACAAAACATTTGGGTGCTTTTCTCTTAATATACAACACAAAAGATCTCAATCTCTTTCACCCTAATCGTAAGAGCTGTTAAAACGCGTAAATACATTCAAAAGCTTCAGTTGAAGCTGGTTTGTACTTGTAAACATCCTTGGTTAAGTTTCTCACTTAAATGAATGCAAACAAAGCTTTTGGGTGCTTTCTCTAAATATACAACACAAAATAACTCAATCTTTTTCACCCTTGTCATATGAGCTTTTAAAACGCGTAAATGCATTCAAAAGCTTGAGTTGAAGCTTGTTTGTACTTGTAAAAATTCTTGGTGTAGTTTCACACTGAAATGAATGCAGACAAAGCTTTTGGTTGCTTTCTGTTAAAATACAACATAAAAGAACTCAATCTTTTTCACCCTAGTCATATGAGCTTTTAAAACGCATAAGTGCATTCAAAAGCTTGAGTTGAAGCTTGTTTGTACTTGTAAACATTCTTGGTGTAGTTTCTCACTCAAATGAATGCAAACAAAGCATTTGTGTGCTTTCTCTTAATATACAACACAAAAGAACTCAATCTCTTTCACCCTAGTCGTAAGAGCTGTTAAAATGCTTAAATGCAACAAAAAGCTTCAGTTGAAGCTTGTTTGTACTTGTAAACATCCTTGGTATAGTTTCTCACTCAAATGAATGCAAACAAAGCATTTGGGTGCTTTCTCTTAATATACAACCCAAAAGACCTCAATCTCTTTCACCCTAGTCATATGAGCTTTTAAAACGCGTAAATACATTCAAAAGCTTGAGTTGAAGCTTGTTGGTACTTGTGAACATCTTTGGTGTAGTTTCTTACTCAAAGGAATGCAAAGAAAACATTTGGGTGCGTTCTCTTAATATACAACACAAAAGAACTCAATCTCTTTCACCCTTGTCGTATGAGCTTTTAAAACGCTTAAATGCATTCAAAAGCTTGAGTTCAAGCTTGTTTGTAGTTTTAAACATCCTTGGGGTAGTTTCACACTCAAATGAATGTAAACAAAGCATTTGCGAGCTTTTTCTTAATATACAACACAAAAGAACTTAATCTCTTTTACCCTAGTTGTTAGAGCTGTTAAAATGCGTAAATGCATTCAAAAGCTTCAGTTGAAGCTTGTTTGTACTTGTAAACATCCTTGGTGTAGTTTCTCATTCAAATGAATGCAAACAAAGCATTTGGGTGCTTTCTCCTAATATACAACACAAAAGAACTCAATCTCTTTCACCCTAGTCATATGAGCTTTTAAAACGCGTAAATGCATTCAAAAGCTTGAGTTGAAACTTGTTTGTACTTGTAAACATCTTTGGTGTAGTTTCTCACTCAAAGGAATGCAAAAAAATAAAATTGGGTGCGTTCTCTTAATATACAACACAAAAGAACTCAATCTCTTTCACCCTTGTCGTATGAGCTTTTAAAACGCTTAAATGCATTCAAAAGCTTGAGTTCAAGCTTGTTTGTAGTTGTAAACATCCTTGGGGTAGTTTCACACTCAAATGAATGTAAACATAGCATTTGCGAGCTTTTTCTTAATATACAACACAAAAGAACTTAATTTCTTTCACCCTAGTTGTTAGAGCTGTTAAAATCCTTAAATGCATTCAAAAGCTTGAGTTGAAGCTTGTTTGTACTTGTAAACATCCTTGGTGTAGTTTCTCACTCAAATGAATGCAAACAAAGCATTTGGGTGCTTTCTCTTAATATACAACACAAAAGACCTTAATCTCTTTCACCCTAGTCGTATGAGGTTTTAAAACGCGTAAATGCTTTCAAAAGCTTGAGTTGAAGCTTGTTTGTACTTCTAAACATCCTTGGTGTAGTTTCTACCTCAAATGAATGCAAACAAAGCCTTTGGGTGCTTTCTCTTAATATACAACACAAAAGAACTCAATGTCTTTCACCCTAGATTTAAAAGCTGTTAAAACGCGTAAATGCATTCAAAAGGTGGAGTTAAAGCTTGATTGCACTTGTAAACATCCTTGGTGTAGTTTCTCACTCAAATGAATGCAAACAAAGCATTTGGGTGCTTTCTCTTATTATACAACACAAAAGACCTCAATCTCTTTCACCCTAATCGTAAGAGCTCTTAAACGCGTAAATACATTCAAAAGCTTGAGTTGAAGCTGGTTTGTACTTGTAAACATCCTTGGTTAAGTATCTCACTTAAATGAATGCAAACAAATCTTTTGGGTGCTTTCTTTAAATATACAACACAAAAGAACTCAATCTTTTTCACCCTAGTCATATGAGCTTTTAAAACGCGTAAATGCATTCAAAAGCTTGAGTTGAAGCCTGTTTGTACTTGTAAAAATTATTGGTGTAGTTTCACACTGAAATGAATGCAAACAAAGCTTTTGGTTGCATTCTCTTAAAACACAACACAAAAGAACTCTATGTTTTTTCACCCTAGTCATGTGAGCTTTTAAAATGCGTAAATGCATTCAAACGCTTGAGTTGAAGCTTGTTTGTACTTGTAAACATTCTTGGTGTAGTTTTTCACTCAAATGAATGCAAACAAAGCATTTGTGTGCTTTCTCTTAATATACAACACAAAAGAACCCAATCTCTTTCACCCTAGTGGTAAGAGCTGTTAAAATGCTTAAATGCAATAAAAAGCTTCAGTTGAAGCTTGTTTGTACTTGTAAACATCCTTGGTATAGTTTCTCACTCAAATGAATGCAAACAAAGCATTTGGGTGCTTTCTCTTAATATACAACACAAAAGACCTCAATCTCTTTCACCCTAGTCATATGAGCTTTTAAAACGCGTAAATACATTCAAAAGCTGGAGTTGAAGCTTGTTGGTAGTTGTAAACATCTTTGGTGTAGTTTCTCACTCAAAGGAATGCAAAGAAAACATTTGGGTGCGTTCTCTTAATATACAACACAAAAGAACTCAATCTCTTTCACCCTTGTCGTATGAGCTTTTAAAACGCTTAAATGCATTCAAAAGCTTGAGTTCAAGCTTGTTCGTAGTTGTAAACATCCTTGGGGTAGTTTCACACTCAAATGAATGTAAACAAAGCATTTGCGAGCTTTTTCTTAATATACAACACCAAAGAACTTAATCTTTTTCACCCTAGTTGTAAGAGCTGTTAAAATGCGTAAATGCATTCAAAAGCTTGATTTGAAGCTTGTTTGTACTTGTAAACATCCTTGGTGTAGTTTCTCACTCAAATGAATGCAAACAAAGCATTTGGGTGCTTTCGCTTAATATACAACACAAAAGAACTCAATCTCTTTCACCCTAGTCATATGAGCTTTTAAAACGCGTAAATACATTCAAAAGCTTGAGTTGAAGCTTGTTGGTACTTGTGAACATCTTTGGTGTAGTTTCTCACTCAAAGGAATGCAAAGAAAACATTTGGGTGCGTTCTCTTAATATACAACACAAAAGAACTCAATCTCTTTCACCCTTGTCGTATGAGCTTTTAAAACGCTTAAATGCATTCAAAAGCTTGAGTTCAAGCTTGTTTGTAGTTGTAAACATCCTTGGGGTAGTTTCACACTCAAATGAATGTAAACAAAGCATTTGCGAGCTTTTTCTTAATATACAACACAAAAGAACTTAATCTCTTTCACCCTAGTTGTTAGAGCTGTTAAAATGCGTAAATGCATTCAAAAGCTTCAGTTGAAGCTTGTTTGTACTTGTAAACATCCTTGGTGTAGTTTCTCATTCAAATGAATGCAAACAAAGCATTTGGGTGCTTTCTCTTAATATACAACACAAAAGAACTCAATCTTTTTCACCCTAGTCATATGAGCTTTTAAAACGCGTAAATACATTCAAAACCTTGAGTTGAAGCTTGTTGGTACTTGTAAACATCTTTGGTGTAGTTTCTCACTCAAAGGAATGCAAAAAAATAAAATTGGGTGCGTTCTCTTAATATACAACACAAAAGAACTCAATCTCTTTCACCCTTGTCGTATGAGCTTTTAAAACGCTTAAATGCATTCAAAAGCTTGAGTTCAAGCTTGTTTGTAGTTGTAAACATCCTTGGGGTAGTTTCACACTCAAATGAATGTAAACATAGCATTTGCGAGCTTTTTCTTAATATACAACACAAAAGAACTTAATTTCTTTCACCCTAGTTGTTAGAGCTGTTAAAATCCGTAAATGCATTCAAAAGCTTGGGTTGAAGCTTGTTTGTACTTGTAAACATCCTTGGTGTAGTTTCTCACTCAAATGAATGCAAACAAAGCATTTGGGTGCTTTCTCTTAATATACAACACAAAAGACCTTAATCTCTTTCACCCTAGTCGTATGAGGTTTTAAAACGCGTAAATGCTTTCAAAAACTTGAGTTGAAGCTTGTTTGTACTTCTAAACATCCTTGGTGTAGTTTCTACCTCAAATGAATGCAAACAAAGCCTTTGGGTGCTTTCTCTTAATATACAACACAAAAGAACTCAATCTTTTTCACCCTAGTCATATGAGCTTTTAAAACGCGTAAATGCATTCAAAAGCTTGAGTTGAAACTTGTTTGTACTTGTAAACATTCTTGCTGTAGTTTCTCACTGAAATGAATGTAAACAAAGCCTTTGGGTGCTTTCTCTTAATATACAACACAAAAGAACTCAATATCTTTCACCCTAGATGTAAGAGCTGTTAAAACGCGTAAATGGATTCAAAGGTGGAGTTAAAGCTTGTTTGTACTTGTAAACATCCTTGGTGTAGCTTCGCACTCAAATGAATGCAAACAAAGCATTGGGTGCTTTCTCTTAATATACAACACAAAAGAACTCAATCTCTTTCACCCTAGATGTAAGAGCTGTTAAAACGCGTAAATGCATTCAAAAGGGGGAGTTAAAGCTTGTTTGTACTTGTAAACATCCTTGGTGTAGTTTCTCACTCAAATGAATGCAAACAAAGCATTTTGGTGCTTTCTCTTATTATACAACACAAAAGACCTCAATCTCTTTCACCCTAATCGTAAGAGCTCTTAAACGCGTAAATACATTCAAAAGCTTGAGTTGAAGCTGGTTTGTACTTGTAAACATCCTTGGTTAAGTATCTCACTTAAATGAATGCAAACAAATCTTTTGGGTGCTTTCTTTAAATATACAACACAAAAGAACTCAATCTTTTTCACCCTAGTCATATGAGCTTTTAAAACGCGTAAATGCATTCAAAAGCTTGAGTTGAAGCCTGTTTGTACTTGTAAAAATTATTGGTGTAGTTTCACACTGAAATGAATGCAAACAAAGCATTTGGGTGCTTTCCCTTAATATACAATCTCTTTCACCCTTGTCGTATGAGCTTTTAAAACGCTTAAATGCATTCAAAAGCGTGAGTTCAAGCTTGTTTGTAGTTGTAAACATCCTTGGGGTAGTTTCACACTCAAATGAATGTAAACAAAGCACTTGCGAGCTTTTTCTTAATATACAACACAAAAGAACTCAATCTCCTTCACCCTTTTCGTATGAAATTTTAAAACGCGTAAAAGCATTCAAAAGCTTGAGTTGAAGCCTGTTTGTAGTTGTAAACATCCTTGGTGTTGTTTCACAGTCGAATGAATTTAAACAAAGCATTTGCGAGCTTTTTCTTAATATACAACACAAAAGAACTCAATCTCTTTTCGCCTAGTCGTAAGAGCTGTTAAAACGCGTAAATGCATTCAAATGCTTGAGTTGAAACTTGTTTGAACTTGTAAACATCCTTGGGGTAGTTTCTCACTCAAATTAATGCAAAGAAAGCATTTGGGTGCTTTCTCTTAATAAACAACACAAAAGACTTCAACTCTTTCACCCTAGTCGTAAGAGCTGTTAAAACGCGTAAATACATTCAAAATTTTGAGTTGAAGCTTGTTTGTACTTGTAAACATCCTTGCTGTAGTTTCTCACTCAAATAAATGCAAACAAAGCATTTGGGTGCTTTCTCTTAATATACAACAGAAAAGAACTCAATCTGTTTCACCCTAGTCGTATGAGGTTGTAAAACGCGTAAATGCTTTCAAAAGCTTGAGTTGAAGCTTGTTTGTACTTGTAAACATCCTTGGTGTAGTTTCTCCCTCAAATGAATGCAAACAAAGCATTTGGGTGCTTTCTTTTAATATACAACACAAAAGAACTCAATCTCTTTCACCCTAGATGTAAGAGCTGTTAAAACGCGTGAATGCATTCAAAAGGTGGAGTTAAAACTTGTTTGTACTTGTAAACATCCTTGGTGTAGTTTCTCACTCAAATGAATGCATATAAAGCAACCAAAAGCTTTGTTTGCATTCATTTGAGTGAGAAACTTAACCAAGGATGTTTACGCGTTTTAAACAGTTTCTTAATTTTTTTTGCATTCACCTTTTGAATTTACAAGTACAAACAATCAACTGAATGCAAATAAAGCATTTGGGTGCTTTCTCTCAATATACAACACCAAAGAACTTAATCTCTTTCACCCTAGTTGTAAGAGCTGTTAAAATGCGTAAATGCATTCAAAAGCTTGAGTTGAAGCTTGTTTGTACTTGTAAACATCCGTGGTGTAGTTTCTCACTCAAATGAATGCAAACAAAGCATTTGGGTGCTTTCCCTTAATATACAATCTCTTTCACCCTTGTCGTATGAGCTTTTAAAACGCTTAAATGCATTCAAAAGCGTGAGTTCAAGCTTGTTTGTAGTTGTAAACATCCTTGGGGTAGTTTCACACTCAAATGAATGTAAACAAAGCACTTGCGGGCTTTTTCTTAATATACAACACAAAAGAACTTAATCTCTTTCAGCCTAGTCGTAAGAGCTGTTAAAATGCTTAAATGCAATAAAAAGTCTCTGTTGAAGCTTGGTTGTACTTGTAAACATCCTTGGTATAGTTTTTCCACTCAAATGAATGCAAACAAAGCATTTGGGTGCTTTCTCTTAATATACAACACAAAAGACCTCAATCTCTTTCACCCTAGTCATATGAGCTTTTAAAACGCGTAAATGCTTTCAAAAGCTTGAGTTGAAGCTTATTTGTACTTGTAAGCATCCTTGGTGTAGTTTCTACCTCAAATGAATGCAAACAAAGCATTTGGGTGCTTTCTCTCAATATACAACACAAAAGAACTCAATCTCTTTCACCCTAGATGTAAGAGCTGTTAAAACGCGTAAATGCATTCAAAAGGTGGAGTTAAAGCTTGTTTGTACTTGTAAACATCCTTAGTGTAGTTTCTCACTCAAATGAATGCAAACAAAGCATTTGGGTGCTTTCTCTTAATATACAACACAAAAGACCTCAATCTCTTTCACCCTAATCGTAAGAGCTGTTAAAACGCGTAAATACATTCAAAAGCTTGAGTTGATGCTGGTTTGTACTTGTAAACATCCTTGGTTAAGTTTCTCAGTTAAATGAATGCAAACAAAGCTGTTGGGTGCTTTTTCTAAATATACAACACAAAAGAACTCAGTCTTTTTCACCCTAGTCATATGAGCTTTTTAAACGAGTAAATGCATTCAAAAGCTTGAGTTGAAGCTTGTTTGTACTTGTAAAAAATTCTTGGTGTAGTTTCACACTGAAATGAATGCAAACAAAGCTTTTGGTTGGTTTCTCTTAAAACACAATACAAAAGAACTCAATCTTTTTCACCCTAGTCATTTGAGCTTTTAAAACGCGTAAATGCATTCAAAAGCTTGAGTTGAAGCTTCTTTGTACTTGTAAACATTCTTGGTGTAGTTTCTCACTCAAATGAATGCAAACAAAGCATTTGTGTGGTTTCTCTGAATATACAACACAAAAGAACTCAATCTCTTTCACCCTAGTCGTAAGAGCTGTTAAAATGCTTAAATGCAATAAAAAGCCTCAGTTGAAGCTTGTTTGTACTTGTAAACATCCTTGGTATAGTTTCTCACTCAAATGAATGCACACAAAGCATTTGGGTGCTTTCTCTTAATATACAACACAAAAGACTTCAATCTCTTTCACCCTAGTCATATGAGCTTTTAAAACGCGTAAATACATTCAAAAACTTGAGTTGAAGCTTGTTGGTACTTGTAAATGATGCGGGAGCAAGTGTACAAAGTAAACAAAACAACCAAGGAACTAGCAAGCGAACATCCATTCTTGTTTACATCGAGTTACTTTGGTGGTTATGCATTACATTGGCTCCTATAAAGATAATTACATGGAGTTTCCACACAAGGTCGGGATTAAAGCTCTTATTATATGATCTCATTCGTTATAAGGATTCCCGTAATTTTGACAGCTTCTACACTGGTTCGTATTTCGATCATAACTCACTCATACGACGTGGGATCATGGTGATTCAAAATTCTGTAGAAAGCTAGAAATGACATCTAAAGCTCCCGTGCTTTGAGTTTTTCCATATTCAAAACGTAACGGAGTTGAAAAGGCAATTGAAGTTACAGAGCAAAACTGTTCCAGCGGTTTTGAGCCTTGGGCGCTAGGTAATCAGTTGTTTAGTTCGATTTCGTTTAGTATTCCCTTTATTCGTTAGAATATGTTTAGGAGAGTAATAATCTGATTGTTATTAGTATTAGAAGTCCATTAGGTGTTAGGAAAGCTGTTAGTTAGTCCGTTTTACAATTGTAGTCAGTTTCGTAATTAGTTTCCTATTCGGACTAGGATTAGGATTCCGAATAGCTTTAGATTTTCTTTGTCTATAAATAGGGGAGAGCTTGCTATTGTAAACTCGTGCTTTGATGATTAATTATTGAATACATGAGTATTTACCCCTCAAACTGAGTGATTCAGGTTGAAACCCTTACGAGTTATTCGTGAGTTGTTCTTGAGTGATTCTTGAACAAGATCCCTTTGTGTGATACTATCAAAGGTTAATTTCCGTTTTGTTACTTCTTTCACATCAACTTGGTATCAGAGCTAAAGGTTTGAGCTTTCTTAAGTTTAAACAACACGGTCCTGAGCATAAACACAATACCATAGCGAGCTTTAGAGAAAGATTCTTGCAAGATCCGCCCTTTGTTCAAGAAGACAGCCAAGAAACCCCCAAGAAACCAACAACCGAAGCTATGGGTGAGCCCAACGAACTAGCAAAGTTGTTAACAGCCATGGAGGATCTCAGGGCATCTTTCAAAACTCAAGAAGAGCGGATGGCTGCTATGGAAAGAAGAAACCAAGAAGATAGGGAAAACATGGAGACAAGGATGCGCGGAATTCATTGGAGAAACCACAACCGTGACCCCAACTTCGATGAGGAGTTTGAAGACACAAGTGGGACTAGAACCAATGACGCTCCTAAACCACGACACCCCTATGATGATGATAGGAACTTGAAAGTCGAACTCCCTGAATATGACGGTTCCTACGATCCAGAGGCCTTTCTTGATTGGCTTAGAACTATGGAGAGAGTCTTTGAATACAAGGAGTATGATGAGCGGCGAAGATGCAAGTTAGCCACGCATAAACTCACCAAGCATGCTTCTTTTTGGTATGAAAAACTAAAGGCTCGACGCAAGAAGGACGGGAAAGCAAAGATTGAGACTTGGGACAAACTCAAGAAACATTTAAAGAACCGATTTTTGGCTAAAGAATTTGAGCAAGAACAATTTTTGAAACTTACGTCCTTAAGCCAAGAAACCTCAAGTGTACAAGACTACCTCCAAAAGTTTGAAAACGCGCACATGATGTGTGATCTCGTGGAGAAGGAGGAGTTAAAGATTGCAAGATTCATCAAAGGACTAAACTCAACTCTAAGGCACAAGGTGGAGCTTGTTCCTTTCATATCCTTTGAGTATGTATGCAAGATAGCTCTTAAGATTGAGAGGCAAGAGAAGGAGCAACAACTAGTGCACCTACGAGCACAACAAGCATACCAACAAGCGCTTCAACGTCGAAATCATAAGTTGGAGTACATGAATGGGTGCATGATAAATGATCAACCCATCAATGAAGATAGGCTCTTTGTTGTGGATACATTCAAAGGAAAACCAGATCTTGATGATTACTTTAAAGATATTGTTCCTATGGAAGATTCACAAGAAAAGACCAATAACATTGACCCCCTTATTGTTGTTCAAGTTAATAATTCAAGCCTACCAACTGTGGTTGATGAGTTTATCGAAGAAATATTCATTGAACCAGAAAATATTGGTGATTTCCTTGAAGATCTTGATTCTATTGATGACATGCAAGAGAAATCCGAGATGGAGTTGGGACTTCTTGAATCTAGCTTTGATCAAGAACAAGAAAGAGATGTCCATCAAGAAGACAACAACAAGGCTCTTAAACTTGTGGGTTCATTGGAAATTTGTAAGGAAAATTTGATGAATATACACGTTGGGGAGAAGATTACTACATACGAAGAATTGAGGACAATTCTTTTTGAAGAAAGGGAGATTGATGCGGGAGCAAGTGTACAAAGTAAACAAAACAACCAAGGAACTAGCAAGCGAACATCCATTCTTGTTTACATCGAGTTACTTTGGTGGTTATGCATTACATTGGCTCCTATAAAGATAATTACATGGAGTTTCCACACAAGGTCGGGATTAAAGCTCTTATTATATGATCTCATTCGTTATAAGGATTCCCGTAATTTTGACAGCTTCTATACTGGTTCGTATTTCGATCATAACTCACTCATACGACGTGGGATCGTGGTGATTCAAAATTCTGTAGAAAGCTGGAAACGACATCTAAAACTCCCGTGCTTTGAGTTTTTCCATATTCAAAACGTAACGGAGTTGAAAAGGCAATTGAAGTTACAGAGCAAAACTGTTCCAGCGGTTTTGAGCCTTGGGCGCTAGGTAATCAGTTGTTTAGTTCGATTTCGTTTAGTATTCCCTTAATTCGTTAGAATATGTTTAGGAGAGTAATAATCTGATTGTTATTAATATTAGAAGTCCATTAGGTGTTAGGAAAGCTGTTAGTTAGTCCGTTTTACAATTGTAGTCAGTTTCGTAATTAGTTTCCTATTCGGACTAGGATTAGGATTCCGAATAGCTTTAGATTTTCTTTGTCTATAAATAGGGGAGAGCTTGCTATTGTAAACTCGTGCTTTGATGATTAATTATTGAATACATGAGTATTTACCCCTCAAACTGAGTGATTCAGGTTGAAACCCTTACGAGTGATTCGTGAGTTGTTCTTGAGTGATTCTTGAACAAGATCCCTTTGTGTGATAATATCAAAGGTTAATTTCCGTTTTGTTACTTATTTCACATCAGTAAACATCTTTGGTGTAGTTTCTCACTCAAAGGAATGCAAAGAAAACATTTGGGTGCGTTCTCTTAATATACAACACAAAAGAACTCAATCTCTTTCACCCTTGTCGTATGAGCTTTTAAAACGCTTAAATGCATTCAAAAGCTTGAGTTCAAGCTTGTTTGTAGTTGTAAACATCCTTGGGGTAGTTTCACACTCAAATGAATGTAAACAAAGCATTTGCGAGCTTTTTCTTAATATACAACACAAAAGAACTTAATCTCTTTCACCCTAGTTGTAAGAGCTGTTAAAATGCGTAAATGCATTCAAAATCTTGAGTTGAAGCTTGTTTGTATTTGTAAACATCCTTGGTGTAGTTTCTCACTCAAATGAATGCAAACAAAGCATTTGGGTGCTTTCTCTTAATATACAACACAAAAGAACTCAATCTTTTTCACCCTAGTCCTATGAGCTTTTAAAACGCGTAAATGCATTCAAAAGCTTGAGTTGAAACTTGTTTGTAGTTGTAAACATTCTTGGTGTAGTTTCTCACTGAAATGAATGCAAACAAAGCATTTATGTGCTTTCTCTTAATATACAACACAAAAGACCTCAATCTCTTTCACCCTAATCGTAAGAGCTGTTAAAACATGTAAATATATTCAAAAGCTTGAGTTGAAGCTGGTTTGTACTTGTGAACATCCTTGGTTAAGTTTCTCACTTAAATGAATGCAAACAAAGCTGTTGGGTGCTTTCTCTAAATATACAACACAAAAGAACTCAATCTTTTTCACCCTAGTCATATGAGCTTTTAAAACGAGTAAATGAATTCAAAAGCTTGAGTTGAAGCTTGTTTGTACTTGCAAAAATACTTGGTGTAGTTTCACACTGAAATGAATGCAAACAATGCTTTTGGTTGGTTTCTCTTAAAACACAACACAAAAGAACTCAATCTTTTTCACCCTAGTCATATGAGCTTTTAAAACGAGTAAATGCATTCAAAAGCTTGAGTTGAAACTTGTTTGTACTTGTAAACATTCTTGGTGTAGTTTCTCACTGAAATGAATGCAAACAAAGCATTTGGGTGCTTTCTCTTAATATACAACACAAAAGACCTCAATCTCTTTCACCCTAGTCGTATGAGGTTTTAAAACGCGTAAATGCTTTCAAAAGCTTGAGTTGAAGCTTGTTTGTACTTGTAAACATCCTTGGTGTAGTTTCTACCTCAAATGAATGCAAACAAAGCATTTGGGTGCTTTCTCCAAATATACAACACAAAAGAACTCAATCTTTTTCACCCTAGTCATATGAGCTTTTAAAACGCGTAAATGCATTCAAAAGCTTGAGTTGAAACTTGTTTGTACTTGTAAACATCCTTGGTGTAGTTTCTCACTCAAATGAATGCAAACAAAGCATTTGGGTGCTTTCTCTTAATATACAACACAAAAGAACTCAATCTTTTTCACCCTAGTCATATGAGCTTTTAAAACGCGTAAATGCATTCAAAAGCTTGAGTTGAAACTTGTTTGTACTTGTAAACATTCTTGGTGTAGTTTCTGACTGAAATGAATGCAAACAAAGCATTTGGGTGCTTTCTCTTAATATACAACACAA
Organism: Tetragonia tetragonoides; assembly: GCA_038025085.1. Lineage (NCBI taxonomy): Eukaryota > Viridiplantae > Streptophyta > Magnoliopsida > Caryophyllales > Aizoaceae > Tetragonia > Tetragonia tetragonoides. The sequence goes on from CM076154.1 coordinate 23,784,710, forward strand.
AAGACCTCAATCTCCTTCACCCTAGTCGTATGAGGTTTTAAAACGCGTAAATACTTTCAAAAGCTTGAGTTGAAGCTGGTTTGTACTTGTAAACATCCTTGGTTAAGTTTCTCAATTGAATGAATGCAAACAAAGCATTTGGGTGCTTTCTCTTAATATACAACACAAAAGAACTCAATCTCTTTCACCCTAGATGTAAGAGCTGTTAAAACGCGTAAATGGATTCAAAAGGTGGAGTTAAAGCTTCTTTGTCCTTGTAAACATCCTTGGTGTAGTTTCTCTCTCAAATGAATGCAAACAAAGCATTTGGGTGCTTTCTCTTCATATACAACACAAAAGAACTCAATCTCTTTCACCCTAGTTGTAAGAGCTGTTAAAATGCGTAAATGCATTCAAAAGGTGGAGTTAAAGCTTCTTTGTGCTTGTAAACATCCTTGGTGTAGTTTCTCACTCAAATGAATGCAAACAAAGCATTTGGGTGCTTTCTCTTCATATACAACACAAAAGAACTCAATCTCTTTCACCCTAGTTGTAAGAGCTGTTAAAATGCGTAAATGCATTCAAAAGGTGGAGTTAAAGCTTGTTTGTACTTGTAAACATCCTTGGTGTAGCTTCGCACTCAAATGAATGCAAACAAAGCATTGGGTGCTTTCTCTTAATATACAACACAGAAGAACTCAATCTCTTTCACCCTAGATGTAAGAGCTGTTAAAACGCGTAAATGCATTCAAAAGGTGGAGTTAAAGCTTGTTTGTACTTGTAAACATCCTTGGTGTAGTTTCCCACTCAAGTGAATGCAAACAAAGCATTTGGGTGCTTTCTCTTAATATACAACACAAAAGACCTCAATCTCTTTCACCCTAATCGTAAGAGCTGTTAAAACGCGTAAATACATTCAAAAGCTTGAGTTGAAGCTGGTTTGTACTTGTAAACATCCTTGGTTAAGTTTCTCACTTGAATGAATGCAAACAAAGCTTTTGGGTGCTTTCTCTAAATATACTACACAAAAGAACTCAATCTTTTTCACCCTAGTCATATGAGCTTTTAAAACGCGTAAATGCATTCAAAAGCTTGAGTTGAAGCTTGTTTGTACATGTAAAAATTCTTGGTGTAGTTTCACACTGAAATGAATGCAAACAAAGCTTTTGGTTGCTTTCTCTTAAAACACAACACATAAGAACTCAATCTTTTTCACCCTAGTCATATGAGCTTTTAAAACGCGTAAATACATTCAAAAGCTTGAGTTGAAGCTTGTTGGTACTTGTAAACATCTTTGGTGTAGTTTCTCACTCAAAGGAGTGCAAAGAAAACATTTGGGTGCGTTCTCTTAATATACAACACAAAAGAACTCAATCTCTTTCACCCTTGTCGTATGAGCTTTTAAAACGCTTAAATGCATTCAAAAGCTTGAGTTCAAGCTTGTTTGTAGTTGTAAACATCCTTCGGGTAGTTTCACACTCAAATGATTGTAAACAAAGCATTTGCGAGCTTTTTCTTAATATACAACGCAAAAGAACTTAATCTCTTTCACCTAGTTGTAAGAGCTGTTAAAATACGTAAATGCATTCAAAATGTTGAGTTGAAGCTTGTTTGTACTTGTAAACATCCTTGGTGTAGTTTCTCACTCAAATGAATGCAAAAAAAGCATTTGGGTGCTTTCTCTTAATATACTACACAAAAGAACTCAATCTTTTTCACCCTAGTCATATGAGCTTTTAAAACGCGTAAATGCATTCAAAAGCTTGAGTTGAAGCTTGTTTGTACATGTAAAAATTCTTGGTGTAGTTTCACACTGAAATGAATGCAAACAAAGCTTTTGGTTGCTTTCTCTTAAAACACAACACATAAGAACTCAATCTTTTTCACCCTAGTCATATGAGCTTTTAAAACGCGTAAATACATTCAAAAGCTTGAGTTGAAGCTTGTTGGTACTTGTAAACATCTTTGGTGTAGTTTCTCACTCAAAGGAGTGCAAAGAAAACATTTGGGTGCGTTCTCTTAATATACAACACAAAAGAACTCAATCTCTTTCACCCTTGTCGTATGAGCTTTTAAAACGCTTAAATGCATTCAAAAGCTTGAGTTCAAGCTTGTTTGTAGTTGTAAACATCCTTTGGGTAGTTTCACACTCAAATGATTGTAAACAAAGCATTTGCGAGCTTTTTCTTAATATACAACGCAAAAGAACTTAATCTCTTTCACCTAGTTGTAAGAGCTGTTAAAATACGTAAATGCATTCAAAATGTTGAGTTGAAGCTTGTTTGTACTTGTAAACATCCTTGGTGTAGTTTCTCACTCAAATGAATGCAAAAAAAGCATTTGGGTGCTTTCTCTTAATATACAACACAAAAGAACTCAATCTTTTTCACCCTAGTCATATGAGCTTTTAAAACGCGTAAATGCATTCAAAAGCTTGAGTTGAAGCTTGTTGGTACTTGTAAACATCTTTGGTGTAGTTTCTCACTCAAAGGAGTGCAAAGAAAACATTTGGGTGCGTTCTCTTAATATACAACACAAAAGAACTCGATCTCTTTCACCCTTGTCGTATGAGCTTTTAAAACGCTTAAATGCATTCAAAACCTTGAGTTCAAGCTTGTTTGTAGTTGTAAACATCCTTGGGGTAGTTTCACACTCAAATGATTGTAAACAAAGCATTTGCGAGCTTTTTCTTAACATACAACGCAAAAGAACTTAATCTCTTTCACCCTAGTTGTAAGAGCTGTTAAAATGCGTAAATGCATTCAAAATGTTGAGTTGAAGCTTGTTTGTACTTGTAAACATCCTTGGTGTAGTTTCTCACTCAAATGAATGCAAAAAAAGCATTTGGGTGCTTTCTCTTAATATACAACACAAAAGAACTCAATCTTTTTCACCCTAGTCATATGAGCTTTTAAAACGCGTAAATGCATTCAAAAGCTTGAGTTGAAACTTGTTTGTACGTGTAAACATTCTTGGTGTTGTTTCTCACTGAAATGAATGCAAACAAAGCATTTGGGTGCTTTCTCTTAATATACAACACAAAAGAACTCAATCTCCTTCACCCTTTTCGTATGAACTTTTAAAACGCGTAAATGCATTCAAAAGCTTGAGTTGAAGCCTGTTTGTAGTTGTAAACATCCTTGGTGTTGTTTCACAGTCAATTGAATTTAAACAAAGCATTTGCGAGCTTGTTCTTAATATACAACACAAAACAACTCAATCTCTTTTCGCCTAGTCGTAAGAGCTGTTAAAATGCGTAAATGCATTCAAAAGCTTGAGTTCAAACTTGTTTGAACATGTAAACATCCTTGGTGTAGTTTCTCACTCAAATTAATGCAAAGAAAGCATTTGGGTGCTTTCTCTTAATAAACAACACAAAAGACTTCAACTCTTTCACCCTAGTCGTAAGAGCTGTTAAAACGCGTAAATACATTCAAAATTTTGAGTTGAAGCTTGTTTGTACTTGTAAACATCCTTGCTGTAGTTTCTCACTCAAATAAATGCAAAGAGGCATATGAATTTAAATAAAGCATTTGGGTGCTTTCTCTTAATATACAACACAAAAGAACTCAATCTTTTTCGCCCTAGTCATATGAGCTTTTAAAACGCGTAAATGCATTCAAAAGCTTGAGTTGAAACTTGTTTGTACTTGTAAACATTCTTGGTGTAGTTTCTCACTGAAATGAATGCAAACAAAGCATTTAGGTGCTTTCTCTTAATATACAACACAAAAGACCTCAATCTCTTTCACCCTAGTCATATGAGCTTTTAAAACGCGTAAATGCATTCAAAAGCTTGAGTTGAAACTTGTTTGTACTTGTAAACATTCTTGGTGTAGTTTCTCACTGAAATGAATGCAAACAAAGCATTTGGGTGCTTTCTCTTAATATACAACACAAAAGACCTCAATCTCTTTCACCCTAGTCGTATGAGGTTTTAAAACGCGTAAATGCTTTCATAAGCTTGAGTTGAAGCTTGTTTGTACTTGTAAACATCCTTGGTGTAGTTTCTACCTCAAATGAATGCAAACAAAGCATTTGGGTGCTTTCTCCAAATATACAACACAAAAGAACTCAATCTTTTTCACCCTAGTCGTATGAGCTTTTAAAACGCGTAAATGCATTCAAAAGCTTGAGTTGAAACTTGTTTGTACTTGTAAACATTCTTGGTGTAGTTTCTCACTGAAATGAATGCAAACAAGGCATTTGGGTGCTTTCTCTTAATATACAACACAAAAGACCTCAATCTCTTTCACCCTAGTCGTATGAGGTTTTAAAACGCGTAAATGCTTTCAAAAGCTTGAGTTGAAGCTTGTTTGTACTTCTAAACATCCTTGGTGTAGTTTCTACCTCAAATGAATGCAAACAAAGCATTTGGGTGCTTTCTCTTAATATACAACACAGAAGAACTCAATCTCTTTCACCCTAGATGTAAGAGCTGTTAAAACGCGTAAATGTATTCAAAAGGTGGAGTTAAAGCTTGTTTCTACTTGTAAACATCCTTGGTGTAGCTTCGCACTCAAATGAATGCAAACAAAGCATTGGGTGCTTTCTCTTAATATACAACACAAAAGAACTCAATCTCTTTCACCCTAGATGTAAGAGCTGTTAAAACGCGTAAATGCATTCAAAAGGTGGAGTTAAAGCTTGTTTGTACTTGTAAACATCCTTGGTGTTGTTTCTCACTCAAATGAATGCAAACAAAGCTTTTGGGTGCTTTCTCTAAATATACAACACAAAAGAACTCAATCTTTTTCACCCTAGTCATATGAGCTTTTAAAACGCGTAAATGCATTTAAAAGCTTGAGTTGAAACTTGTTTGTACTTGTAAACATTCTTGGTGTAGTTTCTCACTGAAATGAATGCAAACAAAGCATTTGGGTGCTTTCTCTTAATATACAACACAAAAGACCTCAATCTCTTTCACCCTAGTCGTATGAGGTTTTAAAACATGTAAATGCTTTCAAAAGCTTGAGTTGAAGCATGTTTGTACTTGTAAACATCCTTGGTGTAGTTTCTACCTCAAATGAATGCAAACAAAGCATTTGGGTGCTTTCTCCTAATATACAACACAAAAGAACTCAATCTTTTTCACCCTAGTCATATGAGCTTTTAAAACGCGTAAATGCATTCAAAAGCTCGAGTTGAAACTTGTTTGTACTTGTAAACATTCTTGGTGTAGTTTCTCACTGAAATCAATGCAAACAAAGCATTTGGGTGCTTTCTCTTAATATACAACACAAAAGACCTCAATCTCTTTCACCCTAGTCGTATGAGCTGTTAAAACGCGTAAATGCTTTCAAAAGCTTGAGTTGAAGCTTGTTTGTACTTGTAAACATCCTTGGTGTAGTTTCTACCTCAAATGAATGCAAACAAAGCATTTGGGTGCTTTCTCTTAATATACAACACAAAAGAACTCAATCTCTTTCACCCTAGATGTAAGAGCTGTTAAAACGCGTAAATGCATTCAAAAGGTGGAGTTAAAGCTTGTTTGTACTTGTAAACATCCTTAGTATAGCTTCGCACTCAAACGAATGCAAACAAAGCATTGGGTGCTTTCTCTTAATATACAACACAAAAGAACTCAATCTCTTTCACCCTAGATGTAAGAGCTGTTAAAACACGTAAATGCATTCAAAAGGTGGAGTTAAAGCTTGTTTGTACTTGTAAACATCCTTGGTGTAGTTTCTCACTCAAATGAATGCAAACAAAGCATTTGGGTGCTTTCTCTTAATATACAACACAAAACACCTCAATCTCTTTCACCCTAATCGTAAGAGCTGTTAAAACGCGTAAATACATTCAAAAGCTTGAGTTGAAGCTGGTTTGTACTTGTAAACATCTTTGGTTAAGTTTCTCACTTAAATGAATGCAAACAAAGCTTTTGGGTGCTTTCTCTAAATATACAACACAAAAGAACTCAATCTTTTTCACCCTAGTCATATGAGCTTTTAAAACGCGTAAATGTATTCAAAAGCTTGAGTTGAAACTTGTTTGTACTTGTAAAAATTCTTGGTGTAGTTTCACACTGAAATGAATGCAAACAAAGCCTTTGGTTGCTTTCTCTTAATATACAACCCAAAAGACCTCAATCTCTTTCACCCTAGTCGTATGAGGTTTTAAAACGCGTAAATGCTTTCAAAAGCTTGAGTTGAAGCTTGCTTGTACTTGTAAACATCCTTGGTGTAGTTTCTACCTCAAATGAATGCAATCAAAGCATTCGGGTGCTTTCTCTTAATATACAACACAAAAGAACTCATTCTTTTTCACCCTAGACATATGAGCTTTTAAAACGCGTAAATGCATTCAAAAGCTTGAGTTGAAGCTTGTTTGTACTTGTAAAAAATCTTGGTGTAGTTTCACACTGAAATGAATGCAAACAAAGCTTTTGGTTGCTTTCTCTTAAAACACAGCACATAAGAACTCAATCTTTTTCACCCTAGTCATATGAGCTTTTAAAACGCGTAAATGCATTCAAAAGCTTGAGTTGAAGCTTGTTTGTACTTGTAAACATTCTTGGTGTAGTTTCTCACTCAAACGAATGCAAACAAAGCATTTGTGTGCTTTCTATTTATATACAACACAAAAGAACTCAATCTCTTTCACCCTAGTCGTAAGAGCTGTTAAAATCCTTAAATGCAATAAAAAGCTTCAGTTGAAGCTTGTTTGTACTTGTAAACATCCTTGGTATAGTTTCTCACTCAAATGAATGCAAACAAAGCATTTGGGTGCTTTCTCTTAATATACAACACAAAAGACCTCAATCTCTTTCACCCTAGTCATATGAGTTTTTAAAACGCGTAAATACATTCAAAAGCTTGAGTTAAAGCTTGTTGGTACTTGTATAGATCTTTGGTGTAGTTTCTCACTCAAAGGAATGCAAAGAAAACATTTGGGTGCGTTCTCTTAATATACAACGCAAAAGAACTCAATCTCTTTCACCCTTGTCGTATGAGCTTTTAAAACGCTTAAATGCATTCATAAGCTTGAGTTCAAGCTTATTTGTAGTTGTAAACATCCTTGGGGTAGTTTCACACTCAAATGAATGTAAACAAAGTATTTGCGAGCTTTTTCTTAATATACAACACAAAAGTACTTAATTACTTTCACCCTACTTGTAACAGCTGTTAAAATGCTTAAATGCATTCAAAAGCTTGAGTTGAAGCTTGTTTGTACTTGTAAACATCCTTGGTGTAGTTTCTCACTCAAATGAATGCAAACAAAGCATTTGGGTGCTTTCTCTTAATATACAACACAAAAGAACTCAATCTTTTTCACCCTAGTCGTATGAGCTGTTAAAACGCGTAAATGCTTTCAAAAGCTTGAGTTGAAGCTTGTTTGTACTTGTAAACATCCTTGGTGTAGTTTCTACCTCAAATGAATGCAAACAAAGAATTTGGGTGCTTTCTCTTAATATACAACACAAAAGAACTCAATCTCTTTCACCCTAGATGTAAGAGCTGTTAAAACGCGTAAATGCATTCAAAAGGTGGAGTTAAAGCTTGTTTGTACTTGTAAACATCCTTAGTGTAGCTTCGCACTCAAACGAATGCAAACAAAGCATTGGGTGCTTTCTCTTAATATACAACACAAAAGAACTCAATCTCTTTCACCCTAGATGTAAGAGCTGTTAAAACGCGTAAATGCATTCAAAAGGTGGAGTTAAAGCTTGTTTGTACTTGTAAACATCCTTAGTGTAGCTTCGCACTCAAACGAATGCAAACAGAGCATTGGGTGCTTTCTCTTAATATACAACACAAAAGAACTCAATCTCTTTCACCCTAGATGTAAGAGCTGTTAAAACACGTAAATGCATTCAAAAGGTGGAGTTAAAGCTTGTTTGTACTTGTAAACATCCTTGGTGTAGTTTCTCACTCAAATGAATGCAAACAAAGCATTTGGGTGCTTTCTCTTAATATACAACACAAAAGACCTCAATCTCTTTCACCCTAATCGTAAGAGCTGTCAAAAAGCGTAAATACATTCAAAAGCTTGAGTTGAAGCTGGTTTGTACTTGTAAACATCCTTGGTTAAGTTTCTCACTTAAATGAATGCAAACAAAGCTTTTGGGTGCTTTCTCTAAATATACAACACAAAAGAACTCAATCTTTTTCACCCTAGTCATATGAGCTTTTAAAACGCGTAAATGCATTTAAAAGCTTGAGTTGAAACTTGTTTGTACTTGTAAACATTCTTGGTGTAGTTTCTCACTGAAATGAATGCAAACAAAGCATTTGGGTGCTTTCTCTTAATATACAACACAAAAGACCTCAATCTCTTTCACCCTAGTCGTATGAGGTTTTAAAACATGTAAATGCTTTCAAAAGCTTGAGTTGAAGCATGTTTGTACTTGTAAACATCCTTGGTGTAGTTTCTACCACAAATGAATGCAAAAAAAGCATTTGGGTGCTTTCTCCTAATATACAACACAAAAGAACTCAATCTTTTTCACCCTAGTCATATGAGCTTTTAAAACGCGTAAATGCATTCAAAAGCTTGAGTTGAAACTTGTTTGTACTTGTAAACATTCTTGGTGTAGTTTCTCACTGAAATCAATGCAAACAAAGCATTTGGGTGCTTTCTCTTAATATACAACACAAAAGACCTCAATCTCTTTCACCCTAGTCGTATGAGCTGTTAAAACGCGTAAATGCTTTCAAAAGCTTGAGTTGAAGCTTGTTTGTACTTGTAAACATCCTTGGTGTAGTTTCTACCTCAAATGAATGCAAACAAAGCATTTGGGTGCTTTCTCTTAATATACAACACAAAAGAACTCAATCTCTTTCACCCTAGATGTAAGAGCTGTTAAAACGCGTAAATGCATTCAAAAGGTGGAGTTAAAGCTTGTTTGTACTTGTAAACATCCTTAGTGTAGCTTCGCACTCAAACGAATGCAAACAAAGCATTGGGTGCTTTCTCTTAATATACAACACAAAAGAACTCAATCTCTTTCACCCTAGATGTAAGAGCTGTTAAAACACGTAAATGCATTCAAAAGGTGGAGTTAAAGCTTGTTTGTACTTGTAAACATCCTTGGTGTAGTTTCTCACTCAAATGAATGCAAACAAAGCATTTGGGTGCTTTCTCTTAATATACAACACAAAAGACCTCAATCTCTTTCACCCTAATCGTAAGAGCTGTTAAAACGCGTAAATACATTCAAAAGCTTGAGTTGAAGCTGGTTTGTACTTGTAAACATCTTTGGTTAAGTTTCTCACTTAAATGAATGCAAACAAAGCTTTTGGGTGCTTTCTCTAAATATACAACAAAAAAGAACTCAATCTTTTTCACCCTAGTCATATGAGCTTTTAAAACGCGTAAATGTATTCAAAAGCTAGAGTTGAAACTTGTTTGTACTTGTAAAAATTCTTGGTGTAGTTTCACACTGAAATGAATGCAAACAAAGCCTTTGGTTGCTTTCTCTTAATATACAACCCAAAAGACCTCAATCTCTTTCACCCTAGTCGTATGAGGTTTTAAAACGCGTAAATGCTTTCAAAAGCTTGAGTTGAAGCTTGTTTGTACTTGTAAACATCCTTGGTGTAGTTTCTACCTCAAATGAATGCAAACAAAGCATTTGGGTGCTTTCTCTTAATATACAACACAAAAGAACTCAATCTCTTTCACCCTAGATGTAAGAGCTGTTAAAACGCGTAAATGCATTCAAAAGGTGGAGTTAAAGCTTGTTTGTACTTGTAAACATCCTTAGTGTAGCTTCGCACTCAAACGAATGCAAACAAAGCATTGGGTGCTTTCTCTTAATATACAACACAAAAGAACTCAATCTCTTTCACCCTAGATGTAAGAGCTGTTAAAACACGTAAATGCATTCAAAAGGTGGAGTTAAAGCTTGTTTGTACTTGTAAACATCCTTGGTGTAGTTTCTCACTCAAATGAATGCAAACAAAGCATTTGGGTGCTTTCTCTTAATATACAACACAAAAGACCTCAATCTCTTTCACCCTAATCGTAAGAGCTGTTAAAACGCGTAAATACATTCAAAAGCTTGAGTTGAAGCTGGTTTGTACTTGTAAACATCTTTGGTTAAGTTTCTCACTTAAATGAATGCAAACAAAGCTTTTGTGTGCTTTCTCTAAATATACAACACAAAAGAACTCAATCTTTTTCACCCTAGTCATATGAGCTTTTAAAACGCGTAAATGTATTCAAAAGCTTGAGTTGAAACTTGTTTGTACTTGTAAAAATTCTTGGTGTAGTTTCACACTGAAATGAATGCAAACAAAGCCTTTGGTTGCTTTCTCTTAATATACAACCCAAAAGACCTCAATCTCTTTCACCCTAGTCGTATGAGGTTTTAAAACGCGTAAATGCTTTCAAAAGCTTAAGTTGAAGCTTGCTTGTACTTGTAAACATCCTTGGTGTAGTTTCTACCTCAAATGAATGCAATCAAAGCATTTGGGTGCTTTCTCTTAATATACAACACAAAAGAACTCATTCTTTTTCACCCTAGACATATGAGCTTTTAAAACGCGTAAATGCATTCAAAAGCTTGAGTTGAAGCTTGTTTGTACTTGTAAAAAATCTTGGTGTAGTTTCACACTGAAATGAACGCAAACAAAGCTTTTGGTTGCTTTCTCTTAAAACACAACACATAAGAACTCAATCTTTTTCACCCTAGTCATATGAGCTTTTAAAACGCGTAAATGCATTCAAAAGCTTGAGTTGAAGCTTGTTTGTACTTGTAAACATTCTTGGTGTAGTTTCTCACTCAAATGAATGCAAACAAAGCATTTGTGTGCTTTCTATTTATATACAACACAAAAGAACTCAATCTCTTTCACCCTAGTCGTAAGAGCTGTTAAAATCCTTAAATGCAATAAAAAGCTTCAGTTGAAGCTTGTTTGTACTTGTAAACATCCTTGGTATAGTTTCTCACTCAAATGAATGCAAACAAAGCATTTGGGTGCTTTCTCTTAATATACAACACAAAAGACCTCAATCTCTTTCACCCTAGTCATATGAGTTTTTAAAACGCGTAAATACATTCAAAAGCTTGAGTTAAAGCTTGTTGGTACTTGTATAGATCTTTGGTGTAGTTTCTCACTCAAAGGAATGCAAAGAAAACATTTGGGTGCGTCCTCTTAATATACAACGCAAAAGAACTCAATCTCTTTCACCCTTGTCGTATGAGCTTTTAAAACGCTTAAATGCATTCATAAGCTTGAGTTCAAGCTTATTTGTAGTTGTAAACATCCTTGGGGTAGTTTCACACTCAAATGAATGTAAACAAAGTATTTGCGAGCTTTTTCTTAATATACAACACAAAAGTACTTAATTACTTTCACCCTACTTGTAAGAGCTGTTAAAATGCTTAAATGCATTCAAAAGCTTGAGTTGAAGCTTGTTTGTACTTGTAAACATCCTTGGTGTAGTTTCTCACTCAAATGAATGCAAACAAAGCATTTGGGTGCTTTCTCTTAATATACAACACAAAAGAACTCAATCTTTTTCACCCTAGTCATATGAGCTTTTAAAACGCGTAAATGCATTCAAAAGCTTGAGTTGAAACTTGTTTGTACTTGTAAACATTCTTGGTGTAGTTTCTCACTGAAATGAATGCAAACAAGGCATTTGGGTGCTTTCTCTTAATATACAACACAAAAGACCTCAATCTCTTTCACCCTAGTCGTATGAGGTTTTAAAACGCGTAAATGCTTTCTAAAGCTTGAGTTGAAGCTTGTTTGTACTTCTAAACATCCTTGATGTAGTTTCTACCTCAAATGAATGCAAACAAAGCATTTGGGTGCTTTCTCTTAATATACAACACAGAAGAACTCAATCTCTTTCACCCTAGATGTAAGAGCTGTTAAAACGCGTAAATGTATTCAAAAGGTGGAGTTAAAGCTTGTTTGTACTTGTAAACATCCTTGGTGTAGCTTCGCACTCAAATGAATGCAAACAAAGCATTGGGTGCTTTCTCTTAATATACAACACAAAAGAACTCAATCTCTTTCACCCTAGATGTAAGAGCTGTTAAAACGCGTAAATGCATTCAAAAGGTGGAGTTAAAGCTTGTTTGTACTTGTAAACATCCTTGGTGTTGTTTCTCACTCAAATGAATGCAAACAAAGCATTTGGGTGCTTTCTCTTAATATACAACACAAAAGACCTCAATCTCTTTTACCCTAATCGTAAGAGCTGTTCTAACGCGTAAATACATTCAAAAGCTTGAGTTGAAGCTGGTTTGTACTTGTAAACATCCTTGGTGAATTTTCTCACTTAAATGAATGCAAACAAAGCTTTTGGGTCCTTTCTCTAAATATACAACACAAAAGAACTCAATCTTTTTCACCCTAGTCATATGAGCTTTTAAAACGCGTAAATGCATTCAAAAGCTTGAGTTGAAGCTTGTTTGTACTTGTAAAAATTCTTGGTGTAGTTTCACACTGAAATGAATGCAAACAAAGCTTTTGGTTGCTTTCTCTTAAAACACAACACAAAAGAATTCAATCTTTTTCACCCTAGTCATATGAGCTTTTAAAACGCGTAAATGCATTCAAAAGCTTGAGTTGAAGCTTGTTTGTACTTGTAAACATTTTTGGTGTAGTTTCTCACTCAAATGAATGCAAAAAAAGCATTTGTGTGCTTTCTCTTAATATACAACACAAAAGAACTCAATCTCTTTCACCCTAGTCGTAAGAGCTGTTATGATGCGTTGGCATCAAGCTCCTCTCTTCACTTAAGTGCCATACAATCTGTTCTTGGTCCATCAATGATACTATCATGTTCTATGGCACTCTTTAATGGTCCTAGGGGCCTAATGTCCTTTCAATGGCATTAACCTGATTAGTCCGTACATTATTAGTCCGTACAACATGCCGTGCACAAGTCCGTACACGAATAGCCTTGCAATTGGCTTAATTATCATGATTAGTTGATTAACATGGTTTTTGTCCGTACAAATGTTTGCACACATGTTCGTACTTAATTAGTTTAATTATGCTGCATGTAATTAGTTAATTAGGAAGTTTTAATTGCATTTTGAATTTCTTAAGTAGCTGCTGAATGAGGAGAGTCTAAAAGCACATGGGATGGATAATGATGAGGCTTGAGGCTCCTCTTACAGCTCACCCGTTTGTCCTTATACAAGGACAAGCAACAGCTGTCAAGTGGTCCAAAACGGAAGGAAATGCGGTCCAAATTGTACTGCACGTATTTGGCTCATTTCTGGGCAAAATACTGAAGTTTCATTTTGCTTGGGCACTACTCTTGGACAACTCACCCTTTCTAGAGTATTCTTAGGTTATTAGGGCACATTTGTGACCCCTATAAATATGTAAGAACAGCTGATGTAAAAGGCACTTGATGATGAATGAAAATATGAAATGGCTGCTGCCTTTTGCTTACAAACCTTGTTGTTCTTTATAATGTCCTTAGGGATATTTGGTGAAACAAGTAGTATCCTTTAGCCTTGACTTGGTGGTTAAATCCTTTATAGTCCTGGTGGTGGTGCTATCTATCCTCCCTCTTCTTATTTTTCGTTTCATTTACTTCGTTTTCAATCTCTATAATCAAAAAACAAACAAAATATTATCAAAACATCCATTGTTCGAAAACGAGCTAAAAGCTTCAGTTTTGCTAACGCATCAGTTGGTATCAGAGCTTTGGTTTTCTTAGCTCGTTAATTCAGAGGTTTTTCTTCATTGAAGAGTCCTCTTTCACCTGGTTTTGGTTTCAAGGAAAAAGGTTGAGATTTGGGTACTCAAGTAAGCATTTTCCCTCGGTGACTCCTGCTGGATGTGCGATTGGACCAAGCTGAGGATCTTGGTTTTTGGAGGCGCTTCAAAAGGTAAAGGTGTCAACTTTGATACTTTTCTGAGTTCCTTAGATATTTATCTTTCGGAGTATCTTGGTGGTTTTGCTTAAATCATTGTGGGTTGGAGCAGTTTATTGTGAGAAGTTGCTAAATGTGCTGAGCGTGAACTGGGATCTTATTTGTTGCATTGCTTGTTTGTTCTGAATTTATTCTGCAACGTTGTGGTGAGTCTTGTGGGATTTATACCTGGTTATCTTATTTGGGGTTATATCTTTGTTATCCAAGTGGTTTGAAGTTAAAAGGTTGAGTCTTTGGCCTTCATTGGTGCTCAAACATTTTGTTGGTCCTGCTGGGTTGCGAACAGGAGTCATGTTGGCATTTTGCTCATATCTCAAGATCTAGAGATTAAGTTTATGTCTTTCTTACTCCTATAGCCTCCTAATACCTTATACTACAAATTATCTTGGTAGATTTCGGGTTTTGTCACCCTTGTATGTAAGAAATTTTGAGATTTGTTGAGCTGTTCGTGTACGTGCAAAATTTGGAATTGTTGTGTTTGAAGTTGAGCTGTTGCAATTGGCGTTTGTTCTCTTATGGATCTTTGTTGAAACTGGAATTGGGTGTTGAATCATTGGATAGTTTTTAGTATTCATTGCATTTGATTGTCTTATCCCGTCATTCCACAACACAAAGTCCACAAAGAACCCAAAAACAGCCCAAACACCATCCGAACTCAAACACAACCTAACTCCACAAAATGCCTCGTCTTTATGATACCAAGTATAATGATGATGACTTAGAGATAGACTTTCCTAAATTTGGTGGGTTCCTCTATTCTGAAGATTTTTGTACGTGGCTTGAGACGGTGGACGAATGGTTTAAAGTCTTGGAGTTTTCTAATCGCAAGAAAATAGAACTTGTGACGAGTTCTTTTGATTGTGATTCTTTGATTTTGTGGGAACTCTTAGAAATCAGGAGAAGAAGGATTGGAAAGGGCAAAATCCAAAGCTGGAGTGAGATGCGAGAAGAGCTCATTAGAAAGTTTGTGCCAAAGTTCACGTCACGAGCTTTTTACACTCCACACAACCTTGAGCATGTAGCTAGTGTGAAAGCTACTGAAAATGCAACTCCCATAATTGTGAGCCTAGAGGAATGGCAAATGATTGGTGAATTTCAAGAACCCACTTTGTTTCAAGAAGAACAAAAGGACGACCCGAGCATTGTTCTTGAATCAGCAGCTCTTGAACAAGAGTTACAACCCTCTAGTGATATAACTATCGTTTGTCATGAGGTTATGCAAGCAACAGCTAAGACAAGCGCCTTTGTTACATCTCAATGTGAAACCCCAAGCAAACATGTGGTAGAAGAAATTGTTAGACAACCCCTCGTGAAAGGTCACAATGGCTCCTATAATTCTTTTACTGTCAATGAACAACCCCAAAATGAAGAAATCAGCATGTGCATCATGAAAGAGCCGTTTCAAGATCTTAAGCTCAAAAGAATATTACCTTGCTTATTATCTTCTTCTTGTTCTGAAATGATCAAACAATTGAACTTCTCTTTGTTTGAGTGTGTACCTCGAAGGTACAAATCAGATTGGACGGATTTTAGTCACTTTCCTAGAGTGGGGATAGATACAATCATGCCATTGTTCTTTGAGGAGAAAATGAAGCTACATTGCAAAGATGTGACGAGATCAATTGGGGCTTGGATTAGAGGCCGTGTTCGGGGTGGAAAATTCAGCACATACTTCATTGAGCTACATTGGAAAGGTTTCTACTTCCAGGACTTGAGGGCAAGTCCTAAACAACACCGGGAGTATGATGCGTTGGCATCAAGCTCCTCTCTTCACTTAAGTGCCATACAATCTGTTCTTGGTCCATCAATGATACTATCATGTTCTATGGCACTCTTTAATGGTCCTAGGGGCCTAATGTCCTTTCAATGGCATTAACCTGATTAGTCCGTACATTATTAGTCCGTACAACATGCCGTGCACAAGTCCGTACACGAATAACCTTGCAATTGGCTTAATTATCATGATTAGTTGATTAACATGGTTTTTGTCCGTACAAATGTTTGTACACATGTTCGTACTTAATTAGTTTAATTATGCTGCATGTAATTAGTTAATTAGGAAGTTTTAATTGCATTTTGAATTTCCTAAGTAGCTGCTGAATGAGGAGAGTCTAAAAGCACATGGGATGGATAATGATGAGGCTTGAGGCTCCTCTTACAGCTCACCCGTTTGTCCTTATGCAAGGACAAGCAACAGCTGTCAAGTGGTCCAAAACGGAAGGAAATGCGCTCCAAATTGTACTGCACGTATTTGGCTCATTTCTGGGCAAAATACTGAAGTTTCATTTTGCTTGGGCACTACTCTTGGACAGCTCACCCTTTCTAGAGTATTCTTAGGTTATTAGGGCACATTTGTGACCCCTATAAATATGTAAGAACAGCTGATGTAAAAGGCACTTGATGATGAATTAAAATATGAAATGGCTGCTGCCTTTTGCTTACAAACCTTGTTGTTCTTTATAATGTCCTTAGGGATATTTGGTGAAACAAGTAGTATCCTTTAGCCTTGACTTGGTGGTTAAATCCTTTATAGTCCTGGTGGTGGTGCTATCTATCCTCCCTCTTCTTATTTTTCGTTTCATTTACTTCGTTTTCAATCTCTATAATCAAAAAACAAACAAAATATTATCAAAACATCCATTGTTCGAAAACGAGCTAAAAGCTTCAGTTTTGCTAACGCATCATGTTAAAATGCTTAAATGCAATAAAAAGCATCAGTTGAAGCTTGTTTGTACTTGTAAACATCCTTGGTATAGTTTCTCACTCAAATGAATGCAAACAAAGCATTTGGGTGCTTTCTCTTAATATACAACACAAAAGACCTCAATCTCTTTCACCCTAGTCATATGAGCTTTTAAAATGCGTAAATACATTCAAAAGCTTGAGTTGAAGCTTGTTGGTATTTGTAAACATCTTTGGTGTAGTTTCTCACTCAAATGAATGCAAAGAAAACATTTGGGTGTGTTCTCTTAATATACAACACAAAAGAACTCAATCTCTTTCACCCTTGTCGCATGAGCTTTTATAACACTTAAATGCATTCAAAAGCTTGAGTTCAAGCTTGTTTTTAGTTGTAAACATCATTGGGGTAGTTTCACACTCAAATGAATGTAAACAAAACATTTGCGAGTTTTGTCTTAATATACAACACAAAAGAACTTAGTCTCTTTCACCCTAGGATGTAAGAGCTGTTAAAACGCGTAAATGCATTCAAAAGGTGGAGTTAAAGCTTGTTTGTACTTGTACACATCCTTGGTGTAGCTTCGCACTCAAATGAATGCAAACAAAGCATTGGGTGCTTTCTCTTAATATACAACACAAAAGAACTCAATCTCTTTCACCTTAGATGTAAGAGCTGTTAAAACGCGTAAATGCATTCAAAAGGTGGAGATAAAGCTTGTTTGTACTTGTAAACATCCTTGGTGTAGTTTCTCACTCAAATGAATGCAAATAAAGCATTTGGGTGCTTTCTCTTAATATACAACACAAAAGACCTCAATCTCTTTCACCCTAATCGTAAGAGCTGTTAAAACGCGTAACTACATTCAAAAGCTTGAGTTGAAGCTGGTTTGTACTTGTAAACATCCTTCGTTAAGTTTCTCACTTAAAATAATGCAAACAAAGCTTTTAGGTGCTTTCTCTAAATATACAACACAAAAGAACTCAATCTTTTTCACCCTAGTCATAGGAGCTTTTAAAACGCGTAAATGCATTCAAAAGCTTGAGTTGAAACTTGTTTGTACTTGTAAAAATTCTTGGTTTAGTTTCACACTGAAATGAATGCAAACACAGCCTTTGGTTGCTTTCTCTTAAAATACAACACAAAAGAACTCAATCTTTTTCACCCTAGTCATGAGAGCTTGTAAAACGCGTAAATGCATTCAAAAGCTTGAGTTGAAGCTTGTTTGTACTTGTAAACATTCTTGGTGTAGTTTCTCACTCAAATGAATGCAAACAAAGCATTTGTGTGCTTTCTCTTAATATACAACACAAAAGAACTCAATCTCTTTCACCCTAGTCGTAAGAGCTGTTAAAATGCTTAAATGCAATAAAAAGCTTCAGTTGAAGCTTGTTTGTACTTGTAAACATCCTTGGTATAGTTTCTCACTCAAATGAATGCAAACAAAGCATTTGGGTGCTTTCTCTTAGTATACAACACAAAAGACCTCAATCTCTTTCACCCTAGTCATATGAGCTTTTAAAACGCGTAAATGCTTTCAAAAGCTTGAGTTGAAGCTTGTTGGTACTTGTAAACCTCTTTGGTGTAGTTTCTCACTCAAAGGAATGCAAAGAAAACATTTGGGTGCGTTCTCTTAATATACAACACAAAAGAACTCAATCTCTTTCACCCTTGTCATATGAGCTTTTAAAACGCTTAAATGCATTCAAAAGCTTGAGTTCAAGCTTGTTTGTAGTTGTAAACATCCTTGGGGTAGTTTCACACTCAAATGAATGTAAACAAAGCATTTGCGAGCTTTTTCTTAATATACAACACAAAAGAACTTAATCTCTTTCACCCTAGTTGTAAGAGGTTTTAAAATGCGTAAATGCATTCAAAAGCTTGAGTTGAAGCTTGTTTGTACTTGTAAACATCCTTGGTGTAGTTTCTCACTCAAATGAATGTAAACAAAGCATTTGGGTGCTTTCTCTTAATATACAACACAAAAGAACTCAATCTTTTTCACCCTAGTCATGTAAGCTTTTAAAACGCGTAAATGCATTCAAAAGCTTGAGTTGAAACTTGTTTGTACTTGTAAACATTCTTGGTGTAGTTTCTCACTGAAATGAATGTAAACAAAGCATTTGGGTGCTTTCTCTTAATATACAACAGAAAAGACCTCAATCTCTTTCACTCTAGATGTAAGAGCTGTTAAAACGCGTAAATGCGTTCAAAAGGTGAAGTTAAAGCTTGTTTGTACTTGTAAACATCCTTGGTGTAGTTTCTCACTCAAATGAATGCAAACAAAGCATTTGTGTGCTTTCTCTTAATATACAACACAACAGACCTCAATCTCTTTCACCCTAGTCATATGAGCTTTTAAAATGCGTAAATACATTCAAAAGCTTGAGTTGAAGCTTGTTTGTACTAGTAAACATCCTTGGTGTCGTTTCTCACTCCAATGAATGCAAACAAAGCTTTTGGGTGCTTTCTCTAAAAATACAACACAAAAGAACTCAATCTCTTTCACCCTAGTCGTAACAGCTATTAAAACGCGTAAATGCATTCAAAAGGTGGAGTGAAAGCTTGTTTGTACTTGTAAACATCCTTGGTGTAGTTTCTCACTCAAATAAATGCAAACAAAGCTTTTGGTTGCTTTCTCTTATAATACAACACAAAAGAACTCAATCTTTTTCACCCTAGTCATATGAGCTTTTAAAACGCGTAAATGCATTCAAAAGCTTGAGTTGAAGCTTGTTTGTACTTGTAAACATTCTTGGTGTAGTTTCTCACTGAAATGAATGCAAACAAAGCTTTTGGTTGCTTTCTCTTAAAATACAACACAAAAGAACTCTATCTTTTTCACCCTAGTCATATGAGCTTTTAAAACGCGTAAATGCATTCAAAAGCTTGAGTTGAAGCTTGTTTGTACTTGTAAACATCCTTGGTGTAGTTTCTCACTCAAATGAATGCAAACAAATCATTTGTGTGGTTTCTCTTAATATACAACACAAAAGAACTCAATCTCTTTCACCCTAGTTGTAAGAGCTGTTAAAATGCGTAAATGCATTCAAAAGGTGGAGTTAAAGCTTGTTTGTGCTTGTAAACATCCTTGGTGTAGTTTCTCACTCAAATGAATGCAAACAAAGCATTTGGGTGCATTCTCTTAATATACAACACAAAAGAACTCAATCTCTTTCACCCTAGATGTAAGAGCTGTTAAAACGCGTAAATGCATTCAAAAGGTGGAGTTAAAGCTTGTTTGTACTTGTAAACATCCTTGGTGTAGTTTCTCACTTTAATGAATGCAAACAAAGCATTTGGGTGCTTTCTCTTAATATACAACACAAAAGACCTCAATCTCTTTCACCCTAATCGTAAGAGCTGTTAAAACGCGTAAATACATTCAAAAGCTTGAGTTGAAGCTTGTTTGTAATTGTAAACATCCTTGGTTAAGTTTCTCACTCAAATGAATGCAAACCAAGCATTTGGGTGCTTTCTCTTAATATACAACACAAAAGAACTCAATCTTTTTCACCCTAGTCATATGAGCTTTTAAAACGCGTAAAATGCATTCAAAAGCTTGAGTTGAAGCTTGTTTGTACTTGTAAACATTCTTGGTGTAGTTTCTCACTGAAAAGAATGCAAACAAAACATTTGGTTGCTTTCTCTTAAAATTGATGAGTTAGCAAAACTGAAGCTTTTAGCTCGTTTTCGAACAATGGATGTTTTGATAATATTTTGTTTGTTTTTTTGATTATAGAGATTGAAAACGAAGTAAATGAAACGAAAAATAAGAAGAGGGAGGATAGATAGCACCACCACCAAGACTATAAAGGATTTAACCACCAAGTCAAGGCTAAAGGATACTACTTGTTTCACCAAATATCCCTAAGGACATTATAAAGAACAAGGTTTGTATGCAAAAGGCAGCAGCCATTTCATATTTTCATTCATCATCAAGTGCCTTTTACATCACTTGTTCTTACATCAAGGACACTAAGACCTCTAGGATCAGAATTATCACCATTCAAACGTGAGAGAGTCCCAAATGCCATGATTAATGCATTAATGCTCACGCTCGTAACTTGATGACCTGATGCTAACGCATCATTAATGTCATTGAAAGGACATTAAGGCCCCTAGGACCATTAAAGAGTACCATAGAACATGATAGTATCATTGATGGACCAAGAACAGATTGTATGGCACTTAAGTGAAGAGAGGAGCTTGATGCCAACGCATCAAAAATACAACACAAAAGCACTTAATCTTTTTCACCCTAGTCATATGAGCTTTTAAAACACGTAAATGCATTCAAAAGCTTGAGTTGAAGCTTGTTTGTACTTGTAAACATTCTTGGTGTAGTTTCTCACTCAAATGAATGCAAACAAAGCATTTGTGTGATTTCTCTTAATATACAACACAAAAGAACTCAATCTCTTTCACCCTAGTTGTAAGAGCTATTAAAATGCGTAAATGCATTCAAAAGGTTGAGTTAAAGCTTGTTTGTACTTGTAAACATCCTTGGTGCTTTCTCACTCAAATGAATGCAAACAAAGCTTTTGAATGCATTTACGCGGAGTGAGAAACTACACCAAAGATGTTTAGAAGTAGAAACAAGCTTTAACTCCACCTTTTGAATGCATTTACGCGTTTTAACAGCTCTTACATCTAGGGTGAAAGAGATAGAGGTCTTTTGTGTTGTATATTAAGAGAAAGCACCCAAATGCTTTGTTTGCATTCATTTGAGTGAGAAACTACACCAAGAATGTTTACAAGTACAAACAAGCATTAACTCCACCTTTTGAATGCATTTACGCGTTTTAACAGCTCTTACATCTAGGGTGAAAGAGATTGAGTTCTTTTGTGTTGTATATTAAGAGAAAGCACCCAAATGCTTTGTTTGCATTCATTTAAGGGAGAAACTACACCAAGAATGTTTACAAGTACAAACAAGCTTCAACTCAAGCTTTTGAATGCATTTACGCGGAGTGAGAAACTACACCAGGGATGTTTACAAGTACAAACAAGCTTTAACTCCACCTTTTGAATGCATTTACGCGTTTTAACAGCTCTTACATCTAGGGTGAAAGAGATTGAGGTCTTTTGTGTTGTATATTAAGAGAAAGCACCCAAATTCTTTGTTTGCATTCATTTGAGGGAGAAACTACACCGAGGATGTTTACAAGTACAAACAAGCTTTAACTCCACCTTTTGAATGCATTTACGCTTTTTAACAGCTCTTACATCTAGGGTGAAAGAGATTGAGTTCTTTTGTGTTGTATATTAAGAAAAAGCACCCAAATGCTTTATTTGCATTCAGTTGATTGTTTGTACTTGTAAATTCAAAAGCTGAATGCAAAAAAAATTAAGAAACTGTTTAAAACGCGTAAACATCCTTGGTTAAGTTTCTCACTCAAATGAATGCAAACAAAGCTTTTGGTTGCTTTATATGCATTCATTTGAGTTAGAAACTACACCAAGGATGTTTAGAAGTACAAACAACCTTTAACTCCACCTTTTGAATGCATTTACGCGTTTTGACAGCTCTTACATCTAGGGTGAAAGAGATTGAGTTCTTTTGTGTTGTATATTAAGAGAAAGCACCCAAATGCTTTGTTTGCATTCATTTGAGGGAGAAACTACACCAAGGATGTATACAAGTACAAACAAGCTTCAACTCAAGCTTTTGAAAGCATTTACGCGTTTTACAACCTCATACGACTAGGGTGAAACAGATTGAGTTCTTTTCTGTTGTATATTAAGAGAAAGCACCCAAATGCTTTCTTTGCATTTAGTTGAGTGAGAAACTACCCCAAGGATGTTTACAAGTACAAACAAGCTTCAACACAAAATTTTGAATGTATTTAGGCGGTTTAACAGCTCTTACAACTAGGGTGAAAGAGTTGAAGTCTTTTGTGTTGTTTATTACGAGAAAGCACCCAAATGCTTTCTTTGCATTAATTTGAGTGAGAAACTACACCAAGGATGTTTACAAGTTCAAACAAGTTTCAACTCAAGCTTTTCAATGCATTTACGCGTTTTAACAGCTCTTACGACTAGGCAAAAAGAGATTGAGTTCTTTTGTGTTGTATATTAAGAAAAAGCTCGCAAATGCTTTGTTTAAATTCATTTGAGTGTGAAACAACACCAAGGATGTTTACAACTACAAACAGGCTTCAACTCAAGCTTTTGAATGCATTTACGCGTTTTAAAAGTTCATACGAAAAGGGTGAAGGAGATTGAGTTCGTTTGTGTTGTATATTAAGAGAAAGCACCCAAAATGTATGCATTCATTTGAGTGAGAAACTACACCAAGGATGTTTACAAGTACAAACAAGCTTTGACTCCACCTTTTGAATGCATTTACGCGTTTTAACAGCTCTTACATCTAGGGTGAAAGAGATTGAGTTCTTTTGTGTTGTATATTAAGAGAAAGCACCCAAATGCTTTATTTGAATTCAAAAGGTGAATGCAAACAAAATTAAGAAACTGTTTAAAACGCGTAAACATCCTTGGTTAAGTTTCTCACTCAAATGAATGCAAACAAAGCTTTTGAGGTCTTTTGTGTTGTATATTAAGAGAAAGCACCCAAATGCTTTGTATGCATTCATTTGAGTGAGAAACTACCCCAAGGATGTTTACAACTACAAACAAACAAGTTTCAACTCAAGCTTTTGAATGCATTTACGCGTTTTAACAGCTCTTACGACAAGCTTGAACTCAAGCTTTTGAATGCATTTAAGCGTTTTAAAAGCTCATATGACAAGGGCGAAAGATATTGAGTTCTTTTGTGTTGAATATTAAGAGAACGCACCCAAATGTTTTCTTTGCATTCATTTGAGTGAGAAACTACACCAAAGATCTTTACAAGTACAAACAAGCTTAAACTCAAGCTTTTGAATGCATTTACGCGTTTTAAAAGCTCATATAACTAGGGTGAAAAAGATTGAGTTCTTTTGTGTTGTATATTAAGAGAAAGCACCCAAATGCTTTGTTTGCATTCATTTGAGTGAGAACCATAACCAAGGATGTTTACAAGTACAAACAAGCTTTAACTCAAGCTTTTGAATGCATATACGCGTTTTAAAAGCTCATACGACTAGGGTGAAAGAGATTGAGATCTTTTGTGTTGTATTTTCAGAGAAAGCACCCAAAAGCGTTGTTTGCATTCATTGGAGTGAGAAACTACACCAAGGATGTTTACAAGTACAAAAAAGCTCCAACTAAAACTTTTGAATGTATTTACGCGTTTTAAAAGCTCATATGACTAGGGTGAAAGAGATTGAGGTCTTTTGTGTTGTATATTAAGAGAAAGCACCCAAATGCTTTGTTTGCATTCATTTGAGTGAGAAACTACACCAAGGATGTTTACAAGTACAAACAAGCTTTAACTCCACCTTTTGAATGCATTTACGCGTTTTAACAGCTCTTACGACTAGGGTGAAAGAGATTGAGTTCTTTTGTGTTGTATTTTCAGAGAAAGCACCCAAAAGCTTTGTTTGCATTCATTTGAGGGAGAAACTACACCAAGGATGTTTACAAGTACAAACAAGTTTCAACTCAAGCTTTTGAAAGCATTTACGCGTTTTAACAGCTCTTACATCTAGGGTGAAAGAGATTGAGTTCTTTTGTGTTGTATATTAAGAGAAAGCACCCAAATGCTTTGTTTGCATTCATTTGAGTGAGAAACTACACCAAGGATGTTTACAAGTACAAACAAGCTTCAACTCAAGCTTTTGAATGCATTTACGCGTTTTAAAACCTCATACGACTAGGGTGAAACAGATTGAGTTCTTTTCTGTTGTATATTAAGAGAAAGCACCCAAATGCTTTGTTTTCATTCATTTGAGTGAGAAACTACAGCAAGGATGTTTACAAGTACAAACAAGCACTCCACCCTTTGAATGCATTTACGCGTTTTAAAAGCTCAAATGACTAGGGTGAAAAAGATTGAGTTCTTTTGTGTTGTATATTAAGAGAAAGCACCCAGATGCTTTGTTTGCATTCATTTGAGTGAGAAACATAACCATGGATGTTTACAAGTACAAACAAGCTTCAACTCAAGCTTTTGAATGTATTTACGCGTTTTAACAGCTCTTACGATTAGGGTGAAAGAGATTGAGGTCTTTTGTGTTGTATATTAAGAGAAAGCACCCAAATGCTTTGTTTGCATTCATTTGAGTGAGAAACTACACCAAGGATGTTTACAAGTACAAACAAGCTGTAACTCCACCTTTTGAATGCATTTACGCGTTTTAACAGCTCTTACATCTAGGGTGAAAGAGATTGAGTTCTTTTGTGTTGTATATTAGGAGAAAGCACCCAAATGCTTTGTTTGCATTCATTTGAGGGAGAAACTACACCAAGGATGTTTACAAGTACAAACAAGCTTCAACTCAAGCTTTTGAAAGCATTTACGCGTTTTAAAACCTCATACGACTAGGGTGAAACAGATTGAGTTCTTTTCTGTTGTATATTAAGAGAAAGCACCCAAATGGTTTGTTTGCATTTGTTTGAGTGAGAAACTACACCAAGGATGTTTACAAGTACAAACAAGCTTCAACTCAAAATTTTGAATGTATTTACGCGTTTTAACAGCTCCTACGACTAAGGTGAAAGAGTTGAGGTCTTTTGTGTTGAATATTAAGAGAAAGCACCCAAATGCTTTCTTTGCATTAATTTGAGTGAGAAACTACACCAAGGATGTTTACAAGTTCAAACATGTTTTAACTCAAGCTTTTGAATGCATTTACGCGTTTTAACAGCTCTTACGACTAGGCGAAAAGAGATTGAGTTCTTTTTTGTTGTATATTAAGAAAAATCTCGCAAATGCTTTGTTTAATTTCATTTGAGTGTGAAACTACTCCAAGGATGTTTACAACTACAAACAGGCTTCAACTCAAGCTTTTAAATGCATTTACGCGTTTTAAAAGCTCATATGAAAAGGGTGAAAGAGATTGAGTTCTTTTGTGTTGTATATTAAGAGAAAGCACCTAAATGCTTTGTATGCATTCATTTGAGTGAGAAACTACACCAAGGATGTTTACAAGTACAAGCAAGCTTTAACTCCACCTTTTGAATGCATTTACGCGTTTTAACAGCTCTTACATCTAGGGTGAATGAGATTGAGTTCTTTTGTGTTGTATATTAAGAGAAAGCACCCAAATGCTTTGTTTGCATTCATTTGAGGGAGAACCTACACCAAGGATGTTTACAAGTACAAACAAGCTTCAACTCAAGCTTTTGAAAGCATTTACGCGTTTTAAAACCTCATACGACTAGGGTGAAAGAGATTGAGGTCTTTTGTGTTGTATAATAAGAGAAAGCACCCAAATGCTTTGTATGCATTCATTTGATTGTTTGTACTTGTAAATTCAAAAGGTGAATGCAAACAAAATTAAGAAACTGTTTAAAACGCGTAAACATCCTTGGTTCAGTTTCTCACTCAAATGAATGCAAACAAAGCTTTTGGTTGCTTTGTATGCATTCATTTGAGTGAGAAACTACACCAAGGATGTTTACAAATACAAACAAGGTTCAACTGAAGCTTTTTATTGCATTAGCATTTTAAAACCTCATACGACTAGGGTGAAAAAGATTGAGTTCTTTTGTGTTGTATATTAAGAGAAATCACCCAAATGGTTTTAACAGCTGTTACGACTAAGCGAAAAGAGATTGAGTTCTTTGGTGTTCTATATTAAGAAAAAGCTTTCAAATGCTTTTTTTACATTCATTTGAGTGTGAAACTACCCCAAGGATGTTTACAACTACAAACAAGCTTGAAATCAAGCTTTTGAATGCATTTAAGCGTTTTAAAAGCTCATACGACAAGGGTGAAAGAGATTGAGTTCTTTTGTGTTGTATATTAAGAGAATGCTCCCAAATGGTTTCTTTGCATTCATTTGAGTGAGAAACGACACCAAAGATGTTTACAAGTACAAACATGCTTAAACTCAAGCTTTTGAATGCATTTATGCGTTTTAAAAGCTCATATGACTAGGGTGAAAAAGATTGAGTTCTTTTGTGTTGTATATTAAGAGAAAGCACCCAAATGCTTTGTTTGCATTCATTTGAGAGAGAAACTTAACCAAGGATGTTTACAAGTACAAACAAGCTTCAACTCAAGCTTTTGAATGCATATACGCGTTTTAAAACCTCATACGACTAGGGTGAAAGAGATTGAGTTCTTTTGTGTTGTATTTTCAGAGAAAGCATCCAAAAGTTTTGTTTGCATTCATTTGAGTGAGAAACTACACAAAGGATGTTTACAAGTACAAACAAGCTTTAACTCCACCTTTTCAATGCATTTACGCGTTTTAAAAGCTCATATGACTAGGGTGAAAAAGATGGAGTTCTTTTGTGTTGTATATTAAGAGAAAGCACCCAAATGCTTTGTTTGCATTCATTTGAGTTAGAAACTTAAAAAAGGATGTTTACAAGTACAAACAAGCTTCAACTCAAGCTTTTGAATGTTTTTACGCGTTTTAACAGCTCTTACGATTAGGGTGAAAGAGATTGAGGTCTTTTGTGTTGTATATTAAGAGAAAGCACCCAAATGCTTTGTTTGCATTCATTTGAGTGAGAAACTACACCAAGGATGTTTACAAGTACAAACAAGCTTTAACTCCACCTTTTGAATGCATTTACGCGTTTTAAAACCTCATACGACTAGGGTGAAACAGATTGACTTCTTTTCTGTTGTATATTAAGAGAAAGCACCCAAATGTTTTGTTTGCATTTATTTGAGTGAGAAACTACACCAAGGATGTTTACAAGTACAAACAAGCTTCAACTCAAAATTTTGAATGTATTTACGCGTTTTAACAGCTCTTACGACTAGGGTGAAAGAGTTGACGTCTTTTGTGTTGTATATTAAGAGAAAGCACTCAAATGCTTTCTTTGCATTAATTTGAGTGAGAAACTAGACCGAGGATGTTTACAAGTTCAAACAAGTCTCAACACAAGCTTTTGAATGCATTTACGCGTTTTAACAGCTCTTACGACTAGGCGAAAAGAGTTTAAGTTCTTTTGTGTTGTATGTTAAGAAAAAGATCGCAAATGCTTTGTTGAAATTCATTTGAGTGTGAAACTACACCAAGGATGTTTACAACTACAAACAGGCTTCAACTCAAGCTTTTGAATGCATTTACGCGTTTTAAAAGCTCATACGAAATGGGTGAAAGTGATTGAGTTCTTTTGTGTTGTATATTAAGAGAAAGCACCCAAATGGTTTGTATGCATTCATTTGAGTGTGAAACTACACCAAGGATGTTTACAAGTACAAACAAGCTTTAACTCCACCTTTTGAATGCATTTACGCGTTTAACAGCTCTTACATCTAGGGTGAAAGAGATTGAGTTCTTTTGTGTTGTATATTAAGAGAAAGCACCCAAATGCTTCGTTTGCATTCAATTGAGTGAGAAACTACACCAAGGATGTTTACAAGTACAAACAAGTTTTAACTCCACCTTTTGAATGCATTTACGCGTTTTAACAGCTCTTAAATCTAGGGTGAAAGAGATTGAGTTCTTTTGTGTTGTATATTACGAGAAAGCACCCAAATGTTTTGTTTGCATTCATTTGAGGGAGAAACTACACCAAGGATGTTTACAAGTACAAACAAGCTTCAACTCAAGCTTTTGAAAGCATTTACGCGTTTTAAAACCTCATACGACTAGGGTGAAAGAGATTGAGGTCTTCTGTGTTGTATATTAAGAGAAAGCACCCAAATGCTTTGCTTGCATTCATTTCAGTGAGAAACTACACCAAGAGTGTTTACAAGTACAAAAAAGCTTCAACTCAAGCTTTTGAATGCATTTACGCGTTTTAAAAGCACATATGACTAGGGTGAAAAAGATTGAGTTCTTTTGTGTTGTATATTAAGAGAAAGCACCCAAATGCTTTGTTTGCATTCATTTGAGTGAGAAACTTAACCAAGGATGTTTACAAGTACCAACAAGCTTCAGCTTAAGCTTTTGAATGCATATATGCGTTTTAAAACCTCATACGACTAGGGTGAAAGAGATTGAGTACTTTTGTGTTGTATTTTCAGAGAAAGCACCCAAAAGCTTTGTTTGCATTCATTGGAGTGAGAAACTACACCAAGGATGTTTACAAGTACAAACAAGCTTCAACTCAAGCTTTTGAATGTATTTACGCGTTTGTAAAGCTCATATGACTAGGGTGAAAGAGATTGAGGTCTTTTGTGTTGTATATTAAGAGAAAGCACCCAAATGCTTTGTTTGCATTCATTTGAGTGAGAAACTACACCATGGATGTTTACAAGCACAAACAAGCTCTAACTCCACCTTTTGAATGCATTTACGCATTTTAACAGCTCTTACAACTAGGCTGAAAGTAATTGAGTTCTTTTGTGTGGTATATAAAGAGAAAGTACCCAAATGGTTTGTTTGCATTCATTTGAGTGAGAAACTACACCAAGGAAGTTTACAAGTACAAACAAGCTTCAACTCAAGCTTTTGAATGTATTTACGGGTTTTAACAGCTCTTACGACTAGGTTGAAAGAGATTGAGTTCTTTCACCCTACATGTAAGAGCTGTTAAAACTCGTAAATGCATTCAAAAGGTGGAGTTAAAGCTTGTTTGTACTTGTAAACATCCATGGTGTAGTTTCTCTTCAAATGAACGCAAACAAAACATTTGGGTGCTTTCTCTTAATATACAACACAAAAGAACTCAATCTCGTTCACCCTAGTCATATGAGCTTTTAAAACGCGTAAATGCATTCAAAAGCTTGAGTTTAAGCTTGTTTGTACTTGGAAACATCTTTGGTGTAGTTTCTCACTCAAATGAATGCAAACAAAGCATTTGGGTGCTTTCTCTTAATATACAACACAAAAGAACTCAATCTCTTTCACCCTAGATGTAAGAGCTGTTAAAACGCGTAAATGCATTCAAAAGGTGGAGTTAAAGCTTGTTTGCACTTGTAAACATCCTTGGTGTAGTTTTTCACTCAAATTAATGCAAAGAAAGCATTTGGGTGCTTTCTCTTAATATACAACACAAAAGACCTCAATCTCTTTCACCCAAGTCGTATGAGGTTTTAAAACGCGTAAATGCTTTCAAAAGCTTGAGTTGAAGCTTGTTTGTACTTGTAAACATCCTTGGTTAAGTTTCTCACTCAAATGAATGCAAACAAAGCATTTGGGTGCGTTCTCTTAAAATACAACACAAAAGAACTCAGTCTCTTTGACCCTTGTCGTATGAGCTTTTAAAACGTTTAAATGCATTCAAAAGCTTGAACAAGCTTGTTTGTAGTTGTAAACATCCTTGGGGTAGTTTCACACTCAAATGCATGTAAATAAACCATTTGCGAGCTTTTTCTTAATATACAACACAAAAGAACTCAATCTCTTTTCGCCTAGTCGTAGGAGCTGTTAAAACGCGTAAATTCATTCAAAAGCTTGAGTTGAAACTGGTTTGTACTTGTAAACTTCCTTGGTGTAGTTTCTCACTCAAATGAATGCAAACAAACCATTTGGGTGATTTCTCTTAATATACAACACAAAACAACTCAATCTCTTTCACGCTAGTTGTAAGAGCTGTTAAAATGCGTAAATGAATTCAAAAGGTGTAGTTAAAACTTGTTTGTACTTGTAAACATCCTTGGTGTAGTTTCTCACTCAAATGAAAGCAAACAAAGCATTTGGGTGCTTTCTCTTAATATACAACATAAAAGACCTCAATCTCTTTCACCCTAATAGTAAGAGCTGTTAAAACCCGTAAATACATTCAAAAGCTTGAGTTGAAGCTTGTTTTTACTTGTAAACATCCTTGGTTAAGTTTCTCACTCAAATGAATGCAAACAAAGCATTTGTGTGATTTCTCTTAATATACAACACAAACGAACTCAATCTCTTTCACCCTAGTTGTAAGAGCTATTAAAATGCGTAAATGCATTCAAAAGGTGGAGTTAAAGCTTGTTTATACTTTCAAACATCCTTGGTATAGTTTCTCCCTCAAATGAATGCAAACAAAGAATTTGGGTGCTTTCTCTTAATATACAACACAAAAAAACTCAATCTCTTTCACCCTAGATGAAAGAGTTGTTAAAAGGCGTAAATGCATTCAAAAGGTGGAGTTAAAGCTTGTTTGTACTTGTAAACATCCTTTGTGTAGTTTCTCACTCAAATGAATGCAAACAAAGTATTTGGATGATTTTCTCTTAATATACAACACAAAAGAACTCAAATCTCTTTCACCCTACTCGTATAAGCTTTCAAAACGCGTAAATGCATTCAAAAGCTTGAGTTGAAGCTTGTTTGTACTTGTAAACATCCTAGGTGAAGTTTCACACTCAAATGTATCCAAACAAAGTATTTGGATGCTTTCTCTTAATGTACAACACAAAAGAAGTCAAATCTCTTTCACCCTACTCGTATGAGCTTTTAAAACGCGTAAATGCATTCAAAAGCTTGTTTGTAAATGCATACAATTTCAGTGAGAAACTACACCAAGGATGTTTACAAGCACAAACAAGCTTTAACTCCACCTTTTGAATGCATTTCCGCATTTTAACAGCTCTTACAACTAAGGTGAAAGAGATTGAGTTCTTTTGTGTTGTATATTAAGAGAAATCACCCAAATGCTTTGTTTGCATTCATTTGAGTGAGAAACTACACCAAGGATGTTTACAAGTACAAACAAGCTTTAACTCCACCTTTTGAATGCATTTACGCGTTTTAACAGCTCTTACGGCTAGGGTGAAAGAGATTGAGTTCTTTTGTGTTGTATATTAAGAGAAAGCACCCAAATGCTTTGTTTGCATTCATTTGAGTGAGAAACTACACCAAGGATGTTTACAAGTACAAACAAGCTTCAACTCCACCTTTTAAATGCATTCACGCATTTTAACAGCTCTTACAACTAAGGTGAAAGAGATTGAGTTCTTTTGTGTTGTATATTAAGAGAAAGCACCCAAATGCTTTGTTTGCATTCATTTGAGTGAGAACCTACACCAAGGATGTTTACAAGCACAAACAAGCTTTAACTCCACCTTTTGAATGCATTTACGCATTTTAACAGCTCTTACAACTAGGGTGAAAGAGATTGAGTTCTTTTGTGTTGTATATTAAGAGAAATCACCCAAATGGTTTGTTTGCATTCATTTGAGTCAGAAACTACGCCAAGGAAGTTTACAAGTACAAACAAGTTTCAACTCAAGCTTTTGAATGCATTTATGCGTTTTAACAGCTCTTACGACTAGGCGAAAAGAGATTGAGTTCTTTTGTGTTGTATGTTAAGAAAAAGCTCGCAAATGCTTTGTTTGCATTCATTTGAGTGTGAAACTACCCCAAGGATGTTTACAACTACAAACAAGCTTGAACTCAAGCTTTTGAATGCATTTAAGCGTTTTAAAAGCTCATACGACAAGGGTGAAAGAGATTGAGTTCTTTTGTGTTGTATTTTAGAGATCGCACCCAAATGCTTTGTTTGCATTCATTTGAGTTGGAAACTTAACCAAGGATGTTTACAAATACAAACAAACTTCAACTCAAGCTTTTGAATGTATTTACGCGTTTTAACAGCTCTTACGATTAGGGTGAAAAAGATTGAGGTCTTTTGTGTTTTATATTAAGAGAAAGCACCCAAATGCTTTGTTTGCATTCATTTGACTGAGAAACTACACCAAGGATGTTTACAACTACAAACAAGCTTTAACTCCACATGTTGAATGCATTTACGCGTTTTAACAGCTCTTACATCTAGGGTGAAAGAGATTGAGTTCTTTTGTGTTGTATCTTAAGAGAAAGCTCCCAAATGTTTTGTATGCATTCATTGGAGTGAGAAACTACACCAAGGATGTTTACAAGAGCCTTTAAATCGTGTTTACAAGTACATACTTAATACTTGTGTTGTATATTAAGAGAACGCACCCAAATGTTTTCTTTGCCTTCATTTGAGTGAGAAACTACACCAAAGATGTTTACAAGTACCAACAAGGTTCAACTTAAGCTTTTGAATGCATATACGCGTTTTAAGTTCTTTTCTGTTGTATATTAAGAGAAAGCAACCAAAAGCTTTGTTTGCATTCATTTGAGTGAGAAACTATACCAAGGATGTTTACAAGCACAAACACGCTTTAACTCGACCTTTTGAATGCATTTACGCATTTTAACAGCTCTTACATCTAGGGTAAAAAAGATTGACTTCTTTTCTGTTGTATATTAAGAGAAAGCACTCAAATGCTTTGTTTGCATTCATTTGAGTGAGAAACTACACCAAGGATGTTTACAAGTACAAACAAGCTTCAACTCCACCTTTTGAATGCATTTCCGCATTTTAACAGCTCTTACAACTAAGGTGAAAGAGATTGAGTTCTTTTGTGTTGTATATTAAGAGAAATCACCCAAATGCTTTGTTTGCATTCATTTGAGTGAGAAACTACACCAAGGATGTTTACAAGTACAAACAAGCTTTAACTCTACCTTTTGAATGCATTTACGCGTTTTAAAAGCTCTTACGACTAGGGTGAAAGAGATTGAGTTCTTTTGTGTTGTATATTAAAAGAAAGCACCCAAATGGTTTGTTTGCATTCATTTGAGTAAGAAACTATACCAAGGATGTTTACAAGTACAAACAAGCTTCAACTCCACCTTTTGAATGCATTTACGCATTTTAACAGCTCTTACAACTAAGGTGAAAGAGATTGAGGTCTTTTGTGTTGTTTATTAAGAGAAAGCACCCAAATGATTTGTTTGCATTCATTTGAGTGAGAAACTACACCAAGGATGTTTATAAGTACAAACAAGCTTTAACTCCACCTTTTGAATGCATTTACGCGTTTTAACAGCTCTTACGACTAGGGTGAAAGAGATGAAGTTCTTTTGTGTTGTATTTTCAGAGAAAGCACCCAAAAGCTTTGTTTGCATTCATTGGAGTGAGAAACTACACCAAGGATGTTTACAAGAGCTTTTAAAACGTGTTTACATGTACATACTTAATACTTGTGTTGTATATTAAGAGAACGCACCCAAATGTTTTCTTTGCATTCATTTGAGTGAGAAACTACACCAAAGCTGTTTACAAGTACCAACAAGGCTCAACTTAAGCTTTTTCAATGCATATACGCGTTTTAAAACCTTATACGACTAGGGTGAAAGAGATTGAGTTCTTTTGTGTTGTATTTTCAGAGAAAATACCCAAAAGCTTTGTTTGCATTCATTTGAGTGAGAAACTACACCAAGGATGTTTACAAGTACAAACAAGCTTCAACTCCACCTTTTGAATGCATTTACGCATTTTAACAGCTCTTAGAACTAGGGTGAAAGAGATTGAGTTCTTTTGTGTTGTATATGAAGAGAAAGCACCCAAATGCTTTGTTTGCATTCATTTGAGTGAGAAACTACACCAAGGATGTTTACAAGCACAAACAAGCTTTAACTCCACCTTTTGAATGCATTTACGCATTTTAACAGCTCTTACAACTAGGGTGAAAAAGATTGAGTTCTTTTGTGTTGTATATTAAGAGAAAGCACCCAAATGCTTTGTTTGCATTCATTTGAGTGAGAAACTTAACCAAGGATGTTTACAAGTACAAACAAGCTTCAACTCAAGCTTTTGAATGCATTTACGCGTTTTTAAAGCTGATATGACTAGGGTGAAAAAGATTGAGTTCTTTTGTGTTGTATTTTCAGAGAAAGCACCCAAAAGCTTTGTTTGCATTCATTGGAGTGAGAAACTACACCAAGAATGTTTACAAGTACAAACAAGCTTCACCTCAAGCTTTTGAATGCATTGACGCGTTTTAACAGCTCATATGACTAGGGTGAAAGAGATTGAGGTCTTTTGTGTTGTATATTAAGAGAAAGCACCCAAATGCTTTGTTTGCATTCGTTTGAGTGAGAAACTACACCAAGGATGTTTACAAGTACAAACAAGCTTTAACTCCACCTTTTGAATGCATTTACGCGTTTTAACAGCTCTTACGACTAGGGTGAAAGAGATGAAGTTCTTTTGTGTTGTATTTTCAGAGAAAGAACCCAAAAGCTTTGTTTGCATTCATTGGAGTGAGAAACTACACCAAGGATGTTTACAAGAGCTTTTAAAACGTGTTTACATGTACATACTTAATACTTGTGTTGTATATTAAGAGAACGCACCCAAATGTTTTCTTTACATTCATTTGAGTGAGAAACTACACCAAAGATGTTTACAAGTACCAACAAGGTTCAACTTAAGCTTTTCAATGCATATACGCGTTTTAAAACCTTATACGACTAGGGTGAAAGAGATTGAGTTCTTTTGTGTTGTATTTTCAGAGAAAATACCCAAAAGCTTTGTTTGCATTCATTTGAGTGAGAAACTACACCAAGGATGTTTACAAGTACAAACAAGCTTCAACTCCACCTTTTGAATGCATTTACGCATTTTAACAGCTCTTACAACTAGGGTGAAAGAGATTGAGTTCTTTTGTGTTGTATATGAAGAGAAAGCACCCAAATGCTTTGTTTGCATTCATTTGAGTGAGAAACTACACCAAGGATGTTTACAAGCACAAACAAGCTTTAACTCCACCTTTTGAATGCATTTACGCATTTTAACAGCTCTTACAACTAGGGTGAAAAAGATTGAGTTCCTTTGTGTTGTATATTAAGAGAAAGCACCCAAATGCTTTGTTTGCATTCATTTGAGTGAGAAACTTAACCAAGGATGTTTACAAGTACAAACAAGCTTCAACTCAAGCTTTTGAATGCATTTACGCGTTTTTAAAGCTGATATGACTAGGGTGAAAAAGATTGAGTTCTTTTGTGTTGTATTTTCAGAGAAAGCACCCAAATGCTTTGTTTGCATTCATTGGAGTGAGAAACTACACCAAAAATGTTTACAAGTAGAAACAAGCTTTAACTCAAGCTTTTGAATGCATTTACGCGTTTTAACAGCTCATATGACTAGGGTGAAAGAGATCGAGGTCTTTTGTGTTGTATATTAAGAGAAAGCACCCAAATGCTTTGTTTGCATTCATTTGAGTGAGAAACTACACCAAGGATGTTTACAAGTACAAACAAGCTTTAACTCCACCTTTTGAATGCATTTACGCGTTTTAACAGCTCTTACGACTAGGGTGATGCGTTGGTGGTGCATTAACATCAGATCACCAAGACACTAGATTGAGTGTCATTGCAATGATCTTGGCCAATGGGACACTCTCAAGATAAGTGATGACATTTCTGGTTCTAAAGGCATTATTGTCCTTTTGGCCACTTAAACTTGATTATGTTCGTGCATGATTAGTCCATACAACTTAATTAGTCCGTACAAATAAGTATCTGTGATTAGTGTTAATTATAGTGCACCCTGCATGTAATTAGCATAATTAACAAATGTAATTAGTTGTTGTTTGAATTCCCTAAGTAGTTGCTGAGTAAGGCGCGCCTAAGAGCACATGGGGCAGGTAAGGATGAAGAATGAGGCTCCTTACAGCTCACCCACGTTTGTCCTTATACAACGACAAGCAACAGCTGTCAAGTGGTCCAAAACCGAAGGAAATGCGCTCCAAATTGTACTGCACGTATTTGGCTCATTTCTGGGCAAAATACTGAAGTTTCATTTTGCTTGGGCACTACTCTTGGACAGCTCACCCTTTCTAGAGTATTCTTAGGTTATTAGGGCACATTTGTGACCCCTATAAATATGTAAGAACAGCTGATGTAAAAGGCACTTGATGATGAATGAAAATATGAAATGGCTGCTGCCTTTTGCTTACAAACCTTGTTGTTCTTTATAATGTCCTTAGGGATATTTGGTGAAACAAGTAGTATCCTTTAGCCTTGACTTGGTGGTTAAATCCTTTATAGTCCTGGTGGTGGTGCTATCTATCCTCCCTCTTCTTATTTTTCGTTTCATTTACTTCGTTTTCAATCTCTATAATCAAAAAATAAACAAAATATTATCAAAACATCCATTGTTCGAAAACGAGCTAAAAGCTTCAGTTTTGCTAACGCATCAGTTGGTATCAGAGCTTTGGTTTTCTTAGCTCGTTAATTCAGAGGTTTTTCTTCATTGAAGAGTCCTCTTTCACCTGGTTTTGGTTTCAAGGAAAAAGGTTGAGATTTGGGTACTCAAGTAAGCATTTTCCCTCGGTGACTCCTGCTAGACGTGCGATTACCAAGCTGAGGATCTTTGTTTTTGGAGGCGTTTCAAAAGGTAAAGGTGTCAACTTTGATACTTTTCTGAGTTCCTTAGACATTTATCTTTCGGAATATCTTGGTGGTTTTGCTTAAATCGTTGTGGGTTGGAGCAGTTTATTGTGAGAAGTTGCTATATGTGCTGAGCGTGAACTAGGATCTTGTTTGTTGTGTTGCTTGTTTGTTCTGGATTTTACCTGCATATTTGTGGTGAACCTTGAGGGATTTCTAACTGGTTATCTTATTTGGGGTTCTATCGTTGTTATCCAAGTGGTTTGAAGTTGAAAGGTTGAGTCTTTGGCCTTCATTTGTGCTCAAACATTTTGTTGGTCTTGCTGGAATACAACCAGGAGTCATTTTGGCGTTTTGTTAATATCTCAAGATCTAGAGATCCGTTTTATGCCTTTCTTGGTCCTGTAGACTCCTAAGACCTTATACTACAAAGTTATCTTGGTAGATATCTGGTTTATTCCCCCATGTATGTGAGAAAGTTTGAGATTTGTTGAGCTGTTCGTGTACGTGCAAAATTTGGAATTGTTGTGTTTGAAGTTGAGCTGTTGCAATTGGCGTTTGTTCTCTTATGGATCTTTGTTGAAACTGGAATTGGGTGTTGAATCATTGGATAGTTTTGAGTATTCATTGCATTTGATTGTCTTATCCCGTCATTCCACAACACAAAGTCCACAAAGAACCCAAGAACAGCCCAAACACCATCCGAACTCAAACACAACCTAACTCCACAAAATGCCTCGTCTTTATGATACCAAGTATAATGATGATGACTTAGAGATAGACTTTCCCAAATTTGGTGGGTTCCTCTATTCTGAAGATTTTTATACGTGGCTTGAGACGGTGGACGAATGGTTTAAAGTCTTGGAGTTTTCTAATCGCAAGAAAATAGAACTTGTGATGAGTTCTTTTGATTGTGATGCTTTGATTTGGTGGGAACTCTTAGAAATCAGGAGAAGAAGGATTGGAAAGGGCAAAATCCAAATCTGGAGTGAGATGCGTGAAGAGCTCATTAGGAAGTTTGTGCCAAAGTTCACGTCACGAGGTTTTTACACTCAACACAACCTTGAGCGAGTAGCTAGTGTGAAAGCTACTGAAAATGCAGCTCCCATCATTGTGAGCCTAGAGGAATGGCAAATGATTGGTGAAGAATTTCAAGAACCCACTTTGTTTCAAGAAGAACAAAAGGACGACCCGAGCAATGTTCTTGATTCAGCAATCGTTGTCGAAGAGTTACAACCCCATGGTGATGAAACTGTCATTTGTGAAGATCTTATTCAAGCAACAATCGCACCTTTACTCGTACAACACACTGAGCAACAAGTTTCTGTTATAGAAAGTACTTTACAGCTTGAGCATGACAACAAAAATAACTCTATGGAGGTCACAAAACCTGGTTTAGCGAAATGTAATGCAGCACCTCATACAACATGTCATTTACCTAGAAAATCAGAACTTAAAGTTGTATGTGATGACATGGCTAGTTCACTTGCTGAAATTGAACAAGTTTTTGAGAAGCATCATGGTGGAAGCAGCAGGTTTGATAGTGATTGGCATGATTGTGGTCGCTTCCCTCGAGTGGGCATCGGTGTAACTACAACAAGCCACTTTGATGTGAACAAGAAGCGAGCTAAGGGTGATGTGACAAAATTGATAGGAGCCTGGATCCGAGGCCGAATTAGGGGTGCGAAGTTCAGCACCTACATGTTTGAGTTAAATTGGATGGCTTTCGTTTTCACGGACTTGAGGGCAAGTCCCAAAAAAGAAGAGGAGAATGATGCGTTGGTGGTGCATTAACATCAGATCACCAAGAGATTAGATTGAGTGTCATTGCAATGATCTTGGCCAATGGGACACTCTCAAGATAAGTGATGACATTTCTGGTTCTAAAGGCATTATTGTCCTTTTGGCCACTTAAACTTGATTATGTTCGTGCATGATTAGTCCGTACAACTTAATTAGTCCGTACAAATAAGTATCTGTGATTAGTGTTAATTATAGTGCACCCTGCATGTAATTAGCATAATTAACAAATGTAATTAGTTGTTGTTTGAATTCCCTAAGTAGTGACTGAGTAAGGCGCGCCTAAGAGCACATGGGGCAGGTAAGGATGAAGAATGAGGCTCCTTACAGCTCACCCACGTTTGTCCTTATACAAGGACAAGCAACAGCTGTCAAGTGGTCCAAAACGGAAGGAAATGCGCTCCAAATTGTACTGCACGTATTTGGCTCATTTCTGGGCAAAATACTGAAGTTTCATTTTGCTTGGGCACTACTCTTGGACAGCTCACCCTTTCTAGAGTATTCTTAGGTTATTAGGGCACATTTGTGACCCCTATAAATATGTAAGAACAGCTGATGTAAAAGGCACTTGATGATGAATGAAAATATGAAATGGCTGCTGCCTTTTGCTTACAAACCTTGTTGTTCTTTATAATGTCCTTAGGGATATTTGGTGAAACAAGTAGTATCCTTTAGCCTTGACTTGGTGGTTAAATCCTTTATAGTCCTGGTGGTGGTGCTATCTATCCTCCCTCTTCTTATTTTTCGTTTCATTTACTTCGTTTTCAATCTCTATAATCAAAAAATAAACAAAATATTATCAAAACATCCATTGTTCGAAAACGAGCTAAAAGCTTCAGTTTTGCTAACGCATCATAGGGTGAAGGAGATGAAGTTCTTTTGTGTTGTATTTTCAGAGAAAGCACCCAAAAGCTTTGTTTGCATTCATTGGAGTGAGAAACTACACCAAGGATGTTTACAAGAGCTTTTAAAACGTGTTTACATGTACATACTTAATACTTGTGTTGTATTTTAAGAGAACGCAGCCTAATGTTTTCTTTGCATTCATTTGAGTGAGAAACTACATCAAAGATGTTTACAAGTACCAACAAGGTTCAACTTAAGCTTTTAAATGCATATACGTGTTTTAAAACCTTATACGACTAGGGTGAAAGAGATTGAGTTCTTTTCTGTTGTATTTTCAGAGAAAATACCCAAAAGCTTTGTTTGCATTCATTTGAGTGAGAAACTACACCAAGGATGTTTACAAGCACAAACAAGCTTTAACTCCACCTTTTGAATGCATTTACGCATTTTAACAGCTCTTACAACTAGGGTGAAAAAGATTGAGTTCTTTTGTGTTGTATATTAAGAGAAAGCACCCAAATGCTTTGTTTGCATTCATTTGAGTGAGAAACTTAACCAAGGATGTTTACCAGTACAAACAAGCTTCAACTCAAGCTTTTGAATGCATTTACGCGTTTTAACAGCTCATATGACTAGGGTGAAAGAGATTGAGGTCTTTTGTGTTGTATATTAAGAGAAAGCACCCAAATGCTTTGTTTGCATTCATTTGAGTGAGAAACTACACCAAGGATGTTTACAAGTACAAACAAGCTTTAACTCCACCTTTTGAATGCATTTACGCGTTTTAACAGCTCTTACGACTAGGGTGGTAGAGATTGAGTTCTTTTGTGTTGTATATTAAGAGAAAGCACCCAAATGCTTTGTTTGCATTCATTTGAGTGAGAAACTACACCAAGGATGTTTACAAGTACAAACAAGCTTCAACTCCACCTTTTGAATGCATTTCCGCATTTTAACAGCTCTTACAACTAAGGTGAAAGAGATTGAGTTCTTTTGTGTTGTATATTAAGAGAAATCACCCAAATGCTTTATTTGCATTCATTTGAGTGAGAAACTACACCATGGATGTTTACAAGTACAAACAAGGTTTAACTCCACCTTTTGAATGCATTTACGCGTTTTAACAGCTTTTACGACTAGGGTGAAAGAGATTGAGTTCTTTTGTGTTGTATATTAAGAGAAAGCACCCAAATGCTTTGTTTGCATTCATTTGAGTGAGAAACTACACCAAGGATGTTTACAAGTACAAACAAGCTTTAACTCCACCTTTTGAATGCATTTACGCGTTTTAACAGCTCTTACGACTAGGGTGAAGGAGATGAAGTTCTTTTGTGTTGTATTTTCAGAGAAAGCACCCAAAAGCTTTGTTTGCATTCACTGGAGTGAGAAACTACACCAAGGATGTTTACAAGAGCTTTTAAAACGTGTTTACATGTACATACTTAATACTTGTGTTGTATATTAAGAGAACGCACCCAAATGTTTTCTTTGCATTCATTTGAGTTAGAAACTACACCAAAGATGTTTACAAGTACCAACAAGGTTCAACTTAAGCTTTTCAATGCATATACGCGTTTTAAAACCTTATACGACTAGGGTGAAAGAGATTGAGTTCTTTTGTGTTGTATTTTCAGAGAAAATACCCAAAAGCTTTGTTTGCATTCATTTGAGTGAGAAACTACACCAAGGATGTTTACTAGTACAAACAAGCTTCAACCCCACCTTTTGAATGCATTTACGCATTTTAACAGCTCTTACAACTAGGGTGAAAGAGATTGAGTTCTTTTGTGTTGTATATGAAGAGAAAGCACCCAAATGCTTTGCTTGCATTCATTTGAGTGAGAAACTACACCAAGGATGTTTACAAGCACAAAGAAGCTTTAACTCCACCTTTTGAATGCATTTACGCATTTTAACAGCTCTTACAACTAGGGTGAAAAAGATTGAGTTCTTTTGGGTTGTATATTAAGAGAAAGCACCCAAATGCTTTGTTTGCATTCATTTGAGTGAGAAACTTAACCAAGGATGTTTACAAGTACAAACAAGCTTCAACTCAAGCTTTTGAATGCATTTACGCGTTTTAACAGCTCATATGACTAGGGTGAAAGAGATTGAGGTCTTTTGTGTTGTATATTAAGAGAAAGCACCCTAATGCTTTGTTTGCATTCATTTGAGTGAGAAACTACACCAAGGATGTTTACAAGTACAAACAAGCTTTAACTCCACCTTTCGAATGCATTTACGCGTTTTAACAGCTCTTACGACTAGGCTGAAAGAGATGAAGTTCTTTTGTGTTGTATTTTCAGAGAAAGCACCCAAAAGCTTTGTTTGCATTCATTGGAATGAGAAACTACACCAAGAATGTTTACAAGTAGAAACAAGCTTCAACTCAAGCTTTTGAATGCATTTACGCGTTTTAACTGCTCTTACGACTAGGGTGAAAGAGATTGAGTTCTTTTGTGTTGTATATTAAGAGAAAGCACCCAAATGCTTTGTTTGCATTCATTTGAGTGAGAAACTACACCAAGGATGTTTACAAGTACAAACAAGCTTCAACTCCACCTTTTGAATGCATTTCCGCATTTTAACAGCTCTTACAACTAAGGTGAAAGAGATTGAGTTCTTTTGTGTTGTATATTAAGAGAAATCACCCAAATGCTTTGTTTGCATTCATTTGAGTGAGAAACTACACCAAGGATGTTTACAAGTACAAACAAGCTTTAACTCCACCTTTTGAATGCATTTACGCGTTTTAAC
The DNA here is from genome assembly GCA_038025085.1 of Tetragonia tetragonoides. Lineage (NCBI taxonomy): Eukaryota > Viridiplantae > Streptophyta > Magnoliopsida > Caryophyllales > Aizoaceae > Tetragonia > Tetragonia tetragonoides. The sequence goes on from CM076154.1 coordinate 23,826,770, forward strand.
AGCTCTTACGACTAGGGTGAAAGAGATTGAGTTCTTTTGTGTTGTATATTAAGAGAAAGCACCCAAATGCTTTGTTTGCATTCATTTGAGTGAGAAACTACACCAAGGATGTTTACAAGTACAAACAAGCTTCAACTCCACCTTTTGAATGCATTTCCGCATTTTAACAGCTCTTACAACTAAGGTGAAAGAGATTGAGTTCTTTTGTGTTGTATATTAAGAGAAATCACCCAAATGCTTTGTTTGCATTCATTTGAGTGAGAAACTACACCAAGGATGTTTTCAAGTACAAACAAGCCTTAACTCTACCTTTTGAATGCATTTACGCGTTTTAACAGCTCTTACGACTAGCGTGATAGAGATTGAGTTCTTTTGTGTTGTATATTAAGAGAAAGCACCCAAATGGTTTGTTTGCATTCATTTGAGTTTGAAACTACACCAAGGATGTTTACAAGTACAAACAAGCTTTAACTCCACCTTTGAATGCATTTACGCGTTATAACAGCTCTTACGACTAGGGTGAAAGCGATTGAGTTCTTTTGTGTTGTATATTAAGAGAAAGCACCCAAATGCTTTGTTTGCATTCATTTGAGTGGGAAACTACACCAAGGATGTTTACAAGTACAAACAAGCTTCAACTCCACCTTTTGAATGCATTTCCGCATTTTAACAGCTCTTACAACTAAGGTGAAAGAGATTGAGTTCTTTTGTGTTGTATATTAAGAGAAATCACCCAAATGCTTTGTTTGCATTCATTTGAGTGAGAAACTACACCAAGGATGTTTTCAAGTACAAACAAGCCTTAACTCTACCTTTTGAATGCATTTACGCGTTTTAACAGCTCTTACGACTAGCGTGATAGAGATTGAGTTCTTTTGTGTTGTATATTAAGAGAAAGCACCCAAATGGTTTGTATGCATTCATTTGAGTTTGAAACTATACCAAGGATGTTTACAAGGACAAACAAGGTTCAACTCCACCTTTTGAATGCATTTACGCATTTTAACAGCTCTTACAACTAAGGTGAAAGAGATTGAGGTCTTTTGTGTTGTTTATTAAGAGAAAGCACCCAAATGCTTTGTTTGCATTCATTTGAGTGAGAAACTACACCAAGGATGTTTACAAGTACAAACAAGCTTTAACTGCACCTTTTGAATGCATTTACGCTTTTTAACAGCTCTTACGACTAGGGTGAAGGAGATGAAGTTCTTTTGTGTTGTATTTTCAGAGAAAGCACCCAAAAGCTTTGTTTGCATTCATTGGAGTGAGAAACTACACCAAGGATGTTTACAAGAGCTTTTAAAACGTGTTTACATGTACATACTTAATACTTGTGTTGTATATTAAGAGAACGCACCCTAATGTTTTCATTGCATTCATTTGAGTGAGAAACTACATCAAAGATGTTTACAAGTACCAACAAGGTTCAACTTAAGCTTTTGAATGCACATACGTGTTTTAAAACCTTATACGACTAGGGTGAAAGAGATTGAGTTCTTTTCTGTTGTATTTTCAGAGAAAATACCCAAAAGCTTTGTTTGCATTCATTTGAGTGAGAAACTACACCAAGGATGTTTACAAGTACAAACAATCTTCAACTCCATCTTTTGAATGCATTTACGCATTTTAACAGCTCTTACAACTAGGCTGAAAGAGATTGAGTTCTTTTGTGTTGTATATGAAGAGAAAGCACCCAAATGCTTTGTTTGCATTCATTTGAGTGAGAAACTACACCAAGGATGTTTACAAGCACAAACAAGCTTTAACTCCACCTTTTGAATGCATTTACGCATTTTAACAGCTCTTACAACTAGGGTGAAAAAGATTGAGTTCTTTTGTGTTGTATATTAAGAGAAAGCACCAAAATGCTTTGTTTGCATTCATTTGAGTGAGAAACTTAACCAAGGATGTTTACAAGTACAAACAAGCTTCAACTCAAGCTTTTTAATGCATTTACGCGTTTTTAAAGCTGATATGACTAGGGTGAAAAAGATTGAGTTATTTTGTGTTGTATATTAAGAGAAAGCACCCAAATGCTTTGTTTGCATTCATTTGAGTGAGAAACTTAACCAAGGATGTTTACAAGTACAAACAAGCTTCAACTCAAGCTTTTGAATGTATTTACGGGTTTTAACAGCTCTTACGATTAGGGTGAAAGAGATTGAGGTCTTTTGTGTTGTATATTAAGAGAAAGCACCCAAATGCTTTGTTTGCATTCATTTGAGTGAGAAACTACACCAAGGATGTTTACAAGCATAAACACGCTTTAACTCCACCGTTTGAATGCATTTACGCATTTTAACAGCTCTTACAACTAGGGTGAAAGAGATTGAGTTCTTTTGTGTTGTATATTAAGAGAAATCACACAAATGCTTTGTTTGCATTCATTTGAGTGAGAAACTACACCAAGGAAGTTTAAAAGGTCATATGACTAGGGTGAAAAACCTTGAGTTCTTTTCTGTTATATATTGAGAGAAAGCATCCAAAAGCTTTGTTTGCATTCATTGGAGTGAGAAACTCAATCTCCTTTGTGTTTACAAGTACAAACAAGCTTCAACTCAAGCTTAAGAGAAAGCACCCAAATGCTTTGTTTGCATTCATTTGAGTGTGAATCTTCCCCAAGGATATTTACAACTACAAACAAGCTTGAACTCAAGCTTTTGAATGCTTTTAAGCGTTTTAAAAGCTCATACGACAAGGGTGAAAGAGATTGAGTTCTTTTGTATTGTATATTAAGAGAACGCACCTAAATGTTTTCTTTGCATTCATTTGAGTGAGAAACTACACCAAGGATGTTTACAAGTACCAACAAGCTTCAACTTAAGCTTTTGAATGCATATACGCGTTTTAAAACTAGGTTGAAAGAGATTGAGTTCTTTTGTGTTGTATTTTCAGAGAAAGCACCCAAAAGCTTTGTTTGCATTCATTTGAGTAAGAAACTACACCAAGGATGTTTACAAGTACAAACAAGCTTCAACTCAAGCTTTTGAATGTATTTACGCGTTTTAACAGCTCTTACGACTAGGGTGAAAGAGATTTGAGTTCTTTTGTGTTGTACATTAAGAGAAAGCATCCATATACTTTGTTTGGATACATTTGAGTGTGAAACTTTACCTAGGATGTTTACAAGTACAAACAAGCTTCAACTCAAACTTTTGAATGCATTTACGCGTTTTAAAAGCTCATATGACTAGGGTGAAAAAGATTGAGTTCCTTTGTGTTGTATTTTCAGAGAAAGCACCCAAAAGCATTGTTTGCATTCATTGGAGTGAGAAACTACACTAAGAATGTTTACAAGTACAAACATGCTTTAACTCAAGCTTTTGAATGTATTTACGCGTTTTAAAAGCTCATATGAATAGGGTGAAAGTGATTGAGGTCTTTTGTGTTGTTTATTAAGAGAAAGCACCCAAATGCTTTGTTTGCATTTATTTGAGTGAGAAACTACACCAAGGATGTTTACAAGTACAAACAAGCTTTAACTCCACCTTTTGAATGCATTTACGCGTTTTAACAGCTCTTACGATTAGGGTGAAAGAGATTGAGTTCTTTTGTGTTGTATATTAAGAGAAATCACCCAAATGATTTGTTTGCATTCATTTGATTGAGAAACTACACCAAGGATGTTTACAAGTACAAACATGGTTTAACTCCACCTTTTGAATGCATTTACGCGTTTTAACAGCTCTTACGACTAGGGTGAAAGAGATTGAGTTCTTTTGTGTTGTATATTAAGAGAAAGCACCCAAATGCTTTGTTTGCATTCATTTGAGTGAGAAACTACACCAAGGATGTTTACAAGTACAAACAAGCTTTAACTCCACCTTTTGAATGCATTTACGCGTTTTAACAGCTCTTACGATTAGGGTGAAAGAGATTGAGTTCTTTTGTGTTTTATATTAAGAGAAAGCACCCAAATGCTTTGTTTGCATTCATTTGAGTGAGAAACTACACCAAGGATGTTTACAAGCACAAACAAGCTTTAACTCCACCTTTTGAATGCATTTACGCATTTTAACAACTCTTACGACTAGGGTGAAAGAGATTGAGTTCTTTTGTGTTGTATATGAAGAGAAAGCACCCAAATGCTTTGTTTGCATTCATTTGAGGGAGAAACTACACCAAGGATGTTTACAAGCACAAACAAGCTTTAACTCGACCTTTTGAATGCATTTACGCATTATAACAGCTCTTACAACTAGGGTGAAACAGATTGACTTCTTTTGTGTTGGATATTAAGAGAAAGCACCCAAATACTTTGTTTGCATTCATTTGAGTGAGAAACTTAACCAAGGATGTTTACAAGTACAAACAAGCTTCAACTCAAGCTTTTGAATGCATTTACGCGTTTTAAAAGCTCATATGACTTGGGTGAAAAAGATTGAGTTCTTTTGTGTTGTATTTTCAGAGAAAGCACCCAAAAGCATTGTTTGCATTCATTGGAGTGAGAAACTACACTAAGAATGTTTACAAGTACAAACATGCTTCAACTCAAGCTTTTGAATGTATTTACGCGTTTTAAAAGCTCATATGAATAGGGTGAAAGTGATTGAGGTCTTTTGTGTTGTTTATTAAGAGAAAGCACCCAAATGCTTTGTTTGCATTCATTTGAGTGAGAAACTACACCAAGGATGTTTACAAGTACAAACAAGCTTTAACTCCACCTTTTGAATGCATTTACGCGTTTTAACAGCTCTTACGATTAGGGTGAAAGAGATTGAGTTCTTTTGTGTTGTATATTAAGAGAAATCACCCAAATGATTTGTTTGCATTCATTTGAGTGAGAAACTACACCAAGGATGTTTACAAGTACAAACAAGGTTTAACTCCACCTTTTGAATGCATTTACGCGTTTTAACAGCTCTTACGACTAGGGTGAAAGAGATTGAGTTCTTTTGTGTTGTATATTAAGAGAAAGCACCCAAATGCTTTGTTTGCATTCATTTGAGTGAGAAACTACACCAAGGATGTTTACAAGTACAAACAAGCTTCAACTCCACCTTTTGAATGCATTTACGCATTTTAACAGCTCTTACGACTAAGGTGAAAGAGATTGAGTTCTTTTGTGTTGTATATTTAGAGAAAGCACCCAAATGCTTTGTTTGCATTCATTTGAGTGAGAATTTACACCAAGGATGTTTACAAGCACAAACAAGCTTTAACTCCACCTTTTGAATGCATTTACGCATTTTAACAGCTCTTACGACTAGGGTGAAAGAGATTGAGTTCTTTTGTGTTGTATATGAAGAGAAAGCACCCAAATGCTTTGTTTGCATTCATTTGAGGGAGAAACTACACCAAGGATGTTTACAAGCACAAACAAGCTTTAACTCGACCTTTGGAATGCATTTACGCATTTTAACAGCTCTTACAACTAGGGTGAAACAGATTGACTTCTTTTGTGTTGTATATTAAGAGAAAGCACCCAAATACTTTGTTTGCATTCATTTGAGTGAGAAACTTAACCAAGGATGTTTACAAGTACAAACAAGCTTCAACTCAAGCTTTTGAATGCATTTACGCGTTTTAAAAGCTCATATGACTTGGGTGAAAAAGATTGAGTTCTTTTGTGTTGTATTTTCAGAGAAAGCACCCTAAAGCATTGTTTGCATTCATTGGAGTGAGAAACTACACTAAGAATGTTTACAAGTACAAACATGCTTCAACTCAAGCTTTTGAATGCATTTACGCGTTTTTAAAAGCTCATATGAATAGGGTGAAAGTGATTGAGGTCTTTTGTGTTGTTTATTAAGAGAAAGCACCCAAATGCTTTGTTTGCATTCATTTGAGTGAGAAACTACACCAAGGATGTTTACAAGTACAAACAAGCTTTAACTCCACCTTTTGAATGCATTTACGCGTTTTAACAGCTCTTACGATTAGGGTGAAAGAGATTGAGTTCTTTTGTGTTGTATATTAAGAGAAATCACCCAAATGCTTTGTTTGCATTCATTTGAGTGAGAAACTACACCAAGGATGTTTACAAGTACAAACAAGGTTTAACTCCACCTTTTGAATGCATTTACACGTTTTAACAGCTCTTACGACTGGGGTGAAAAAGATTGAGTTCTTTTGTGTTGTATATTAAGAGAAAGCACCCAAATGCTTTGTTTGCATTCATTTGAGTGAGAAACTACAACAAGGATGTTTACAAGTACAAACAAGCTTCAACTCCACCTTTTGTATGCATTTACGCATTTTAACAGCTCTTACAACTAAGGTGAAAGAGATTAAGTTCTTTTGTGTTGTATATTAAGAGAAAGCACCCAAATGCTTTGTTTGCATTCATTTGAGTGAGAAACTACACCAAGGATGTTTACAAGCACAAACAAGCTTTAACTCCACCTTTTGAATGCATTTACGCATTTTAACAGCTCTTACAACTAGGGTGAAAGAGATTGAGTTCTTTTGTGTTGTATATTAAGAGAAATCACCCAAATGGTTTGTTTGCATTCATTTGAGTGAGAAACTACACCAAGGAAGTTTACAAGTACAAACAAGTTTCAACTCAAGCTTTTGAATGCATTTACGCGTTTTAACAGCTCTTACGACTAGGTGAAAAGAGATTGAGTTCTTTTGTGTTGTATATTAAGAAAAAGGTCGCAAATGCTTTGTTTACATTCATTTGAGTGTGAAACTACCCCAACGATGTTTACAACTACAAATAAGCTTGAACTCAAGCTTTTGAATGCATTTAAGCGTTTTAAAAGCTCATACGACAAGGGTGAAAGAGACTGAGTTCTTTTGTGTTGTATTTTAAGAGAACGCACCAAAATGGTTTGTTTGCATTCATTTGAGTGAGAAACTTAACCAAGGATGTTTACAAGTACAAACAAGCTTCAACTCAAGCTTTTGAAAGCATTTACGCGTTTTAAAACCTCATATGACTAGGGTGAAAGAGATTGAGGTCTTTTGTGTTGTATATTAAGAGAAAGCACCCAAATGCTTTCTTTGCATTAATTTGAGAGAAAAACTACAACAAGGATGTTTACAAGTACAAACAAGCTTTAACTCCACCTTTTGAATGCATTTACGCGTTTTAACAGCTCATACATCTAGGGTGAAAGAGATTGAGTTCTTTTGTGTTATATATTAAGTGAAAGCACCCAAATGCTTTGTTTGCATTCTTTTGAGTACAAACTACACCAAGGATGTTTACAAGTACAAACAAGCTTTAATACTACATTTTGAATGCATTTAGGCGTTTTAACAGCTCTTACATCTAGGGTGAAAGAGATGGAGTTCTTTTGTGTTGTATATTAAGAGAAAGCACCCATATGTTTTGTATGCATTCATTTGAGTGAGAAACTACACCAAGGATGTTTACAAGTACAAACAAGCTTTAACTCCATCTTGGTGTAGTTTCTCACTGATATGAATGCAAACAAAGCATTTGGGTGCTTTCTCTTAATATACAACACAAAAGACCTCAATCTCTTTCACCCTAGTCGTATGAGGTTTTAAAACGCGTAAATGCTTTCAAAAGCTTGAGTTGAAGCTTGTTTGTGCTTGTAAACATCCTTGGTATAGTTTCTCCCTTAAATGAATGCAAACAAAGCATTTGGGTGCTTTCTCTTAATATACAACACAAAAGAACTCAATCTCTTTCACCCAAGATGTAAGAGCTGTTAAAACGCGTAAATGCATTCAAAAGGTGGAGTTAAAGCTTGTTTGTACTTGTAAACATCCTTGGTGTAATTTCTCACTGAAATGAATGCAAACAAAGCATTTGGGTGCTTTCTCATAATATACAACACAAAAGACCTCAATCTCTTTCACCCTAGTCATAAGAGCTTTTAAAACTCGTAAATACATTCAAAAGCTTGAGTTGAAGCTTGTTTGTACTTGTAAACATCCTTGGTGTAGTTTCTCACTCAAATGAATGCAAACAAAGCTTTTGGGTGCTTTCTCTGTAAATACAACATAAAAGAACTCAATCTCTTTCACCCTAGTCGTATGAGGTTTTAAAACGCGTATATTCATTCAAAAGCTTGTTTGTACTTGTAAGCAATGTGTAAATGTTTTCTTTTCATTCATTTGAGTGAGAAACTACACCAAAGATGTTTACAAGTACCAACAAGCTTCAACTTAAGCTATTGAATGCATATACGCGTTTTAACAGCTCTTACGACTAGGCGAAAAGAGATTGAGTTCTTTTGTGTATATTAATGATGCGTTAGCAAAACTGAAAGGTTTTAGCTCGTTTTCGAACAATGGATGTTTTGATAATATTTTGTTTGTTTTTTTGATTATAGAGATTGAAAACGAAGTAAATGAAACAAAAAATAAGAAGAGGGAGGATAGATAGCACCACCACCAGGACTATAAAGGATTTAACCACCAAGTCAAGGCTAAAGGATACTACTTGTTTCACCAAATATCCCTAAGGACATTATAAAGAACAACAAGGTTTGTAAGCAAAAGGCAGCAGCCGTTTCATATTTTCATTCATCATCAAGTGCCTTTTACATCAGCTGTTCTTATATATTTATAGGGGCACAAATGTGCCCTAATAACCTAAGAATACTCTAGAAAGGGTGAGCTGTCCAAGAGTAGTGCCCAAGCTAAATGAAACTTCAGTATTTTGCCCAGAAATGAGCCAAATACGTGCAGTACAATTTGGAGCGCATTTCCTTCCGTTTTGGACCACTTGACAGCTGTTGCTTGTCCTTGCACAAGGACAAACGTGGGTGAGCTGTAAGAGGAGCCTCAAGCTTCATCCTTATCCATCCCATGTGCTTTTAGACTCTCCTCATTCAGCAGCTACTTAGGGAATTCAAAATGCAATTAAAACTTCCTAATTAACTAATTACATGCAACATAATTAAGCTAACTAAGTACGAACATGTGTACGAACATTTGTACGGACAAAAACCATGTTAATCATCTAATCATGATAATTAAGCTAATTGCAAGGTCATTTGTGTACGGGCATGTGCACGGCATGTTGTACGGACTAATAATGTACGGACTAATCAGGTTAATGCCATTGAAAGGACATTAAGGCCCCTAGGACCATTGATGAAGCCACCATGTACTAAAAGTGTGCCATAGAACATGATAGTATCATTGATGGACCAAGAACAGATTGTATGGAACTTAAGTGAAGACAGGAGCTTGATGCCAACGCATCATACACCCGGTGTTGTTTAGGACTTGCCCTCAAGTCCTGGAAGTAGAAAGCTTTCCAATGTAGCTCAATGAAGTAGGTGCTGAACTTTCCACCCCGAATACGGCCTCTAATCCAAGCCCCAATTGATCTCGTGACATCTTTACAATGTTGCTGCATTTGTACCTCAAAGAACAGTGGCACGATTGTACCAATCCCCACTCTAGGAAAGTTATTAAAATCCGTCCAATCTGATTTGTACCTTCGAGGTACACACTCAAACAAAGAGAAGTTCAATTGTTTGATCATTTCAGAACAAGAAGAAGATAATAAGCAAGGTAATATTCTTTTGAGCTTAAGATCTTGAAACGGCTCTTTCATGATGCACATGCCGATTTCTTCATTTTGGGTTTGTTCATTGACAGTAAAAGAATTATAGGAGCCATTGTGACCTTTCACGAGGGGTTGTCTAACAATCTCTTCTACCACCTGTTTGCTTGGGATTTCACATTGAGAAGTAACAAAGGCGCTTGTCTTAGCTGTTGCTTGCATAACCTCATGACAAATGATAGTTATATCACTAGAGGGTTGTAACTCTTGTTCAAGAGCTGCTGATTCAAGAACAATTTCAAACCTGCCCTTGTCTTCCTCTTGAGCTAAAGTTGGCTCTTCAAATGTTTCTCCAATCATTCGCCATTCCTCTAGGCTCACAATTGTGGGAGCTTCATTTTCACGAGCTTTCATGTTAGCCACATGCTCATGGTTGTGTGGAGTGTAAAAAGCTCGTGACGTGAACTTTGGCACAAACTTTCTAATGAGTTCTTCTCTCATCTCACCCCAGCTTTGTATTTTCCCCTTTCCAATCCTTCTTCTTCTGATTTCTAAGAGTTCCCACCAAATCAAAGCATCACAATCGAAAGAACTCGTCACAAGTTCTATTTTCTTGCGATTAGAAAACTCCAAGACTTTAAACCATTCGTCCACCGTCTCAAGCCACGTATAAAAATCTTCATAATAGAGAAACCCACCAAATTTAGGAAAGTCAATCTCTAAGTCATCATCATTATACTTGGTATCATAAAGACAAGACATTTTTTTGGAGTTAGGTTGTGTTTGAGTTCGGATGGTGTTTGGGCTGTTTTTGGGTTCTTTGTGGACTCGGTGTTGTGGAGTGACGGGATAAGACAATCAAATGCAATGAATACTCAAAATTATCCAATAATTCAACACCCAATTCCAGTTTCAACAAAGATCCATAAGAGAACAAACGCCAATCACTCACAACAGCTCAACTTCAAACAGAGCAATTCCAAATTTTGCGTATACACGAACAGCTTAACAAATCTCAAAATTTCTTACATACAAGGGTGACAAAACCCGAAATCTACCAAGATAATTTGTAATATAAGGTATTAGGAGGCTATAGGAGTAAGAAAGACATAAACTTAATCTCTAGATCTTGAGATATGAGCAAAATGCCAACATGACTCCTGTTCGCACCCAGCAGGACCAACAAAATGTTTGAGTACCAATGAAGGCCAAAGACTCAACCTTTTAACTTCAAACCACTTGGATAACAAAGATATAACCCCAAATAAGATAACCAGGTATAAATCCCACAAGACTCACCACAACGTTGCAGAATAAATTCAGAACAAACAAGCAATGCAACAAATAAGATCCCAGTTCACGCTCAGCACATTTAGCAACTTCTCACAATAAACTGCTCCAACCCACAATGATTTAAGCAAAACCACCAAGATATTCCAAAAGATAAATATCTAAGGAACTCAGAAAAGTATCAAAGTTGACACCTTTACCTTTTGAAGCGCCTCCAAAAACCAAGATCCTCAGCTTGGTCCAATCGCACATCCAGCAGGAGTCACCGAGGGAAAATGCTTACTTGAGTACCCAAATCTCAACCTTTTTCTTTGAAACCAAAACCAGGTGAAAGAGGACTCTTCAATGAAGAAAAACCTCTGAATTAACGAGCTAAGAAAACCAAAGCTCTGATACCAACTGATGCGTTAGCAAAACTGAAAGGTTTTAGCTCGTTTTCGAACAATGGATGTTTTGATAATATTTTGTTTGTTTTTTTGATTATAGAGATTGAAAACGAAGTAAATGAAACAAAAAATAAGAAGAGGGAGGATAGATAGCACCACCACCAAGACTATAAAGGATTTAACCACCAAGTCAAGGCTAAAGGATACTACTTGTTTCACCAAATATCCCTAAGGACATTATAAAGAACAACAAGGTTTGTAAGCAAAAGGCAGCAGCCATTTCATATTTTCATTCATCATCAAGTGCCTTTTACATCAGCTGTTCTTACATATTTATAGGGGTCACAAATGTGCCCTAATAATCTAAGAATACTCTAGAAAGGGTGAGCTGTCCAAGAGTAGTGCCCAAGCAAAATGAAACTTCAGTATTTTGCCCAGAAATGAGCCAAATACGTGCAGTACAATTTGGAGCGCATTTCCTTCCGTTTTGGACCACTTGACAGCTGTTGCTTGTCCTTGTATAAGGACAAACGTGGGTGAGCTGTAAGGAGCCTCATTCTTCATCCTTACCTGCCCCATGTGCTCTTAGGCGCGCCTTACTCAGCAACTACTTAGGGAATTCAAACAACAACTAATTACATTTGTTAATTATGCTAATTACATGCAGGGTGCACTATAATTAACACTAATCACAGATACTTATTTGTACAGACTAATTAAGTTGTATGGACTAATCATGCACGAACATAATCAAGTTTAAGTGGCCAAAAGGACAATAATGCCTTTAGAACCAGAAATGTCATCACTTATCTTGAGAGTGTCCCATTGGCCAAGATCATTGCAATGACACTCAATCTAGAACATGATAGTATCATTGATACCAAGAACAGATTGTATGGAACTTAAGTGAAGACAGGAGCTTGATGCCAACGCATCAATTAAGAAAAAGCTCGCAACTGCTTTGTTTACATTCATTTGAGTGTGAAACTACTTCAAGGATGTTTACAACTACAAACAAGCTTGAACTCAAGCTTTTGAATGTATTTACGCGTTTTAAACAGTTTCTTCATTTTGTTTGCATTCACCTTTTGAATTTACAAGTACAAACAATCAAATGAATGCAAATAAACCATTTGGGTGCTTTCTCTTAATATACAACACAAAAGAACTCAATCTCTTTCACCCTAGCCATATGAGGTTTTAAAATGCTTAAATGCAATAAAAAGCTTCAGTTGAAGTTTGTTTGTACTTGTAAACATCCTTGGTGTAGTTTCTCACTCAAATGAATGCATACAAAGCAACCAAAAGCTTTGTTTGCATTCATTTGAGTGAGAAACTTAACCAAGGATGTTTACGCGTTTTAAACAGTTTCTTAATTTTGTTTGCATTCACCTTTTTGAATGCAAATAAAGCATTTGGGTGCTTTCTCTTAATATACAACACGAAAGAACTCAATCTCTATCACCCTAGTCGTAAGAGCTATTAAAACGCGAAAATGCATTCAAAATCTTGAGTTGAAACTTGTTTGTACTGATAAACATCCTTGGTGTAGTTTCTCACTCAAATGAATGCAAACAACCCATTTGGGTGACTTTTCAAAAGAACTCAATCTCTTTCACCCTAGTTGTAAGAGCTGTTAAAATGCGTAAATGCATTCAAAAGGTGGAGTTAAAGCTTGTTTGTGCTTGTAAACATCCTTGGTGTAGTTTCTCACTCAAATGAATGCAAACAAAGCATTTGGGTGCTTTCTCTTAATATACAACACAAAAGAACTCAATCTCTTTCACCCTAGTCGTAAGAGCTGTTAAGACACGTAAATGCATTGAAAAGCTTGAGTTGAAGCTTGTTTGTACTTGTAAACATCCTTGGTGTAGTTTCTCACTCAAGTGAATGCAAAAAAACATTTGTGTGATTTCCCTCAATATACAACACAAAAGTGCTGTTAAAACGCGAAAATGCATTCAAAAGGTGGAGTTAAAGCTTGTTTGTACTCGTAAACATCCTAGGTGCAGTTTCACACTCAAATGAATGTAAACAAAGCATTTCCGGGCTTTTTCTTAATATACAACACAAAAGAACTCAATCTCTTTCACCCTAATCAAAAGAGCTGTTAAAACGCGTAAATGCATTCAAAAGCTTGAGTTGAAGCTTGTTTGTACTTGTAAACATCCTTGGTGTGGTTTCTCACTCAAATGAATGCAAAAAAAGCATTTGTGTGATTTCTCTTAATGTACAACACAAAAGACCTCAATCTCTTTCACCCTAGATGTAAGAGATGTTAAAACGCATAAATGCATTCAAAAGCATGAGTTTAAGCTTGTTTGTACTCGTAAACATCATTATACAACACAAAATAACCTATTAAAATGCTTAAATGCACCCAAAACTTTTTTTGCATTCATTTGAGTGTGAAACGGCACCTAGAATGTTTACGAGTATAAACAAGCTTCAACTCAAGCTTTTGAATGCATTTACGCGTTTTAAAAGCTCATATGACTTGGGTGAAAGAGATTGAGGTCTTTTGTGTTGTATATTAAGAGAAAGCACCCAAATGCTTTGTTTGCATTCATTTGAGTGAGAAACTACACCAAGGACGTTTACAAGTACAAACAAGCTTTAACTCCACCTTTTGAATGCATTTACGCGTATATTAAGATAAATCACACAAAGTATTTTAAGAGAAAGCAACCAAAAGCTTGTTTGCACTTTAAAACATTCTTAAAATTCGGGTATAGTTTCTCACTCAAATGAATGCAAACAAAGCATTTGGGTGCTTTCTCTTAATATACAACACAAAATAACTCAATATCTATCACCCTAGTCATAAGAGCTGTGAAAACGCGTAAATGCATTCAAAAGCATGAGTTTAAGCTTGTTTGTACTCGTAAACATCCTAGCTGTAGTTTCACACTCAAATGAATGCAAACAAAGTATTTGGATGCTTTCTCTTAATATACAACACAAAATAACTCAAATCTCTTTCACCATACTCGTATAAGCTTTTAAAACGCGTAAATACATTCAAAAGCTTGAGTTGAAGCTTGTTTGTACTTGTAAACATCCTTGGTGTAGTTTCTCACTCCAATGAATGCAAACAAAGCATTTGGGTGCTTTCTCTTAATACAACACAAAAGACCTCAAATCTCATTCACCCTACTCGTATGAGCTTTCAAAACGCGTAAATGCATTCAAAAGCTTGAGTTGAAGCTTGTTTGTAGTTGTAAACATCCTTGGGGTAGTTTCATACTCAAATGAATGTTAACAAGGCATTTGCGAGCTTTTTCTTAATATACAACACAAAAGAACTCAATCTCTTTCACCCTAGTTGTAAGAGCTGTTAAAATGCGTAAATGCATTCAAAAGCTTGAGTTGAAGCTTGTTTGTACTTGCAAACAACCTTGGTGTAGTTTCTCACTCAAATGAATGCAAACAAAACATTTGGGTGCGTTCTCTGAAAATACAACACAAAAGAACTCAATCTCTTTCACCCTAGTCGTATGAAGTTTTAAAACGCGTATATGCATTCAAAAGCTTGAGTTAAAGCTTGTTTGTACTTGTAAACATCCTTGGTGTAGTTTCTCACTCAAATGAATGCAAACAAAGCATTTGGGTGCTTTGTCTAATATACAACACAAAAGAACTCAATCTCTTTCACCCTAGTTGTAAGAGCTGTTAAAATGCGTAAATGCATTCAAAAGCTTGAGTTGAAGCTTGTTTGTACTGTAAACATCCGTGGTGTAGTTCTCACTCAAATGAATGCAAACAAAGCATTTGGGTGCTTTCTTTATATATACAACACAAAGGAACTCATTCTCTTTCACCCTAGATGTAAGAGCTGTTAAAACGCGTAAATGCATTCAAAAGGTGGAGTTAAAGCTTGTTTGTACTTGTAAACATCCTTGGTGTAGTTTCTCACTCAAGTGAATGCAAACAAAGCATTTGGGTGCTTTCTCTTAATATACAACACAAAAGACCTCCATCACTTTCACCCTAAATGTATAATTCAATCCAGTTTTGAATGCATTTAGCCGTAAATTTAGAGAAATGTAGTTTCTCACTCTTTCACCCTCGTCATATGAGATTTTAAAACGCGTAAATGCATTCTAAAGTTTGAGTTGAAGCTTGTTTGTACTTGTAAACATTCTTGGTGTAGTTTCTCACTGAACTGAATGCAAACAAAGCATTTGGTTGCTTTCCCTTAATATACAACAAAAAAGAACTCAATCTCTTTCACCCTAGTCATATGAGCTTTTAAAACGCGTAAATGCATTCAAAAGCTTGAGTTGAAGCTTGTTTGTACTTGTAAACATTCTTGGTGTAGTTTCTCACTCAAATGAATGCAAACAAAGCATTTGTGTGATTTCTCTTAATATACAACACAAAAGACTTCAATCTCTTTCACCCTAATCGTAAGAGCTGTTAAAACGCGTAAATACATTCAAAAGCTTGAGTTGAAGCTTGTGTGTACTTGTAAACATCCTTGGTTAAGTTTCTCACTCAAATGAATGCAAACAAAGCATTTGGGTGCTTTCTCTTAATATACCACACAAAAGAACTCAAATATCTTTCACCCTACTCGTATGAGCTTTTAAAACACGTAAATGCATTCAAAAGTTTGAGTTGAAGCTTGTTTGTACTTGTAAACATCCCAGGTGTAGTTTCACACTCAAATGAATCCAAACAAAGGGTTTGGATGCTTTCTCTTAATATACAACACATAAGAACTCAAATCTCTTTCACCCTACTCGTATGAGCTTTTAAAACGCGTAAATGCATTCAAAAGCTTCTGTTGAAGCTTGTTTGCACTTTAAAACATTTTTGGTGTGGGTGCTTTCTCTGAAAATACAACACAAAAAAACTCAATCTCTTTCACCCTAGATGTAAGAGCTGTTAAAACGCGTAAATGCATTCAAAAGGTAGAGTAAAAGCTTGTTTGTACCTGTAAACATCCTTGGTGTAGTTTCTCACTCAAATGAATGCAAACAAAGTATTTGGATGTATTCTCTTAATATACAACGCAAAAGAACACAAATCTCTTTCACCCTACTCGTATGAGCTTTTAAAATGCGTAAATGCATTCAAAATCTTCAGTTGAAGCTTGTTTGTACTTGTAAACATCCTAGGTGTAGTTTCACACTCAAATGAATGCAAACAAAGCATTTGGGTGCTTTCTCTTAATATACAACACAAAAGACCTCAAATCTCTTTCACCCTACTCGTATTCATTTACAAACAAGCTTTTGAATGCATTTACGCGTTTAAAAGCTCATACGAGTAGGGTGCAAGAGATTTAAGTTCTTTTGTGTTGTATTTTAAGAGAACGCGCCCAAATGTTTTGTTTGCATTCATTTGAGTGAGAAACTTAACCAAGGATGTTTACAAGTACAAACAAGCTTCAACTCAAACTTTTGAATGTATTTACGCGTATTAACAGCTCTTACGATTAGGGTGAAAGAGATTGAAGTCTTTTGTGTTGTATATTAAGAGAAATCACACAAATGCTTTGTTTGCATTCATTTGAGTGAGAAACTACACCAAGGATGTTTACAAGTAGAAACAAGCTTTAGCTCCACCTTTAGAATGCATTTACGCTTCGGTTGCATTCATTTGAGAGAGAAACTACACCAAAGATGTTTACAAGTACAAACAAGTTTTAACTCCACCTTTTGAATGCGTTTACGCGTTTTAACAGCTCTTACATATTGGGTGAAAGAGATTGAGGTCTTTTGTGTTGTATATTACGAGAAAGCACCCAAATGCTTTGTTTGCATTCATTTGAGTGAGAAACTAGACCAAGGATGTTTACAAGTACAAACAAGCTTTCACTCCACCTTTTGAATGCATTTACGCGTTTTAACAGCTCTTACATCTAGGGTGAAAGAGATTGAGGTCTTTTGTGTTGTATAATAAGAGTAAGCACCCAAATGCTTTGTTTGCATTCATTTGAGTGTGAAACTACACCTAGTATGTTTAAATGTACAAACGTGGTTCAACTTGAGTTTTAATTGAATTAGCAATTCTCGAATTAAAAGGTCTTACGAGTAGGGTGAAAGAGATTTGAGTTCTTTTGTGTTGTATATTATAAGAAATGATCCAAATACTTTGTTTGGATTCATTTGAGTATGAAACTACATGAAGATTGTTTTAAAGTACAAACAAGCTTCAACTCAAGCTTTTGAATGTATTTTTGCGTTTTAACAGCTCTTACGACTAGGGTGAAAGAGATTGAGTTTTTTTCTGTTGTATATTAAGAGAAAGCACACAAATGCTTTATTTGCATTCATTTGATTGTGAATACATACAAAATTTTGAGTTGAAGCTTGTTTGTACTTGTAAACATCCTTGGTGTAGTTTCTCACTCCAATGAATGCAAACAAAGCTTTTGGGTGCTTTCTCTTAATATACAACACAAAAGACCTCAATCTCTTTCACCCTAATCGTAAGAGCTGTCAAAAAGGTGGAGTTGAAGCTTGTTTGTACTTGTAAACATCCTTGGTGTAGTTTCTCACTCAAATGAACGTAAACAAAGCATTTGGGTGCTTTCTCTTAATATACCACACAAAAGACCTCAATCTCTTTCACCCTAGTCATATGAGCTTTTAAAACGCGTAAGTGCATTCAAAAGCTTGAGTTGAAGCTTGTTTGTACTTGTAAACATCCTTGGTTAAGTTTCTCACTCAAATGAATGCAAACAAAACATTTGGGCGCGTTCTCTTAAAATACAACACAAAAGAACTCAAATCTCTTTCACCCTACTCGTATGAGCTTTTAAACGCGTAAATGCATTCAAAAGCTTGTTTGTAAATGCATACAATTTCAGTGAGAAACTACACCAAGGATGTTTACAAGTACAAACAAGCTTGAACTCCACCTTTTGAATGCATTTACGCGTTTTAAAAACTCAAGCTTTTGCACCCTAGGATGTTTACAAATCTCTTGAGTTGAAGCTTGTTTGTACTTGTAAACATCCTTGGTTAAGTTTCTCCCTCAAATGAATGTTTACCCCATCCGCTTCCCTCCCGACAATTTCAAGCACTCTTTGACTCTCTTTTCAAAGTCCTTTTCATCTTTCCCTCACGGTACTTGTTCGCTATCGGTCTCTCGCCAGTATTTAGTCTTGGACGGAATTTACCGCCCGCTTAGGGCTGCATTCCCAAACAACCCGACTCGGCGACAGCACCTCATGGAAGGACAGGGTCCGGGCACGACGGGGCTCTCACCCTCTCTGGCGCCCCTTTCCAGGGGACTTGGGCCCGGTCCGCCGCAGAGGACACTTCTCCAGACTACAATTCGGACGGTGAGGCCACCCGATTTTAAAGCTGGGCTCTTCCCGGTTCGCTCGCCGCTACTAGGGGAATCCTTGTAAGTTTCTCTTCAAAAGCTTAAATGCAATAAAAAGATTGAGTTCTTTTGTGTTGTATTTTAAGAGAGCACCCAAATGCTTTGTTTGCATTCATTTGAGTGTGAAACTACCCCAAGGATGTTTACAAGCTTCAACTCAAGCTTTTGAATGTATTTACGCATTTTAACATCTCTTACGATTAGGGTGCCTTAGTGGGCTCTCTCAAAAATTTAACATTTATGCATATAATCGCTAAAGTTGGTCCATGTCCTTGGTGTAGTTTCACACTCAAATGAATGCAAACAAAGTATCTGGGTGCTTTCGCTTAATATTCAACACAAAAGAACTCAATCTCTTTCACCCTAGTCGTAAGAGCTGTTAAAACGTGTAAATGCATTCAAAATGCGTAAATGCATTCAAAAGCTTGAGTTGAAGCTTGTTTGTACTTTTAAACATCATTGGTGTAGTTCTCACTTAAATGAATGTAAATACAGCATCTGGGTGCTTTCTCTTAATTTTCAACACAAAGAACTCAATCTCTTTCAACCTAGTCGTAAGAGCTGCTAAAACGCGTAATTTCATTCAAAAGCTTGAGTTGAAGCTTGTTTGCACTTATAAACATCCTTGTTTGTACTTTTAAACATCTCTGGTGTAATTTTAAGATGCATGCAAAGCTCTTAATATTTGATTGTTTGTACTTTTAAACATCCTCCCATTTAGTGCATTTAAATGGAGTTTTGTGTTCTTCTGTGTGTACTTAATTTTAAAACCTCATACGACCAGGGTGAAAGAGATTTGAGTTCTTGTAAAAAGTCAATGAACTATGTTTACTTTTTTATCAACATACTAAGCAATATACCTAGTGTTGTATATTAAGAGAAAGCACCCAAATGTTTAATAAGCAATATACCTTAGTTACAAACATATATTGATATGATTTTTCAAGTTTTAATTGCATTCTCTTAATATACAACACAAAAGAACTCAATCTTTTTCACCCTAGTCATATGAGCTTTTAAAACGCGTAAATGCATTCAAAAGGTGGAGTTAAAGCTTGTTTGTACTTGTAAACATCCTTGGTGTAGTTTCTCCCTCAAATGAATGCAAACAAAGCATTTGGGTGCTTTCTCTTAATATACAACACAAAAGACCTCAATCTCTTTCACCCTAGTCGTATGAGGTTTTAAAACGCGTATATGCATTCAAAAGCTTGAGTTAAAGCTTGTTTGTACTTGTAAACATCCTTGGTGTAGTTTCTCACTCAAATGAATGCAAACAAAGCATTTGGGTGCTTTCTCTTAATATACAACACAAAAGACCTCAAATCTTTTTCACCCTACTCGTATGAGCTTTCAAAACGCGTAAATGCATTCAAAAGCTTGAGTTGAAGCTTGTTTGTAGTTGTAAACATCCTTGGGGTAGTTTCACACTCAAATTAATGTAAACAAAGCATTTGCGAGCTTTTTCTTAATATACAACACAAAAGAACTCAATCTCTTTCACCCTAGTTGTAAGAGCTGTTAAAATGCGTAAATGCATTCAAAAGCTTGAGTTGAAGCTTGTTTGTACTTGTAAACATCCTTGGTGTAGTTTCTCACTCAAATGAATGCAAACAAAGCATTTGGGTGCTTTCTCTTAATATACAACACAAAAGAACTCAATCTCTTTCACCCTAGATGTAAGAGCTGTTAAAACGCGTAAATGCATTGAAAAGGTGGAGTTAAAGCTTGTTTGTACTTGTAAACATCCTTGGTGTAGTTTCTCCTCAAATGAATGCAAACAAAGCATTTGGGTGCTTTCTCTTAATATACAACACAAAAGAACTCAATCTCTTTCACCCTAGATGTAAGAGCTGTTAAAACGCGTAAATGCATTCAAAAGGTGGAGTTAAAGCTTGTTTGTAGTTGTAAACATCTTTGGTGTAGTTTCTCACTCAAATGAATGCAAACAAAGCGCAAATGCATTCAAAAGGTGGAGTTAAAGCTTGTTTGTACTTGTAAACATCATTTGGTGTAGTTTCTTACTCAAATGAATGCAAACAAAGCATTTGGGTGCTTTCTCTTAATATACAACACAAAAGACCTCAATCTCTTTCACCCTAATCGTAGGAGCTGTTAAAACGCGTAAATACATTCAAAAGCATGAGTTGAAGCTTGTTTGTACTTGTAAACATCCTTGGTTATGTTTCTCACTCAAATGAATGCAAAGAAAGCATGATTGACGTGGGGCCCCTTCATTATTTTTCGGGTATCTCTGTAACTCGACACAAAGGCGGTTTATTCCTCTCTCAACGAAAATATGCCGAGGAGCTCCTCGAGCGTGCTAGTAGGGCAAACTGTAATCCTAGTGCCACACCTGTTGACACACACAACCTAAGCTATCTGACATTGAGGGACCCATGTTTGCCGACCCTACTCTGTATCGTAGCCTAGCCGGCGGACTACAGTACCTGACCTTCACACAACCTGGCCTCTTGTACGTCGTCCAACAGGTCTGTCTTCATATGCACCACCCTAGGGAACCTTATATGCAGCAGCTCAAACGAATACTTCGTTATGTGAAAGGGACCCCCACCCACGGCCTCCATCTCACCCCAGGCTCCATTGACTCTCTTACAGCGTACTCAGACACTGATTGGGGTGGGTGCCCTGACACACGCAAATCCACCTCTGGGTACTGCGACCCTAGGGAACCTTATATGCAGCAGCTCAAACGAATACTTCGTTATGTGAAAGGGACCCCCACCCACGGCCTCCATCTCACCCCAGGCTCCATTGACTCTCTTACAGCGTACTCAAACACTGATTGGGGTGGGTGCCTTGACACACGCAAATCCACCTCTAGGTACTGCGTGTTTCTTGGCGACAATCTTCTTTCTTGGTCATCAAAAGACAGAGCACCACGGCTCGATCTAGTGCTGAAACGGAGTACAGGGCTGTTGCCCAAGCTGTGGCAAAAACCTGCCCATGAGCTACATTCCCCATTAACGAAGACTAACTTTGTCTACTGTGACAGCATAAGCGCGGGGTGTTTCTCACTTTTTCACCCTAGTCATATGAGCTATTAAAACGCGTAAATACATTCAACAGCTTGAGTTGAAGCTTGTTTGTACTTGTAAACATCCTTGGTGTAGTTTCTCACTCCAATGAATGCAAACAAAGCTTTTGGGTGCTTTCTGTGAAAACACAACACATAAGAACTCAATCTCTTTCACCCTAGTCGTATGAGGTTTTAAAACGCGTATATGCATTCAAAAGCTTAAGTTGAAGCTTGTTGGTACTTGTAAACATCCTTGGTTAAGTTTCTCACTCAAATGAATGCAAACAAAGCATTTGTACTCGTAATCAAGCTTTGTTTTTGTGTTGATCCAATTACTTTGTTTGCATTCATTTGAGTGTGAAACTACATCTAGGAAATTTAAAAGAACAAACAAGCTTCAACTCAAGCTTTTGAATGCATTTACGCGATTCAACAACACTTACAACTAGGGTGATAAAGATTGAGTTCTTTTGTGTTGTATATTAAGAGAAAGCACCCAAATGCTTTGTTTGCATTCATTTGAGTGAGAAACATAACCAAGGATGTTTACAAGTACAAACAAATGCTTTTGAAAGCTTGAGTTGAAGTACTTGTAAATTCTTTGTTTGCATTCATTTGAGTGAGAAACTACTCTCTGAAAATACGCGTTTTAAAAGCTCATATGACTAGGGTGAAAGAGACTGAGTTCTTTTGTGTTGTATTTTAAGAGAAAGCACCCAAATGCTTTGTTTGCATTCGTTTGAGGGAGAAACTACACCAAGGATGTTTACAAGTACAAACAAGCTTCAACTCAAGGTTTTGAATGTATTTACGCGTTTTAAAACCTCATACGACTAGGGTGAAACAGATTGAGTTCTTTTGTGTTGTAAACATCCTTGGGGTAATTTAATTGTGAATACATTCAAAATTTTGAGTTGAAGCTTGTTTGTACTTGTAAACATCCTTGGGGTAGTTTCTCACTCAATTGAATGTAAACAAAGCATTTGCGAGCTTTTTCTTAATATACAACACAAAAGAACTCAATCTCTTTTCGCCTAGTCGTAAGAGCTGTTAAAACGGGTAAATACATTCAAAAGCTTGAGTTGAAAGCTTTGACTACACCAAAGATGTTTACAAGTACAAACAAGCTTTAACTCCACCTTTTGAATGCATTTACGCGTTTTAACAGCTCTTACATCTAGGGTGAAAGAGATTGAGTTCTTTTGTGTTGTATATTAAGAGAAAGCACCCAAATGCTTTATTTGCATTCATTTGATTGTGAATACATTCAAAAATTTGAGTTGAAGCTTGTTTGTACTTGTAAACATCCTTCGTGTGGTTTCTCACTCCAATGAATGCAAACAAAGCTTTTGGGTGCTTTCTCTGAAAATACAACACAAAAGAACTCAATCTCTTTCACCCTAGTCGTATGAGGTTTTAAAACGCGTAAATGCATTCCAACAAAAAACAACTCAAATCTCTTTCACCCTACTCGTATGACCTTTTAAAATGCGTTAATGGATTCAAAAGCTTGAGTTGAAGAGATACTTAATTTAAGCTTTCTCTTAATACACCAAGGATGTTTACAAGTACAAAAAAGCTTTAACTCCACCTTTTCAATGCATTTACGCATTTTAACAGCTCTTATATCTAGGGTGAAAGAGATTGAGTTCTTTTGTGTTGTATATTAGGAGAAAGCACCCAAATGCTTTATTTGCATTCATTTGATTGTTTGTACTTGTAAATTGAAAAGATGAATGCATTCAAAAGGTCGGGTTAAAGCTTGTTTGTACTTGTAAACATCCTTGGTGTAATTTCTCACTCAAATGAATGCAATCAAAGCATTTGGGTGCTTTCTCTTAATGTACAACACAAAAGACCTCAATCTCTTTCACCCTAGTCATATGAGCTTTTAAAACGCGTACATGCATTCAAAAGATTGAGTTGAAGCTTGTTTATAGTTGTAAACATCCTTGGTTAAGTTCCTCACTCAAATGAATGCAAACAAAGCATTTGGGTGCGTTCTCTTAAAATACAACACAAAAGAACTCAAATCTCTTTCACCCTACTCGTATGAGCTTTTAAACGCGTAAATGCATTCAAAAGCTTGTTTGTAAATGCATACAATTTCAGTGAGAAACTACACCAAGGATGTTTACAGGTTCAAACAAGCTTTAACTCCACCTTTTGAATGCATTTACGCGTTTTAACAGCTCTTACATCTACGGTGAAATAGATTGAGTTCTTCTGTGTTGTATATTAAGAGAAATCACCCAAATGGTTTGTTTGCATTCATTTGAGTGAGAAACTACACCAAGGATGTTTACAAGTACAAACAAGCTTCAACTCAAGCTTTTGAATGCATTTACACATTTTAACAGCTCTTACAACTAGGGTGAAAGAGATTGAGTTCTTTTGTGTTGTATATTAAGAAAAAGCTCGCAAATGCTTTGTTTACATTCATTTGAGTGTGAAACTACCCCAAGGATGTTTACAACTACAAACAAGCTTGAACTCAAACTTTTGAATGCATTTAAGCGTTTTAAAAGCTCATACGACAAGGGTGAAAGAGATTGAGTTCGTTTGTGTTGTATATTAAGAGAACGCACCCAAATGTTTTCTTTGCATTCATTTGAGTGAGAAACTACACCACAAAGATGTTTAAAAGTACCAACAAGCTTCAACTCAAGCTTTTGAATGTATTTACGCGTTTTAAAAGCTTATACGAGTAGGGTGAAAGAGATTTGAGTTCTTTTGTGTTGTATTTTAAGAGAACGCTCCCAAATGCTTTGTTTGCATTCATTTGAGTGTGGAACTTAACCAAGGATGTTTACAAGTACAAACAAGCTTCAACTCAAGCTTTTGAATGCATGTACGCGTTTTAAAAGCATATATGACTAGGGTGAAAGAGATTGAGGTCTTTTGTGTTGTACATTAAGAGAAAGCACCCAAATGGTTTGATTGCATTCATTTGAGTGTGAAACTACACCTAGGATGTTTACAAATACAAACAAGCTTAAACTCAAGCTTTTGAATGCATTTACGCATTTTAACAGCTCTTACGATTAGGGTGAAAGAGATAGAGTTCTTTTGTGTTGTATATTAAGAGAAAGCACCCAGATGCTTTGTTTGCATTCATTTAAGTGAGAAACTACACCAAGCATGTTTACAAGAACAAAAGACCTTCAACTCAAGCTTTTGAATGCATTTACGCGTTTTGAATGCATTTACGCGTTTTAACAGCTCTTACGAATAGGGTAGAAAGAGAATGAGTTCTTATGTGTCGAAAATTAAGAGAATGCACTCAGATGCATTTGCATTCATTTAAGTGAGAAACTACAACAAGGATGTTTACAAGTACAAACAAGCTTCAGCTTAAGCTTTTGAATGCATTTACACGTTTTGAATACATTTACGCGTTTTGACAGCTCTTACGACTAGGGTGAAAGAACTCAATCTCTTTTCGCCTAGTCGTAAGAGCTGTTAAAACGCGTAAATGCATTCAAAAGCTTGATTTGAAACTTGTTTGAACTTGTAAACATCCTTGGCGTCGTTTCTCACTCAATTTAATGCAAAGAAAGCATTTGGGTGCTTTCTCTTAATATATAACACAAAAGACCTCAAATCTTTCACCCTAGTCATAAGAGCTGTTAAAACGCGCAAATACATTCAAAATTTTGAGTTGACGCTTGTTTGTACTTGTAAAAATCCTTGGTGTAGTTTCTCACTCAAATAAATGCAAACAAAGCATTTGGGTGCTTTCTCTTAATATACAACACAAAAGAACTCCATCTCTTTCACCCTAGATGTAAAAGTTTTCAAAACGCGTAAATGCATTCAAAAGGTGGAGTTAAAGCTTGTTTGTACTTGTAAACATCCTTGGAGTAGTTCTCACTCAAATGAATGCAAACAAAGCATTTGGGTGCTTTCTCTTCATATACAACACCAAAGACCTCAATCTCTTTCACCCTAATCGTAAGAGCTGTTAAAACGCGTAAATACATTCAAAAGCTTGAGATGAAGCTTGTTTGTACTTGTAAACATCCTTGGTTAAGTTTCTCACTCAAATGAATGCAAACAAAGCTTTTGGGTGCTTTCTCTTAATATACAATTCAAAAGAAATCAATCTTTTTCACCCTAGTCATATGAGCTTTGAAAACGCGTAAATGCATTCAAAAGCTTGAGTTGAAGCTTGTTTGTACTTGTAAACAAAGCATTTGGGTGGTTTCTCTTAATATACAACACAAAAGAACTCAATCTCTTTCACCCTAGATGTAAAAGCTGTTAAAACGCATAAATGCATTCAAAAGGTGGAGTTAAAGCTTGTTTATACTTGTAAACATCCTTGGTGTAGTTCTCACTCAAATGAATGCAAACAAAGCATTTGGGTGCTTTCTCTTAATATACAACACCAAAGACCTCAATCTCTTTCACCCTAATCGTAAGAGCTGTTAAAACGCGTAAATACATTCAAAAGCTTGAGATGAAGCTTGTTTGTACTTGTAAACATCCTTGGTTAAGTTTCTCACTCAAATGAATGCAAACAAAGCTTTTGGGTGCTTTCTCTTAATATACAATACAAAAGACCTCAATCTCTTTCACCCTAGTCATATGAGCGTTTAAAACGCGTAAATACATTCAAAAGCTTGAGTTGAAGCTTGTTGGTACTTGTAAACATCTTTGGTGTAGTTTCTCACTCAAATGAATGCAATCAAAGCATTTGGGTGCTTTCTCTTAATATACAACACAAAAGAACTCAATCTCTTTCACCCTAGATGTAAAAGCTGTTAAAACGCGTAAATGCATTCAAAAGGTGGAGTTAAAGCTTGTTTGTACTTGTAAACATCCTTGGTGTAGTTTCTTACTGAAAATGAATGCATTTACAAACAAGCTTTTGAATGCATTTACGCGTTTAAAAGCTCATACGAGTATGGTGAAAGAGATTTGAGTTCTTTTGTGTTGTATATTAAAAGAAATGATCCAAATACTTTGTTGGATTCATTTGAGTATGAAACTACATGAAGATTGTTTTAAAGTACAAACAAGCTTCAACTCAAGCTTTTGAATGCATGTACGCGTTTTAAAAGCTCATATGACTAGGGTGAAAGAGATTGAGGTCTTTTGTGTTGTATATTAAGAGAAAGCACCCAAATGCTTTGTTTGCATTCATTTGAGTGAGAAACTACACCAAGGATGTTCACAAGTACAAACAAGCTTTAACTCAACCTTTTGAATGCATTTACGCGTTTTAACAGCTCTTACATCTAGGGTGAAAGAGAATGAGTTCTTTTGAGTTGTATATTAAGAGAAACCACCCAAATGCACCCAAAAGCTTTTTTTGCATTCATTGGAGTGAGAAACTACACCAAGGATGTTTACAAGTACAAACAAGCTTCAACTCAAAATTTTGAATGTATTCATAATCATATGAATGCAAATAAAGCATTTGTGTGCTTTCTCTTAAATGCAATAAAAAGCTTCAGTTGAAGCTTGTTTGTACTTGTAAACATCCTTGGTGTAGTTTCTCACTCAAATGAATGCAAACAATGTATTTGGATGCTTTTTCTTAATATACAACGCAAAAGAACTCAAAACTCTTTCACCCTACTCGTATGAGCTTTCAAAACGCGTAAATGCATTCAAAAGCTTCAGTTAAAGCTTGTTTGTAGTTTTAAACATCCTAGGTGTAGGTTCACACTCAAATGAATGCAAACAAAGTATTTTGACAAAATAAAAATACGCGTTTGTTTAACGGTACAAACATTGCTAATTCAATTACAACACAGCTCTTACGACTAGGGTGAAAGAGTTTGTTTGTACTTGTAAACATCCTTGGTGTAGTTTCTCACTCCAATGAATGCAAACAAAGCTTTTGGGTGCTTTCTCTGAAAATACAACACAAAAGAACTCAATCTCTTTCACCCTAGTCGTAAGAGCTGTTAAAACGCGTAAATACATTCAAAAGCTTGAGTTGAAGCTTGTTTGTACTTTAAAACAATCTTCATGTAGTTTCATACTCAAATGAATCCAAACAAAGTATTTGGATCATTTCTTTTAATATACAACACAAAAGAACTCAAATCTCTATCACCCTACTCGTAAGACCTTTTATTTTGTCAAAATACTTTGTTTGCATTCATTTGAGTGTGAAACTACACCTAGGATGTTTACAAGTACAAACAAGCTTTAACTGAAGCTTTTGAATGCATTTACGCGTTTTGAAAGCTCATACGAGTAGGGTGAAAGAGATTTGAGTTCTTTTTCGTTGTATATTAAGAGAAAGCATCCAAATTATTTCTTTGCATTCATTTGAGTGAGAAACTACACCAAGGATGTTTACAAGTACAAACAAGCTTCAACTGAAGCTTTTTATTGCATTTAAGCATTTTAACAGCTCTTACGACTAGGGTGATAGAGATTGAGTTCTTTTGTGTTGTTCATTAAGAGAAAGCGCACTAATGCTTTGTTTGCATTCATTTGAGTGAGAAACTACACCAAGAATGTTTACAAGTACAAACAAGCTTCAACTCAAGCTTTTGAATGCATTTACGCGTTTTAACAGCTCTTACGACTAGGGTGAAAGAGATTGAGTTCTTTTCTGTTGTATATTAAGAGAAAGCACACAAATGCTTTATTTGCATTCATTTTATTGTGAATACATTCAAAATTTTGAGTTGAAGCTTGTTTATACTGGTAAACATCCTTGGTGTAGTTTCTCACTCCAATGAATGCAAACAAAGCTTTTGGGTGCTTTGTCTGAAAATACAACTCAAATGAACTCAATCTCTTTCACCCTAGATGTCAAAATACGTTGTTTGCATTCATTTGAGTGTGAAACTACACCTAGGATGTTTACAAGTACAAACAAGCATTAACTGAAGCTTTTGAATGCATATACGCGTTTTAAAACCTCATACGACTAGGGTGAAAGAGATTGAGTTCTTTTGTGTTGTATTTTCAGAGAAAGCACCCAAAAGCATTGTTTGCATTCATTTGAGTGAGAAACTACACCAAGGATGTTTACAAGTACAAACAAGCTTCAACTCAAGCTTTTGAATGTTTACGCGTTTTAAAAGCTCATATGACTAGGGTGAAAGAGATTGAGTTCTTTTGTGTTGTATATTAAGAGAAAGCACCCAAATGCTTTTTTTGCATTCATTTGAGGGAGAAACTACAGGATGTTTACAAGTACAAACAAGCTTCAACTCAAGCTTTTCAAAGCATTTCCGCGTTTTAAACACATACGACTAGGGTGAAAGTTTGTACTTGTAAATTCAAAAGGTGAATGCAAACAAAATTAAGAAACTGTTTAAAATGCGTAAATACATTCAAAAGCTTGAGTTGAAGCTTGTTTGTACTTGTAAACATCTTTGGTGTAGTTTCTCACTTAAATGAATGCAAAGAAAACATTTGGGTGCGTTCTCTTAATATACAACACAAAAGAACTCAATCTCTTTCACCCTTGTTGTATGAGCTTTTAAAACGCTTAAATGCATTCAAAAGCTTGAGTTCAAGCTTGTTTGTAGTTGTAAACATCCTTGGGGTAGTTTCACACTCAAATGAATGTACACAAAGCATTTGCGAGCTTTTTCTTAATATACAACACAAAAGAACTCAATCTCTTTTCGCCTAGTCGTAAGAGCTGTTAAAACGCGTAAATGCATTCAAAAGCTTGAGTTGAAACTTGTTTGTACTAGTAAACATCCTTGGTGTAGTTTCTCACTCAAATGAATGCAAACAAAGCATTTGCGAGCTTTTTCTTAATATACAACACAAAAGAACTCAGTCTCTTTTCGCCTAGTCGTAAGAGCTGTTAAAACGCGTATATGCATTCAAAAGCTTAAGTTGAAGCTTGTTGGTACTTGTAAACATCTTTGGTGTAGTTTCTCACTCAAATGAATGTAAAGAAAACATTTACACGTTGTTTACAAGTACAAACAAGCTTTTGAATGCATATACGCGTTTTAAAACCTCATACGACTAGGGTGAAAGAGATTGAGTTCTTTTGTGTTGTATTTTCAGAGAAAGAACCCAAAAGCTTTGTTTGCATTCATTTGAGTGATAAACTACACCAAGGATGTTTACAAGTACAAACAAGCTTCAACTCAAGCTTTTGAATGTATTTACGCGTTTTAAAAGCTCATGTGACTAGGGTGAAGAAGATTGAGGTCTTTTGTGTTGTATATATTAAGAGAAAGTACCCAAATGCTTTGTTTGCATTCATTTGAGTGAGAAACTACACCAAGGATGTTTACAAGTACAAAGAAGCTTTAACTCCACCTTTTGAATGCATTTACGCGTTTTAACAGCTCTTACATCTAGGGTGAAAGAGATTGAGTTCTTTTGTGTTGTATATTAAGAGAAAGCACCTAAATGCTTTGTTTGCATTCATTTGAGGGACAAAACTACACCAAGGATGTTTACAAGTACAAAAAAGCTTCAACTAATGCTTTTGAAAGCATTTACGCGTTTTAAAACCTCATACAACAAGGGTGAAAGAGATTGAGGTCTTTTGTGTTGTATATTTAGAGAAAGCACCCAAATGCTTTGTTTGCATTCATTTCAGTGAGAAACTACACCAAGGATGTTTACAAGTACAAACAAGCTTTAACTCCACCTTTTGAATGCATATACACGTTTTAAAACCTCATACAACTAGGGTGAAAGAGATTAAGTTCTTTTGTGCTGTATATTAAGAGAAATCACACAAATGATTTTTTTGCATTCATTTGAGTGAGAAACAACACCAAGGATGTTTACAAGTACAAACGAGCTTCAACTCAAGCTACACGTAAATGCTTTGTTTGTACTTGTAAACATTCTTGGTGTAGTTTCTCACTGAAATGAATGCAAACAAAGCTTTGTTTGCATTCATTTGAGTGAGAAACTACACCAAGGATGTTTACAAGTACAAACAAGCTTTAACTCCACCTTTTGAATGGCATTTACGCGTTTTAACAGCTCTTACATCTAGGGTGAAAGATATTGAGTTCTTTTGTGTTGTATATTAAGAGAAAGCACCTAAATGCTTTGTTTGCATTCATTTGAGGGAGAAACTACGCCAAGGATGTTTACAAGTACAAACAAGCTTCAACTCAAGCTTTTGAAAGCATTTACGCGTTTTAAAACCTCATACGACAAGGGTGAAAGAGATTGAGGTCTTTTGTGTTGTATATTAAAAGAAAGCACCCAAATGCTTTGTTTGCATTCATTTCAGTGAGAGACTACACCAAGGATGTTTACAAGTACAAACAAGCTTTAACTCCACCTTTTAAATGCATATACGCGTTTTGAAACCTCATACGACTAGGGTGAAAGAGATTGAGTTCTTTTGTGTTGTATATTAAGAGAAATCACACAAATTCTTTGTTTGCATTCATTTGAGTGAGAAACTACACCAAGGATGTTTACAAGTACAAACAAGCTTCAACTCAAGCTATACGTAAATGCTTTGTTTGTACTTGTAAACATTCTTGGTGTAGTTTCTCACTGAAATGAATGCAAACAAAGCTTTGTTTGCATTCATTTGAGTGAGAAACTACACCAAGGATGTTTACAAGTACAAACAAGCTTTAACTCCACGTTTTGAATGCATTTACGCGTTTTAACAGCTCTTACATCTAGGGTGAAAGAGATTGAGTTCTTTTGTGTTGTATATTAAGAGAAAGCATGCTTTGTTTGCATTCATTTGAGGGAGAAACTACACCAAGGATGTTTACAAGTACAAACAAGCTTCAACTCAAGCTTTTGAAAGCATTTACGCGTTTTAAAACCTCATACGACAAGGGTGAAAGAGATTGAGGTCTTTTGTGTTGTATATTAAGAGAAAGCACCCAAATGCTTTGTTTGCATTCATTTCCGTGGGAAACTACACCAAGAATGTTTACAAGTACAAACAAGCTTTAACTCCACCTTTTGAATGCATATACGCGTTTTAAAACCTCATACGACTAGGGTGAAAGAGATTGAGTTCTTTTGCGTTGTATATTAAGAGAAATCACACAAATGCTTTGTTTGCATTCATTTGAGTGAGAAACTACACCAAGGATGTTTACAAGTACAAACAAGCTTCAACTCAAGCTACACGTAAATGCTTTGTTAATACTTGTAAACATTCTTGGTGTAGTTTCTCACTGAAATGAATGCAAACAAAGCTTTGTTTGCATTCATTTGAGTGAGAAACTACACCAAGGATGTTTACAAGTACAAAGAAGCTTTAACTCCACCTTTTGAATGCATTTACGCGTTTTAAAACCTCATACGACTAGGGTGAAAGAGATTGAGTTCTTTTGTGTTGTATATTAAGAGAAAGCACCTAAATGCTTTGTTTGCATTCATTTGAGGGAGAAACTACACCAAGGATGTTTACAAGTATAAACAAGCTTTAACTCCACCTTTTGAATGGCATTTACGCGTTTTAACAGCTCTTACATCTAGGGTGAAAGAGATTAAGTTCTTTTGTGTTGTATATTAAGAGAAAGCACCTAAATGCTTTGTTTGCATTCATTTGAGGGAGAAACTACACCAAGGATGTTTACAAGTACAAACAAGCTTCAACTCAAGCTTTTGAAAGCATTTACGCATTTTAAAACCTCATACGACAAGGGTGAAAGAGATTGAGGTCTTTTGTGTTGTATATTAAGAGAAAGCACCCAAATGCTTTGTTTGCATTCATTTCCGTGAGAAACTACACCAAGAATGTTTACAAGTACAAACAAGCTTTAACTCCACCTTTTGAATGCATATACGCGTTTTAAAACCTCATACGACTAGGGTGAAAGAGATTGAGTTCTTTTGCGTTGTATATTAAGAGAAATCACACAAATGCTTTGTTTGCATTCATTTGAGTGAGAAACTACACCAAGGATGTTTACAAGTACAAACAAGCTTCAACTCAAGCTACACGTAAATGCTTTGTTAATACTTGTAAACATTCTTGGTGTAGTTTCTCACTGAAATGAATGCAAACAAAGCTTTGTTTGCATTCATTTGAGTGAGAAACTACACCAAGGATGTTTACAAGTACAAACAAGCTTTAACTCCACCTTTTGAATGCATTTACGCGTTTTAAAACCTCATACGACTAGGGTGAAAGAGATTGAGTTCTTTTGTGTTGTATATTAAGAGAAAGCACCCAAATGCTTTGTTTGCATTCATTTGAGTGAGAAACTACACCAAGGATGTTTACAAGTACAAACAAGCTTCAACTCCACCTTTTGAATGCATTTACGCATTTTAACAGCTCTTACAACTAAGGTGAAAGAGATTGAGTTCTTTTGTGTTGTATATTAAGAGAAAGCACCCAAATGCTTTGTTTGCATTCATTTGAGTGAGAACCTACACCAAGGATGTTTACAAGCACAAACAAGCTTTAACTCCACCTTTTGAATGCATTTACGCATTTTAACAGCTCTTACAACTAGGGTGAAAGAGATTGAGTTCTTTTGTGTTGTATATTAAGCGAAATCACCCAAATGGTTTGTTTGCATTCATTTGAGTGAGAAACTACGCCAAGGAAGTTTACAAGTACAAACAAGCTTGAACTCAAGCTTTTGAAAGCATTTACGCGTTTTAAAACCTCATACGACTAGGGTGAAAGAGATTGAGGTATTTTGTGTTGTTTATTAAGAGAAAGCACCCAATGCTTTATTTGCATTCATTTGATTGTGAATACATTCAAAATTTTGAGTTGAAGCTTGTTTGTACTTGTTTGCATTCATTTGAGGGACAAAACTACACCAAGGATGCTTTGTTTGCATTCATTTGAGGGACAAAACTACACCAAGGATGTTTACAAGTACAAAAAAGCTTCAACTAATGCTTTTGAAAGCATTTACGCGTTTTAAAACCTCATACGACAAGGGTGAAAGAGATTGAGGTCTTTTGTGTTGTATATTTAGAGAAAGCACCCAAATGCTTTGTTTGCATTCATTTCAGTGAGAAACTACACCAAGGATGTTTACAAGTACAAACAAGCTTTAACTCCACCTTTTGAATGCATATACACGTTTTAAAACCTCATACAACTAGGGTGAAAGAGATTAAGTTCTTTTGTGCTGTATATTAAGAGAAATCACACAAATGATTTTTTTGCATTCATTTGAGTGAGAAACAACACCAAGGATGTTTACAAGTACAAACGAGCTTCAACTCAAGCTACACGTAAATGCTTTGTTTGTACTTGTAAACATTCTTGGTGTAGTTTCTCACTGAAATGAATGCAAACAAAGCTTTGTTTGCATTCATTTGAGTGAGAAACTACACCAAGGATGTTTACAAGTACAAACAAGCTTTAACTCCACCTTTTGAATGGCATTTACGCGTTTTAACAGCTCTTACATCTAGGGTGAAAGATATTGAGTTCTTTTGTGTTGTATATTAAGAGAAAGCACCTAAATGCTTTGTTTGCATTCATTTGAGGGAGAAACTACACCAAGGATGTTTACAAGTACAAACAAGCTTCAACTCAAGCTTTTGAAAGCATTTACGCGTTTTAAAACCTCATACGACAAGGGTGAAAGAGATTGAGGTCTTTTGTGTTGTATATTAAGAGAGAGCACCCAAATGCTTTGTTTGCATTCATTTCAGTGAGAAACTACACCAAGGATGTTTACAAGTACAAACAAGCTTTAACTCCACCTTTTAAATGCATATAAGCGTTTTGAAACCTCATACGACTAGGGTGAAAGAGATTGAGTTCTTTTGTGTTGTATATTAAGAGAAATCACACAAATTCTTTGTTTGCATTCATTTGAGTGAGAAACTACACCAAGGATGTTTACAAGTACAAACAAGCTTCAACTCAAGCTATACGTAAATGCTTTGTTTGTACTTGTAAACATTCTTGGTGTAGTTTCTCACTGAAATGAATGCAAACAAAGCTTTGTTTGCATTCATTTGAGTGAGAAACTACACCAAGGATGTTTACAAGTACAAACAAGCTTTAACTCCACCTTTTGAATGCATTTACGCGTTTTAAAACCTCATACGACTAGGGTGAAAGAGATTAAGTTCTTTTGTGTTGTATATTAAGAGAAAGCACCTAAATGCTTTGTTTGCATTCATTTGAGGGAGAAACTACACCAAGGATGTTTACAAGTACAAACAAGCTTCAACTCAAGCTTTTGAAAGCATTTACGCATTTTAAAACCTCATACGACAAGGGTGAAAGAGATTGAGGTCTTTTGTGTTGTATATTAAGAGAAAGCACCCAAATACTTTGTTTGCATTCATTTCCGTGAGAAACTACACCAAGAATGTTTACAAGTACAAACAAGCTTTAACTCCACCTTTTGAATGCATATACGCGTTTTAAAACCTCATACGACTAGGGTGAAAGAGATTGAGTTCTTTTGCGTTGTATATTAAGAGAAATCACACAAATGCTTTGTTTGCATTCATTTGAGTGAGAAACTACACCAAGGATGTTTACAAGTACAAACAAGCTTCAACTCAAGCTACACGTAAATGCTTTGTTAATACTTGTAAACATTCTTGGTGTAGTTTCTCACTGAAATGAATGCAAACAAAGCTTTGTTTGCATTCATTTGAGTGAGAAACTACACCAAGGATGTTTACAAGTACAAACAAGCTTTAACTCCACCTTTTGAATGCATTTACGCGTTTTAAAACCTCATACGACTAGGGTGAAAGAGATTGAGTTCTTTTGTGTTGTATATTAAGAGAAAGCACCCAAATGCTTTGTTTGCATTCATTTAAGTGAGAAACTACACCAAGGATGTTTACAAGTATAAACAAGCTTCAACTCCACCTTTTGAATGCATTTACGCGTTTTAACAGCTCTTACGACTAGGCGAAAAGAGATTGAGTTCTTTTGTGTTGTATATTAAGAAAAAGCTCGCAAATGCTTTGTTTGCATTCATTTGATTGTTTGTACTTGTAAATTCAAAAGGTGAATGCAAACAAAATTAAGAAATTGTTTAAAACGCGTATACGGATTCAAAAGCTTAAGTTGAAGCTTGTTGGCACTTGTAAATATTCTTGGTGTAGTTTCTTACTCCAATGAATGCAAACAAAGCTTTTGAGTGCTTTCATTTTGATGGATTCAAAACTTGATCAACTACAACTTTGTTTAACTTTGTTTGCATTCATTTGAGTGAGAAACTACAACTCGATGAAAGTTGTTTGCCTTCATTTGAGTGAGAAACTACACCAAGGATGTTTACAAGTACAAACAAGCTTTAACTCCATCTTTTAATGCATTTACGCGTTTTAACAGCTCTTACGACTAGGGTGAAAGAGATTGAGTTCTTTTGTGTTGTATATTAAGAGAAAGCACCCAAATGCTTTGTTTGCATTCATTTGAGTGAGAAACTACACCAAGGATGTTTACAAGTACAAACAAGCTTCAACTCCACCTTTTGAATGCATTTACGCATTTTAACAGCTCTTACAACTAAGGTGAAAGAGATTGAGTTCTTTTGTGTTGTATATTAAGAGAAAGCACCCAAATGCTTTGTTTGCATTCATTTGAGTGAGAACCTACACCAAGGATGTTTACAAGCACAAACAAGCTTTAACTCCACCTTTTGAATGCATTTACGCATTTTAACAGCTCTTACAACTAGGGTGAAAGAGATTGAGTTCTTTTGTGTTGTATATTAAGCGAAATCACCCAAATGGTTTGTTTGCATTCATT
This sequence comes from Tetragonia tetragonoides, assembly GCA_038025085.1. NCBI lineage: Eukaryota > Viridiplantae > Streptophyta > Magnoliopsida > Caryophyllales > Aizoaceae > Tetragonia > Tetragonia tetragonoides. Next base: position 23,862,904 of record CM076154.1, read on the forward strand.
TGAGTGAGAAACTACGCCAAGGAAGTTTACAAGTACAAACAAGCTTGAACTCAAGCTTTTGAAAGCATTTACGCGTTTTAAAACCTCATACGACTAGGGTGAAAGAGATTGAGGTCTTTTGTGTTGTTTATTAAGAGAAAGCACCCAATGCTTTATTTGCATTCATTTGATTGTGAATACATTCAAAATTTTGAGTTGAAGCATGTTTGTACTTGTTTGCATTCATTTGAGGGACAAAACTACACCAAGGATGCTTTGTTTGCATTCATTTGAGGGACAAAACTACACCAAGGATGTTTACAAGTACAAAAAAGCTTCAACTAATGCTTTTGAAAGCATTTACGCGTTTTAAAACCTCATACGACAAGGGTGAAAGAGATTGAGGTCTTTTGTGTTGTATATTTAGAGAAAGCACCCAAATGCTTTGTTTGCATTCATTTCAGTGAGAAACTACACCAAGGATGTTTACAAGTACAAACAAGCTTTAACTCCACCTTTTGAATGCATATACACGTTTTAAAACCTCATACAACTAGGGTGAAAGAGATTAAGTTCTTTTGTGCTGTATATTAAGAGAAATCACACAAATGATTTTTTTGCATTCATTTGAGTGAGAGACAACACCAAGGATGTTTACAAGTACAAACGAGCTTCAACTCAAGCTACACGTAAATGCTTTGTTTGTACTTGTAAACATTCTTGGTGTAGTTTCTCACTGAAATGAATGCAAACAAAGCTTTGTTTGCATTCATTTGAGTGAGAAACTACACCAAGGATGTTTACAAGTACAAACAAGCTTTAACTCCACCTTTTGAATGGCATTTACGCGTTTTAACAGCTCTTACATCTAGGGTGAAAGATATTGAGTTCTTTTGTGTTGTATATTAAGAGAAAGCACCTAAATGCTTTGTTTGCATTCATTTGAGGGAGAAACTACACCAAGAATGTTTACAAGTACAAACAAGCTTCAACTCAAGCTTTTGAAAGCATTTACGCGTTTTAAAACCTCATACGACAAGGGTGAAAGAGATTGAGGTCTTTTGTGTTGTATATTAAGAGAAAGCACCCAAATGCTTTGTTTGTATTCATTTCAGTGAGAAACTACACCAAGGATGTTTACAAGTACAAACAAGCTTTAACTCCACCTTTTAAATGCATATACGCGTTTTGAAACCTCATACGACTAGGGTGAAAGAGATTGAGTTCTTTTGTGTTGTATATTAAGAGAAATCACACAAATTCTTTGTTTGCATTCATTTGAGTGAGAAACTACACCAAGGATGTTTACAAGTACAAACAAGCTTCAACTCAAGCTATACGTAAATGCTTTGTTTGTACTTGTAAACATTCTTGGTGTAGTTTCTCACTGAAATGAATGCAAACAAAGCTTTGTTTGCATTCATTTGAGTGAGAAACTACACCAAGGATGTTTACAAGTACAAACAAGCTTTAACTCCACCTTTTGAATGCATTTACGCGTTTTAACAGCTCTTACATCTAGGGTGAAAGAGATTGAGTTCTTTTGTGTTGTATATTAAGAGAAAGCACCTAAATGCTTTGTTTGCATTCATTTGAGGGAGAAACTACACCAAGGATGTTTACAAGTACAAACAAGCTTCAACTCAAGCTTTTGAAAGCATTTACGGGTTTTAAAACCTCATACGACAAGGGTGAAAGAGATTGAGGTCTTTTGTGTTGTATATTAAGAGAAAGCACCCAAATGCTTTGTTTGCATTCATTTCCGTGAGAAACTACACCAAGAATGTTTACAAGTACAAACAAGCTTTAACTCCACCTTTTGAATGCATATACGCGTTTTAAAACCTCATACGACTAGGGTGAAAGAGATTGAGTTCTTTTGCGTTGTATATTAAGAGAAATCACACAAATGCTTTGTTTGCATTCATTTTAGTGAGAAACTACACCAAGGATGTTTACAAGTACAAACAAGCTTCAACTCAAGCTACACGTAAATGCTTTGTTAATACTTGTAAACATTCTTGGTGTAGTTTCTCACTGAAATGAATGCAAACAAAGCTTTGTTTGCATTCATTTGAGTGAGAAACTACACCAAGGATGTTTACAAGTACAAAGAAGCTTCAACTCCACCTTTTGAATGCATTTACGCGTTTTAAAACCTCATACGACTAGGGTGAAAGAGATTGAGTTCTTTTGTGTTGTATATTAAGAGAAAGCACCCAAATGCTTTGTTTGCATTCATTTAAGTGAGAAACTACACCAAGGATGTTTACAAGTATAAACAAGCTTCAACTCCACCTTTTGAATGCATTTACGCGTTTTAACAGCTCTTACGACTAGGCGAAAAGAGATTGAGTTCTTTTGTGTTGTATATTAAGAAAAAGCTCGCAAATGCTTTGTTTGCATTCATTTGATTGTTTGTACTTGTAAATTCAAAAGGTGAATGCAAACAAAATTAAGAAATTGTTTAAAACGCGTATACGGATTCAAAAGCTTAAGTTGAAGCTTGTTGGCACTTGTAAATATTCTTGGTGTAGTTTCTTACTCCAATGAATGCAAACAAAGCTTTTGAGTGCTTTCATTTTGATGGATTCAAAACTTGATCAACTACAACTTTGTTTAACTTTGTTTGCATTCATTTGAGTGAGAAACTACAACTCGATGAAAGTTGTTTGCCTTCATTTGAGTGAGAAACTACACCAAGGATGTTTACAAGTACAAACAAGCTTTAACTCCATCTTCTAATGCATTTACGCGTTTTAACAGCTCTTACGACTAGGGTGAAAGAGATTGAGTTCTTTTGTGTTGTATATTAAGAGAAAGCACCCAAATGCTTTGTTTGCATTCATTTGAGTGAGAAACTACACCAAGGATGTTTACAAGTACAAACAAGCTTCAACTCCACCTTTTGAATGCATTTACGCATTTTAACAGCTCTTACAACTAGGGTGAAAGAGATTGAGTTCTTTTGTGTTGTATATTAAGAGAAAGCACCCAAATGCTTTGTTTGCATTCATTTAAGTGAGAAACTACACCAAGGATGTTTACAAGTATAAACAAGCTTCAACTCCACCTTTTGAATGCATTTACGCGTTTTAACAGCTCTTACGACTAGGCGAAAAGAGATTGAGTTCTTTTGTGTTGTATATTAAGAAAAAGCTCGCAAATGCTTTGTTTGCATTCATTTGATTGTTTGTACTTGTAAATTCAAAAGGTGAATGCAAACAAAATTAAGAAATTGTTTAAAACGCGTATACGGATTCAAAAGCTTAAGTTGAAGCTTGTTGGCACTTGTAAATATTCTTGGTGTAGTTTCTTACTCCAATGAATGCAAACAAAGCTTTTGAGTGCTTTCATTTTGATGGATTCAAAACTTGATCAACTACAACTTTGTTTAACTTTGTTTGCATTCATTTGAGTGAGAAACTACAACTCGATGAAAGTTGTTTGCCTTCATTTGAGTGAGAAACTACACCAAGGATGTTTACAAGTACAAACAAGCTTTAACTCCATCTTTTAATGCATTTACGCGTTTTAACAGCTCTTACGACTAGGGTGAAAGAGATTGAGTTCTTTTGTGTTGTATATTAAGAGAAAGCACCCAAATGCTTTGTTTGCATTCATTTGAGTGAGAAACTACACCAAGGATGTTTACAAGTACAAACAAGCTTCAACTCCACCTTTTGAATGCATTTACGCATTTTAACAGCTCTTACAACTAAGGTGAAAGAGATTGAGTTCTTTTGTGTTGTATATTAAGAGAAAGCACCCAAATGCTTTGTTTGCATTCATTTGAGTGAGAACCTACACCAAGGATGTTTACAAGCACAAACAAGCTTTAACTCCACCTTTTGAATGCATTTACGCATTTTAACAGCTCTTACAACTAGGGTGAAAGAGATTGAGTTCTTTTGTGTTGTATATTAAGCGAAATCACCCAAATGGTTTGTTTGCATTCATTTGAGTGAGAAACTACGCCAAGGAAGTTTACAAGTACAAACAAGCTTGAACTCAAGCTTTTGAAAGCATTTACGCGTTTTAAAACCTCATACGACTAGGGTGAAAGAGATTGAGGTCTTTTGTGTTGTTTATTAAGAGAAAGCACCCAATGCTTTATTTGCATTCATTTGATTGTGAATACATTCAAAATTTTGAGTTGAAGCATGTTTGTACTTGTTTGCATTCATTTGAGGGACAAAACTACACCAAGGATGCTTTGTTTGCATTCATTTGAGGGACAAAACTACACCAAGGATGTTTACAAGTACAAAAAAGCTTCAACTAATGCTTTTGAAAGCATTTACGCGTTTTAAAACCTCATACGACAAGGGTGAAAGAGATTGAGGTCTTTTGTGTTGTATATTTAGAGAAAGCACCCAAATGCTTTGTTTGCATTCATTTCAGTGAGAAACTACACCAAGGATGTTTACAAGTACAAACAAGCTTTAACTCCACCTTTTGAATGCATATACACGTTTTAAAACCTCATACAACTAGGGTGAAAGAGATTAAGTTCTTTTGTGCTGTATATTAAGAGAAATCACACAAATGATTTTTTTGCATTCATTTGAGTGAGAGACAACACCAAGGATGTTTACAAGTACAAACGAGCTTCAACTCAAGCTACACGTAAATGCTTTGTTTGTACTTGTAAACATTCTTGGTGTAGTTTCTCACTGAAATGAATGCAAACAAAGATTTGTTTGCATTCATTTGAGTGAGAAACTACACCAAGGATGTTTACAAGTACAAACAAGCTTTAACTCCACCTTTTGAATGGCATTTACGCATTTTAACAGCTCTTACATCTAGGGTGAAAGAGATTGAGTTCTTTTGTGTTGTATATTAAGAGAAAGCACCTAAATGCTTTGTTTGCATTCATTTGAGGGAGAAACTACACCAAGGATGTTTACAAGTACAAACAAGCTTCAACTCAAGCTTTTGAAAGCATTTACGCGTTTTAAAACCTCATACGACAAGGGTGAAAGAGATTGAGGTCTTTTGTGTTGTATATTAAGAGAAAGCACCCAAATGCTTTGTTTGCATTCATTTCCGTGAGAAACTACACCAAGAATGTTTACAAGTACAAACAAGCTTTAACTCCACCTTTTGAATGCATATACGCGTTTTAAAACCTCATACGACTAGGGTGAAAGAGATTGAGTTCTTTTGCGTTGTATATTAAGAGAAATCACACAAATTCTTTGTTTGCATTCATTTGAGTGAGAAACTACACCAAGGATGTTTACAAGTACAAACAAGCTTCAACTCAAGCTATACGTAAATGCTTTGTTTGTACTTGTAAACATTCTTGGTGTAGTTTCTCACTGAAATGAATGCAAACAAAGCTTTGTTTGCATTCATTTGAGTGAGAAACTACACCAAGGATGTTTACAAGTACAAACAAGCTTTAACTCCACCTTTTGAATGCATTTACGCGTTTTAACAGCTCTTACATCTAGGGTGAAAGAGATTGAGTTCTTTTGTGTTGTATATTAAGAGAAAGCACCTAAATGCTTTGTTTGCATTCATTTGAGGGAGAAACTACACCAAGGATGTTTACAAGTACAAACAAGCTTCAACTCAAGCTTTTGAAAGCATTTACGCGTTTTAAAACCTCATACGACAAGGGTGAAAGAGATTGAGGTCTTTTGTGTTGTATATTAAGAGAAAGCACCCAAATGCTTTGTTTGCATTCATTTCCGTGAGAAACTACACCAAGAATGTTTACAAGTACAAACAAGCTTTAACTCCACCTTTTGAATGCATATACGCGTTTTAAAACCTCATACGACTAGGGTGAAAGAGATTGAGTTCTTTTGCGTTGTATATTAAGAGAAATCACACAAATGCTTTGTTTGCATTCATTTTAGTGAGAAACTACACCAAGGATGTTTACAAGTACAAACAAGCTTCAACTCAAGCTACACGTAAATGCTTTGTTAATACTTGTAAACATTCTTGGTGTAGTTTCTCACTGAAATGAATGCAAACAAAGCTTTGTTTGCATTCATTTGAGTGAGAAACTACACCAAGGATGTTTACAAGTACAAAGAAGCTTCAACTCCACCTTTTGAATGCATTTACGCGTTTTAAAACCTCATACGACTAGGGTGAAAGAGATTGAGTTCTTTTGTGTTGTATATTAAGAGAAAGCACCCAAATGCTTTGTTTGCATTCATTTAAGTGAGAAACTACACCAAGGATGTTTACAAGTATAAACAAGCTTCAACTCCACCTTTTGAATGCATTTACGCGTTTTAACAGCTCTTACGACTAGGCGAAAAGAGATTGAGTTCTTTTGTGTTGTATATTAAGAAAAAGCTCGCAAATGCTTTGTTTGCATTCATTTGATTGTTTGTACTTGTAAATTCAAAAGGTGAATGCAAACAAAATTAAGAAATTGTTTAAAACGCGTATACGGATTCAAAAGCTTAAGTTGAAGCTTGTTGGCACTTGTAAATATTCTTGGTGTAGTTTCTTACTCCAATGAATGCAAACAAAGCTTTTGAGTGCTTTCATTTTGATGGATTCAAAACTTGATCAACTACAACTTTGTTTAACTTTGTTTGCATTCATTTGAGTGAGAAACTACAACTCGATGAAAGTTGTTTGCCTTCATTTGAGTGAGAAACTACACCAAGGATGTTTACAAGTACAAACAAGCTTTAACTCCATCTTCTAATGCATTTACGCGTTTTAACAGCTCTTACGACTAGGGTGAAAGAGATTGAGTTCTTTTGTGTTGTATATTAAGAGAAAGCACCCAAATGCTTTGTTTGCATTCATTTGAGTGAGAAACTACACCAAGGATGTTTACAAGTACAAACAAGCTTCAACTCCACCTTTTGAATGCATTTACGCATTTTAACAGCTCTTACAACTAAGGTGAAAGAGATTGAGTTCTTTTGTGTTGTATATTAAGAGACAGCACCCAAATGCTTTGTTTGCATTCATTTGAGTGAGAACCTACACCAAGGATGTTTACAAGCACAAACAAGCTTTAACTCCACCTTTTGAATGCATTTACGCATTTTAACAGCTCTTACAACTAGGGTGAAAGAGATTGAGTTCTTTTGTGTTGTATATTAAGCGAAATCACCCAAATGGTTTGTTTGCATTCATTTGAGTGAGAAACTACGCCAAGGAAGTTTACAAGTACAAACAAGCTTGAACTCAAGCTTTTGAAAGCATTTACGCGTTTTAAAACCTCATACGACAAGGGTGAAAGAGATTGAGGTCTTTTGTGTTGTTTATTAAGAGAAAGCACCCAATGCTTTATTTGCATTCATTTGATTGTGAATACATTCAAAATTTTGAGTTGAAGCTTGTTTGTACTTGTAAACATTCTTGGTGTAGTTTCTCACTCAAATGAATGCAAACAAAGCATTTGGGTGCTTTCTCTTAATATACAACACAAAAGACCTCAATCTCTTTCACCCTAGTCATATGACCTTTTAAAACGCGTAAATACATTCAAAAGCTTGAGTTGAAGCTTGTTTGTACTTGTAAACATCCTTGGTGTAGTTTCTCACTCCAATGAATGCAAACAAAACTTTTGGGTGTTTTCTCTGAAAATACAACACAAAAGAAGCTTCAACTTAACCTTTTGAATGCATTTACTCATTTTAACAGCTCTTTCAACTAGGGTGAAAGAGATTGAGTTCTTTTGTGTTGTATATTAAGAGAAATCACACAAATGCTTTGTTTGCAGTCATTTGAGTAAGAAACTACACCAATAATGTTTACAAGTACAAACAAGCTTCAACTCAAGCTTTTGAATACATTTACGCGTTTTAAAAGCTCATATGACTAGGGTGAAAAAGAGTGAGTTCTTTTGTGTTGTATTTTAAGAGAAAGCAACCAAAAGCTTTGTTTGCATTCATTTCAGTGAGAAACTACACCAAGAATGTTTACAAGTACAAACAAGCTTCAACTCAAGCTTTTGATTGCATTTACGAGTTTTAAAAGCTCATATGACTAGGGTGAAAAAGATTGAGTTCTTTTGTGATGTATATTAAGAGAAAGCACCCAAATGCTTTGTTTGCATTCATTTGAGTGAGAAACTTAACCAAGGATGTTTACAAGTACAAACTAGTTCAACTCAAGCTTTTGAATGTATTTACGTGTTTTAACAGCTCTTACGATTAGGGTGAAAGAGATTGAGGTCTTTGTGTTGTATATTAAGAGAAAGCACCCAAATGCTTTGTTTGCATTCATTTGAGTGAGAAACTACACCAAGGATGTTTACAAGTACAAACAAGCTATAACTCCATCTTTTGAATGCATTTACGCGTTATAACAACTCTTACATCTAGGGTGAAAGAAATTGAGTTCTTTTGCGTTGTATATTAAGAGAAAGCACCCAAATGCTTTGTTTGCATTCATTTCAGTGAGAAACTACACCAAGGATGTTTACAAGCACAAACAAGCTTTAACTCCACCTTTTGAATGAATTTACGCATTTTAACAGCTCTTACAACTAGGGTGAAAGAGATTGAGTTCGTTTGTGTTGTATATTAAGAGAAATCACACAAATGCTTTGTTTGCATTCATTTGACTGAGAAACTACACCAAGGATGTTTACAAGTACAAACAAGTTTCAACTTAAGCTTTTGAATGCATTTACGCGGTTTAAAAGCTCATATGACTAGGGTGAAAAAGCTTGAGTTCTTTTCTGTTATATATTAAGAGAAAGCATCCAAAAGCTTTGTTTGCATTCATTGGAGGGAGAAACTAAATCTCTTTTGTGTTTACAAGTACAAACAAGCTTCAACTCAAGCTTAAGAGAAAGCACCCAAATGCTTTGTTTGCATTCATTTGAGTGTGAAACTACCCCAAGGATGTTTACAACTACAAAAAAGCTTGAACTCAAGCTTTTGAATGCATTTAAGCGTTTTAAAAGCTCATACGAAGAGGGTGAAAGAGATTAAGTTCTTTTGTGTTGTATATTAAGAGAACGCACCCAAATGTTTTCTTTGCATTCATTTGAGTGAGAAACTACACCAAAGATGTTTACAAGTACCAACAAGCTTCTACTTAAGCTTTTGTATGCATATACGCTCTTTAAAACCTCATACGACTAGGGAGAAAGAGATTGAGTTCTTTTGTATTGTATTTTCAGAGAAAGCACCCAAAAGCTTTGTTTGCATTCATTGGAGTGAGAAACTACACCAAGGATGTTTACAAGTACAAACAAGCTTCAACTCAAGCTTTTGAATGCATTTACGCGTTTTAACAGCTCATACGAGTAGGGTGAAAGAGATTTGAGATCTTTTGTGTTGTATATTTATACCAAACAAGCATTAAGTTCAAACACAGCTCTTGACCTGGATTCAAAACTTTGAGTGGAAGCTTGTTTGTACTTGTAAACATCCTTGGTGTAGTTTCTCACTCCAATGAATGCAAACAAAGCTTTTGGGTGCTTTCTCTGAAAATACAGCACAAAAGAACTCAATCTCTTTCACCCTAGTCGTAAGAGCTGTTAAAACGCGTAAATACATTCAAAAGCTTTAGTTAAAGCTTGTTTGTACTTGTAAACATCCTTGGTGTAGTTTCCCCTCAAATGAATGCAAACAAAGCATTTGGGTGCTTTCTCTTAATATACAACACAAAATAACTCAATCTCTTTCACCCTAGATGTAAGAGCTGTTAAAACGCGTAAATGCATTCAAAAGGTGGAGTTAAAGCTTATTTGTACTTGTAAACATCCTTGGTGTAGTTTTTCACTCAAATTAATGCAAAGAAATCATTTGGGTGCTTTCTCTTAATAAACAACACAAAAGACCTCAATCTCTTTCACCCTAGTCATATGAGCTTTTAAAACGCGTAAATGCATTCAAACGCTTGAGTTGAAGCTTGTTTGTACTTGTAAACATTCTTCGTGTATTTTCTCACTCCAATGAATGCAAACAAAGCTTTTGGGTGCTTTCTCTGAAAAAACAACACAAAAGAACTCAATCTTTTTCACCCTAGTCATATGAGCTTTTAAAACGCGTAGATGCATTCAAAAGCTTGAGTTGAAGCTTGTTTGTACTTGTAAACCTTCTTGGTTAAGTTTCTCACTCAAATGAATGCAAACAAAGCATTTGGGTGCTTTCTCTGAATATACAACGCAAAAGAACTCAATCTTTTTCACCCTAGTTGTAAGAGCTGTTAAAATGCGTAAATGCATTCAAAAGGTCGAGTTAAAGCATGTTTGTGCTTGTAAACATCCTTGGTGTAGTTTCTCACTCAAATGAATGCAAACAAAGTATTTGGGTGCTTTCTCTTCGTATACAACACAAAAGAACTCAATGTCTTTCACCCTAGTTGTAAGCGCTGTTAAAATGCGTAAATGCATTCAAAAGGTGGAGTTGAAGCTTGTTTGTACTTGTAAACATCCTTGGTGTAGTTTCTCACTCAAATGAATGCAAACAAAGCATTTGGTTGCTTTCTCTTAATATACAACAGAAAAGAACTCAATCTCTTTCACCCTAGTCGTAAGAGCTGTTAAAACGCGTAAATACATTCAAAAGCTTTAGTTGAAGCTTGTTTGTACTTGTAAACATCCTTGGTGTAGTTTCTCACTCCAATGAATGCAAACAAAGCTTTTGGATGCTTTCTCTGAAAATACAACACAAAAGAACTCAATCTCTTTCACCCTAGTCGTATGAGGTTTTAAAACGCGTTTATGCATTCAAAAGCTTATGTTGAACCTTGTTGGTACTTGTAAACATCTTTGGTGTAGTTTCTCACTCAAATGAATGCAAAGAAAACATTTGGGTGCGTTCTCTTAATATACAACACAAGTATTAAGTATGTACTTGTAAACACGTTTTAAAAGCTCTTGTAAACATCCTTGGTGTAGGTTCTCACTCCAATGAATGCAAACAAAGCTTTTGGGTGCTTTCTCTGAAAATACAACACAAAAGAACTCAATCTCTTTAACCCTAGTTGTAAGAGCTGTTAAAACACGTAAATGCATTCAAAAGGTACAGTTAAAGCTTGTTTGTACTTGTAAACATCCTTGGTGTAGTTTCTCACTCAAATGAATGCAAACAAAGCATTTGGGTGGTTTCTCTTAATATACAACACAAAAGACCTCAATCTCTTTCAGCCTAATCGTATGAGCTTTTAAAACGCTTAAATGCATTCAAAAGCTTGAGTTCCAGCTTGTTTGTAGTTGTAAACATCCTTGGGGTAGTTTCACACTCAAATGATTGTAAACAAAGCATTTGCGTGCTTTTTCTTATTATACAACACAAAAGAACTCAATCTCTTTTCGCCTAGTCGTAAGAGCTGTTAAAACGCGTAAATGCATTCAAAAGCTTGAGTTGAAACTTGTTTGTACTTGTAAACTTCCTTGGTGTAGTTTCTCACTCAAATGAATGCAAACAAACCATTTGGGTGATTTCTCTTAATATACAACACAAAAGAACTCAAACTCTTTCACCCTAGTTGTAAGAGCTGTTAGAATGCGTAAATGCATTCAAAAGGTGGAGTTAAAGCTTGTTTGTGCTTGTAAGCATCCTTGGCGTAGTTTCTCACTCAAATGAATGCAAACAAAGCATTTGGGTGCTTTCTCTTAATATACAACACAAAAGAACTCAATCTCTTTCACCTTAGTTGTAAGAGCTGTTAAAATGCGTAAATGCATTCAAAAGGTGGAGTTGAAGCTTGTTTGTACTTGTAAACATCCTTGGTGTTGTTTCACACTCAAATGATTGCAAACAAAGCATTTGGGTGCTTTCTCTTAATATACAACACAAAGGAACTCAATCTCTTTCACGCTAGTTGTAAGAGCTGTTAAAACGCGTAAATGCATTCAAAAGGTGGAGTTAAAGCTTGTTTGTACTTGAAAACATCCTTGGTGTAGTTTCTCACACAAATGAATGCAAACAAAGCATTTGGGTGCTTTCTCTTAATATACAACACAAAAGAACTCAATCTCTTTCACCCTAGTCGTAAGAGCTGTTAAAACGCGTAAATGCATTCAAAAGGTCGAGTTAAAGCTTGTTTGTACTTGTGAACATCCTTCGTGTAGTTTCTCACTCAAATGAATGCAAACAAAGCATTTGGGTGCTTTCTCTTTATATACAACACAAAAGAACTCAGTCTCTTTCACCCTAGTCATATGAGCTTTTAAAACGCGTAAATGCATTCAAAGGCTTGAGATTAAGCTTGTTTGTACTTGTAAACATCTTTGGTGTAGTTTCTCACTCAAATGAACGTAAAGAAAACATTTGGGTGCGTTCTCTTAATATACAACACAAAAGAACTCAATCTCTTTCACCCTTGTCGTATGAGCTTTTAAAACGCTTAAATGCATTCAAACGCTTGAGATTAAGCTTGTTTGTACTTGTAAACATCTTTGGTGTAGTTTCTCACTCAAATGAATGCAAAGAAAACATTTGGGTGCGTTCTCTTAATATACAACACAAAAGAACTCAATCTCTTTCACCCTTGTCGTATGAGCTTTTAAAACGGTTAACTGCATTTAAAAGCTTGAGTTTAAGCTTGTTTGTAGTTGTAAACATCTTTGGTGTAGTTTCTCCCTCAAATGAATGCAAACAAAGCAATTGGGTGCTTTCTCTTAATATACAACACAAAAGAACTCCATCTCTTTCACCCTAGTCGTAAGAGTTGTTAAAACGCGTAAATGCATTCAAAAGGTGGAGTTAAAGCTTGTTTATACTTGTAAACATCCTTGGTGTAGTTTCCCACGTAAATGAATGCAAACAAAGCTTTTGGGTGCTTTCTCTTAATATACAACAGAAAAGAACTCAATGTGTTTCACCCTAGTCGTATGAGGTTTTAAAACGCGTAAATGCTTTTGAAAAGCTTGAGTTGAAGCTTATTTGTATTTGTAAACATCCTTCGTGTAGTTTCTCCCACAAATGAATGCAAAAAAAGCTTTTGGGTGCTTTCTCTTAATATACAACAGAAAAGAACTCAATCTGTTTCACCCTAGTCGTATGAGGTTTTAAAACGCATAAATGCATTCAAAAGCTTTAGTTGAAGCTTGTTTGTACTTGTAAACATCCTTGGTTAAGTTTCTTACTCAAATGAATGCAAACAAAGCATTTGGGTGCTTTCTCTTTATATACAACACAAAAGAACTCAATCTTTTTCACCCTAGTCATATGAGCTTTTAAAACGCGTAAATGCATTCAAAAGCTTGAGTTTAAGCTTGTTGGTACTTGTAAACATCTTTGGTGTAGTTTTTCACTCAAATGAATGCAAACAAAGCTTTTGGGTGATTGAGTTCTTTTGTGTTGTATTTTCAGAGAAAGCACCCAAAAGCTATTTTCGCATTCATTGGAGTGAGAAACTACACCAAGGATGTTTACAAGTACAAACAAGCTTCAACTCAAGCTTTTGAATGTATTTACGCGTTTTAACAGCTCTTACGACTAGGGTGAAAGAGATTGAGTTCTTTTCTATTGTATATTAAGAGAAAGCACACAAATGCTTTATTTGCATTCATTTGATTGTGAATACATTCAAAATTTTGAGTTGAAGCTTGTTTGTACTTGTAAACATCCTTGGTGTAGTTTCTCACTCCAATGAATGCAAACAAAGCTTTTGGGTGCTTTCTCTGAAAATACAACACAAAAGAACTCAATCTCTTTCACCCTAGTCGTAAGAGCTGTTAAAACGCGTAAATACATTCAAAAGCTTGAGTTGAAGCTTGTTTGTACTTGTAAACATCCATGGGGTAGTTTCACACTCAAATGAATGTAAACAAAGCATTTGCGAGCTTTTTCTTAAAATACAACACAAAACAACTCAGTCTTTTTTCGCCTAGTCGTAAGAGCTGTTAAAACGCGTAAATTCATTCAAAAGCTTGAGTTGAAACTTGTTTGTACTTGTAAACATCTTTGGTGTAGTTTCTCACTCAAATGAATGCAAACAAACCATTTGGGTGATTTCTCTTAATATACAACACAAAAGAACTCAATCTCTTTCACCCTAGCCATATGAGGTTTTAAAATGCTTAAATGCAATAAAAAGCTTCAGTTGAAGTTTGTTTGTACTTGTAAACATCCTTGGTGTAGTTTCTCACTCAAATGAATGCATACAAAGCAACCAAAAGCTTTGTTTGCATTCATTTGAGTGAGAAACTTAACCAAGGATGTTTATGCGTTTTAAACAGTTTCTTAATTTTGTTTGCATTCACCTTTTTGAATGCAAATAAAGCATTTGGGTGCTTTCTCTTAATATACAACACAAAAGAACTCAATCTCTTTCACCCTAGATGTAAGAGCTGTTCAAACGCGTAAATGCATTCAAAAGGTGGAGTTAAAGCTTGTTTGTACTTGTAAACATCCTTGGTGTAGTTTCTCACTCAAATGAATGCATACAAAGCATTTGGGTGCTTTCTCTTAGTATACAACACAAAAGAACTCAATCTCGTTCACCCGTTTCGTATGAGCTTTTAAAACGCGTAAATGCATTCAAAAGCTTGAGTTGAAGCCTGTTTGTAGTTGTAAACATCCTTGGTGTAGTTTCACACTCAAATGAATATAAACAAAGCATTTGGGAGCTTTTTCTTAATATACAACACAAAAGAACTCAATCTCTTTTCGCCTAGTCGTAAGAGCTGTTAAAACGTGTAAATGCATTCAAAAGCTTGAGTTGAAACTTGTTTGAACTTGTAAACATCCTTGGTGTAGTTTCTCACTCAAATTAATGCAAAGAAAGCATTTGGGTGCTTTCTCTTAATATACAACACAAAAGACCTCAACTCTTTCACCCTAGTCGTAAGAGCTGTTAACACGCGTAAATACATTCAAAATTTTGAGTTGAAGCTTGTTTGTACTTGTAAACATCCTTGGTGTAGTTTCTCACTCAAATAAATGCAAACAAAGCATTTGGGTGCTTTCTCTTAATATACAACAGAAAAGAACTCAATCTGTTTCACCCTAGTCGTATGAGGTTGTAAAACGCATAAATGCTTTCAAAAGCTTGAGTTGAAGCTTGTTTGTACTTGTAAACATCCTTGGTGTAGTTTCTCCCTCAAATGAATGCAAACAAAGCATTTGGATGCTTTCTCTTAATATATAACACAAAAGACCTCAATCTCTTTCCCCCTTCCTTTTATTCATTTGTTTGGATTCATTTGAGTGTGAAACTACACCTAGGATGTTTACAAGTACAAACAAGCTTCAACTCAAGCTTTTGAATGCATTTGCGCGTTTTTGAGTTCATATGAATAGGGTGAAAGAGATTTGAGTTGATGCAGGAGCAACATGCTTAAAAAACGATACACATCATATTCACCATTATATAGATCTTAGGAATGATCTTGATTCCTCTACACGGCTTCTCAAGAACAACAATGGTGTTTTCCAAGGGGAATTGAAAGAACATTCAATCTTAGTTCTATTATGTTCGTTTATGGAGCATGTTTTAAAATGGGTTACAATTACATTGCCTCCTACATTGAAGATACTTTGGAATACACGCGCAAGATGGGGATTAAAGCTCTTGTTATATGATCACGTCATTATGGAGAACCTCGTAATCTTGGCAGTTCTGATAGTTGTTCGTATTTTGGCCATAACTCGCTCATACTAAATCTAAACGTGATGATTCAAATCTCTGTAGAAATATATGATCGAGATCTACAACATTGATGCTTTGAGTTTTCTCTAATTCAAAGTGCAACATGGTCAAAAACGCTTAACAAGTTACGGAACATATTCCTTGCGCGCCAAGGCAACGACTTTAGTTTAGTTATTGTGTCCTAGTTTATTTTAACTTGCTTTTAGCGTGATTTATTGCTTAGGAAACTAATAATCTGGTTATTATTAGCATTATGAGTCCATTAGGTATTAGGAAAGTTGTTAGTTAGTTCATTTTACAATTGTAATCAGTTTCATAGTTAGTTTCCTACTTGGATTAGGATTCCTAGTAGCTTTAGATTTCTTTGTCTATATATAGGGGAGAGCACGAAATTGTAACAGAGACTTTGATGATTAATGATTAATACGTGAGTATTTACCCCTCAAATTGAGTGATTCAGTTTGAAACCCTTGTGTGTGATGCGCAAGTCTTGTTCTTGAGTGATTCTTGAACGAAAAACCCCAACCCCTTGAGTGATTCGAGAGGTATATCCCTTTTATTGTTTTGTTTATCAAAAATACAGAAAATCCCTAAATAAATCACATCAACTTGGTATCAGAGCAAGCTTTTGGAGTTTTCTAAAACTTCAAACGATCCAGATTGACAGAAGATTATTAAAGTTGTTCGTGTTCGTGCTGCTGTTCATCAGAATTTTGGAGCTCGTTTTTGACAAAGCAATAGTGTTTTTCGCAGGTAACTGGCATTCTGAGCAAGACTAGTTAAGCTTTGCTTACTAGCCCTGTGTTATTTTTGCGAAATTCAATTCTTTACTCCTGTTTTTGAGCCGTTTTGTGTTTTACGAGTGGAAAATATTATTTCGACATTAATCTTATGAAGCAATAAACAATATGAGGTCACCATGGAATTCTAAGTTTATTGAGTCCAGCTTAGATGAGTTTAGTGGGTTGTATTGTTCAAAGGATTTTTGTCGATGGCTTAAGAAGGTTGACGAGTTATTTTTATGTTATGAGTTTACTGACTATGAGCAAGTAAAGATTGTGATTTCTCGCCTAAGAGGACCTGCTCTAGTTTGGTGGGAGTCTTTGAAATCTCGCAGAAAACTCATGAGGAAAGGGAAAATCCGCACCATGAGCAAATTGAAGAAGTATCTCAACAGAAGATTTTCATATCCGAGCAATGATCAAGAATGTTCATGTGCATATTGTTATGATGAAAGTATTAAACTTTTGTTATCTGAGATGAGGGTGAGACGGATTGAACAACAATTGCAGAAGTTAAGAGAAGAGGAACGGGATAATAACCAATGTTCCAATTGTTTTGGTTTCGGTCACTTTATAGATGAATGTGCTACAAAGTTTCAAGTAACTATAGAATACATTAAAGAAGTGCACGCGGCTGAAGAATCTTTGAGATCTTGTGAAGTCAAAGAACCAAAGAACGGGATCATTGAGGAGTTTTTGCAAAAATCTGATCTTTATGGTTCGTTTAAAGATATTGTTCCTATTGAAGACTCACAAGAAAAGGCCAAGAACATGGATTCCTTGATTGATGTTCAAGTTTATGTTTCAAAACAACAAACCGTGGTTCATGAGTTTGTTGAGGAAGAATTCATTGAACCAGATAATATTGGTGATTTTCTTGATGATCTTGGTTATAATGATGACCTTTTGAAAGAAGAATTTTCTTTTGACCCAAGTCAACCACCTATATTTGATGAGGTAAGTCAAGAAGATGAGGCTGACATCATTACTAACCTTGTGGTCGTGGATTCATTGAAGACATCTCAACATGATTCATTGTTTTTCAAATATGAAGACTTTGTTCATACTGACTTCTCCAAGAATTGTACGATTTATTTGATGGAAGATCATGGAGACAAAACTCAAGAAAAGATTGTTACCGACCAAGAATTGGGGACAATTCTTTTTGAAGAAAGGGAGATTGATGCAGGAGCAACATGCTTAAAAAACGATACACATCATATTCACCATTATATAGATCTAAGGAATGATCTTGATTCCTCTACACGGCTCCTCAAGAACAACAATGGTGTTTTCCAAGGGGAATTGAAAGAACATTCAATCTTAGTTCTATTATGTTCGTTTATGGAGCATGTTTTAAAATGGGTTACAATTACATTGCCTCCTACATTGAAGATACTTTGGAATACACGCGCAAGATGGGGATTAAAGCTCTTGTTATATGATCACGTCATTATGGAGAACCTCGTAATCTTGGCAGTTCTGATAGTTGTTCGTATTTTGGCCATAACTCGCTCATACTAAATCTAAACGTGATGATTCAAATCTCTGTAGAAATATATGATCGAGATCTACAACATTGATGCTTTGAGTTTTCTCTAATTCAAAGCGCAACATGGTCAAAAACGCTTAACAAGTTACGGAACATATTCCTTGCGCGCCAAGGCAACGACTTTAGTTTAGTTATTGTGTCCTAGTTTATTTTAACTTGCTTTTAGCGTGATTTATTGCTTAGGAAACTAATAATCTGGTTATTATTAGCATTATGAGTCCATTAGGTATTAGGAAAGTTGTTAGTTAGTTCATTTTACAATTGTAATCAGTTTCATAGTTAGTTTCCTACTTGGATTAGGATTCCTAGTAGCTTTAGATTTCTTTGTCTATATATAGGGGAGAGCACGAAATTGTAACAGAGACTTTGATGATTAATGATTAATACGTGAGTATTTACCCCTCAAATTGAGTGATTCAGTTTGAAACCCTTGTGTGTGATGCGCAAGTCTTGTTCTTGAGTGATTCTTGAACGAAAAACCCCAACCCCTTGAGTGATTCGAGAGGTATATCCCTTTTATTGTTTTGTTTATCAAAAATACAGAAAATCCCTAAATAAATCACATCATGAGTTCTTTTGTGTTGTTCATTAAGAGAAAGCACCCAAATGTTTTGTTTGCATTCATTTGAGTGTGAAACTACACCTAGGAAGTTTAAATCTACAAACATGCTTCAACCCAAGCTTTTGAAAATGCATTTACGCGTTCTAAAAGCTCATAAGAGTAGGGTGAGAGAGATTTGAGTTCTTTTGTGTTGTACATTAAGAGAAAGCATCCAAATACTTTGTTCGGATACATTTGAGTGTGAAACTGCACCTAGGATGTTTACAAGTACAAACAAGCTTCAACTCTGGCTTTTGAAGGCATTTACGCATTTTGAAAGCTCATACGAGTAGGATGAAAGAGATTTGAGTTTTTTGTGTTGTATATTAAGAGAATGCATCCAAATACTTTGTTTGCATTCATTTGAGTGAGAAACTACACCAAGGATGTTTACAAGTACAAACAAGCTTTTAACTCAACCTTTTGAATGCATTTACGCATTTTAACAGCTCTTACCACTAGGGTGAAAGAGATTGAGTTCTTTTGTGTTGTATATTAAGAGAAATCACACAAATGCTTTGTTTGCATTCATTTGAGTGAGAAACTACACCAAGAATGTTTACAAGTACAAAGAAGCTTCAACTCAAGCTTTTGAATGCATTTATGCGTTTTAAAAGCTCATATGACTAGGGTGAAAAAGATTAAGTGCTTTTGTGTTGTATTTTAAGAGAAAGCAACCAAAAGCTTTGTTTGCATTCATTTCAGTGAGAAACTACACCAAGAATGTTTACAAGTACAAACAAGCTTCAACTCAAGCTTTTGAATGCATTTACGCGTTTTAAAAGCTCATACGAGTAGGGTGAAAGAGATTTGAGTTCTTTTGTGTTGTATATTAAGAGAAAGCACCCAAATGCTTTGTTTGCATTCATTTGAGTGAGAAACTACACCAAGGATGTTTACAAGTACAAACAAGCTTTAACTCCACCTTTTGAATGCATTTACACGTTTTAACAGCTCTTATGACTAGGGTGAAAGAGATTGAGTTCTTTTGTGTTGTATATTCAGAGAAAGCACCCAAATGCTTTGTCTGCATTTATTTAAGTGACTACACCAAGGATGTTTACAAGTACAAACAAGCTTTAACTACACCTTTTGAATGCATTGACGCGTTTTAACAGCTCTTACATCTAGGGTGAAAGAGATTGAGTTCTTTTGTGTTGTATATTAAGAGAAAGCACCCAAATGCCTTGCTTGCCTTCATTTGAGTGAGAAACTACACCAAGGATGTTTACAAGCACAAACAAGCTTTAACTCCACCTTTTGAATGCATTTACGCATTTTAACAGCTCTTATAACTAGGGTGAAAGAGATTGAGTTCTTTTGTGTTGTATATTAAGAGAAATCACACAAACGATTTGTTTGCATTCATTTGAGTGAGAAACTACACCAAGGATGTTTACAAGTACAAACAAGCTTCAACTCAAGCTTTTGATTGCATTTACGCGTTTTAAAAGCCCGTGTGACTAGGGTGAAAAAGATAGAGTTCTTTTGTGTTGTATTTTAAGAGAAAGCAACCATAATCTTTGGTTGCATTCATTTCAGTGACAAACTACACCAAGAATGTTTACAAGTACAAACAAGCTTCAACTCAAGCTTTTGAATGCATTTACGCGGTTTGAAAGCTCATATGACTAGGGTGAAAAAGATTGAGTTCTTTTGTGTTGTATTATAAGAGAAAGCAACCAAAAGCTTTGTTTGCATTCATTTGAGTGAGAAACTACACCAAGGATGTTTACAAGTACAAACAAGCTTTAACTCCACCTTTTGAATGCATTTACACGTTTTAACAGCTCTTAGGACTAGGGTGAAAGAGATTGAGTTCTTTTGTGTTGTATATTCAGAGAAAGCTCCCAAAAAGCTTTGTTTGCATTCATTGGAGTGAGAAACTAGACCAAGGATGTTTACAAGTACAAACAAGCTTCAACTTAAAACTTTGAATGTATTTACGCGTTTTAAAAGCTTATATGACTAGGGTGAAAGAGATTGAGGTCTTTTCTGTTGTATATTAAGAGAAAGCACCCAAATGCTTTGTATGCATTCATTTGAGTGAGAAACTACACCAAGGATGTTCACAAGTACAAACAAGCTTTAACTTCACCTTTTGAATGCATTTACGCGTTTTAACAGCTCTTACATCTAGGGTGAGAGATTGAGGTCTTTTGTTTTGTATATTAAGAGAAATCACACAACTGCTTTGTTTGCATTCATTTGAGTGAAAAACAACACCAAGAATGTTTACATGTACAAACAAGCTTCAACTCAAGCTTTTGAATGTATTTTCTCAGTCTCTTTCACCCTAGTCATCTGAGCTTTCAAAACGCGTAAATACATTGAAAATTTTGAGTTGAAGCTTGTTTGTACTTGGAAACATCCTTGGTGTAGTTTCTCACTCAAATGAATGCAAACAAAGCATTTGGGAGCTTTCTCTCAATATGCAACACAAAAGACCTCAATCTCTTTCACCCTAATCGTAAGAGCTGTTAAAACGCGTAAATACATTCAAAAGCTTGAGTTGAAGCTTGTTTGTACTTGTAAACATCCTTGGTGTAGTTTCTCACTCAAATAAATGCAAACAAAGCATTTGGGTGCTTTCTCTTAATATACAACAGAAAAGAACTCAATCTGTTTCACCCTAGTCGTATGAGGTTGTAAAACGCATAAATGCTTTCAAAAGCTTGAGTTGAAGCTTGTTTGTACTTGTAAACATCCTTGGTGTAGTTTCTCCCTCAAATGAATGCAAACAAAGCATTTGGATGCTTTCTCTTAATATATAACACAAAATACCTCAATCTCTTTCCCCCTTCCTTTTATTCATTTGTTTGGATTCATTTGAGTGTGAAACTACACCTAGGATGTTTACAAGTACAAACAAGCTTCAACTCAAGATTTTGAATGCATTTGCGCGTTTTTGAGTTCATATGAATAGGGTGAAAGAGATTTGAGTTCTTTTGTGTTGTTCATTAAGAGAAAGCACCCAAATGTTTTGTTTGCATTCATTTGAGTGTGAAACTACACCTAGGAAGTTTAAATCTACAAACATGCTTCAACCCAAGCTTTTGAAAATGCATTTACGCGTTCTAAAAGCTCATAAGAGTAGGGTGAGAGAGATTTGAGTTCTTTTGTGTTGTACATTAAGAGAAAGCATCCAAATACTTTGTTCGGATACAGTTGAGTGTGAAACTGCACCTAGGATGTTTACAAGTACAAACAAGCTTCAACTCTGGCTTTTGAAGGCATTTACGCATTTTGAAAGCTCATACGAGTAGGATGAAAGAGATTTGAGTTTTTTGTGTTGTATATTAAGAGAATGCATCCAAATACTTTGTTTGCATTCATTTGAGTGAGAAACTACACCAAGGATGTTTACAAGTACAAACAAGCTTTAACTCAACCTTTTGAATGCATTTACGCATTTTAACAGCTCTTACCACTAGGGTGAAAGAGATTGAGTTCTTTTGTGTTGTATATTAAGAGAAATCACACAAATGCTTTGTTTGCATTCATTTGAGTGAGAAACTACACCAAGAATGTTTACAAGTACAAAGAAGCTTCAACTCAAGCTTTTGAATGCATTTATGCGTTTTAAAAGCTCATATGACTAGGGTGAAAAAGATTAAGTGCTTTTGTGTTGTATTTTAAGAGAAAGCAACCAAAAGCTTTGTTTGCATTCATTTCAGTGAGAAACTACACCAAGAATGTTTACAAGTACAAACAAGCTTCAACTCAAGCTTTTGAATGCATTTACGCGTTTTAAAAGCTCATACGAGTAGGGTGAAAGAGATTTGAGTTCTTTTGTGTTGTATATTAAGAGAAAGCACCCAAATGCTTTGTTTGCATTCATTTGAGTGAGAAACTACACCAAGGATGTTTACAAGTACAAACAAGCTTTAACTCCACCTTTTGAATGCATTTACACGTTTTAACAGCTCTTATGACTAGGGTGAAAGAGATTGAGTTCTTTTGTGTTGTATATTCAGAGAAAGCACCCAAATGCTTTGTCTGCATTTATTTAAGTGACTACACCAAGGATGTTTACAAGTACAAACAAGCTTTAACTACACCTTTTGAATGCATTGACGCGTTTTAACAGCTCTTACATCTAGGGTGAAAGAGATTGAGTTCTTTTGTGTTGTATATTAAGAGAAAGCACCCAAATGCCTTGTTTGCCTTCATTTGAGTGAGAAACTACACCAAGGATGTTTACAAGCACAAACAAGCTTTAACTCCACCTTTTGAATGCATTTACGCATTTTAACAGCTCTTACAACTAGGGTGAAAGAGATTGAGTTCTTTTGTGTTGTATATTAAGAGAAATCACACAAACGATTTGTTTGCATTCATTTGAGTGAGAAACTACACCAAGGATGTTTACAAGTACAAACAAGCTTCAACTCAAGCTTTTGATTGCATTTACGCGTTTTAAAAGCCCGTGTGACTAGGGTGAAAAAGATAGAGTTCTTTTGTGTTGTATTTTAAGAGAAAGCAACCATAATCTTTGGTTGCATTCATTTCAGTGACAAACTACACCAAGAATGTTTACAAGTACAAACAAGCTTCAACTCAAGCTTTTGAATGCATTTACGCGGTTTGAAAGCTCATATGACTAGGGTGAAAAAGATTGAGTTCTTTTGTGTTGTATTATAAGAGAAAGCAACCAAAAGCTTTGTTTGCATTCATTTGAGTGAGAAACTACACCAAGGATGTTTACAAGTACAAACAAGCTTTAACTCCACCTTTTGAATGCATTTACACGTTTTAACAGCTCTTAGGACTAGGGTGAAAGAGATTGAGTTCTTTTGTGTTGTATATTCAGAGAAAGCTCCCAAAAAGCTTTGTTTGCATTCATTGGAGTGAGAAACTAGACCAAGGATGTTTACAAGTACAAACAAGCTTCAACTTAAAACTTTGAATGTATTTACGCGTTTTAAAAGCTTATATGACTAGGGTGAAAGAGATTGAGGTCTTTTCTGTTGTATATTAAGAGAAAGCACCCAAATGCTTTGTATGCATTCATTTGAGTGAGAAACTACACCAAGGATGTTCACAAGTACAAACAAGCTTTAACTTCACCTTTTGAATGCATTTACGCGTTTTAACAGCTCTTACATCTAGGGTGAGAGATTGAGGTCTTTTGTTTTGCATATTAAGAGAAATCACACAACTGCTTTGTTTGCATTCATTTGAGTGAAAAACAACACCAAGAATGTTTACATGTACAAACAAGCTTCAACTCAAGCTTTTGAATGTATTTTCTCAGTCTCTTTCACCCTAGTCATCTGAGCTTTTAAAACGCGTAAATACATTGAAAATTTTGAGTTGAAGCTTGTTTGTACTTGGAAACATCCTTGGTGTAGTTTCTCACTCAAATGAATGCAAACAAAGCATTTGGGAGCTTTCTCTCAATATGCAACACAAAAGACCTCAATCTCTTTCACCCTAATCGTAAGAGCTGTTAAAACGCGTAAATACATTCAAAAGCTTGAGTTGAAGCTTGTTTGTACTTGTAAACATCCTTGGTTAAGTTTCTCACTCAAATGAATGCAAACAAAGCTTTTGGTTGCTTTGTATGCATTCATTTTAGTGAGAAACTACACCAAGGATGTTTACAAGTACAAACAAGCTTCAAATGAAGCTTTTTATTGCATTTAAGCATTTTAACAGCTCATATGACTAGGGTGAAAGAGATTGAGTTCTTTTGTGTTGTATATTAAGAGAAATCACCCAAATGGTTTGTTTGCATTCATTTGAGTGAGAAACTACACCAAGGATGTTTACAAGTACAAACAAGTTTCAACTCAAGCTTTTGAATGCATTTACGCGTTTTAACAGCTCTTACGACTAGGCGAAAAGAGATTGAGTTCTTTTGTGTTGTATATTAAGAAAAAGCTCGCAAATGCTTTGTTTACATTCATTTGAGTGTGAAACTACCCCAAGGATGTTTACAACTACAAACAAGCTTGAACTCAAGCTTTTGAATGCATTTAAGCGTTTTAAAAGCTCAGACGACAAGGGTGAAAGAGATTGAGTTCTTTTGTGTTGTATATTAAGAGAACGCACCCAAATGCTTTGTTTGCAGTCATTTGAGTGAGAAACTTAACCAAGGATGTTTACAAGTACAAACAAGCTTCAACTAAAGCTTTTGAATGCATTTACGCGTTTTAATACCTCATACAACTAGGGTGAAAGAGATTGAGTTCTTTTGTGTTGTATATTAAGAGAAATCACACAAATGATTTGTTAGCATTCATTTCAGTGAGAAACTACACCAAGGATGTTTACAAGTACAAACAAGCTTCAAGTCAAGCTTTTGAAATCATACTTGTTGAAATCATTTAATACACAAAGGACCTCAATCTCTTTCACACAAATGCAAACAAACCTAGTCGTGTTTTAACACCCTAGTCATTTGAGTGAGAAACTACACCAAGGATGTTTAAAAGTACAAACAAGCTTCAACTGAAGCTTTTTATTGCCTTTAAGCATTTTAACAACTCTTACGACTAGGGTGAAAGAGATTGAGTTCTTTTGTGTTGTATATTAAGAGAAAGCACACAAATGCTTTGTTTGCATTAATTTGAGTGAGAAACTACACCAAGAATGTTTACAAGTACAAACAAGCTTCAACTCAAGCTTTTGAATGCATTTACGCGTTTTAAAAGCTCATATGACTAGGTTGAAAAATATTGAGTTCTTCTGTGTTGTATTTTAAGAGAAAGCAACCAAAAGCTTTGTTTGCATTCATTTCAGTGAGAAACTACACCAAGAATGTTTACAAGTACAAACAAGCTTCAATTCAAGCTTTTGAATGCATTTACGCATTTACGCATTTTAACAGCTAGTTGTATGCATTCAAAAGTATCAGTTTATAAGTTAATAATTGCGTAGAAAAGACATTGGTGTAGTTACACTCAAATGCAAACTGTCTAAGGTGAGATTGAGTTTCCAAGGCCACATTGGTGTAGTTTTATCACATTGGGCTAGTTTTTTTTTTCTTCGAGTAGGGTGAAACTACACCAAGGTTGTTTAAAAGTGCAAACAAAACATTTTGATCGCAAGTATTTAATGTTATATATTTGGATGCATTTACCCCCATGTATATCCGAAATCAAATGATATTTGGCTTTTCGAGGTCGTTTACTTCTTCTAAGTTCAACAACCTCACCATCATCATTGTCATCTTGAGGTTGGTTTGACATAACCTCCACAATTCGGTCTTTTGGCCTAGGGATAGACGTGAATCGATTCTCATCAAATATAGTATGCCTTGTTCAATTATTGTATTGACCGCAATTAAATCATTTGGTTCAATTACCATGAACCTATAGGCCTTGCTATGTATAGCATAGCCTAAAAAGATACATTCAACTCCCCTTTCTCCTAATTTCTTTCTCAAAAGGTGGAGTTAAAGCTTCTTTGTAGTTGTAAACATCCTTGGTGTAGTTTCTCACTCAAATGAATGCAAACAAAGGATTTGGGTGCTTTCTCTTAATATACAACACAAAAGACCTCAATCTCTTTCACCCTAATCGTAAGAGCTGTTAAAACGCGTAAATACATTCAAAAGCTTGAGTTGAAGCTTGTTTGTACTTGTAAACATCCTTGGTTAAGTTTCTCACTCAAATGAATGCAAACAAAGCTTTTGAATGCATATACGCGTTTTAAATCCTCATACGACTAGGGTGAAAGAGATTGAGTTCTTTTGTGTTGTATTTTCAGAGAAAGCACCCAAAAGCTTTGTTTGCATTCATTGGAGTGAGAAACTACACCAAGGATGTTTACTAGCTGATGCGGGAGCAAGTGTGCAAAGTAAACAGAACAACCAAGGAACTAGCAAGAGAACATCCATTCTTGTTTACATCGAGTTTCTTTGGTGGTTATGCATTAAATTGACTCCTACAAAGATAATTACATGGAGTTTACACACAAGATCGGGATTAAAGCTCTTATTATATGATCTCATTCGTTATAAGGATTCCCGTAATTTTGACAGCTTCTACACTGGTTCGTATTTTAATCATAACTCACTCATACGACATGGGATCGTGGTGATTCAAAGTTCTGTAGAAAGCTGGAAAAGAGATCTAAAACTCCTATCTTTTGAGTTTTCCCATATTCGAAACGTAACAGGGTTTAAAAGGCGATTTAATTTACAGTGGAAAGCTGTTCCCACGGGTTTTGAGCTTTGGGCGCTAGGTAATCAGTTGTTTAGTTCGATTTCGTTTAGTATTCCCTTAATTAGTTAGAATATGTTTAGGAGAGTAATAATCTGATTGTTATTAGTATTAGAAGTCCATTAGGTGTTAGAAAAGCTGTTAGTTAGTCCGTTTTACAATTGTAGTCAGTTTAGTAGTTAGTTCCTATTCGGACTAGGATTAGGATTCCGAATAGCTTTAGATTTTCTTTGTCTATAAATAGGGGAGAGCTTTGCTATTGTAAACTCGTGCTTTGATGATTAATTATTGAATACGTGAGTATTTACCCCTCAAACTGAGTGATTCAGGTTGAAACCCTTACGAGTGATTCGTGAGTTGTTCTTGAGTGATTCTTGAACAAGATCCCTTTGTGTGATACTATCAAAGGTTAATTTCCGTTTTGTTACTTATTTCACATCACTAGCACAAAGAATCTTCAACTCAAGCTTTTGAATGTATTTACGCGTTTTAACAGCTCTTATGAGTAGGGTGAAAGAGATTGAGTTCTTTTGTGTTGTATTTTCAAAGAAAGCACCCAAATGCTTTCTTTGCATTCATTTGAGATTGAAACTACCCCAAGGATATTTACAACTACAAACAAGCTTGAACTCAAGGTTTTGAAGGCATTTAAGCGTTTTAAAAGCTCATACGACAAGGGTGAAAGAGATTGAGTTCTTTTGTGTTGTATATTAAGAGAACGCACCCAAATGTTTTCTTTGCATTCATTTGACTGAGAAACCACACCAAGGATGTTTACAAGTACAAACAAGCTTTAACTCAATCTTTTGAATGCATTTACGCATTTTAACAGCTCTTACAACTAGGGTGAAAGAGATTGAGGTCTTTTGTGTTGTATATTAACAGAAAGCACACAAATGCTTTATTTGCATTCATTTGATTGTGAATACATTCAAAATTTTGAGTTGAAGCTTGTTTATACTTGTAAACATCCTTGGTGTAGTTTCTCACTCCAATGAATGCAAACAAAGCTTATGGGTGCTTTCTCTGAAAATACAACACAAAAGAACTCAATCTATTTCACCCTAGTCGTATGAGGTTTTAAAACGCGTATATGCATTCAAAAGCTTAAGATGAAGCTTGTTGGTACTTGTAAACATCTTTGGTGTAGTTTCTCACTAAAATGAATGCAAAGAAAGCATTTGGGTGCTTTCTCTTAATATACAACACAAAAGAACTCAATCTCTTTCACCCTTGATGTAAGAGCTGTTAAAACGCGTAAATGCATTCAAAAGGTGGAGTTAACGCTTGTTTGTACTTGTAAACATCCTTGGTGTAGTTTCTCACTCAAATGAATGCAAAAAAAGCATTTGGGTGCTTTCTCTTAATATACAAAAAAAAAGCATTTGGGAGCTTTCTCATTTGATTGTGAATACATTCAAAATTTTGAGTTGAAGCTTGTTTGTACTTGTAAACATCCTTGGTGTAGTTTCTCACTCCAATGAATGCAAACAAAGCTTATGGGTGCTTTCTCTGAAAATACAACACAAAAGAACTCAATCTCTTTTCGCCTAGTCGTAAGAGCTGTTAAAACGCGTAAATGCATTCAAAAGCTTGAGTTGAAACTTGTTTGTACTTGTAAACATCCTTGGTGTAGTTTCTCACTCCAATGAATGCAAACAAACCATTTGGGTGCTTTCTCTTAAAATACAACACAAAAGGACTCAATCTATTTCACCCTAGTCGTAAGAGCTGTTAAAACGAGTAAATGCATTCGAAAGGTGGAGTTAACGCTTGGTTGTACTTGTAAACATCCTTGGTGTAGTTTCTCAGTCAAATGAATGCAAAAAAAGCATTTGGGTGCTTTCTCTTAATATACAACACAAAAGACCGCAATCTCTTTCACCCTAGTCATATGAGCTTTTAAAACGCGTAAATACATTCAAAACCTTGAGTTCAAGCTTGTTTGTACTTGTAAACATCCTTGGTGTAGTTTCCCACTCCAATGAATGCAAACAAAGCTTTTGGGTGCTTTCTCTGAAAATACAACACAAAAGAACTCAATCTCTTTCACCCTAGTCGTATGAGGTTTTAAAACGCGTATATGCATTCAAAAGCTTAAGTTGAAGCTTGTTGGTACTTGTAAACATCCTTGGTTAAGTTTCTCCCTC
Source organism: Tetragonia tetragonoides (assembly GCA_038025085.1). Classification (NCBI taxonomy): domain Eukaryota; kingdom Viridiplantae; phylum Streptophyta; class Magnoliopsida; order Caryophyllales; family Aizoaceae; genus Tetragonia; species Tetragonia tetragonoides. Next base: position 23,891,688 of record CM076154.1, read on the forward strand.
AAATGAATGCAAACAAAGCATTTGGGTGCTTTCTCTTAATATACAACACAAAAGAACTCAATCTTTTTCACCCTAGTCACATGAGCTTTTAAAACGCATAAATGCATTAAAAAGCTTGAGTTGAAGCTTGTTTGTACTTGTAAACATTCTTGGTGTAGTTTCTCACTCCAATGAATGCAAACAAACCATTTGGGTGCTTTCTCTGAAAATACAACACAAAAGAACTCAATCTCTTTCACCCTAGTCATAAGAGCTGTTAAAACGCGTAAATGCATTCAAAAGGTGGAGTTAACGCTTGTTTGTACTTGTAAACATCCTTGGTGTAGTTTCCCACTCAAATGAATGCAAAAAAAGCATTTGGGTGCTTTCTCTTAATATACAACACAAAAGACCTAAATCTCTTTCACCCTAGTCATATGAGCTTTTAAAACGCGTAAATACATTCAAAAGCTTGAGTTGAAGCTTGTTTGTACTTGTAAACATCCTTGGTGTAGTTTCCCACTCCAATGAATGCAAACAAAGCTTTTGGGTGCTTTCTCTGAAAATACAACACAAAAGAACTCAACCTCTTTCACCCTAGTCGTATGAGGTTTTAAAACGCGTACACACAAATGCTTTATTTGCATTCATTTGATTGTGAATACATTCAAAATTTTGAGTTGAAGCTTGTTTGTACTTGTGAACATCCTTGGTGTAGTTTCTCACTCCAATGAATGCAAACAAAGCTTTTGGTTGCTATCTCTTAAAATACAACACAAAAGAACTCAATCTTTTTCACCCTAGTCGTATGAGGTTTTAAAACGCGTAAATGCTTTCAAAAGCTTGAATTGAAGCTTGTTTGTACTTGTAAACATTCTTGGCAGTTGCTCACTCAAATGAATGCAAACAAAGCATTTGTGTTATTTCTCTTAATATACAACACAAAAGAACTCAATCTCTTTCACCCTAGTTGTAAGAACTGTTAAAATGCGTAAATGCATTCAAAAGGTTGAGTTAAATCTTGTTTGTACTTGTAAACATCCTTGGTGTAGTTTCTCCCTCAAATGAATGCAAACAAAGCATTTGGGTGCTTTCTCTTTATGTACAACTCAAAAGAACTCAATCTCTTTCACCCTAGATGTAAGAGCTGTTAAAACGCGTAAATGCATTCAAAAGGTGGAGTTAAAGCTTGTTTGTACTTGTAAACATCCTTGGTGTAGTGTCTCACTCAAATGAATGCATACAAAGCATTTGGGTGCTTTCTCTTAATATACAACACAAACGAATAGGGTGAAAGAGATTTGAGTACTTTGTGTTGTATATTAAGAGAAAGCATCCAAACACTTTGTTTGCATTCATTTGCGTGTGAAACTACACCTTGGATGTTTACAAGAACAAACAAGCTTGAACTCAAGCTTTTCAATGCAAGCTTTTGAATGCATTTACGCGTTTGGGTGCATAATGAATGCAAGCAAAGCATTTGGGTGTCCGTAACCATAATGTCACCAAAGTAAGCATGTTTGTACATTTTTACCGTAGTCGTAAGAGCTGTTAAAACGCGCAATTGCGTTCAAAACGCGTAAATACATTAAAAAGCTTGAGTTGAAACTTGTTTGTACTGGTAAACATCCTTGGTGTAGTTTCTCACTCCAATGAATGCAAACAAAGCTTTTGGGTGCTTTCTCTGAAAATACAACACAAAAGAACTCAATCTCTTTCACCCTAGTCGTATGAGGTTTTAAAACGCGTATATGCATTCAAAAGCTTAAGTTGATGCTTGTTGGTACTTGTAAACATCTTTGGTGTAGTTTCTCACTCAAATGAATGCAAAGAAAACATTTGGGTGCGTTCTCTTAATATACAACACAAAAGAACTCAATCTCTTTCACCGTTGTCGTATGAGCTTTTAAAACGCTTAAATGCATTCAAAAGCTTGAGTTCAAGCTTGTTTGTAGTTGTAAACATCCTTGGGGTAGTTTCACACTCAAATGAATGCAAACAAAGAATTTGGGTGCTTTCTCTTAAGCTTGAGTTGAAGCTTGTTTGTACTTGTAAACACAAAAGAGATTGAGTTTCTCACTCCAATGAATGCAAACAAAGCTTTTGGATGGTTTTAGATTGAGTTCTTTTGTGTTGTATATGAAGAGAAATCACAGAAATGCTTTGTTTGCATTCATTTGAGTAAGAAACTACACCAAGGATGTTTACAAGTACAAACAAGCTTCAAGTCAAGCTTTTCAATGCATTCACGCGTTTTAAAAGCGAAAAGAGATTGAGTTCTTTTGTGTTGTATATTAAGAAAAAGCTCGCAAATGCTTTGTTTAAATTCATTTGAGTGTGAAACTACACCAAGGATGTTTACAACTACAAACAGGATTCAACCCAAGCTTTTGAATGCATTGACGCGTTTTAATAGCTCATACGACAAGCGTGAAAGAGATTAAGGTCTTTTGTGTTGTATGTTAAGAGAAAGCACCCAAATGAATTCAAAATTTTGAGTTGAAGCTTGTTTGTACTTGTAAACACATACTTGTTCAAATCATTTAATACACAAAGGACCTCAATCTCTTTCACATAAATGCAAACAAACCTAGTCGTGTTTTAACACCCTAGTCATTTGAGTGAGAAACTACACCAAGGATGTTTACAAGTATAAACTAGCTTCAACTGTAGCTTTTTATTGCATTTAAGCATTTAAACAGCTCTTACAACTAGCGTGAAAGAGATTGAGTTCTTTTGTGTTGTATATTAAGAGAAAGCACACAAATGCTTTGTTTGCATTCATTTGAGTGAGAAACTACACCAAGAATGTTTACAAGTACAAACAAGCTTTAACTCCACCTTTTAAATGCATTTACGCATTTACGCGTTTTAACAGCTAGTTGTATGCATTCAAAAGTATCAGTTTATAAGTTAATAATTGCGTACAAAAGACATTGGTGTAGTTACACTCAAATGCAAACTCTCTAAGGTGAGATTGAGTTTCCAAGGCCACATTGGTGTAGTTTTTTTTTTCTACGAGTAGGGTGAAACTACACCAAGGGTGTTTATAAGTGCAAACAAAACAATTGGATCGCAAGTATTTAATGTTGTATATTTGGATGCATTTAGCCCCATGTATATCCGAAATCAAATGATATTTGGCATTCCGAGGTCGTTTACTTCTTCTAAGTTCAACAACCTCACCATCATCATTGTCATGTTGAGGTTGGTTTGACATAACCTCCACAATTCGGTCTTTTGGCCTAGGGATAGACGTGAATCGATTCTCATCAAATATAGTATGCCTTGATTCAATTATTGTATTGACCGCAATTAAATCATTTGGTTCAATTACCATGAACCTATAGGCCTTGCTATGTATACAATAGCCTAAAAAGATACATTCAACTCCCCTTTCTCTTAATTTCTTTCTCAAAAGGTGGCGTTAAAGCTTGTTTGAAGTTGTAAACATCCTTGGTGTAGTTTCTCACTCAAATGAATGCAAACAAAGCATTTGGGTTCTTTCTCTTAATATACAACACAAAAGACCTCAATCTCTTTCACCCTAATCGTAAGAGCTGTTAAAACGCGTAAATACATTTAAAAGCTTGAGTTGAAGCTTGTTTATACATGTAAACATCCTTGGTTAAGTTTCTCACTCAAATGAATGCAAACAAAGCATTTGGGTGATTTCTCTTAATATACAACACAAAAGAACTCAATCTCTTTCACCCTAGTTGTAAGTGCTGTTAAAATGCGTAAATGCATTCAAAACGCGTAAATGCATTCAAAAGCTTAAGCTGAAGCTTGTTTGTACTTGTAAACATCCTTGGTGTAGTTTCTCACTCAAATGAATGCAAACAAAGCATTTGCGTGCTTTCTCTTAATTTTCAACACAAAAGAACTCACTCTCTTTCACCCTACTCGTAAGAGCTGCTAAAACGCGTAAATACATTCAAAAGCTTGAGTTGAAGCTTGTTTGTACTTTTAAACATCCTTGGTGTAGTTTCTCACTCCAATGAATGCAAACAAAGCTTTAACTCCACGTTTTGAATGCGTTTACGCGTTTTAGCAACTCTTACATCTAGGGTGAAAGAGATTGAGTTCTTTTGTGTTGTATTTTTAGAGAAAGCACCCAAAAGCTTTGTTGGCATTCCAAAGGTGGAGTTAAAGCTTGATTACGAGTACAAATGCTTTGTTTGCATTCATTTGAGTGAGAAACTTAACCAAGGATGTTTACAAGTACAAATAAGCTTCAACTCAAGCTTTTGAATGTATTTACGCGTTTTGACAGCTCTTACCAGTAGGGTGAAAGATATTGAGTTCTTTTGTGTTGTATTTTCAGAGAAAGCACCCAAATGCTTTCTTTGCATTCATTTGAGTTTGAAACTACGCCAAGGATGTTTACAACTACAAACAAGCCTGAACTCAAGCTTTTGAATGCATTTAAGCGTTTTAAAAGCTCATACGACAAGGGTGAAAGAGATTGAGTTCTTTTGTGTTGTATATTAAGAGAACGCACCCAAATGTTTTCTTTGCATTCATTTGAGTGAGAAACTACACCAAGTATGTTTACAAGTACAAACAAGTTTTAACTCAAGCTTTTGAATGCATTTACGCGTTTTAACAGCTCTTACGACTAGGCGAAAAGAGATTGAGAGAAAGCACCCAAATCCTTTGTATGCATTCATTTGAGTGAGAAACTACACCAAAAATGTTTACAAGTACCAACAAGCTTCAACTTAAGCTTTTGAATGCATATACGCGTTTATAAACCTCATACGACTAGGGTGAAAGAGATTGAGTTCTTTTGTGTTGTATATTAAGAGAAAGCACCCAAATGCTTTGTTTGCATTCATTTGAGGGAGAAACTACACCAAGTATGTTTACAAGAACAAACAAGCTTCAACTCAAGCTTTTGAAAGCATTTACGCGTTTTAAAACCTCATAGGACTAGGGTGAATGAGATTGAGGTCTTTTGTGTTGTATATTAATAGAAAGCACCCAAATGCATTTGTTTGCATTCATTTGAGTGAGAAACTACACCAAGGATGTTACAAGTACAAACAAGCATTAACTCCACCTTTTGAATGCATTTACGCGTTTTAACAGCTCTTACATCTAGGGTGAAAGACATTGAGTTCTTTTGTGTTGTATATTAAGAGAAAGCACCCAAATGCTTTGTTTGCATTCATTTGAGTGAGAAACTACACCAAGGATGTTTACAAGTACAAACAAGCTTCAACTCAAGCTTTTGAATGCATTTACGCATTTTAACAGCTCTTTCAACTAGGGTGAAAGAGATTGAGTTCTTTTGTGTTGTATATTAAGAAAAAGCTCGCAAATGCTTTGTTTACATTCATTTGAGTGTGAAACTACCCCAAGGATCTTTACAACTACAAACAAGCTTGAACTCAAGCTTTTGAATGCATTTAAGCGTTTTAAAAGCTCATAACGACAAGGGTGAAAGAGATTGAGTTCTTTTGTGTTGTATATTAAGAGAACGCACCCAAATGTTTTCTTTGCATTCCTTTGAGTGAGAAACTACACCAAAGATGTTTACAAGTACCAACAAGCTTCAACTCAAGCTTTTGAATGTATTTACGCGTTTTAAAAGCTCATATGACTAGGGTGAAAAAGAATTAGTTCTTTTGTGTTGTATTTTAAGAGAAAGCAACCAAAAGCTTTGCTTGCATTCATTTCAGTGAGAAACGACACCAAGAATGTTTAAAAGTACAAACAAGCTTCAACTCAAGCTTTTCAATTCATTTACGCGTTTTAAACGCTCATATGACTAGGGTGAAAGAGATTGAGATCTTTTGTGTTGTATATTAAGAAAAAGCACCCAAATGCTTTGTTTGCATTCGTTTGAGTGCGAAACTACAGCAAGGATGTTTACAAGTACAAACAAGCTTTAACTCCACCTTTTGAATGCATTTACGCGTTTTAACAGCTCTTACATCTAGGGTGAAAGAGATTGAGTTCTTTTGTGTTGTATATTAAGAGAAAGCACCAAATGCTTTGTTTGCATTCATTTCAGTGCGAAACTACAGCAAGGATGTTTACAAGTACAAACAAGCTTTAACTCCACCTTTTGAATGCATTTACGCGTTTTAACAGCTCTTACATCTAGGGTGAAAGAGATTGAGTTCTTTTGTGTTGTATATTAAGAGAAAGCACCCAAATGCATTGTTTGCATTCATTTGAGGTAGAAACTACACAAAGGATGTTTACAAGTACAAACAAGCTTCAACTCAAGCTTTTGAAAGCATTTACGCGTTTTAAAACCTCATACGACTAGGGTGAAAGAGATTGAGGTCTTTTGTGTTGTATATTAAGAGAAAGCACCCAAATGCTTTGTTTCCATTCATTTCAGTGAGAAACTACACCAAGAATGTTTACAAGTACAAACAAGCTTCAACTCAAGCTTTTGAATGCATTTACGCATTTTAAAAGCTCATATGACTAGGGTGAAAAAGATTGAGTTCTTTTGTGTTGTATATTAAGAGAAAGCATCCAAATGCTTTGTTTGCATTCATTTGAGGGAGAAACTTAACCAAGGATGTTTACAAGTACCAACAAGCTTCAACTTAAGCTTTTGAATGCATATACGCGTTTTAAAACCTCATACGACTAGGGTGAAAGTGATTGAATTCTTTTGTGTTGTATTTTCAGAGAAAGCACCGAAAAGGTTTGTTTGCATTCATTGGAGTGAGAAACTACACCAAGGATGTTTACAAGTACAAACAAGTTTTAACTCAAGCTTTTGAATGCATTTACGCGTTTTAACAGCTCTTACGACTAGGTGAAAAGAGATTGAGTTCTTTTGTGTTGTGTATTAAGAAAAAGCTCGCAAATGCTTTGTTTACATTCATTTGAGTGTGAAACTACCCCAAGGATGTTTACAACTACAAACAAGCTTGAACTCAAGCTTTTGAATGCATTTAAGCGTTTTAAAAGCTCATACGACAAGGGTGAAAGAGATCGAGTTCTTTTGTGTTGTATATTAAGAGAACGCACCCAAATGTTTTCTTTGCATTCATTTGAGTGAGAAACTACACCAAAGATGTTTACAAGTACCAACAAGCTTCAACTTAAGCTTTTGATTGCATATATGCGTTTTAAATCCTCATACGACTAGGGTGAAAGAGATTGAGTTCTTTTGTGTTGTATTTTCAGAGAAAGCACCCAAAAGCTTTGTTTGCATTCATTGGAGTGAGAAACTACACCAAGGATTTTTACAAGTACAAACAAGCTTGAACTCAAGATTTTGAAAGTATTTACGCGTTTTAACAGCTTTTACGACTAAGGTGAAAGAGATTGAGTTCTTTTCTGTTGTATATTAAGAGAAAGCACACAAATGCTTTATTTGCTTATATTTGATTGTGAATACATTCAAAATTTTGAGTTGAAGCTTGTTTGTACTTGTAAACATCCTTGGTGTAGTTTCTCACTCCAATGAATGCAAACAAAGTACAAACAAGCTTCAACTCAAGCTTTTGAATGCATTTACGCTTTTTAAAAGCTCATATGACTAGGGTGAAAAGGATTGAGTTCTTTTGTGTTGTATTTTAAGAGAAAGCAACCAAAAGCTTTGTTTGCATTCATTTCAGTGAGAAACTACACCAAGAATGTTTACAAGTACAAACATGCTTCAACTCAAGCTTTTGAATGCATTTACGCATTTACGCGTTTCAACAGCTAGTTGTATGCATTCAAAAGTATCAGTTTATAAGTTAATAATTGCGTACAAAAGACATTGGTGTAGTTACACTCAAATGCAAACTCTCTAAGGTGAGATTGAGTTTCCAAGGCCACATTGGTGTAGTTTTATCACATTGGGCTAGTTTTTTTTTTTTCTACGAGTAGGGTGAAACTACACCAAGGGTGTTTATAAGTGCAAACAAAACATTTGGATCGCAAGTATTTAATGTTGAATATTTGGATGCATTTACCCCCATGTATATCCGAAATCAAATGATATTTGGCTTTCCGAGGTCGTTTACTTCTTCTAAGTTCAACAACCTCACCATCATCATTGTCATCTTGAGGTTGGTTTGACATAACCTCCACAATTCGGTCTTTTGGCCTAGGGATAGACGTGAATCGATTCTCATCAAATATAGTATGCCTTGATTCAATTATTATATTGACCGCAATTAAATCATTTGGTTCAATTACCATGAACCTATAGGCCTTGCTATCTATAGCATAGCCTAAAAAGATACATTCAACTCCCCTTTCTCCTAATTTCTTTCTCAAAAGGTGGAGTTAAAGCTGTTTGTAGTTGTAAACATCCTTGGTGTAGTTTCTCACTCAAATGAATGCAAACAAAGCACTTGGGTGCTTTCTCTTAATATACAACACAAAAGACCTCAATCTCTTTCACCCTAATCGTAAGAGCTGTTAAAACGCGTAAATACATTCAAAAGCTTGAGTTGAAGCTTGTTTGTACTTGTAAACATCCTAGGTTAAGTTTCTCACTCAAATGAATGCAAACAAAGCATTTGGGTGCTTTCTCTTAATATACAACACAAAAGACCTCAATCTCTTTCACCCTAATCGTAAGAGCTGTTAAAACGCGTAAATACATTCAAAAGCTTGAGTTGAAGCTTGTTTGTACTTGTAAACATCCTAGGCTAAGTTTCTCAATCAAATGAATGCAAAAAAAGCATTTGGGTGATTTCTCTGAAAATACGACACAAAAGAACTCAATCTCTTTCACCCTACTCGTAAGAGCTGTTAAAACGCGTAAATACATTCAAAAGCTTGAGTTGAAGCTGGTTTGTACTTTTAAACATCCTTGGTTAAGTTTCTCACTCAAATGAATGCAAACAAAACATTTGTACTTGTAATCAAGCTTTAACTCCACCTTTTGAATGCAAACAAAGCTTTTGGGTGCTTTCTCTGAAAATACAACACAAAAGAACTCAATCTCTTTCACCCTAGATGTAAGAGCTGTTAAAACGCGTAAATGTATTCAAAAGGTGGAGTTAAAGCTTGTTTGTACTTGTAAACATTCATGGTGTAGTTTCTCACTCAAATGAATGTAAACAAAGCATTTGGGTGCTTTCTCTTAATATACAACACAAAAGAACTCAATCTCTTTCACCCTAGTCATATGAGCTTTTTAAACGCGTAAATACATTCTAAAGCTTGAGTTGAAGCTTGTTTGTACTTGTAAACATCCTTGGTGTAGTTTCTCACTCCAATGAATGCAAACAAAGCTTTTGGGTGCTTTCTCTGAAAATACAACACAAAAAAACTCAATCACTTTCGCCCTAGTCGTATGAGGTTTTAAAACGCGTATATGCATTCAAAAGCTTAAGTTGAAGCTTGTTGGTACTTGTAAACATCCTTGGTTAAGTTTCTCCCTCAAATGAATGCAAACAAAGCATTTGGATGCTTTCTCTTAATATACAACACAAAAGAACTCAATCTTTTTCACCCTAGTCATATGAGCTTTTAAAACGCGTAAATGCATTCAAAAGCTTGAGTTGAAGCTTGTCTGTACTTGTAAACATTCTTGGTGTAGTTTCTCACTGAAATGAATGCAAACAATGCTTTTGGTTGCGTTCTCTTAAAATACAACACAAAAGAACTCAATCTCTTTCACCCTAGTCATATGACCTTTTAAAACGCGTAAATGCATTGAAAAGCTTGAGTTGAAGCTTTGTTTGCATTCATTGGAGTGAGAAACTACACCAAGGATGTTTACTAGCACAAACAATCTTCAACTCAAGCTTTTGAATGTATTTACGCGTTATAACAGCTCTTACGAGTAGGGTGAAAGAGATTGAGTTCTTTTGTGTTGTATTTTCAAAGAAAGCACCCAAATGCTTTCTTTGCATTCATTTGAGATTGAAACTACCCCAAGGATATTTACAACTACAAACAAGCTTGAACTCAAGGTTTTGAAGGCATTTAAGCGTTTTAAAAGCTCATACGACATGGGTGATAGAGATTGAGTTCTTTTGTGTTGTATATTAAGAGAACGCACCCAAATGTTTTCTTTGCATTCATTTGACTGAGAAACCACACCAAGGATGTTTACAAGTACAAACAAGCTTTAACTCAACCTTTTGAATGCTTTTACGCATTTTAACAGCTCTTACAACTAGGGTGAAAGAGATTGAGGTCTTTTGTGTTGTATATTAAGAGAAAGCACCTAAATGATTTCTTTGCATTAATTTGAGGAGAAACTACACCAAGGACGTTTACAAGTACAAACAAGCTTTAACAACACCTTTTGAATGCATTTACGCGTTTTAACAGCTCTTACATCTAGGGTGAAAGAGATTGAGGTCTTTTCTGTTGTATATTAAGAGGAAGCAGCCAAATGCTTTATTTGCATTCATTTGAGTGAGAAACTACACCAAGGATGTTTACAAGTACAAAGAAGATTCAACTCAAGCTTTTGAATGCATTTACGCGTTTTAAAAGCGCATACGACTAGGGTGAAAGAGATTGAGTTCTTTTGTGTTGAAAATTAAGAGAAAGCACCCAAATGCTTTGTTTGCATTCATTTGAGTGAGAAACTACACCAAGGATGTTTACAAGCACAAACAAGCTTTAACTCCACCTTTTGAATGCATTTACGCATTTTAAGAGCTCTTACAACTAGGGTGAAAGAGATTGAGTTCTTTTGTGTTGTATATTAAGAGAAATCACCCGTAAGAGCTGTTAAAACGCGTAAATGCATTCAAAAGCTTGAGTTGAAACTTGTTTGTACTTGTAAACTTCCTTGGTGTAGTTTCTCACTCAAATGAATGCAAACAAACCATTTGGGTGATTTCTCTTAATATACAACACAAAAGAACTCAATCTCTTTCACCCTAGTCCTCTGTGGTTTTAAAACGCGTAAATGCTTTCAAAAGCTTGAGTTGAAGCTTGTTTGTACTTGTAAACATCCTTGGTGTAGTTTCTCACTCAAATGAATGCAAACCAAGCATTTGGTGCTTTCTCTTAATATACAACACAAAAGAACTCAATCTCTTTCACCCTAAATTGTAAGAGCTGTTTAAACGCGTAATTGCATTCAAAAGGTGGAGTTAAAGCTTGTTTGTACTTGTAAACATCCTTGGTTAAGTTTCTCAGTCAAATGAATGAAAACAAAGCATTTGGGTGCTTTCTCTTAATATACAACACAAAAGAACTCAATCTTTTTCACCCTAGTCATATGAGCTTTTAAAACCGTAAATGCATTCAAAAGGTGGAGTTAAAGCTTGTTTGTACTTGTAAACATCCTTGGTGTAGTTTCTCACTCAAATGAATGCAAACAAAGCATTTGGGCGGTTTCTCTTAATATACAACACAAAAGACCTCAATCTCTTTCACCCTAGTCATATGAGCTTTTAAAACGCGTAAATACATTCAAAATTTTGACTTGAAGCTTGTTTGTACTTGTAAACATCCTTGGTGTAGTTTCTCCCTCAAATGAATGCAAACAAAGCATTTGGGTGCTTTCTCTTAATATACAGCACAAAAGAACTCAATCTCTTTCACCCTAGATGTAAGAGCTGTTAAAACGCGTAAATGCATTCAACAGGTGGAGTTAAAGCTTGTTTGTACTTGTAAACATCCTTGGTGTAGTTTCTCACTCATATGAATGCAAACAAAGCATTTGGGTGCTTTCTCTTAATATACAACACAAAAGACCTCAATCTCTTTCACCCTAGTCATATGAGCTTTTAAGACGCGTAAATGCATTCAAAAGCTTGAGTTGAAGCTTGGTTGTACTTGTAAACATCCTTGGTTAACTTTCTCACTCAATTGAATGCAAACAAAGCATTTGGGTGCGTTCTCTTAAAATACAACACAAAAGAACTCAATCTCTTTCACCCTTGTCGTATGAGCTTTTAAAACGCTTAAATGCATTCAAAAGCTTGAGTTCAAGCTTGTTTGTAGTTGTAAACATCCTTGGGGTAGTTTCACACTCAAATGAATGTAAACAAAGCATTTAAGAGCTTTTTCTTTATATACAACACAAAAGAACACAATCTCTTTTCGCCTAGTCGTAAGAGCTGTTAAAACGCGTAAATGCATTCAAAAGTTTGAGTTGAAACTTGTTTGTACTTGTTTGTAGTTTCTCACTCAAATGAATGCAAACAAACCGTTTGGGTGATTTCTCTTAATATACAACACAAAAGAACTCAATCTCTTTCACCCTAGTTGTAAGAGCTGTTAAAATGCTTAAATGCATTCAAAAGGTGGAGTTAAAGCTTGTTTGTGCTTGTAAACATCCTTGGTGTAGTTTCTCACTCAAATGAATGCAAACAAAGCATTTGGGTGCTTTCTCTTAATATACAACACAAAAGAACTCAATCTCTTTCACCCTAGTTGTAAGAGCTGTTAAAATGTGTAAATGCATTCAAAAGGTGGAGTTGAAGCTTTTTTGTACTTGTAAACATCCTTGGTGTAGTTTCTCACTCAAATGAATGCAAATAAAGCATTTGGGTGCTTTCTCTTAATATACAACACAAAAGAACTCAATATCTTTCACCCTAGATGTAAGAGCGGTTAAAACGCGTAAATGCATTCAAAAGCTTGAGTTGAAGCTTGTTTGTACTTTTAAACATCCTTGGTTAAGTTTCTCACTCAAATGAAAGCAAACAAAGCATTTGGGTGCTTTCTCTTAATATACAACGCAAAAGAACGCAATCTCTTTCACCCGAGATGTAAGAGCTGTTAAAACGCGTAAATGCATTCAAAAGGTGAAGTTAAAGCTTGTTTGTACTTGTAAACATCCTTGGTGTAGTTTCACACTCAAATGAATGTAAACAAAGCATTTCCGAGCTTTTTCTTAATATACAACACAAAAGAACTCAATCTCTTTTCGCCTAGTCTTAAGAGCTGTTAAAACGCGTAAATGCATTCAAAAGCTTGAGTTGAAACTTGTTTGTACTTGTAAACATCCTTGGTGTAGTTTCTCACTCAAATGAATGCATACAAACCATTTGGGTGATTTCTGTTAAAACGCGTAAATGCATTTAAAAGGTGGAGTTAAAGCTTGTTTGTACTTGTAAACATCCTTGGTGTAGTTTCTCACTCAAATGAATGCAAACAAAACATTTGGGTGCTTTCTCTTAATATACAACACAAAAGAACTCAATCTCTTTCACCCTAGTCATATGAGCTTTTTAAACGCGTAAATACATTCTAAAGCTTGAGTTGAAGCTTGTTTGTACTTGTAAACATCCTTGGTGTAGTTTCTCACTCCAATGAATGCAAACAAAGCTTTTGGGTGCTTTCTCTGAAAATACAACACAAAAAAACTCAATCACTTTCGCCCTAGTCGTATGAGGTTTTAAAACGCGTATATGCATTCAAAAGCTTAAGTTGAAGCTTGTTGGTACTTGTAAACATCCTTGGTTAAGTTTCTCCCTCAAATGAATGCAAACAAAGCATTTGGATGCTTTCTCTTAATATACAACACAAAAGAACTCAATCTTTTTCACCCTAGTCATATGAGCTTTTAAAACGCGTAAATGCATTCAAAAGCTTGAGTTGAAGCTTGTTTGTACTTGTAAACATTCTTGGTGTAGTTTCTCACTGAAATGAATGCAAACAATGCTTTTGGTTGCGTTCTCTTAAAATACAACACAAAAGAACTCAATCTCTTTCACCCTAGTCATATGACCTTTTAAAACGCGTAAATGCATTGAAAAGCTTGAGTTGAAGCTTTGTTTGCATTCATTGGAGTGAGAAACTACACCAAGGATGTTTACTAGCACAAACAATCTTCAACTCAAGCTTTTGAATGTATTTACGCGTTTTAACAGCTCTTACGAGTAGGGTGAAAGAGATTGAGTTCTTTTGTGTTGAATTTTCAAAGAAAGCACCAAAATGCTTTCTTTGCATTCATTTGAGATTGAAACTACCCCAAGGATATTTACAACTACAAACAAGCTTGAACTCAAGGTTTTGAAGGCATTTAAGCGTTTTAAAAGCTCTTACGACATGGGTGAAAGAGATTGAGTTCTTTTGTGTTGTATATTAAGAGAACGCACCCAAATGTTTTCTTTGCATTCATTTGACTGAGAAACCACACCAAGGATGTTTACAAGTACAAACAAGCTTTAACTCAACCTTTTGAATGCTTTTACGCATTTTAACAGCTCTTACAACTAGGGTGAAAGAGATTGAGGTCTTTTGTGTTGTATATTAAGAGAAAGCACCTAAATGCTTTCTTTGCATTAATTTGAGGAGAAACTACACCAAGGACGTTTACAAGTACAAACAAGCTTTAACAACACCTTTTGAATGCATTTACGCGTTTTAACAGCTCCTACATCTAGGGTGAAAGAGATTGAGGTCTTTTCTGTTGTATATTAAGAGGAAGCAGCCAAATGCTGCATTCATTTGAGTGAGAAACTACACCAAGGATGTTTACAAGTACAAAGAAGCTTCAACTCAAGCTTTTGAATGCATTTACGCGTTTTAAAAGCGCATACGACTAGGGTGAAAGAGATTGAGTTCTTTTGTGTTGAAAATTAAGAGAAATCACCCAAATGCTTTGTTTGCATTCATTTGAGTGAGAAACTACACCAAGGATGTTTACAAGCACAAACAAGCTTTAACTCCACCTTTTGAATGCATTTACGCATTTTAACAGCTCTTACAACTAGGGTGAAAGAGATTGAGTTCTTTTGTGTTGTATATTAAGAGAAATCACCCGTAAGAGCTGTTAAAACGCGTAAATGCATTCAAAAGCTTGAGTTGAAACTTGTTTGTACTTGTAAACTTTCTTGGTGTAGTTTCTCACTCAAATGAATGCAAACAAACCATTTGGGTGATTTCTCTTAATATACAACACAAAAGAACTCAATCTCTTTCACCCTAGTCCTCTGTGGTTTTAAAACGCGTAAATGCTTTCAAAAGCTTGAGTTGAAGCTTGTTTGTACTTGTAAACATCCTTGGTGTAGTTTCTCACTCAAATGAATGCAAACCAAGCATTTGGTGCTTTCTCTTAATATACAACACAAAAGAACTCAATCTCTTTCACCCTAAATTGTAAGAGCTGTTTAAACGCGTAATTGCATTCAAAAGGTGGAGTTAAAGCTTGTTTGTACTTGTAAACATCCTTGGTTAAGTTTCTCAGTCAAATGAATGAAAACAAAGCATTTGGGTGCTTTCTCTTAATATACAACACAAAAGAACTCAATCTTTTTCACCCTAGTCATATGAGCTTTTAAAACCGTAAATGCATTCAAAAGGTGGAGTTAAAGCTTGTTTGTACTTGTAAACATCCTTGGTGTAGTTTCTCACTCAAATGAATGCAAACAAAGCATTTGGGCGGTTTCTCTTAATATACAACACAAAAGACCTCAATCTCTTTCACCCTAGTCATATGAGCTTTTAAAACGCGTAAATACATTCAAAATTTTGACTTGAAGCTTGTTTGTACTTGTAAACATCCTTGGTGTAGTTTCTCCCTCAAATGAATGCAAACAAAGCATTTGGGTGCTTTCTCTTAATATACAGCACAAAAGAACTCAATCTCTTTCACCCTAGATGTAAGAGCTGTTAAAACGCGTAAATGCATTCAACAGGTGGAGTTAAAGCTTGTTTGTACTTGTAAACATCCTTGGTGTAGTTTCTCACTCATATGAATGCAAACAAAGCATTTGGGTGCTTTCTCTTAATATACAACACAAAAGACCTCAATCTCTTTCACCCTAGTCATATGAGCTTTTAAGACGCGTAAATGCATTCAAAAGCTTGAGTTGAAGCTTGGTTGTACTTGTAAACATCCTTGGTTAACTTTCTCACTCAATTGAATGCAAACAAAGCATTTGGGTGCGTTCTCTTAAAATACAACACAAAAGAACTCAATCTCTTTCACCCTTGTCGTATGAGCTTTTAAAACGCTTAAATGCATTCAAAAGCTTGAGTTCAAGCTTGTTTGTAGTTGTAAACATCCTTGGGGTAGTTTCACACTCAAATGAATGTAAACAAAGCATTTAAGAGCTTTTTCTTTATATACAACACAAAAGAACACAATCTCTTTTCGCCTAGTCGTAAGAGCTGTTAAAACGCGTAAATGCATTCAAAAGTTTGAGTTGAAACTTGTTTGTACTTGTTTGTAGTTTCTCACTCAAATGAATGCAAACAAACCGTTTGGGTGATTTCTCTTAATATACAACACAAAAGAACTCAATCTCTTTCACCCTAGTTGTAAGAGCTGTTAAAATGCTTAAATGCATTCAAAAGGTGGAGTTAAAGCTTGTTTGTGCTTGTAAACATCCTTGGTGTAGTTTCTCACTCAAATGAATGCAAACAAAGCATTTGGGTGCTTTCTCTTAATATACAACACAAAAGAACTCAATCTCTTTCACCCTAGTTGTAAGAGCTGTTAAAATGTGTAAATGCATTCAAAAGGTGGAGTTGAAGCTTTTTTGTACTTGTAAACATCCTTGGTGTAGTTTCTCACTCAAATGAATGCAAATAAAGCATTTGGGTGCTTTCTCTTAATATACAACACAAAAGAACTCAATATCTTTCACCCTAGATGTAAGAGCGGTTAAAACGCGTAAATGCATTCAAAAGCTTGAGTTGAAGCTTGTTTGTACTTTTAAACATCCTTGGTTAAGTTTCTCACTCAAATGAAAGCAAACAAAGCATTTGGGTGCTTTCTCTTAATATACAACGCAAAAGAACGCAATCTCTTTCACCCGAGATGTAAGAGCTGTTAAAACGCGTAAATGCATTCAAAAGGTGAAGTTAAAGCTTGTTTGTACTTGTAAACATCCTTGGTGTAGTTTCACACTCAAATGAATGTAAACAAAGCATTTCCGAGCTTTTTCTTAATATACAACACAAAAGAACTCAATCTCTTTTCGCCTAGTCTTAAGAGCTGTTAAAACGCGTAAATGCATTCAAAAGCTTGAGTTGAAACTTGTTTGTACTTGTAAACATCCTTGGTGTAGTTTCTCACTCAAATGAATGCATACAAACCATTTGGGTGATTTCTGTTAAAACGCGTAAATGCATTTAAAAGGTGGAGTTAAAGCTTGTTTGTACTTGTAAACATCCTTGGTGTAGTTTCTCACTCAAATGAATGCAAACAAAACATTTGGGTGCTTTCTCTTAATATACAACACAAAAGAACTCAATCTCTTTCACCCTAGTCATATGAGCTTTTTAAACGCGTAAATACATTCTAAAGCTTGAGTTGAAGCTTGTTTGTACTTGTAAACATCCTTGGTGTAGTTTCTCACTCCAATGAATGCAAACAAAGCTTTTGGGTGCTTTCTCTGAAAATACAACACAAAAAAACTCAATCACTTTCGCCCTAGTCGTATGAGGTTTTAAAACGCGTATATGCATTCAAAAGCTTAAGTTGAAGCTTGTTGGTACTTGTAAACATCCTTGGTTAAGTTTCTCCCTCAAATGAATGCAAACAAAGCATTTGGATGCTTTCTCTTAATATACAACACAAAAGAACTCAATCTTTTTCACCCTAGTCATATGAGCTTTTAAAACGCGTAAATGTATTCAAAAGCTTGAGTTGAAGCTTGTTTGTACTTGTAAACATTCTTGGTGTAGTTTCTCACTGAAATGAATGCAAACAATGCTTTTGGTTGCGTTCTCTTAAAATACAACACAAAAGAACTCAATCTCTTTCACCCTAGTCATATGACCTTTTAAAACGCGTAAATGCATTGAAAAGCTTGAGTTGAAGCTTTGTTTGCATTCATTGGAGTGAGAAACTACACCAAGGATGTTTACTAGCACAAACAATCTTCAACTCAAGCTTTTGAATGTATTTACGCGTTTTAACAGCTCTTACGAGTAGGGTGAAAGAGATTGAGTTCTTTTGTGTTGAATTTTCAAAGAAAGCACCAAAATGCTTTCTTTGCATTCATTTGAGATTGAAACTACCCCAAGGATATTTACAACTACAAACAAGCTTGAACTCAAGGTTTTGAAGGCATTTAAGCGTTTTAAAAGCTCATACGACATGGGTGAAAGAGATTGAGTTCTTTTGTGTTGTATATTAAGAGAACGCACCCAAATGTTTTCTTTGCATTCATTTGACTGAGAAACCACACCAAGGATGTTTACAAGTACAAACAAGCTTTAACTCAACCTTTTGAATGCTTTTACGCATTTTAACAGCTCTTACAACTAGGGTGAAAGAGATTGAGGTCTTTTGTGTTGTATATTAAGAGAAAGCACCTAAATGCTTTCTTTGCATTAATTTGAGGAGAAACTACACCAAGGACGTTTACAAGTACAAACAAGCTTTAACAACACCTTTTGAATGCATTTACGCGTTTTAACAGCTCCTACATCTAGGGTGAAAGAGATTGAGGTCTTTTCTGTTGTATATTAAGAGGAAGCAGCCAAATGCTGCATTCATTTGAGTGAGAAACTACACCAAGGATGTTTACAAGTACAAAGAAGCTTCAACTCAAGCTTTTGAATGCATTTACGCGTTTTAAAAGCGCATACGACTAGGGTGAAAGAGATTGAGTTCTTTTGTGTTGAAAATTAAGAGAAATCACCCAAATGCTTTGTTTGCATTCATTTGAGTGAGAAACTACACCAAGGATGTTTACAAGCACAAACAAGCTTTAACTCCACCTTTTGAATGCATTTACGCATTTTAACAGCTCTTACAACTAGGGTGAAAGAGATTGAGTTCTTTTGTGTTGTATATTAAGAGAAATCACCCGTAAGAGCTGTTAAAACGCGTAAATGCATTCAAAAGCTTGAGTTGAAACTTGTTTGTACTTGTAAACTTTCTTGGTGTAGTTTCTCACTCAAATGAATGCAAACAAACCATTTGGGTGATTTCTCTTAATATACAACACAAAAGAACTCAATCTCTTTCACCCTAGTCCTCTGTGGTTTTAAAACGCGTAAATGCTTTCAAAAGCTTGAGTTGAAGCTTGTTTGTACTTGTAAACATCCTTGGTGTAGTTTCTCACTCAAATGAATGCAAACCAAGCATTTGGTGCTTTCTCTTAATATACAACACAAAAGAACTCAATCTCTTTCACGCTAAATTGTAAGAGCTGTTAAAACGCGTAATTGCATTCAAAAGGTGGAGTTAAAGCTTGTTTGTACTTGTAAACATCCTTGGTTAAGTTTCTCACTCAAATGAATGAAAACAAAGCATTTGGGTGCTTTCTCTTAATATACAACACAAAAGAACTCAATCTTTTTCACCCTAGTCATATGAGCTTTTAAAACCGTAAATGCATTCAAAAGGTGGAGTTAAAGCTTGTTTGTACTTGTAAACATCCTTGGTGTAGTTTCTCACTCAAATGAATGCAAACAAAGCATTTGGGTGGTTTCTCTTAATATACAACACAAAAGACCTCAATCTCTTTCACCCTAGTCATATGAGCTTTTAAAACGCGTAAATACATTCAAAATTTTGACTTGAAGCTTGTTTGTACTTGTAAACATCCTTGGTGTAGTTTCTCCCTCAAATGAATGCAAACAAAGCATTTGGGTGCTTTCTCTTAATATACAGCACAAAAGAACTCAATCTCTTTCACCCTAGATGTAAGAGCTGTTAAAACGCGTAAATGCATTCAACAGGTGGAGTTAAAGCTTGTTTGTACTTGTAAACATCCTTGGTGTAGTTTCTCACTCATATGAATGCAAACAAAGCATTTGGGTGCTTTCTCTTAATATACAACACAAAAGACCTCAATCTCTTTCACCCTAGTCATATGAGCTTTTAAGACGCGTAAATGCATTCAAAAGCTTGAGTTGAAGCTTGGTTGTACTTGTAAACATCCTTGGTTAACTTTCTCACTCAATTGAATGCAAACAAAGCATTTGGGTGCGTTCTCTTAAAATACAACACAAAAGAACTCAATCTCTTTCACCCTTGTCGTATGAGCTTTTAAAACGCTTAAATGCATTCAAAAGCTTGAGTTCAAGCTTGTTTGTAGTTGTAAACATCCTTGGGGTAGTTTCACACTCAAATGAATGTAAACAAAGCATTTAAGAGCTTTTTCTTTATATACAACACAAAAGAACACAATCTCTTTTCGCCTAGTCGTAAGAGCTGTTAAAACGCGTAAATGCATTCAAAAGCTTGAGTTGAAACTTGTTTGTACTTGTTTGTAGTTTCTCACTCAAATGAATGCAAACAAACCGTTTGGGTGATTTCTCTTAATATACAACACAAAAGAACTCAATCTCTTTCACCCTAGTTGTAAGAGCTGTTAAAATGCTTAAATGCATTCAAAAGGTGGAGTTAAAGCTTGTTTGTGCTTGTAAACATCCTTGGTGTAGTTTCTCACTCAAATGAATGCAAACAAAGCATTTGGGTGCTTTCTCTTAATATACAACACAAAAGAACTCAATCTCTTTCACCCTAGTTGTAAGAGCTGTTAAAATGTGTAAATGCATTCAAAAGGTGGAGTTGAAGCTTTTTTGTACTTGTAAACATCCTTGGTGTAGTTTCTCACTCAAATGAATGCAAATAAAGCATTTGGGTGCTTTCTCTTAATATACAACACAAAAGAACTCAATATCTTTCACCCTAGATGTAAGAGCGGTTAAAACGCGTAAATGCATTCAAAAGCTTGAGTTGAAGCTTGTTTGTACTTTTAAACATCCTTGGTTAAGTTTCTCACTCAAATGAAAGCAAACAAAGCATTTGGGTGCTTTCTCTTAATATACAACGCAAAAGAACTCAATCTCTTTCACCCGAGATGTAAGAGCTGTTAAAACGCGTAAATGCATTCAAAAGGTGAAGTTAAAGCTTGTTTGTACTTGTAACCATCCTTGGTGTAGTTTCTCACTCAAATGAATGCAAACAAAGCAGTTGGGTGCTTTCTCTTATTATACAACGCAAAAGAACTCAATCTCTTTCACCCTAGATGTAATAGCTGTTAAAACGCGTAAATGCATTCAAAAGGTGGAGTTAAATCTTGTTTATACTTGTAAACATCCTTGGTCTAGTTTCACACTCAAATGAATGTAAACAAAGCATTTCCGAGCTTTTTCTTAATATACAACACAAAAGAACTCAATCTCTTTTCGCCTAGTCTTAAGAGCTGTTAAAACGCGTAAATGCATTCAAAAGCTTGAGTTGAAACTTGTTTGTACTTGTAAACATCCTTGGTGTAGTTTCTCACTCAAATGAATGCATACAAACCATTTGGGTGATTTCTGTTAAAACGCGTAAATGCATTTAAAAGGTGGAGTTAAAGCTTGTTTGTACTTGTAAACATCCTTGGTGTAGTTTCTCACTCAAATGAATGCAAAAAAAACATTTGGGTGCTTTCTCTTAATATACAACACAAAAGAACTCAATCTCTTTCACCCTAGTCATATGAGCTTTTTAAACGCGTAAATACATTTTAAAGCTTGAGTTGAAGCTTGTTTGTACTTGTAAACATCCTTGGTGTAGTTTCTCACTCCAATGAATGCAAACAAAGCTTTTGGGTGCTTTCTCTGAAAATACAACACAAAAAAACTCAATCACTTTCGCCCTAGTCGTATGAGGTTTTAAAACGCGTATATGCATTCAAAAGCTTAAGTTGAAGCTTGTTGGTACTTGTAAACATCCTTGGTTAAGTTTCTCCCTCAAATGAATGCAAACAAAGCATTTGGATGCTTTCTCTTAATATACAACACAAAAGAACTCAATCTTTTTCACCCTAGTCATATGAGCTTTTAAAACGCGTAAATGCATTCAAAAGCTTGAGTTGAAGCTTGTTTGTACTTGTAAACATTCTTGGTGTAGTTTCTCACTGAAATGAATGCAAACAATGCTTTTGGTTGCGTTCTCTTAAAATACAACACAAAAGAACTCAATCTCTTTCACCCTAGTCATATGACCTTTTAAAACGCGTAAATGCATTGAAAAGCTTGAGTTGAAGCTTTGTTTGCATTCATTGGAGTGAGAAACTACACCAAGGATGTTTACTAGCACAAACAATCTTCAACTCAAGCTTTTGAATGTATTTACGCGTTTTAACAGCTCTTACGAGTAGGGTGAAAGAGATTGAGTTCTTTTGTGTTGTATTTTCAAAGAAAGCACCCAAATGCTTTCTTTGCATTCATTTGAGATTGAAACTACCCCAAGGATATTTACAACTACAAACAAGCTTGAACTCAAGGTTTTGAAGGCATTTAAGCGTTTTAAAAGCTCATACGACATGGGTGAAAGAGATTGAGTTCTTTTGTGTTGTATATTAAGAGAACGCACCCAAATGTTTTCTTTGCATTCATTTGACTGAGAAACCACACCAAGGATGTTTACAAGTACAAACAAGCTTTAACTCAACCTTTTGAATGCTTTTACGCATTTTAACAGCTCTTACAACTAGGGTGAAAGAGATTGAGGTCTTTTGTGTTGTATATTAAAAGAAAGCACCTAAATGCTTTCTTTGCATTAATTTGAGGAGAAACTACACCAAGGACGTTTACAAGTACAAACAAGCTTTAACAACACCTTTTGAATGCATTTACGCGTTTTAACAGCTCCTACATCTAGGGTGAAAGAGATTGAGGTCTTTTCTGTTGTATATTAAGAGGAAGCAGCCAAATGCTGCATTCATTTGAGTGAGAAACTACACCAAGGATGTTTACAAGTACAAAGAAGCTTCAACTCAAGCTTTTGAATGCATTTACGCGTTTTAAAAGCGCATACGACTAGGGTGAAAGAGATTGAGTTCTTTTGTGTTGAAAATTAAGAGAAAGCACCCAAATGCTTTGTTTGCATTCATTTGAGTGAGAAACTACACCAAGGATGTTTACAAGCACAAACAAGCTTTAACTCCACCTTTTGAATGCATTTACGCATTTTAACAGCTCTTACAACTAGGGTGAAAGAGATTGAGTTCTTTTGTGTTGTATATTAAGAGAAATCACCCGTAAGAGCTGTTAAAACGCGTAAATGCATTCAAAAGCTTGAGTTGAAACTTGTTTGTACTTGTAAACTTTCTTGGTGTAGTTTCTCACTCAAATGAATGCAAACAAACCATTTGGGTGATTTCTCTTAATATACAACACAAAAGAACTCAATCTCTTTCACCCTAGTCCTCTGTGGTTTTAAAACGCGTAAATGCTTTCAAAAGCTTGAGTTGAAGCTTGTTTGTACTTGTAAACATCCTTGGTGTAGTTTCTCACTCAAATGAATGCAAACCAAGCATTTGGTGCTTTCTCTTAATATACAACACAAAAGAACTCAATCTCTTTCACCCTAAATTGTAAGAGCTGTTAAAACGCGTAATTGCAATCAAAAGGTGGAGTTAAAGCTTGTTTGTACTTGTAAACATCCTTGGTTAAGTTTCTCACTCAAATGAATGAAAACAAAGCATTTGGGTGCTTTCTCTTAATATACAACACAAAAGAACTCAATCTTTTTCACCCTAGTCATATGAGCTTTTAAAACCGTAAATGCATTCAAAAGGTGGAGTTAAAGCTTGTTTGTACTTGTAAACATCCTTGGTGTAGTTTCTCACTCAAATGAATGCAAACAAAGCATTTGGGTGGTTTCTCTTAATATACAACACAAAAGACCTCAATCTCTTTCACCCTAGTCATATGAGCTTTTAAAACGCGTAAATACATTCAAAATTTTGACTTGAAGCTTGTTTGTACTTGTAAACATCCTTGGTGTAGTTTCTCCCTCAAATGAATGCAAACAAAGCATTTGGGTGCTTTCTCTTAATATACAGCACAAAAGAACTCAATCTCTTTCACCCTAGATGTAAGAGCTGTTAAAACGCGTAAATGCATTCAACAGGTGGAGTTAAAGCTTGTTTGTACTTGTAAACATCCTTGGTGTAGTTTCTCACTCATATGAATGCAAACAAAGCATTTGGGTACTTTCTCTTAATATACAACACAAAAGACCTCAATCTCTTTCACCCTAGTCATATGAGCTTTTAAGACGCGTAAATGCATTCAAAAGCTTGAGTTGAAGCTTGGTTGTACTTGTAAAC
This sequence comes from Tetragonia tetragonoides, assembly GCA_038025085.1. NCBI lineage: Eukaryota > Viridiplantae > Streptophyta > Magnoliopsida > Caryophyllales > Aizoaceae > Tetragonia > Tetragonia tetragonoides. Next base: position 23,915,573 of record CM076154.1, read on the forward strand.
ATCCTTGGTTAACTTTCTCACTCAATTGAATGCAAACAAAGCATTTGGGTGCGTTCTCTTAAAATACAACACAAAAGAACTCAATCTCTTTCACCCTTGTCGTATGAGCTTTTAAAACGCTTAAATGCATTCAAAAGCTTGAGTTCAAGCTTGTTTGTAGTTGTAAACATCCTTGGGGTAGTTTCACACTCAAATGAATGTAAACAAAGCATTTAAGAGCTTTTTCTTTATATACAACACAAAAGAACACAATCTCTTTTCGCCTAGTCGTAAGAGCTGTTAAAACGCGTAAATGCATTCAAAAGCTTGAGTTGAAACTTGTTTGTACTTGTTTGTAGTTTCTCACTCAAATGAATGCAAACAAACCGTTTGGGTGATTTCTCTTAATATACAACACAAAAGAACTCAATCTCTTTCACCCTAGTTGTAAGAGCTGTTAAAATGCTTAAATGCATTCAAAAGGTGGAGTTAAAGCTTGTTTGTGCTTGTAAACATCCTTGGTGTAGTTTCTCACTCAAATGAATGCAAACAAAGCATTTGGGTGCTTTCTCTTAATATACAACACAAAAGAACTCAATCTCTTTCACCCTAGTTGTAAGAGCTGTTAAAATGTGTAAATGCATTCAAAAGGTGGAGTTGAAGCTTTTTTGTACTTGTAAACATCCTTGGTGTAGTTTCTCACTCAAATGAATGCAAATAAAGCATTTGGGTGCTTTCTCTTAATATACAACACAAAAGAACTCAATATCTTTCACCCTAGATGTAAGAGCGGTTAAAACGCGTAAATGCATTCAAAAGCTTGAGTTGAAGCTTGTTTGTACTTTTAAACATCCTTGGTTAAGTTTCTCACTCAAATGAAAGCAAACAAAGCATTTGGGTGCTTTCTCTTAATATACAACGCAAAAGAACTCAATCTCTTTCACCCGAGATGTAAGAGCTGTTAAAACGCGTAAATGCATTCAAAAGGTGAAGTTAAAGCTTGTTTGTACTTGTAACCATCCTTGGTGTAGTTTCTCACTCAAATGAATGCAAACAAAGCAGTTGGGTGCTTTCTCTTATTATACAACGCAAAAGAACTCAATCTCTTTCACCCTAGATGTAATAGCTGTTAAAACGCGTAAATGCATTCAAAAGGTGGAGTTAAAGCTTGTTTGTACTTGTAAACATCCTTGGTGTAGTTTCACACTCAAATGAATGTAAACAAAGCATTTCCGAGCTTTTTCTTAATATACAACACAAAAGAACTCAATCTCTTTTCGCCTAGTCTTAAGAGCTGTTAAAACGCGTAAATGCATTCAAAAGCTTGAGTTGAAACTTGTTTGTACTTGTAAACATCCTTGGTGTAGTTTCTCACTCAAATGAATGCATACAAACCATTTGGGTGATTTCTGTTAAAACGCGTAAATGCATTTAAAAGGTGGAGTTAAAGCTTGTTTGTACTTGTAAACATCCTTGGTGTAGTTTCTCACTCAAATGAATGCAAACAAAACATTTGGGTGCTTTCTCTTAATATACAACACAAAAGACCTCAATCTCTTTCACCCTAATCGTAAGAGCTGTTAAAACGCGTAAATACATTCAAAAGCTTGAGTTGAAGCTTGTTTGTACTTGTAAACATCCTTGGTTAAGTTTCTCACTCAATGAATGCAAACAAAGCATTTGGGTGCTTTCTCTTAATATACAACACAAAAGAACTCAATCTCTTTCACCCTAGTCATATGAGCTTTTAAAACGCGTAAATGCATTCAAAAGCTTAAGTTGAAGCTTTTTTGTACTTGTAAACATTCTTGGTGTAGTTTCTCACTGAAATGAATGCAAGCAAAGCTTTTGGTTGCTTTCTCTTAAAATACAACACAAAAGAACTCAATCATTTAAACCCTTGTCATATGAGCTTTTAAAACGCGTAAATGCATTCAAAAGCTTGAGTTGAAGCTTGTTTGTACTTGTAAACATCCTTGGTGTAGTTTCTCACTCAAATGAATGCAAACAAAGCATTTGGGTGATTTCTCTTAATATACAACACAAAAGAACTCAATCTCTATCACCCTAGATGTAAGAGCTGTTAAAACGCGTAAATGCATTCAAAAGGTGAAGTTAAAGCTTGTTTGTACTTGTAAACATCCTTGGTGTAGTTTCTCACTCAAATGAATGCAAACAAAGCAGTTGGGTGCTTTCTCTTATTATACAACGCAAAAGAACTCAATCTCTTTCACCCTAGATGTAAGAGCTGTTAAAACGCGTAAATGCATTCAAAAGGTGGAGTTAAAGCTTGTTTGTACTTGTAAACATCCTTGGTGTAGTTTCTCACTCAAATGAATGAAAACAAAGCATTTGGGTGCTTTCTCTTAATATACAACACAAAAGACCTCAATCTCTTTCACCCTAATCGTAAGTGCTGTTAAAACCCGTAAATAAATTCAAAAGCTTGAGTTGAAGCTTGTTTGTACTTGTAAACATCCTTGGTTTAGTTTCTCACTCAAATGAATGCAAACAAAGCATTTGGGTGCTTTCTCTTAATATACGACACAAAAGACCTCAATCTCTTTCACCCTAGTCATATGAGCTTTTCAGACCCATAAATGCATTCAAAAGCTTGAGTTGAAGCTTGTTTGTACTTGTAAACATCCTTGGTTAACTTTCTCACTGAAATGAATGCAAACAAAGCATTTGGGTGCGTTCTCTTAAAATACAACACAAAAGACCTCAATCTCTTTCACCCTAGTCATATGAGCTTTTAAAACGCGTAAATACATTCAAAAGCTTGAGTTGAAGCTTGTTTGTACTTGTAAACATCCTTGGTTAAGTTTCTCACTCAAATGAATACAAACAAAGGTCTTGGTTGATTTGTATGCATTCATTTGAGTGGGAAACTACACCAAGGATGTTTACAAGTACTAACAAGCTTCAACTGAAGCTTTTTATTGCTTTTAAGCATTTTAACAGCTCTTACGACTAGGGTGAAAGAGATTGAGTTCTTTTGTGTTGTATATTAAGAGAAAGCACACAAATGCTTTGTTTGCATTCATTTGAGTGAGAAACTACACCAAGAATGTTTATAAGTACAAACAAGCTTCAACTTAAGCTTTTGAATGCATTTACGCGTTTTAAAAGCTCATATGACTAGGGTGAAAAAGATTGAGTTCTTATGTGTTGTATATTAAGAGAAAGCACCCAAATGCTTTGTTTGCATTCATTTGAGTGACAAACTTAACCAAGGATGTTTACAAGTACAAACAAGCTTCAACTCAAGCTTTTGAACGTATTTACGATTAGGGTGAAAGAGATTGAGGTCTTTTGTGTTGTATATTAAGAGAAAGCACCGAAATGCTTTGTTTGCATTCATTTGTGTGAGAAACTTAACCAAAGATAATTACATGTACAAACAAGCTTCAACTCAAGCTTTTGAATGTATTAACGCGTTTTAACTGCTCTTACGATTAGGGTGAAAGAGATTGAGGTCTTTTGTGTTGTATATTAAGAGAAAGCACCCAAATGCTTTGTTTGCATTCATTTGAGTGAGAAACTACACCAAGGATGTTTACAAGTACAAACAAGCTTTAAGTCCACCTTTTGAATGCATTTACGCTTTGTTTGCATTCATTTGAGTGAGAAACTACACCAAAGATGTTTACAAGTACAAACAAGCTTTAACTCCACCTTTTGAATGCATTTACGCGTTTTAACAGCTCTTACATCTAGGGTGAAAGAGATTGAGGTCTTTTGTGCTGTATATTAAGAGAAAGCACCCAAATGGTTTGTTTGCATTTATTTGAGTGAGAAACTACACCAAGGATGTTTACAAGTACAAACAAGCTTTAACTCCACCTTTTGAATGCATTTACGCGTTTTAACAGCTCTTACATCTAGGGTGAAGGAGATTGAGTTCTTTTGTGTTCTATATTAAGAGAAAGCACCCAAATGCTTTGTTTGCATTCATTTGAGGGAGAAACTACACCAACGATGTTTACAAGTACAAACAAGCTTCAACTCAAGCTTTTCAAAGCATTTACGCGTTTTAAAACCTCATACGACTAGGGTGAAAGAGATTGAGGTCTTTTGTGTTGTATATTAAGAGAAAGCACCCAAATGCTTTGTTTGCACTCATTTCAGTGAGACACTACACCAAGAATGTTTACAAGTATAAACAAGCTTCAACTCAAGCTTTTGAATGCATTTACGCGTTTCAAAAGCTCATATGACTAGGGTGAAAAAGATTGAGTTCTTTTGTGTTCTATATTATGAGATAGAACCCAAATGCTTTGTTTGCATTCATTTGAGTGAGAAACTTAACCAAGGATGTTTACAAGTACCAACAAGCTTCAACTTAAGCTTTTGAATGCATATACGCGTTTTAAAACCTCATACGACTAGGGTGAAAGAGATTGAGGTCTTTTGTGTTGTATATTAAGAGAAAGCACCCAAATGCTTTGTTTGCATTCATTTGAGTGAGAAACTACACCAAGGATGTTTACAAGTACAAACAAGCTTTAACTCCACCTTTTGAATGCATTTACGCGTTTTAACAGCTCTTACGACTAGGGTGAAAGAGATTGAGTTCTTTTGTGTTGTATTTAAGAGAAAGCACCCAAAGTTTTGTTTGCATTCATTGGAGTGAGAAACTACACAAAATAACTCAATCATTTTCACCCTAGTCATATGAGCTTTTAAAACGCGTAAATGCATTCAAAAGGTGGAGTTAAAGCTTTTTTGTACTTGTAAACATCCTTGGTGTAGTTTCTCACTCAAATGAATAGAAACAAAGCATCTGGGTGCATTCTCTTAATATACAACACAAAAGAACTCAATCTTTTTCACCCTAGTCGTAAGAGGTTTTGAATGTAAACAAAGTACACCAAGATTGAGTTCTTTTGTACATTTAAACATTGATTTGATTGTGAATACATTCAAAAGCTTGAGTTGAAGCTTGTTTGTACTTTAAAACATTCTAGGTGTAGTTTCACACTCAAATGAATGCAACCAACGTATGTGGATGCTTTCTCTTAATATACAACACAAAAAACTCAAATCTCTTTCAGCCTACTCGTATGAGCTTTTAAAACGCGTAAATGCATTAAAAAACTTGAGTTGAAGCTTATTTGTACTTGTAAACATGCTTGGTGTAGTTTTACATTCAAATGAATGCAAACAAAGCATTTGGGTGTTTTCTCTTAATATACAACACAAAAGAACTCAATTTCTTTTACCATAGTCGTAAGAGCTGTTAAAACGCGTAAATGCATTCAAAACGCGTAATTGCATTCAAAAGTTTGAGTTGAAGCTTGTTTGTACTTATAAACATCCTTGTTTGTACTTTTAAACATCTCTGGTGTAATTTTAAGATGCATGCAAAGCTCTTAATATTTGATTGTTTGTACTTTTAAACATCCTCCCATTTAGTGCATTTAAATGGAGTTTTGTGTTCTTTTGTGTGTACTTAATTTTTAAAACCTCATACGACTAGGGTGAAAGAGATTTGAGTTCTTGTAAAAAGTCAATGAACTATGTTTACTTTTTTATCAACATACTAAGCAATATACCTAGTGTTGTATATTAAGAGAAAGCACCCAAATGTTTAATAAGCAATATACCTTAGTTACAAACATATATTGATATGAGTTTTCAAGTTTTAAATGCATTCTCTTAATATACAACACAAAAGAACTCAATCTTTTTCACCCTAGTCATATGAGCTTTTAAAACGCGTAAATGCATTCAAAAGGTGGAGTTAAAGTTTGTTTGTACTTGTAAACATCCTTGGTGTAGTTTCTCCCTCAAATGAATGCAAACAAAGCATTTGGGTGCTTTCTCTTAATATACAACACGAAAGAACTCAATCTCTTTCACCCTAGTTGTAAGAGCTGCTAAAATGCGTAAATACATTCAAAATTAAGTACAAATGAATAATGCTTTATTTAAAACGCGTAAATGCATATGAATGCAAGTTCTCTTTTCTGTTTGTACTTGTAAACATCCTTGTAAACATCCTAGGTGTAGTTTCACACTCAAATGAATGCAAACAAAGTATTTGGATGCTTTCTCTTAATATACAACACGAAAGAACTCAAATCTCTTTCACCCTACTCGTATGAGCATTCAAAACGCGTAAATGCATTCAAAAGCTTGAGTTGTAGCTTGTTTGTACTTTAAAACATTCTAGGTGTAGTTTCATACTAAAATGAATACAAACAAAACATTGTGGTGCTTTCTCTTAATATAAAACACAAAAGAACTCAATCTCTATCACCCTAGTCGTAAGAGCTGTTAAAACGCGTAAATGCATTCAATGGCTTGGGTATTTGAGGATAAACAATCCTAGGTGTAGGTGACAAAGAGGGGGAGAAAGATATTTGAGTTCTTTTGTGTTGTATATTAAACTTTCTCTTTTAAGAGATTGAGTTCTTTTGTGTTGTATTTTCAGAGAATGCACCCAAAAGCTTTGTTTGTATTCATTTGAGGGAGAAACTACCCCAAGGATGTTTACAACTACAAACAAGCTTGAACTCAAGCTTTTGAATGCATTTACGCGTTTTGAATGCAATTACGCGTTTTAACAGCTCTTACGATAAGGTGAAAGAGATTGAGGTCTTTTGTGTTGTATATTAAGAGAAAGCACCCAAATGCTTTGTTTGTATTTATTTGAGTGAGAAACTTAACCAAGGATGTTTACAAGTACAAACAAGCTTCAAGTCAAGCCCTTGAATGCATTTACGCGTTTTAAAACCTCATACGACTAGGGTGAAAGAGATTGAGTTCTTTTGTGTTGTATATTAAGAAAGCACCCAAATGCTTTGTTTGCATTCATTGGAGTGAGAAACTACACCAAGGTTGTTTACAAGTACAAACAAGCTTCAACTCAAAATTTTGAATGTATTCACAATCAAATGAATGCAAATAAAGCATTCGTGTGCTTTCACTTAATATACAACAGAAAAGAACTCAATCTCTTTCACCCTAGTCGTAAGGGCTGCTAAAACGCGTAAATACATTCAAAAGCTTGAGTTGAAGCTTGTTTGTACTTGTAAACATTCTTGGTGTAGTTTCTCACTCCAATGAATGCAAACAAAGACTTTTGGTGCTTTCTCTGAAAGAGATTGTAGTTTCACACCTAGGATGTTTACAAGTACAAACAAGCTTCAACTCAAGCTTTTGAATGCATTTACGTATTTTAACAGCTCTTACGATTAGGGTGAAGGAGATTGAGTTCTTTTGTGTTATATATTAAGAGAAAGCACCCAAATGCTTTGTTTGCATTCATTTGAGGGAGAAACTACAACAAGGATGTTTACAAGCACAAACAAGCTTCAACTCAAGCTTTTGAATGTATTTACGCGTTTAAAAACCTCATACGACTAGGGTGAAAGAGATTGAGGTCTTTTGTGTTGTATATTAAGAAAAAGCACCCAAATGCTTTGTTTGCATTCATTTGAGTGAGAAACATAACCAAGGATGTTTACAAGTACCACCAACCTTCAACTTAAGCTTTTGAATGCATATACGCGTTGTAAAAGCTTTTGTTTGTTTCCAAATTAAGAGAAAGCACCGAATTACTTTGTTTGTACTTGTAAACATCCTTTGATTGAATTCATTTGATTGAGAAACTACACCAAGGATGTTTACAAGTACAAACAAGCTTTAACTCCACCTTTTGAATGCATATACGCGTTTTAACAGCTCTTACATCTAGGGTGAAAGAGATTGAGTTCTTTTGTGTTGTATATTAAGAGAAAGCACCCAAATGCTTTGTTTGCATTCATTTGAGGGAGAAACTACACCAAGGATGTCTACAAGTATAAACAAGCTTCAACTCAAGCTTTTGAATGCATATAAACGTTTTAAAAGCTCATACGACAACGGTGAAAGAGATTGAGTTCTTTTGTGTTGTATATTAAGAGAACGCACCCAAATGTTTTCTTTGCATTCATTTGAGTGAGAAACTACACCAAAGATGTTTACAAGTACAAACAAGCTTCAATTCAAGCTTTTGAATGTATTTACGCATTTTAAAAGGATGTATGACTAGGGTGAAAAAGATTGAGCTCTTTTGTGTTGTATTTTAAGAGAAAGCAACCAAAAGCTTTATTTGCATTCATTTCAGTGAGAAACTACACCAAGAATGTTTACAAGTACAAACAAGCTTTAACTCCACCTATTGAATTCATTTACGCGTTTTAACAGCTCTTACATCTAGGGTGAAAGAGATTGAGTTCTTTTGTGTTGTATATTAAGAGAAATCACCCAAATGGTTTGTTTGCATTCATTTGAGTGAGAAACTACACCAACGATGTTTACATGTACAAACAAGTTTCAACTCATGCTTTTGAATGCATTTACGCGTTTTAACAGCTCTTACGACTAGGCGAAAAGAGATTGCGATCTTTTGTGTTGTATATTAAGAAAAAGATCGCAAATGCTTGGTTTACATTCATTTGAGTGTGAAACTACCCCAAGGATGTGTACAACTACAAACAAGCTTGAACTCAAGCTTTTGAATGCATTTAAGCGTTTTAAAAGCTCATACGACAAGGGTGAAAGAGATTGAGTTCTTTTGTGTTGCATATTAAGAGAACGCACCCAAATGCTTTGTTTGCATGCATTTGAGTGAGAAACTTAACCAAGGATGTTTACAAGTACAAACAAGCTTCAACTCAAGCTTTTGAATGCATTTACTTGTTTTAAAACCTCATACAACTAGGGTGAAAGAGACTGAGTTCTTTTGTGTTGTATATTAAGAGAAATCACACAAATTCTTTGTTTGCATTCATTAGTTTGAGAAACTACACCAAGGATGTTTACAAGTACAAACAAGCTTCAACTCAAGCTTTTGAATGTATTTACGGGTTTTAACAGCTCTTACGATTAGGGTGAAAGAGATTGAGGTCTTTTGTGTTGTATATTAAGAGAAAGCACCCAAATGCTTTGTTTGCATTCATTTGAGTGAGAAACTACACCAAGGATGTTTACAAGTACAAACAAGCTTTAACTCCATCCATTTTAATGCATTTACGCGTTTTAACAGCTCTTACATCTATGGTGAAAGAGATTGAGTTCTTTTGTGTTGTATATTAAGAAAAAGCCCCCAAATGTTTTGTTTGCATTCATTTGAGTGAGAAACTACACCAAGGATGTTTACAAGCATAAACATGCTTTAACTCCACCGTTTCAATGCTTTTACGCATTTTAACAGCTCTTACAACTAGGGTGAATGAGATTGAGTTCTTTTGTGTTGTATATTAAGAGAAATCACACAAATGCTTTGTTTGCATTCATTTGAGTGAGAAACTACACCAAGGATGTTTAGAAGTACAAACAAGCTTCAACTCAAGCTTTTGAATTCATTTACGCGTTTTAAAAGCTCATACGACATGGGTGAAAGAGATTGATTTCTTTTGTGTTGTATATTAAGAGAACGCACCCAAATGTTTTCTTTGCGTTCATTTGAGTGAGAAACTACACCAAAGATGTTTGCAAGTACAAAAAAGCTTCAACTCAAGCTTTTGAATGTATTTACGCGTTTTTAAAGCTCATATGACTAGGGTGAAAAAGGTTGAGTTCTTTTGGGTTTTATTTTAAGAGAAAGCAACCAAAAGCTTTGTTTGCATTCATTTCAGTGAGAAACTACACCAAGAAAGTTTACAAGTACAAACAAGCTTCAACTCAAGCTTTTGAATGCATTTACGCGTTTTAAAAGCTCATATGACTAGGGTGAAAGAGATTGAGGTCTTTTGTGTTGTATATTAAGAGAAAGCACTTAAATGCTTTGTTTGCATTCATTTGAGTGAGAAACTACACCAAGGATGTTTACAAGTACAAACAAGCTTTAACTCCACCTTTTTGATTGCATTTACGCGTTTTAACAGCTCTTACATCTAGGGTGAATGAGATTGAGTTCTTTTGTGTTGTATATTAAGAGAAAGCACCCAAATGCTTTGTTTGCATTCATTTGAGTGAGAAACTACACCAAGGATGTTTACGAGCCCAAACAAGCTTTAACTCCACCTTTTGAATGCATTTACGCATTTTAACAGCTCTTACAACTAGGGTGAAAGAGATTGAGTTCTTTTGTGTTGTATATTAAGAGAAATCACACAAATGCTTTGTTTGCATTCATTTGAGTGAGAAACTACACCAAGGATGTTTACAAGCATAAACATGCTTTAACTCCACCTTTTGAATGTATTTACGCGTTTTAACACCTCTTACATCTAGGGTGAAAGAGATTGAGTTCTTTTGTGTTGTATATTAAGAGAAATCACACAAATGCTTTGTTTGCATTCATTTGAGTGAGAAACTACACCAAGGATGTTTAGAAGTACAAACAAGCTTCAACTCAAGCTTTTGAATGCATTTACGCGTTTTAAAAGCTCATATGACTAGGGTGAAAAAGATTGAGTTCTTTTGTGTTGTATTTTAAGAGAAAGCAACCAAAAGCTTTGTTTGCATTCATTGCAGTGAGAAACAAGCTTTTGGTTGCATTCATTGGAGTGAGAAACTACACCAAGGATGTTTACAAGTACAAACAAGCTTTAAATCAATAGTAGTTTTGTTTCTGACTCAAATGAATGCAAACAAAGGTTGTTTGTACACAAAGCTTTTGGATGTTTACATACATTTACATGCTTTAAATCACACAAATGCTTTGTCTGCATTCATTTGAAGGAGAAACTACACCAAGGATGTTTACAACTACAAACAAGCTTCAACTCAAGCTTTTGAATGTATTTACGCGTTTTAAAAGCTCTTACGATTAGGGTAAAAGGGATTGAGGTCTTTTGTGTTGTATATTAAGAGAAAGCACCCAAATGCTTTGTTTGCATTCATTTGAGTGAGAAACTACACCAAGGATGTTTAGAAGAACAAACAAGCTTTAACTCCACCTTTTGAATGCATTTACGCGTTTTAACAGCTCTTACATCTAGGGTTTGGGTGCATTTACGCGTTTTGAATGCATATACGCGTTTTAAACAGTTTGGGTGTTTACAAGTACTTGTGTTGTATTTAAAGAGAAAGCACCCAAAAGCTTTGTTTGGATTCATTGGAGTGAGAAACTACACCAAGGATGTTTACAAGTACAAACAAGCTTCAACTCAAGCTTTTGAATGTATTTACGCGTTTTAAAACCTCATACGACTAGGGTGAAAGAGATTGAGGTCTTTAGTGTTGTATATTAAGAGAAAGCACCCAAATGCTTTGTTTGCATTCATTTAAGTGAGAAACTACACCAAGGATGTTTACAAGCACAAACAAGCTTTAACTCGACCTTTTGAATGCATTTACGCATTTTAACCGCTCTTACAACTAGGGTGAAAGAGATTGAGTTCTTTTGTGTTGTATATTAAGAGAAATCTGATGTGATTTATTCAGGGATTTTCTGTATTTTTGATAAACAAAACAATAAAAGGGATATACCTCTCGAATCACTCAAGGGGTTGGGGTTTTTCGTTCAAGAATCACTCAAGAACAAGACTTGCGCATCACACACAAGGGTTTCAAACTGAATCACTCAATTTGAGGGGTAAATACTCACGTATTAATCATTAATCATCAAAGTCTATGTTACAATTTCGTGCTCTCCCCTATATATAGACAAAGAAATCTAAAGCTACTAGGAATCCTAATCCAAGTAGGAAACTAACTATGAAACTGATTACAATTGTAAAATGAACTAACTAACAACTTTCCTAATACCTAATGGACTCATAATGCTAATAATAACCAGATTATTAGTTTCCTAAGCAATAAATCACGCTAAAAGCAAGTTAAAATAAACTAGGACACAATAACTAAACTAAAGTCGTTGCCTTGGCGCGCAAGGAATATGTTCCGTAACTTGTTACGCGTTTTTGACCATGTTGCGCTTTGAATTAGAGAAAACTCAAAGCATCAATGTTGTAGATCTCGATCATATCTTTCTACAGAGATTTGAATCATCATGTTTAGATTTAGTATGAGCGAGTTATGGCCAAAATACGAACAACTATCAGAACTGCCAAGATTACGAGGTTCTCCATAATGACGTGATCATATAACAAGAGCTTTAATCCCCATCTTGCGCGTGTATTCCAAAGTATCTTCAATGTAGGAGGCAATGTAATTGTAACCCATTTTAAAACATGCTCCATAAACGAACATAATAGAACTAAGATTGAATGTTCTTTCAATTCCCCTTGGAAAACACCATTGTTGTTCTTGAGGAGCCGTGTAGAGGAATCAAGATCATTCCTAAGATCTATATAATGGTGAATATGATGTGTATCGTTTTTTAAGCATGTTGCTCCTGCATCAAAATCACCCACATGGTTTGTTTGCATTCATTTGAGTGAGAAACTACACAATGGATGTTTACAAGTACAAACAAGTTTCAACTCAAGCTTTTGAATGCATTTACGCGTTTTAACAGCTCTTATGACTAGGCGAAAAGAGATTGAGTTCTTTTGTGTTGTATATTAAGAAAAAGCTCGCAAATGCTTTGTTTACATGCATTTGAGTGTGAAACTACCCCAAGGATGTTTACAACTACAAACAAGCTCGAACTCAAGCTTTTGAATGCATTTAAGCGTTTTAAAAGCTCATACGACATGGGTGAAAGAGATTGAGTTCTTTTGTGTTGTATATTAAGAGAACGCCCCCAAATGTTTTCTTTGCGTTCATTTGAGTGAGAAACTACACCAAAGATGTTTGCAAGTACAAAAAAGCTTCAACTCAAGCTTTTGAATGTATTTACGCGTTTTTAAAGCTCATATGACTAGGGTGAAAAAGGTTGAGTTCTTTTGGGTTGTATTTTAAGAGAAAGCAACCAAAAGCTTTGTTTGCATTCATTTCAGTGAGAAACTACACCAAGAAAGTTTACAAGTACAAACAAGCTTCAACTCAAGCTTTTGAATGCATTTACGCGTTTTAAAAGCTCATATGACTAGGGTGAAAGAGATTGAGGTCTTTTGTGTTGTATATTAAGAGAAAGCACCCAAATGCTTTGTTTGCATTCATTTGAGTGAGAAACTACACCAAGGATGTTTACAAGTACAAACAAGCTTTAACTCCACCTTTTGAATGCATTTACGCGTTTTAACAGCTCTTACATCTAGGGTGAATGAGATTGAGTTCTTTTGTGTTGTATATTAAGAGAAAGCAACCAAATGCTTTGTTTGCATTCATTGGAGTGAGAAACTACACCAAGGATGTTTACAAGTACAAACAAGCTTTAAATCAATAGTAGTTTTGTTTCTCACTCAAATGAATGCAAACAAAGGTTGTTTGTACACAAAGCTTTTGGATGTTTACATACATTTACATGCTTTAAATCACACAAATGATTTGTCTGCATTCATTTGAGGGAGAAACTACACCAAGGATGTTTACAAGTACAAACAAGCTTCAACTCAAGCTTTTGAATGTATTTACGCGTTTTAAAAGCTCTTACGATTAGGGTAAAAGGGATTGAGGTCTTTTGTGTTGTATATTAAGAGAAAGCACCCAAATGCTTTGTTTGCATTCATTTGAGTGAGAAACTACACCAAGGATGTTTACAAGTACAAACAAGCTTTAACTCCACTTTATTTGCATTCATTTGATTGTGAATACATGCTTTAACTCCACCTTTTGAATGCATTTACGCGTTTTAACAGCTCTTACATCTAGGGTGAAAGAGATTGAGTTCTTTTGTGTTGTATATTAAGAGAAAGCACCCAAATGCTTACAAGTACAAACAAGCTTCAACTCAAGCTTTTCAAAGCATTTACGCGTTTTAAAACCTCATACGACCAGGGTGAAAGAGATTGAGGTCTTTTGTGTTGTATATGAAGAGAAAGCACCCAAACTTCCTGAAATGAATACATTTAAAAGCTCATACAAAGGTGTTGTTTATCAAGTTTGGAACTCAAATGAATGCATTCTTAATATACAACACAAAAGACCTCAATGCTTTCAAAAAGATTGAGTTCTTTTGTGTTGTATTTTAAGAGAAAGCACGCAAATGCTTTGTTTGCATTCATTTGAGTGAGAAACTTAACCAAGGATGTTTACAAGTAAAAACAAGCTTCAACTCAAGCTTTTGAAAGCATTTACGCATTTTAAAACCTCATACGACTAGGGTGAAAGAGATTGAGGTATTTTGTGTTGTACATTAATAATGCATTCATTTGAGTTCAAAACTTGATAAACTACACCTTTGTATGAGCTTTTAAATGTATTCATTTCAGGAAGTTTAAAAGTACAAACAAAGCATTTGGGTGCTTTCTCTTCATATACAACACAAAAGACCTCAATCTTTTTCACCCTAGATGTAAGAGCTGTTCAAACGCGTAAATGCATTCAAAAGGTGGAGTTAAAGCTTGTTTGTACTTGTAAACATCTTTAGTGTAGTTTCTCACTCAAATGAATGCAAACAAAGCGTAAATGCATTCAAAAGGTGGAGTAAAAGCTTGTATGTACTTGCAAACATCCTTGGTGTAGTTTCTCACTCAAATGAATGCAAACAAAGCATTTGGGTGCTTTCTCTTAATATACAACACAAAAGACCTCAATCTCTTTCACCCTAATCGTAAGAGCTGTTAAAACGCGTAAATACATTCAAAAGCTTGAGTTGAAGCTTGTTTGTACTTTTAAACATCCTTGGTTAAGTTTCTCACTCAAATGAAAGCAAACAAAGCATTTGGGTGCTTTCTCTTAATATACAACGCAAAAGAACTCAATCTCTTTCACCCGAGATGTAAGAGCTGTTAAAACGCGTAAATGCATTCAAAAGGTGGAGTTAAAGCTTGTTTGTACTTGTAAACATCCTTGGTGTAGTTTCTCACTTTTATGAATGCAAACAAAGCATTTGGGTGCTTTCTCTTAATATACAACACAAAACACCTCAATCTCTTTCACCCTAGATGTAAGTGCTGTTAAAACGCGTAAATGCATTCAAAAGGTGGAGTTAAAGCTTGTTTGTACTTGTAAACATTCTTGGTGTAGTTTCTTCCTCAAATGAATGCAAACTAAGCATTTGGGTGCTTTCTCTTAATATACAACATAAAAGAACTCATTCTCTTTCACCCTAGATGTAAGAGCTGTTAAAACGCGTATATGCATTCAAAAGGTGGAGTTAAAGCTTGTTTGTACTTGTAAACATCCTTGGTGTAGTTTCTCACTTTTATGAATGCAAACAAAGCATTTGGGTGCTTTCTCTTAATATACAACACAAAAGAACTCAATCTCTTTCACCCTAGATGTAAGAGCTGTTAAAACGCGTAAATGCATTCACAAGATTGAGTTAAAGCTTGTTTGTACTTGTAAACATCTTTGGTGTAGTTTCTCACTCAAATGAATGCAAACAAAGCGTAAATGCATTCGAAAGGTGGAGTTAAAGCTTGTTTGTACTTGCAAACATCCTTGGTCTAGTTTCTCACTCAAATGAATGCAAACAAAGCATTTGGGTGCTTTCTTTTAATATACAACACAAAAGACCTCAATCTCTTTCACCCTAATCGTAAGAGCTGTTAAAATGCGTAAATACATTCAAAAGCTTGAGTTGAAGCTTTTTTGTACTTGTAAACATCCTTGGTTAAGTTTCTCACTCAATGAATGCAAACAAAGCTTTTGGGTGCTTTCTCTAAAAATACAACACAAAAGAACTCAATCTCTTTCACCCTAGTCGTATGAGGTTTTAAAATGCGTATATGAATTCAAAAGCTTAAGTTGAAGCTTGTTGGTACTTGTAAACATCTTTGGTGTAGTTTCTCACTCAAATGAATGCAAAGAAAACATTTGGGTGCGTTCTTTTAATATACAACACAAAAGAACTCAATCTCTTTCACCCTTGTCGTATGAGCTTTTAAAACGCTTAAATGCATTCAAAAGCTTGAGTTCAAGCTCGTTTGTAGTTGTAAACATCCTTGGGGTAGTTTCACACTCAAATGAATTCAAACAAAGCATTTGGGTGCTTTCTCTTAAGCTTGAGTTGAAGCTTGTTTGTACTTGTAAACACAAAAGAGATTGAGTTTCTCACTCCAATGAATGCAAACAAAGGTTTTCGATGCTTTCTCTTAATATACAACAGAAAAGAACTCAAGCTTGTTTGTACTTGTAAACATCCTTGGTGTAGTTTCTCGCTGAAATAAATGCAAACAAAGCTTTTGGGTGCTTTCTCTAAAAATACAACACAAAAGAACTCTATCTCTTTCACCCTAGTCGTATGAGGTTTTAAAACGCGTATATGCATTCCAAAGGTGGAGTTAAAGCTTGTTTGTACTTGTAAACATCCTTGGTGTAGTTTCTCACTCAAATGAATGCAAACAAAGCATTTGGATGCTTTCTCTTAATATACAACACAAAAGACCTCAATCTATTTCACCCTAGTCATATGAGTTTTTAAAACGCGTAAATACATTCAAAAGCTTGAGTTGAAGCTTGTTTGTACTTGTAGACATCCTTGGTGTAGTTTCTCACTCCAATGAATGCAAACAAAGCTTTTGGGTGCTTTCTCTGAAAATACAACACAAAAGAACCCAAATGAGAATGTTGCTTGCATTCATTGGAGTGAGAAACTACACCAAGGATGTTTACAAGTACAAACAAGCTTTAACTCCACCTTTTGAATGCATCTACGCGTTTTAAAACCTCATACGACCAGGGTGAAAGAGATTGAGTTCTTTTGTGTTGTATTTACAAAAGATTAACAAAAGATTATTTCTTTTGTGTTCTTTAGACTTAATTGATTACTGAATTAAAGTACTGAAAGCTATCACTTGGTGTATAAAGTTTCTGACCTATGTAACATTACATACATGGCGATGTGGTCGTACGTACTGTTAAATATATATATCGAATTTGATTGCCACCTTGTAACATGCCAACTGTTTTTTGTTTTCTAAGGTGGAACTAGTGTCACGCTTGATGTGATCTTATGGAATAGATTAATAAAAAAACATTTGTAATGTTAAGTTGCGATTCTTGCGAATGAATAAACGTTTCTAATTTGATGTACTTCAGTACTTGTGTTTTTTGTACGGATTCTCTTATTCAAAAACAAAGTATTTTGGTTAAGCCCATGTTTCATGATAAGTACATCTAGGGTAAAACCTCAAACCCAAACGCGTAAATGCTTTCAAAAGCTTGGTTTTGGTTTTAAGTTCTTGGTGTAAACGTTTTGATGTATACAAGCTTTTGAGTTATTATCCCGTATAGCTCAATTGGAGTTCAATACTACACATCAATATACAACACCAAAGAAACACAAAACACCAAGAGTTTTTGAATGCATTTACGCGTTTTAAAAGCTCATACGAATAGGGTGAAAGAGATTTGAGTTCTTTGTGTTGTATATTAAGAGAAATCACCCAGATGCTTTGTTTGCATTCTTAAATGTATAATTCAATCCAGTTATAATTCAATTTAAAAGGTGACCTCACAAGAGATTTGATTACAAGTACAAACAAGATAAATGCATTCTCTTATTCATGTGGTCGTCTGGTATTTTTTTTTTGAGGGAAAAAATATAATTTGCATTAATAATAGGCTATACGACATCTACAAACGATATCAAATTCAACAATAAACGGATCTAAAATATCATAAAACATACTAATTGAAACAATATCAAGTATTTGAATATATATATATATAATACTATGCTATTTAATATCCAAAATGAATGCAAACAAACATGTGGGACTTAATGAGATACTTTGGTTTGAGAAAGAGATTTGAAAAGCTTGAGTTTATTGTTAAATTTGATATCGTTTTAATAGTCACCGTACTGAAAGTATTTGCATTTATATATATATGTAACTAAATAGGTTTTTTACGCGTACTTTGTTTTGTTTGCATTCATTTGGTTAAGCTTTTAATGTAAATGTATAATTTAGGAGAAACTACACCATACAATGTACTTGTTTGTACTTGTAAACATTCTTGGTGTAGTTTCTCACTGAAATGAATGCAAACAAAGCTTTTGGTTGCTTTCTCTTAAAATACAACACAAAAGAACTCAATCTTTTTCACCCTAGTCATATGAGCTTTTAAAACGCGTAAATGCATTCAAAGGCTTGAGTTGAAGCTTGTTTGTACTTGTAAACATCCTTAGTGTAGTTTCTCACTCAAATGAATGCAAACAGAGCATTTGTGTGATTTCTCTTAATATACAACACAAAAGAACTCAATCTCTTTCACGCTAGTTGTAAGAGCTGTTAAAATGAGTAAATGCATTCAAAAGGTGGAGTTAAAGCTTGTTTGTGCTTGTAAACATCCTTGGTGTAAGTTTCTCACTGAAATTGTATGCATTTACAAACAAGCTTTTGAATGCATTTACGCGTTTTAAAAGCTCATACGAGTAGGGTGAAAGAGATTTGAGTTCTTTTGTGTTGTACATTAAGAGAAAGCATCCAAATACTTTGTTTGGATACATTTGAGTGTGAAACTGCATCTAGGATGTTTACAAGTACAAACAAGCTTCAACTCAAGCTTTTGAATGCATTTACGCGTTTTAACAGCTCTTACGACTAGGGTGAAAGAGATTGAGTTCTTTTCTGTTGTATATTAAGAGGAAGCACACAAATGCTTTATTTGCATATATTTGATTGTGAATACATTCAAAATTTTGAGTTGAAGCTTGTTTGTACTTGTAAACATCCTTGGTGTAGTTTCTCACTCCGCGTAAATGCATTCAAAAGCTTGAGTTGAAGCTTGTTTGTACTTGTAAACATTCTTGGTGTAGTTTCTCACTCAAATGAATGCAAACAAATGCATTTGGGTGCGTATTAACAGCTCTTACGATTAGGGTGAAAGAGATTGAGGTCTTTTGTGTTGTATATTAAGAGAAAGCACCCAAATGCTTTGTTTGCATTCATTTGACTGAGAAACTTAACCAAGGTTGTTTACAAGTACAAACAAGCTTTCACCCTAGTCATATGAGCTTTTAAAACGCGTAAATGCATTCAAAAGCTTGAGTTGAAGCTTGTATGTACTTGTAAACATTCTTGGTGTAGTTTCTCACTGAAATGAATCAAACCAAAGCTTTTGGTTGCTTTCTCTTAAAATACAACACAAAAGAACTCAATCTTTTTCACCCTAGTCATATGAGCTTTTAAAACGCGCAAATGCATTCAAAAGCTTGAGTTGAAGCTTGTTTGTACTTGTAAACAAGAGCTGTTAAAACGCGTAAATACATTCAAAAGCTTGAGTTGAAGCTTGTTTGTACTTGTAAACATCCTTGGTGTAGTTTCTCCCTCAAATGAATGCAAACAAAGCATTTGTGTGATTTCTCTTAATATACAACACAAAAAAACTCAATCTCTTTCACCCGAGTCATATGAGCTTTTAAAACGCGTAAATGCATTCAAAAGCTTGAGTTGAAGCTTATTTGTACTTGTAAACATTCTTAGTGTATTTTCTCACTGAAATGATTGCAAACAAAGCTTTTGGGTGCTTCCTCTGAAAATACAACACAAAAGAACTCAATCTCTTTCACCCTAGTCATATGAGCTTTTAAAACGCGTAAATGCATTCAAAAGCTTGAATTGAAGCTTGTATGTACTTGTAAACATCCTTGGTGTAGTTTCACAATCAAATGAATGCAAACAAAGCATTTGTGTGCATTCTCTTAATATACAACACAAAAGAACTCAATCTCTTTCACCCTAGTCGTAAGAGCTGTTAAAATGCTTAAATGCAATAAAAAGCTTCAGTTGAAGCTTGTTTGTACTTGTAAACATCCTTGGTGTAGTTTCTCACTCAAATAAATGCATACAAAGCAACCAAAAGCTTTGTTTGCATTCATTTGAGTGAGAAACATAACCAAAGATGCTTACAAGCACAAACAAGCTTCAACTCAAGCTTTTGAATGTAGTTACGCCTTTTTACAGCTCTTACGATTAGGGTGAAAGAGATTGAGGTCTTTTGTGTTGTAAATTAAGAGAAAGCACCCAAATGCTTTGTTTGCATTCATTTGAGTGAGAAACTACACCAAGGATGTTTACAAGTACAAACAAGCTTTAACTCCACCTTTTGAATGTATTTACGCGTTTTAACACCTCTTACATCTAGGGTGAAAGAGATTGAGGTCTTTTGTGTTGCATATTAAGAGAATGCACCCAAATGCTTTGTTTGCATTCATTTGAGTGTGAAACTACACCTAGGATGTTTACAAGTACAAACAAGCTTCAACTCAAGCTTTTGAATGCATTTACGCGTTTTAAAAGCTCATATGACTAGGGTGAAAAAGATTGAGTTCTTTTGTGTTGTATTTTAATAGAAAGCAACCAAAAGCTTTGTTTGCATTCATTTCAGTGAGAAACTACACCAAGAATGTTTACAAGAACAAACAAGCTTCAACTCAAGCTTTTAAATGCATTTACGCGTTTTAAAAGCTCATATGACTAGGGTGAAAAAGATTGAGTTCTTTTGTGTTGTAAATTAAGAGAAAGCACCCAAATGCTTTGTTTGCATTCATTTGAGTGAGGAACATAACCAAGGATGTTTACAAGTAGAAACAAGCTTCAACTCAAGCTTTTGAATGTATTTACGCGTTTTAACAGCTCTTACGACTAGGGTGAAAGAGATTGAGGTCTTTGGTGTTGTATATTAAGAGAAAGCTCCCAAATGCTTTGTTTACATTCATTTGAGTGTGAAACTACCCCAAGGATGTTTACAACTACAAACAAGCTTGAACTCAATCTTTTGAATGTATTTACGCGTTATAACAGCTCTTACGACTAGGGTGAAAGATATTGAGTTCTTTTGTGTTGTATATTAAGAGAACGCATCCAAATGTTTTCTTTGCATTCATTGGAGTGAGAAACTACACCAAGGATGTTTACAAGTACCAACAAGCTTCAACATAAGCTTTTGAATGCATATACGCGTTTTAAAACCTCATACGACTTGGGTGAAAGAGATTGAGTTCTTTTATGTTGTATTTTCAGAGAAAGCACCCAAAAGCTTTGTTTGCATTCATTGGAGTGAGAAACTACACCAAGGATGTTTACAAGTACAAACAAGCTTCAAATCAAGCTTTTGAATGTATTTACGCGTTTTAAAAGCTCATATGACTAGGGTGAAAGAGATTGAGGTCTTTTGTGTTGTATATTAAGAGAAAGCACCCAAATGCTTTATTTGCATTCATTTGATTGTGAATACATTCAAAATTTTGAGTTGAAGCTTGTTTGTACTTGTAAACATCCTTGGTGTAGTTTCTCACTCCAATGAATGCAAACAAAGCTTTTGGGGGCTTTCTCTGAAAATACAACACAAAAGAACTCAATCTCTTTCACCCTAGTCGTAAGAGCTGTTAAAACGCGTAAATGCATTCAAAACGCGGAAATGCATTCAAAAGCTTGAGTTGAAGCTTGTTTGTACTTGTAAACATCCTAGGTGTAGTTTCACACTCAAATGAATGAAAACAAAGTATTTGGATGCTTTCTCTTAATATACAACACAAAAGTACTCAAATCTCTTTCACCCTACTCGTATAAGCTTTTAAAACGCGTAAATGCATTCAATAGCTTGAGTTGAAGCTTGTTTGTACTTATAAACATCCTAGGGTGTAGTTTCACACTCAAATGAATGCAAACAAAGTATTTGGATGCTTTCTCTTAATATACAACACAAAAGAACTCAAATCTCTTTCACCCTACTCAAATGAGCATTCAAAACGCGTAAATGCATTCAAAAGGTGGAGTTAAAGCTTGTTTGTACTTGTGAACATCATTAGTGTAGTTTCTCCCTCAAATGAATGCAAACAAAGCATTTGGGTGCTTTCTCTTAATATACAACACAAAAGAACTCAATCTCTTTCACCCTAGATGTAAGAGTTGTTAAAACGCGTAAATGCATTCAAAAGGTGGAGTTAAAGCTTGTTTGTACTTGTAAACATCCTTGGTTAAGTTTCTCACTCAAATGAATGCAAACAAAGTGTTTGGATGCTTCCTCTTAATATACAACACAAAGAACTCAAATCTCTTTCACCCTATTCATATGAGCTTTTAAAACGCGTAAATGCATTCAAAAGCTTGAGTTGAAGCTTGTTTGTACTTGTAAACATCCTAGGTGTAGTTTCACACTCAAATGAATGCAAACAAATGAATACGAGTAGGGTGAAAGAGATTTGAGGTCTTTTATGTTGTATATTAAGAGAAAGCACGCAAAAGCTATGTTTGCATTCATTTTAGTGAGAAACTACACCAAGGATGTTTACAAGTATAAACAAGCTTTAACTCCACCTTTTGAATGCATTTACGCGTTTTAACAGCTCTTACATATAGGGTGAAAGAGATTGATTTCTTTTGTGTTGTATATTAAGAGAAAGCACCCAAATGCTTTATTTGTATTCATTTGATTGTTTGTACTTGTAAATTCAAAAGGTGAATGCAAACAAAATTAAGAAACTGTTTAAAACGCGTATTTGCATTCAAAAGCTTAAGTTGAAACATGTTGGTACTTGTAAACATCTTTGGTGTAGTTTCTCACTCAAATGAATACAAAGAAAACATTTGGGTGCGTTCTCTTAATATACAACACAAAAGAACTCAATCTGATGTGAAATAAGTAACAAAACGGAAATTAACCTTTGATAGTATCACACAAAGGGATCTTGTTCAAGAATCACTCAAGAACAACTCACGAATCACTCGTAAGGGTTTCAACCTGAATCACTCAGTTTGAGGGGTAAATACTCACGTATTCAATAATTAATCATCAAAGCACGAGTTTACAATAGCAAAGCTCTCCCCTATTTATAGACAAAGAAATCTAAAGCTATTCGGAATCCTAATCCTAGTCCGAATAGGAAACTAACTACGAAACTGACTACAATTGTAAAACGGACTAACTAACAGCTTTCCTAATTCCTAATGGACTTCTAATACTAATAACAATCAGATTATTACTCTCCTAAACATATTCTAACTAATTAAGGGAATACTAAACGAAATCGAACTAAACAACTGATTACCTAGCGCCCAAGGCTCAAAACCGCTGGAACAGTTTCCTTGGCGCCCAAGGCTTCTTCTTTTCAGCTTCTAGTCATCTTCTTGCCACTCTAACATAGTTACCTCACACTTTACCTCACGTGGCATTATACTCTTGGCAATGAGCAGCTCAAGATCAAGCATTAACGTTTCAAGAACTGGGTTTTTGGACGTTCTTGATTCGTCGTCTTCTTGCTTGTCCTTTAACGTACTTGCTCCTGCATCAACCTCCCCTTCTTTAAAAGAATTTGCCCTCAAATTCGTATCCTCTAAGTAAGGGCTAAGATCACCGACATTGAAGGTTGAGCTCACGTTTCCATACTCGCTAGGAAGATCAATCTTGTATGCATTGTCTCCAATCTTCTCTAGAACTTGAAAAGGACCATCTGCTCGAGGCATAAGCTTGTTCTTGCGTCTAGAAGGAAATCTTTCTTTGCGCAGGTGTAGCCAAACTAAGTCACCAGGTTCAAATAGAACTTGCTTTCTTCCCTTGTTAGCTCTAGCTTGGTACCTTGAGTTCATCTTCTCTACTCGCGCACGAACTTGCTCACAGGTCTTCTGGAAAGCTTGTTGTCTTGCCTTGGCATCTACATTGATAACATCATCTCTAGGCAAAGACACGAAATCAATAGGCAAATAAGGATTAATGCCATACACAATCTCAAATGGAGAACGACCCGTGGTAAATCCAGGCGTTCTATTATATGCAAACTCCGCATGTGCTAGCTTAATATCCCAATCTTTTGTGCTTCTACTCACCAACCCTCTAAGCAAAGTACCAAGGGTCCTGTTTGTAACCTCGGTTTGCCCATCTGTTTGTGGGTGATGTGAAGTGCTAAAGAGTAACTTCGTCCCAACGAGTCTCCAAAGTGTCTTCCAAAAGTAGCTCAGAAACTTAGTATCTCGATCTGACACAATGGTCTTGGGAATGCCATGTAGCCTCACTATCTCTTTATAGAACAAGTCAGCAACATGAGAGGCGTCATCGGTCTTGTGACATGGCACAAAGTGCGCCATCTTGGACAATCTATCAACAACAACCATCACAGCATCTTTTCCCCTTTGAGTTCTAGGGAGTGCTACAATGAAATCCATGCTCACACTCTCCCAGGGAATGCTAGGAACCGGTAATGGTGTGTATAACCCTTTGTGAAAAGCACTCTTGGCCCGTTGACATGTAGCGCATCTCGTCACAATAGCATGTACATCTTTGAGCATCTTAGGCCAATAAAAGTGTTCTTGTAACAGCTCAAGGGTTTTAGTTACTCCAAAATGTCCAGCTAATCCTCCCGAGTGAACTTCTCTAACCAATAGCTCACGTACAGAGGACCTAGGAACACAGAACTTGTTCCTCTTGAATAGAAACCCATCTTGTATGAAATAATCACCATGCTCCCCTTCTTTGCAAGCTCTAAATGACTCAGAGAAATCAGCATCCTTGTCATATAGTTCTTGGAGATGTTCAAAGCCTAGGAGCTTCGCTTCAAGTGTCACAAGCAAGTGGTTTCTTCGTGAAAGAGCATCAGCAACAACATTGCTCTTCCCATCTTTGTACTTGGCCGAGAATGTAAAAGATTGTAGAAACTCTACCCACTTGGCATGTCTAGGGTTTAGTTTCTGTTGGCCATGAATGTACTTGAGAGCTTCATGATCCGAGTGCAACACAAAAGGCTTAGGCCTTAAATAATGGGACCAATGCTCCAAAGCTCTCACAATTGCATAGAACTCTTGATCATATGTAGAATAATTCAAACGAGCTCCATTCAATTTCTCACTAAAATAGGCAATAGGACATTTTTCTTGAATTAAAACAGCGCCTATACCCACCCCACTAGCATCACATTCAACCTCAAACAATCTATCAAAATCGGGTAATGCTAGAATAGGTGCTTGACACAACTTCTCTTTGACCTCAACAAAGGCCTTTTGCGCACTTTCACTCCAATTAAACTCTCCTTTTTTCATTAATTCAGTAATAGGAGCAGTAATGGAACTAAAATTGCGTATAAACCTCCGATAAAATGATGCCAAGCCATGAAAACTACGTACCTCATGTATATTGGTTGGAGCTGGCCATGAAGCCATAGCTTCTACCTTGGACGGATCAACATGTACACCATCTTTGGATACAATGTAACCAAGGAATATAACCTTAGGAAGCATGAAATCACACTTCTCTAACTTGCCAAAAAGCTGTTGTTCCTTTAGCTTCTCAAATACGCGCTGTAGATGTACTAGATGTTCCTCCTTGGTCTTGTTGAATATAAGAATATCATCAAGGTAAACCACAACAAATTTACCAAGAAATGCTCTCAATACCTCGTTCATCAACCTCATGAATGTGCTAGGAGCGTTGCACAAGCCAAAAGGCATTACTAACCACTCATACAAACCATGTCGTGTCTTGAATGCGGTTTTCCATTCATCCCCCTCCTTGATTCTCACTTGATGGTATCCAGCTCTAAGATCTATCTTGGAAAACAACTGGGAACCATGTAGCTCGTCTAACATATCGTCTAATCTTGGCATAGGGAACCTATATTTGATTGTGATATTGTTGACAGCTCTACTATCAATGCACATACGCCATGTCCCATCTTTCTTAGGCACAAGTAACGCAGGAACAGCGCATGGACTTAGACTTTCTCTCACATAGCCTCTTTGCACAAGCTCTTCAACTTGTCTTTGTAATTCTTTGGCTTCTTCGGGGTTACACCGATATGCTGGCCTATTTGGAAGTGGTGCTCCAGGAACTAGGTCAATTTGGTGTTCTATGCCACGCATAGGAGGTAAACCATGGGGTAACTCATCGGGGAACACTTCTTTGAACCTCTCTAACAATAGGCGTAACTCAGGATCATAATTGGGATTGTTACACATGTTAGGTTCAAACAACAACACTAGGTAGCTCATAGTTTCACTAGCCACCTCTTTTTCCATCTCTTTCTCTCCTATGACCATTACACGACTCGCCTTTTTACTAGCCTTTGCTTCTTTAACTTCAGTGGCAGTCAAGGGTAACAATTTGATTCGTTTCTGGTTATGCTCAACAGTATAGATATTGTTTACACCATCATGACTAACTTTCCTATCAAATTGCCAAGGACGACCTAACAATATATGACAAACACCCATAGGCAGTACATCACACCATAGATCGTCTTTATAACACCCTAAAGTAAAGCAAACTCTAGCTTGTTTAGTCACTTTTAACCCTCCCCCATCATTCAACCATTGCACAGTATAGGGTTTAGGATGACTTTTAGTAGGCAAATCAAGCTTATCAACCATCTCTTTAGAGGCAACATTAGTACAACTCCCAGAGTCAATAATCAAATTGCAAACTTTACCTCTAACCTTGCAGCGAGAATGGAATATTTGCTCCCTTTGGTCGGACTCATCATCGGCCACAGTCGTATGTAGCAGCTTCGTAAGGATTAGGGTCTCTCCAACCTCGGGTATACCATAATCTTCAATGAATGGCTCTCCAATATTTTCATCACTATCCTCGGTTATGGGCATAACAAACGAGGGCTCCATCTCTTCTAGCTCAGCGATGGTGAGCGCTTTCTTCGAGCCGCACTCATAGGCATAGTGTCCATATCCTTGACACTTGAAACAACGCAGTTGGTTCTTGTCCTTAGTAGCCACGGCTTTGCCTTTGTCTTGAGTTACGGGCTTGCTAGGGACACTTGCGCTCTTGGAGAATGTTGCATTCTTTCTTGCATTGTATTGGTTCCGAAAATTTGTATAGCCTTTAATCACATCTCGGGCAACCGGTTTTTGCTCCTTCTCTTACTTCTCAATCTTGAGAGCAATTTTGCAGACGTCCTCAAAGGTTACGTAAGGAACAAGCTCTACCTTGCGCCTTAGAGTTGGGTTTAGACCTTTGATGAACCGCGCAATCTTTAACTCCTCCTTCTCCTCAAGATCACACATCATGTGCATATGTTCAAACTTCTGGAGGTAGTCTTGTACACTTGAGGTTTCTTGGCTTAAGGATGTGAGTTTCAAAAACTGTTCTTGCTCAAATTCTTTAGGCAAAAATCGTTTCTTTAAATATTTCTTGAGTTTGTCCCAAGTCTCAATCTTTGCTTTTTCTTCCTTCTTGCGTCGAGCCTTTAGGTTTTCATACCATAAAGAAGCATGCTTGGTGAGTTTAAGCGTGGCTAACTTGCATCTTCGCCGCTCATCATACTCCTTGTATTCAAAGACTCTCTCCATAGTTCTAAGCCAATCAAGAAAGGCCTCTGGGTCGTAGGAACCGTCATATTCGGGGAGTTTGACCTTCAAGTTCCTGTCATCATCATAGGGATGTCGTGGTTTAGGAGCGTCATTGGTTCTAGTCCCACTTGTGTCTTCAAACTCCTCATCGAAGTCGGGGTCACGGTTGTGGTTTCTCCAATGAATTCTGCGCATCCTTGTCTCCATGTTCTCCCTATCTTCTTGGTTTCTTCTTTCCATAGCAGCCATCCACTCTTCTTGAGATTTGAAAGACGTCCTAAGATCCTCCATGGCTGTTAACAACTTTGCTAGTTCGCTGGGCTCACCCATAGCTTCGGTTGTTGGTTTCTTGGGGGTTTCTTGGCTGTCTTCGTGAACAAAGGGCGGATCTTGCAAGAATCTTTCTCGAAAGTTCGCTATGGTGTCGTGTTTATGCTCAGGACCGTGTTGTTCAAACTTAAGAAAGCTCAAACCTTTAGCTCTGATACCAAGTTGATGTGAAATAAGTAACAAAACGGAAATTAACCTTTGATAGTATCACACAAAGGGATCTTGTTCAAGAATCACTCAAGAACAACTCACGAATCACTCGTAAGGGTTTCAACCTGAATCACTCAGTTTGAGGGGTAAATACTCACGTATTCAATAATTAATCATCAAAGCACGAGTTTACAATAGCAAAGCTCTCCCCTATTTATAGACAAAGAAATCTAAAGCTATTCGGAATCCTAATCCTAGTCCGAATAGGAAACTAACTACGAAACTGACTACAATTGTAAAACGGACTAACTAACAGCTTTCCTAATTCCTAATGGACTTCTAATACTAATAACAATCAGATTATTACTCTCCTAAACATATTCTAACTAATTAAGGGAATACTAAACGAAATCGAACTAAAATACTGATTACCTAGCGCCCAAGGCTCAAAACCGCTGGAACAGTTTCCTTGGCGCCCAAGGCTTCTTCTTTTCAGCTTCTAGTCATCTTCTTGCCACTCTAACATAGTTACCTCACACTTTACCTCACGTGGCATTATACTCTTGGCAATGAGCAGCTCAAGATCAAGCATTAACGTTTCAAGAACTGGGTTTTTGGACGTTCTTGATTCGTCGTCTTCTTGCTTGTCCTTTAACGTACTTGCTCCTGCATCACAATCACTTTCACCCTTGTCGTATGAGCTTTTAAATCGCTTAAATGCATTCAAAAGCTTGAGTTTAAGCTTGTTTGTACTTGTAAACATCCTTGGTGTAGTTTCTCACTCCAATGAATGCAAACAAAGCTTTTGGGTGCTTTCTCTGAAAATACAACACAAAAGACCTCAATCTCTTTCACCCTAGTCATAGGAGCTTTTAAAACGCGTAAATACATTCAAAAGCTTGAGTTGAAGCTTGTTTGTACTTGTAAACATCCTTGGTTAAGTTTCTCACTCCAATGAATGCAAACAAAGCTTGTGGGTGCTTTCTCTGAAAATACAACACAAAAGAACTCAATCTCTTTCACCCTAGTCGTATGAGGTTATAAAACGCTTTGTTTGCATTCATTTGAGTGAGAAACTTAACCAAGGATGTTTACAAGTAACAACAAGCTTCAACTTAAGCTTTTGAATGCATATACGCGTTTTAAAACCTCATACGACTAGGGTGAAAGAGATTGAGTTCTTTTGTGTTGTATTTTCAGAGAAAGCACCCAAAAGCTTTGTTTGCATTCATTGGAGTGAGAAACTTAACCAAGGATGTTTACAAGTACAAACAAGCTTCAACTCAAGCTTTTGAATGCATATACGCGTTTTAAAACCTCATACGACTAGGGTGAAAGAGTTTGAGTTCTTTTGTGTTGTATTTTCAGAGAAAGCACCCAAAAGCTTTGTTTGCATTCATTGAAGTGAGAAACTTAACCAAGGATGTTTACAAGTACAAACAAGCTTCAACTCAAGCTTTTGAATGTATTTACGCGTTTTAAAAGCTCATATGACTAGGGTGAAAGAGATTGAGTTCTTTTGTGTTGTATATTAAGAGAAAGCACCCAAATGCTTTGTTTGCATTCATTTGAGTGAGAAACTACACCAATGATGTTTACAAGTACAAACAAGCTTCAACTCAAGCTTTTGAATGTATTTACGCATTTTAACAGCTCTTACGATTAGGGTGAAAGAGATTGAGGTCTTTTCTGTTGTACATTAAGAGAAAGCACACAAATGCTTTGTTTGCATTCATTTGAGTGAGAAACTACACCAAGGATGTTTACAAGTACAAACAAGCTTCAACTCAAGCTTTTGAATGCATTGACGCGTTTTAACAACACTTACAACTAGGGTGATTGAGATTGAGTTCATTTGTGTTGTATATTAGGAGAAAGCACCCAAATACTTTGTTTGCATTCAAAAGCTTAATGTTGAAGCTAGTTTTACCCTTTTGTAGGGCCGTAAATTTGGGAGCTTTTAAAAGCTCATATGACTAGGGTGAAAGAGATAGAGGTCTTTTGTGTTGTATATTAAGAGAAAGCACCCAAATGCTTTGTTTGCATTCATTTGAGTGAGAAACTACACCAAGGATGTTTACAAGTAACAACAAGCTTCAACTTAAGCTTTTGAATGCATATACGCGTTTTAACAGCTCTTACATCTAGGGCGAAAGAGATTGAGTTCTTTTGTGTTGTATTTTCAGAGAAAGCACCCAAAAGCTTTGTTTGCATTCATTGGAGTGAGAAACTACACCAAGAATGTTTACAAGTACAAACAAGCTTCAACTCAAGCTTTTGAACGCATATACGCGTTTTAAAACCTCATACGACTAGGGTGAAAGAGATTGAGTTCTTTTGTGTTGTATTTTCAGAGAAAGCACCCAAAAGCTTTGTTTGCATTCATTGGAGTGACAAACTACACCAAGGATGTTTACAAGTACAAACAAGCTTCAACTCAAGCTTTTGAATGCATATACGCGTTTTAACAGCTCTTACGATTAGGGTGAAAGCGATTGAGTTCTTTTGTGTTGTATATTAAGAGAAAGCACCCAAAAGCTTTGTTTGCATTCATTTGAGTGTGAAACTACCCCAAGGATGTTTACAACTACAAACAAGCTTGAACTCAAGCTTTTGAATGCATTTAAGCGTTTTAAAAGCTCATACGACTAGGGTGAAAGAGATTGAGGTCTCACTCCAATGAATGCAAACAAAACATTATTGGTGTAGATGTTTTAAAAGAAGCTTCAAGTTTTGAATGCATTGACTTTTAAACAACAATTTTTTGTACATGTTTACAAGTACAAACAAGCTTCAACTCAAAATGTTTTGTTTGCATTCATTGGAGTGAGACCTCAATCTCTTTCACCCAAATGCTTTGTTTGCATTCATTTGAGTGAGAAACTTAACCAAGGATGTTTACAAGTACAACCATTTGAATGCATTTACGCGTTTTAACAGCTCTTACATCTAGGGTGAAAGAGATTAACTTCTTTTGTGTTGTATATTAAGAGAAAGCACCCAGATGCTTTGTTTGCATTCATTTGAGTGAGAAACTACACCAAGGATGTTTACAAGTACAAACAAGCTTCAACTCCACCTTTTGAATGCATTTACGCATTTTAACAGCTCTTACAACTAGGGTGAAAGAGATTGAGTTCTTTTGTGTTGTATATTAAGAGAAATCACCCAAATGGTTTGTTTGCATCATTTGTGTGAGAAACTACACCAAGGATGTTTACAAGTACAAACAAGTTTCAACTAAAGCTTTTGAATGCATTTACGCGTTTTAACAGCTCTTACGACTAGGCGAAAAGAGATTGAGTTCTTTTGTGTTTTGTATATTAAGAAAAAGCTCGCAAATGCTTTGTTTACATTCATTTGAGTGTGAAACCACCCCAAGGATGTTTACAACTACAAACAAGCTTGAACTCAAGCTTTTGAATGCATTTAAGCGTTTTAAAAGCTCATACGACAAGGGTGAAAGAGATTGAGTTCTTGTGTGTTGTATATTAAGAGAACGCACCCAAATGTTTTCTTTGCATTCATTTGAGTGAGAAACTACACCAAAGATGTTTACAAGTACCAACAAGCTTCAACTTAAGCTTTTGAATGCATATACGTGTTTTACAACCTCATACGATTAGGGTGAAAGAGATTGAGTTCTTTTGTGTTGTATTTTCAGAGAAAGCACCCAAAAGCTTTGTTTGCATTCATTGGAGTGAGAAACTACACCAAGGATGTTTACAAGTACAAACAAGCTTCAACTCAAACTTTTGAATGTATTTACGCGTTTTAACAGCTCTTACGACTAGGGCGAACGAGATTGAGTTCTTTTCTGTTGTATATTAAGAGAAAACACACAAATGCTTTATTTGCATTCATTTGATTGTGAATACATTCAAAATTTTTAGTTGAAGCTTATTTGTACTTGTAAACATCCTTGGTGTAGTTTCTCCCTCAAATGAATGCAAACAAACCATTTGGGTGATTTCTCTTAATATACAACACAAAACAACTCAATCTCTTTCACCCTAGATGTAAGAGCTGTTAAAACGCGTAAATGCATTCAAAAGCTTGAGTTCTTAAATGTTTAGAGATTGAGGTCTTTTGTGTTGTATATTAAGAGAAAGCACCCAATTGCTTTGTTTGCATTCATTTGAGTGAGACACTTAGCCAAGGATGTTTACAAGCACAAAAAACATTAACTCCACCTTTTGAATGCATTTACGCATTTTAACAGCTCTTACAACTAGGGTGAAAGAGATTGAGTTCTTTTGTGTTGTATATGAAGAGAAATCACCCAAATGGTTTGTTTGCATTCATTTGAGGGAGAAACTACACCAAGGATGTTTACAAGTACAAACAAGCTTTTGAATGCATTTACGCGTTTCAACAGCTATTACGACTAGGCGAAAAGAGATTGAGTTCTTTTGTGTTGTATATTCAGAAAAAGCTCGCAAATGCTTTGTTTACATTCATTTGAGTGTGAAACTACCCCAAGGATGTTTACAAGTACAAACAAGCTTCAACTCAAGCTTTTGAATGTATTTACGCGTTTTAACAGCTCTTAAGATTAGGGTGAAAGAGATTGAGGTCTTTTGTGTTGTATATTAACAGAAAGCACCCAAAAGCTTTGTTTACATTCATTTGAGTAAGAAACTACACCAAGGATGTTTACAAGTACAAACAAGCTTTAACTCCACCTTTTGAATGCATTTACACGTTTTAACAGCTCTTAAATCTAGGGTGAAAGAGATTGAGTTCTTTTGTGTTGTATATTAAGAGAAAGCACCCAAATGCTTTGTTTGCATTCATTTGAGTGAGAAACTACACCAAGGATGTTTACAACCACAAACAAGCTTTAACTCCAGCTTTTGAATGCATTTAAGCATTTTAACAGCTCTTACAACTAGGGTGAAAGAGATTGAGTTCTTTTGTGTTGTATATTAAGAGAAATCACACAAATGCTTTGTTTGCATTCATTGGAGTGAGAAACTACACCAAGGATGTTTACAAGTACAAACAAGCTTCAACTCAAAATTTTGAATGTATTCACAATCATATGAATGCAAATAAAGCATTTGTGTGCTTTCTCTTAATATACAAGAGAAAAGAACTCAATCTCTTTCACACTAGTCGTAAGAGCTGTTAAAACGCATAAATACATTCAAAAGCTTGAGTTGAAGCTTGTATGTACTTGTAAAAATCCTTGGTGTAGTTTCTCACTCCAATGAATGCAAACAAAGCTTTTGGGTGCTTTCTCTGAAAATACAACACAAACGAAATCAATCTCTTTCACCCTAGTCGTATGAGGTTTTAAAACGCGTATATGCATTCAAAAGCTTTTGTTGAAGCTTGTTGGTACTTGTAAACATCTTTGGTGTAGTTTCTCACCCAAATGAATGCAAAGAAAACATTTGGGTGCGTTCTCTTAATATACAACACAAAAGAACTCAATCTCTTTCACCCTTGTCGTATGAGCTTTTAAAACGCTTAAATGCAATCAAAAGCTTGAGTTGAAGCTTGTTTGTAGTTGTAAACATCCTTGGGGTAGTTTCGCACTCAAATGAATGTAAACAAAGCATTTGCGAGATTTTTCTTAATATACATCACAAAAGAACTCAATCTCTTTTCGCCTAGTCGTAAGAGCTGTTAAAACGCGTAAATGCATTCAAAAGCTTGAGTTGAAACTTGTTTGTACTTGTAAACATGCTTGGTGTAGTTTCTCACT
Organism: Tetragonia tetragonoides; assembly: GCA_038025085.1. Lineage (NCBI taxonomy): Eukaryota > Viridiplantae > Streptophyta > Magnoliopsida > Caryophyllales > Aizoaceae > Tetragonia > Tetragonia tetragonoides. The sequence continues at coordinate 23,948,930 of CM076154.1, forward strand.
CAAATGAATGCAAACAAACCATTTGGGTGATTTCTCTTAATATACAACACAAAAGAACTCTATCTCTTTCACCCTAGTTGTAAGAGCTGTGAAAATGCGTAAATGCATTCAAAAGGTGGAGTTAAAGCTTGTTTGTGCTTGTAAACATCCTTGGTGTAGTTTCTCAGTCAAATGAATGCAAACAAAGCATCTGGGTGCTTTCCCCTAATATACAACACAAAAGACCTCAATCTCTTTCACCCTAGTCGTTTGAGGTTTTAAAACGCGTAAATACATACAAAAGCTTGAGTTGAAGCTTGTTTGTACTTATAAACATCCTTGGTGTAGTTTCTCACTCCAATGAATGCAAACAAAGCTTTTGGGTGCTTTCTCTGAAAATACAACACAAAAGAACTCAATCTCTTTCACCCTAGTCGTAAGAGCTGTTAAAACGCGTAAATGCATTCAAAAGGTGGAGTTAAAGCTTGTTTGTACTTGGAAACATCCTTGGTGTAGTTTCTCTCTCAAATGAATGCAAACAAAGCATTTGGGTGCTTTCTTTTAATATACAACACAAAAGAACTCAAACTCTTTTCGCGTAGTCGTAAGAGCTGTTAAAACGCGTAAATGCATTCAAAAGCTTGAGTTGAAACTTGTTTGTAATTGTAAACATCCTTGGTGTAGTTTCTCACTCAAATGAATGCAGACAAAGCTTTTCGGTGCTTTCTCTTAATATACAACACAAAAGAAATCAATCTCTTTCACCCTAGTCGTATGAGGTTTTAAAACGCGTATATGCATTCAAAAGCTTAAGTTGAAGCTTGTTGGTACTTGTAAACATCTTTGGTGTAGTTTCTCACTCAAATGAATGCAAAGAAAACATTTGGGTGTCTTCTCTTAATATACAACACAAAAGAACTCAATCTCTTTCACCCTTGTCGTTTGAGCTTTTAAAACGCTTAAATGCAATCAAAAGCTTGAGTTCAAGCTTGTCTGTAGTTGTAAACATCCTTGGGGTAGTTTCACACTCAAATGAATGTAAACAACGCATTTGCGAGCTTTTTCTTAATATACAACACAAAAGAACTCAATCTCTTTTCGCCTAGTCGTAAGAGCTGCTAAAACGCGTAAATGCATTCAAAAGCTTGAGTTGAAACTTGTTTGTACTTGTAAACATCCTTGGTGTAGTTTCTCACTCAAATGAATGCAAACAAACCATTTGGGTCATTTCTGTTAATATACAACACAAAAGAACTCTATCTCTTTCACCCTAGTCATTTGAGCTTTTAAAACGTGTAAATACATTCAAAAGCTTGAGTTGAAGCTTGTTTGTACTTATAAACATCCTTGGTGTAGTTTCTCACTCCAAAGAATGCAAACAAAGCTTTTGGGTGCTTTTTCTGAAAATACAACACAAAAGAACTCAATCTCTTTCACCCTAGTCGTAAGAGCTGTTAAAACGCGTAAATGCATTCAAAAGGTGGAGTTAAAGCTTGTTTGTACTTGTAAACATCCTTGGTGTAGTTTCTCTCTCAAATGAATGCAAACAAAGCATTTGGGTGCTTTCTCTTAATATACAACACAAAAGAACTCAATCTCTTTTCGCCTAGTCGTAAGAGCTGTTAAAACGCGTAAATGCATTCAAAAGGTGCAGTTAAAGCTTGTTTGTACTTGTAAACATCCTTGGTGTAGTTTCTCACTCCAATGAATGCAAACAAAGCTTTTGGGTGCTTTCTCTGAAAATACAACACAAAAGAACTCAATCTCTTTCACCCTAGTCGTAAGAGCTGTTAAAACGCGTAAATGCATTCAAAAGGTGGAGTTAAAGCTTGTTTGTACTTGTAAACATCCTTGGTGTAGTTTCTCTCTCAAATGAATGCAAACAAAGCATTTGGGTGCTTTCTCTTAATATACAACACAAAAGACCTCAATCTCTTTCACCCTAGTCATATGAGCTTTTAAAACGCGTAAATACATTCAAAAGCTTGAGTTGAACCTTGTTTGTACTTGTAAACATCCTTGGTGTAGTTTCTCACTCCAATGAATGCAAACAAAGCTTTTGGGTGCTTTCTCTGAAAGTACAACATAAAAGAACTCAATCTCTTTCACCCAAGTCGTATATGCATTCAAAATCTTAAGTTGAAGCTTCTTGGTACTTGTAAACATCCTTGTTTAAGTTTCTCACTCAAATGAATGCAAACAAAGCATTTGGGTGCTTTCTCTTAATATACAACATAAAAGAACTCAATCTTTTTCAACCTAGTTATATGAGCTTTTAAAACGCGTAAATGCATTCAAAAGCTTGAGTTGAAGCTTGTTTGTACTTGTAAACATTCTTGGTGTAGTTTCTCACTGAATTGAATGCAAACAAAGCATTTGGGTGCTTTCTCTTAATATACAACACAAAAGACCTCAATCTCTTTCACCCTAGTCGTATGAGGTTTTAAAACGCGTAAATGCTTTCAAAAGCTTGAGTTGAAGCTTGTTTGTACTTGTAAACATACTTGGTGTAGTTTCTCCCTCAAATGAAAGCAAACAAAGCATTTTGGTGCTTTCTCTTAATATACAACACAAAAGACCTCAATCTCTTTCACCCTAGTCATATGAGCTTTTAAAACGCGTAAATACATTCAAAAGCTTGAGTTGAAGCTTGTTTGTACTTGTAAACATCCTTGGTGTAGTTTCTCACTCCAATGAATGCAAACAAAGCTTTTGGGTGTTTTCTCTGAAAATACAACATAAAAAAACTCAATCTCTTTCACCCAAGTCGTATGAGGTTTTAATGTGTATATGCATTCAAAACCTTAAGTTGAAGCTTGTTGGTACTTGTAAACATCCTTGGTTAAGTTTCTCACTCAAATGAATGCAAACAAAGCTTTTGGGCGCTTTCTCTTAATATACAACACAAAAGAACTCAGTCTTTTTCACCCTAGTCATATGAGCTTTTAAAACGCGTAAATGCATTCAAAAGCTTGAGTTGAAGCTTGTTTGTACTTGTAAACATTCTTGGTGTAGTTTCTCACTGAAATGAATGCAAACAATGCTTTTGGTTGCGTTCTTTTAAAATACAACACAAAAGAACTCAATCTCTTTCACCCTAGTCATATGACCTTTTAAAACGCGTAAATGCATTGAAAAGCTTGAGTTGAAGCTTGTTTGTACTTGTAAACATTCTTGGTGTAGTTTCTCACTGAAATAAATGCAAACAAAGCTTTTGAATGCTTTCTCTTAAAATACAACACAACAGAACTCAATCTTTTTCACCCTAGTCATATGAGCTTTTAAAACGCGTAAATGCATTCAAAAGCTTGAGTTGAAGCTTGTTTGTACTTGTAAACATCCTTGGTGTAGTTTCTCACACAAAATTTTGAGTTGAAGCTTGTTTGTACTTGTAAACATCCTTGGAGTAGTTTCTCACTCCAATGAATGCAAACAAAGCTTTTGGGTGCTTTCTCTGAAAATGCAACACAAAAGAACTCAATCTCTTTTACCCTAGTCGTAAGAGCTGTTAAAACGCGTAAATGCATTCGAAAGGTGGAGTTAAAGCTTGTTTGTACTTGTAAACATCCTTGGTGTAGTTTCTCACTCAAATGAATGCAAACAAAGCATTTGGGTGCTTTCTCTTAATATACAATACAAAAGACCTCAATCTCTTTCACCCTAGTCATATGAGCTTTTAAAACGCGTAAATGCATTCAAAAGCTTGAGTTGAAGCTTGTTTGTACTTGTAAACATTCTTGGTGTAGTTTCTCACTGAAATGAATGCAAACAAAGCTTTTGGTTGCTTTCTCTTAAAATACAACACAAAAGAACTCAATCTTTTTCACCCAAGTCATATGAGCTTTTAAAACGCGTAAATGCATTCAAAAGCTTGAGTTGAAGCTTGTTTGTACTTGTAAACATTTTTGGTGTAGTTTGTCACTCAAATGAATGCAAACAAAGCATTTGTGTGATTTCTCTTAATATACAACACAAAAGAACTCAATCTCTTTCACCCTAGTTGTAATAGCTGTCAAAATGCGTAAATGCATTCAAAAGGTTGAGTTAAAGCTTGTTTGTACTCTTAAACATCCTTGGTGTAGTTTCTCCCTCAAAGGAATGCAAACAAAGTATTTGGATGCATTCACTTAATATACAACACAAAAGAACTCAAATCTCTTTCACCCTACTCGTATGAGCTTTCAAAACGCGTAAATGCATTCAAAAGCTTAAGTTGAAGCTTGTTTGTACTTGTAAACATCCTAGGTGCAGTTTCACACTCAAATGTATCCAAACAAAGTATTTGGATGCTTTCTCTTAATGTACAACACAAAATAACTCAATCTCTTTCACCCTAATCGTAAGAGCTGTTAAAACGCGTAAATACATTCAAAAGCTTGAGTTGAAGCTTGTTTGTACTTGTAAACATCCTTGGTTAAGTTTCTCACTCAAATGAATGCAAACAAAGCATTTGGGTGCTTTCTCTTAATATACAACACAAAAGACCTCAATCTCTTTCACCCTAGATGTAAGAGCTGTTAAAACGCGTAAATGCATTCAAAAGGTGGAGTTAAAGCTTGTTTGTACTTGTATACATCCTTGGTGTAGTTTCTCACTCAAATGAATGCATACAAAGCATTTGGGTGCTTTCTCTTAATATTCAACACAAAAGACCTCAATCACTTTCACCCTAATCGTAAGAGCTGTTAAAACGCGTAAATACATTCAAAAGCTTGAGTTGATGCTTGTTTGTACTTGTAAACATCCTTGGTTAAGTTTCTCACTCAAATGAATGCAAACAAAGCATTTGGGTGCTTTCTCTTAATATACAACACAAAAGAACTCAATCTCTTTCACCCTAGTTGTACGAGCTGTTAAAATGCGTAAATGCATTCAAAAGGTGGAGTTAAAGCTTGTTTGTACTTGTAAACATCCTTGGTGTAGTTTCTCACTCAAATGAATGCAAACAAAGCATTTGTGTGATTTCTCTTAATATACAACACAAAAAAACTCAATCTCTTTCACCCTTGTTGTAAGAGCTGTTAAAATGCGTAAATGCATTCAAAAGGTGGAGTTAAAGCTTGTTTGTGCTTGTAAACATCCTTGGTGTAGTTTCTCCCTCAAATGAATGCAAACAAAGCATTTGGGTGCTTTCTCTTAATATACAACACAAAAGAACTCAATCTCTTTCACCCTAGATGTAAGAGCTGTTAAAACGCGTAAATGCATTCAAAAGGTGGAGTTAAAGCTTGTTTGTACTTGTAAACATCCTTGGTGTAGCTTCTCACTCAAATGAATGCAAACAAAGCATTTGAGTGCTTTCTCTGAAGCTTGAGTTAAGCTTGTTTGTACTTGTAAACACAAAAGAGATTGAGTTTCTCACTCCAATGAATGCAAACAAGGCTTTTGGATGCTTTCTCTTAATATACAACAGAAAAGAACTCAAGCTTTTTCACCCTAGTCATATGAGCTTTTTGATGTGATTTATTTAGGGATTTTTTGTATTTTTGATAAACAAAACAATAAAAGGGATATACCTCTCGAATCACTCAAGGGGTTGGGGTTTTTCGTTCTAGAATCACTCAAGAACAAGACTTGCGCATCACACACAAGGGTTTCAAACTGAATCACTCAATTTGAGGGGGTAAATACTCACGTATTAATCACTAATCATCAAAGTCTGAGTTTACAGATGCAAAGCTCTCCCCTATTTATAGACAAAGAAATCTAAAGATACTAGGAATCCTAATCCAAGTAGGAAACTAACTATGAAACTGATTACAATTGTAAAACGAACTAACTAACAACTTTCCTAATACCTAATGGACTCATAATGCTAATAATAACCAGATTATTACTTTCCTAAGCAATAAATCACGCTAAAAGCAAGTTAAAATAAACTAGGATACAATAACTAAACTAAAGTCGTTGCCTTGGCGCGCAAGGAAAATGTTCCGTAATTTGTAACTCGTTTTTGACCATGTAGCGCTTTGAATTAGAGAAAACGCAATGCATCAATGTTATATATCTCGATCGTATCTTTGCACAGAGATTTGAATCATCACGTTTAGATTTCGTATGAGAGAGTTATGGCCAAAATACGAACAACTGTCAGAACTGCCAAGATTACGAGGTTCTCCATAATGAACGTGATCATATAACAAGAGCTTTAATCCCGACCTTTCATGGAAACTCCATGTAATCAAGCTTGTAGGAGCCAAATTAATGCATAACCATAAAAGCAACACGATGTATTCAAGAGTATTTGTTCCTTTGCTTGTTTCTTGGTTCTTTTCTTTAAATTGCTCACTTGCTCCCGCATCACTTTTAAAACGCGTAAATGCATTCAAAAGCTTGAGTTGAACCTTGTTTGTACTTGTAAACATCCTTGGTGTAGTTTCTCACTCAAATAAATGCAAACAAAGCATTTGTGTGATTTCTCTTAATATACAACACAAAAGAACTCAATCTCTTTCACCCTAGTTGTAAGAGGTTTTAAAACGCGTAAATGCATTCAAAAGATTGAGTTGAAGCTTGTTTGTACTTGTAAACATCCTTGGTTAAGTTTCTCACTCAAATGAATGCAAACAAAGCATATGGGTTCGTTATCTTAATATACAACACAAAAGAACTCAATCTCTTTCACCCTTGTCGTATGAGCTTTTAAAACGCTTAAATGCATTCAAAAGCTTGAGTTCAAGCTTTTTTGTAGTTGTAAACATCCTTGGGGTAGTTTCACACTCAAATGCAAGTAAACAAAGAATTTGCGAGCTTTTTCTTAATATAAAACACAAAAGAACTCAATCTCTTTTCGCCTAGTCGTAAGAGCTGTTAAAACGTGTAAATGCATTCAAAAGCTTGAGTTGAAGCTTGTTTGTACTTGTAAACATCCTTGGTGTAGTTTCTCACTCAAATGAATGCAAACAAAGAATTTGGGTGATTTCTCTTAATATACAACACAAAAGACCTCAATCTCTTTCACCCTAATCGTAAGAGCTGTTAAAACGCGTAAATGCATTCAAAAGGTGGAGTTAAAGCTTGTTTGTACTTGTAAACATCCTTGGAGTAGTTTCTCACTCAAACGAATGCAAACAAAGCATTTGGGTGCTTTCTCTTAATATACAACACAAAAGACTTCAATCTCATTCAGCCTAGTCATATGAGCTTTTCAAACGCGTAAATGCATTCAAAAGCTTGAGTTAAAGCTTGTTTGTACTTGTAAACATTCTTGGTGTAGTTTCTCACTCCAATGAATGCAAACAAAGCTTTTGGGTGCTTTCTCTTAAAATACAACACAAAAGAACTCAATCTTTTTCACCCTAGATGTAAGAGCTGTTAAAACGCGTAAATGCATTCAAAAGGTGGAGTTAAAGCTTGTTTGTACTTGTAAACATCTTTGGTGTAGTTTCTCACTCAAATGAATGCAAACAAAGCGTAAATGCATTCAAAAGGTGGAGTTAAAGCTTGTTTGTACTTGTAAACATCCTTGGTGTAGTTTCTCCCTCAAATCAATACAAACAAAGCTAGCTCTTTTAAAACGCGTAAATGCATTCAAAAGAAATTAAGAGAAAGCACCCAAATGCTTTGTTTGCATTCATTTGAGCGAGAAACTACACCAAGGATGTTTACAAGTACAAACAAGCTTTAACTCCACCTTGTGAATGCATTTACGCGTTTTAACAGCTCTTACATCTAGGGTGAAAGAGATTGAGTTCTTTTGTATTGTATATTAAGAGAAAGCACCCAAATGCTTTGTTTGCATTCATTTGAGGGAGAAACTACACGAAGGATGTTTACAAGTACAAACAAGCTTTAACTCCACCTTTTGAATGCATTTACGCGTTTTAACAGCTCTTACGATTAGGGTGAAAGAGATTGAGGTCTTTTGTGTTGTATATTAAGAGAAATCACCCAAATGCTTTGTTTGCATTCATTTGAGTGAGAAACTACACCAAGGATGTTTACAAGTACAAACAAGCTTCAACTCAAGCTTTTGAATGCATTTACGCGTTTTAACAGCTCTTACGACTAGGCGAAAAGAGATTGAGTTCTTTTATGTTGTATATTAAGAGAAATCACACAAATGCTTTGTTTGCATTTGTTTGAGGGAGAAAATACACCAAGGATGTTTACAACTACAAACAAGCTTCAACTCAAGCTTTTGAAAGCATTTACGCGTTTTAAAAGCTCATATGACTAGGGTGAAAGAGATTGAAGTCTTTTGTGTTGTATATTAAGAGAAAGCACCCAAATGCTTTGTTTGCACTCATTTGAGGGAGAAACTACACCAAGCATGTTTACAAGTACAAACAAGCTTCAACTCAAGCTTTTGAAAGCATTTACGCGTTTTAAAACCTCATACGACTAGGGTGAAAGAGATTGAGTTCTTTTGTGTTGTATATTAAGAGAAATTACACAAATGCTTTGTTTGTATTCATTTGAGTGAGAAACTACCCCAAGGAAGTTTACAAGTACAAACAAGCTTTAACTCCACCTTTTGAATGCATATACGCGTTTTAAAACCTCATACGACTGGGGTGACAGAGATTGAGTTCTTTTGTGTTGTATATTAAGAGAAATCACACAAATGCTTTGTTTGCATTCATTTGAGTGAGAAACTACACCAAGGATGTTTACAAGTACAAACAAGCTTCAACTCCACCTACACGTAAATGCTTTGTTTGTACTTGTAAACATTCTTGGTGTAGTTTCTCACTGAAATGAATGCAAACAAAGCTTTGTTTGCATTCATTGGCGTGGTAAAGCTCAAACTATATTTCATCCTTGGTGTAGTTTCTCACTGAAATGAATGCAAACAAAGCTTTGATTGCTTTCTCTTAAAATACAACACAAAAGAACTCAAGCTTTTTCACCCTAGTCATATGAGCTTTTAAAACGCGTAAATGCATTCAAAAGCTTGAGTTGAAGCTTGTTTGTACTTGTAAACATCCGTGGTGTAGTGTCTCACTCCAATGAATGCAAACAAAGCTTTTGGGTGGTTTCTCTGAAAATACAACACCAAAAGAACTCAATCTCTTTCACCCTAGATGTAAGAGCTGCTAAAACGCGTAAATGCATTCAAAAGGTGGAGTTAAAGCTTGTTTGTACTTGTAAACATCCTTGGTGTAGTTTCTCACTCAAATGAATGCAAACAAAGCATTTGGGTGCTTTCTCTTAATATACAACACAAAAGACCTCAATATCTTTCACCCTAGTCATATGAGCTTTTAAAACGCGTAAATGCATTCAAAAGCTTGAGTTGAAGCTTTTTTGTACTTGTAAACATCCTTGGTTAAGTTTCTCACTCAAATGAATGCGAACAAAGCATTTTGGTGCGTTCTCTTAATATACAACACAAAAGAATTCAATCTCTTTCACCCTTGTCGTATGAGCTTTTAAAACGCTTAAATGCATTCAAAAGCTTGAGTTCAAGCTTATTTGTAGTTGTAAACATCCATGGGGTAGTTTCACACTCAAATGAATGTAAACAAAGCATTTGCGAGCTTTTTCTTAATATACAGCACAAAAGAACTCAATCTCTTTTCGCCTAGTCGTAAGAGCTGTTAAAACGCGTAAATGCATTCAAAAGCGTGAGTTGAAACTTGTTTGTACTTGTAAACATCCTTGGTGTAGTTTCTCACTCAAATGAATGCAAACAAACCATTTGGGTGATTTCTCTTAATATACAACACAAAAGAACTCAATCTCTTTCACCCTAGTTGTAAGAGCTGTTAAAACGCGTATATGCATTCAAAAGGTGGAGTTAAAGCTTGTTTGTACTTGTAAACATCCTTGGTGTAGTTTCTCTCTCAAATGAATGCAAACAAAGCATTTGGGTGCTTTCTCTTAATATACAACACAAAAGACCTCAATCTCTTTTACCCTAGATGTAAGAGCTGTTAAAACGCGTAAATGCATTCAAAAGGTGGAGTTAAAGCTTTTTTGTACTTGTAAACATCCTTGGTGTAGTTTCTCACTCAAATGAATGCAAACAAAGCATTTGGGTGCTTTCTCTTAATATACAACACAAAAGACCTCAATCTCTTTCACCCTAGTCATACGAGCTTTTAAAACGCGTAAATCCATTCAAAAGCTTGAGTTGAAGCTTGTTTGTACTTGTAAACATCCTTGGTTATGTTTCTCACTCAAATGAATGCAAACAAAGTATTTGGATGCGTTCTCTGAAAATACAACACAAAAGAACTCAATCTCTTTCACCCTTGTCGTATGAGCTTTTAAAACGCTTAAATGCATTCAAAAGCTTGAGTTCAAGCCTGTTTGTAGTTGTAAACATCTTTGGGGTAGTTTCACACTCCAATGAATGTACACAAAGCATTTGCGAGCTTTTTCTTAATATACAACACAAAAGAACTCAGTCTCTTTTCGCCTAGTCGTAAGAGCTGTTAAAACGCGTAAATGCATTCAGAAGCATGAGTTGAAACTTGTTTGTACTTGTAAACATCCTTGGTGTAGTTTCTCACTCAAATGAATGCAAACAAACCATTTGGGTGATTTCTCTTAATATACAACACAAAAGAACTCAATCACTTTCACCCTAGTTGTAAGAGCTGTTAAAACGCGTAAATGCATTCAAAAGGTGGAGTTAAAGCTTGTTTGTACTTGTAAACATCCTTGGTGTAGTTTCTCACTCAAATGAATGCAAACAAAGCATTTGGGTGCTTTCTTTTAATATACAACACAAATGACCTCAATCTCTTTCACCCTAGTCGTATGAGGTTTCAAAACGCGTAAATGCTTTCAAAAGCTTGATTTGAAGCTTGTTTGTACTTGTAAACATCCTTGGTGTAGTTTCTCCCTCAAATGAATGCAAACAAAGCATTTGGGTGCTTTCTCTTAATATACAACACAAAAGGACTCAATCTCTTTCACCCTAGATGTAAGAGCTGTTAAAACGCATAAATGCATTCAAAAGGTGGAGTTAAAGCTTGTTTGTACTTGTAAACAACCTTGGTGTAGTTTCTCACTCAAATGAATGCAAACAAAGCATTTGGGTGCTTTCTCTTAACATACATCACAAAAGACCTCAAATCTCTTTCGCCGTACTCGTATTCATTTGTTTGCATTCATTTGAGTGTGAAACTACACCTAGGTTGTTTACAAGTACAAACAAGCTTCAACTCAAGCTTTTGAATGCATTTACGCGTTTTAAAAGCTCATACGAATAGGGTGAAAGAGATTTGAGTTCTTTGTGTTGTATATTAAGAGAAAGCCTCCAAACACTTTGTTTGCATTCATTTGCGTGTGAAACTACACCTTGGCTGTTTTACAAGTACAAACAAGCTTCAACTCAAGCTTTTGAATACAAGCTTTTGAATGCATTTACGTGTTTGGGTGCATAATGAATGCAAACAAAGCATTTGGGTGACCTTGACCATAATGTCACCAAAGTAAGCATGTTTGTATATTTTTACGCGTTTACGCGTACATACAAGCTTCAACTCAAGCTTTTGAACGCATTTACGCGTTTTAACAGCTATTACGACTAGGGTGATAGAGATTGAGGTCTTTTGTGTTGTTCAGTAAGAGAAAGCACCCAAAGGTTTGTTTGCATTCATTTGAGTGTGAAACTACACCTAGGATGTTTACTAGTACAAACAAGCTTCAACTGAAGCTTTTGAATGCATTTACGCGTTTTAAAACCTCATACGACTAGGGTGAAAGAGATTGAGTTCTTTTGTGTTGTATATTAAGAGAAATCACCCAAATGGTATTTTTGCATTCATTTGAGTGAGAAACTACACCAAAGATGTTTACAAGTACAAACAAGTTTCAACTCAAGCTTTTGAATGCATTTACGCGTTTTAAAATCTCATATGACTAGGGCGAAAGAGATTGAGGTCTTTTGTGTTGTATATTAAGAGAAAGCACCCAAATGCTTTGTTTGCATTCATTTAAGTGAGAAACTACACCAAGGATGTTTACAAGTACAAACAAGCTTTAACTCCACCTTTTGAATGCATTTACGCCTTTGAACAGCTCTTACATCTAGGGTGACAGAGATTAAGTTCTTTTGTGTTGTATATTAAGAGAAAGCACCCAAATGCTTTGTTTGCATTCATTTTAGGGAGAAACTACACCAAGGATGTTTACAAGTACAAACAAGCTTCAACTCAAGCTTTTCAAAGCATTTACGCGTTTTAAAACCTCATACGACTAGGGTGAAAGAGATTGAGGTCTTTTGTGTTTTATATTAAGAAAAAGCAACCAAATGGTTTCTTTCCGTTAATTTGAGTGAGAAACTACACCAAGGATGTTTACAAGTACAAACAAGCTTCAACTCAAGCTTTTGAAAGCATTTACGCGTTTTAAAACCTCATACGACTGGGGTGAAAAAGATTGAGTTCTTTTGTGTTGTATTTCAAGAGAAAGCAACCAAAAGCTTTGTTGGCATTCATTTCAGTGAGAAACTACACCAAGAATGTTTACAAGTACAAACAAGCTTCAACTCAAGCTTTTGAATGCATTTACGCGTTTTAAAAGTTCATATGACTCGGGTGAAAAAGATTGAGGTCTTTTGTGTTGTATATGAAGAGAACGCACCCAAATGTTTTTGTTTGCATTCATTTGAGTGAGAAACAACGCCAAGGATGTTTACAAGTACAAACAAGCTTTAACTCCACCTTTTGAATGCATTTACGTGTTTTAACAGCTCTTACATCTAGGGTGAAAAGATTGAGGTCTTTTGTGTTGTATATTAAGAGAAATCACCCAAATGCTTTGTTTGCATTCATTTGAGGGAGAAACTACAAGTACAAACAAGCTTTAACTCGTAAAATTACAACACAAAAGAACACAATCTCTTTTACGCTAATAGGCAAAAAGGTGAGAAACTACACCAAAGATGTAGTACAACAAAAGCTTGAGTTCAAGCTTGTTTGTAGTTCCAAAACTACACCATATTCTTGTAAACATCCTTGGTTAAGTTTCTCACTCAAATGAATGCAAACAAATTATCTTAGAGTGAGAAACTACATTTCTCTTAATTTCCGGCTAAATGCATTCAAAACTGGATTGAATGACACATTTAAGAGAAACTACACCAAGGATGTTTACAAGTACAAACAACCTTCAACTCAAGCTTTTGAATGCATTTACGCGTTTTGAATGCAATTACGCGTTTTAACAGCTTTTACGACTAGGGTGAAAGAGATTGAGTTCTTTTGTGTTGTATATTAAGAGAAAGCACCCAGATGCTTTGTTTGCATTCATTTGAGTGAGAAACTACACGAAGGATGTTTACAAGTACAAACAAGCTTCAACTCAAGCTTTTGAATGCATCTACGCGTTTTAAAACCTCATACGACTAGGGTGAAAGAGATTGATTTCTTTTGTGTTGTATTTTTAGAGAAAGCACCCAAAAGCAATGTTTGCATTCATTGGAGTGAGAAACTACAACAAGGATGTTTACAAGTACAAACAAGCTTCAACTCAATCTTTTGAATGTATTTACGCGTTTTAAAAGCTCATATGACTAGGGTGAAAGAGATTGAGGTCTTTTGTGTTGTATATTAAGAGAAAGCACCCAAATGCTTTGTTTGCATTCATTTGAGTGAGAAACTACACCAAGGATGTTTACAAGTACAAACAAGCTTTAACTCCACCTTTTGAATGCATTTACGCGTTTTAAAAGCTCATATGACTTGGGTGAAAAAGATTGAGTTCTTTTGTGTTTTATATTGAGAGAAAGCACCCAAATGCTTTGTTTGCATTCATTTGAGTGAGAAACTTAACCAAGGATGTTTACAAGTACAAACAAGCTTCAACTCAAGCTTTTGAATGTATTTAAGCGTTTTAACAGCTCATATGACTAGGGTGAACGAGATTGAGGTCTTTTTGTGTTGTATATTAAGAGAAAGTACCCAAATGCTTTGTTTGCATTCATTTGAGGGAGAAACTATACCAAGGATGTTTACAAGTAAAAACAAGCTTTAACTTTACCTTTTGAATGCATTTACGCGTTTTAACAGCTCTTACGACTAGGGTGAAAGAGATTGAGTTCTTTTGTGTTGTATTTTCAGAGAAAGCACCCAAAAGCTTTGTTCGCATTCATTGGAGTGAGAAACTACACCAAGGATGTTTACAAGTACAAACAAGCTTCAACTCAAGCTTTTGAAGGTATTTACGCGTTTTAAGAGCTCTTACGACTAGGGTGAAAGAGAATCAGTTCTTTTCTGTTGTATATTAAGAGAAAGCAACCAAAAGCTTTGTTTGTATTCTTTCAGTGAGAAACTACACCAAGAATGTTTACAAGTGTAAACAAGCTTCAACTCTAGCTTTTGAATGCATTTACGCGTTTGAAAAGCTCATATGACTAGGGTGAAAGAGAGTGAGTTCTTTTGTGTTGTATATTAAGAGAAATCACACAAATGCTTTGTTTGCATTCATTTGAGTGAGAAACTTAACCAAGGATGTTTACAAGTACAAACAAGCTTCACCTCCACCTTTTGAATGCATTTACGCATTTTAACAGCTCTTACAACTAGGGTCAAAGAGATTGAGTTCTTTTGTGTTGTATATTAAGAGAAAGCACCCAAATGCTTTGTTTGCATTCATTTGAGTGAGAAACTACACAAAGGATGTTTACAAGCCCAAACAAGCTTTAACTCCACCTTTTGAATGCATTTACGCATTTTAACAGCTCTTACAACTAGGGTGAAAGAGATTGAGTTCTTTTGTGTTGTATGTAAGAGAAATCACCCAAATGGTTTGTTTGCATTCATTTGAGTGAGAAACTACACCAAGGATGTTTACAAGTACATACAAGTTTCAACTCAATCTTTTGAATGCATTTACGCATTTTAACAGCTCTTACAACTAGGGTGAAAGAGATTGAGTTCTTTTGTGTCGTATATTAAAAGAAATCACCCAAATGGTTTGTTTACATTCATTTGAGTGAGAAACTACACCAAGGATGTTTACATGTACAAACAAGTTTCAACTCAAGCTTTTGAATGCATTTACGCGTTTTAACAGCTCTTACGACTAGGCGAAAAGAGATTGAGTTCTTTTGTGTTGTATATTAAGAGAAAGCACCCAAATGCTTTGTTTGCATTCATTTGAGTGAGAAACTACACCAATGATGTTTACAAGTACAAACAAGCTTTAACTCCACCTTTTGAATGCATTTACGCGTTTTAACAGCTCTTACGACTAGGGTGAAGGAGATGAAGTTCTTTTGTGTTGTATTTTCAGAGAAAGCACCCAAAAGCTTTGTTTGCATTCATTGGAGTGAGAAACTACACCAAGGATGTTTACAAGAGCTTTTAAAACGCATTTTAACAGCTCTTACAACTAGGGTGAAAGAGATTGAGTTCTTTTGTGTCGTATATTAAAAGAAATCACCCAAATGGTTTGTTTGCATTCATTTGAGTGAGAAACTACACCAAGGATGTTTACAAGTAAAAACAACTTTCAACTCAAGCTTTTGAATGCATTTACGCGTTTTCACAGCTCTTACGACTAGGCTAAAAGAGATTGAGTTCTTTTGTGTTGTATATTATGAGAAAGGCCGCAAATGCTTTGTTTGCATTCATTTGAGTGAGAAACTTAACCAAGGATGTTTACAAGTACAAACAAGCTTCAACTCCATCTTTTGAATGCATTTACGCGTTTTAACAGCTCTTACATCTAGGGTGAAAGAGATTGAGTTCTTTTGTGTTGTATATTAAGAGAAAGCACCCAAATGCTTTGTATGCATTCATTTGAGTGAGAAACTACACCAAGGATGTTTACAAGCACAAGCAAGCTTTAACTCCACCTTTTGAATGCATTTACGCGTTTTAACAGCTCTTACGACTAGGTTGAAAGAGATTGAGTTCTTTTGTGTTGTATTTTCAGAGAAAGCACCCAAAAGCTTTGTTTGCATTCATTGGAGTGAGAAACTACACAAAGGATGTTTACAAGTACAAACAAGCTTCAACTCAAAATTTTGAATGTATTCACAATCAAATGAAACCAAATAAAGCATTTCTGTGCTTTCTCTTAATCTACAAAAGAACTCAATCTTTTTCACCCTAGTCGTAAGAGCTGTTAAAACGCGTAAATACATTCAAAAGCTTGAGTTGAAGCTTGTTTGTACTTGTAAACATCCTTGGTGTAGTTTCTCACTCCAATGAATGCAAACAAAGCTTTTTGGTGCTTTCTCTGAAAATACAACACAAAAGAACTCAATCTCTTTCACCCTAGTCGTATGAGGTTTCAAAACGCGTATATGCATTCAAAAGCTTAAGTTGAAGCTTGTTGATACTTGTAAACATCTTCGGTGTAGTTTGCATTCATTGGAGTGGTAAAGCTCAAACTATATTTCATCCTTGGTGTAGTTTCTCACTGAAATTAATCCAAACAAAGCTTTGGTTCCTTTCTCTTAAAATACAACACAAGAGAACTCAAGCTTTTTCACCCTAGTCATATGAGCTTTTTAAACGCTTAAATGCATTCAAAATCTTCAATTCAAGCTTGTTTGTAGTTGTAAACATCCTTTGGGTAGTTTCACACTCAAATGAATGCAAACAAAGCATTTGGGTGCTTTCTCTTAAGCTTGAGTTGAAGTTTGTTTGTACTTGTAAACACAAAAGAGATTGAGTTTCTCTCTCAAATGAATGCAAACAAACCATTTGGGTGATTTCTTTTAATATACAACACAAAAGAACTCAATCACTTTCACCCTAGTTGTAAGAGCTGTTAAAATGCGTAAATGCATTCAAAAGGGGGAGTTAAAGCTTGTTTGTGCTTGTAAACATCCTTGGTGTAGTTTCTCACTCAAATGAATGCAAACAAAGCATTTGGGTGCTTTCTCTTAATATACAACACAAAAGAACTCAATCTCTTTCAACCTAGATGTAAGAGCTGTTAAAACGCGTAAATGCATTCAAAAGGTGGAGTTGAAGCTTGTTTATACTTGTAAACATCCTTGGTTAAGTTTCTCACTTAAATGAATGCAAACAAAGCTTTTGGTTGCTTTCTCTTAAAATACAACACAAAAGAACTCAATCTTTTTCACCCTAGTCATATGAGCTTTTAAAACGCGTAAATGCATTCAAAAGCTTGAGTTGAAGCTTGTTGTACTTGTAAAAATTCTTGGTGTAGTTTCTCACTCAAATGAATGCAAACAAAGCATTTGTGTGATTTCTCTTAATATACAACACAAAAGAACTCAATCTCTTTCACCCTAGTTGTAAGAGCTGTTAAAATGCGTAAATGCATTCAAAAGGTTGAGTTAAAGCTTGTTTGTACTTGTAAACATCCTTGGTGTAGTTTCTCCCTCAAATGAATGCAAACAAAGCATTTGGGTGCTTTCTCTTAATATACAACACAAAAGAGCTCAATCTCTTTCACCCTAGATGTAAGAGCTGTTAAAACGCGTAAACGCATTCAAAAGGTGGAGTTAAAGCTTGTTTGTACTTGTAAACATTCTTGGTGTAGTTTCTCACTCAAATGAATGCAAACAAAGTATTTCGATGCATTCTCTTAATATACAACACAAAAGAACTCAAATCTCTTTCACCCTACTCGTATGGGCTTTGAAAACGCGTAAATGCATTCAAAAGCTTGTTTCTAAATGCATACAATTTCAGTGAGAAACTACACCAAGGATGCTTACAAGCACAAACAAGCTTTAACTCCACCTTTTGAATGCATTTACGCATTTTAAAACGCGTAAATGCATTCAAAAGGTGGAGTTAAAGCTTGTTTATACTTGTAAACATCCTTGGTGTAGTTTCTCACTCAAATGAATGCAAACAAAGCATTTGGGTGCTTTCTCTTAATATACAACACAAAAGACCTCAATGTCTTTCACCCTAGTCATATGAGCTTTTAAAACGCGTAAATAAATTCAAAAGCTTGAGTTGAAGCTTGTTTGTACTTGTAATCATCCTTGGTGTAGTTTCTAACGCCAATGAGTGCAAACAAAGCTTTTGGGTGCTTTCTCTGAAAATACAACACAAAAGAACTCAATCTCTTTCACCCTAGTCGTATGAGGTTTTAAAACGCGTATATGCATTCAAAAGGTGGAGTTAATGCTTGTTTGTACTTGTAAACATCCTTGGTGTAGTTTCTCACTTAAATGAATGGAAATAAAGCATCTGGGTGTATTCTCTTAATTTTCAACACAAAAGAACTCAATCTCTTTCACCCTAGTTGTAAGAGCTGTTAAAACGCGTAAATGTATTCAAAAGCCGTAAATGCATTCAAAAGCTTGAGTTGAAGCTTGTTTGTACTTGTAAACATCCTTGGTATAGTTTCTCACTCACCCAAATGCTTTGTTTGCATTCATTTGAGTGAGAAACTTGACCAAGGATGTTTACAAGTGCAAACAAATGCTTTTGAAAGCTTGAGTTGAAGTACTTGTAAATGCTTTGTTTGCATTCATTTGAGTGAGAAACTACTCACTGAAAATACGCGTTTTAAAAGCTCATATGACTAGGGTGAAAGAGATTGAGTTCTTTTGTGTTGTATATTAAGAGAAAGCACCCAAATGCTTTGTTTGCATTCATTTGAGGGAGAAACTATACCAAATATGTTTACAAGTACAAACAAGCTTCAACTCAAGCTTTTGAAAGCATTTACGCGTTTTAAAAGCTCATATGACTAGGGTGAAAGAGATTGAGTTCTTTTGTGTTGTATATTAAGAGAAAGCACCCAAATGCTTTGTTTGCATTTATTTGAGGGAGAAACTATACCAAATATGTTTACAAGTACAAACAAGCTTCAACTCAAGCTTTTGAATGCTTTCTCTTAAAATACAACACAAAAGAACTTAATCTGTTTCACCCTAGTCATATGAGCTTTTAAAACGCGTAAATGCATTCCAAAGGTGGAGTTAAAGCTTGTTTGTACTTGTAAACATCCTTGGTGTAGTTTCTCACTCAAATGAATGCAAACAAAGCATTTCGGTGCTTTCTCTTAATATACAACACAAAAGACCTCAATCTCTTTCACCCTAGTCGTATGAGGTTTTAAAACGCGTATATGCATTCAAAAGCTTAAGTTGAAGCTTGTTGGTACTTGTAAACATCTTTGGTGTTGTTTCTGACTCAAATGAATGCAAAGAAAATATTTGGGTGCGTTCTCTTAATATACAACACAAAAAAACTCAATCTCTTTCACCCTTGTCGTATGAGCTTTTTAAACGCTTAAATGCATTCAAAAGCTTGAGTTCAGGCTTGTTTGTAGTTGTAAACATCCTTGGGGTAGTTTCACACTCAAATGAATGCAAACAAAGCATTTGGGTGCTTTCTCTTAAGCTTGAGTTGAAGCTTGTTTGTACTTGTAAACACAAAAGAGGTTGAGTTTCTCACTCCAATGAATGCAAACAAAGCTTTTGGATGCTTTCTCTTAATATACAACAGAAAAGAACTCAAGCTTTTTCACCCTAGTCATATGAGCTTTTAAATCGCGTAAGCGCATTCAAAAGCTTGAGTTGAAACTTGTTTGTACTTGTAAACATCCTTGGTGTAGTTTCTCACTCAAATGAATGCAAACAACGCATTTGTGTGATTTCTCTTAATATACAACACAAAAGAACTCAATCTCTTTCACCCTAGTTGTAAGAGCTGTTAAAATACGTAAATGCATTCAAAAGGGGGAGTTAAAGCTTGTTTGCGCTTGTAAACATCCTTGGTGTAGTTTCTCACTCAAATGAATGCAAACAAAGCATTTGGGTCCTTTCTCATAATATACAACACAAAAGACCTCAATCTTTTTCACCCTAGTCTTATGAGCTATTAAAACGCGTAAATGCATTCAAAAGGTGGAGTTAAAGCTTGTATGAATTTACAAGTACAAACAATCAAATGAATGCAAATAAAGCATTTGGGTGCTTTCACTTAATATACAACACAAAAGAACTCAATCTCTTTCACCCTAGATGTAAGAGCTGTTAAAACGCGTAAATGCATTCAAAAGGTGGAGTTAAAGCTAGTTTTTACTTGTAAACATCCTTGGTGTAGTTTCTCACTCAAATGAATGCAAACAAAGCATTTGGGTAATTTCTCTTTATATACAACACAAAAGACCTCAATCTCTTTCACCCTAGTCGTATGAGGTTTTAAAACGCGTAAATGCATTCAAAAGCTTGAGTTGAAGCTTGTTTTTACTTGTAAACATCCTAGGTGTAGTTTCTCACTCCAATGAATGCAAACAAAGCTTTTGGGTGCTTTCTCTGAAAATACAACACAAAAGAACTCAATCTCTTTCACCCAAGTCGTAAGAGCTGTTAAAACCCGTAAATGCATTTAAAAGGTGGAGTTAAAGCTTGTTTGTACTTGTAAACATCCTTGGTATAGTTTCTCACTCAAATGAATGCAAACAAATCATTTGGGTGCTTTCTCTTAATATACAACACAAAAGACCTCAATCTCTTTTACCCTAGTCATATGAGCTTATAAAATGCGTAAATGCATTCAAAAGGTGGAGTTAAAGCTTTTTTGTACTTGTAAACATCCTTGGTGTAGTTTCTCACTCAAATGAATGCAAACAAAGCATTTGGGTGCTTTCTCTTAATATACAACACAAAAGACCTCAATCTCTTTCACCCTAGTCATATGAGCTTTTAAAACGCGTAATTACATTCAAAAGCTTGAGTTGAAGCTTGTTTGTACTTGTAAACATCCTTGGTGTAGTTTCTCACTCCAATGAATGCAAACAATGCTTTTGGGTGCTTTCTCTGAAAATACAACACAAAAGAACTCAATCTCTTTTCGCCTAGTCGTATGAGGTTTTAAAACGCGTATATGCATTCAAAAGGTGGAGTTAAAGCTGGTTTGTACTTGTAAACATCCTTGGTGTAGTTTCTCACTGAAATGAATGCAAACAAACCATTTGGGTGCTTTCTCTTAATATACAACACAAAAGAACTCAATCTCTTTCACCCTAGTCGTAAGAGGTGTTAAAACGCGTTAATGCATTCAAAAGCTTGAGTTGAAGCTTGTTTGTACTTGTAAACATCCTTGGTGTAGTTTCTCACTCAAATGAATGCAAACAAAGCATTTGTGTGATTTCTCTTAATATACAACACAAAAGAACTCAATCTCTTTCACCCTAGTTGTATGAGATTGAGTTGTTTTGTGTTGTATATTAAGAGAAAGCACCCAAAATGCTTTGTTTGCATTCATTTCAGTGAGAAACTAAACCAAGGATGTTTACAAGTACAAACAAGCTATAACTCCACCTTTTGAATGCATTTACAAGTTTTAACAGCTCTTATATCTAGGGTGAAAGAGATTGAGTTCTTTTGTGTTGTATTTTCAGAGAAAGCACCCAAATGCTTTCTTTGCATTCATTTGAGTGTGAAACTACCCCAAGGATGTTTACAACTACAAACAATCTTGAACTCAAGACTCAATCTTTTTCACCCTAGTCATATGAGCTTTTAAAACGCGTAAATGCATTCAAAAGCTTGAGTTAAAGCTTGTTTGTACTTGTAAACATCCTTTGTGTAGTTTCTCACTCAAATGAATGCAAACAAAGCATTTGGGTGCATTCATTTGAGTGAGAAACTACACCAAGAATGTTTACAAGTACAAACAAGCTTTAACTCCACCTTTTGAATGCATTTACGCATTTTAACAGCTCTTACAACTAGGGTGAAAGAGATTGAGTTCTTTTGTGTTGTATTTTCAGAGAAAGAACCCAAAAGCTTTGTTTGCATTCATTGGAGTGAGAAACTAAACCAAGAATGTTTACAAGTACAAACAAGCTTCAACTCAAGCTTTTGAATGCATTTACGCGTTTTAACAGCTTATACGAGTAGGGTGAAAGAGATTTGAGGTCTTTTGTGTTGTATATTTATACCAAACAAGCATTAAGTTCAAAACAGCCCTTGAACTTTTCGAAAACTCGAATGTAAATGCATTCAAAACACGTAAATGCATTCAAAAGTTTGAGTGGAAGCTTGTTTATACTTGTAAACATGCTTGGTGTAGTTTCTCACTGAAATGAATGCAAACAAAGCTTTTGGTTGCTTTCTCTTAAAATACAACACAAAACAACTCATTTTGTGTTGTATATTAAGAGAAAGCACGCAAATGCTTTGTTTGCATTCATTTGAGTGAGAAACTTAACCAAGGATGTTTAAAAGTACAAAAAAGCTTCAACTCAAGCTTTTGAATGCATTTACGCGTTTTAAAAGCTCATATGACTAGGGTGAAAAAGATTGAGTTCTTTTGTGTTGTATATTAAGAGAAAGCACCCAAATGCTTTGTTTGCATTCATTTGAGTGAGAAACTAAACCAAGGATGTTTACAAGTACAAACAAGCTTCACCTCAAGCTTTTAAATGTATTTACGCGTTTTAACAGCTCTTAAAATTAGGGTGAAAGAGATTGAGGTCTTTTGTGTTGTATATTAAGAGAAAGTACCCAAATGCTTTGTTTGCATTCATTTGAGTGAGAAACTACACCAAGGTGTTTACAAGTACAAACAAGTTTTAACTCCGCCTTTTTAATGCATTTACGCGTTTATACTGCTCTTACATCTAGGGTGAAAGAGACTGAGTTCTGTTGTGTTGTATACTAAGAGAAAGCACCCAAATCCTTTGTTTACATTCATTTGAGTGAGAAACTACACCAAGGATGTTTACAAGTACAAACAAGCTTCAACTCAAGCTTTTGAATGTTTTTACGCGTTTTAACAGCTCTTACGATTAGGGTGAAAGAGATTGAGGTCTTTTGTGTTGTATATTAAGAGAAAGCACCCAAATGCTGTGTTTGCATTTATTTGAGTGAGAAACTACACCAAGGATGTTTACAAGTACAAACAAGCTTTAACTCCACCTTTTGAATGCATTTACGCGTTTTAACAGCTCTTACATCTAGGGTGAAAGAGATTGAGTTCTTTTGTGTTGTATACTAAGAGAAAGCACCCAAATCCTTTGTTTACATTCATTTGAGAGAGAAACTACACCAAGGATGTTTACAAGTACAAACAAGCTTCAACTCAAGCTTTTGAATGTTTTTACGCGTTTTAACAGCACTTACGATTAGGGTGAAAGAGATTGAGGTCTTTTGTGTTGTATATTAAGAGAAAGCACCCAAATGCTTTGTTTACATTTATTTGAGTGAGAAACTACACCAAGGATGTTTACAAGTACAAACAAGCTTTAACTCCACGTTTTGAATGCATTTACGCGTTTTAACAGCTCTTACATCTAGGGTGAAAGAGATTGAGTTCTTTTGTGTTGTATATTAAGAGAAAGCACCCAAATGCTTTGTTTGCATTCATTTGAGTGAGAAACTACACCAAGGATGTTTACAAGTACAAACAAACTTTAACTCTACCTTTTGAATGCATTTACGCATTTTAACAGCTCTTACAACTAGGGTGAAAGAGATTGAGTTCCTTTGTGTTATATATTAAGAAAAATCACACAAATGCTTTGTTTGAATTCATTGGAAAGAGAAACTACACCAAGGATGTTTACAAGTACAAACAAGCTTCAACTCAAGCTTTTGAATGCATTTACGCGTTTTAAAAGCTCATATGACTAGGGTGAAAAAGCTTGAGTTCTTTTCTGTTGTATACTAAGAGAAAGCACCCAAATCCTTTGTTAACATTCATTTGAGTGAGAAACTACACCAAGGATGTTTACAAGTACAAACAAGCTTCAACTTAAGCTTTTGAATGTTTTTACGCGTTTTAACAGCTCTTACGATTAGGGTGAAAGAGATTGAGGTCTTTTGTGTTGTATATTAAGAGAAAGCACCCAAATGCTTTGTTTGCATTTATTTGAGTGAGAAACTACACCAAGGATGTTTACAAGTACAAACAAGCTTTAACTCCACCTTTTGAATGCATTTACGCTTTTTAACAGCTCTTACATCTATGGTGAAAGAGATTGAGTTCTTTTGTGTTGTATACTAAGAGAAAGCACCCAAATCCTTTGTTTACATTCATTTGAGTGAGAAACTACACCAAGGATGTTTACAAGTACAAACAAGCTTCAACTCAAGCTTTTGAATGTTTTTACGCGTTTTAACAGCTCTTACGATTAGGGTGAAAGAGATTGAGGTCCTTTGTGTTGTATATTAAGAGAAAGCACCCAAATGCTTTGTTTGCATTTATTTGAGTGAGAAACTACACCAAGGATGTTTACAAGTACAAACAAGCTTTAACTCCACGTTTTGAATGCATTTACGCGTTTTAACAGCTCTTACATTTAGGGTGAAAGAGATTGAGTTCTTTTGTGTTGTATATTAAGAGAAAGCACCCAAATGCTTTGTTTGCATTCATTTGAGTGAGAAACTACACCAAGGATGTTTACAAGTACAAACAAACTTTAACTCCACCTTTTGAATGCATTTAGGCATTTTAACAGCTCTTACAACTAGGGTGAAAGAGATTGAGTTCGTTTGTGTTATATATTAAGAAAAATCACACAAATGCTTTGTTTGAATTCATTTGAAAGAGAAACTACACCAAGGATGTTTACAAGTACAAACAAGCTTCAACTCAAGCTTTTGAATGCATTTA
The DNA here is from genome assembly GCA_038025085.1 of Tetragonia tetragonoides. Taxonomy (NCBI): domain Eukaryota; kingdom Viridiplantae; phylum Streptophyta; class Magnoliopsida; order Caryophyllales; family Aizoaceae; genus Tetragonia; species Tetragonia tetragonoides. The sequence continues at coordinate 23,973,376 of CM076154.1, forward strand.
CGCGTTTTAAAAGTGATGCGTTGATGGTGCATTAACATCAGATCATCAAGAGACTAGATTTAGTGTCATTGCAATGATCTTGGCAAATGGGACACTCTCAAGATAAGTGATGATATTTCTGGTTCTAAAGGCATTACTGTCCTTTTGGCCACCTAATCTTGATGATTAGTCCGTACAACTTAATTGGTCCGTACAAATAAATATTTGTGATTATTGTTAATTATAGTGCACCCTGCATGTAATTAGCATAATTAACAAATGTAATTAGTTGTTATTTGAATTCCCTAAGTAGTTGCTGAATGAGGAGAGTCTAAAAGCACATGGGATGGATAAGGATGAAGCTTGAGTCTCCTCTTACAGCTCACCCACGTTTGTCCTTGTGCAAGGACAAGCAACAGCTGTCAAGTGGTCCAAAACGGAAGGAAATACGCTCCAAATTGTACTGCTCGTATTTGGCTCATTTCTGGGCAAAATACTGAAGTTTCATTTTGCTTGGGCACTACTCTTGGACAGCTCACCCTTTCTAGAGTATTCTTAGGTTATTAGGGCACATTTGTGACCACTATAAATATGTAAGAACAGCTGATGTAAAGGACAGATTATGATGAATGAAAATATGAAATGGTTGTTGCCTTTTACTTACAAACCTTGTTGTTCTTTATAATGTCCTTAGGGATATTTGGTGAAACAAGTAGTATCCTTTAGCCTTGACTTGGTGGTTAAATCCTTTATAGTCCTGGTGGTGGTGCTATCTATCCTCCCTCTTCTTATTTTTCGTTTCATTTACTTCGTTTTCAATCTCTATAATCAAAAAACAAACAAAATATTATCAAAACATCCATTGTTCGAAAACGAGCTAAAACCTATAGTTTTGCTAACGTATCAGTTAGTATCAGAGCTTTGGTTTTCTTAGCTCGTTAATTCAGAGGTTTTTCTTCATTGAAGAGTCCTCTTTCACCTGATTTTGGTTTCAAGGAAAAAGGTTGAGATTTGGGTACTCAAGTAAGCATTTTCCCTCGGTGACTCCTGCTGGACGTGCGATTGGGCTAAGCTGAGGATCTTTGTTTTTGGAGGCGTTTCAAAAGGTAAAGGTGTCAACTTTGATACTTTTCTGAGTTCCTTAGACATTTATCTTTATGAATATCTTGGTGGTTTTGCTTAAATCGTTGTGGGTTGGAGCAGTTTATTGTGAGAAGTTGCTATATGTGCTGAGCGTGAACTAGGATCTTGTTTGTTGTGTTGCTTGTTTGTTCTGGATTTTACCTGCATATTTGTGGTGAACCTTGAGGGATTTCTAACTGGTTATCTTATTTGGGGTTCTATCGTTGTTATCCAAGTGGTTTGAAGTTGAAAGGTTGAGTCTTTGGCCTTCATTTGTGCTCAAACATTTTGTTGGTCTTGCTGGAATACAACCAGGAGTCATTTTGGCGTTTTGTTAGTATCTCAAGATCTAGAGAACCATTTTATGCCTTTCTTGGTCCTGTAGACTCCTAAGACCTTATACTACAAAGTTATCTTGGTAGATATCTGGTTTATTCCCCCATGTATGTGAGAAAGTTTGAGATTTGTTGAGCTGTTCGTGTACGTGCAAAATTTGGAATTGTTGTGTTTGAAGTTGAGCTGTTGCAATTGGCGTTTGTTCTCTTATGGATCTTTGTTGAAACTGGAATTGGGTGTTGAATCATTGGATAGTTTTGAGTATTCATTGCATTTGATTGTCTTATCCCGTCATTCCACAACACAAAGTCCACAAAGAACCCAAAAACAGCCCAAACACCATCCGAACTCAAACACAACCTAACTCCACAAAATGCCTCATCTTTATGATACCAAGTATAATGATGATGACTTAGAGATAGACTTTCCCAAATTTGGTGGGTTCCTCTATTCTGAAGATTTTTATACGTGGCTTGAGACGGTGGACGAATGGTTTAAAGTCTTGGAGTTTTCTAATCGCAAGAAAATAGAACTTGTGATGAGTTCTTTTGATTGTGATGCTTTGATTTGGTGGGAACTCTTAGAAATCAGGAGAAGAAGGATTGGAAAGGGCAAAATTCAAATCTGGAGTGAGATGCGTGAAGAGCTCGTTAGGAAGTTTGTGCCAAAGTTCACGTCACGAGCTTTTTACACTCAACACAACCTTGAGCGAGTAGCTAGTGTGAAAGCTACTGAAAATGCAGCTCCCATCATTGTGAGCCTAGAGGAATGGCAAATGATTGGTGAAGAATTTCAAGAACCCACTTTGTTTCAAGAAGAACAAAAGGACGACCCGAGCAATGTTCTTGATTCAGCAATCGTTGTCGAAGAGTTACAACCCCATGGTGATGAAACTGTCATTTGTGAAGATCTTATTCAAGCAACAATCGCACCTTTACTCGTACAACACACTGAGCAACAAGTTTCTGTTATAGAAAGTACTTTACAGCTTGAGCATGACAACAAAAATAACTCTATGGAGGTCACAAAACCTGGTTTAGCGAAATGTAATGCAGCACCTCATACAACATGTCATTTACCTAGAAAATCAGAACTTAAAGTTGTATGTGATGACATGGCTAGTTCACTTGCTGAAATTGAACAAGTTTTTGAGAAGCATCATGGTGGAAGCAGCAGGTTTGATAGTGATTGGCATGAGTGTGGTCGCTTCCCTCGAGTGGGCATCGGTGTAACTACAACAAGCCACTTCGATGTGAACAAGAAGCGAGCTAAGGGTGATGTGACAAAATTGATAGGAGCCTGGATCCGAGGCCGAATTAGGGGTGCGAAGTTCAGCACCTACATGTTTGAGTTAAATTGGATGGCTTTCGTTTTCACGGACTTGAGGGCAAGTCCCAAAAAAGAAGAGGAGAATGATGCGTTGGTGGTGCATTAACATCAGATCATCAAGAGACTAGATTTAGTGTCATTGCAATGATCTTGGCAAATGGGACACTCTCAAGATAAGTGATGATATTTCTGGTTCTAAAGGCATTACTGTCCTTTTGGCCACCTAATCTTGATGATTAGTCCGTACAACTTAATTAGTCCGTACAAATAAATATTTGTGATTATTGTTAATTATAGTGCACCCTGCATGTAGTTAGCATAATTAACAAATGTAATTAGTTGTTATTTGAATTCCCTAAGTAGTTGCTGAATGAGGAGAGTCTAAAAGCACATGGGATGGATAAGGATGAAGCTTGAGTCTCCTCTTACAGCTCACCCACGTTTGTCCTTGTGCAAGGACAAGCAACAGCTGTCAAGTGGTCCAAAACGGAAGGAGATGCGCTCCAAATTGTACTGCACGTATTTGGCTCATTTCTGGGCAAAATACTGAAGTTTCATTTTGCTTGGGCACTACTCTTGGACAGCTCACCCTTTCTAGAGAATTCTTAGGTTATTAGGGCACATTTGTGACCACTATAAATATGTAAGAACAGTTGATGTAAAGGACAGATTATGATGAATGAAAATATGAAATGGCTGCTGCCTTTTGCTTACAAACCTTGTTGTTCTTTATAATGTCCTTAGGGATATTTGGTGAAACAAGTAGTATCCTTTAGCCTTGACTTGGTGGTTAAATCCTTTATAGTCCTGGTGGTGGTGCTATCTATCCTCCCTCTTCTTATTTTTCGTTTCATTTACTTCGTTTTCAATCTCTATAATCAAAAAACAAACAAAATATTATCAAAACATCCATTGTTCGAAAACGAGCTAAAAGTTTCAGATTTGCCAACGCATCAGTAAGCTCATATGACTAGGGTGAAAAAGCTTGAGTTCTTTTCTGTTGTATATTAAGAGAAAGCATCCAAAAGCTTTGTTTGCATTCATTAGAGTGAGAAACTCAATCTCTTTTGTGTTTACAAGTACAAACAAGCTTCAACTCAAGCTTAAGAGAAATCACCCAAATGCTTTGTTTGCATTCATTTGAGTGTGAAACTACCCCAAGGATGTTTACAACTACAAACAAGCTTGAACTCAAGCTTTTGAATGCATTTAAGCGTTTTAAAAGCTCATACGACAAGGGTGAAAGAGATTGAGTTCTTTTGTGTTGTATATTAAGAGAACGCAACCAAATGTTTTCTTTGCATTCATTTGAGTGAGAAACTACACCAAGGATGTTTACAAGTACAAACAAGCTTTAACTCCACCTTTTAAATGCATTTACGCGTTTTAACAGATCTTACATCTAGGGTGAAAGAGCTTGAGTTCTTTTGTGTTGTATATTAAGAGAAAGCACCCAAATGCTTTGTTTGCAATCATTTGAGTGAGAAACTACACCAAGGATGTTTACAAGTACAAACAAGCTCAAACTCCACCTTTTGAATGCATTTACGCGTTTTAAAAGCTCATATGACTAGAGTGAAAAAGCTTGAGTTCTTTTCTGTTGTATATTAAGAGAAAGCATCCAAAAGCTTTGTTTGCATTCATTGGAGTGAGAAACTCAATCTCTTTTGTGTTTACAAGTACAAACAAGCTTCAACTCAAGCTTAAGAGAAATCACCCAAATGCTTTGTTTGCATTCATTTGAGTGTGAAACTACCCCAAGGATGTTTACAACTACAAACTAGCTTGAACTCAAGCTTTTGAAAGCATTTAAGCGTTTTAAAAGCTCATACGACAAGGGTGAAAGAGATTGAGTTGTTTTGTGTTGTATATTAAGAGAACGCGCCCAAATGTTTTCTATGCATTCATTTGAGTGAGAAACTACACCAAGGATGTGTACAAGTACAAATAAGCTTTAACTCCACCTTTTAAATGCATTTACGCGTTTTAACAGATCTTACATATAGGGTGAAAGAGATTGAGGTCTTTTGTGTTGTATATTAAGAAGAAGCACCCAAATGCTTTGTTTGCATTCATTTGAGGGAGAAACTACACCTAGAATGTTTACAAGTACAAACAAGCTTCAATTTAAGCTTTTGAATGCATTTACGCGTTATAAAAGCTCATATGACTAGGGTGAAAGAGCTTGACTTCTTTTGTGTTGTATATTAAGAGAAAGCACCCAACTGCTTTGTTTGCATTCATTTGAGTGAGAAACTACACCAAGGATGTTTACAAGTACAAACAAGCTTTAACTCCACCTTTTGAATGCATTTACGCGTTTTAACAGCTCTTACATCTAGGGTGAAAGAGATTGACATCTTTTGTGTTGTATTTTCAGAGAAAGCACCCAAAAGCTTTGTTTGCATTCAAAAGGTGGAGTTAAAGCTTGATTACGAGTACAAATGCTTTGTTTGCATTCATTTGAGTGAGAAACTTAACCAAGGATGTTTACAAGTACAAACAAGCTTCAACTCAAGCTTTTGAATGTATTTACGCGTTTTAACAACTCTTACGAGTAGGGTAAAAGAGATTGAGTTCTTTTGTGTTGTATTTTCAGAGAAAGCACCCAAATGCTTTCTTTGCATTCATTTGAGTGTGAAACTACCCCTAGAATGTTTACAACTACAAACAAGCTTGAACTCAAGATTTTGAATGCATTTAAGCGTTTTAAATGCTCATACGACAAGGGTAAAAGAGATTGAGTTCTTTTGTGTTGTATTGAAAGAGAACGCACCGAACTGTTTACAAGTACCAACAAGCTTCAATTTAAGCCTTTGAATGCATATACGCGTTTTAAAACCTCATATGACTAGGGTGAAAGAGATTGAGGTCTTTTGTGTTGTATATTAAGAGAACGCACCCAAATGTTTTCTTTGCATTCATTTGAGTGAGAAACTACACCATAGATCTTTACAAGTACCAACAAGCTTCAACTCAAGCTTTTGAATGTATTTACGCGTTTTAAAAGCTCATATGACTAGGGTGATAGAGATTGAGGTCTTTTGTGTTGTATATTAAGAGAAAGCACCCAAATGCTTTGTTTGCATTCATTTGAGTGAGAAACTACACCAAGGATGTTTACAAGTACAAACAAGCTTCAACTGAAGCTTTTTATTGCATTTAAGCATTTTAACAGCTCTTACGACTAGGGTGAAAGAGATTGAGTTCTTTAGTTGTTGTATATTAAGAGAAAGCACACAAATGCTTTGTTTGCATTCATTTGAGTGAGAAACTACACCAAGAATGTTTACAAGTACAAAAAAGCTTCAACTCAAGCTTTTGAATGTATTTACGCGTTTTAAAAGCTCATATGACTAGGGTGAAAAAGATTAAGTTCTTTTGTGTTGTATTTTAAGTGAAAGCAACCAAAAGCTTTGTTTGCATTCATTTCAGTGAGAAACTACACCAAGAATGTTTACAAGTACAAAGAAGCTTCAACTCAAGCTTTTGAATGCATTTACGCGTTTTGAATGCATATACGCGTTTTAAACAGTTTAGGTATTTCGAGTACTTGTGTTGTATATTCAGAGAAAGCACCCAAAAGCTTTGTTTGCATTCATTGGAGTGAGAAACTACACCAAGGATGTTTACAAGTACAAACAAGCTTCAACTCAAGCTTTTGAATGTATTTACGCGTTTTAGAAGCTCATACGACTAGGGTGAAAAAGATTGAGTTCTTTTGTGTTGTATATTAAGAGAAAGCACCCAAAAGCTTTGTTTGCATTCATTTGAGTGAGAAACTTAACCAAGGATGTTTACAAGTACAAACAAGCTTCAACTCAAGCTTTTGAATGTATTTACGTGTTTTAACAGCTCTTAATATTAGGGTGAAAGAGATTGAGGTCTTTTGTGTTGTATATTAAAAGAAAGCACCCAAACGCTTTGTTTGCATTCATTTGATTGAGAAACAACACCAAGGATGTTTACAAGTACAAACAAGCTTTAACTCCACCTTTTGAATGCATTTACGCGTTTTAACAGCTGTTACGACTAGGGTGAGAGAGATTGAGTTCAGTGTTGTATATTTAGAGAAAGCATCTAAATGCTTTGTTTGCATTCATTTGAGTGAGAAACTGCACCAAGGATGTTTTCAAGTACAAACAAGCTTCAACTCCTCCTTTTGAATGCATTTACGCATTTTAACAGCTCTTACAACTAGGGTGAAAGAGATTGAGTTAATTTGTGTTGTATATTAAGAGAATGCACCCAAATGCTTTGTTTGCATTCATTTGAGTGAGAAACTACACCAAGGTTGTTGACAAGCATAAACAAGCTTTAACACCACCTTTTGAATGCATTTACACATTTTAACAGCTCTTACAACTAGGGTGAAAGAATTTGAGTTCTTTTGTGTTGTATGTTAAGAGAAATCACCCAAATGGTTTGTTTGCATTCATTTGAGTGAGAAACTACACCATGGATGTTTACAAGTACAAACAAGCTTTAACTCCACCTGTTGAATGCATTTACGCGTTTTAACAGCTCTTACATCTAGGGTGAAAAAGATTGAGTTCTTTTGTGTTGTATTTTAAGAGAAAGCACCCAAAAGCTTTGTTTGCATTCATTGGAGTGAGAAACTACACCAAGAATGTTTACATGTACAAACAAGCTTCAACTCAAGCTTTTGAATGCATTTACGCGTTTTAACAGCTCTTACGACTAGGCGAAAAGAGATTGAGTTCTTTTGTGTTTTATATTAAGAAAAAGCTCGCAAATGCTTTGTTTTCTTTCATTTGAGTGTGAAACTACCCCAAGGATGTTTACAACTACAAACAAGCTTGAACTCAAGCTTTTGAATGCATTTAAGCGTTTGAAAAGCTCATACGGCAAGGGTGAAAGAGATTGAGTTCCTTTGTGTTGTATATTAAGAGAACGCACCCAAATGCTTTGTTTGCATTCATTTGAGTGAGAAACTTAACCAAGGATGTTTACAAGTACAAACAAGCCTCAACTCAAGCTTTTGAATGCATTTACGCGTTTTAAAACCTCAGATAACTAGGGTGAAAGAGATTGAGTTCTTTTGTGTTGTATATTAAGAGAAATCACACAAATGCTTTGTTTGCATTCATTTGAGTGAGAGACTACACCAAGGATGTTTACAAGTACAAACAAGCTTCAACTCAAGCTTTTGAATGCATTTACGCGTTTTAAAAGCTCATATGACTAGGGTGAAAAAGCTTGAGTTCTTTTCTGTTGTATATTAAGAGAAAGCATCCAAAAGCTTTGTTTGCATTCATTGGAGTGAGAAACTAAATCTCTTTTGTGTTTACAAGTACAAACAAGCTTTAACTCAAGCTTAAGAGAAAGCACTCAAATGCTTTGTTTGCATTCATTTGAGTGAGAAACTACCCCAAGGATGTTTACAAGTACAAACAAGCTTCAACTCAAGCTTTTGAATATATTTACGCGTTTTTACAGCTCTTACATCTAGGGTGAAAGAGATTGATTTCTTTTGTGGTGTATATCAAGAGAAAGCACCCAAATGCTTTGTTTGCATTCATTTGAGTGAGAAACTACACCAAGGATGTTTACAAGCACAAACAAGCTTTAACTCCATCTTTTGAATGCATTTACGCATTTTAACAGCTCTTACAACTAGGGTGAAAGATATTGAGTTCTTTTGTGTTGTACATTAAGAAAAAGCACCCAAATGCTTTGTTTGCATTCATTTGAGTGAGAAACTTAACCAAGGATGTTTACAAGTACAAAGAAGTTTCAACTCAAGCTTTTGAATGTATTTACGCGTTTTAACAGCTCTTACGATTAGGGTGAAAGAGATTGAGGTCTTTTGTGTTGTATATTAAGAGAAGGACACCCAAATGCTTTGTTTGCATTTATTTGAGTGAGAAACTATACCAAGGATGTTTACATGTACAAACAAGCTTTAACTCCACCTTTTGAATGCATTTACACGTTTTAACAGCTCTTACATCTAGGGTGAAGGAGATTGAGGTCTTTTGTGTTGTATATTAAGAGAAATACCAAGATATTGAGTTCTTTTGTGTTGTATATTAAGAAAAAGCACCCAAATGCTTTGTTTGCATTCATTTGAGTGAGAAACTTAACCAAGGATGTTTACAAGTACAAACAAGTTTCAACTCAAGCTTTTGAATGTATTTACGCGTTTTAACAGCTCTTACGATTAGGGTGAAAGAGATTGAGGTCTTTTGTGTTGTATATTAAGAGAAGGACACCAAAATGCTTTGTTTGCATTCATTTGACTTGAAGATTGTTTGTACTTGTAAAATTTTACAAACATGCTTCAACTCAAGCTTTTAAATTCGTTTACGCGTTTTAAAAGCACATACGAGTAGGGTGAAAGAGATTTGAGTTCTTTTGTGTTGTACATTAAGAGAAAGCATCCAAATACTTTGTTTGGATACATTTGAGTGTGAAACTGCACCTAGGATGTTTACAAGTACAAACAAGCTTCAACTCAAGCTTTTGAATGCATTTACACGTTTTGAAAGGAAATACGAGTAGGGTGAAAGAGATTTGAGTTCTTTTGTGTTGTATATTAAGAGAAAGCACCCAAATGCTTTATTTGCATTCATTTGAGGGAGAAACTACACCAAGGATGTTTACAAGTACAAACAAGCTTCAACTCAAGCTTTTGAAAGCATTTACGCGTTTTAAAACCTCATACGACTAGGGTGAAAGAGATTGAGTTCTTTTGTGTTGTATATTAAGAGAAAGCACCCAAATGCTTTGTTTGCATTCATTTGAGTGAGAAATTACACCAAGGATGTTTACAAGTACAAACAAGCTTTAACTCCACCTTTTGAATGCATTTACGCGTTTTAACAGCTCTTACGACTAGGGTGAAAGAGATTGAGTTCTTTTGTGCTGTATTTTCAGAGAAACCACCCAAAAGCTTTGTTTGCATTCATTAGAGTGAGAAACTTAACCAAGGATGTTTACAAGTACAAACAAGCTTCAACTCAAGCTTTTGAATGCATATACGCGTTTTAAAACCTCATACGACTAGGGTGAAAGAGATTGAGTTCTTTTGTGCTGTATTTTCAGAGAAACCACCCAAAAGCTTTGTTTGCATTCATTGGAGTGAGAAACTACACCAAGGATGTTTACAAGTACAAACAAACTTCAACTCAAGCTTTTGAATGTATTTACACGTTTTAAAAGCTCATGTGACTAGGGTGAAAGAGATTGAGGTCTTTTGTGTAGTGTTTTAAGAGAAAGCACCCACATGCTTTGTTTGCATTCATTTGAGTGAGAAACTACACCAAGAATGTTTACAAGTACAAACAAGCTTTAACTCCACCTTTTGATTGCATTTACGCATTTTAAGAACTCAATCTCTTTCACCCTAGTCGTAAGAGCTGTTAAAACGCGTAAATGCATTCAAAAGGTATAGTTAAAGCTTTTCTATACTTGTAAACATCCTTGGTGTAGTTTCTCACTCAAATGAATGCAAACAAAGCATTTGGGTGCTTTCTCTTAATATACAACACAAAGACCTCAATGGTTTGTTTGCATTCATTTGAGTGAGAAACTACGCCAAGGATGTTTACAAGTACAAACAAGTTTCAACTCAAGCTTTTGAATGCATTTACGCGTTTTAACAGCTCATACGACAAGGCGCAAAGAGATTGAGTTCTTTTGTGTTCTATATTAAGAAAAAGCTCGCAAATGCTTTGTTTACATTCATTTGAGCGTGAAAGTACCCCAAGGATGTTTACAACTACAAACAAGCTTAAACTCAAGCTTTTGAATGCATTTAAGCGTTTTAAAAGCTCATACGACAAGGGTGAAACAGAATGACTTCTTTTGTGTTGTATATTAAGAGAACGCACCCAAATGTTTTCTTTGCATTCATTTGAGTGAGAAACTACCCCAAAGATGTTTACAAGTACAAACAAGCTTAAACTCAAGCTTTTGAATGCATTTACGCGATTTAAAAGCTCATTTGACTAGGGTGAAAAAGATTGAGTTCTTTTGTATTGTATATTAAGAGAAAGCACCCAAATGCTTTGTTTGCATTCATTTGAGTGAGAAACTACACCAAGGATGTTTACAAGTACAAACAAGCTTCAACTCAAGCTTTTGAATGCATTTACGCGTTTTGAAAGCTCATATGACTAGGGTGAAAAAGCTTGAGTTCTTTTCTGTTGTATATTAAGAGAAAGCATCCAAAAGCTTTGTTTGCATTCATGGGAGTGAGAAACTCCATCTCTTTTGTGTTTACAAGTACAAACATGCTTCAACTCAAGCGTAAGAGAAAGCACCCAAATGCTTTGTTTGCTTTCATTTGAGTGTGAAACTACCCCAAGGATGTTTACAACTACAAACAAGCTTGTACTCAAGCTTTTGAATGCATTTAAGCGTTTTAAAAGCTCATACGACAAGGGTGAAAGAGATTGAGTTCTTTTGTGTTGTATATTAAGAAAACGAACCAAAATGTTTTCTTTGCATTCATTTGAGTGAGAAACTACACCAAAGATGTTTACAAGTACCAACAAGCTTCAACTTAAGCTTTTGAATGCATATACGCCTTTTAAAACCTCATACGACTAGGGTGAAAGGGATTGAGTTCTTTTATGTTGTATTTTCAGAGAAAGCACCCAAAAGCTTTGTTTGCATTCATTGGAGTGAGAAACTACACCAAGGATGTTTACAAGTACAAACAAGCTTCAACTCAAGCTTTTGAATGTATTTACGCGTTTTAACAGCTCTTACGACTAGGGTGAACGAGATTGAGTTCTTTTCTGTTGTATATTAAGAGAAAGCACAAAAATGCTTTATTTGCATTTATTTCATTGTGAATACATTCAAATTTTTGAGTTGAAGCTTGTTTGTACTTGTAAACATCCATGGTGTAGTTTCTCACTCCAATGAATGCAAACAAAGCTTTTGGGTGCTTTCTCTGAAAATACAACACATAAGAACTCAATCTCTTTCACCCTAGTCGTAAGAGCTGTTAAAACGCGTAAATGCATTCAAAAGGTGGAGTTAAAGCTTGTCTGTACTTGTAAACATCCTTGGTGTAGTTTCTCACTCAAATGAATGCAAACAAAGCATTTGGGTGCTTTCTCTTAATATACAACACAAAAGACCTCAATGGTTTGTTTGCATTCATTTGAGTGAGAAACTACACCGAGGATGTTTACAAGTACAAACAAGTTTCAACTCAAGCTTTTGAATGCATTTACGCGTTTTAACAGCTCTTACGACTAGGCGAAAAGAGATTGAGTTCTTTTGTGTTGTATATTAAGAAAAAGCTCGCAAATGCTTTGTTTACATTCAATTGAGTGTGAAAAGTTTGATGTATTCAAGTGGCAAAAGTTTGATGTGGCAGATTATACGAATTTCCCTAGAGTAGGGATTGGTACAATCGTGCCACTGTTCTTTAAGGTACAAATGCAGCAACATTGTAAAGATGTCACGAGATCAATTGGGGCTTGGATTAGAGGCCGTATTCGGGGTGGACAGTTCAGCACCTACATCATTCAGCTTCATTGGAAAGCTTTCTACTACCAGGACTTGAGGGCAAGTCCTAAACAACACCGGGTGTATGATGCGTTGGCATCAAGCTCCTCTCTTCACTTAAGTGCCATACAATCTGTTCTTGGTCCATCAATGATACTATCATGTTCTATGGCACTCTTTAATGGTCCTAGGGGCTTTAATGTCCTTTCAATGGCATTAACCTGATTAGTCCGTACATTATTAGTCCGTACAACATGCCGTGCACATGCCCGTACACAAATAACCTTGCAATTAGCTTAATTATCATGATTAGATGATTAACATGGTTTTTGTCCGTACAAATGTTCGTACACATGTTCGTACTTAGTTAGCTTAATTATGTTGCATGTAATTAGTTAATTAGGAAGTTTTAATTGCATTTTGAATTCCCTAAGTAGCTGCTGAATGAGGAGAGTCTAAAAGCACATGGGATGGATAAGGATGAAGCTTGAGGCTCCTCTTACAGCTCACCCACGTTTGTCCTTGTGCAAAGACAAGCAACAGCTGTCAAGTGGTCCAAAACGGAAGGAAATGCGCTCCAAATTGTACTGCACGTATTTGGCTCATTTCTGGGCAAAATACTGAAGTTTCATTTTGCTTGGGCACTACTCTTGGACAGCTCACCCTTTCTAGAGTATTCTTAGGTTATTAGGGCACATTTGTGACCCCTATAAATATGTAAGAACAGCTGATGTAAAAGGCACTGGATGATGAATGATAATATGAAATGGCTGCTACCTTTTGCTTACAAACCTTGTTGTTCTTTATAATGTCCTTAGGGATATTTGGTGAAACAAGTAGTATCCTTTAGCCTTGACTTGGTGGTTAAATCCTTTATAGTCCTGGTGGTGGTGCTATCTATCCTCCCTCTTCTTATTTTTCGTTTCATTTACTTCGTTTTCAATCTCCATAATCAAAAAACAAACAAAATATTATCAAAACATCCATTGTTCGAAAACGAGCTAAAAGCTTCAGTTTTGCTAACGCATCACTTTTGAATGCATTTACGCGTTTTAAAAGCTCATCTGACTAGTGTGAAAAAGATTGAGTTCTTTTGTGTTGTATATTAAGAGAAAGCACCCAAATTCTTTGTTTGCTTTCATTTGAGTGAGAAACTTAACCAAGGATGTTTACAAGTACAAACAAGCTTCAACTCAAGCTTTTGAGTGCATATACGCGTTTTAAAACCTCATACAACTAGGGTGAAGGAGATTGAGTTCTTTTGTGTTGTATTTTCAGAGAAAGCACCCAAAAGCTTTGTTTGCACTCATTGGAGTGAGAAACTACACCAAGGATGTTTACAAGTACAAACAAGCTTCAACTCAAGCTTTTGAATGTATTTACGCGTTTTAAAAGCTCATATGACTAGGGTGAAAGAGATTGAGGTCTTTTGTGTTGTATATTAAGAGAAAGCACCCAAATGCTTTGTTTGCATTCATTTGAGTGAGAAACTACACCAAGGATGTTTACAAGTACAAACAAGCTTTAACTCCACCTTTTGAATGCATTTACGCGTTTTAAAAGCTCATATGACTAGGGTGAAAAAGATTGAGTTCTTTTGTGTTGTATATTAAGAGAAAGCACCCAAATGCTTTGTTTGCATTCATTTGAGTGAAAAACTTAACCAAGGATGTTTACAAGTACAAACAAGCTTCAACACAAGCTTTTGAATGCATATACGCGTTTTAAAACCTCATACGACTAGGGTGAAAGAGATTGAGTTCCTTTGTGTTGTATTTTCAGAGAAATCACCCAAAAGCTTTGTTTGCATTCATTGGAGTGAGAAACTACACCAAGGATGTTTACAAGTACAAACAAGCTTCACCTCGAGCTTTTGAATGTATTTACGCGTTTTAAAAGGTCATATGACTAGGGTAAAAGAGATTGAGGTCTTTTGTGTTGTATATTAAGAGAAAGCACCCAAATGCTTTGTTTGCATTCATTTGAGTGAGAAACTACACCAAGGATGTTTACAAGTACATACAAGCTTTAACTCCACCTTTTGAATGCATTTACGCGTTTTAAAAGCTCATATGACTAGGGTGAATAAGATTGAGTTCTTTCGTGTTGTATATTAAGAGAAAGCACCCAAATGCTTTGTTTGCATTCATTTGAGTGAGAAACTTAACCAAGGATGTTTACAAGTACAAACAAGCTTCAACTCAAGCTTTTGAATGTATTTACACGTTTTAACAGCTCTTACGATTAGGGTGAAAGAGATTGAGGTCTTTTGTGTTGTATATTAAGAGAAAGCACCCAAATGTTTTGTTTGCATTCATTTGAGTGAGAAACTACACCAAGGATGTTTACAAGTACAAACAAGCTTTAACTCCACGTTTTGAATGCATTTACGCGTTTTAACAGCTCTTACATCTAAGGTGAAAGAGATTGAGTTCTTTTGTGTGGTATATTAAGAGAAAGCACCCAAATGCTTTGAATGCATTCATTTGAGGGAGAAACTACACCAAGGATGTTTACAAGTACAAACAAGCTTCAACTCAAGCTTTTGAAAGCATTTACGCGTTTTAAAACCTCATACGACTAGGGTGAAACAGATTGAGTTCTTTTTTCTGTTGTATATTAAGAGAAAGCACCCAAATGCTTTGTTTGCATTTATTTGAGTGAGAAACTACACCAAGGATGTTTACAAGTACAAACAAGCTACAACTCAAAATTTTGAAAATGTATTTACGCGTTTTAACAGCTCTTACGACTAGGGTGAAAGAGTTGAGGTCTTTTGTGTTGTATATTAAGAGACAGCACCCAAATGCTTTCTTTGCATTAATTTGAGTGAGAAACTACACCAAGGATGTTTACAAGTTCAAACAAGTTTCAACTCAAGCTTTTGAATGCATTTACGCGTTTTAACAGCTCTTACGACTAGGCGAAAAGAGATTGAGTTCTTTTGTGTTGTATATTAAGAAAAAGCTCGCAAATGCTTTGTTTAAATTCATTTGAGTGTGAAACTACACCAAGGATGTTTACAACTACAAATAGGCTTCAACTCAAGCTTTTGAATGCATTTACGCGTTTTAAAAGCTCATAAGAAAAGGGTGTAAGAGATTGAGTTCTTTTGTGTTGTATATTAAGAGAAAGCACCCAAATGCTTTGTATGCATTCATTTGAGTGAGAACTACACCAAGGATGTTTACAACTACAAACAAGCTTTAACTTTACCTTTTGAATGCATTTACGCGTTTTAAAGATTGAGTTCATATGACTAGGGTGAAAAAGATTGAGTTCTTTTGACTATGGTGACAAAGATTGAATACAAACAAGCTCATATGACTAGGGTGAAAAAGATTGAGTTCTTTTGTGTTGTATATTAAGAGAACGCACCCAAATGCTTTGTTTGCATTCATTTGAGGGAGAAACTACACCAAGGATGTTTACAAGTACAAACAAGCTTTAACTTCACCTTTTGAATGCATTTACGCGTTTTGAAAGCTCATACGAGTAGGGTGAAAGAGATTTGAGTTCTTTTGTGTTGTATTTTAAATCGCGTTAATGCATTCAAAAGGTGGAGTTAAAGCTTGATTACGAGTACAAATGCTTTGTTTGCATTCATTTGAGTGAGAAACTTAACCAAGGATGTTTACAAGTACAAACAAGCTTCAACTCAAAAATTTGAATGTATTTACGCGTTTTAACAGCTCTTACGACTAGGGTGAAAGAGTTGAGGACTTTTGTGTTGTATATTAAGAGAAATCACCCAAATGGTTTGTTTGCATTCATTTGAGTGAGAAAGTACACCAAGGATGTTTACAAGTTCAAACAAGTTTCAACTCAAGCTTTTGAATGCATTTATGCGTTTTAACAGCTCTAACGACTAGGCGAAAAGAGATTGAGTTCTTTTGTGTTGTATACTAAGAAAAAGCTCGCAAATGCTTTGTTTAAGTTCATTTGAGTGTGGAACTACACCAAGGATGTTTACAACTACAAACAGGCTTCAACTCAAGCTTTTGAATGCATTTACGCGTTTTAAAAGCTCATAAGAAAAGGGTGAAAGAGATTGAGTTCTTTTGTGTTGTATATTAAGAGAAAGCACCCAAATGCTTTGTTTGCATTCATTTGAGTGAGAAACTACACCAAGGATGTTTACAAGTACAAACAAGTTTAACTCCACCTTTTGAATGCATTAACGCGATTTAAAAGCTCATATGACTAGGGCGAAAAAGATTGAGTTCTTTTGTGTTGTATATTAAGAGAAAGGACCCAAATGCTTTGTTTGTATTCATTTGAGGCAGAAACTACACCAAGGATGTTTACAAGTACAAACAAGCTTCAGCTCAAGCTTTTGAATGTATTTACGGGTTTGAAAACCTCATACGACTAGGGTGAAAGAGATTGAGTTCTTTTGTGTTGTATATTAAGAGAAAGCATCCAAATGCTTTTTTGCATTCATTTGAGTGAGAAACTTAACCAAGGACGTTTACAAGTACAAACAAGATTCAACTCAAGCTTTTGAATGCATTTACGCGTTTTAAAAGCTCATATGACTAGGGTGAAAAAGATTGAGGTCTTTTGTGTTGTATATTACGAGAACGCACCCAAATATTTTGTTTGCATTCAAACGCGTAAATACATTCAAAAGCTTGGTTTGAAGCTTGTTGGTACTTGTAAACATCCTTGGTTAAGTTTCTCACTCAAATGAATGCAAACAAAGCATTTGGGTGCTTTCTCTTAATATACAACACAAAAGAACTCAATCTCTTTCACCCTAGTCGTAAGAGTTGTTAAAACGCGTAAATGCATTCAAAAGGTGGAGTTAAAGCTTGTTTGTACTTGTAAACATCCTTGGTGTAGTTTCTCAGTCAAATGAATGCAAACAAAGCATTTGGGTGCTTTCACTTAATATACAACACAAAAGAACTCAATCTTTTTCACCCTAGTCATATGAGCTTTTAAAACACATAAATGCAATCAAAAGCTTGAGTTGAAGCTTGTTTGTACTTGTAAAAAGATTGAGTTCTTTTGTGTTGTATATTAAGAGAACGCACCCAAATGTTCTCTTTGCATTCATTTGAGTGAGAAACTACACCAAAGATGTTTACAAGTACCAACAAGCTTCAACTTAAGCTTTTGAATGCATAAACGCGTTTTAAAACTCATACGACTAGGGTGAAAGAGATTGAGTTCTTTTGTGTTGTATTTTCAGAGAAAGCACCCAAAAGCTTTGCTTGCATTCATTGGAGTGAGAAACTACACCAAGGATGTTTTCATGTACAAACAAGCTTCAACTCAAGGTTTTGAATGTATTTACGCGTTTTAAAAGCTCATATGACTAGGGTGAAAGAGATTGAGGTCTTTTGTGTTGTATATTAAGTGAAAGCACCCAAATGCTTTGTTTGCATTCATTTGAGTGAGAAACTACACCAAGGATATTTACAAGTACAAACAAGGTTCAACTCAAAATTTTGAATGTATTCACAATCAAATGAATGCAAATAAAGCATTTGTGTGCTTTCTCTTAATATACAACAGAAAAGAACTCAATCTCTTTCACCCTAGTCGTAAGAGTTGTTAAAACTCGTAACTACATTCAAAAGCTTGAGGTGAAGCTTGTTTGTATTTGTAAACATCCTTGGTGTCGTTTCTCACTCCAATGAATGCAAACAAAGCATTTGGGTGCTTTCACTTAATATACAACACAAAAGAACTCAATCTTTTTCACCCTAGTCATATGAGCTTTTAAAACACGTAAATGCAATCAAAAGCTTGAGTTGAAGCTTGTTTGTACTTGTAAAAAGATTGAGTTCTTTTGTGTTGTATATTAAGAGAAAGCACCCAAATGCTTTCTTTGCATTAATTTTAGTGAGAAACTACACCAAGGATGTTTACAAGTTCAAACAAGTTTCAACTCAAGCTTTTGAATGCATTTATGCGTTTTAACAGCTCTAACGACTAGGCGAAAAGAGATTGAGTTCTTTTGTGTTGTATACTAAGAAAAAGCTCGCAAATGCTTTGTTTAAGTTCATTTGAGTGTGGAACTACACCAAGGATGTTTACAACTACAAACAGGCTTCAACTCAAGCTTTTGAATGCATTTACGCGTTTTAAAAGCTCATAAGAAAAGGGTGAAAGAGATTGAGTTCTTTTGTGTTGTATATTAAGAGAAAGCACCCAAATGCTTTGTTTGCATTCATTTGAGTGAGAAACTACACCAAGGATGTTTACAAGTACAAACAAGCTTTAACTCCACCTTTTGAATGCATTAACGCGTTTTAAAAGCTCATATGACTAGGGTGAAAAAGATTGAGTTCTTTTGTGTTGTATATTAAGAGAAAGGACCCAAATGCTTTGTTTGTATTCATTTGAGGGAGAAACTACATCAAGGATGTTTACAAGTACAAACAAGCTTCAACTCAAGCTTTTGAATGTATTTACGGGTTTGAAAACCTTATACGACTAGGGTGAAAGAGATTGAGTTGTTTTGCGTTGTATATTAAGAGAAAGCATCCAAATGCTTTGTTTGCATTCATTTGAGTGAGAAACTTAACCAAGGACGTTTACAAGTACAAACAAGATTCAACTCAAGCTTTTGAATGCATTTACGCGTTTTAAAAGCTCATATGACTAGGGTGAAAAAGATTGAGGTCTTTTGTGTTGTATATTACGAGAACGCACCCAAATATTTTGTTTGCATTCAAACGCGTAAATACATTCAAAAGCTTGGTTTGAAGCTTGTTGGTACTTGTAAACATCCTTGGTTAAGTTTCTCACTCAAATGAATGCAAACAAAGCATTTGGGTGCTTTCTCTTAATATACAACACAAAAGAACTCAATCTCTGTCACCCTAGTCGTAAGAGCTGTTAAAACGCGTAAATGCATTCAAAAGGTGGAGTTAAAGCTTGTTTGTACTTGTAAACATCCTTGGTGTAGTTTCTCAGTCAAATGAATGCAAACAAAGCATTTGGGTGTTTCACTTAATATACAACACAAAAGAACTCAATCTTTTTCACCCTAGTCATATGAGCTTTTAAAACACATAAATGCAATCAAAAGCTTGAGTTGAAGCTTGTTTGTACTTGTAAAAAGATTGAGTTCTTTTGTGTTGTATATTAAGAGAACGCACCCAAATGTTCTCTTTGCATTCATTTGAGTGAGAAACTACACCAAAGATGTTTACAAGTACCAACAAGCTTCAACTTAAGCTTTTGAATGCATAAACGCGTTTTAAAACTCATACGACTAGGGTGAAAGAGATTGAGTTCTTTTGTGTTGTATTTTCAGAGAAAGCACCCAAAAGCTTTGTTTGCATTCATTGGAGTGAGAAACTACACCAAGGATGTTTTCATGTACAAACAAGCTTCAACTCAAGGTTTTGAATGTATTTACGCGTTTTAAAAGCTCATATGACTAGGGTGAAAGAGATTGAGGTCTTTTGTGTTGTATATTAAGTGAAAGCACCCAAATGCTTTGTTTGCATTCATTTGAGTGAGAAACTACACCAAGGATATTTACAAGTACAAACAAGGTTCAACTCAAAATTTTGAATGTATTCACAATCAAATGAATGCAAATAAAGCATTTGTGTGCTTTCTCTTAATATACAACAGAAAAGAACTCAATCTCTTTCACCCTAGTCGTAAGAGTTGTTAAAACTCGTAAATACATTCAAAAGCTTGAGGTGAAGCTTGTTTGTATTTGTAAACATCCTTGGTGTAGTTTCTCACTCCAATGAATGCAAACAATGCTTTTGGGTGCTTTCTCTCAAAATACAACACAAAAGAACTCAATCTCTTTTACCCTAGTCTTATGAGTTTTAAAACGCGTTTATGCATTCAAAAGCTAAAGTTGAAGCTTGTTGGTACTTGTAAACATCTTTGGTGTAGTTTCTCACTCAAATGAATGCAAAGAAAACATTTGGGTGCGTTCTCTTAATGTCCAGCACAAAAGAACTCAATCTCTTTCACCCTTGTCGTATGAGCTTTTAAAACGCTTAAATGCATTCAAAAGCTTGAGTTCAAGCTTGTTTGTAGTTGTAAACATCTTTGGGGTAGTTTCACACTCAAATGAATGTAAACAAAGCATTTGCGAGCTTTTACTTAATATACAACACAAAAGAACTCAATCTCTTTTCGCCTAGTCGTAAGAGCTGTTAAAACGAGTAAATGCATTCAAAAGCTTGAGTTGAAACTTGTTTGTACTTGTAAACATCCTTGGTGTAGTTTCTCACTAAAATGAATGCAAACAAACCATTTGGGTGATTTCTCTTAATATACAACACAAAAGAACACAATCTCTTTCACCCTAGTTGTAAGAGCTGTGAAAATGCGTAAATGCATTCAAAAGGTGGAGTTAAAGCTTGTTTGTGCTTGTAAACATCCTTGGTGTAGTTTCTCACTCAAATGAATGCAAACAAAGCATTTGGGTGCTTTCTCTTAATATACAACACAAAAGACCTCAATCTCTTTCACCCTAGTCGTATGAGGTTTTAAAACGCGTAAATGCATTCAAAAGCTTGAGTTGAATCATGTTTGTACCTGTAAACATCCTTGGTGTAGTTTCTCACTCCAATTAATGCAAACAAAGCTTTTGGGTGCTTTCTCTGAAAATACAACCCAAAAGAACTCAATCTCTTTCACCCTAGTTGTAAGAGCTGTTAAAACGCGTAAATGCATTCAAAAGGTGGAGTTAAAGCTTGTTTGTACTTGTAAACATCCTTGGTGTAGTTTCTCACTCAAATGAATGCCAACAAAGCATTTGGGTGCTTTCTCTTAATATACAACACAAAAGACCTCAATCTCTTTCACCCTAGTCATATGGGCTTTTAAAAGGCGTAAATACATTCAAAAGCTTGAGTTGAAGCTTGTTTGTACTTGTAAACATCCTTGGTGTAGTTTCTCACTCCAATGAATGCAAACAAAGCTTTTGGGTGCTTTCTCTGAAAATACAACACAAAAGAGCTCAATCTCTTTCAAAAGAGCTCAATTATTTTAAAGTACAAACAAGCTTCAACTCAAGCTTTTGAATGCATTTACGCGTTTTAAAAGCTTATACGAGTAGGGTGAAAGAGATTGAGTTCTTTTAAAGTACAAACAAGCTTCAACTCAAGCTTTTCAATGCATTTACGCGTTTTGACAGCTCTTACGACTAGGGTGCAAGAACTCAATCTCTTTTCGCCTAGTCGTAAGAGCTGTTAAAACGCGTAAATGCATTCAAAATGCGTCAATGCATTCAAAAGCTTAAGCTGAAGCTTGGTTGTACTTGTAAACATTCTTGGTTAAGTTTCTCACTCAAATGAATGCAAACAAAACATTTGGGTGCTTTCTCTTAATATACAACACAAAAGAACTCAATCTTTTTCACCCTAGTCATATGAGTTTTAAAACGCGTAAATGCATTCAAAAGCTTGAGTTGAAGCTTGTTTGTACTTGTAAACAGCCTTGGTGTAGTTTCTCACTCAAATGAATGCAAACAAAGCATCTGGGTGCTTTCTCTTTATATACAACACAAATGAACTCAATCTCTTTCACCCTAATCATAAGAGCTGTTAAAACGCGTAAATATATTCAAAAGCTTGAGTTGAAGCTTGTTTGTACTTGTATACATCCTTGGTTAAGTTTCTCACTCAAATGAATGCAAACAAAACATTTGGGTGCTTTCTCTTAATATACAACACAAAAGAACTCAATCTTTTTCACCCTAGTCATATGTGTTTTAAAACGCGTAAATGCATTCAAAAGCATGAGTTGAAGCTTGTTTGTACTTGTAAACATCCTTGGTGTCGTTTCTCACTCAAATGAATGCAAACAAAGCATCTGGGTGCGTTCTCTTAATATACAACACAAAAGAACTCAATCTCTTTCACCCTAGATGTAAGAGCTATTAAAACGCATAAATGCATTCAAAAGGTGGAGTTAAAGCTTGTTTTTACTTGTAAACATCCTTGTTTAAGTTTCTCACTCAAATGAATGCAAACAAAGCATTTGGGTGAAAGATATTGAGGTCTCACTCCAATAAATGCAAACAATGCAAACAAAAATGTTGTTTAAAAGTCAATGCATTGAAAACTTGAAGCTTGTTTTAAAACATCTACACCAATAATGTTTTGTTTGCATTCATTGGAGTGAGACCTCAATCTCTTTCACCCTAGTTGTATGAGCTTTTAAAACGCTTAAATGCATTCAAAAGCTTGAGATCAAGCTTGTTTGTAGTTGTAAACATCCTTGGTGTAGGTTCTCACTCAAATGAATGCAAACAAAGCATTTGGGTGCTTTCTCTTAATATACAACACAAAAGAACTCAATCTCTTTCACCCTAGTCATATGAGCTTTTAAAACGCGTAAATGCATTCAAAGGGTGGAGTTAAAGCTTGTTTGTACTTGTAAACATCCTTGGTGTAGTTTCTCACTCCAATGAATGCAAACAAAGCTTTTGGATGCTTTCTCTTCATATACAACAGAAAAAAAAACTCAAGCTTTTTCACCCTAGTCATATGAGCTTTTAAAACGAGTAAATGCATTCAAAAGCTTCAGTTGAAGCTTGTTTGTACATTTAAACATCCCGGGTGTAGTTTCTCACTATTAGGAATGCAAACAAATGTAAATCAATTGCAATATAGGAGCTTTGGAATGCATTTACGCGTTTTAACAGCTCTTACGACAAGGGTGAAAGAGATTGAGGTCTTTTGTGTTGTATGCATTTACCCGTTTTAAAGGCTCATATGACTAGGGTGAAAAAGATTGAGTTCTTTTGTGTTGTATATTAAGAGAAAGCACCCAAAAGCTTTGTTTCCATTCATTTGAGTGAGAAACTTAACCAAGGATGTTTACAAGTACAAACAAGCTTCAAATCAAGCATGAAAAAGCATTTACGCGTTTTAAAAGCTCATATGACTAGGGTGAAAGAGATTGAGGTCTTTTGTGTTGTATATTAAGAGAAAGCACCCAAATGCTTTGTTTGCATTCATTTGAGTGAGAAACTACACCAAGAATGTTTACAAGTACAAACAAGCTTTAACTCCACCTTTTGAATGCATTTACGCGTTTTAACAGCTCTTACATCTAGGGTGAAAGAGATTGAGTTCTTTTGTGTTGTATAAACAAGCATCAACTCAAGCTTTTGAATGCATTTACGCGTTTTGAATGCATTTACGCGTTTTAACAGCTCTTACGACTAGGGTGAAAGCTTTAACTCCACCTTTTGAATACATATACGCGTTTTAAAACCTCATACGACTAGGGTGAAAGAGATTGAGTTTTTTTGTGTTGTATATTAAGAGAAATCACACAAAAGCTTGCTTGTACTTGTAAACATCCTTGGTGTGAAACTACACCAAAGATTGGTAGGTACAAACATATATTTTAATGCTTTGCATTCATTTACGCGTTTTGAATGCATTTACGCGTATTTTTATATTAAGAATATCAAGAGATTGGAATTCTTTTGTGTTGTATATTATGAGAGAAACCATCCAATTACTTTGTTTGCATTCATTTGAGTGTGAAACTACATCTAGGAAGATTACAAGTACAAACAAGCTTCAACTCAAGCTTTTGTTTGCATTCGTTTGAGTGTGAAAAAGATTGAGTTCTTTTGTGTTGTATTTTAAGAGAAAGCAACCAAAAGTTTTGTTTGCATTCATTTCACTGAGAAACTACACCAAGAATGTTTACAAGTACAAACAAGCTTCAACTCAAGCTTTTGAATGCATTTACGCGTTTTAAAAGCTCATATGACTAGGGTGAAAGAGGTTGAGGTTTTTTTGTGTTGTATATTAAGAGAAAGCACCGAAATGCTTTGTTTGCATTCATTTGAGTGAGAAAGTACACCAAGAATGTTTACAAGTACAAACAAGCTTTAACTCCACCTTTTGAATGCATTTACGCGTTTTAACAGCTCTTACATCTAGGGTGAAAGAGATTGAGTTCTTTTGTGTTGTATAAACAAGCATCAACTCAAGCTTTTGAATGCATTTACGCGTTTTGAATGCATTTACGCGTTTTAACAGCTCTTACGACTAGGGTGAAAGCTTTAACTCCACCTTTTGAATACATATACGCGTTTTAAAACCTCATACGACTAGGGTGAAAGAGATTGAGTTTTTCTGTGTTGTATATTAAGAGAAATCACACAAAAGCTTGTTTGTACTTGTAAACATCCTTGGTGTGAAACTACACCAAAGATTGGTAGGTACAAACATATATTTTAATGCTTTGCATTCATTTACGCGTTTTGAATGCATTTATTCGTATTTTTATATTAAGAATATCAAGAGATTGGAATTCTTTTGTGTTGTATATTATGAGAGAAACCATCCAATTACTTTGTTTGCATTCATTTGAGTGTGAAACTACATCTAGGAAGATTACAAGTACAAACAAGCTTCAACTCAAGCTTTTGTTTGCATTCATTTAAGTGTGAAAAAGATTGAGTTCTTTTGTGTTGTATTTTAAGAGAAAGCAACCAAAAGCTTTGTTTGCATTCATTTCAGTGAGAAACTACACCAAGAATGTTTACAAGTACAAACAAGCTTCAACTCAAGCTTTTGAATGCATTTACGCGTTTTAAAAGCTCATATGACTAGGGTGAAAGAGATTGAGGTTTTTTTGTGTTGTATATTAAGAGAAAGCACCGAAATGCTTTGTTTGCATTCATTTGAGTGAGAAACTACACCAAGGATGTTTACAAGTACAAACAAGCTTTAACTCCACCTTTTGAATGCATTTACGCGTTTTAACAGCTCTTACGACTAGGGTGAAAGAGATTGAGTTCTTTTGTGTTGTATTTTCAGAGAAAGCACCCAATGCTTTGTTTGCATTCATTTGAGTGAGAAACTACACCAAGGATGTTTACAAGTACAAACAAGCTTTAACTCAAGCTTTTGAATGCATTTACGCGTTTTAAAAGCTCATATGACTAGGGTGAAAAAGATTGAGTTCTTTTGTATTGTATTTTAAGAGAAAGCAAACAAAAGCTTTGTTTGCATTCATTTCAGTGAGAAACTACACCAAGGATGAAATATAATTTGAGCTTTACCACTCCAATGAATGCAAACAAAGCTTTGTTTGCATTAATTTCAGTGAGAAACTACACCAAGAGATTTACGCGTTTTAACAGCTCTTATGACTAGGGTGAAGGAGATTGAGTTCTTTTGTGTTGTATTTTCAGAGAAAGCACCGAAGTGCTTTGTTTGCATACAATGGAGTGAGAAACTACACCTAGGGTGAAAGAAACTACACCGAAGAGCTTTGTTTGCATGCATTTACGCGTTTTGACAGCTCTTACGACTAGGGTGAAAGAGAATGCATTTACGCGTTTTAAAAGCTTTGTTTGCATTCATTGGAGTGGTAAAGCTCAAACTATATTCATTTACAAGGATGTTTACAAATACAAACAAGCTTCAGCTTAAGCTTTTGAATACATTTACGCGTTTTGAATGCATTTACGCGTTTTGACAGCTCTTACGACTAGGGTGAAAGAGAATGCATTTACGCGTTTTAAAACAACCATTCAAACCGCGTAAATGCATTCAAAAGCTTAAGCTGAAGCTTGTTTGTATTTGTAAACATCCTTGGTGTAGTTTCTCCCTCAAATGAATGCAAACAAAGCATTTGGGTGCTTTCTCTTAATATACAACACAAAAGACCTCAATCTCTTTCACCCTAATCGTAAGAGCTTTTAAAACTTGTAAATGCATTCAAAAGTTTGAGTTAAAGCTTGTTTGTACTTGTAAACATCCTTGGTTAAGTTTCTCACTCAAATGAATGCAAACAAAGCATTTCGGTGCTTTCTCTTAATATACAACACAAACGACCTCAATCTCTTTCACCCTAATCGTAAGAGCTGTTAAAACGCGAAAATACATTCAAAAGCTTGAGTTGAAGCTTGTTTGTACTTGTAAACATCCTTGGTTAAGTTTCTCACTCAAATGAATGCAAACAAAGCATTTGGGTGCTTTCTGTTAATATACAACACAAAAGACCTCAAATCTCTTTCACCCTACTCGTATTCATTTGTTTGCATTCATTTGAATGTGAAACTACACCTAGGATGTTTACAAGTACAAACAAGCTTCACCTCAAGCTTTTGAATGCATTTACGCGTTTTAAAAGCTCATACGAATAGGGTGAAAGAGATTTTAGTTCTTTGTGTTGTATATTAAGAGAAAGCATCCAAACACTTTGTTTCATTCATTTGCGTGTGAAACTACACCTTGGAAGTTTACAAGTACAAAAAAGCTTTAACTCCACCTTTTGAATGCATTTACGCCTTTTAACAGCTCTGACATCTAGGGTGAAAGAGATTGAGTTCTTTTGTGTTGTATATTAAGAGAAAGCACCCAAATGCTTTGTTTGCATTCGTTTGAGTGAGAAACTTAACCAAGGATGTTTACAAGTACAAACAACCTTTAACTCCACCTTTTGAATGCATTTACACGTTTTAACAGCTCTTACATCTAGGGTGAAAGAGATTGAGTTCTTTTGTGTTGTATATTAAGAGAAAGCACCCAAATGCATTGTTTGCATTCATTTGAGGGAGAAACTACACCAAGGATGTTTACAAGTACAAACAAGCTTTAACTTCACCTTTTGAATGCATTTACGCGTTTTGAAAGCTCATACGAGTAGGGTGAAAGAGATTTGAGTTCTTTTGTGTTGTATATTAAGAGAATGCATCCAAATACTTTGTTTGCATTCATTTGAGTGTGAAACTACACCTAGGATGTTTACAAGTACAAAAAGCTTCAACTCAAGCTTTTGAATGCATTTACACGTTTTAAAAGCTCATATGACTAGGGTGAAAAAGATTGAGTTCTTTTGTGTTGTATATTAAGAGAAAGCACCCAAATGCTTTGTTTGCATTCATTTGAGTGAGAAACTACACCAAGGATATTTACAAGTTCAAACAAGCTTTAACTCAAGCTTTTGAATGTATTTACGCGTTTTAACAGCTTTTACGACTAGGGTGAAAGAGATTGAGTTCTTTTCTGTAGTATATTAAGAGAAAGCACACAAATGCTTTATTTGCATTCATTTGATTGTGAATACATTCAAAATTTTGAGTTGAAGCTTGTTTGTACTTGTAAACATCCTTGGTGTAGTTTCTCACTCCAATGAATGCAAACAAAGCTTTTGGTTGCTTTCTCTTAAAATACAACACAAAAGAACTCAATCTTTTTCACCCTAGTCATATGAGCTTTTAAAACGCGTAAATGCATTCAAAAGCTCGAGTTGAAGCTTGTTTGTACTTGTAAACATCCTAGGTGTAGTTTCACACTCAAATGAATGCAAACAAAGCATTTGGGTGCTTTCTCTTAATATACAACACAAAAGACCTCAATCTCTTTCACCCTAGATGTAAGAGCTGTTAAAACGCGTAAGTGCATTCAAAAGGTGGAGTTAAAGCTTGTTTGTACTTGTAAACATCTTTGGTGTAGTTTCTCACTCAAATGAATGCAAACAAAGTGTAAATGCATTCAAAAGGTGGAGTTAAAGCTTGTTTGTACTTTTAAACATCCTTGGTGTAGTTTCTCACGCAAATGAATGCAAACAAAGCATTTGGGTGCTTGCTCTTAATATACAACACAAAGACCTCAATCTCTTTCACCCTAATCATAAGAGCTGTTAAAACGCGTAAATACATTCAAAAGCTTGAGTTGAAGCTTGTTTGTACTTGTAAGCATCCTTGGTTAAGTTTCTCACTCAAATGAATGCAAACAAAGCTTTTGGTTAAGTATTTGGATTCTTTCTCTTAATGTACAACACAAAAGAACTCAAATCTCTTTCACCCTACTCGTATGAGCTTTTAAAACGCGTAAATGCATTCAAAAGCTTGTTTGTAAATGCATACAATTTCAGTGAGAAACTTACACCAAGAATGTTTACAAGTACAAACAAGTACATGGTATGGTGTAGTTTCTCCTAAATTATACATTTACATTAAAAGCTTAACCAAATGAATGCAAACAAAACAAAGTACGCGTAAAAAACCTATTTAGTTACATATATATATGTAAATGCAAATACTTTCAGTATGGTGACTATTAAAACGATATCAAATTCAACAATAAACTCAAGCTTTTCAAATCTCTTTCTCACTCCAAAGTATCTCCTTATGTCCCACATGTTTCTTTGCATTCATTTTGGAGATTAAATATCATAGTATTATATATATATATATATATATATATATATATATATATATATATATATATATATATATATATATATATATATATATATATATATATATATATATATTCAAATACTTGATATTTGTTTCAATTAGAATGTTTTCTGATATTTTAGATCCGTTTATTGTTTAATTTGATATCGTTTGTAGATGCCGTATAGCCTATTATTAATGCAAATTATATTTTTTCCCTTAAAAAAAAAAACCAGACGACCACATGAATAAGAGAATCCGTACAAAAAACACAAGTACTGAAGTACATCAAATTAGAAACGTTTATTCATTCGCAAGATACGCAACTTAACATTAGAAACCTTTCTATTACTCTATTCCATAAGATCACATCATGCGTGACACTAATTCCACCTTAGAAAAGAAAAAACAGTTGGCATGTTACAAGGTGGCAATCAAATTCGATATATATATTTAGTAGTACGTACGACCACATCACCATGTATGTAATGTTACATAGGTCAGAAACTTTATACACCAAGTGATAGCTTCCAGTACTTTAATTCAGTAATAGGTGGAGTTAAAGCTTGTTTGTACTTGTAAACATCCTTGGTGTAGTTTCTCACTCCAATGAATGCCAGCAACATTCTCATTTGGGTTCTTTTTGTTGTATTTTCAGAGAAAGCACCCAAAAGCTTTGTTTGCGATCATTTCAGTGAAAAACTACACCAAGGATGTTTACAAGTACAAACAAGCTTCAACTCAAGCTTTTGAATACATTTACGTGTTTTAAAAGCTCATATTACTAGGGTGAAAAAGCTTGACTTCTTTTCTGTTGTATATTAAGAGAAAGCATCCAAAAGCTTTGTTTGCATTCATTGGAGTGAGAAACTCAATCTCTTTTGTGTTTACAAGTACAAACAAGCTTCAACTCAAGCTTAAGAGAAAGCACCCAAATGCTTTGTTTGCAGTCATTTGAGTGTGAAACTTCCCCAAGGATGTTTACAACTACAAACAAGCTTGAACTCAAGCTTTTGAATGTATTTAAGCGTTTTAAAAGCTCATACGACAAGGGTGAAAAAGATTGAGTTCTTTTGTGTTGTATATTAAGAGAAAGCACCCAAATGTTTTCTTTGCATTCATTTGAGTGAGAAACTACACCAAAGATGTTTACAAGTACCAACAAGCTTCAACTTAAGCTTTTGAATGCATATAAGCGTTTTAAAACCTCATACGACTAGGGTGAAAGAGATTGAGTTCTTTTGTGTTGTATTTTCAGAGAAAGCACCCAAAAGCTTTGTTTGCATTCATTTGAGTGAGAAACTACACCAAGGATGCTTACAAGTACAAACAAGATTTAACTCCACCTTTTGAATGCATTTACGCGTTTTAACAGCTCTTATATCTAGGGTGAAAGAGATTGAGTTCTTTTGTGTTGTATATTAAGAGAAAGCACCCAAATGCTTTGTTTGCATTTATTTGAGGGAGAGACTACACCAAGAATGTTTACAAGTACAAACAAGCTTCAACTCAAGCTTTTGAATGCATTTACGCGTTTTAAAAGCTCATAAGACTAGGGTGAAAAAGATTGAGTATTTTTGTGTTGTATTTTAAGAGAAAGCACCCAAATGCTTTGTTTGCTTTAATTTGAGTGAGAAACTTAACCAAGGATGTTTACAAGTACAAACAAGCTTCAACTCAAGCTTTTGAATATATTTACGCGTTTTAGCAGCTCTCACGATTAGGGTGAAAGAGATTGAGGTCTTTTGTGTTGTATATTAAGAGAAAGCACCCAAATGCTTTGTTTCCATTAATTTGAGTGAGAAACTACACCAAGGATATTTGCAAGTACAAACAAGCTTTAACTCCACCTTTTGAATGCATTTACGCTTTGCTTGAATATATTTGAGTGAGAAACTACACCAAGAATGTTTACAACACAAAAGAACTCAATCTCTTTCACCCTAGTTGTAAGAGCTGTTAAAATGCGTAAATGCATTCAAAAGGTCGAGTTAAAGCTTGTTTGTGCTTGTAAACATCCTTGGTGTAGTTTCTCACTCAAATGAATGCAAACAAAGCATTTGGGTGCTTTCTCTTAATATACAACACAAAAGACCTCAATCTCTTTCACCCTAGTCGTATGAGGTTTTAAAATGCGTAAATACATTGAAAAGCTTGAGTTGAAGCTTGTTTGTACTTGTTAACATCCTTGGTGTAGTTTCTCACTCAAATGAATGCAAACAAAGCATTTGTGTGATTTCTCTTAATATACAACACAAAAGAACTCAATCTCTTTCACCCTAGTTGTAAGAGCTGTTAAAATGCGTAAATGCATTCAAAAGGTGGAGTTAAAGCTTGTTTGTGCCTGTAAACATCCTTGGTGTAGTTTCTCACTCAAATGAATGCAAACAAAGCATTTGGGGGCTTCTCTTAATATACAACACAAAAGAACTCAATCTCTTTCACCCTAGATGTAAGAGCTGTCAAAACGTGTAAATGCATTCAAAAGGTGGAGTTAAAGCTTGTTTGTACTTGTAAACATCCTTGGTGTAGTTTCTCAATCAAATAAATGTAAACAAAGTATTTGGATGCATTCTCTTAATATACAACACAAAAGAACTCAAATCTCTTTCACCCTACTCGTATGAGCTTTCAAAACGCGTAAATGCATTCAAAAGCTTGAATTGAAACTTGTTTGTACTTGTAAACATCCTAAGTGCAGTTTCTCACTCAAATGTATCCAAACAAAGTATTTGGATGCTTTCTCATAATGTACAACACAAAAGAACTCAAATCTCTTTCACCCTACTCGTATGAGCTTTTAAAACGCGTAAATTCATTCAAAAGCTTGAGTTGAAGCATGTTTGTACATTTAAAACATTCTAGGTGTAGTTTCATACTCAAATGAATGCAAACAAACCATTTGAGTGATTTCTCTTAATATACAACTCAAAAGAACTCAATCTCTTTCACCCTAGTTGTAAGAGCTGTAAACATCCTTGGTGTGTGTTTCTCACTCAAATGAATGCAAACAAAGCATTTGGGTGCTTTTTCTTAATATACAACACAAAAGACCTCAACCTCTTTCACCCTAATCGTAAGAGCTGTTAAAACGCGTAAATACATTCAAAAGCTTGAGTTGAAGCTTGTTTGTACTTGTAAACATCCTTGGTTAAGTTTCTCACTCAAATGAATGCAAACAAAGCATCCTTGCTGTAGTTTCTCACTCAAATGAATGCAAACAAAGCATTTGGGTGCTTTCTCTTAATATACAACACCAAAGAACTCAATCTTTTTCACCCTAGTCGTATGAGCTTTTAAAACGCGTAAATGCATTCAAAAGCTTGAGTTGAAGCTTGTTTGTACTTGTAAACATTCTTGGTGTAGTTTCTCACTGAAATGAATGCAAACAAAGCTTTTGGTTGCTTTCTCTTAAAATACAACACAAAACAACTCAATCTTTTTCACCCTAGTCATATGAGCTTTTAAAACGCGTAAATGCATTCAATAGCTTGAGTTGAAGGTTGTTTGTACTTGTAAACATTCTTGGTGTAGTTTCTCACTCAAATGAATGCAAACAAAGTATTTGGATGCTTTCTCATAATGTACAACACAAAAGAACTCAATCTCTTTCACCCTAGATGTAAGAGCTTTTAAAACGCGTAAATTCATTCAAAAGCTTGAGTTGAAGCATGTTTGTACATTTAAAACATTCTAGGTGTAGTTTCATACTCAAAATTTTACAAGTACAAAAAAGCTTCAACTCCAATGAATGCAAACAAAGCATTTGTGTGATTTCTCTTAATATACAACACAAAAGACCTCAATCTCTTTCACCCTAGATGTAAGAGGTGTTAAAACGCGTAAATGCATTCAGAAGGTGGAGTTAAAGCTTGTTTGTACTTGTAAACATCCTTGGTGTAGTTTCTCACTCTAATGAATGTAAACAAAGCGTTTGGGTGCTTTCTCTTAATATACCACACAAAAGACCTCAATCTCTTTCACCTTAATCGTAAGAGCTGTTAAAACGCGTAAATACATTCAAAAGCTTGAGTTGAAGCTTGTTTGTACTTGTAAACATCCTTGGTTAAGTTTCTCACTCAAATGAATGCAAACAAAGCATTTGGGTGCTTTCTCTTAAAATACAATACAAACGAACTCAATCTCTTTCACCCTAGTTGTAAGAGCTGTTAAAATGCGTAAATGCATTCAAAAGGTGGAGTTAAAGTTCGTTTGTACTTGTAAACATCCTTGTTGTAGTTTCTCACTCAAATGAATGCAAAGAAAGCATTTGTGTGACTTCTCTTAATATACAACACAAAAGAACTCAGTCTCTTTCACCCTAGCTGTAAGAGCTGTTAAAATGCGTAAACGCATTCAAAAGCTGGAGTTAAAGCTTGTTTGTACTTGTAAACATCCTTGGTTAAGTTTCTCACTCAAATGAATGCAAACAAAGCATTTGTGTGATTTCTCTTAATATACAACACAAAAGAACTCAATCTCTTTCACCCTAGTTTTAAGAGGTTTTAAAACGCGTAAATGCATTCAAAAGCTTGAGTTGAAGCTTGTTTGTACTTGTAAACATCCTTGGTTAAGTTTCACACTCAAAAGAATGCAAACAAAGCATTTGGGTGCGTTCTCTTAATATACAACACAAAAGAACTCAATCTCTTTCACCCTTGTCGTATGAGCTTTTAAACCGCTTAAATGCATTCAAAAGCTTGAGTTCAAGCTTGTTTGTAGATGTACACATCCTTGGGGTAGTTTCACACTCAAATGAATGTAAACAAAGCATTTGCGATCTTTTTCTTAATATACAACACAAAAGAACTCAATCTCTTTTCGCCTTGTCGTAAGAGCTGTTAAAACGCGTAAATGCATTCAAAAGCTTGAGTTAAAACTTCTTTGTACTTGTAAACATGCTTGGTGTTGTTTCTCACTCAAATGAATGCAAACAAACCATTTGGCTGATTTCTCTTAATATACAACACAAAAGAACTCAATCTCTTTCACCCTAGATGTAAGAGCTGTTAAAATGCGTAAATGCATTCAAAAGGTGGAGTTAAAGCTTGTTTGTACTTGTAAACATTCTTGGTATAGTTTCTCACTGAAATGAATGCAATCAAAGCTTTTGGTTGCTTTCTCTTAAAATACAACACAAAAGAACTCAATCTTTTTCACCCTAGTCATATGAGCTTTTAAAACGCGTAAATACATTCAAAAGGTTGAATTGAAGCTTGTTTGTACTTGTAAACATCTTTGGTGTAGTTTCTCACTCAAATGAATGCAAAGAAAACATTTGGGTGCGTTCTCTTAATATACAACACAAAAGAACTCAATCTCTTTTACCCTTGTCGTATGAGCTTTGAAAACGCTTATATGCATTCAAAAGCTTGAGTTGAAGCTTGTTTGTACTTGTAATCATCCTTGGTGTAGTTTCTCCCTCAAATGATTGCAAACAAAGCATTTGGGTGCTTTCTCTTAATATACAACACAAAAGAACTCAATCTCTTTCACCCTAGATGTAAGAGCTGTTAAAACGGGTAAATGCATTCAAAAGGTGGAGTTAAAGCTTGTTTGTACTTGTAAACATCCTTGGTGTAGTTTCTCACTCAAATGAATTCAAACAAAGGATGTTTACAAATACTAACAAAGCATTTGGGTGCTTTCTCTTAATTTGGAAACAAAGAAAAGCTTTTACAACGCGTATATGCATTCAAATTCTTTGTTTGCATTCATTTGAATGTGAAACTTTACAAAGGATGTTTACAAGTACAAGCAAGCTTAAACTCAAGCTTTTGAATGCATTTACGCGTTTTGAATACAATTACGCGTTTTAACAGATCTTACGACCAGGGTGAAAGAGATTGAGTTCTTTTGTGTTGTATATTAAGAGAAATCACACAAAAGAACTTAATCTTTTTCACTCTAGTCGTATGAGGCTTTAAAACGCGTAAATGCTTTCAAAAGCTTGAATTGAAGCTTGTTTGTACTTGTAAACATTCTTGGTGTAGTTTCTCACTCAAATGAATGCAAACAAAGCATTTGTGTCATTTCTCTTAATATACAACACAAGAGAACTCAATCTCTTTCACCCTAGTTGTAAGAGCTGTTAAAATGCGTAACTACATTCAAAATTTTGTGTTGAAGCTTGTTTGTAGTTGTAAATTCTCACTGAAATGAATGCAAACAAAGCTTTTGGTTGCTTTCTCTTAAAATACAACACAAAAGAACTCAATCTTTTTCACCCTAGTCATATGAGCTTTTAAAACACGTAAATACATTCAAAAGCTTGAGTTGAAACTTGTTTGAACTTGTAAACATCCTTGGTGTAGTTTCTCACTCAAATTAATGCAAACAAAGTATTTTAGTTGCTTTCTCTGAAAATACAACACAAAAGAACTCAAACGCGTATATGCATTCAAAAGGTGGAGTTAAAGCTTGTTTGTACTTGTAAACATCCTTGGTGTAGTTTCTCACTCCAATGAATGCAAGCAACATTCTCATTTGGGTTCTTTTGTGTTGTATTTTAAGAGAAAGCACCCAAAAGCTTTGTTTGCATTCATTGGAGTGAGAAACTACACCAAGGATGTTAACAAGTACAAACAAGCTTCAACTTATGCTTTTGAATGCATTTACCCGTTTTAACAGCTTTTACATCTAGGGTGAAAGAGATTGAGTTCTTTTGTGATGTATATTAAGAGAAAGCACCCAAATGCTTTGTTTGCATTCATTTGAGTGAGAAACTACACCAAGGATATTTACAAGTACAAACAAGCTTTAACTCCACCTTTTAAATGCATTTACTCGTTTTAACAGC
Organism: Tetragonia tetragonoides; assembly: GCA_038025085.1. NCBI lineage: Eukaryota > Viridiplantae > Streptophyta > Magnoliopsida > Caryophyllales > Aizoaceae > Tetragonia > Tetragonia tetragonoides. The sequence goes on from CM076154.1 coordinate 24,008,583, forward strand.
TCTTACATCTAGGGTGAAAGAGATTGAGTTCATTTGTGTTGTATATTAAGAGAAATCACCCAAATGCTTTGTTTCCATTCATTTGAGGAAGAAACTACACCAAGGATGTTTACAAGCACAAACAAGCTTTAACTCCACCTTTTGAATGCATTTACGCGTTTTAACAGCTCTTACGACTATGGTGAAGGAGATTGAGTTCTTTTGTGTTGTATATTAAGAGAAATCACACAAATGCTTTGTTTGTATTCATTTGAGTGAGAAACTACACCAAGGATGTTTACAAGTACAAACAAGCTTCAACTCAAGCTTTTGAATGCATTTACGCGTTTTAAAACCTCATACGACTAGGGTGAAAAAGATTAAGTTCTTTTGTGTGATTTCTCTTAATATACAACACAAAAGAACTCAATCTCTTTCACCCTAGTCGTAAGAGCTGTTAAAACGCGTAATTGCATTCAAAACGCGTAAATGCATTCAAAAGCTTGAGTTTAAACATCCTTTGTGTAGTTTCACATTCAAATGAATGCAAACAAAGAATTTGAATGCATATACGCGTTGTATAAGCTTTTCTTTGTTTCCAAATTAAGAGAAAGCACCCAAATGCTTTGTTAGTATTTGTAAACATCCTTTGTTTGAATTCATTTGAGTGAGAAACTACACCAAGGATGTTTACAAGTACAAACAAGCTTCAACTCCACCTTTTGAATGCATTTACGCATTTTAACAGCTCTTACAACTAGGGTGAAAGAGATTGAGTTCTTTTGTGTTGTATTTTAAGAGAAAGCACCCAAATGCTTTGTTTGCATTCATTTTTGTGAGAAACAACACCAAGGATGTTTACAAGCACAAACAAGCTTCAACTCCACCTTTTGAATGCATTTACGCATTTTAACAGCTCTTACAACTAGGGTGAAAGAGATTGAGTTCTTTTTTTGTTGTATATTAAGAGAAAGCACCCAAATGCTTTGTTTGCATTCATTTGAGGGAGAAACTACACCAAGGATGTTTGCAACTACAAACAAGCTTCAACTCAAAATTTTGAATGTATTTACGCGTTTTAAAAGCTCATATGACTAGGGTGAAAGAGATTGAGGTCTTTTGTGTTGTATATTAAGAGAAATCACCCAAATGCTTTGTTTGCATTCATTTGAGTGATAAACTACACCAAGGATGTTTACAAGTACAAACAAGCTTTAACTCCACCTTTTGAATGCATTTACGCGTTTTAACAGCTCTTACATCTAGGGTGAAAGAGATTGAGTTCTTTTGCGTTGTATAATAAGAGAAAGCACCCAAATGGTTTGTTTGCATTCATATGAGTGAGAAACTACACCAAGGATGTTTACAAGTACAAACCAGTTTCAACTCAAGCTTTTGAATGCATTTACGCGTTTTAACAGCTCTTTCGACTAGGCGAAAAGAGATTGTGTTCTTTTGTGTTGTATATTAAGAAAAAGCTCGCAAATGCTTTGTTTACATTCATTTGAGTGTGAAACTACCCCAAGGATGTTTACAACTACAAACAAGCTTGAACTCAAGCTTTTGAATGCATTTAAGCGTTTTAAAAGCTCATACGACAAGGGTGAAAGAGATTGAGTTCTTTTGTGTTTTATTTTAAGAGAACGCACCCAAATGCTTTGTTTGCATTCAATTGAGTGAGAAACTTAACCAAGGATGTTTACAAATACAAACAAGCTTCAACTCAAGCTTTTGAATGCATTTACGCGTTTTAAAAGCTCATATGACTAGGGTGAAAGAGATTGAGGTCTTTTGTGTTGTATATTAAGAGAAAGCACCCAAATGCTTTGTTTGCATTCATTTGAGTGCGAAACTACACCAAGGATGTTTACAAGTACAAACAAGCTTTAACTCCACCTTTTGAATGCATTTACGCGTTTTAACAGCTCTTACATCTAGGGTGAAAGAGATTGAGTTCTTTTGTGTTGTATATTAAGAGAAAGCACCCAGATGCTTTGTTTGCATTCATTTGAGGGAGAAACTACACCAAGGATGTTTACAAGTACAAACAAGCTTCAACTCAAAATTTTGCATGTATTTACGCGTTTTAAAAGCTCATATGACTAGGGTGAAAGAGATTGAGGTCTTTTGGGTTGTATATTAAGAGAAATCACCCAAATGCTTTGCTTGCATTCATTTGAGAGAGAAACTACACCAAGGATGTTTACAAGTACAAACAAGCTTTAACTCCACCTTTTGAATGCATTTACGCGTTTTAACAGCTCTTACATCTAGGGTGAAAGAGATTGAGTTCTTTTGCGTTGTATATTAAGGGAAAGCACCCAAATGGTTTGTTTTCAATCATTTGAGTGAGAAACTACACCAAGGATGTTTACAAGTACAAACAAGCTTTAACTCCACCTTTTGAATGCATTTACGCGTTTTAACAGCTCTTACATTTAGGGTGAAAGAGATTGAGTTCTTTTGTGTTGTATATTAAGAGAAAGCACCCAAATGCTTTGTTTGCATTCATTTGAGGGAGAAACTACACCAAGGATGTTTACAAGTACAAACAAGCTTCAACTCAAAATTTTGAATGTATTTACGCGTTTTAAAAGCTCATATGACTAGGGTGAAAGAGATTGAGGTCTTTTGTGTTGTATATTAAGAGAAAGCACCCAAATGCTTTGCTTGCATTCATTTGAGGGAGAAACTACACCAAGGATGTTTACAAGTACAAACAAGCTTCAACTCAAAATTTTGAATGTATTTACGCGTTTTAAAAGCTCATATGACTAGGGTGAAAGAGATTGAGTTCTTTTGTGTTGTATATTAAGAGAAAGCACCCAAATGCTTTGTTTGCATTCATTTGAGTGAGAAACTACACCAAGGATGTTTACAAGTACAAACAAGCTTCAACTCCACCTTTTGAATGCATTTACGCATTTTAACAGCTCTTACAACTAGGGTGAAAGAGATTGAGTTCTTTTGTGTTGTATTTTAAGAGAAAGCACCCAAATGCTTTGTTTGCATTCATTTTTGTGAGAAACAACACCAAGGATGTTTACAAGCACAAACAAGCTTTAACTCCACCTTTTGAATGCACTTACGCATTTTAACAGCTCTTACAACTAGGGTGAAAGAGATTGAGTTCTTTTGTGTTGTATATTAAGAGAATTCACACAAATGCTTGTTTGCATTCATTGGAGTGAGAAGCTACACCAAGGATGTTTACAAGTACAAACAAGCTTCAACACAAGCTTTTGAAAGCATTTACGCGTTTTAAATCCTCTTACGACTAGGGTGAAAGAGATTGAGGTCTTTTTTGTTGTATATTAAGAGAAAGCACCCAAATGCTTTGTGTGCATTCATTTGAGGGAGAAACTACACCAAGGATGTTTACAAGTACAAACAAGCTTCAACTCAAAATTTTGAATGTATTTACGCGTTTTAAAAGCTCATATGACTAGGGTGAAAGAGATTGAGGTCTTTTGTGTTGTATATTAAGAGAAATCACCCAAATGCTTTGTTTGCATTCATTTGAGGGAGAAACAACACCAAGGATGTTTACAAGTACAAACAAGCTTCAACTCAAAATTTTTAATGTATTTTCGCGTTTTAAAAGCTCATATGACTAGGGTGAAAGAGATTGAGGTGTTTTGTGTTGTATATTAAGAGAAAGCACCCAAATGCTTTGTTTGCATTCATTTGAGGGAGAAACTACACCAAGGATGTTTACAAGTACAAACAAGCTTCAACTCAAAATTTTGAATGTATTTACGCGTTTTAAAAGCTCATATGACTAGGGTGAAAGAGATTGAGGTCTTTTGGGTTGTATATTAAGAGAAATCACCCAAATGCTTTGTTTGCATTCATTTAAAAGAGAAACTACACCAAGGATGTTTACAAGTACAAACAAGCTTTAACTCCACCTTTTGAATGCATTTACGCGTTTTAACAGCTCTTACATCTAGGGTGAAAGAGATTGAGTTCTTTTGCGTTGTATATTAAGGGAAAGCACCCAAATGGTTTGTTTGCATTCATTTGAGTGAGAAACTACACAAAGGATGTTTACAAGTACAAACAAGTTTCAACTCAAGCTTTTGAATGCATTTACGCGTTTTAACAGGTCTTTCGACTTGGCGAAAAGAGATTGTGTTCTTTTGTGTTGTATATTAAGAAAAAGCTCGCAAATGCTTTGTTAACATTCATTTGAGTGTCAAACTACCCCAAGGATGTTTACAACTACAAACAAGCTTGAACTCAAGCTTTTGAATGCATTTAAGCGTTTTAAAAGCTCATACGACAAGGGTGAAAGAGATTGAGTTCTTTTGTGTTGTATTTTAAGAGAGAGCACCCAAATGCTTTGTTTGCATTCAATTGAGTTAGAAACTTAACCAAGGATGTTTACAAGTACAAACAAGCTTCAACTCAAGCTGTTGAATGCATTTACGCGTTTTAAAAGCTCATATGACTAGGGCGAAAGAGATTGAGGTCTTTTGTGTTGTATATTAAGAGAAAGCACCCAGATGCTTTGTTTGCAATCATTTGAGTGAGAAACTACACCAAGGATGTTTACAAGTACAAACAAGCTTTAACTCCACCTTTTGAATGCATTTACGCGTTTTAACAGCTCTTACATCTAGGGTGAAAGAGATTGAGTTCTTTTGTGTTGTATATTTAGAGAAAGCACCCAAATGCTTTGTTTGCATTCATTTGAGGGAGAAACTACACCAAGGATGTTTACAAGTACAAACAAGCTTCAACTCAAAATTTTGAATGTATTTACGCGTTTTAAAAGCTCATATGACTAGGGTGAAAGAGATTGAGGTCTTTTGTGTTGTATATTAAGAGAAAGCACCCAAATGCTTTGCTTGCATTCATTTGAGGGAGAAACTACACCAAGGATGTTTACAAGTACAAACAAGCTTCAACTCAAAATTTTGAATGTATTTACGCGTTTTAAAAGCTCATATGACTAGGGTGAAAGAGATTGAGTTCTTTTGTGTTGTATATTAAGAGAAAGCACCCAAATGCTTTGTTTGCATTCATTTGAGTGAGAAACTACACCAAGGATGTTTACAAGTACAAACAAGCTTCAACTCCACCTTTTGAATGCATTTACGCATTTTAACAGCTCTTACAACTAGGGTGAAGGAGATTGAGTTCTTTTGTGTTGTATTTTAAAAGAAAGCACCCAAATGCTTTGTTTGCATTCATTTTTGTGAGAAACAACACCAAGGATGTTTACAAGCACAAACAAGCTTTAGCTCCACCTTTTGAATGCACTTACGCATTTTAACAGCTCTTACAACTAGGGTGAAAGAGATTGAGTTCTTTTGTGTTGTATATTAAGAGAATTCACACAAATGCTTGTTTGCATTCATTGGAGTGAGAAACTATACGAAGGATGTTTACAAGTACAAACAAGCTTCAACACAAGCTTTTGAAAGCATTTACGCGTTTTAAATCCTCATACGACTAGGGTGAAAGAGATTGAGGTCTTTTTTGTTGTATATTAAGAGAAAGCACCCAAATGCTTTGTGTGCATTCATTTGAGGGAGAAACTACACCAAGGATGTTTACAAGTACAAACAAGCTTCAACTCAAAATTTTGAATGTATTTACGCGTTTTAAAAGCTCACATGACTAGGGTGAAAGAGATTGAGGTCTTTTGTGTTGTATATTAAGAGAAATCACCCAAATGCTTTGTTTGCATTCATTTGAGTGAAAAACTACACCAAGGATGTTTACAAGTACAAACAAGCTGATGCGTTGGCATCAAGCTCCTCTCTTCAGTTAAGTGCCATACGATCTGTTCTTGGTCCATCAATGATTTTATCATGTTCTATGGCACTCTTTTAGTACATGGTGCCTTCATTAATGGTCCTAGGGGCCTAATGTCCTTTCAATGGCATTAACCTGATTAGTTCGTACATTATTAGTCCGTACAACATGCCCTGCAAAAGTCAGTACACGAATAACCTTGCAATTGGCTTAATTATCATGATTAGTTGATTAACATGGTTTTTGTCCATACAAATGTTCGTACACATGTTCGTACTTAATTAGTTTAATTATGCTGCATGTAATTAGTTAATTAGGATGTTTTAATTGCATTTTGAATTCCTTAAGTAGTTGCTGAATGAGGAGAGTCTAAAAGCACATGGGATGGATAATGATGAGGCTTGAGGCTCCTCTTACAGCTCACCCGTTTGTCCTTATGCAAGGAGAAGCAACAACTGTCAAGTGGTCCAAAACGGAAGGAAATGCGCTCCAAATTGTACTGCACGTATTTGGCTCATTTCTGGACAAAATACTGAAGTTTCATTTTGCTTGGGCACTACTCTTGGACAGCTCACCCTTTCTAGAGTATTCTTAGGTTATTAGGGCACATTTGTGACCCCTATAAATATGTAAGAACAGCTGATGTAAAAGATAGATGATGACGAATGAAAATATGAAATGGCTGCTGCCTTTTGCTTACAAACCTTGTTGTTCTTTATAGTGTCCTTAGGGATATTTGGTGAAACAAGTAGTATCCTTTCGCCTTGACTTGGTGGTTAAATCCTTTATAGTCCTGGTGGTGGTGCTATCTATCCTCCCTCTTCTTATTTTTCATTCCATTTACTTCGTTTTCAATCGTTATAATCACAAAACAAACAAAATATTATCAAAATACCCATTGTTCGAAAACGAGCTAAAACCTTCAGTTTTGCTAACGCATCAGTTGGTATCAGAGCTTTGGTTTTCTTAGCTCGTTAATTCAGAGGTTTTTCTTCATTGAAGAGTCCTCTTTCACCTGGTTTTGGTTTCAAGGAAAAAGGTTGAGATTTGGGTACTCAAGTAAGCATTTTCCCTCGGTGACTCCTGCTGCACGTGCGATTGGACCAAGCTGAGGATCTTTGTTTTTCGAGGCGTTTCAAAAGGTAAAGGTGTCAACTTTGATACTTTTCTGAGTTCCTTAGACATTTATCTTTCGGAATATCTTGGTGGTTTTTCTTAAATCATTGTGGGTTGGAGCAGTTTATTGTGTGAATTTGCTATATGTGCTGAGCGTGAACTAGGATCTTGTTTGTTGTGTTGCTTGTTTGTTCTGGATTTTACCTGCATATTTGTGGTGAAACTTGAGGGATTTCTAACTGGTTATCTTATTTGGGGTTCTATTGTTGTTATCCAAGTGGTTTGAAGTTGAAAGGTTGAGTCTTTGGCCTTCATTTGTGCTCAAACATTTTGTTGGTCTTGCTGGAATACAACCAGGAGTCATTTTGGCGTTTTGTTAATATCTCAAGATCTAGAGATCCATTTTATGCCTTTCTTGGTCCTGTAGACTCCTAAGACCTTATACTACAAAGTTATCTTGGTAGATATCTGGTTTATTCCCCCATGTATGTGAGAAAGTTTGAGATTTGTTGAGCTGTTCGTGTACGTGCAAAATTTGGAATTGTTGTGTTTGAAGTTGAGCTGTTGCAATTGGCGTTTGTTCTCTTATGGATCTTTGTTGAAACTGGAATTGGGGGTTGAATTATTGGATAATTTTGATTATTCATTGCATTTGATTGTCTTATCCCGTCACTCCACAACACCGAGTCCACAAAGAACCCAAAAACAGCTCAAACACCATCCGAACTCAAACACAACCTAATTCCACAAAATGCCTCGTCTTTATGATACCAAGTATAATGATGATGACTTAGAGATAGACTTTCCTAAATTTGGTGGGTTCCTCTATTCTGAAGATTTTTATACGTGGCTTGAGACGGTGGACGAATGGTTTAAAGTCTTAGAGTTTTCTAATCGCAAGAAAATAGAACTTGTGACGAGTTGTTTTGATTGCGATGCTTTGATTTGGTGGGAACTCTTAGAAATCAGAAGAAGAAGGATTGGAAAGGGAAAAATCCAAAGCTGGAGTGAGATGCGTGAAGAGCTCATTAGAAAGTTTGTGCCAAAGTTCACGTCACGAGCTTTTTACACTCAACACAACCTTGAGCAAGTAGCTAGTGTGAAAGCTACTGAAAATGCAGCTCCCATAATTGTGAGCCTAGAGGAATGGCAAATGATTGGTGAAGAATTTCAAGAACCCACTTTGTTTAAAGAAGAACAAAAAGACGACCCGAGCAATGTTCTTGACTCAGCAATCATTGTGGAAGAGTTACAAACCCAGGGTGAAGAAACTGTCATTTGTGACGATATCGTGCAAGCTGCACAAGGAGCAAATTACAGCAGCATACAGACAAGATTGCCAACAAGTTCCTTGACCTTTTTATCTCATTTCATCTTGTTTGAGGATGTATTCAAGTGGCAAAAGTTTGATGTGGCAGATTATACGAATTTCCCTAGAGTAGGGATTGGTACAATCGTGCCACTGTTCTTTCAGGTACAAATGCAGCAACATTGTAAAGATGTCACGAGATCAATTGGGGCTTGGATTAGAGGCCGTATTCGGGGTGGAAAGTTCAGCACCTACATCATTCAGCTTAATTGGAAAGCTTTCTACTTCCAGGACTTGAGGGCAAGTCCTAAACAACACCGGGTGTATGATGCGTTGGCATCAAGCTCCTCTCTTCAGTTAAGTGCCATACGATCTGTTCTTGGTCCATTAATGATTTTATCATGTTCTATGGCACTCTTTTAGTACATGGTGCCTTCATTAATGGTCCTAGGGGCCTAATGTCCTTTCAATGGCATTAACCTGATTAGTTCGTACATTATTAGTCCGTACAACATGCCGTGCACAAGTCAGTACACGAATAACCTTGCAATTGGCTTAATTATCATGATTAGTTGATTAACATGGTTTTTGTCCGTACAAATGTTCGTACACATGTTCGTACTTAATTAGTTTAATTATGCTGCATGTAATTAGTTAATTAGGATGTTTTAATTGCATTTTGAATTCCCTAAGTAGCTGCTGAATGAGGAGAGTCTAAAAGCACATGGGATGGATAATGATGAGGCTTGAGGCTCCTCTTACAGCTCACCCGTTTGTCCTTATGCAAAGACAAGCAACAGCTGTCAAGTGGTCCAAAACGGAAGGAAATGCGCTCCAAATTGTACTGCACGTATTTGGCTCATTTCTGGACAAAATACTGAAGTTTCATTTTGCTTGGGCACTACTCTTGGACAGCTCACCCTTTCTAGAGTATTCTTAGGTTATTAGGGCACATTTGTGACCCCTATAAATATGTAAGAACAGCTGATGTAAAAGATAGATGATGATGAATGAAAATATGAAATGGCTGCTGCCTTTTGCTTACAAACCTTGTTGTTCTTTATAATGTCCTTAGGCATATTTGGTGAAACAAGTAGTATCCTTTAGCCTTGACTTGGTGGTTAAATCCTTTATAGTCCTGGTGGTGGTGCCATCTATCCTCCCTCTTCTTATTTTTCATTCCATTTACTTCGTTTTCAATCTTTATAATCACAAAACAAACAAAATATTATCAAAATACCCATTGTTCGAAAACGAGCTAAAACCTTCAGTTTTGCTGACGCATCACAAGCTTTAACTCCACCTTTTGTATGCATTTACGCGTTTTAACAGCTCTTACATCTAGGGTGAAAGAGATTGAGTTCTTTTGCGTTGTATATTAAGAGAAAGGACCCAAATGGTTTGTTTGCATTCATTTGAGTGAGAAACTACACCAAGGATGTTTACAAGTACAAACAAGTTTCAACTCAAGCTTTTGAATGCATTTACGCGTTTTAACAGCTCTTTCGACTAGGCGAAAAGAGATTGTGTTCTTTTGTGTTGTATATTAAGAAAAAGCTCGCAAATGCTTTGTTTACATTCATTTGAGTGTGAAACTACCCCAAGGATGTTTACAACTACAAACAAGCTTGAACTCAAGCTTTTGAATGCATTTAAGCGTTTTAAAAGCTCACACGACAAGGGTGAAAGAGATTGAGTTCTTTTGTGTTTTATTTTAAGAGCACGCACCCAAATGCTTTTTTTGCATTCAATTGAGTGAGAAACTTAACCAAGGATGTTTACAAGTACAAACAAGCTTCAACTCAAGCTTTTGAATGCATTTACGCGTTTTAAAAGCTCATATGACTAGGGTGAAAGAGATTGAGGTCTTTTGTGTTGTATATTAAGAGAAAGCACCCAAATGCTTTGTTTGCATTCATTTGAGTGAGAAACTACACCAAGGATGTTTACAAGTACAAACAAGCTTTAACTCCACCTTTTGAATGCATTTACGCGTTTTAACAGCTCTTACATCTAGGGTGAAAGAGATTGAGTTCTTTTGTGTTGTATATTAAGAGAAAGCACCCAAATGCTTTGTTTGCATACATTTGAGGGAGAAACTACACCAAGGATGTTTACAAGTACAAACAAGCTTCCTCAAAATTTTGAATGTATTTACGCGTTTTAAAAGCTCATATGACTAGGGTGAAAGAGATTGAGGTCTTTTGTGTTGTATATTAAGAGAAAGCACCCAAATGCTTTGTTTGCATTCATTTGAGGGAGAAACTACACCAAGGATGTTTACAAGTACAAACAAGCTTCAACTCAAATTTTTGAATGTATTTACGCGTTTTTAAAGCTCATATGACTAGGGTGAAAGAGATTGAGGTCTTTTGTGTTGTATTAAGAGAAATCACCCAAATGCTTTGTTTGCATTCATTTGAGTGAGAAACTACACCAAGGATGATTACAAGTACAAACAAGCTTTAACTCCACCTTTTGAATGCATTTAAGCGTTTTAACAGCTCTTACATCTAGGGTGAAAGAGATTGAGTTCTTTTGCGTTGTATATTAAGAGAAAGCACCCAAATGGTTTGTTTGCATTCATTTGAGTGAGAAACTACACCAAGGATGTTTACAAGTACAAACAAGTTTCAACTCAAGCTTTTGAATGCATTTACGCGTTTTAACAGGTCTTTCGACTAGGCGAAAAGAGATTGTGTTCTTTTGTGTTGTATATTAAGAAAAAGCTCGCAAATGCTTTGTTTACATTCATTTGAGTGTGAAACTACCCCAAGGATGTTTACAACTACAAACAAGCTTGAACTCAAGCTTTTGAATGCATTTAAGCGTTTTAAAAGCTCATACGACAAGGGTGAAAGAGATTGAGTTCTTTTGTGTTGTATTTTAAGAGAGAGCACCCAAATGCTTTGTTTGCATTCAATTGAGTTAGAAACTTAACCAAGGATGTTTACAAGTACAAACAAGCTTGAACTCAAGCTTTTGAATGCATTTAAGCGTTTTAAAAGCTCATATGACTAGGGCGAAAGAGATTGAGTTCTTTTGTGTTGTATATTAAGAGAAAGCACCCAAATGCTTTGTTTGCGATCATTTGAGTGAGAAACTACACCAAGGATGTTTACAAGTACAAACAAGCTTTAACTCCACCTTTTAAATGCATTTACGCGTTTTAACAGCTCTTACATCTAGGGTGAAAGAGATTGAGTTCTTTTGTGTTGTATATTAAGAGAAAGCACCCAAATGCTTTGTTTGCATTCATTTGAGGGAGAAACTATACCAAGGATGTTTACAAGTACAAACAAGCTTCAACTCAAAATTTTGAATGTATTTACGCGTTTTAAAAGCTCATATGACTAGGGTGAAAGAAATTGAGGTCTTTTGTGTTGTATATTAAGAGAAAGCACCCAAATGCTTTGCTTGCATTCATTTGAGGGAGAAACTACACCAAGGATGTTTACAAGTACAAACAAGCTTCAACTCGAAATTTTGATGTATTTACGCGTTTTAAAAGCTCATATGACTAGGGTGAAAGAGATTGAGGTCTTTTGTGTTGTATATTAAGAGAAATCACCCAAATGCTTTGTTTGCATTCATTTGAGTGAGAAACTACACCCAGGATGTTTACAAGTACAAACAAGTTTCAACTCAAGCTTTTTAATGCATTTACGCGTTTTAACAGCTCTTTCGACTAGGCGAAAATAGATTGTGTTCTTTTGTGTTGTATATTAAGAAAAATCTCGCAAATGCTTTGTTTACATTCATTTGAGTGTGAAACTACCCCAAGGATGTTTACAACTACAAACAAGCTTGAACTCAAGCTTTTGAATGCATTTAAGCGTTTTAAAAGCTCATACGACAAGGGTGAAAGAGATTGAGTTCTTTTGTGTTGTATTTTAAGAGAACGCACCTAAATGCTTTGTTTGCATTCCATTGAGTGAGAAACATAACCAAGGATGTTTACAAGTACAAACAAGCTTCAACTCAAGCTTTTGAATGCATTTACGCGTTTTAAAACCTCATATGACTAGGGTGAAAGAGATTGAGGTCTTTTGTGTTGTATATTAAGAGAAAGCACCCAAATGCTTTGTTTGCATTCATTTGAGTGAGAAACTACACCAAGGATGTTTACAAGTACTAACAAGCTTTAACTCCTCCTTTTGAATGCATTTACGCGTTTTAACAGCTCTTACATCTAGCGTGAAAGAGATTGAGTTCTTTTGTGTTATATATTAAGAGAAAGCACCCAAATGCTTTGTTTGCATTCATTTGAGGGAGAAACTACACCAAGGATGTTTACAAGTACAAACAAGCTTCAACTCAAAATTTTGAATGTATTTACGTGTTTTAAAAGCTCATATGACTAGGGTGAAAAAGATTGAGTTCTTTTGTGTTGTATATTAAGAGAAAAGACCCAAATGCTTTGTTTTCATTCATTTGAGTGAGAAACTTAACCAAGGATGTTTACAAGTACAAACAAGCTTCAACTCAAGCTTTTGAATGTATTTTCGCGTTTTAACAGCTCTTACGATTAGGGTGAAAGATATTGAGGTCTTTTGTGTTGTATATTAAGAGAAAGCACCAAAATGCTTTGTTTGCATTCATTTGAGTGAGAAACTAAACCAAGGATGTTTACAAATACAAACAAGCTTTAACTCCACCTTTTGAATGCATTTACGCGTTTTAACAGCTCTTACATCTAGGGTGAAAGAGATTGAGTTCTTTTGTGTTGTATATTAAAAGAAAGCACCCAAATGCTTTGTTTGCATTCATTTGAGGGAGAAACCACACCAAGGATGTTTACAAGTACAAACAAGCTTCAACTTAAGCTTTTGAATGTATTTACGCGTTTTAACAGCTCTTATGATTAGGGTGAAAGAGATTGAGGTCTTTTGTGTTGTATATTAAGAGAAAGCACCCAAATGCTTTGATTGCATTCATTTGAGTGAGAAACTACACCAGGGATGTTTACCAATACAAACAAGCTTTAACTCCACCTTTTGAATGCATTTACGCGTTTTAACAGCTCTTACATCTAGGGTGAAAGAGATTGAGTTCTTTTGTGTTGTATATTAAGAGAAAGCACCCAAATGCTTTATTTGCATTTACGCGTACAACACAAGTACTTGTATTTACAAAAATTAAGAGAAATTGATATGATCCCTTTACGCGTAAATGAATGCAAATGCATCGGGGTGAAAGAGTTTGAGTTCTTTTGTGTTGTATATTAAGAGAAAGCACCCAAATGCTTGAATTATACATTTAAGAGAAACTACACCAAGGATGTTTACAAGTACAAACAAGCTTCAACTCCACCTACTCAAGGTTGTTCATTTTAAAATCTCTTTCACCCAAACACGTTTTGAGCTATACAGATGTAAGAACTCAAATGCATTTACGCGTTCAGAACGCACTCAAAAGTCTTTTGTTCTGGTTTCTCACTCAAATGAATACAACACAAGCTTGAACTCCACCTTTTGAATGGATTTACATGTAAACATCCTTGGGATAGTTTCACACTCAAATGAATATAAACAAAGCATTTGCGAGCTTTTTCTTAGTATACAACACAAAAGAACTCAATCTCTTTTCGCCTAGTCGTAAGAGCTGTTAAAACGCGTAAATGCATTCAAAAGCTTGAGTTGAAACTTGTTTGTACTTGTAAACATCCTCGGTGTAGTTTCTCACTCAAATGAATGCAAACAAACCCTTTGGGTGATTTCTCTTAATACACAACACAAAAGAACTCAATCTCTTTCACCCTAGTTGTAAGAGCTGTTAAAATGCGTAAATGAATTCAAAAGGTGGAATTAAGGCTTGTTTGTGCTTGTAATCATCCTTGGTGTAGTTTCTCACTCAAATGAATGCAAACAAAGCATTTGGGTGCTTTCTCTTAATATACTGCACAAAAGACATCAATCTCTTTCACCCTAGTCGTATGAGGTTTTAAATCGCGTAAATGCTTTCAAAAGCTTGAGTTGAAGCTGTTTGTACTTGTAAACATCCTTGGTGTAGTTTCTCCATCAAATGAATGCAAACAAAGCATTTGGGAGCTTTCTCTTAATATACAACACAAAAGAACTCAATCTCTTTCACCCTAGATGTAAGAGCTGTTAAAACGCGTAAATGCATTCAAAAGGTGGAGTTAAAGCTTGTTTGTACTTATAAACATCCTTGGTGTAGTTTCTCCCTCAAATGAATGTAAACAAAGCATTTGGGTGCTTTCTCTTAATATACAACACAAAAGAACTCAATCTCTTTCACCCAAGATGTAAGAGCTGTTAAAACGCGTAAATGCATTCAAAAGGTGGAGTTAAAGCATGTTTGTACTTGTAAACATCCTTGGTGTAGTTTCTCACTCAAATGAATGCAATCAAAGCATTTGGGTGCTTTCTCTTAATATACAACACAAAAGACCTCAATCTCTTTCACCCTACTCGTATTCATTTGTTTGCATTCATTTTCGTGTGAAACTACACCTTGGATGTTTACAAGTACAAACAAGCTTGAACTCAAGCTTTTGAATGCAAGCTTTTGAATGCATTTACGCGTTTGGATGCATAGTGAATGCAAACAAAGTATTTGGTTGACCTTGACCATAATGTCACCAAAGTAAGCATGTTTGTACATTTTTACGCGTTTACGCGTACATTGAAGCTTCAACTCAAGCTTTTGAATGCTTTTACGCGTTTTAACAGCTCTTAAGACTAGGGTGATAGAGATTGAGTTCTTTTGTGTTGCTCATTAAGAGAAAGCACTCAAATGTTTTGTTTGCATTCATTTGAGTGTGAAACTACACCTAGGATGTTTAAATGTACAAACATGCTTCAACTCAAGCTTTTGAATGCATTTAAGCGTTTTAAAAGCTCATACGAGTAGTCAAATCTCTTTTTCACCCTAGTCATATGAGCTTTTAAAACGCGTAAATACATTCAAAAGCTTGAGTTGAAGCTTGTTTGTACTTGTAAACATCCTATGTGTAGTTTCACACTCAAATGAATGCAAACAAATGAATACGAGTAGGGTGAAAGAGATTTGAGGTCTTTTGTGTTGTATATTAAGAGAAAACACCCAAATGCTTTGTTTGCATTCACTTGAGTGAAAAACTACACCAAGGATGTTTACAAGTACAAACAAGCTTTAACTCCACCTTTTGAATGCATTTACGCGTTTTAACAGCTCTAACATATAGGGTGAAAGAGATTGAGTTCTTTTGTGTTGTATATTAAGAGAAAGCACCCAAATGCTTTGTTTGCATTCATTTGAGGGAGAAACTACACCAAGGATGCTTACAAGTACAAACAAGCTTCAACTCAAGCTTTTGAAAGCATTTACGCGTTTTAAAACCTCATACGACTAGGGTGAAAGAGATTGAGGTCTGTTGTGTTGTATATTAAGAGAAAGCACCAAATGCTATGTTTGCATTCATTTGAGTGAGAAACTACACCAAGGATGTTTACAAGTACAAACAAGCTTTAACTCCACTTTATTTGCATTCATTTGATTGTGAATACATTCAAAATTTTGAGTTGAAGCTTGTTTGTACTTGTAAACAGCCTTGGTGTAGTTTCTCACTCCAGTGAATGCAAACAAAGCTTTTGGGTGCTTTCTCTGAAAATACAACACAAAAGAACTCAATCTCTTTCACCCTAGTCGTAAGAGCTGTTAAAACGCGTAAATGCATTCAAAAGGTGGAGTTAAAGCTTGTTTGTACTTGTAAACATCCTTGGTGTAATTTCTCACTCAAATGAATGCAAACAAAGCATTTGGGTGCTTTCTCTTAATATACAACACAAAAGACCTCAATCTCTTTCACCCTAGTCATATGAGCTTTTAAAACGCGTAAATGCATTCAAAAGCTTGAGTTGAAGCTTGTTTGTACTTGTAACCATTCATGGTGTAGTTTCTCACTGAAATGAATGCGAACAATGCTTTTGGTTGCTTTCTCTTAAAATACAACACAAAAGAACTCAATCTTTTTCACCCTAGTCATATGAGCTTTTAAAACGCGTAAATGCATTCAAAAGCTTGAGTTGAAGCTTGTTTGTACTTGTAAACATCCTTGGTGTACTTTGTCACTCAAATGAATGCAAACAAAGCATTTGTGTGATTTCTCTTAATATACAACACAAAAGAACTCAATCTCTTTCACCCTAGTTGTAAGAGCTGTTAAAATGCGTAAATGCATTCAAAAGGTGGAGTTAAAGCTTGTTTGTGCTTGTAAACATCCTTGGTGTAGTTTCTCACTCAAATGAATGCAAACAAAACATTTGGGTGCTTTCTCTTAATATGCAACGCAAAAGAACTCAATCTCTTTCACCCTAGATGTAAGAGCTGTTAAAACGCGTAAATGCTTTCAAACGGTGGAGTTAAAGCTTGTTTGTACTTGTAAACATCCTTGGTGCAGTTTCTCACTCAAATGAATACAAACAAAGTATTTGGATGCATTCTCTTAATATACAACACAAAAGAACTCAAATCTCTTTCACCCTACTCGTTATCCCACATGGGGGTAAATGCATCCAAATATACAAGATTAAATACTTGTGATCCAAATGTTTTGTTTGCACTTATAAACACCCTTGGTGTAGTTTCACCCTTCTCGTAGAAAAAAAAAACTAGCCCAATGTGATAAAACTACACCAATGTGGCCTTGGAAACTCAATCTCACCTTAGATAGTTTGCATTTGAGTGTAACTACACCAATGTCTTTTGTACGGAATTATTAGCTTATAAGCTGATACTTTTGAATGCATACAACTAGCTGTTAAAATGCGTAAATGCGTAAATGCATTCAAAAGTTTGAGTTGAAGGTTGTTTGTACTTTTAAGCATTCTTGGTGTAGTTTCTCACTGAAATGAATGCAAACAAAGCTTTTGGTTGCTTTCTCTTAAAATACAACACAAAAGAACTAAATCTTTTTTACCCTAGTCATATGAGCTTTTAAAACGCTTAAATGCATTCAAAAGCTTGAGTTGAAGCTTGTTTGTACTTGTAAACATTCTTGGTGTAGTTTCTCACTCAAATGAATGCAAACAAAGCATTTGTGTGCTTTCTCTTAATGTACAACACAAAAGAACTCAATCTCTTTCACCCTAGTCGTAAGAGCTGTGAAAATGCTTAAATGCAATAAAAAGATTCAGTTGAAGCTTGTTTATACTTGTAAACATCCTTGGTGTAGTTTCTCACTCAAATGACTAGGGTGTTAAAACACGACTAGGTTTGTTTGCATTTGTGTGAAAGAGATTGAGGTCCTTTGTGTATTAAATGATTTGAACAAATATGTGTTTACAAGAACAATCAAGCTTCAACTCAAAATTTTGAATTCATTTGGGTGCTTTCTCTTAATATACAACACAAAAGACCTCAATCTCTTTCACCCTTGTCGTATGAGCTTTTAAAACGCGTAAATGCATTCAAAAGCTTGAGTTGAAGCCTGTTTGTAGTTGTAAACATCCTTGGTGTAGTTTCAGACTCAAATGAATTTAAACAAAGCATTTGCGAGATTTTTCTTAATATACAACACAAAAGAACTCAATCTCTTTTCGCTTTTAAAACGCGTAAATGCATTCAAAAGCTTGACTTGAAGCTTGTTTGTAGTTCTAAACATCCTTGGTGTAGTTTCTCACTCAAATCAATGCAAACAAAGCATTTGTGTGATTTCTCATAATATACAACACAAAAGAACTCAATCTCTTTCACCCTAGTTGTATGAGGTTTTAAAACGCGTAAATGCATTCAAAAGCTTGAGTTGAAGCTTGTTTGTACTTGTAAACATCCTTGGTTAAGTTTCTTACTCAAATGAATGCAAACAAAGCATTTGGGTGCGTTCTCTTAATATACAACACAAAAGAACTCAATCTCTTTCACCCTTGTCGTGTGAGCTTTTAAAACGCTTAAATGCATTCAAAAGCTTGAGTTCAAGCTTGTTTGTAGTTGTAAACATTCTTGGTGTAGTTTCTCACTGAAATGAATGCAAACAAAGGTTTAGGTTGCTTTCTCTTAAAATACAACACAAAAGAACTCAATCTTTTTCACACTTATCGTATGAGCTTTTAAAACGCGTAAATGCATTCAAAAGCTTGAGTTGAAGCCTGTTTGTAGTTGTAAACATCCTTGGTGTAGTTTCACACTCAAATGAATTTAAACAAATCATTTGCGAGCTTTTTCTTAATGTACAACACAAAAGAACTCAATCTCTTTTCGCTTTTAAAACGCGTAAATGCATTCAAAAGCTTGACATGAAGCTTGTTTGTACTTGTAAACATCCTTGGTGTAGTTTCTCACTCAAATGAATGCAAACAAAGCATTTGTGTGATTTCTCTTAATATACAACACAAAAGAACTCAATCTCTTTCACCCTAGTTGTATGAGGTTTTAAAACGCGTAAATGCATTCAAAAGCTTGAGTTGAAGCTTGTTTGTACTTGTAAACATCCTTGGTTAAGTTTCTCACTCAAATGAATGCAAACAAAGCATTTGGGTGCGTTCTCTTAATATACAACACAAAAGAACTCAATCTCTTTCACCCATGTCGTATGAGCTTTTAAAACGCTTAAATGCATTCAAAAGCTTGAGTTGAAACTTGTTTGTACTTGTAAACATCCTTGGGGTAGTTTCACACTCAAATGAATGTAAACAAAGCATTTGCGAGCTTTTTCTTAATATGCAACACAAAAGAACTCAATCTCTTTTCGCCTAGTCGTAAGAGCTGTTAAAACGCGTAAATGCATTCAAAAGCTTGAGTTGAAACTTGTTTGTACTCGTAAACATCCTTGATGTAGTTTCTCACTCAAATGAATGCAAACAAACCATTTGGGTGATTTCTCATAATATACAACACAAAAGAACTCAATCTCTTTCACCCTAGTCATATGAGCTGTTAAAATGCTTAAAAGCAATAAAAAGCTTCAGTTGAAGCTTGTTTGTACTTGTAAACATCCTTGGTGTAGTTTCTCACTCAAATGAATGCATACAAACCAACCAAAAGCTTTGTTTGCATTCATTTGAGTGAGAAACTTAACCAAGGATGTTTACAAGTACAAACAAGCTTCAACTCAAACTTTTGAATGTATTTACGCGTTTTAACAGCTCTTACGATTAGGGTGAAAGAGATTGAGTTCTTTTGTATTGTATATTAAGAGAAAGCACCCAAATGCTTTGTATGCATTCATTTGAGTGAGAAACTACACCAAGGATGTTTACAAGTACAAACAAGCTTTAACTCCACCATTTGAATGCATTTACGCGTTTTAACAGCTCTTACATCTAGGGTGAAAGAGATTGAGGTATTTTGTGTTGTATATTATGAGAAAGCACCCAAATGCTTTGTTTGCATTCATTTGAGTGTGAAACTACGCCAAGGATGTTTACAAGTACAAACAAGCTTCAACTCAAGCTTTTGAAAGCATTTACGCGTTTTAAAACATCATACGACTAGGGTGAAACAGATTGAGTTCTTTTCTGTTGTATATTAAGGGAAAGCACCCAAATGCTTTCTTTGCATTAATTTGAGTGAGAAACTACACCAAGGATGTTATCAAGTTCAAACAAGTTTCAACTCAAACTTTTGAATGCATTTACGCGTTTTAACAGCTCTTACGACTAGGCGAAAAGAGATTGAGCTCTTTTGTGTTGTATATTAAGAAAAAGCTCGCAAATGCTTTGTTTAAATTCATTTGAGTGTGAAACTACACCAAGGATGTTTACAACTACAAACAGGCTTCAACTCAAGCTTTTGAATGCATTTACGCGTTTTAAGAGCTCATACGAAAAGGGTGAAAGAGATTGAGTTCTTTTGTGTTGTATATTAAGAGAAAGCACCCAAATGCTTTGTATGCATTCATTTGAGTGTGAAACTACACCAAGGATGTTTGCAAGTACAAACAAGCTTTACCTCCACCTTTTGAATGCATTTACGCGTTTTAACAGCTCTGACATCTAGCGAAAAGAGATTGAGCTCTTTTGTGTTGTATATTAAGAAAAAGCTCGCAAATGCTTTGTTTAAATTCATTTGAGTGTGAAACTACACCAAGGATGTTTACAACTACAAACAGGCTTCAACTCAAGCTTTTGAATGCATTTACGCGTTTTAACAGCTCTTACGATTAGGGTGAATGAGATTGAGGTCATTTGTGTTGTATATTAAGAAAAAGCACCCAAATGCTTTGTTTGCATTCATTTGAGTGAGAAACTACACCAATTTTGCTTACAAGTACAAACAAGCTTTAACTCAACCTTTTGAATGCATTTACGCATTTTAACAGCTCTACAACTAGGGTGAAAGAGATTGAGTTCTTTTGTGTTGTATATTAAGAGAAATCATACAAATGCTTTGTTTGCATTCATTTGAGTGAGAAACTACACCAAGAATGTTTACAAGTACAAACAAGCTTCAATTCAAGCTTTTGAAAGCATTTACGCGTTTTAATACCTCATACGACTAGGGTGAAAAAGATTGAGTTCTTTTGTGTTGTATTTTAAGAGAAAGCACCCAAAAGCTTTGTTTGCATTCATTGGATTGAGAAACTACACCAAGGATGTCTACAAGTACAAACAAGCTTCAACTCAAAATTTTGAATGTATTCACAATCCAGTGAATGCAAATAAAGCATTTGTGTGCTTTCTCTTAATATACAACAGAAAAGAACTCAATCTCTTTCACCCTAGTCGTAAGAGCTGTTAAAACGAGTAAATACATTCAAAAGCTTGAGTTGAAGCTTGTTTGTACTTGTAAACATCCTTGGTGTAGTTTCTCACTCCAATGAATGCAAACAAAGCTTTTGGGTTCTTTCTCTGAAAATACAACACAAATGAACTCAATCTCTTTCATCCTAGTCGTATGAGGTTTTAAAACGCGTATATGCATTCAAAAGCTTAAGTTGAAGCTTGTTTGTACTTGTAAACATCCTTGGTGTAGTTTCTCACTCAAATGAATGCATAAAAACCAACGAAAAGCTTTGTTTGGATTCATTTGAGTGAGAAACTTAACCAAGGATGTTTACAAGTACAAACAAGCTTCAACTCAAGCTTTTGAATGTATTTACGCTTTTTAACAGCTCTTACGATTAGGATGAAAGAGATTGAGGTCTTTTGTGTTGTATATTAAGAGAAAGCACCCAAATGCTTTGTTTGCATTCATTTGAGTGAGAAACTACACCAAGGATATTTAAAAGTACAAACAAGCTTTAACTCCACCATTTGAATGCCATTACGCGTTTTAACAGCTCTTACATCTAGGGTGAAAGAGATTGAGGTCTTTTGTGTTGTATATTAAGAGAAAGCACCCAAATGATTTGTTTGCATTCATTTGAGTGAGAAACTACACCAAGAATGTTTACAAGTACAAACAGGTGGAGTTAAAGAGAAAGCACCCAAATGCTTTGGTGACATTATGGTCAAGGTCACGCAAATGCTTTGTTTGCATTCATTATGGACCCAAACGCGAAAATGCATTCAAAAGTTTGAGTTCAAGCTTGTTTGTACTTGTAAACATCCAAGGTGTAGTTTCACACGCAAATGAATGCAAACAAAGTGTTTGGATGCTTTCTCTTAATATACATTTACGTATGAGCTTTTAAAACGCGTAAATGCATTCAAAAGCTTGAGTTGAAGCTTGTTTGTACTTTTAAACATCCTGGGTGTAGTTTCACACTCAAATGAATGCAAACAAATGAATACGAGTAGGGTGAAAGAGATTTCAGGTCTTTTGTGTTGTATATTAAGAGAAAGCACCCAAATGCTTTGTTTGCATTCATTTGAGTGAGAAACTACACCAAGGATGTTTACAAGTACAAACAAGCTTTAACTCCACCTTTTGAATGCATTTACGCGTTTTAACAGCTCTTACATCTAGGGTGAAAGAGATTGAGTTCTTTTGTGTTGTATATTAAGAGAAAGCACCCAAATGCTTTGTTTGCATTCATTTGAGGGAGAAACTACACCAAGGATGTTTACAAGTACAAAAAAGCTTCAACTCAAGCTTTTGAAACCATTTACGCGTTTTAAAACCTCATACGACTAGGGTGAAATAGATTGAAGTCATTTGTGTTGTATATTAAGAGAAAGCACCCAAATGCATTGTTTGCATTCATTTGAGTGAGAAACTACCCCAAGAATGTTTACAAGTACAAACAAGCTTTAACTCCACCTTTTGAATACATTTACGCTTTTTAACAGCTCTTACATCTAGGGTGAAAGAGATTGAGATCTTTTGTGTTGTATATTAAGATAAAGCACCCAAATGCTTTATTTGCATTCAGTTGATTGTTTGTACTTGTAAATTCAAAAGGTGAGTGCAAACAAAATTAAGAAACTGTTTAAAACGCGTAAACATCTTAAGTTATGTTTCTCACTCAAATGAATGCAAACAAAGCTTTTGGTTGCTTTATATGCATTCATTTGAGTGAGAAACTACACCAAGGATGTTTACAAGTACAAACAAGCTTTAACTCCACCTTTTGAATGCATTTACACGTTTTAACAGCTGTTACATCTAGGGTGAAAGAGATTGAGTTCTTTTCTGTTGTATATTAAGAGAAAACACCCAAATGCTTTGTTTGCATTCATTTGAGGGAGAAACTACACCAAGGATGTTTACAAGTACAAACAAGCTTCAACTCAAGCTTTTGAAAGCATTTACGCGTTTTACAACCTCATACGACTAGGGTGAAACAGATTGAGTTCTTTGTTTACATTCATTTGAGTGTGAAACTACCCCAAGGAGTGTGAAACTACCCCAAGGATGTTTACAACTACAAAAAAGCTTGAACTCAAGCTTTTGAATGCATTTAAGCGTTTTAAAAGCTCATATGACTAGGGTGAAAAAGATTGAGTTCTTTTGTGTTGTATATTAAGAGAAAGCACCCAAATGCTTTGTTTGCATTATTGGAGTGAGAAACTACACCAAGGATGTTTACAAGTACAAACAAGCTTCAACTCAAGCTTTTGAATATATTTACGCGTTTTAAAAGCTCATATGACTAGGGTGAAAGAGATTGAGGTCTTTTGTGTTGTATATTAAAAGAAAGCATCCAAATGCTTTATTTGCATTGATTTGAGTGAGAAACTACACCAAGGTTGTTTACAAGTACAAACAACCTTTAACTCCACCTTTTGAATGCATTTACCCGTTTTAAAAGCTCATATGACTTGGGTGAAAAAGATTGAGTTCTTTTGTGTTGTATATGAAGAGAAAGCACCCAAATGCTTTGTTTGCATTCATTTGAGTGAGAAACTTAACCAAGGATGTTTACAAGTACAAACAAGCTTCAACTCAAGCTTTTGAATGCATTTACGCGTTTTAAAACCTCATACGACTAGGGTGAAACAGATTGAGTTCTTTTCTGTTGTATATTAAGAGAAAGCACCCAAATGCTTTGTTTGCATTCATTTGAGTGAGAAACTTAACCAAGGATGTTTACAAGTACAAACAAGATTCAACTCAAGCTTTTGAATGTATTTACGCGTTTTAACAGCTCTTACGACTAGGCGAAAAGAGATTGAGTTCTTTTGTGTTGTATATTAAGAAAAAGCTCGCAAATGATTTGTTTAAATTCATTTGAGTGTGAAACTACTCCAAGGATGTTTACAACTACAAACAGGCTTCAACTCAAGCTTTTGAAAGCATTTACGCGTTTTAAAACCTCATACGACTAGGGTGAAAGAGATTGAGTTCTTTTGTGTTGTATAATAAGAGAAAGCACCCAAATGCTTTCTTTGCATTCATTTGAGTGAGAAACTACACCAAGGATGTTTACAAGTACAAACAAGCTTTAACTCCACCTTTTGAATGCATTTACGCCTTTTAACAGCTCTTACATCTACGGTGAAAGTGATTGAGTTCTTTTGTGTCGTATATTAAGAGAAAGCACCCAAATGCTTTATTTACATTCATTTGAGTGAGAACCTACACCAAGGTTGTTTAAAACTACAAACAAGCTTCAATTCAAGATTTTGAATGCTTTTACGCGTTTTGAATGCATTTACGCGTTTAACAGCTCTTACGACTAGGCTGTGAGAGATTTGAGTTCTTTTGTGTTGTATATTAAGAGAATGCATCCAAATGCTTTGTTTGCATTCATTTGAGTGAGAAACTACACCAAGGATGTTTACAAGTACAAACAAGCTTTAACTCCACCTTTTGAATGCATTTACGCGTTTTAACAGCTCTTACGACTAGGGTGAAAGAGATTGAGTTGTTTTGTGTTGTATTTTCAGAGAAAGCACCCAAAAGCTTTGTTTGCATTCATTGGAGTGAGAAAATACACCAAGGATGTCTACAAGTACAAACAAGCTTCAACTCAAAATTTTGAATGTATTCACAATCCAATGAATGGAAATAAAGCATTTGTGTGCTTTCTCTTAATATACAACAGAAAAGAACTCAATCTCTTTCACCCTAGTCGGAAGAGCTGTTAAAACGAGTAAATACATTCAAGAGCTTGAGTTGAAGCTTGTTTGTACTTGTAAACATCTTTGGTGTAGTTTCTCACTCCAATGAATGCAAACAAAGCTTTTGGGTGCTTTCTCTGAAAATAAAACACAAATGAACTCAATCTCTTTCATCCTAGTCGTATGAGGTTTTAAAACGCGTATATGCATTCAAAAGCTTAAGTTGAAGCTTGTTGGTACTTGTAAAAATCTTTCGTGTAGTTTCTCACTCAAATGAATGCAAAGAAAACATTTGGGTGCGTTCTCTTGATATACAACCCCAAAAGACCTCAATCTCTTTCACCCTAGTCATATGAGCTTTTAAAACGCGTAAATACATTCAAAAGCTTGAGTTGAAGCTTGTTGGTACTTGTGAACATCTTTGGTGTAGTTTCTCACTCAAAGGAATGCAAAGAAAACATTTGGGTGCGTTCTCTTAATATACAACACAAAAGAACTCAATCTCTTTCACCCTTGTCGTATGAGCTTTTAAAACGCTTAAATGCATTCAAAAGCTTGAGTTCAAGCTTGTTTGTAGTTGTAAACATCCTTGGGGTAGTTTCACACTCAAATGAATGTAAACAAAGCATTTGCGAGAGTTTTTTTTTTAATATACAACACAAAAGAACTCATTCTCTTTTCGCCTAATCGTAAGAGCTGTTAAAACGCGTAAATGCATTCAAAAGCTTGAGTTGAAACTTGTTTGTACTTGTAAACATCCTTGGTGTAGTTTCTCTTAATATACAACGCAAAAGAACTCAACCTCTTTCACCCTAGTTGTAACAGCTGTTAAAATGCATAAATGCATTCAAAAGGTGGGGTTAAAGCTTGTAAACATCCTTGGTGTAGTTTCTCACTGAAATGAATGCAAACAAAGCATTTGGGTGCTTTCTCTTAATATACAACACAAAAGACCTCAATCTCTTTCACCCTAGTCATATGAGCTTTAAAAACGCGTAAATACATTCAAAAGCTTGAGTTGAAGCTTGTTTGTACTTGTAAACATCCTTGGTGTAGTTTCTCACTCCAATGAATGCAAACAAAGCTTTTGGGTGTTTTCTCTGAAAATACAACACAAAAGAACTCAATCTCTTTCACCCTAGTCGTATGAGGTTTTAAAACGCGTATATGCATTCAAAAGCTTAACTGAAGCTTGTTGGTACTTGTAAACATCCTTGGTTAAGTTTCTCACTCAAATGAATGCAAACAAAGCATTTGGGTGCTTTCTCTTAATATACAACACAAAAGAACTCAATCTCTTTCACCCTAGTCGTATGAGCTTTTAAAACGCATAAATGCATTCAAAAGCTTCAGTTGAAGCTTGTTTGTACTTGTAAACATTCTTGGTGTAGTTTCTCACTGAAATGAATGCAAACAAAGCATTTGGGTGCCTTCTCTTAATATACAACACAAAAGACCTCAATCTCTTTCACCCTAGTCGTATGAGGTTTTAAAACGCGTAAATGCTTTCAAAAGCTTGAGTTGAAGCTTGTTTGTACTCGTAAACATCCTTGGTGTTGTTTCTCCCTCAAATGAATGCAAACAAAGCATTTGGGTGCTTTCTCTTAATATACAACACAAAAGAACTCAATCCCTTTCACCCTAGATTTAAGAGCTGTTAAAACGCGTAAATGCATTCAAAAGGTGGAGTTAAAGCTTGTTTGTACTTGTAAACATACTTGGTGTAGTTTCTCACTCAAATGAATGCGAACACAGCATTTGGGTGCTTTCTCTTAATATAAAACACAAAAGAACTCAATCTCTTTCACCCTAGATGTAAAAGCTGTTAAAACGCGTAAATGCATTCAAAAGGTGGAGTTAAAGCTTGTTTGTACTTGTAAACATCCTTGGTGTAGTTTCTCACTCAAATGAATGCAAACAAAGCATTTGGTTGCTTTTTCTTAATATACAACACAAAAGACCTCAATCTTTTTCACCCTAATCGTAAGAGCTGTTAAAACGCGTAAATACATTCAAAAGCTTGAGTTGAAGCTTGTTTGTACTTGTAAACATCCTTGGTTAAGTTTTGATGCGTTAGCAAAACTGAAGCTTTTAGCTCGTTTTCGAACAATGGATGTTTTGATAATATTTTGTTTGTTTTTTGATTATAGAGATTGAAAACGAAGTAAATGAAACGAAAAGTAAGAAGAGGGAGGATAGATAGCACCACCACCAGGACTATAAAGGATTTAACCACCAAGTCAAGGCTAAAGGATACTACTTGTTTCACCAAATATCCCTAAGGACATTATAAAGAACAACAAGGTTTGTAAGCAAAAGGCAGCAGCCATTTCATATTTTCATTCATCATCAAGTACCTTTTACATCAGCTGTTCTTACATATTTATAGGGGTCACAAATGTGCCCTAATAACCTAAGAATACTCTAGAAAGGGTGAGCTGTCCAAGAGTAGTGCCCAAGCAAAATGAAACTTCAGTATTTTGCCCAAAAATGAGCCAAATATGTGCAGTACAATTTGGAGCGCATTTCCTTCCGTTTTGGACCACTTGACAGTTGTTGCTTGTCCTTGCACAAGGACAAACGTGGGTGAGCTGTAAGAGGAGCCTCAAGCTTCATCCTTATCCATCCCATGTGCTTTTAGACTCTCCTCATTCAGCAACTACTTAGGGAATTGAAATAACAACTAATTACATTTGTTAATTATGCTAACTACATGCAGGGTGCACTATAATTAACAATAATCACAAATATTTATTTGTACGGACTAATTAAGTTGTACGGACTAATCATCAAGATTAGGTGGCCAAAAGGACAGTAATGCCTTTAGAACCAGAAATATCATCACTTATCTTGAGAGTGTCCCATTTGCCAAGATCATTGCAATGACACTAAATCTAGTCTCTTGATGATCTGATGTTAATGCACCACCAACGCATCATTCTCCTCTTCTTTTTTGGGACTTGCCCTCAAGTCCGTGAAAACGAAAACCATCCAATTTAACTCAAACATGTAGGTGCTGAACTTCGCACCCCTAATTCGGCCTCGGATCCAGGCTCCTATCAATTTTGTCACATCACCCTTAGCTCGCTTCTTGTTCACATCAAAGTGGCTTGTTGTAGTTACACCGATGCCCACTCGAGGGAAGCGACCACACTCATGCCAATCACTATCAAACCTGCTGCTTCCACCATGATGCTTCTCAAAAACTTGTTCAATTTCAGCAAGTGAACTAGCCATGTCATCACATACAACTTTAAGTTCTGATTTTCTAAGTAAATGACATGTTGTATGAGGTGCTGCATTACATTTCGCTAAACCAGGTTTTGTGACCTCCATAGAGTTATTTTTGTTGTCATGCTCAAGCTGTAAAGTACTTTCTATAACAGAAACTTGTTGCTCAGTGTGTTGTACGAGTAAAGGTGCGATTGTTGCTTGAATAAGATCTTCACAAATGACAGTTTCATCACCATGGGGTTGTAACTCTTCGACAACGATTGCTGAATCAAGAACATTGCTCGGGTCGTCCTTTTGTTCTTCTTGAAACAAAGTGGGTTCTTGAAATTCTTCACCAATCATTTGCCATTCCTCTAGGCTCACAATGATGGGAGCTGCATTTTCAGTAGCTTTCACACTAGCTACTCGCTCAAGGTTGTGTTGAGTGTAAAAAGCTCGTGACGTGAACTTTGGCACAAACTTCCTAATGAGCTCTTCACGCATCTCACTCCAGATTTGGATTTTGCCCTTTCCAATCCCTCTTCTCCTGATTTCTAAGAGTTCCCACCAAATCAAAGCATCACAATCAAAAGAACTCATCACAAGTTCTATTTTCTTGCGATTAGAAAACTCCAAGACTTTAAACCATTCGTCCACCGTCTCAAGCCACGTATAAAAATCTTCAGAATAGAGGAACCCACCAAAATTGAGAAAGTCTATCTCTAAGTCATCATCATTATACTTGGTATCATAAAGACGAGGCATTTTGTGGAGTTAGGTTGTGTTTGAGTTCGGATGGTGTTTGGGCTGTTTTTGGGTTCTTTGTGGACTTTGTGTTGTGGAATGACGGGATAAGACAATCAAATGCAATGAATACTCAAAAATATCCAATGATTCAACACCCAATTCCAGTTTCAACAAAGATCCATAAGAGAACAAACGCCAATTGCAACAGCTCAACTTCAAACACAACAATTCCAAATTTTGCACGTACACGAACAGCTCAACAAATCTCAAACTTTCTCACATACATGGGGGAATAAACCAGATATCTACCAAGATAACTTTGTAGTATAAGGTCTTAGGAGTCTACAGGACCAAGAAAGGCATAAAATGGATCTCTAGATCTTGAGATATTAACAAAACGCCAAAATGACTCCTGTTCGCAACCCAGCAGGACCAACAAAATGTTTGAGCACCAATGAAGGCCAAAGACTCAACCTTTTAACTTCAAACCACTTGGATAACAAAGATATAACCCCAAATAAGATAACCAGGTATAAATCCCACAAGACTCACCACAACGTTGCAGAATAAATTCAGAACAAACAAGCAATGCAACAAATAAGATCCCAGTTCACGCTCAGCACATTTAGCAACTTCTCACAATAAACTGTTCCAACCCACAATGATTTAAGCAAAACCACCAAGATATTCCGAAAGATAAATATCTAAGGAACTCAGAAAAGTATCAAAGTTGACACCTTTACCTTTTGAAGCGCCTCCAAAAACCAAGATCCTCAGCTTGGTCCAATCGCACATCCAGCAGGAGTCACCGAGGGAAAATGCTTACTTGAGTACCCAAATCTCAACCTTTTTCCTTGAAACCAAAACCAGGTGAAAGAGGACTCTTCAATGAAGAAAAACCTCAGTTTGTTTTATGATTATAGAGATTGAAAACGAAGTAAATGAAATGAAAAGTAAGAAGAGGGAGGATAGATAGCACCACCACCAGGACTATAAAGGATTTAACCACCAAGTCAAGGCTAAAGGATACTACTTGTTTCACCAAATATCCCTAAGGACATTATAAAGAACAACAAGGTTTGTAAGCAAAAGGCAGCAGCCATTTCATATTTTCATTCATCATCAAGTACCTTTTACATCAGCTGTTCTTACATATTTATAGGGGTCACAAATGTGCCCTAATAACCTAAGAATACTCTAGAAAGGGTGAGCTGTCCAAGAGTTGTGCCCAAGCAAAATGAAACTCCAGTATTTTGCCCAGAAATGAGCCAAATACGTGCAGTACAATTTGGAGCGCATTTCCTTCCGTTTTGGACCACTTGACAGCTGTTGCTTGTCCTTGCACAAGGACAAACGTGGGTGAGCTGTAAGAGGAGCCTCAAGCTTCATCCTTATCCATCCCATGTGCTTTTAGACTCTCCTCATTCAGCAACTACTTAGGGAATTGAAATAACAACTAATTACATTTGTTAATTATGCTAACTACATGCAGGGTGCACTATAATTAACAATAATCACAAATATTTATTTGTACGGACTAATTAAGTTGTACGGACTAATCATCAAGATTAGGTGCCCAAAAGGACAGTAATGCCTTTAGAACCAGAAATATCATCACTTATCTTGAGAGTGTCCCATTTGCCAAGATCATTGCAATGACACTAAATCTAGTCTCTTGATGATCTGATGTTAATGCACCACCAACGCATCATTCTCCTCTTCTTTTTTGGGACTTGCCCTCAAGTCCGTGAAAACGAAAACCATCCAATTTAACTCAAACATGTAGGTGCTGAACTTCGCACCCCTAATTCGGCCTCGGATCCAGGCTCCTATCAATTTTGTCACATCACCCTTAGCTCGCTTCTTGTTCACATCAAAGTGGCTTGTTGTAGTTACACCGATGCCCACTCGAGGGAAGCGACCACACTCATGCCAATCACTATCAAACCTGCTGCTTCCACCATGATGCTTCTCAAAAACTTGTTCAATTTCAGCAAGTGAACTAGCCATGTCATCACATACAACTTTAAGTTCTGATTTTCTAGGTAAATGACATGTTGTATGAGGTGCTGCATTACATTTCGCTAAACCAGGTTTTGTGACCTCCATAGAGTTATTTTTGTTGTCATGCTCAAGCTGTAAAGTACTTTCTATAACAGAAACTTGTTGCTCAGTGTGTTGTACGAGTAAAGGTGCGATTGTTGCTTGAATAAGATCTTCACAAATGACAGTTTCATCACCATGGGGTTGTAACTCTTCGACAACGATTGCTGAATCAAGAACATTGCTCGGGTCGTCCTTTTGTTCTTCTTGAAACAAAGTGGGTTCTTGAAATTCTTCACCAATCATTTGCCATTCCTCTAGGCTCACAATGATGGGAGCTGCATTTTCAGTAGCTTTCACACTAGCTACTCGCTCAAGGTTGTGTTGAGTGTAAAAAGCTCGTGACGTGAACTTTGGCACAAACTTCCTAATGAGCTCTTCACGCATCTCACTCCAGATTTGGATTTTGCCCTTTCCAATCCCTCTTCTCCTGATTTCTAAGAGTTCCCACCAAATCAAAGCATCACAATCAAAAGAACTCATCACAAGTTCTATTTTTGGGTTCTTTGTGGACTTTGTGTTGTGGAATGACGGGATAAGACAATCAAATGCAATGAATACTCAAAAATATCCAATGATTCAACACCCAATTCCAGTTTCAACAAAGATCCATAAGAGAACAAACGCCAATTGCAACAGCTCAACTTCAAACACAACAATTCCAAATTTTGCACGTACACGAACAGCTCAACAAATCTCAAACTTTCTCACATACATGGGGGAATAAACCAGATATCTACCAAGATAACTTTGTAGTATAAGGTCTTAGGAGTCTACAGGACCAAGAAAGGCATAAAATGGATCTCTAGATCTTGAGATATTAACAAAACGCCAAAATGACTCCTGTTCGCAACCCAGCAGGACCAACAAAATGTTTGAGCACCAATGAAGGCCAAAGACTCAACCTTTTAACTTCAAACCACTTGGATAACAAAGATATAACCCCAAATAAGATAACCAGGTATAAATCCCACAAGACTCAGCACAACGTTGCAGAATAAATTCAGAACAAACAAGCAATGCAACAAATAAGATCCCAGTTCACGCTCAGCACATTTAGCAACTTCTCACAATAAACTGTTCCAACCCACAATGATTTAAGCAAAACCACCAAGATATTCCGAAAGATAAATATCTAAGGAACTCAAAAAAGTATCAAAGTTGACACCTTTACCTTTTGAAGCGCCTCCAAAAACCAAGATCCTCAGCTTGGTCCAATCGCACATCCAGCAGGAGTCACCGAGGGAAAATGCTTACTTGAGTACCCAAATCTCAACCTTTTTCCTTGAAACCAAAACCAGGTGAAAGAGGACTCTTCAATGAAGAAAAACCTCAGTTTGTTTTATGATTATAGAGATTGAAAACGAAGTAAATGAAATGAAAAGTAAGAAGAGGGAGGATAGATAGCACCACCACCAGGACTATAAAGGATTTAACCACCAAGTCAAGGCTAAAGGATACTACTTGTTTCACCAAATATCCCTAAGGACATTATAAAGAACAACAAGGTTTGTAAGCAAAAGGCAGCAGCCATTTCATATTTTCATTCATCATCAAGCACCTTTTACATCAGCTGTTCTTACATATTTATAGGGGTCACAAATGTGCCCTAATAACCTAAGAATACTCTAGAAAGGGTGAGCTGTCCAAGAGTTGTGCCCAAGCAAAATGAAACTTCAGTATTTTGCCCAGAAATGAGCCAAATACGTGCAGTACAATTTGGAGCGCATTTCCTTCCGTTTTGGACCACTTGACAGCTGTTGCTTGTCCTTGCACAAGGACAAACGTGGGTGAGCTGTAAGAGGAGCCTCAAGCTTCATCCTTATCCATCCCATGTGCTTTTAGACTCTCCTCATTCAGCAACTACTTAGGGAATTGAAATAACAACTAATTACATTTGTTAATTATGCTAACTACATGCAGGGTGCACTATAATTAACAATAATCACAAATATTTATTTGTACGGACTAATTAAGTTGTACGGACTAATCATCAAGATTAGGTGCCCAAAAGGACAGTAATGCCTTTAGAACCAGAAATATCATCACTTATCTTGAGAGTGTCCCATTTGCCAAGATCATTGCAATGACACTAAATCTAGTCTCTTGATGATCTGATGTTAATGCACCACCAACGCATCAAGTTTCTCACTCAAATGAATGCAAACAAAGCTTTTGGTTGCTTTCTCTTAAAATACAACACAAAAGAACTAAATCTTTTCACCCTAGTCATATGAGCTTTTAAAACGCGTAAATGCATTCAAAAGCTTGAGTTGAACCTTGTTTGTACTTGTAAACATTCTTGGTGTAGTTTCTCACTCAAATGAATGCAAACAAAGCATTTGTGTGCTTTCTCTTAATATACAGCAACTCAATCTCTTTCACCCTAGTCGTAAGAGCTGTTAAAATGCTTAAATGCAATAAAAAGCTTCAGTTGAAGCTTGTTTGTACTTGTAAACATCCTTGGTGTAGTTTCTCACTCAAATGACTAGGGTGTTAAAACACGACTAGGTTTGTTTGCATTTGTGTGAAAGAGATTGAGATCTTTTGTGTATTAAATGATTTGAACAAGTATGTGTTTACAAGTACAATCAAGCTTCAACTCAAGCTTCAACTCAAAATTTTGAATTCATTTGGGTGCTTTCTCTTAATATACAACACAAAAGACCTCAAGCTCTTTCACCCTTGTAGTATGAGCTTTTAAAACGCGTAAATGCATTCAAAAGCATGAGTTGAAGCCTGTTTGTAGTTGTAAACATCCTTGGTGTAGTTTCACACTCAAATGAATTTAAACAAAGCATTTGCGAGCTTTTTCTTAATATACAACACAAAATGACTCAATCTCTTTTCGCTTTTAAAACGCGTAAATGCATTCAAAACCTTGAGTTGAAGCTTGTTTGTACTTGTAAACATCCTTGGTGTAGTTTATCACTCAAATAAATGCAAACAAAGCATTTGTGTGATTTCTCTTAATATACAACACAAAAGAACTCAATCTCTTTCACCCTAGTTGTATGAGGTTTTAAAACGCGTAAATGCATTCAAAAGCTTGAGTTGAAGCTTGTTTGTACTTGTAAACATCCTTGGTTAAGTTTCTCACTCAAATGAATGCAAACAAATCATTTGGGTGATTTCTCTTAATATACAACACAAAAGAACTCAATCTCTTTCACCCTAGTCATATGAGCTGTTAAAATGCTTAAATGCAATAAAAAGCTTCAGTCGAAGCTTGTTTGTACTTGTAAACATCCTTGGTGTAGTTTCTCACTCAAATGAATGCATACAAAGCAACCAAAAGCTTTGTTTGCATTCATCTGAGTGAGAAACTTAACCAAGGATGTTTACAAGTACAAACAAGCTTCAACTCAAGCTTTTGAATGAATTTACGCGTTTTAACAGCTCTTACGATTAGGGTGAAAGAGATTGAGGTCTTTTGTGTTGTATATTAAGAGAAAGCACCCAAATGCTTTGTTTGCATTCATTTGAGTGAGAAACTACACCAAGGATGTTTACAAGTACAAACAAGCTTTAACTCCACCTTTTGAATGCATTTACGCGTTTTAACAGCTCTTACATCTAGGGTGAAAGACATTGAGTTCTTTTGTGTTGTATATTAAGAGAAAGCACCCAAATGCTTTGTTTGCATTCATTTGAGTGAAAAACTACACCAAGGATGTTTACAAGCACAAACAAGCTTTAACTCCACCTTTTGAATGCATTTACGCATTTTAACAGCTCTTACTACAACAGAAAAGAACTCAATCTCCTTCACCCTAGTCGTAAGAGCTGTTAAAACGCGTAAATACATTCAAAAGCTTGAGTTGAAGCTTGTTTGCACTTGTAAACATCCTTGGTTTAGTTTCTCACTCAAATGAATGCAAACAAAGCTTTTAAAATTTTGAGTTGAAGCTTGTTTGTACTTGTAAACATCCTTGGTGTAGTGTCTCACTCCAATGAATGCAAACAAAGCTTTTGGGTGCTTTCTCTGAAAATACAACACAAAAGAACTCAATCTCTTTCACCCTAGTCGTATGAGGTTTTAAAACGCGTATATGCATTCAAAAGGTGGAGTTAAAGCTTGTTTGTACTTGTAAACATCCTTGGTGTAGTTTCATACTCAAATGAACGCAAACAAAGCATTTGTGTGATTTATCTTAATATACAACACAAAAGAACTCAATCTCTTTCACCCTAGTTGTAAGAGCTGTTAAAACGCGTAAATGCATTCAAAAGGTGGAGTTAAAGATTGTTTGTACTTGTAAACATCCTTGGTGTAGTTTATCACTCAAATGAATGCAAACAAAGCATTTGGGTGCTTTCTCTTAATATACAACACAAAAGACGTCAATCTCTTTCACCCTAGTCATATGTGCTTTTAAAACGCGTAAATACATTCAAAAGCTTGAGTTGAAGCTTGTTTGTAGTTGTAAACATCCTTGGTGTAGTTTCTCACTCCAAAGAATGCAAACAAAGTTTTTGGGTGCTTTCTCTGAAAATACAACACAAAAGAACTCAATCTCTTTCACTCTAGATGTAAGAACTGTTAAAATGCGTAAATGCATTCAAAAGCTTGAGTTCAAACTTGTTTGTACTTTTTAACATCCTAGGTGCAGTTTCACACTCGAATGTATCCAAACAAAGTATTTGGAAGCACACAAGTGTGAAAGAGATTGAGTTCTTTTCTGTTGTATATTAAGAGAAAGCACACAAATGCTTTATTTGCATTCATTTGATTGTGAATACATTCAAAATTTTGAGTTGAAGCTTGTTTGTACTTGTAAACATCCTTGGTGTAGTTTCTCACTGAATTAATGCAAACAAAGCTTTCTGTTGCTTTCTCTTAAAATACAACACAAAAGAACTCAATCTTTTTCACCCTATAGTCATATGAACTTTTAAACCGCGTAAATGCATTCAAATGCTTGAGTTGAAGCTTGTTTGCACTTGTAAACATCCTTGGTGTAGTTTCTCACTCAAATGAATGCATACAAAGCAACCAAAAGCTTTGGTTGCATTTATTTGAGTGAGAAACTTAACCAAGGATGTTTCCAAGTATAAACAAGCTTCAACTCAAGCTTTTGAATGTATTTACGCGTTTTAACAGCTCTTACGATTAGGGTGAAAGAGATTGAGGTCTTTTGTGTTTTATATTAAGAGAAAGCACCCAAATGCTTTGTTTGCATTCATTTCAGTGAGAAACTACACCAAGGATGTTTACAAGTACAAACAAGCTTCAACTCAAGCTTTTGAATGTATTTACGCGTTTTAACAGCTCTTACGATTAGGGTGAAAGAGATTGAGGTCTTTTGTGTTGTATATTAAGAGAAAGCACCCAAATGCTTTGTTTGCGTTCATTTGAGTGAGAAACTACACCAAGGATGTTTACAAGTACAAACAAGCTTCAACTCAAGCTGTCGAATGTATTTACGCGTTTTAACAGCTCTTACGATTAGGGTGAAAGAGATTGAGGTCTTTTGTGTTTAATATTAAGACAAAGCACCCAAATGCTTTGTTTGCATTCATTTGAGTGAGAAACTACACCAAGGATGTTTACAAGCACAAACAAGCTTTAACTCCACCTTTTGAATGCATTTACGCATTTTAACAGCTCTTACAACTAGGGTGAAAGAGATTGAGTTCTTTTGTGTTGTATATTAAGACAAAGCATCCAAATGCTTTGTTTGCATTCATTTGAGGGAGAAACTACACCAAGGATGTTTACAAGTACAAACAAGTTTCAACTCAAGCTTTTGAATGCATTTACGCGTTTTAACAGCTCTTATGACTAGGGTGAAAGAGAATGAGTTCTTTTGTGTTGTATTTTCAGAGAAAGCACCCAAAAGCTTTGTTTGCATTCATTGGAGTGAGAAACTACACAAAGGATGTTTACAAGTATAAACATGCTTCAACTCAAAATTTTAAATGTATTCACAATCAAATGAATACAAACAGAAAAGAACTCAATCTCTTTCACCCTAGTCGTAAGAGCTGTTAAAACGCGTAAATACATTCAAAAGCTTGAGTTGAAACTTGTTTGTACTTGTAAACATCCTTGGTGTAGTTTCTCCCTCAAATTAATGCAAATAAAGCATTTGGGTGCTTTCTCTTAATATACAACACAAAAGAGCTCAATCACTTTCACCCTAGATGTAAGAGCTGTTAAAACGCGTAAATGCATTCAAAAGGTGGAGTTAAAGCTTGTTTGTACTTGTAAACATCCTTGGTGAAAGAGATTTGAGTTCTTTTGTGTTGTATTTTAAGAGAAAGCAACCAAAAGCTTTTTTTGCATTCATTTCAGTGAGAAACTACACCAAGAATGTTTACAAGTACAAACAAGCTTCAACTCAAGCTTTTGAATGCATTTACCCGTTTTAAAAGCTCATATGACTAGGGTGAAAAAGATTGAGTTCTTTTGTGGTGTATATTAAGAGAAAGCACCCAAATGCTTTGTTTGCATTCATTTGAGTGAGAAACTTAACCAAGGATGTTTACAAGTAAAAACAAGCTTCAACTCAAGCTTTTGAATGTATTTACGCGTTTTAACAGCTCTTACGATTAGGGTGAAAGAGATTGAGGTCTTTTGTGTTGTATTTTCAGAGAATGCACCCAAAAGCTTTGTTTGCATTCATTGGAATGAGAAACTACACCAAGGATGTTTACAAGTACAAACAAGCTTCAACTCAAATTTTTGAATCTATTCACAATCAATGGAATGCAAATAAAGCATTTGTGTGCTTTCTCTTAATATACAACAGAAAAGAACTCAATCTCCTTCACCCTAGTCGTAAGAGCTGTTAAAACGCGTAAATACATTCAAAAGCTTGAGTTGAAGCTTGTTTGTACTTGTAAACATCCTTGGTTAAGTTTCTCACTCAAATGAATGCAAACAGAGCTTTCAAATTTTTGAGTTGAAGCTTGTTTGTACTTGTAAACATCCTTGGTGTAGTTTCTCACTCCAATGAATGCAAACAAAGCTTTTGGGTGCTTTCTCTGAAAATTCAACACAATAGAACTCAATCTATTTCACCCTAGTCGTATGAGGTTTTAAAACGCGTATATGCATTCAAAAGGTGGAGTTAAAGCTTGTTTGTATTTGTAAACATCCTTGGTGTATTTTCACACTCAAATGAATGCAAACAAAGCATTTGTGTGATTTATCTTAATATACAACACAAAAGAACTCAATCTCTTTCACCCTAGTTGTAAGAGCTGTTAAAACGCGTAAATGCATTCAAAAGGTGGAGATAAAGATTGTTTGTACTTGTAAACATCCTTGGTGTAGTTTCTCACTCAAATGAATGTAAACAAAGCATTTGGGTGCTTTCTCTTAATATACAACACAAAAGACCTCAATCTCTTTCACCCTAGTCATATGTGCTTTTAAAACGCGTAAATATATTCAAAAGCTTGAGTTGAAGCTTGTTTGTACTTGGAAACATCCTTGGTGTAGTTTCTCACTCCAACGAATGCAAACAAAGCTTTCTCTGAAAATACAACACAAAAGAACTCAATCTCTTTCACCCTAGATGTAAGAGCTGTTAAAACGCGTAAATGCATTCAAAAGCTTGAGTTGAAGCTTGTTTGTACTTTTTAACATCCTAGGTGCAGTTTGACACTCAAATGTATCCAAACAAAGTATCTGGATGCTTTCTCTTAATGTACAACACAAAAGAACTCAAATCTCTAAAAGCTTTGTTTGCATTCAGTGGAGTGAGAAACTCAATCTCTTTTGTGTTTACAAGTACAAACAAGCTTCAACTCAAGCTTAAGAGAAAGCACCCAAATGCTTTGTTTGCATTCATTTGAGTGTGAAACTACCCCAAGGATGTTTACAACTACAAACAAGCTTGAGCTCAAGCTTTTGAATGCATTTAAGCGTTTTAAAAGCTCATACGACAAGGGTGAAAGAGATTGAGTTCTCTTGTGTTGTATATTAAGAGAACGCACCCAAATGTTTTCTTTGTATTCATTTGAGTGAGAAACTACACCAAGGATGTTTACAAGTACCAACAAGCTTCAACTTAAGCTTTTGAATGCATATACGCGTTTTAAAACCTCATACGAATAGGGTGAAAGAGATTGAGTTCTTTTGTGTTGTATTTTCAGAGAAAGCACCCAAAAGCTTTGTTTGCATTCATTGGAGTGAGAAACTACACCAAGGATGTTTACAAGTAAACAAGCTTCAACTCAAGCTTTTGAATGTATTTACGCGTTTTAACAGCTCTTACGTCTAGGGCGAAAGAGGTTGAGTTCTTTTCAGTTGTATATTAAGAGAAAGCACACAAATGCTTTATTTGCATTCATTTGATTGTGAATACATTCAAAATTTTGAGTTAAAGCTTGTTTGTACTTGTAAACATCCTTGGTGTAGTTTCTCACTCCAATGAATGCAAACAAAGCTTTTGGGTGCTTTGTCTGAAAATACAACACAAAAGAACTCAATCTCTTTCACCCTAGTTGTAAGAGCTGTTAAAATGCGTAAATGCATTCAAAAGGTAGAGTTAAAGCTTGTTTGTGCTTGTAAACATCCTTGGTGTAGTTTCTCACTCAAATGAATGCAAACAAAGCATTTGGGTGCTTTCTCTTAATATACAACACAAAAGAACTCAATCTCTTTCACTCTAGATGTAAGAGTTGTTAAAACGCGTATATGCATTCAAAAGGTGGAGTTAAAGCTTGTTTGTACTTGTAAACATCCTTGGTGTAGTTTCACACTCAAATGAAAGCAAACAAAGCATTTGTGTGATTTATCTTAATATACAACACAAAAGAACTCAATCTCTTTCACCCTAATCGTAAGAGATGTTAAAACGCGTAAATACATTCAAAAGCTTGAGTTGAAGCTTGTTTGTACCTGTAAACATTCTTGGAGTAGTTTCTCACTGAAATGAATGCAAACAAAGCTTTTGGTTGCTTTCTCTTAAAATACAACACAAAAGAACTCAATCTTTTTCACCCTAGTCATATGAGCTTTTAAAACGCTTAAATGCATTCAAAAGCTTGAGTTGAAGCTTGTTTGTACTTGTAAACATTCTTGGTGTAGTTTCTCACTCAAATGAATGCAAACAAAGCATTTCGGTGCTTTCTCTTAATATACAACACGAAAGACCTCATTCTCTTTCACCCTAGTCGTAAGAGCTGTTAAAACGCGTAAATGCATTCAAAAGGTGGAGTTAAAGCTTGTTTGTACTTGTAAACATCCTTGGTGTAGTTTCTCCCTCAAATGAATGCAAACAAAGCATTTGGGTGCTTTCTCTTAGTATACAACACAAAAGACCTCAATCTCTTTCACCCTAATCGTAAGAGCTGTTAAAACGCGTAAATACATTCAAAAGCTTGAGTTGAAGCTTCTTTGTACTTGTAAACATTCTTGGTGTAGTTTGTCACTCAAATGAATGCAAACAAAGCATCTGGGTGCTTTCTCTTAATATACAACACAAAGAACTCAATCTCTTTCACCCTAGTCATATGAGCTTTTAAAAGCACCCAAATTTACGGTTCTACAGCGGGTAAAACTAGCTTCAACATTAAGCTTTTGAATGCAAACAAAGTATTTGGGTGCTTTCTCCTATGAGATTGAGGTCTTTTGTGTTGTATATTAAGAGAAAGCACCCAAATGCTTTGTTTGCATTCATTTGAGTGAGAAACTACACCAAGGATGTTTACAAGTACAAACAAGCTTTAACTCCACCTTTTGAATGCATTTACGCGTTTTAACAGCTCTTACATCTAGGGTGAAAGAGATTGAGGTCTTTTGTGTTGTATATTAAGAATGCATTCATTTGAGTTCAAAACTTGATAAACTACACCTTTGTATGAGCTTTTGAATGTATTCATTTCAGGAAGTTTAAAAGTACAAACAAAGCATTTGGGTACTTTCTCTTAATATACAACACAAAAGACCTCAA
Organism: Tetragonia tetragonoides; assembly: GCA_038025085.1. Classification (NCBI taxonomy): domain Eukaryota; kingdom Viridiplantae; phylum Streptophyta; class Magnoliopsida; order Caryophyllales; family Aizoaceae; genus Tetragonia; species Tetragonia tetragonoides. The sequence goes on from CM076154.1 coordinate 24,049,112, forward strand.
TCTCTTTCACCCTAAACGTATGAGGTTTCAAAACGCGTAAATGTTTTCAAAAGCTTGAGTTGAAGCTTGTTTGTACTTGTAAACATCCTTGGTTAAGTTTCTCACTCAAATGCTTTTTTTGCATTTCTTTGCATTAATCTGAGTGAGAAACTACACCAAGGATGTTTACAAGTACAAACAAGCTTCAACTCAAGCTTTTGAATGCATTTACGCGTTTTGAATGCAATTACGCGTTTTAACTGCTCTTACGACTAGGGTGAAAGAGATTGAGTTCTTTTGTGTTGTTTATTAAGAGAAAGCACCCAGATGCTTTGTTTGTATTCATTTGAGTGAGAAACTACACCAATGATGTTTACAAGTACAAACAAGCTTCAACTAAAGCTTTTGAATGCATATACGCATTTTAAAACCTCATACGACTAGGGTGAAAGAGATTGAGTTCTTTTGTGCTGTATTTTCAGAGAAAGCACCCAAAAGCTTTGTTTGCATTCATTGGAGTGAGAAACTACACCAAGGATGTTTACAAGTACAAACAAGCTTCAACTCAAGCTTTTGAATGTATTTACGCGTTTTAAAAGCTCATATGACTAGGGTGAAAGAGATTGAGTCTTTTGTGTTGTATATTAAGAGAAAGCACCCAAATGCTTTGTTTGCATTCATTTGAGTGAAAAACTACACCAAGGATGTTTACAAGTACAAACAAGCTTTAACTCCACCTTTTGAATGCATTTACGCGTTTTAAAAGCTCATATGACTAGGGTGAAAAAGATTGAGTGCTTTTGTGTTGTATATTAAGAGAAAGCACCCAAATGCTTTGTTTGCATTCATTTGAATGAGAAACTTAACTAAGGATGTTTACAAGTACAAACAAGCTTCAACTCAAGCTTTTGAATGTATTTACGCGTTTTAACAGCTCATATGACTAGGGTGAAAGAGATTGAGGTCTTTTGTGTTGTATATTAAGAGAAAGCACCCAAAAGTTTTGTTTGCATTCATTTGAGTGAGAAACTACACCAAGGATGTTTACAAGTATAAACAAGCTTTAACTCCACCTTTTGAATGCATTTACGCGTTTTAACAGCTCTTACGACTAGGGTGAAAGAGATTGAGTTCTTTTGTGTTGTATTTTCCGAGAAAGCACCCAAAAGATTTGTTTGCATTCATTGGAGTGAGAAACTACACCAAGGATGTTTACAAGAGCTTTTAAAACGTGTTTACAAGTACTTACTTAATACTTGTGTTGTATATTAAGAGAACGCACCCAAATGTTTTCATTGCATTCATTTGAGTGAGAAACTACACCAAAGATGTTTACAAGTACCAACAAGGTTAAACTTAAGCTTTTGAATGCATATACGCGTTTTAAAACCTTATACGACTAGGGTGAAAGAGATTGAGTTCTTTTGTGTTGTATCGTCAGAGAAAGCACCCAAAAGCTTTGTTTGCATTCATTGGAGAGAGAAAATACACCAAGGATGTTTACGAGTACAAACAAGCTTTAACTCAAGCTTTTGAATGTATTTACGCTTTTTCACAGCTCATATGACTAGGGTGAAAGAGATTGAGGTCTTTTGTGTTGTATATTAAGAGAAAGCACCCAAATGCTTTGTTTGCATTCATTTGAGTGAGAAACTACACCAAGGATGTTTACAAGTACAAACAAGCCTTAACTCCACCTTTAAAATATATTTACGCGTTTTAACAGATCTTACGACTAGGGTGAAAGAGATTGAGTTCTTTTGTGTTGTATTTTCCGAGAAAGCACCCAAAAGATTTGTTTGCATTCATTGGAGTGAGAAACTACACCAAGGATGTTTACAAGAGCTTTTAAAACGTGTTTACAAGTACATACATAATACTTGTGTCGTATATTAAGAGAAAGCACCCAAATGCTTTGTTTGCATTCATTTGAGTGAGAAACTACACAAAGGATGTTTACAAGTACAAACAAGCTTTAACTCCACCTTTTGAATGCATTTACGCGTTTCAACAGCTCCTACATCTAGGGTGAAAGAGATTAAGTTCTTTTGTGTTGTATATTAAGAGAAAGCACCCAAATGCTTTGTTTGCATTCATTTGGGGGAGAAACTACACCAAGGATGTTCACAAGTACAAACAAGCTTCAACTCAAGCTTTTGAAAGCATTTACGCGTTTTAAAACCTCATACGACTAGGGTGAATGAGATTGAGGTCTTTTGTGTTGTATATTAAGAGAAAGCACCCAAATGCTTTCTTTGCATTAATCTGAGTGAGAAACTACACCAAGGATGTTTACAAGTACAAACAAGCTTCAAGTCAAGCTTTTGAAAGCATTTACGCGTTTTAAAACCTCATACGACTAGGGTGAAAAAGATTGAGTTCTTTTGTGTCGTATATTAAGAGAACGCCCCCAAATGTTTTTTTTGCATTCATTTGAGTGAGAAACTACACCAAGGATGTTTACAAGCACAAACAAGCTTTAACTCAACCTTTTGAATGCATTTACGCATTTTAACAGCTCTTACAACTAGGGTGAAAGAGATTGAGTTCTTTTGTGTTGTATATTAAGAGAAATCACACAAATGCTTTGTTTGCATTCATTTGAGTGAGAAACTACACCAAGAATGTTTACAAGTACAAACAAACTTCAACTCAAGCTTTTGAATGCATTTACGCGTTTTAAAAGCTCATATGACTAGGGTGAAAGAGATTGAGTTCTTTTGTGTTGGATATTAAGAGAAAGCAACCAAATGCTTTGGTTGCATTCATTCAGTGAGAAACTACACCAAGAATGTTTACAAGTACAAACAAGCTTCAACTCAAGCTTTTGAATGCATTTACGCGTTTTAAAAGCTCATATGACTAGGGTGAAAACGATTGAGTTCTTTTGTGTTGTATATTAAGAGAAAGCACCCAAATGCTTAGTTTGCTTTCATTTGAGGGAGAAACTACACCAAGAATGTTTACAAGTACAAACAAGCTTTAACTCGTAAAATTACAACACAAAAGAACTCAATCTCTTTCACCCTAATAGGCAAAAAGGTGAGAAACAACACCAAAGATGTAATACAATAAAAGCTTGAGTTCAAGCTTGTTTGTAGTTCCAAAACTACCCCATATTCTAGTAAACATCCTTGGTTAAGTTTCTCACACAATTGAATGCAAACAAATGCATTCAAAACTGGATTGAATTATACATTTAAGAGAAACTACACAAAGGAAGTTTACAAGTACAAACAAACTTCAACTCAAGCTTTTGAATGCATTTACGCGTTTTGAATGCAATTACGCGTTTTAACTGCTCTTACGACTAGGGTGAAAGAGGTTGAGTTCTTTTGTGTTGTATATTAAGAGAAAGCACCCAGATGCTTTGCTTGTATGCATTTGAGTGAGAAACTACACCAAGGATGTTTACAAGTACCAACAAGCTTCAACTCAAGCTTTTGAATGCATATACGCGTTTTAAAACCTCATACGACTAGGGTGAAAGAGATTGAGTTCTTTTGTGTTGTATTTTCAGAGAAAGCACCCAAAAGCTTTGTTTTCATTCATTGGAGTGAGAAACTACACCAAGGATGTTTACAAGTACAAACAAGCTTCAACTCAAGCTTTTGAATGTATTTACGCGTTTTAAAAGCTCATATGACTAGGGTGAAAGAGATTGAGGTCTTTTGTGTTGTATATTAAGAGAAAGCACCCAAATGCTTTGTTCGCATTCATTTGAGTGAGAAACTACACCAAGGATGTTTACAAGTACAAACAAGCTTTAACTCCACCTTTTGAATGCATTTACGCGTTTTAAAAGCTCATATGACTAGGGTGAAAAAGATTGTGTTCTTTTGTGTTGTATATTAAGAGAAAGCACCCAAATGCTTTGTTTGCTTTCATTTGAATGAGAAACTTAACCAAGGATGTTTACAAGTACAAACAAGCTTCAACTCAAGCTTTTTGAATGTATTTACGCGTTTTAACAGCTCTTACGATTAGGGTGAAAGAGATTGAGGTCTTTTGTGTTGTATATTAAGAGAAAGCACCCAAATGCTTTGTTTGCATTCATTTGAGTGAGAAACTACACCAAGCATGTTTACAAGTACAAACAAGCCTTAACTCCACCTTTTGAAGGCATTTACGCGTTTTAACAGCTCTTACGACTAGGGTGAAAGAGATTGAGTTCTTTTGTGTTGTATTTTCAGAGAAAGCACCCAAAAGCTTTGTTTGCATTCATTGGAGTGAGAAACTACACCAAGGATGTTTACAAGAGCTTTTAAAACGTGTTTACAAGTACATACTTAATACTTGTGTTGTATATTAAGCGAACGCACCCAAATGTTTTCTTTGCATTCATTTCAGTGAGAAACTACACCAAAGATGTTTACAAGTACCAACAAGGTTCAATTTAAGCTTTTGAATGCATATACGCGTTTTAAAACCTTATACGACTAGGGTAAAAGAGATTGAGTTCTTTTGTGTTGTATCTTCAGAGAAAGCACCCAAAAGCTTTGTTTGCATTCATTGGAGAGACAAAATACACCAAGGATGTTTACGAGTAAAAACAAGCTTCAACTCAAGCTTTTGAATGTATTTACGCGTTTTAACAGCTCATATGACTAGGGTGAAAGAGATTGAGGTCTTTTGTGTTGTATATTAAGAGAAAGCACCCAAATGCTTTGTTTGCATTCATTTGAGTGAGAAACTACACCAAGGATGTTTACAAGTACAAACAAGCTTTAACTCCACCTTTTGAATGCATTTACGCGTATTAACAGCTCCTACATCTAGGGTGAAAGAGATTAAGTTCTTTTGTGTTGCATATTAAGAGAAAGCACCCAAATGCTTTGTTTGCATTCATTTGAGGGAGAAACTACACCAAGGATGTTCACAAGTACAAACAAGCTTCAACTCAAGCATTTGAAAGCATTTACGCGTTTTAAAACCTCATACGACTAGGGTGAAAGAGATTGAGGTCTTTTGTGTTGTATATTAAGAGAAAGCAACCAAATGCTTTGGTTGCATTCATTTCAGTGAGAAACTACACCAAGAATGTTTACAAGTACAAACAAGCTTCAACTAAAGCTTTTGAATGCATTTACGCGTTTTAAAAGCTCATATGACTAGGGTGAAAAAGATTGAGTTCTTTTGTGTTGTATATTAAGAGAAAGCACCCAAATGCTTAGTTTGCATTCATTTGAAGGAGAAACTACACCAAGGATGTTTACAAGTACAAACAAGCTTTAACTCGTAAAATTACAACACAAAAAAACTCAATCTCTTTCACCCTATTAGGCAAAAAGGTGAGAAACAACACCAAAGATGTAATACAATAAAAGCTTGAGTTCAAGCTTGTTTGTAGTTCCAAAACTACCACATATTCAAGTAAACATCCTTGGTTAAGTTTCTCACATTTAAGTTTCTCATATTCAAGTAAACACAAATGCAATCAAAACTGGATTGAATTATACATTTAAGAGAAACTACACAAAGGATGTTTACAAGTACAAACAAGCTTCAACTCAAGCTTTTGAATGCATTTACGCGTTTTGAATGCAATTACGCGTTTTAACTGCTCTTACGACTAGGGTGAAAGAGATTGAGTTCTTTTGTGGTCTATATTAAGAGAAAGCACCCAGATGCTTTGTTTGTATTCATTTGAGTGAGAAACTACACCAAGGATGTTTACAAGTACAAACAAGCTTCAACTCAAGCTTTTGAATGCATATACGCGTTTTAAAACCTCATACAACTAGGGTGAAAGAGATTGAGTTCTTTTGTGTTGTATTTTCAGAGAAAGCACCCTAAAGCTTTGTTTGCATTCATTGGAGTGAGAAACTACACCAAGGATGTTTACAAGAGCTTTTAAAACGTGTTTACAAGTACATACTTAATACTTGTGTTGTATATTAAGAGAACGCACCCAAATGTTTTCTTTGCATTCATTTCAGTGAGAAACTACACCAAAGATGTTTGCAAGTACCAACAAGGTTCAACTTAAGCTTTTGAATGCATATACGCGTCTTAAAACCTTATACGACTAGGGTGAAAGAGATTGAGTTCTTTTGTGTTGTATCTTCAGAGAAAGCACCCAAAAGCTTTGTTTGCATTCATTGGAGAGAGAAAATACACCAAGGATGTTTACGAGTAAAAACAAGCTTCAACTCAAGCTTTTGAATGTATTTACGCGTTTTAACAGCTCATATGACTAGGGTGAAAGAGATTGAGGTCTTTTGTGTTGTATATTAAGAGAAATCACCCAAATGGTTTGTTTGCATTCGTTTGAGTGAGAAACTACACCAAGGATGTTTACAAGTACAAACAAGCTTTAACTCCACCTTTTGAATGCATGTACCCGTTTTAACAGCTCTTACGACTAGGGTGAAAGATATTGAGTTCTTTTGTGTTGTATTTTCTGAGAAAGCACCCAAAAGCTTTGTTTGCATTCATTGGAGTGAGAAACTACACCAAGGATGTTTACAAGTACAAACAAGCTTCAACTCAAGCTTTTGAATGTATTTACGCGTTTAAAAAGCTCATATGACTAGGGTGAAAGAGATTGAGGTCTTTTGGGTTGTATATTAAGAGAAAGCACCCAAATGCTTTGTTCGAATTCATTTGAGTGAGAAACTACACCAAGGATGTTTACAAGTACAAACAAGCTTTAACTCCACCTTTTGAATGCATTTACGCGTTTTAAAAGCTCATATGACTAGGGTGAAAAAGATTGAGTTCTTTTGTGTTGTATATTAAGAGAAAGCACCCAAATGCTTTGTTTGCATTCATTTGAGGGAGAAACTACACCAAGGATGTTTACAAGTACAAACGAGCTTCAACTCAAGCTTTTGAAAGCATTTACGCCTTTTAAAACCTCATACGACTACGGTGAAAGAGATTGAGGTCTTTTGTGTTGTATATTAAGAGAAAGCACCAAATGCTTTGTCTGCATTCATTTGAGTGAGAAACTACACCAAGGATGTTTACAAGTACAAACAAGCTTTAACTCCACCATTTGAATGCATTTACGCGTTTTAACAGCTCTTATATCTAGGGTGAAAGAGATTAAGTTCTTTTGTGTTGTATATTAAGAGAAAGCACCCAAATGCTTTATTTGCATTCATTTGATTGTTTGTACTTGTAAATTCAAAAGGTGAATGCAAACAAAATTAAGAAACTGTTTAAAACGCGTAAACATCCTTGGTTAAGTTTCTCACTCAAATGAATGCAAACAAAGCTTTTGGTTGCTTTGTATGCATTCACTTGAGTGAGAAACTACACCAACAATGTTTACAAGTACAAACAAGCTTCAACTGAAGCTTTTTATTGCATTTAAGCATTTTAAAACCTCATACGACTAGGGTGAAAGAGATTGACTTCTTTCGTGTTGTATATTAAGAGAAATCACCCAAATGGTTTGTTTGCATTCATTGGAGTGAGAAACTACACCAAGGATGTTTACAAGTACAAACAAGCTACAACTCAAGCTTTTGAATGTATTTACGCGTTTTAACAGCTCTTACGAGTAGGGTGAAAGAGATTGAGTTCTTTTGTGTTGTATTTTCAGAGAAAGCACCCACATGCTTTCTTTGCATTCATTTGAGTGTGAAACTACCCCAAGGATGTTTACAACCACAAACAAGCTTGAACTCAAGCTTTTGAATGCATTTAAGCGTTTTAAAAGCTCATACGACAAGGGTGAAAGAGATTGAGTTCTTTTGTGTTGTATATTAAGAGAACGCACCCAAATGTTTTCTTTGCTTTCATTTGAGTGAGAAACCACACCAAGGATGATTACAAGTACAAACAAGCTTTAACTCAACCTTTTGAATGCATTTACGCATTTTAACAGCTCTTACAACTAGGGTGAAAGAGATTGAGGTCTTTTGTGTTGTATATTAAGAGAAAGCACCCAAATGCTTTCTTTGCATTAATTTGAGTGAGAAACTACACCAAGGATGTTTTCAAGTACAAACAAGCTTTAACTCCACCTTTTGAATCCATTTACGCGTTTTAACAGCTCTTACATCTAGGGTGAAAGAGATTGAGGTCTTTTCTGTTGTATATTAAGAGAAAGCACCCAAATGCTTTATTTGCATTCATTTGAGTGAGAAACTACACCAAGGATGTTTACAAGTACAAACAAGCTTCAACTCAAGCTTTTGAATGCATTTACGCGTTTTAAAAGCGCATACGACTAGGGTGAAAGAGATTGAGTTCTTTTGTGTTGTATATTAAGAGAAATCACCCAAATGCTTTGTTTGCATTCATTTGAGTGAGAAACTTAACCAAGGATGTTTACATGTACAAACAAGCTTCAACTCAAGCTTTTGAATGTATTTACGCATTTTAACAGCTCTTACGATTAGGGTGAAAGAGATTGAGGTCTTTTGTGTTGTATATTAAAAGAAAGCACCCAAATGCTTTGTTTGCATTCATTTGAGTGAGAAACTACACCAAGGATTTTTACAACTACAAACAAGCTTTAACTCCACCTTTTGAGAAAGAAATTAGGAGAAAGGGGAGTTGAATGTATCATTTTAAGCTATGCTATACATAGCAAGGCCTATAGGTTCATGGTTATTCAAGATGACAATGATGATGGTGAGGTTGTTGAACTTAGAAGAAGTAAACGACCTCGGAAAGCCAAATATCATTTGATTTCGGATATACATGGGGGTAAATGCATCCAAATATACAAGATTAAATACTTGTGATCCAAATGTTTTGTTTGCACTTATAAACACCCTTGGTGTAGTTTCACCCTTCTCGTAGAAAAAAAAAACTAGCCCAATGTGATAAAACTACACCAATGTGGCCTTGGAAACTCAATCTCACCTTAGATAGTTTGCATTTGAGTGTAACTACACCAATGTCTTTTGTACGGAATTATTAACTTATAAGCTGATACTTTTGAATGCATACAACTAGCTGTTAAAATGCGTAAATGCGTAAATGCATTCAAAAGTTTGAGTTGAAGGTTGTTTGTACTTTTAAGCATTCTTGGTGTAGTTTCTCACTGAAATGAATGCAAACAAAGCTTTTGGTTGCTTTCTCTTAAAATACAACACAAAAGAACTAAATCTTTTTTACCCTAGTCATATGAGCTTTTAAAACGCTTAAATGCATTCAAAAGCTTGAGTTGAAGCTTGTTTGTACTTGTAAACATTCTTGGTGTAGTTTCTCACTCAAATGAATGCAAACAAAGCATTTGTGTGTTTTCTCTTAATATACAACACAAAAGAACTCAATCTCTTTCACCCTAGTCGTAAGAGCTGTGAAAATGCTTAAATGCAATAAAAAGATTCAGTTGAAGCTTGTTTATACTTGTAAACATCCTTGGTGTAGTTTCTCACTCAAATGACTAGGGTGTTAAAACACGACTAGGTTTGTTTGCATTTGTGTGAAAGAGATTGAGGTCCTTTGTGTATTAAATGATTTGAACAAATATGTGTTTACAAGAACAATCAAGCTTCAACTCAAAATTTTGAATTCATTTGGGTGCTTTCTCTTAATATACAACACAAAAGACCTCAATCTCTTTCACCCTTGTCGTATGAGCTTTTAAAACGCGTAAATGCATTCAAAAGCTTGAGTTGAAGCCTGTTTGTAGTTGTAAACATCCTTGGTGTAGTTTCAGACTCAAATGAATTTAAACAAAGCATTTGCGAGATTTTTCTTAATATACAACACAAAAGAACTCAATCTCTTTTCGCTTTTAAAACGCGTAAATGCATTCAAAAGCTTGACTTGAAGCTTGTTTGTAGTTGTAAACATCCTTGGTGTAGTTTCTCACTCAAATCAATGCAAACAAAGCATTTGTGTGATTTCTCATAATATACAACACAAAAGAACTCAATCTCTTTCACCCTAGTTGTATGAGGTTTTAAAACGCGTAAATGCATTCAAAAGCTTGAGTTGAAGCTTGTTTGTACTTGTAAACATCCTTGGTTAAGTTTCTTACTCAAATGAATGCAAACAAAGCATTTGGGTGCGTTCTCTTAATATACAACACAAAAGAACTCAATCTCTTTCACCCTTGTCGTGTGAGCTTTTAAAACGCTTAAATGCATTCAAAAGCTTGAGTTCAAGCTTGTTTGTAGTTGTAAACATTCTTGGTGTAGTTTCTCACTGAAATGAATGCAAACAAAGGTTTAGGTTGCTTTCTCTTAAAATACAACACAAAAGAACTCAATCTTTTTCACACTTATCGTATGAGCTTTTAAAACGCGTAAATGCATTCAAAAGCTTGAGTTGAAGCCTGTTTGTAGTTGTAAACATCCTTGGTGTAGTTTCACACTCAAATGAATTTAAACAAATCATTTGCGAGCTTTTTCTTAATATACAACACAAAAGAACTCAATCTCTTTTCGCTTTTAAAACGCGTAAATGCATTCAAAAGCTTGACATGAAGCTTGTTTGTACTTGTAAACATCCTTGGTGTAGTTTCTCACTCAAATGAATGCAAACAAAGCATTTGTGTGATTTCTCTTAATATACAACACAAAAGAACTCAATCTCTTTCACCCTAGTTGTATGAGGTTTTAAAACGCGTAAATGCATTCAAAAGCTTGAGTTGAAGCTTGTTTGTACTTGTAAACATCCTTGGTTAAGTTTCTCACTCAAATGAATGCAAACAAAGCATTTGGGTGCGTTCTCTTAATATACAACACAAAAGAACTCAATCTCTTTCACCCATGTCGTATGAGCTTTTAAAACGCTTAAATGCATTCAAAAGCTTGAGTTGAAACTTGTTTGTACTTGTAAACATCCTTGGGGTAGTTTCACACTCAAATGAATGTAAACAAAGCATTTGCGAGCTTTTTCTTAATATGCAACACAAAAGAACTCAATCTCTTTTCGCCTAGTCGTAAGAGCTGTTAAAACGCGTAAATGCATTCAAAAGCTTGAGTTGAAACTTGTTTGTACTCGTAAACATCCTTGATGTAGTTTCTCACTCAAATGAATGCAAACAAACCATTTGGGTGATTTCTCATAATATACAACACAAAAGAACTCGATCTCTTTCACCCTAGTCATATGAGCTGTTAAAATGCTTAAAAGCAATAAAAAGCTTCAGTTGAAGCTTGTTTGTACTTGTAAACATCCTTGGTGTAGTTTCTCACTCAAATGAATGCATACAAACCAACCAAAAGCTTTGTTTGCATTCATTTGAGTGAGAAACTTAACCAAGGATGTTTACAAGTACAAACAAGCTTCAACTCAAACTTTTGAATGTATTTACGCGTTTTAACAGCTCTTACGATTAGGGTGGAAGAGATTGAGTTCTTTTGTATTGTATATTAAGAGAAAGCACCCAAATGCTTTGTATGCATTCATTTGAGTGAGAAACTACACCAAGGATGTTTACAAGTACAAACAAGCTTTAACTCCACCATTTGAATGCATTTACGCGTTTTAACAGCTCTTACATCTAGGGTGAAAGAGATTGAGGTATTTTGTGTTGTATATTAAGAGAAAGCACCCAAATGCTTTGTTTGCATTCATTTGAGTGTGAAACTACGCCAAGGATGTTTACAAGTACAAACAAGCTTCAACTCAAGCTTTTGAAAGCAGTTAAAGAGAAAGTACAAACATTATGGTCAAGGTCACGCAAATGCTTTGTTTGCATTCATTATGGACCCAAACGCGAAAATGCATTCAAAAGCTTGAGTTCAAGCTTGTTTGTACTTGTAAACATCCAAGGTGTAGTTTCACACGCAAATGAATGCAAACAAAGTGTTTGGATGCTTTCTCTTAATATACATTTACGTATGAGCTTTTAAAACGCGTAAATGCATTCAAAAGCTTGAGTTGAAGCTTGTTTGTACTTTTAAACATCCTGGGTGTAGTTTCACACTCAAATGAATGCAAACAAATGAATACGAGTAGGGTGAAAGAGATTTCAGGTCTTTTGTGTTGTATATTAAGAGAAAGCACCCAAATGCTTTGTTTGCATTCATTTGAGTGAGAAACTACACCAAGGATGTTTACAAGTACAAACAAGCTTTAACTCCACCTTTTGAATGCATTTACGCGTTTTAACAGCTCTTACATCTGGGGTGAAAGAGATTGAGTTCTTTTGTGTTGTATATTAAGAGAAAGCACCCAAATGCTTTGTTTGCATTCATTTGAGGGAGAAACTACACCAAGGATGTTTACAAGTACAAAAAAGCTTCAACTCAAGCTTTTGAAACCATTTACGCGTTTTAAAACCTCATACGACTAGGGTGAAATAGATTGAAGTCATTTGTGTTGTATATTAAGAGAAAGCACCCAAATGCATTGTTTGCATTCATTTGAGTGAGAAACTACCCCAAGAATGTTTACAAGTACAAACAAGCTTTAACTCCACCTTTTGAATGCATTTACGCTTTTTAACAGCTCTTACATCTAGGGTGAAAGAGATTGAGATCTTTTGTGTTGTATATTAAGATAAAGCACCCAAATGCTTTATTTGCATTCAGTTGATTGTTTGTACTTGTAAATTCAAAAGGTGAGTGCAAACAAAATTAAGAGACTGTTTAAAACGCGTAAACATCTTAAGTTATGTTTCTCACTCAAATGAATGCAAACAAAGCTTTTGGTTGCTTTATATGCATTCATTTGAGTGAGAAACTACACCAAGGATGTTTACAAGTACAAACAAGCTTTAACTCCACCTTTTGAATGCATTTACACGTTTTAACAGCTGTTACATCTAGGGTGAAAGAGATTGAGTTCTTTTGTGTTGTATATTAAGAGAAAACACCCAAATGCTTTGTTTGCATTCATTTGAGGGAGAAACTACACCAAGGATGTTTACAAGTACAAACAAGCTTCAACTCAAGCTTTTGAAAGCATTTACGCGTTTTACAACCTCATACGACTAGGGTGAAACAGATTGAGTTCTTTGTTTACATTCATTTGAGTGTGAAACTACCCCAAGGAGTGTGAAACTACCCCAAGGATGTTTACAACTACAAAAAAGCTTGAACTCAAGCTTTTGAATGCATTTAAGCGTTTTAAAAGCTCATATGACTAGGGTGAAAAAGATTGAGTTCTTTTGTGTTGTATATTAAGAGAAAGCACCCAAATGCTTTGTTTGCATTATTGGAGTGAGAAACTACACCAAGGATGTTTACAAGTACAAACAAGCTTCAACTCAAGCTTTTGAATATATTTACGCGTTTTAAAAGCTCATATGACTAGGGTGAAAGAGATTGAGGTCTATTGTGTTGTATATTAAAAGAAAGCATCCAAATGCTTTATATGCATTGATTTGAGTGAGAAACTACACCAAGGTTGTTTACAAGTACAAACAACCTTTAACTCCACCTTTTGAATGCATTTACCCGTTTTAAAAGCTCATATGACTTGGGTGAAAAAGATTGAGTTCTTTTGTGTTGTATATGAAGAGAAAGCACCCAAATGCTTTGTTTGCATTCATTTGAGTGAGAAACTTAACCAAGGATGTTTACAAGTACAAACAAGCTTCAACTCAAGCTTTTGAATGCATTTACGCGTTTTAAAACCTCATACGACTAGGGTGAAACAGATTGAGTTCTTTTCTGTTGTATATTAAGAGAAAGCACCCAAATGCTTTGTTTGCATTCATTTGAGTGAGAAACTTAACCAAGGATGTTTACAAGTACAAACAAGATTCAACTCAAGCTTTTGAATGTATTTACGCGTTTTAACAGCTCTTACGACTAGGCGAAAAGAGATTGAGTTCTTTTGTGTTGTATATTAAGAAAAAGCTCGCAAATGATTTGTTTAAATTCATTTGAGTGTGAAACTACTCCAAGGATGTTTACAACTACAAACAGGCTTCAACTCAAGCTTTTGAAAGCATTTACGCGTTTTAAAACCTCATACGACTAGGGTGAAAGAGATTGAGTTCTTTTGTGTTGTATAATAAGAGAAAGCACCCAAATGCTTTCTTTGCATTCATTTGAGTGAGAAACTACACCAAGGATGTTTACAAGTACAAACAAGCTTTAACTCCACCTTTTGAATGCATTTACGCCTTTTAACAGCTCTTACATCTACGGTGAAAGTGATTGAGTTCTTTTGTGTCGTATATTAAGAGAAAGCACCCAAATGCTTTATTTACATTCATTTGAGTGAGAACCTACACCAAGGTTGTTTAAAACTACAAACAAGCTTCAATTCAAGATTTTGAATGCTTTTACGCGTTTTGAATGTATTTACGCGTTTAACAGCTCTTACGACTAGGCTGTGAGAGATTTGAGTTCTTTTGTGTTGTATATTAAGAGAATGCATCCAAATGCTTTGTTTGCATTCATTTGAGTGAGAAACTACACCAAGGATGTTTACAAGTACAAACAAGCTTTAACTCCACCTTTTGAATGCATTTACGCGTTTTAACAGCTCTTACGACTAGGGTGAAAGAGATTGAGTTGTTTTGTGTTGTATTTTCAGAGAAAGCACCCAAAAGCTTTGTTTGCATTCATTGGAGTGAGAAAATACACCAAGGATGTCTACAAGTACAAACAAGCTTCAACTCAAAATTTTGAATGTATTCACAATCCAATGAATGGAAATAAAGCATTTGTGTGCTTTCTCTTAATATACAACAGAAAAGAACTCAATCTCTTTCACCCTAGTCGGAAGAGCTGTTAAAACGAGTAAATACATTCAAGAGCTTGAGTTGAAGCTTGTTTGTACTTGTAAACATCTTTGGTGTAGTTTCTCACTCCAATGAATGCAAACAAAGCTTTTGGGTGCTTTCTCTGAAAATAAAACACAAATGAACTCAATCTCTTTCATCCTAGTCGTATGAGGTTTTAAAACGCGTATATGCATTCAAAAGCTTAAGTTGAAGCTTGTTGGTACTTGTAAAAATCTTTCGTGTAGTTTCTCACTCAAATGAATGCAAAGAAAACATTTGGGTGCGTTCTCTTGATATACAACCCCAAAAGACCTCAATCTCTTTCACCCTAGTCATATGAGCTTTTAAAACGCGTAAATACATTCAAAAGCTTGAGTTGAAGCTTGTTGGTACTTGTGAACATCTTTGGTGTAGTTTCTCACTCAAAGGAATGCAAAGAAAACATTTGGGTGCGTTCTCTTAATATACAACACAAAAGAACTCAATCTCTTTCACCCTTGTCGTATGAGCTTTTAAAACGCCTAAATGCATTCAAAAGCTTGAGTTCAAGCTTGTTTGTAGTTGTAAACATCCTTGGGGTAGTTTCACACTCAAATGAATGTAAACAAAGCATTTGCGAGAGTTTTTTTTTTAATATACAACACAAAAGAACTCATTCTCTTTTCGCCTAATCGTAAGAGCTGTTAAAACGCGTAAATGCATTCAAAAGCTTGAGTTGAAACTTGTTTGTACTTGTAAACATCCTTGGTGTAGTTTCTCTTAATATACAACGCAAAAGAACTCAACCTCTTTCACCCTAGTTGTAACAGCTGTTAAAATGCATAAATGCATTCAAAAGGTGGGGTTAAAGCTTGTAAACATCCTTGGTGTAGTTTCTCACTGAAATGAATGCAAACAAAGCATTTGGGTGGTTTCTCTTAATATACAACACAAAAGACCTCAATCTCTTTCACCCTAGTCATATGAGCTTTAAAAACGCGTAAATACATTCAAAAGCTTGAGTTGAAGCTTGTTTGTACTTGTAAACATCCTTGGTGTAGTTTCTCACTCCAATGAATGCAAACAAAGCTTTTGGGTGTTTTCTCTGAAAATACAACACAAAAGAACTCAATCTCTTTCACCCTAGTCGTATGAGGTTTTAAAACGCGTATATGCATTCAAAAGCTTAACTGAAGCTTGTTGGTACTTGTAAACATCCTTGGTTAAGTTTCTCACTCAAATGAATGCAAACAAAGCATTTGGGTGCTTTCTCTTAATATACAACACAAAAGAACTCAATCTCTTTCACCCTAGTCGTATGAGCTTTTAAAACGCATAAATGCATTCAAAAGCTTCAGTTGAAGCTTGTTTGTACTTGTAAACATTCTTGGTGTAGTTTCTCACTGAAATGAATGCAAACAAAGCATTTGGGTGCCTTCTCTTAATATACAACACAAAAGACCTCAATCTCTTTCACCCTAGTCGTATGAGGTTTTAAAACGCGTAAATGCTTTCAAAAGCTTGAGTTGAAGCTTGTTTGTACTCGTAAACATCCTTGGTGTAGTTTCTCCCTCAAATGAATGCAAACAAAGCATTTGGGTGCTTTCTCTTAATATACAACACAAAAGAACTCAATCCCTTTCACCCTAGATTTAAGAGCTGTTAAAACGCGTAAATGCATTCAAAAGGTGGAGTTAAAGCTTGTTTGTACTTGTAAACATACTTGGTGTAGTTTCTCACTCAAATGAATGCGAACACAGCATTTGGGTGCTTTCTCTTAATATAAAACACAAAAGAACTCAATCTCTTTCACCCTAGATGTAAAAGCTGTTAAAACGCGTAAATGCATTCAAAAGGTGGAGTTAAAGCTTGTTTGTACTTGTAAACATCCTTGGTGTAGTTTCTCACTCAAATGAATGCAAACAAAGCATTTGGTTGCTTTTTCTTAATATACAACACAAAAGACCTCAATCTTTTTCACCCTAATCGTAAGAGCTGTTAAAACGCGTAAATACATTCAAAAGCTTGAGTTGAAGCTTGTTTGTACTTGTAAACATCCTTGGTTAAGTTTTGATGCGTTAGCAAAACTGAAGCTTTTAGCTCGTTTTCGAACAATGGATGTTTTGATAATATTTTGTTTGTTTTTTGATTATAGAGATTGAAAACGAAGTAAATGAAACGAAAAGTAAGAAGAGGGAGGATAGATAGCACCACCACCAGGACTATAAAGGATTTAACCACCAAGTCAAGGCTAAAGGATACTACTTGTTTCACCAAATATCCCTAAGGACATTATAAAGAACAACAAGGTTTGTAAGCAAAAGGCAGCAGCCATTTCATATTTTCATTCATCATCAAGTACCTTTTACATCAGCTGTTCTTACATATTTATAGGGGTCACAAATGTGCCCTAATAACCTAAGAATACTCTAGAAAGGGTGAGCTGTCCAAGAGTAGTGCCCAAGCAAAATGAAACTTCAGTATTTTGCCCAAAAATGAGCCAAATATGTGCAGTACAATTTGGAGCGCATTTCCTTCCGTTTTGGACCACTTGACAGTTGTTGCTTGTCCTTGCACAAGGACAAACGTGGGTGAGCTGTAAGAGGAGCCTCAAGCTTCATCCTTATCCATCCCATGTGCTTTTAGACTCTCCTCATTCAGCAACTACTTAGGGAATTGAAATAACAACTAATTACATTTGTTAATTATGCTAACTACATGCAGGGTGCACTATAATTAACAATAATCACAAATATTTATTTGTACGGACTAATTAAGTTGTACGGACTAATCATCAAGATTAGGTGCCCAAAAGGACAGTAATGCCTTTAGAACCAGAAATATCATCACTTATCTTGAGAGTGTCCCATTTGCCAAGATCATTGCAATGACACTAAATCTAGTCTCTTGATGATCTGATGTTAATGCACCACCAACGCATCATTCTCCTCTTCTTTTTTGGGACTTGCCCTCAAGTCCGTGAAAACGAAAACCATCCAATTTAACTCAAACATGTAGGTGCTGAACTTCGCACCCCTAATTCGGCCTCGGATCCAGGCTCCTATCAATTTTGTCACATCACCCTTAGCTCGCTTCTTGTTCACATCAAAGTGGCTTGTTGTAGTTACACCGATGCCCACTCGAGGGAAGCGACCACACTCATGCCAATCACTATCAAACCTGCTGCTTCCACCATGATGCTTCTCAAAAACTTGTTCAATTTCAGCAAGTGAACTAGCCATGTCATCACATACAACTTTAAGTTCTGATTTTCTAGGTAAATGACATGTTGTATGAGGTGCTGCATTACATTTCGCTAAACCAGGTTTTGTGACCTCCATAGAGTTATTTTTGTTGTCATGCTCAAGCTGTAAAGTACTTTCTATAACAGAAACTTGTTGCTCAGTGTGTTGTACAAGTAAAGGTGCGATTGTTGCTTGAATAAGATCTTCACAAATGACAGTTTCATCACCATGGGGTTGTAACTCTTCGACAACGATTGCTGAATCAAGAACATTGCTCGGGTCGTCCTTTTGTTCTTCTTGAAACAAAGTGGGTTCTTGAAATTCTTCACCAATCATTTGCCATTCCTCTAGGCTCACAATGATGGGAGCTGCATTTTCAGTAGCTTTCACACTAGCTACTCGCTCAAGGTTGTGTTGAGTGTAAAAAGCTCGTGACGTGAACTTTGGCACAAACTTCCTAATGAGCTCTTCACGCATCTCACTCCAGATTTGGATTTTGCCCTTTCCAATCCCTCTTCTCCTGATTTCTAAGAGTTCCCACCAAATCAAAGCATCACAATCAAAAGAACTCATCACAAGTTCTATTTTTGGGTTCTTTGTGGACTTTGTGTTGTGGAATGACGGGATAAGACAATCAAATGCAATGAATACTCAAAAATATCCAATGATTCAACACCCAATTCCAGTTTCAACAAAGATCCATAAGAGAACAAACGCCAATTGCAACAGCTCAACTTCAAACACAACAATTCCAAATTTTGCACGTACACGAACAGCTCAACAAATCTCAAACTTTCTCACATACATGGGGGAATAAACCAGATATCTACCAAGATAACTTTGTAGTATAAGGTCTTAGGAGTCTACAGGACCAAGAAAGGCATAAAATGGATCTCTAGATCTTGAGATATTAACAAAACGCCAAAATGACTCCTGTTCGCAACCCAGCAGGACCAACAAAATGTTTGAGCACCAATGAAGGCCAAAGACTCAACCTTTTAACTTCAAACCACTTGGATAACAAAGATATAACCCCAAATAAGATAACCAGGTATAAATCCCACAAGACTCAGCACAACGTTGCAGAATAAATTCAGAACAAACAAGCAATGCAACAAATAAGATCCCAGTTCACGCTCAGCACATTTAGCAACTTCTCACAATAAACTGTTCCAACCCACAATGATTTAAGCAAAACCACCAAGATATTCCGAAAGATAAATATCTAAGGAACTCAAAAAAGTATCAAAGTTGACACCTTTACCTTTTGAAGCGCCTCCAAAAACCAAGATCCTCAGCTTGGTCCAATCGCACATCCAGCAGGAGTCACCGAGGGAAAATGCTTACTTGAGTACCCAAATCTCAACCTTTTTCCTTGAAACCAAAACCAGGTGAAAGAGGACTCTTCAATGAAGAAAAACCTCAGTTTGTTTTATGATTATAGAGATTGAAAACGAAGTAAATGAAATGAAAAGTAAGAAGAGGGAGGATAGATAGCACCACCACCAGGACTATAAAGGATTTAACCACCAAGTCAAGGCTAAAGGATACTACTTGTTTCACCAAATATCCCTAAGGACATTATAAAGAACAACAAGGTTTGTAAGCAAAAGGCAGCAGCCATTTCATATTTTCATTCATCATCAAGCACCTTTTACATCAGCTGTTCTTACATATTTATAGGGGTCACAAATGTGCCCTAATAACCTAAGAATACTCTAGAAAGGGTGAGCTGTCCAAGAGTTGTGCCCAAGCAAAATGAAACTTCAGTATTTTGCCCAGAAATGAGCCAAATACGTGCAGTACAATTTGGAGCGCATTTCCTTCCGTTTTGGACCACTTGACAGCTGTTGCTTGTCCTTGCACAAGGACAAACGTGGGTGAGCTGTAAGAGGAGCCTCAAGCTTCATCCTTATCCATCCCATGTGCTTTTAGACTCTCCTCATTCAGCAACTACTTAGGGAATTCAAATAACAACTAATTACATTTGTTAATTATGCTAACTACATGCAGGGTGCACTATAATTAACAATAATCACAAATATTTATTTGTACGGACTAATTAAGTTGTACGGACTAATCATCAAGATTAGGTGCCCAAAAGGACAGTAATGCCTTTAGAACCAGAAATATCATCACTTATCTTGAGAGTGTCCCATTTGCCAAGATCATTGCAATGACATTAAATCTAGTCTCTTGATGATCTGATGTTAATGCACCACCAACGCATCAAGTTTCTCACTCAAATGAATGCAAACAAAGCTTTTGGTTGCTTTCTCTTAAAATACAACACAAAAGAACTAAATCTTTTCACCCTAGTCATATGAGCTTTTAAAACGCGTAAATGCATTCAAAAGCTTGAGTTGAACCTTGTTTGTACTTGTAAACATTCTTGGTGTAGTTTCTCACTCAAATGAATGCAAACAAAGCATTTGTGTGCTTTCTCTTAATATACAGCAACTCAATCTCTTTCACCCTAGTCGTAAGAGCTGTTAAAATGCTTAAATGCAATAAAAAGCTTCAGTTGAAGCTTGTTTGTACTTGTAAACATCCTTGGTGTAGTTTCTCACTCAAATGACTAGGGTGTTAAAACACGACTAGGTTTGTTTGCATTTGTGTGAAAGAGATTGAGATCTTTTGTGTATTAAATGATTTGAACAAGTATGTGTTTACAAGTACAATCAAGCTTCAACTCAAGCTTCAACTCAAAATTTTGAATTCATTTGGGTGCTTTCTCTTAATATACAACACAAAAGACCTCAAGCTCTTTCACCCTTGTAGTATGAGCTTTTAAAACGCGTAAATGCATTCAAAAGCATGAGTTGAAGCCTGTTTGTAGTTGTAAACATCCTTGGTGTAGTTTCACACTCAAATGAATTTAAACAAAGCATTTGCGAGCTTTTTCTTAATATACAACACAAAATGACTCAATCTCTTTTCGCTTTTAAAACGCGTAAATGCATTCAAAACCTTGAGTTGAAGCTTGTTTGTACTTGTAAACATCCTTGGTGTAGTTTATCACTCAAATAAATGCAAACAAAGCATTTGTGTGATTTCTCTTAATATACAACACAAAAGAACTCAATCTCTTTCACCCTAGTTGTATGAGGTTTTAAAACGCGTAAATGCATTCAAAAGCTTGAGTTGAAGCTTGTTTGTACTTGTAAACATCCTTGGTTAAGTTTCTCACTCAAATGAATGCAAACAAATCATTTGGGTGATTTCTCTTAATATACAACACAAAAGAACTCAATCTCTTTCACCCTAGTCATATGAGCTGTTAAAATGCTTAAATGCAATAAAAAGCTTCAGTCGAAGCTTGTTTGTACTTGTAAACATCCTTGGTGTAGTTTCTCACTCAAATGAATGCATACAAAGCAACCAAAAGCTTTGTTTGCATTCATCTGAGTGAGAAACTTAACCAAGGATGTTTACAAGTACAAACAAGCTTCAACTCAAGCTTTTGAATGAATTTACGCGTTTTAACAGCTCTTACGATTAGGGTGAAAGAGATTGAGGTCTTTTGTGTTGTATATTAAGAGAAAGCACCCAAATGCTTTGTTTGCATTCATTTGAGTGAGAAACTACACCAAGGATGTTTACAAGTACAAACAAGCTTTAACTCCACCTTTTGAATGCATTTACGCGTTTTAACAGCTCTTACATCTAGGGTGAAAGACATTGAGTTCTTTTGTGTTGTATATTAAGAGAAAGCACCCAAATGCTTTGTTTGCATTCATTTGAGTGAAAAACTACACCAAGGATGTTTACAAGCACAAACAAGCTTTAACTCCACCTTTTGAATGCATTTACGCATTTTAACAGCTCTTACTACAACAGAAAAGAACTCAATCTCCTTCACCCTAGTCGTAAGAGCTGTTAAAATGCGTAAATACATTCAAAAGCTTGAGTTGAAGCTTGTTTGCACTTGTAAACATCCTTGGTTTAGTTTCTCACTCAAATGAATGCAAACAAAGCTTTTAAAATTTTGAGTTGAAGCTTGTTTGTACTTGTAAACATCCTTGGTGTAGTGTCTCACTCCAATGAATGCAAACAAAGCTTTTGGGTGCTTTCTCTGAAAATACAACACAAAAGAACTCAATCTCTTTCACCCTAGTCGTATGAGGTTTTAAAACGCGTATATGCATTCAAAAGGTGGAGTTAAAGCTTGTTTGTACTTGTAAACATCCTTGGTGTAGTTTGATACTCAAATGAACGCAAACAAAGCATTTGTGTGATTTATCTTAATATACAACACAAAAGAACTCAATCTCTTTCACCCTAGTTGTAAGAGCTGTTAAAACGCGTAAATGCATTCAAAAGGTGGAGTTAAAGATTGTTTGTACTTGTAAACATCCTTGGTGTAGTTTATCACTCAAATGAATGCAAACAAAGCATTTGGGTGCTTTCTCTTAATATACAACACAAAAGACGTCAATCTCTTTCACCCTAGTCATATGTGCTTTTAAAACGCGTAAATACATTCAAAAGCTTGTTGAAGCTTGTTTGTAGTTGTAAACATCCTTGGTGTAGTTTCTCACTCCAAAGAATGCAAACAAAGTTTTTGGGTGCTTTCTCTGAAAATACAACACAAAAGAACTCAATCTCTTTCACTCTAGATGTAAGAACTGTTAAAATGCGTAAATGCATTCAAAAGCTTGAGTTCAAACTTGTTTGTACTTTTTAACATCCTAGGTGCAGTTTCACACTCGAATGTATCCAAACAAAGTATTTGGAAGCACACAAGTGTGAAAGAGATTGAGTTCTTTTCTGTTGTATATTAAGAGAAAGCACACAAATGCTTTATTTGCATTCATTTGATTGTGAATACATTCAAAATTTTGAGTTGAAGCTTGTTTGTACTTGTAAACATCCTTGGTGTAGTTTCTCACTGAATTAATGCAAACAAAGCTTTCTGTTGCTTTCTCTTAAAATACAACACAAAAGAACTCAATCTTTTTCACCCTATAGTCATATGAACTTTTAAACCGCGTAAATGCATTCAAATGCTTGAGTTGAAGCTTGTTTGCACTTGTAAACATCCTTGGTGTAGTTTCTCACTCAAATGAATGCATACAAAGCAACCAAAAGCTTTGGTTGCATTTATTTGAGTGAGAAACTTAACCAAGGATGTTTCCAAGTATAAACAAGCTTCAACTCAAGCTTTTGAATGTATTTACGCGTTTTAACAGCTCTTACGATTAGGGTGAAAGAGATTGAGGTCTTTTGTGTTTTATATTAAGAGAAAGCACCCAAATGCTTTGTTTGCATTCATTTCAGTGAGAAACTACACCAAGGATGTTTACAAGTACAAACAAGCTTCAACTCAAGCTTTTGAATGTATTTACGCGTTTTAACAGCTCTTACGATTAGGGTGAAAGAGATTGAGGTCTTTTGTGTTGTATATTAAGAGAAAGCACCCAAATGCTTTGTTTGCATTCATTTGAGTGAGAAACTACACCAAGGATGTTTACAAGTACAAACAAGCTTCAACTCAAGCTTTCGAATGTATTTACGCGTTTTAACAGCTCTTACGATTAGGGTGAAAGAGATTGAGGTCTTTTGTGTTTAATATTAAGACAAAGCACCCAAATGCTTTGTTTGCATTCATTTGAGTGAGAAACTACACCAAGGATGTTTACAAGCACAAACAAGCTTTAACTCCACCTTTTGAATGCATTTACGCATTTTAACAGCTCTTACAACTAGGGTGAAAGAGATTGAGTTCTTTTGTGTTGTATATTAAGACAAAGCATCCAAATGCTTTGTTTGCATTCATTTGAGGGAGAAACTACACCAAGGATGTTTACAAGTACAAACAAGTTTCAACTCAAGCTTTTGAACGCATTTACGTATTTTAACAGCTCTTATGACTAGGGTGAAAGTAATTGAGTTCTTTTGTGTGGTATATAAAGAGAAAGCACCCAAATGCTTTGTTTGCATTCATTTGAGTGAGAAACTACACCAAGGATGTTTACAAGTACAAAAAAGCTTTAACTCCACCTTTTGAATGCATTTACGCGTTTTAACAGCTCTTATGACTAGGGTGAAAGAGAATGAGTTCTTTTGTGTTGTATTTTCAGAGAAAGCACCCAAAAGCTTTGTTTGCATTCATTGGAGTGAGAAACTACACAAAGGATGTTTACAAGTATAAACATGCTTCAACTCAAAATTTTAAATGTATTCACAATCAAATGAATACAAACAGAAAAGAACTCAATCTCTTTCACCCTAGTCGTAAGAGCTGTTAAAACGCGTAAATACATTCAAAAGCTTGAGTTGAAACTTGTTTGTACTTGTAAACATCCTTGGTGTTGTTTCTCCCTCAAATTAATGCAAATAAAGCATTTGGGTGCTTTCTCTTTATATACAACACAAAAGAGCTCAATCACTTTCACCCTAGATGTAAGAGCTGTTAAAACGCGTAAATGCATTCAAAAGGTGGAGTTAAAGCTTGTTTGTACTTGTAAACATCCTTGGTGAAAGAGATTTGAGTTCTTTTGTGTTGTATTTTGAGAGAAAGCAACCAAAAGCTTTGTTTGCATTCATTTCAGTGAGAAACTACACCAAGAATGTTTACAAGTACAAACAAGCTTCAACTCAAGCTTTTGAATGCATTTACCCGTTTTAAAAGCTCATATGACTAGGGTGAAAAAAATTGAGTTCTTTTGTGGTGTATATTAAGAGAAAGCACCCAAATGCTTTGTTTGCATTCATTTGAGTGAGAAACTTAACCAAGGATGTTTACAAGTAAAAACAAGCTTCAACTCAAGCTTTTGAATGTATTTACGCGTTTTAACAGCTCTTACGATTAGGGTGAAAGAGATTGAGGTCTTTTGTGTTGTATTTTCAGAGAATGCACCCAAAAGCTTTGTTTGCATTCATTGGAATGAGAAACTACACCAAGGATGTTTACAAGTACAAACAAGCTTCAACTCAAATTTTTGAATCTATTCACAATCAATGGAATGCAAATAAAGCATTTGTGTGCTTTCTCTTAATATACAACAGAAAAGAACTCAATCTCCTTCACCCTAGTCGTAAGAGCTGTTAAAACGCGTAAATACATTCAAAAGCTTGAGTTGAAGCTTGTTTGTACTTGTAAACATCCTTGGTTAAGTTTCTCACTCAAATGAATGCAAACAGAGCTTTCAAATTTTTGAGTTGAAGCTTGTTTGTACTTGTAAACATCCTTGGTGTAGTTTCTCACTCCAATGAATGCAAACAAAGCTTTTGGGTGCTTTCTCTGAAAATTCAACACAATAGAACTCAATCTATTTCACCCTAGTCGTATGAGGTTTTAAAACGCGTATATGCATTCAAAAGGTGGAGTTAAAGCTTGTTTGTATTTGTAAACATCCTTGGTGTATTTTCACACTCAAATGAATGCAAACAAAGCATTTGTGTGATTTATCTTAATATACAACACAAAAGAACTCAATCTCTTTCACCCTAGTTGTAAGAGCTGTTAAAACGCGTAAATGCATTCAAAAGGTGGAGATAAAGATTGTTTGTACTTGTAAACATCCTTGGTGTAGTTTCTCACTCAAATGAATGTAAACAAAGCATTTGGGTGCTTTCTCTTAATATACAACACAAAAGACCTTAATCTCTTTCACCCTAGTCATATGTGCTTTTAAAACGCGTAAATATATTCAAAAGCTTGAGTTGAAGCTTGTTTGTACTTGGAAACATCCTTGGTGTAGTTTCTCACTCCAACGAATGCAAACAAAGCTTTCTCTGAAAATACAACACAAAAGAACTCAATCTCTTTCACCCTAGATGTAAGAGCTTTTAAAACGCGTAAATGCATTCAAAAGCTTGAGTTGAAGCTTGTTTGTACTTTTTAACATCCTAGGTGCAGTTTGACACTCAAATGTATCCAAACAAAGTATCTGGATGCTTTCTCTTAATGTACAACACAAAAGAACTCAAATCTCTAAAAGCTTTGTTTGCATTCAGTGGAGTGAGAAACTCAATCTCTTTTGTGTTTACAAGTACAAACAAGCTTCAACTCAAGCTTAAGAGAAAGCACCCAAATGCTTTGTTTGCATTCATTTGAGTGTGAAACTACCCCAAGGATGTTTACAACTACAAACAAGCTTGAGCTCAAGCTTTTGAATGCATTTAAGCGTTTTAAAAGCTCATACGACAAGGGTGAAAGAGATTGAGTTCTCTTGTGTTGTATATTAAGAGAACGCACCCAAATGTTTTCTTTGTATTCATTTGAGTGAGAAACTACACCAAGGATGTTTACAAGTACCAACAAGCTTCAACTTAAGCTTTTGAATGCATATACGCGTTTTAAAACCTCATACGAATAGGGTGAAAGAGATTGAGTTCTTTTGTGTTGTATTTTCAGAGAAAGCACCCAAAAGCTTTGTTTGCATTCATTGGAGTGAGAAACTACACCAAGGATGTTTACAAGTAAACAAGCTTCAACTCAAGCTTTTGAATGTATTTACGCGTTTTAACAGCTCTTACGTCTAGGGCGAAAGAGATTGAGTTCTTTTCAGTTGTATATTAAGAGAAAGCACACAAATGCTTTATTTGCATTCATTTGATTGTGAATACATTCAAAATTTTGAGTTAAAGCTTGTTTGTACTTGTAAACATCCTTGGTGTAGTTTCTCACTCCAATGAATGCAAACAAAGCTTTTGGGTGCTTTGTCTGAAAATACAACACAAAAGAACTCAATCTCTTTCACCCTAGTTGTAAGAGCTGTTAAAATGCGTAAATGCATTCAAAAGGTAGAGTTAAAGCTTGTTTGTGCTTGTAAACATCCTTGGTGTAGTTTCTCACTCAAATGAATGCAAACAAAGCATTTGGGTGCTTTCTCTTAATATACAACACAAAAGAACTCAATCTCTTTCACTCTAGATGTAAGAGTTGTTAAAACGCGTATATGCATTCAAAAGGTGGAGTTAAAGCTTGTTTGTACTTGTAAACATCCTTGGTGTAGTTTCACACTCAAATGAAAGCAAACAAAGCATTTGTGTGATTTATCTTAATATACAACACAAAAGAACTCAATCTCTTTCACCCTAATCGTAAGAGATGTTAAAACGCGTAAATACATTCAAAAGCTTGAGTTGAAGCTTGTTTGTACCTGTAAACATTCTTGGAGTAGTTTCTCACTGAAATGAATGCAAACAAAGCTTTTGGTTGCTTTCTCTTAAAATACAACACAAAAGAACTCAATCTTTTTCACCCTAGTCATATGAGCTTTTAAAACGCTTAAATGCATTCAAAAGCTTGAGTTGAAGCTTGTTTGTACTTGTAAACATTCTTGGTGTAGTTTCTCACTCAAATGAATGCAAACAAAGCATTTCGGTGCTTTCTCTTAATATACAACACGAAAGACCTCATTCTCTTTCACCCTAGTCGTAAGAGCTGTTAAAACGCGTAAATGCATTCAAAAGGTGGAGTTAAAGCTTGTTTGTACTTGTAAACATCCTTGGTGTAGTTTCTCCCTCAAATGAATGCAAACAAAGCATTTGGGTGCTTTCTCTTAGTATACAACACAAAAGACCTCAATCTCTTTCACCCTAATCGTAAGAGCTGTTAAAACGCGTAAATACATTCAAAAGCTTGAGTTGAAGCTTCTTTGTACTTGTAAACATTCTTGGTGTAGTTTGTCACTCAAATGAATGCAAACAAAGCATCTGGGTGCTTTCTCTTAATATACAACACAAAGAACTCAATCTCTTTCACCCTAGTCATATGAGCTTTTAAAAGCACCCAAATTTACGGTTCTACAGAAGGGTAAAACTAGCTTCAACATTAAGCTTTTGAATGCAAACAAAGTATTTGGGTGCTTTCTCCTATGAGATTGAGGTCTTTTGTGTTGTATATTAAGAGAAAGCACCCAAATGCTTTGTTTGCATTCATTTGAGTGAGAAACTACACCAAGGATGTTTACAAGTACAAACAAGCTTTAACTCCACCTTTTGAATGCATTTACGCGTTTTAACAGCTCTTACATCTAGGGTGAAAGAGATTGAGGTCTTTTGTGTTGTATATTAAGAATGCATTCATTTGAGTTCAAAACTTGATAAACTACACCTTTGTATGAGCTTTTGAATGTATTCATTTCAGGAAGTTTAAAAGTACAAACAAAGCATTTGGGTGCTTTCTCTTAATATACAACACAAAAGACCTCAATCTCTTTCACCCTAAACGTATGAGGTTTCAAAACGCGTAAATGTTTTCAAAAGCTTGAGTTGAAGCTTGTTTGTACTTGTAAACATCCTTGGTTAAGTTTCTCACTCAAATGCTTTCTTTGCATTTCTTTGCATTAATCTGAGTGAGAAACTACACCAAGGATGTTTACAAGTACAAACAAGCTTCAACTCAAGCTTTTGAATGCATTTACGCGTTTTGAATGCAATTACGCGTTTTAACTGCTCTTAGACTAGGGTGAAAGAGATTGAGTTCTTTTGTGTTGTTTATTAAGAGAAAGCACCCAGATGCTTTGTTTGTATTCATTTGAGTGAGAAACTACACCAATGATGTTTACAAGTACAAACAAGCTTCAACTCAAGCTTTTGAATGCATATACGCGTTTTAAAACCTCATACGACTAGGGTGAAAGAGATTGAGTTCTTTTGTGCTGTATTTTCAGAGAAAGCACCCAAAAGCTTTGTTTGCATTCATTGGAGTGAGAAACTACACCAAGGATGTTTACAAGTACAAACAAGCTTCAACTCAAGCTTTTGAATGTATTTACGCGTTTTAAAAGCTCATATGACTAGGGTGAAAGAGATTGAGTCTTTTGTGTTGTATATTAAGAGAAAGCACCCAAATGCTTTGTTCGCATTCATTTGAGTGAAAAACTACACCAAGGATGTTTACAAGTACAAACAAGCTTTAACTCCACCTTTTGAATGCATTTACGCGTTTTAAAAGCTCATATGACTAGGGTGAAAAAGATTGAGTGCTTTTGTGTTGTATATTAAGAGAAAGCACCCAAATGCTTTGTTTGCATTCATTTGAATGAGAAACTTAACTAAGGATGTTTACAAGTACAAACAAGCTTCAACTCAAGCTTTTGAATGTATTTACGCGTTTTAACAGCTCATATGACTAGGGTGAAAGAGATTGAGGTCTTTTGTGTTGTATATTAAGAGAAAGCACCCAAAAGTTTTGTTTGCATTCATTTGAGTGAGAAACTACACCAAGGATGTTTACAAGTATAAACAAGCTTTAACTCCACCTTTTGAATGCATTTACGCGTTTCAACAGCTCTTACGACTAGGGTGAAAGAGATTGAGTTCTTTTGTATTGTATTTTCCGAGAAAGCACCCAAAAGATTTGTTTGCATTCATTGGAGTGAGAAACTACACCAAGGATGTTTACAAGAGCTTTTAAAACGTGTTTACAAGTACTTACTTAATACTTGTGTTGTATATTAAGAGAACGCACCCAAATGTTTTCATTGCATTCATTTGAGTGAGAAACTACACCAAAGATGTTTACAAGTACCAACAAGGTTAAACTTAAGCTTTTGAATGCTTATACGCGTTTTAAAACCTTATACGACTAGGGTGAAAGAGATTGAGTTCTTTTGTGTTGTATCTTCAGAGAAAGCACCCAAAAGCTTTGTTTGCATTCATTGGAGAGAGAAAATACACCAAGGATGTTTACGAGTACAAACAAGCTTTAACTCAAGCTTTTGAATGTATTTACGCTTTTTCACAGCTCATATGACTAGGGTGAAAGAGATTGAGGTCTTTTGTGTTGTATATTAAGAGAAAGCACCCAAATGCTTTGTTTGCATTCATTTGAGTGAGAAACTACACCAAGGATGTTTACAAGTACAAACAAGCCTTAACTCCACCTTTTGAATATATTTACGCGTTTTAACAGATCTTACGACTAGGGTGAAAGAGATTGAGTTCTTTTGTGTTGTATTTTCCAAGAAAGCACCCAAAAGATTTGTTTGCATTCATTGGAGTGAGAAACTACACCAAGGATGTTTACAAGAGCTTTTAAAACGTGTTTACAAGTACATACATAATACTTGTGTCGTATATTAAGAGAAAGCACCCAAATGCTTTGTTTGCATTCATTTGAGTGAGAAACTACACAAAGGATGTTTACAAGTACAAACAAGCTTTAACTCCACCTTTTGAATGCATTTACGCGTTTTAACAGCTCCTACATCTAGGGTGAAAGAGATTAAGTTCTTTTGTGTTGTATATTAAGAGAAAGCACCCAAATGCTTTGTTTGCATTCATTTGGGGGAGAAACTACACCAAGGATGTTCACAAGTACAAACAAGCTTCAACTCAAGCTTTTGAAAGCATTTACGCGTTTTAAAACCTCATACGACTAGGGTGAATGAGATTGAGGTCTTTTGTGTTGTATATTAAGAGAAAGCACCCAAATGCTTTCTTTGCATTAATCTGAGTGAGAAACTACACCAAGGATGTTTACAAGTACAAACAAGCTTCAACTCAAGCTTTTGAAAGCATTTACGCGTTTTAAAACCTCATACGACTAGGGTGAAAAAGATTGAGTTCTTTTGTGTTGTATTTCAAGAGAAAGCAACCAAAAGCTTTGTTTGCATTTATTTCAGTGAGAAACTACACCAAGAATGTTTACAAGTACAATCAAGCTTCAACTCAAGCTTTTGAATGCATTTACGCGTTTTAAAAGCTCATATGACTAGGGTGAAAAAGAATGAGGTCTTTTGTGTCGTATATTAAGAGAACGCCCCCAAATGTTTTGTTTGCATTCATTGGAGAGACAAAATACACCAAGGATGTTTACGAGTAAAAACAAGCTTCAACTCAAGCTTTTGAATGTATTTACGCGTTTTAACAGCTCATATGACTAGGGTGAAAGAGATTGAGGTCTTTTGTGTTGTATATTAAGAGAAAGCACCCAAATGCTTTGTTTGCATTCATTTGAGTGAGAAACTACACCAAGGATGTTTACAAGTACAAACAAGCTTTAACTCCACCTTTTGAATGCATTTACGCGTATTAACAGCTCCTACATCTAGGGTGAAAGAGATTAAGTTCTTTTGTGTTGTATATTAAGAGAAAGCACCCAAATGCTTTGTTTGCATTCATTTGAGGGAGAAACTACACCAAGGATGTTCACAAGTACAAACAAGCTTCAACTCAAGCATTTGAAAGCATTTACGCGTTTTAAAACCTCATACGACTAGGGTGAAAGAGATTGAGGTCTTTTGTGTTGTATATTAAGAGAAAGCAACCAAATGCTTTGGTTGCATTCATTTCAGTGAGAAACTACACCAAGAATGTTTACAAGTACAAACAAGCTTCAACTAAAGCTTTTGAATGCATTTACGCGTTTTAAAAGCTCATATGACTAGGGTGAAAAAGATTGAGTTCTTTTGTGTTGTATATTAAGAGAAAGCACCCAAATGCTTAGTTTGCATTCATTTGAAGGAGAAACTACACCAAGGATGTTTACAAGTACAAACAAGCTTTAACTCGTAAAATTACAACACAAAAAAACTCAATCTCTTTCACCCTATTAGGCAAAAAGGTGAGAAACAACACCAAAGATGTAATACAATAAAAGCTTGAGTTCAAGCTTGTTTGTAGTTCCAAAACTACCACATATTCAAGTAAACATCCTTGGTTAAGTTTCTCACATTTAAGTTTCTCATATTCAAGTAAACACAAATGCATTCAAAACTGGATTGAATTATACATTTAAGAGAAACTACACAAAGGATGTTTACAAGTACAAACAAGCTTCAACTCAAGCTTTTGAATGCATTTACGCGTTTTGAATGCAATTACGCGTTTTAACTGCTCTTACGACTAGGGTGAAAGAGATTGAGTTCTTTTGTGGTCTATATTAAGAGAAAGCACCCAGATGCTTTGTTTGTATTCATTTGAGTGAGAAACTACACCAAGGATGTTTACAAGTACAAACAAGCTTCAACTCAAGCTTTTGAATGCATATACGCGTTTTAAAACCTCATACAACTAGGGTGAAAGAGATTGAGTTCTTTTGTGTTGTATTTTCAGAGAAAGCACCCTAAAGCTTTGTTTGCATTCATTGGAGTGAGAAACTACACCAAGGATGTTTACAAGAGCTTTTAAAACGTGTTTACAAGTACATACTTAATACTTGTGTTGTATATTAAGAGAACGCACCCAAATGTTTTCTTTGCATTCATTTCAGTGAGAAACTACACCAAAGATGTTTGCAAGTACCAACAAGGTTCAACTTAAGCTTTTGAATGCATATACGCGTTTTAATACCTTATACGACTAGGGTGAAAGAGATTGAGTTCTTTTGTGTTGTATCTTCAGAGAAAGCACCCAAAAGCTTTGTTTGCATTCATTGGAGAGAGAAAATACACCAAGGATGTTTACGGGTAAAAACAAGCTTCAACTCAAGCTTTTAATTGTATTTACGCGTTTTAACAGCTCATATGACTAGGGTGAAAGAGATTGAGGTCTTTTGTGTTGTATATTAAGAGAAATCACCCAAATGGTTTGTTTGCATTCGTTTGAGTGAGAAACTACACCAAGGATGTTTACAAGTACAAACAAGCTTTAACTCCACCTTTTGAATGCATGTACCCGTTTTAACAGCTCTTACGACTAGGGTGAAAGATATTGAGTTCTTTTGTGTTGTATTTTCTGAGAAAGCACCCAAAAGCTTTGTTTGCATTCATTGGAGTGAGAAACTACACCAAGGATGTTTACAAGTACAAACAAGCTTCAACTCAAGCTTTTGAATGTATTTACGCGTTTAAAAAGCTCATATGACTAGGGTGAAAGAGATTGAGGTCTTTTGGGTTGTATATTAAGAGAAAGCACCCAAATGCTTTGTTCGAATTCATTTGAGTGAGAAACTACACCAAGGATGTTTACAAGTACAAACAAGCTTTAACTCCACCTTTTGAATGCATTTACGCGTTTTAAAAGCTCATATGACTAGGGTGAAAAAGATTGAGTTCTTTTGTGTTGTATATTAAGAGAAAGCACCCAAATGCTTTGTTTGCATTCATTTGAATGAGAAACTTAACCAAGGATGTTCACAAGTACAAACAAGCTTCAACTCAAGCTTTTGAATGTATTTACGCGTTTTAACAGCTCTTACGATTAGGGTGAAAGAGATTGAGGTCTTTTGTGTTGTATATTAAGAGAAAGCACCCAAATGCTTTGTTTGCATTCATTTGAGTGAGAAACTACACCAAGCATGTTTACAAGTACAAACAAGCCTTAACTCCACCTTTTGAAGGCATTTACGCGTTTTAACAGCTCTTACGACTAGGGTGAAAGAGATTGAGTTCTTTTGTGTTGTATTTTCAGAGAAAGCACCCAAAAGCTTTGTATGCATTCATTGGAGTGAGAAACTACACCAAGGATGTTTACAAGAGCTTTTAAAAGGTGTTTACTAGTACATACTTAATACTTGTGTTGTATATTTAGAAAACGCACCCAAATGTTTTCTTTGCATTCATTTCAGTGAGAAACTACACCAAAGATGTTTACAAGTACGAACAAGGTTCAACTTAAGCTTTTGAATGCATATACGCGTTTTAAAACCTTATACGACAAGGGTGAAAGAGATTGAGTTCTTTTGTGTTGTATCTTCAGAGAAAGCACCCACAAGCTTTGTTTGCATTCATTGGAGAGAGAAAATACACCAAGGATGTTTACGAGTAAAAACAAGCTTCAACTCAAGCTTTTGAATGTATTTACGCGTTTTAACAGCTCATATGACTAGGGTGAAAGAGATTGAGGTCTTTTGTGTTGTATATTAAGAGAAAGCACCCAAATAATTTGTTTGCATTCATTTGAGTGAGAAACTACACCAAGGATGTTTACAAGTACAAACAAGCTTTAACTCCACCTGTTGAATGCATTTACGCGTTTTAACAGCCCCTACATCTAGGGTGAAAGAGATTGAGTTCTTTTGTGTTGTATATTAAGAGAAAGCACCCAAATGGTTTGTTTGCATTCATTTGTGATGCAGGAGCAAGTACGTTAAGGGACATGCAAGAAGACGACGAATCAAGAACGTCCAAGAACCCAGTTCTTGAAACGTTAATGCTTGATCTTGAGCTGCTCATTGCCAAGAGTATAATGCCACGTGAGGTAAAGTGTGAGGTAACTATGTTAGAGTGGCAAGAAGATGGCTAGAAGCTGAAAAGA
Organism: Tetragonia tetragonoides; assembly: GCA_038025085.1. Classification (NCBI taxonomy): domain Eukaryota; kingdom Viridiplantae; phylum Streptophyta; class Magnoliopsida; order Caryophyllales; family Aizoaceae; genus Tetragonia; species Tetragonia tetragonoides. The sequence goes on from CM076154.1 coordinate 24,083,069, forward strand.
AGAAGCCTTGGGTGCCAAGGAAACTGTTCCAGCGGTTTTGAGCCTTGGACGCCAAGTAGTCAGTTGTTTAGTTCGATTCTGTTTTGTATTTCCTTAATTAGTTAGAATATGTTTAGGAGAGTATTAATCTGATTGTTATTAGTATTAGTAGTCCATTAGGTGTTAGGAAAGCTGTTAGTTAGTTCGTTTTACAATTGTAGTCAGTTTCGTAGTTAGTTTCCTATTCGGACTAGGATTAGGATTCCGAATAGATTTAGATTTTCTTTGTCTATAAATAGGGGAGAGCTTTGCTACTGTAAACTCGTGCATTGATGATTAATAATTGAATACGTGAGTATTTACCCCTCACTCAGATTGTAGTTCTATTGTGTTGTATATTAAAGAGATTGAGTTATTTTGTGTTGTATATTAAGAGAAAGCACCCAAATGCTTTGTTTGCATTCGTTTGAGTGAGAAACTACACCAAGGATGTTTACAAGTACAAACAAGCTTTAACTCCAACTTTTGAATGCATTTACGCGTTTTAACAGCTCTTACGACTAGGGTGAAAGAGATTGAGTTCTTTTGTGTTGTATTTTCAGAGAAAGCACCCAAAAGCTTTGTTTGCATTCATTGAAGTGAGAAACTACACCAAGGATGTTGACAAGTACAAACAAGATTTGAGTTCTTTTGTGTTGTACATTTACGCATTTTAACAGCTCTTACGACTAGGGTGACTCAAGCTTTTGAATGCATTTACGCGTTTTAAAACCTCATACGACTAGGGTGAAAGAGATTGAGTTCTTTTGTGTAGTATATTAAGAGAAAGCACCCAAATGCTTTGTTTGTATTCATTTGAGTGAGAAACTACACCAAGGATGTTTACAAGTACAAACAAGCTTTAACTCCACCTTTTGAATGCATTTACGCGTTTTATCAGCTCTTACATCTAGGGTGAAAGAGATTGAGTTCTTTTGTGTTGTATACTAAGAGAAAGCACCCAAATGATTTGTTTGCATTCATTTGAGGGAGAAACTACACCAAGGATGTTTACAAGTACAAACAAGCTTCAACTCAAGCTTTTGAATACATATAAGCGTTTTAAAAGCTCATACGATAAGGGTGAAAGAGATTGAGTTATTTTGTGTTGTATATTAAGAGAACGCACCCAAATGTTTTCGTTGCATTCATTTGAGTGAGAAACTACACCAAAGATGTTTACAAGTACAAACAAGCTTCAACTCAAGCTTTTGAATGTATTCACGCGTTTTAAAAGCTCATATGACTAGGGTGAAAAAGATTGAGTTCTTTTATGTTGTATTTTAAGAGAAAGCAACCAAAAGCATTGTTTGCATTCATTTCAGGGAGAAACTACACCAAGAATGTTTACAAGTACAAACAAGCTTTAACTCCACCTTTTGAATGCATTTACGCGTTTTAACAGCTCTTACATCTAGGGTGAAAGAGATTGAGTTCTTTTGTGTTGTATATTAAGAGAAAATCACCTAAATGGTTTGTTTGCATTCATTTGAGTGAGAAACTACACCAAGGATGTTTACAAGTACAAACAAGTTTCAACTCAAGCTTTTGAATGCATATACGCGTTTTAACAGCTCTTACGACTAGGCGAAAAGAGATTGAGTTCTTTTGTGTTGTATATTACGAAAAAAACTCGCAAATGCTTTGTTTACATTCATTTGAGTGTGAAACTACCCCAAGGATGTTTACAACTACAAACAAGCTTGAACTCAAGCTTTTGAATGCATTTAAGCGTTTTAAAAGCTCATACGACAAGGGTGAAAGAGATTGAGTTCTTTTGTGTTGTATATTAAGAGAACGCACCCAAATGTTTTGTTTGGATTCATTTGAGTGAGAAACTTAATCAAGTATGTTTACAAGTACAAACAAGCTTCAACTCAAGCTTTTCAATGCATTTACGCATTTTAAAACCTCATACAACTAGGGTGAAAGAGATTGAGTTCTTTTGTGTTGTATATTATGCGAAATCACACAAATGCTTTGTTTGCATTCATTTGAGTGAGAAACTACACCAAGGATGTTTACAAGTACAAACAAGCTTCAACTCAAGCTTTTGAATGCATTTACGCGTTCTAAAAGCTCATATGACTAGGGTGAAAAAGATTGAGTTCTTTTGTTTTGTATTGTAAGAGAAAGCAACCGAAAGCTCTGTTTGCATTCATTTCAGTGAGAAACTACACCAAGAATGTTTACAAGTACAAAAAAGCTTCAACTCAAGCTTTTGAATGCATTTACGCGTTTTAAAAGCTCATATGACTAGGGTGAAAGAGATTGAGGTCTTTTGTGTTGTATATTAAGAGAAAGCACCCAAATGCTTTGTTTGCATTCATTTGAGTGAGAAACTACACCAAGGATGTTTACAAGGACCAACAAGCTTCAACTCAAGCTTTTGAATGCATTTACGCGTTTTAACAGCTCATATGACTAGGCTGAAAAAGATTGAGTTCTTTTGTGTTGTATATTAAGAGAAAGCACCCAAATGCTTTGTTTGCATTCATTGAGTGAGAAACTACACCAAGGATGTTTACAATTACAAACAAGCTTTAACTCAACCTTTTGAATGCATTTACGCATTTTAACAGCTCTTACAACTAGGGTGAAAGAGATTGAGTTCTTTTGGGTTGTATATTAAGAGAAATCACACAAATGCTTTCTTTGCATTCATTTGAGTGTGAAACTTAACCAAGGATGTTTACAAGTACAAACAAGCTTTAACTCCACCTTTTGAATGCATTTACGCATTTTAACAGCTCTTACAACTAGGGTGAAAGAGATTGAGTTCTTTTGTGTTGTATATTAAGAGAAAGCACCCAAATGCTTTGTTTGCATTCATTTGAGTGAGAAACTTAACCAAGGATGTTTACAAGTACAAACAAGCTTCAACTCAAGCTTTTGAATGTATTTACGCGTTTTAACAGCTCTTATGATTAGGGTGAAAGAGATTGAGGTCTTTTGTGTTGTATATTAAGAGAAAGCTCCCAAATGCTTTGTTTGCATTCATTTGAGTGAGAAACTACACCAAGAATGTTTACAAGTACAAACAAGCTTTAACTCCACCTTTCGAATGCATTTACGCATTTTAACAGCTCTTACAACTAGGGTAAAAGAGATTGAGTTCTTTTGTGTTGTATATTAACAGAAATCACACAAATGCTTTGTTTTCATTCATTTGAGTGAGAAACTACACCAAGGATGTTTACAAGTACAAACAAGCTTTAACTCAAGCTTTTGAATGCATTTACCTGTTTTAAAAGCTCATATGTCTAGGGTGAAAGAGATTGAGGTCTTTCGTGTTGTATATTAAGAGAAAGCAACCAAATGCATTGTTTGCATTCATTTGAGTGAGAAACTACACCAAGGATGTTTACAAGTACAAACAAGCTTTAACTCCACCTTTTTAATGCATTTACGCGTTTTAACAGCTCTTACGACTAGAGTGAACGAGATTGAGTTCTTTTGTGTTGTATTTTCAGAGAAAGCACCCAAAAGCTTTGTTTGCATTCATTGGAGTGAGAAACTACACCAAGGATGTTTACAAGTACAAACAAGCTTCAACTAAAAATTTTGAATGTATTGTCTTAATATACAACACAAAAGAACTCAATCTCTTTCACCCTAGTCTTATGAGCTTTTAAAACGCGTAAATGCATTCAAAAGCTTAAGTTGAAGCTTGTTTGTACTTGTAAACATTCTTGTTGTAGTTTCTCACTGAAATGAATGAAAACAAATCATTTGGTTGTTTTCTCTTAAAATACAACACAAAAGAACTCAATCATCTTCAACCTAGTCATATGAGCTTTTAAAACGCGTAAATGCATTCAAAAGCTTGTGTTGAAGCTTGTTTGTACTTGTAAACATTCTTGGTGTAGTTTCTCACTCAAATGAATGCAAACAAAGCATTTGGGTGCTTTCTCTTAATATACAACACAAAAGACCTCAATCTCATTCACCCTAATCGTAAGAGCTGTTAAAACGCGTAAATGCATTCAAAAGCTTGAGTTGAAGCATGTTTGTACATCTAAAACATTCTAGGTGTAGTTTCATCCTCAAATGAATGCAAACAAAGCATTTGTGTGATTTCTCTTAATATACAACACAAAAGACCTCAATCTCTTTCACGCTAGATGTCAGAGCTGTTAAAACGCGTAAATGCATTCAAAAGGTGGAGGTAAAGCTTGTTTGTACTTGTAAACATCCTTGGTGTAGTGTCTCACTCAAATTTATGCAAACAAACCATTTGGGTGATTTCTCTTAATATAGAACACAAAAGAACTCAATCTCTTTCACCCTATATGTAAGAGCTGTTAAAACGCGTAAATGCATTCAAAAGGTGGAGTTAAAGCTTGTTTGTACTTGTAAACATCCTTGGTGTAGTTTCTCACTCAAATGAATGCAAACAAAGCATTTGGGTGCTTTCTCTTAATATACAACACAAAAGACCTCAATCTCTTTCACCCTAATCGTAAGAGCTGTTAAAACGCGTAAATATATTAAAAGCTTGAGTTGAAGCTTGTTTGTACTTGTAAACATCCTTGGTTAAGGTTCTCACTCAAATGAATGCAAACAAGGCATTTGGGTGCTTTCTCTTAATAGACAACACAAAAGAACTCAATCTCTTTCACCCTAGTCATATGAGCTTTTAAAACGCGTAAATGCATTCAAAAGCTTGTGTTGTAGCTTGTTTGTACTTGTAAACATTCTTGGCGTAGTTTCTCACTCAAATGAATGCAAACAAAGCATTTGGGTGCTTTCTCTTAATATACAACACAAAAGACCTCAATCTCTTTCACCCTAATCGTAAGAGCTGTTAAAACGCATAAATACATTCAAAAGCTTGAGTTGAAGCTTGTTTGTACTTGTAAACATTCTTGGTGTGGTTTCTCCCTCAAATTAATACAAACAAATCATTTGGATGCTTTCTCTTAATATACAACACAAAAGACCTCAATCTCTTTCACCCTAGATGTAAGAGCTGTTAAAACACGTAAATGCATTCAAAAGGTGGAGTTAAAGCTTGTTTGTACTTGTAAACATCTTTGGTGTAGTTTCTCACTCAAATGAATGCAAACAAAGCGTAAATGCATTCAAAAGGTGGAGTTAAAGCTTGTTTGTACTTGTAAACATCCTTGGTGTAGTTTCTCACTCAAATGAATGCAAACAAAGCATTTGAGTGCTTTCTCTTAATATACAACACAAAAGACCTCAATCTCTTTCACCCTAATCGTAAGAGCTGTTAAAACGCGTAAATACATTAAAAGCTTGAGTTGAAGATTGTTTGTACTTGTAAAAATCCTTGGTTAAGTTTCTCACTCAAATGAATGCAAACAAGGCATTTGGGTGCTTTCTCTTAATAGACAACACAAAAGAACTCAATCTCTTTCACCCTAGTCATATGAGCTTTTAAAACGCGTAAATGCATTCAAAAGCTTGTGTTGAAGCTTGTTTGTACTTGTAAACATTCTTGGTGTAGTTTCTCACTCAAATGAATGCAAACAAAGCATTTGGGAGCTTTCTCTTAATATACAACACAAAAGACCTCAATCTCTTTCACCCTAATCGTAAGAGCTGTTAAAACGCGTAAATGCATTCAAAAGCTTGAGTTGAAACTTGTTTGTACTTGTAAACATCCTTGGTGTAGTTTCTCCATCGAATGAATGCAAACAAAGCATTTGGGTGCTTTCTCTTAATATACAACACAAAAGACCTCAATCTCTTTCACCCTAATCGTAAGAGCTGTTAAAACGCATAAATACATTCAAAAGCTTGAGTTTAAGCTTGTTTGTACTTGTAAACATTCTTGGTGTAGTTTCTCCCTCAAATTAATACAAACAAATCATTTGGATGCTTTCTCTTAATATACAACACAAAAGACCTCAATCTCTTTCACCCTAGATGTAAGAGCTGTTAAAACGCGTAAATGCATTCAAAAGGTGGAGTTAAAGCTTGTTTGTACTTGTAAACATCTTTGGTGTAGTTTCTCACTCAAATGAATGCAAACAAAGCGTAAATGCATTCAAAAGGTGGAGTTAAAGCTTGTTTGTACTTGCAAACATCCTTGGTGTAGTTTCTCACTCAAATGAATGCAAACAAAGCATTTGGGTGCTTTCTCTTAATATACAACACAAAAGAGCTCAATCTCTTTCACCCTAATCGTAAGAGCTGTTAAAACGCGTAAATACATTAAAAACTTGAGTTGAAGCTTGTTTGTACTTGTAAACATCCTTGGTTAAGGTTCTCACTCAAATGAATGCAAACAAGGCATTTGGGTGCTTTCTCTTAATAGACAACACAAAAGAACTCAATCTCTTTCACCCTAGTCATATGAGCTTTTAAAACGCGTAAATGCATTCAAAAGCATGTGTTGAAGCTTGTTTGTACTTGTAAATATTCTTGGTGTAGTTTCTCACTAAAATGAATGCAAACAAAGCATTTGGGTGCTTTCTCTTAATATACAACACAAAAGACCTCAATCTCTTTCACCCTAATCGTAAGAGCTGTTAAAACGCGTAAATGCATTCAAAAGCTTGAGTTGAAACTTGTTTGTACTTGTAAACATCCTTGGTGTAGTTTCTCACTCGAATGAATGCAAACAAAGCATTTGGGTGCTTTCTCTTAATATACAACACAAAAGACCTCAATCTCTTTCACCGTAATCGTAAGAGCTGTTAAAATGCATAAATACATTCGAAAGCTTGAGTTGAAGCTTGTTTGTACTTGTAAACATTCTTGGTGTAATTTCTCCCTCAAATTAATACAAACAAATCATTTGGATGCTTTCTCTTAATATACAACACAAAAGACCTCAATCTCTTTCACCCTAGATGTAAGAGCTGTTAAAACGCGTAAATGCATTCAAAAGGTGGAGTTAAAGCTTGTTTGTACTTGTAAACATCTTTGGTGTAGTTTCTCACTCAAATGAATGCAAACAAAGCGTAAATGCATTCAAAAGGTGGAGTTAAAGCTTGTTTGTACTTGTAAACGTCCTTGGTGTAGTTTCTCACTCAAATGAATGCAAACAAAGCATTTGGGTGCTTTCTCTTAATATACAACACAAAAGATCTCAATCTCTTTCACCGTAATCGTAAGAGCTGTTAAAACGCATAAATACATTCAAAAGCTTGAGTTGAAGCTTGTTTGTACTTGTAAACATTCTTGGTGTAGTTTCTCCCTCAAATTAATACAAACAAATCATTTGGATGCTTTCTCTTAATATACAACACAAAAGACCTCAATCTCTTTCACCCGAGATGTAAGAGCTGTTAAAACGCGTAAATGCATTCAAAAGTTGGAATTAAAGCTTGTTTGTACTTGTAAACATCCTTGGTGTAGTTTCTCACTCAAATGAATGCAAACAAAGCATTTGGGTGCTTTCTCTTAATATACAACACAAAAGAAATCATTCTCTTTCACCCTAAATGTAAGAGCTGTTAAAACGCGTAAATGCATTCAAAAGGTGGTGTTAAAGCTTGTTTGTACTTGTAAACATCCTTGGTGGAGTTTCTCACTCAACTGAATGCAAAGAAAACATTTGGGTGCGTTCTCTAAATATACAACACAAAAGAACTCAATGTCTTTCACCCTTGTCGTATGAGCTAAACGATTAAATGCATTCAAAAGCTTGAGTTCAAGCTTGTTTGTAGTTGTAAACATCCTTGGGGTAGTTTCACACTCAAATGAAAGCAAACAAAGCATTTGGGTGCTTTCTCTTAAGCTTGAGTTGAAGCTTGTTTTGTACTTGTAAACACAAAAGAGATTGAGTGTCTCACTCCAATGAATGCAAACAAATCTTTTGGATGCTTTCTCTTAATATACTACAGAAAAGAACTCAACCTTTTTCACCCTAGTCATATGAGCTTTTAAAACACGTAAATGCATTCAAAAGCTTGAGTTGAAGCTTGTTTGAACTTGTAAACATCCTTGGTGTAGTTTCTCACTCAAATGAATGCAAACAAAACATTTGTGTGATTTCTCTTAATATACAACACAAAAGAACTCAATCTTTTTCACCCTAGTTGTAAGAGCTGTTAAAATGCGTAAGTGCATTCAAAAGGTGAAGTTAAAGCTTGTTTGTGCTTGTAAACATCCTTGGTGTAGTTTCTCACTCAAATGATTGCAAACAAAGCATTTGGGTGCTTTCTCTTAATATAAAACACAAAAGAACTCAATCATTTTCACCCTTGTCGTATGAGCTTTTAAAACGCTTAAATGCATTCAAAAGCTTGAGTTCAAGCTTGTTTGTAGTTGTCAACATCCTTGGTGTAGTTTCTCACTCAAATGAATGCAAACAAAGCATCTGGGTGCTTTCTCTTAATATACAACACAAAAGAACTCAATCTCTTTCACCCTAGTCGTAAGAGCTGTTAAAAGGCGTAATTGCATTCAAAACGCGTAAATGCATTCAAAAGCACGAGTTCAAGCTTGTTTGTACTTGCAAACAAAGTATTTGGATGGTTTCTCTGAAAATAAAACACAAAAGAACTCAATCTCTTTCACCCTAGTCGTATGAGGTTTTAAAACGCGTATATGCATTCAAAAGGTGGAGTTAAAGCTTGTTTGTACTTGTAGGTGCTTTCTCTGAAAATACAACACAAAAGAACTCAATCTCTTTCAACCTAGTCGTATGAGGTTTTAAACCGCGTATATGCATTCAAAAGCTTAACTTGAAGCTTGTTGGTACTTGTAAACATCTTTGGTGTAGTTTCTCACTCAAATGAATGCAAAGAAAACATTTGGGTGCGTTCTCTTAATATACAACACAAAAGAATTCAATCTCTTTCACCCTTGTCGTATGAGCTTTTAAAACGCTTAAATGCATTCAAAAGCTTGAGTTCACGCTTGTCTGTAGTTGTAAACATCCTTGTGATAGTTTCTCACTCAAATGAATGCAAACAACGCATTTGGGTGCTTTCTCTTAATATACAACACAAAAGACCTCAATCTCTTTCACCCTAGTCGTATGAGGTTTTAAAACGCGTAAATGCTTTCAAAAGCTTGAGTTGAAGCTTGTTTGTACTTGTAAACATCCTTGGTGTAGTTTCTCCCTCAAATGAATGCAAACAAAGAATTTGGGTGCTTTCTCTTAATATACAACACAAAAGAACTCAATCTCTTTCACCTTAGATGTAAGAGCTGTTAAAACGCGTAAATGCATTCAAAAGGTGGAGTTAAAGCTTGTTTGTACTTGTAAACATCCTTGGTGTAGTTTCTCACTAAAATTAATGCAAACAAAGCATTTGGGTGCTTTCTCTTAATATACAACACAAAAGACCTCAAATCTCTTTCACCCTAATCGTAAGAGCTGTTAAAACGCGTTAATACATTCAAAAGCTTGAGTTGAAGCTTGTTTGTACTTGTAAAGATCCTTGGTTAAGTTTCTCACTCAAATGAATACAAACAAAGCATTTGGGTGCTTTCTCTTAATATACAGCACAAAAGACCTCAATCTCTTTCACCGTAATCGTAAGAGCTGTTAAAACGCGCAAATACATTCAAAAGCTTGAGTTGAAGCTTTTTGTACATGTAAACATCCTTGGTTAAGTTTCTCACTCAAATGAATGCAAACAAAGAATTTGTGTGCTTTCTCTTAATATACAACACAAAAGAACTCAATCTTTTTCACCCTAGTCATATGAGCTTTTAAAACGCGTAAATGCATTCAAAAGGTGGAGTTAAAGCTTGTTTGAACTTGTAAACATCCTTGGTGTAGTTTCTCACTCAAATGAATGCAAACAAAGCATTTGGGTGCTTTCTCTTAATATACAACACAAAAGAACTCAATCTCTTTCACCCTAGATGTAAGAGCTGTTAAAACGCGTAAATACATTCAAAAGCTTGGTTTGAAGCTTGTTGCTTCTTGTAAACATCCTTGGTTAAGTTTCTCACTCAAATGAATGCAAACAAAGCACTTGGGTGCTTTCTCTTAATGTACAACACAAAAGAACTAAATCTTTTTCACCCTAGTCATATGAGCTTTTAAAACGCATAAATGCATTCAAAAGCTTGAGTTGAAGCTTGTTTGTACTTGTAAAAAGATTGAGTTCTTTTGTGTTGTATATTAAGAGAACGCACCCAAATGTTTTCTTTGCATTCATTTGAGTGAGAAACCACACCAAAGATGTTTACAAGTATCAACAAGCTTCAACTTAAGCTTTTTAATGCAAATACGCGTTTTAAAACCTCATACGACTAGGGTGAAAGAGATTGAGTTCTTTTGTGTTGTATTTTCAGAGAAAGCACCCAAAAGCTTTGTTTGCATTCATTGGAGTGAGAAACTACACCAAGGATGTTTACAAGTACAAACAAGCTTCAACTCAAAATTTTGAATGTATTTACGCTTTTTAAAAGCTCATATGACTAGGCTGAAAGAGATTGAGGTGTTTTGTGTTGTATATTAAGAGAAAGCACCCAAATGCTTTGTTTGCATTCATTTGAGTGAGAAACTACACCAAGGATGTTTACAAGTACAAACAAGCTTTAACTCCACCTTTTGAATGCATTTACGCGTTTTAAAACCTCATACGACTAGGGTGAAAGAGATTGAGGTCTTTTGTGTTGTATATTAAGAGAAAGCACCCAAATGCTTTATTTGCATTTAGTTGATAGTAAATACATTCAAAATTTTGAGTTGAAGCTTCGTTGTACTTGTAAACATTCTTGGTGTAGTTTCTTACTGAAATGAATGCAAACAAAGCATTTGGTTGCTTTCTCTTAAAATACAACACAAAAGAACTCAATCTTTTTCACCCTAGTCATATGAGCTTTTAAAACGCGTAAATGCATTCAAAAGCTTGAGTGGAAGCTTCTTTGTACTTGTAAACATCCTTGGTGTAGTTTCTCACTCAAATGAATGCAAACAAAGCATTTGTGTGATTTCTCTTAATATACAACACAAAAGAACTCAATCTCTTTCACCCTAATTGTTAGAGCTGTTAAAACGCGTAAATGCATTCAAAAGGTGGAGTTAAAGCTTGTTTGTACTTGTAAACATCCTTGGTGTAGTTTCTCACTCAAATGAATGCAAACAAAGCATTTGGGTGCTTTCTCTTAATATACAACACAAAAGACCTCAATCTCTTTCACCCTAGTTGTAAGAGCTGTTAAAATGCGTAAATGCATTCAAAAGGTGGAGTTAAAGCTTGTTTGTACTTGTAAACATCCTTGGTGTAGTTTCTCACTCAAATGAATGCAAATAAAGCTTTTGGTTGCTTTCTCTTAAAATACAACACAAAAGAACTCAATCTTTTTCACCCTAGTCATATGAGCTTTTAAAACGCGTAAATGCATTCAAAAGCTTGAGTTGAAGCTTGTTTGTACTTGTAAACATTCTTGGTGTAGTTTCTCACTCAAATGAATGCAAACAAAGCATTTGTGTGCTTTCTCTAAATATACAACACAAAAGAACTCAATTTTTTTCACCCTAGTCATATGAGCTGTTAAAACGCGTAAATGCATTCAAATGGTGGAGTTAAAGCTTGTTTGTACTTGTAAACATCCTTTGTGTAGTTTCTCACTCAAATGAATGCAAACAAAGTATTTGGATGCATTCTCTTAATATACAACACAAAAGAACTCAAATCTCTTTCACCCTACTCGTAAGAGCTGTTAAAACGCGTAAATGCATTCAAAAGCTTGAGTTGAAACTTGTTTGTACTTGTAAACATCCTTGGTGTAGTTTCTCACTCGAATGAATGCAAACAAAGCATTTGGGTGCTTTCTCTTAATATACAACACAAAAGAACTATATCTCTTTCACCCTAGTTGTAAGAGCTGTTAAAATGCGTAAATGCATTCAAAAGGTGGAGTTAAAGCTTGTTTGTACTTGTAAACATCCTTGGTGTAGTTTCTCACTCAAGTGAATGCAAACAAAGCATTTGTGTGATTTCTCTTAATATACAACACAAAAGAACTCAATCTCTTTCACCCTAATATAGTATGCCTTGATTAAATTATTGTATTGACCGCAATTAAATCATTTGGTTCAATAACCATGAACCTATAGGCCTTGCTTTGTATAGCATAGCCTAAAAAGATACATTCCACTCCCCTTTCTCCTAATTTCTTTCTCAAAAGATGGAGTTAAAGCTTGTTTGTAGTTGTAAACATCCTTGGTGTAGTTTCTCACTCAAATGAATGCAAACAAAGCATTTGGGTGCTTTCTCTTAATATACAACACAAAAGACCTCAATCTCTTTCACCCTAATCGTAAGAGCTGTTAAAACGCGTAAATACATTCAAAAGCTTGAGTTGAAGCTTGTTTGTACTTGTAAACATCCTTGGTTAAGTTTCTCACTCAAATGAATGCAAACAAAGAATTTTGGGTGCTTTCTCTTAATATACAACACAAAAGAACTCAATCTCTTTCACCCTAGTTGTAAGAGCTGTTAGAATGCGTAAATGCATTCAAAAGGTGGAGTTAAAGCTTGTTTGTACTTGTAAACATCCTTGGTGTAGTTTCTCACTCAAATGAATGCAAACAAAGCATTTGTGTGATTTCTCTTAATATACAACACAAAAGAACTCAATCTCTTTCATCCTAGTTGTAACAGCTGTTAAAATGCGTAAATGCATTCAAAAGGTGGAGTTGAAGCTTGTTTGTGCTTGTAAACATCCTTGGTGTAGTTTCTCACTCAAATGAATGAAAACAAAGCATTTGGGTGCTTTCTCTTAATAAGCAACACAAAAGAACTCAATCTCTTTCACCCTAGTCTTATGAGCTTTGAAAACGCGTAAATACATTCAAAGGCTTGAGTTGAAGCTTGTTTGTACTTGTAAATATCCTTGGTGTAGTATCTCACTCCAATGAATACAAACAAAGCTTTTGGGTGCTTTCTCTGAAAATACAACACAAGTACTTGTAAACACCCAAACTGTTTAAAACGCTTAAATGCACCCAAACCATAGATGTAAGAGCTGTAAAAACGCGTAAATGCATTCAAAAGGTGGAGTTAAAGCTTGTTTGTACTTGTAAACATCCTTGGTGTAGTTTCTCACTCAAACGAATGCAAACAAAGCATTTGACTGCTTTCTCTTAAACTTGAGTTGAAGCTTGTTTGTACCCGTAAACACAAAAGAGATTGAGTTTCTCACTCCAATGAATACAAACAAAGCTTTTGGATGCTTTCTCTTAATATTCAACAGAAAAGAACTCAAGCTTTTTCACCCTAGTCATATGAGCTTTTAAAACGCGTAAATGGATTCAAAAGCTTGAGTTGAAGATTGTTTGTACTTGTAAACATCCTTGGTGTAGTTTCTCACTCAAATGAATGCAAACAAAGCATTTTTGTGATTTCTCTTAATATACAACACAAAAGAACTCAATCTCTTTCACCCTAGGTTTATGAGGTTTTAAAACGCGTAAAAGCATTCAAAAGCTTGAGTTGAAGCTTGTTTGTACTTGTAAACATCCTTGATTAAGTTTCTCACTCAAATGAATGCAAACAAAGCATTTGGTGCGTTCTCTTAATATACAACACAAAAGAACTCAATCTCATTCACAGTTGTCGTATGAGCTTTTAAAACGCTTAAATGCATTCAAAAGCTTGAGTTCAAGCTTGTTTGTACTTGTAAACATCCTTGGGGTAGTTTCACACTCAAATGAATGTAAACAAAGAATTTGCGAGCTGTTTCTTAATATACAGCACAAAAGTACTCAATCTCTTTTTGCCTAGTCGTAAGAGCTGTTGAAACGAGTAAATGCATTCAAAAGCTTGAGTTGAGGTTTGTTTGTACTTGTAAACATCCTTGGTGTAGTTTCTCACTCAAATGAATGCAAACAAACCATTTGGGTGATTTCTCTTAATATACAACACAAAAGAACTCAATCTTTTGAATGCATATACGCATTTTAAAACCTCATACGACTAGGGTGAAAAAGATTGAGTTCTTTTGTGTTGTATTTTCAGAGAAAGCACCCAAAAGCTTTATTTGCATTCACTGGAGTGAGAAACTACACCAAGGATGTTTACAAGTACAAACAAGCTTCAACTCAAGCTTTTGAATGTATTTACGCGTTTTAAAAGCTCATATGACTAGGGGGAAAGAGATTGAGGTCTTTTGTGTTGTATATTAAGAGAAAGCACCCAAATGCTTTGTTTGCATTAATTTGAGTGAGAAACTATACCAAGGATGTTTACAAGTACAAACAAGCTTCAACTCAAACTTTTGAATGTATTTACGCGTTTTAACAGCTTTTACGATTAGGGTGAAAGAGATTGAGGTCTTTTGTGTTGTATATTAAGAGAAGGCACCCAAATGCTTTGTTTGCATTCATTTGAGTGAGAAACTACACCATGGATGTTTACAAGTACAAACAAGCTTTAACTCCACCTTTTGAATGCATTTAGGCGTTTTAACAGCTCTTACATCTAGGGTTTTGGTGCATTTACGCGTTTTGAATGCATATGCGTTTTAAACAGTTTGGGTGTTTACAAGTACTTGTGTTGTATTTTCAGAGAAAGCACCCAAAAGCTTTTTTTGCATTCATTGGAGTGAGAAACTACACCAAGGATGTTTACAAGTACAAACAAGCTTCAACTCAAGCCTTTGAATGTATTTACGCGTTTTAAAAGCTTATATGACTAGGGTGAAACAGATTGAGGTCTTTTGTGTTGTATATTAAGAGAAAGCACCCAAATGCTTTGTTTGCATTCATTTGAGTGAGAAACTACACCAAGGATGTTTACAAGTACAAACAAGCTTTAACTCCACCTTTTGAATGAATTTACGCATTTTAACAGCTCTTACAACTAGGGTGAAATAGATTGAGGTCTTTTGTGTTGTATATTAAGAGAAAGCACCCAAATGCTTTGTTTGCATTCATTTGAGTGAGAAACTTAACCAAGGAAGTTTACAAGTACAAACAAGCTTCAACTCAAGCTTTTGAATGTATTTACGCGTTTTAACAGCTCTTTTTCACCCTAGTCATATGAGCTTTTAAAACGCGTAAATGCATTCAAAAGGTGGAGTTCAAGCTTGTTTGTACTTGTAAACATCTTTGGTGTAGTTTCTCACTCAAATGAATGCAAACAAACTATTTGGGTGCTTTCTCTTAATATACAACACAAAAGAACTCAATCTCTTTCAACCTAGTTGTAAGAGCTGTTAAAATGCGTAAATGCATTCAAAAGATGGAGTTAAAGCTTGTTTGTGCTTGTAAACATCCTTGGTGTAGTTTCTCACTCAAATGAATGCAAACAAATCATTTGGGTTCTTTCTATTAATATACAACACAAAAGAACTCAATCTCTTTCACCCTAGATGTAAGAGCTGTTAAAACGCGTAAATGCATTCAAAAATGTGGAGTTAAAGCTTGTTTGTACTTTTAAACATCCTTGGTGTAGTTTCTCACTCAAATGAATGCAAACAAAGCATTTGTGTGATTTCTCTTACTATGCAACACAAAAGAACTCAATTTCTTTCACCCTAGTTGTAAGAGCTGTTAAAATGCGTAAATGCATTCAAAAGGTGGAGTTAAAGCTTGTTTGTGCTTGCAAACATCCTTGGTGTAGTTTCTCACTCAAATGAATGCAAACAAAGCATTTGGGTGCTTTCTCTTAATATACAACACAAAAGAACTCATTCTCTTTCACCCTAGATGTAAGAGCTGTTAAAACGCGTAAATACATTCAAAAGCTTGAGTTGAAGCATGTTTGTACTTGTAAACATCATTGGTTAAGTTTCTCACTCAAATGAATGCAAACAAAGCATTTGGGTGCTTTCTCTTAATATACAACACAAAAGAACTCAATCTTTTTCACCCTAGTCATATGAACTTTTAAAACGCGTAAATGCTTTCAAAAGGTGGAGTTAAAGCTTATTTGTACTTGTAAACATGCTTGGTGTAGTTTCTCACTCAAATGAATGCAAACAAAGCATTTGGGTGCTTTCTCTTAATATACAACACAAAAGAACTCTATCTTTTTCACCCTAGTCATATGAGCTTTAAAAACGTGTAAATGCATTCAAAAGCTTGAGTTGAAGCTTGTTTGTACTTGTAAACATCCTTGGTGTAGTTTCTCACTCCAATGAAAATACAACACAAAAGAACTCAATGTATTTACGCGTTTTAAAAGCTCATATGACTAGGGGAAAAGAGATAGAGGTCTTTTGTGTTGTATATTAAGAGAAAGCACCCAAATGCTTTGTTTGCATTCATTTGAGTGAGAAACTACACCAAGGATGTTTACAAGTACAAATAAGCTTTAACTCCACCTGTTGAATGCATTTACGCGTTTTAAAAGTTCATATGACTAGGGTGAAAAAGATTGAGTTCTTTTGTGTTGTATATTAAGAGAAAGCACCCAAATGCTTTGTTTGCATTCATTTGAGTGAGAAACTTAACCAATGATGTTTACAAGTACAAACAAGCTTCAACTCAAGCTTTTGAATGTATTTACCCGTTTTAACAGCTCTTACGATTAGGGTGAAAGAGATTGAGGTCTTATGTGTTGTATATTGAGAGAAAGCACACAAATGCTTTGTTTGCATTCATTTGAGTGAAAACTACACCAAGGATGTTTACAAGTACAAACAAGCTTTAACTCCACCTTTTGAATGCATTTACGCGTTTTAACAGCTCTTACATCTAGGATGAAAGAGATTGGGCTCTTTTGTGTTAAAAAGATTGAGTTCTTTTGTGTTGTATATTAAGAGAAAGCACCCAAATGCTTTCTTTGCAATCATTTGAGTGAGAAACATAACCAAGGATGTTTACAAGTACAAACAAGCTTCAACCCAAGCTTTTGAATGTATATACGCGTTTTAAAACGTCATACGACTAGGGTGAAACAGATTGAGTTCTTTTGTGGTGTATTTTCAGAGAAAGCACACAAAAGCTTTGTTTGCATTCATTGGAGTGAGAAACTACACCAAGGATGTTTACAAGTACAAAGAAGCTTCAACTCAAGCTTTTGAATGTATTTACGCGTTTTAAAAGCTCATATGACTAGGGTCAAAGAGATTGAGGTCTTTTGTGTTGTATATTAAGAGAAAGCACCCAAATGCTTTGTTTGCATTCATTTGAGTGAGAAACTACACCAAGGATGTTTACAAGTACATACAAGCTTTAACTCCACCTTTTGAATGCATTTACGCGTTTTAAAAGCTCATATGACTAGGGTGAAAAAGATTGAGTTCTTTTGTGTTGTATATTAAGAGAAAGCACCCAAATGCTTTGTTTGCATTCATTTGAGTGAGAAACTTAACCAAGGATGTTTACAAGTACAAACAAGCTTCAACTCAAGCTTTTGAATGTATTTACACGTTTTAACAGCTCTTACGATTAGGGTGAAAGAGATTGAGTTCTTTTGTGTTGTATATTAAGAGAAAGCACCCAAAAGCTTTGTTTGCATTCATTTCAGTGAGAAACTACACCAAGAATGTTTACAACTACAAACAAGCTTCAACTCAAGCTTTTGAATGCATTTACGCGTTTTAAAAGCTCATATGACTAGGGTGAAAAAGATTGAGGTCTTTTGTGTTGTATATTAAGAGAACGCACCCAAATGTTTTGTTTGCATTCAAAAGCGTAAATACATTCAAAAGCTTGGTTTGAAGCTTGTTGGTACTTGTAAACATCCTTGGTTAAGTTTCTCACTCAAATGAATGCAAACAAAGCATTTGGGTGCTTTGGATTCATTTGAGTATGAAACTACATGAAGGTTGTTTTAAAGTACAAACAAGCTTCAACAAGGATGTTTACAAAAACAAAAGAACTTCAACTCAAGCTTTTGAATGCATTTACGCGTTTTAACAGCTCTTACGACTAGGGTGAAAGAGATTGCGTTCTTTTGTGTTGAAAATAAAGAGAATGCACCCAGATGCATTTGCATCCATTTAAGTGAGAAACTACACCAAGGATGTTTACAAGTACAAACAAGCTTCAGCTTAAGCTTTTGAATGCATTTACGCGTTTTGACAGCTCTTACGACTAGGGTGAAAGAACTCAATCTCTTTTCGCCTAGTCGTAAGAGCTGTTAAAACGCGTAAATGCATTCAAAACGCGTAAATGCATTCAAAAGCTTGAGCTGAAGCTTGTTTGTACTTGTAAACATTCTTGGTTAAGTTTCTCACTCAAATGAATGCAAACAAAACATTTGGGTGCTTTCTCTTAATATACAACACAAAAGAACTCAATCTTTTTCACCCTAGTCATATGAGTTTTAAAACGCGTAAATGCATTCAAAAGCTCGAGTTGAAGCTTGTTTGTACTTGTAAACATCCTTGGTGTAGTTTCTCACTCAAATGAATGCAAACAAAGCATCTGGGTGCTTTCTCTTAATATACAACACAAAAGAACTCAATCTCTTTCACCCTAGATGTAAGAGCTGTTAAAACGCGTAAATGCATTCAAAAGGTGGAGTTAAAGCTTGTTTGTACTTGTAAACATCCTTGTTTAAGTTTCTCACTCAAACTAAACCAAGGATGTTTACAACTCCACCTTTTGAATGCATATACGCGTTTTAAAACCTCATACGACTAGGGTGAAAGAGATTGAGGTCTTTTGTGTTGTATATTAAGAGAAAGCACCCAAATGCTTTGTTTGCATTCATTTGAGTGAGAAAGTACACCAAAGATGTTTACAAGTAGAAACAAGCTTTAACTCCACCTTTTGGATGCATTTACGCGTTTTAACAGCTCTTACATCTTGGGTGAAAGAGATTGAGGTCTTTTGTGTTGTATATTAAGAGAAAGCACCCAAATGCTTGGTTTGCCTTCATTTGAGTGAGAAACTATACCAAGAATGTTTACAAGTACAAACAAGCTTCAACTGAAGCTTTTGAATGCATTTACGCGGAGTGAGAAACTACACCAGGGATGTTTACAAGTACAAACAAGCTTCAACTCAGAATTTTGAATGTATTCACAATCAAATGAATGCAAATAACAGACCTTAATATACAACACAAAAGACCTCAATCTCTTTCACCCTAATCGTAACAGCTGTTAAAACGCGTAAATACATTCAAAAGCTTGAGTTGAAGCTTGTTTGTACTTGTAAACATCCTTGGTTAAGTTTCTCACTGAAATGAATACAAACAAAGCTTTTGGTTGCTTTCTCTTAAAATACAACAGAAAAGAACTCAATCTCTTTCACCCTAGATGTAAGAGTTGTTAAAACGCGTAAATACATTCAAAAGCTTGAGTTGAAGCATGTTTGTACTTGTAAACATCCTTGGTGTAGTTTCTCACTCCAATGAATGCAAACAAAGCTTTTGGGTGCTTTCTCTGAAATTACAACACAAAAGAACTCAATCTCTTTCACCCTAGTCGTAAGAGCTGTTAAAACGCGTAAATGCATTCAAAAGTTGAAGCTTGTTTGTACTTGTAAATACAAAAGAGATTGAGTTTCTCACTCCAATGAATGCAAACAAAGCTTTTGGATGCTTTCTCTTAATATACAACAGAAAAGAACTCAAGCTTTTTCACCCTAGTTATATGAGCTTTTAAAACGCGTAAATGCATTCAAAAGCTTTAGTTGAAGCTTGTTTGTACTTGTAAACATCCTTGGTTAAGTTTCTCACTCAATCACCCTAATCGTAAGAGCTGTTAAAACGCGTAAATACATTCAAAAGCTTGAGTTGAAGCTTGTTTGTACTTGTAAACATCCTTGGTTAAGTTTCTCACTCAAATGAATGCAAATAAAGCTTTTGGTTGCTTTGTATGCATTCATTTGCGTGAGAAACTACACCAAGGATGTTTACAAGTACAAACAAGCTTCAACTGAAGCTTTTTATTGCATTTAAGCATTTTAACAGCTCTTACGACTAGGGTGAAAGAGATTGAGTTCTTTTGTGTTGTATTTTAAGAGAACGTACCCAAATGCTTTGTTTGCATTCATTGGTATAGAGTTGAAGCTTGTTCGTACTTGTAAACATTCTTGGTGTAGTTTCTCACTGAAATGAATGCAAACAAAGCTTTTGGTTGCTTTCTTTTAAAATACAACACAAAAGAACTCAATCTTTTTCACCCTAGTCATATGAGCTTTGAAAACGCGTAAATGCATTCAAAAGCTTGAGTTGAAGCTTGTATGTACTTGTAAACATCCTTGGTGTAGTTTCACAATCAAATGAATGCAAACAAAGCATTTGTGTGCTTTCTCTTAATATACAACACCAAAGAACTCAATCTCTTTCACCCTAGTCGTAAGAGCTATTAAAACGCGTAAATACATTCAACAGCTTGAGTTGAAGCTTGTTTGTACTTGTAAACATCCTTGGTGTAGTTTCTCACTCCAATGAATGCAAACAAAGCTTTTGGGTGCTTTCTCTGAAATTACAACACAAAAGAACTCAATCTCTTTTACCCTAGTCGTATGAGGTTTTAAAACGTTTATATGCATTCAAAAGCTTAACTTGAAGCTTGTTGGTACTTGTAAACATCTTTGGTGTAGTTTCTCACTCGAATGAATGCAAATAAAGCTTTTGGGTGATTGAGTTCTTTTGTGTTGTATTTTCAGAGAAAGCACCCAAAAGCTTTTTTGCATTCATTGGAGTGAGAAACTACACCAAGGATGTTTACAAGTACAAACAAGCTTAAACTCAAGCTTTTGAATGCATTTAAGCATTTTAAAAGCTCAAACGAGAAGGGTGAAGGTGATTGAGTTCTTTTGTGTTATATATTAAGAGAACGCACCCAAATGTTTTCTTTGCATTCATTTGAGTGAGAAACTACACCAAAGATGTTTACAAGTACCAACAAGCTTCAACTTAAGCTTTTGAATGCATATACGCGTTTTAAACAGTTTCTTAATTTTGTTTGCATTCACCTTTTGAATTTACAAGTACAAACAATCAAATGAATAAAGCATTTGGGTGCTTTCTCTTAAAATACAACACAAAAGAACTCAATCTCTTTCACCCTAGATGTAAGAGCTGTTAAAATGCGTAAATGCATTCAAATGGTGGAGTTAAAGCTTGTTTGTACTTGTAAACACCCTTGGTGTAGTTTCTCACTGAAATGAATGCAAACAAAGCTTTTGGGTTCTTTCTCTGAAAATACAACACAAAAGAACCCAAATGAGAATTTTGCTTGCATTCATTGGAGTGAGAAACTACACCAAGGATGTTTACAAGTACAAACAAGCTTTAACTCCACCTTTTGAATGCATATACGCGTTTTAAAACCTCATACGACTAGGGTGAAAGAGATTGAGTTCTTTTGTGTTGTATTTTCAGAGAAACCATACAATAACTTTGTTTGCATTCATTTGAGTGAGAAACTACACCAAGGATGTTTACAAGTACAAACAAGCTTCAACTCAAGCTTTTGAATGCATTTACGCGTTTTGAATGCAATTACGCGGTTTAACAGCTCTTACGACTAGGGTGAAAGAGATTGAGGTCTTTTGTGTTGTATATGGAGAGAAAAGTGCGTAAATGCATTCAAAAGCTTGAATTGAAGCTTGTTTGTACTTGTAAACATCCTTGGTTAAGTTTCTCACTCAAGTGAATGCAAACAAAGCATTTGGGTGCTTTCTCTTAATATACAACACAAAAGACCTCAAATCTCTTTCGCCCTACTCGTATTCATTTGTTTGCATTCATTTGAGTGTGAAACTACACCTAGGATGTTTACAAGTACAAACAAGCTTCAACTCAAGCTTTTGAATGCATTTACGCATTTTAAAAGCTCATACGAATAGGGTGAAAGAGATTTGAGTTCTTTGTGTTGTATATTAAGAGAAAGCATCCAAACACTTTGTTTGCATTCATTTGCGTGTGAAACTACACCTTGGATGTTTACAAGTACCAACAAGCTTTAACTCCACCTTTTGAATGCATTTACGCGTTTTAACAGCTCTTACATCTAGGGTGAAAGAGATTGAGTTCATTTGTATTGTATATTAAGAGAAAGCACCTAAATGCCTTGTTTACATTCATTTGAGTGAGAAACTTAACCAAGGATGTTTACAAGTACAAACAAGCTTTAACTCCACCTTTTGAATGCATTTACGCGTTTTAACAACTCTTACATCTAGGGTGAAAGAGATTGAGTTCTTTTGTGTTGTATATTAAGAGAAAGCACCCAAATGCTTTGTTTGCATTCATTTGAGGGAGAAACTACACCAAGGATGTTTACAAGTACAAACAAGCTTTAACTCCACCTTTTGAATGCATTTACGCGTTTTGAAAGTTCATACGATTAGGGTGAAAGAGATTTGAGTTCTTTTGTGTTGTATATTAAGAGAAAGCATCCAAATACTTTGTTTGCATTCATTTGAGTGTGAAACTTCACCTAGGATGTTTACAAGTACATACAAGCTTCAACTCAAGCTTTTGAATGCATTTACGCGTTTTGAAAGCTCATACGAGTAGGGTGAAAGAGATTTAAGTTCTTTTGTGTTGTATATTAAGAGAAAGCATCCAAATACTTTGTTTGCATTCATTTGAGTGTGAAACTACATCTAGGATGTTTACAAGTACAAACAAGCTTCAACTCAAGCTTTTGAATGGATTTCCGCGTTTTCAATGCATTTACGCGTTTTAACAGCTCTTACAACTAGGGTGAAAGAGATTGAGTTCTTTTGTGTTGTATTTTCAGAGAGAGCACCCAAAAGCTTTGTTTGCATTCATTGGAGTGAGAAACTACACCAAGAATGTTTACAAGTACACACAAGCTTCAACTCAAACTTTTGAATGCATTGACGCGTTTTAAAAGCTCATATGACTAGGGTGAAAAAGATTGAGTTCTTTTGTGTTGTATTTTAAGAGAAAGCACCCAAAAGCTTTGTTGCATTCATTGGAGTTGAAGCTTTTTTCTACTTGTAAACATTCTTGGTGTAGTTTCTCACTCCAATGAATGCAAACAAAGCTTTTGGGTGCTTTCTCTGAAAATACAACACAAAAGAACTCAATCTCTTTCACCCTAATCGTAAGAAGTTTTAAAACGTGTATATGCATTCAAATGGTGGAGTTCAAGCTTGTTTGTAGTTCTAAACATCCTTGGGGTAGTTTCACACTCAAATGACTGCAAACAAAGCATTTGGGTGCTTTCTCTTAAGCTTGAGTTGAAGCTTGTTTGTACTTGTAAACACAAAAGAGATTGAGTTCTTTTGTGTTGTATTTTCAGAGAAAGCACCCAAATGCTTTGTTTGCATTCATTTGTGTGAGAAACTACACCAAGGATGTTTACAAGTACAAACAAGCTTTAACTCCACCTTTTGAATGCATTTACGCGTTTTAAAATACAACACAAAAGAACTCAATCTCTTTCACCCTAGTCGTAAGAGCTGTTAAAACGTGTAAATGCATATGAACTTGCATTCATATGGATTTACGCGTTTTAAATAAAGCATTATACATTTGTACTTAATATTAAGAGATTGAGTTCTTTTGTGTTGTATATTAAGAGAAACCACCCAAATGCTTTGTTTGCATTCATTTGAGTGAGAAACTACACCATGGATATTTACAAGTACAAACAAGCTTCAACTCAAGCTTTTGAATGCATTGACGCGTTTTAACAACACTTACAACTAGGGTGATAGAGATTGAGTTCATTTGTGTTGTATATTAGGAGAAAGCACCCAAATACTTTGTTTGCATTCAAAAGCTTAATGTTGAAGCTAGTTTTACCCTTTTGTAGAGCCGTAAATTTGGGTGCTTTTAAAAGCTCATATGACTAGGGTGAAAGAGATTGAGGTCTTTTGTGTTGTATATTAAGAGAAAGCACCCAAATGCTTTGTTTGCATTCATTTGAGTGAGAAACTACACCAAGGATGTTTACAAGTACAAACAAGCTTTAACTCCACCTTTTGAATGCATGTACAAACAAGCTTTAACTCCACCTTTTGGTTGCTTTGTATGCATTCATTTGAGTGAGACACTACACCAAGGATATTTACAAGTACAAACAAGCTTCAACTGAAGCTTTTTATTGCATTTAAGCATTTTAACAGCTCTTACGACTAGGGTGAAAGAGATTGAGTTCTTTTGTGTTGTATACTAAGAGAAAGCACACAAATGCTTTGGTTGCATTCATTTGATTGTGAAACTACACCAAGGATGTTTACAAGTACATACAAGCTTCAACTCAAGCTTTTGAATGCATTTACGCGTGTTAAAAGCATTGTGTGCTTTCTCTTAATATACAACACAAAAGAACTCAAAAGACCTCAATCTTTTGAACTCAATCTCAATCTCTTTATGATGGTGTAGTTTGTCACTGAAATTGTATGCATTTACAAACAAAGCTTTTGAATGCATTCACCTTTTGAATTTATAAGTACAAACAATCAAATGAATGCAAATAAAGCATTTGGGTGCTTTCTCTTAATGTACAACACAAAAGAACTCAATCTTTTTCACCCTAGTCATAGGAGCTTTTAAAACGCGTAAATGCATTCAAAAGCTTGAGTTGAAGCTTGTTTGTACTTGTAAACATTCTTGGTGTAGTTTCTCACTGAAATGAATGCAAACAAAACATTTGGGAGCTTTCTCTTAATATACAACACAAAACACCTCAATCTCTTTCACCCTAGTCGTATGAGGTTTTAAAACGCGTAAATGAATTCAAAAGCTTGAGTTGAAGCTTGTTTGAACATGTAAACATCCTTGGTGTAGTTTCTCACTCAAATGAATGCAAACAAAGCATTTGGGTGCTTTCTCTTAATATAAAACACAAAACAACTCAATCTCTTTCACCCTAGTCGTAAGAGCTGTTAAAACGCGTAATTGCATTCAAAACGCGTAAATGCATTCAAAAGCTTGAGTTGAAGCTTGTTTGTACTTGTAAACATCCTTGGTGTAGTTTCTCTTAAATGTATAATTCATTTGAGTGTGAAACTACACAAAAGAACTCAATCTCTTTCACCCTAGTCATATGAGCTTTCTCTTAATATTCCAAAGCTTGAGTGAAAGAGTAGTTTCACACTCAAATGAATGCAAACAAAGCTTTTGGTTGCTTTCTCTTAATGTACAACACAAAAGAACTCAATCTCTTTCACCCTAGTTGTAAGAGCTGTTAATATGCGTAAATGCATTCAAAAGGTGGTGTTAAAGCTTGTTTGTAGTTGTAAACATCCTTGGTGTAGTTTCTCACTCAAATGAATGCAACAAAACATTTGGGTACTTTCTCTTAATATACAACACAAAAGACCTCAATCTCTTTCACCCTAATCGTAAGAGCTGTTAAAACGCGTAAATGCATTCAAAAGGTGGAGTTAAAGCTTGTTTGTACTTGTAAACATCCTTGGTTAAGTTTCTCACTCAAATGAATGCAAACAAAGCATTTGAGTGAAAGAGTAGTTTCACACTCAAATGAATGCAAACAAAGCTTTTGGTTGCTTTCTCTTAATGTACAACACAAAAGAACTCAATCTCTTTCACCCTAGATGTAAGAGCTGTTAAAACGCGTAAATGCGTTCAAAAGGTGGAGTTAAAGCTTGTTTGTACTTGTAAACATCCAAGGTGTAGTTTCACACGCAAATGAATGCAAACAAAGTGTTTGGATGCTTTCTCTTAATATAAAACACAAAGAACTCAAATCTCTTTCACCCTAGGTGTAAGAGCATTTACTCATTTTGAATGCACCTTTTGAATGCATTTACTCATTTTAACAGCTCTTACAACTAGGGTGAAAGAGATTGAGTTCTTTTTTGTTGTATATTAAGAGAAATCACACAAATGCTCTGTTTGCATTCATTTGAGTGAGAAACTACACCAAGGATGTTTACAACTACAAACAAGCTTCAACTCAAGCTTTTGAATGCATTTACGCGTTTTAAAAGCTCATATGACTAGGGTGAAAAAGATTGAGTTCTTTTGTGTTGTATTTTAAGAGAAAGCAACCAAAAGCTTTGTTTGCATTCATTTCAGTGAGAAACTACGCCAAGAATGTTTACAAGTACAAACAAGTACATGGTATGGTGTAGTTTCTCCTAAATTATACATTTACATTAAAAGCTTAACCAAATGAATGCAAACAAAACAAAGTACGCGTAAAAAACCTATTTAGTTACATATATATATAAATGCAAATACGTTCAGTGTGGTGACTATTAAAACGATATCAAATTCAACAATAAACTCAAGCTTTTCAAATCTCTTTGTCACTCCATAGTATTATATATATATATATATATATATATATATATATATATATATATATATATATATATAATATATTCAAATACTTGATATTGTTTCAATTAGAATATTTTCTGATATTTTAGATCCGTTTATTGTTGAATTTGATATCGTTTGTAGATGCCGTATAGCCTATTATTAATGCAAATTATATTTTTTCCCTTAAAAAAAATACCAGACGACCACATGAATAAGAGAATACGTACAAAAAACACAAGTACTGAAGTACATCAAATTAGAAACGTTTATTCATTCGCAACAATCGCAACTTAACATTAGAAACGTTTCTATTAATCTATTCCATAAGATCACATCATGCGTGACACTAATTCCACCTTAGAAAAGAAAAAACAGTTGGCATGTTACAAGGTGGCAATCAAATTCGATATATATATTATTAGTACGTACGACCACATCGCCATGTATGTAATGTTACATAGGTCAGAAACTTTATACACCGAGTGATAGCTTCCAGTACTTTAATTCAGTAATCAATTATGTCTAAAGAACACAAAAGAAATAATCTTTTGTTAATCTTTTGTAAATACAACACAAAAGAACTCAATCTCATTTGGGTTCTTTTTGTTGTATTTTCAGAGAAAGCACCCAAAAGCTTTGTTTGCATTCATTGGAGTGAGAAACTACACCAAGGATGTTTACAAGTACAAACAAGCTTCAACTCAAGCTTTTGAATGTATTTACACGTTTTAAAAGCTCATATGACTAGGGTGAAAGAGATTGAGGTCTTTTGTGTTGTATATTAAGAAAAAGCACCCAAATGCTTTGTTTGCATTCATTTGAGTGAGAAACTACACCAAGGATGTTTACAAGTACAAACAAGCTTTAACTCCACCTTTTGAATGCATATACGCGTTTTAAAACCTCATACGACTAGGGTGAAAGAGATTGAGTTCTTTTGTGTTGTATTTTCAGAGAAAGCACCCAAAAGCTTTGTTTGCATTCATTTCAGTAAGAAACTAAACCAAGGATGTTTACAAGTACAAACAATCTTCAACTCAAGCTTTTGAATACATTTACGCGTTTTAAAAGCTCATATTACTAGGGTGAAAAAGCTTGAGTTCTTTTCTGTTGTATATTAAGAGAAAGCATCCAAAAGCTTTGTTTGCATTCATTGGAGTGAGAAACTCAATCTCTTTTGTGTTTACAAGTACAAACAAGCTTCAACTCAAGCTTAAGAGAAAGCACCCAAATGCTTGGTGTAGTCTCTCACTCCAATGAATGCAAACAAAACTTTGGGTGCTTTCTCTGAAAATACAACACAAAAGAACTCAATCTCTTTCACCCTAGTCGTAAGAGCTGTTAAATCGCGTAAATGCATTCAAAAGGTGGAGTTAAAGCTTGTTTGTACTTGTACACATCCTTGGTGTAGTTTCTCACTCAAATGAATGCAAACAAAGCATTTGGATGCATTCTCTTAATATACAACACAAAAGAACTCAAATCTCTCACACCCTAGTCTTAAGAGCTGTTAAACGCGTAAATGCATTCAAAACGCGTAAATGTATTCAAAATATTGAGTTGAAGCTTGTTTGTAGTTTTAAACATCCTAGGTGTAGTTTCTCACTCAAATGAATGCAAACAAAGTAATTGGATGGTTTCTCTCTTAATATACATCACAAAAGAACTCCAATGTTTACAAGTTCTCCCTCAAATGAATGCAAACAAAGCATTTGGGTCCTTTCTCTTAATACACAACACAAAAGAACTCAATCTCTTTCACCCTAGTCGTAAGAGCTGTTAAAACGCGTAAATGCATTCAAAAGGTGGAGTTAAAGCTTGTTTGTACTTGTAAACATCCTTGGTGTAGTTTCTCACTCAAATGAATGCAAACAAAGCATTTGGGTGCTTTCTCTTAATATACAACACAAAAGACCTCAATCTCTTTCACCCTAGTCATATGAGCTTTTAAAACGCGTAAATACATTCAAAAGCTTGAGTTGAAGCTTGTTTGTACTTGTAAACATCCTTGGTGTAGTTTCTCACTCCAATGAATGCAAACAAAGCTTTTGGGTGATTTCTCTGAAAATACAATACAAAAGAACTTAATCTCTTTCACCCTAGTAATATTAGGTTTTAAAACGCGTATATGCATTCAAAAGCTTAAGTTGAAGCTTGTTGGTACTTGTAAACATCCTTGGTTATGTTTCTCACTCAAATGAATGCAAACAAAGCATTTGGGTGCTTTCTCTTAATATACAACACAAAAGAACTCAATATTTTTACCCTAGTCATATGAGCTTTTGAAACGCGTAAATGCATTCAAAAGCTTGAGTTGAAGCTTGTTTGTACTTGTAAACATTCTTGGTGTAGTTTCTCACTGAAATGAATGCAAACAAAGCATTTGGGTGCTTTCTCTTAATATACAAGACAAAAGACCTCAATCTCTTTCACCCTAGTCGTATGAGATTTTAAAACGCGTAAATGCTTTCAAAAGCTTGAGTTGAAGCTTGTTTGTACTTGTAAACATCCTTGGTGTAGTTTCTCACTCAAATGAATGCAAACAAAGCATTTGGGTGCTTTCTCTTAATATACAACACAAAAGAACTAAATCTCTTTCACCCTAGATGTATGAGCTGTTAAAACGCGTAAATGCATTCAAAAGGTGGGGTTAAAGCTTGTTTGTACTTGTAAACATCCTTCGTGTAGTTTCTCACTCCAATGAATGCAAACAAAACTTTGGGTGCTTTCTCTGAAAATACAACACAAAAGAACTCAATCTCTTTCACCCTAGTCGTAAGAGCTGTTAAAACACGTAAATGCATTCAAAAGGTGGAGTTAAAGCTTGTTTGTACTTGTAAACATCCGTGGTGTAGTTTCTCACTCAAATGAATGCAAACAAAGCATTTGGATGCATTCTCTTAATATACAACACAAAAGAACTCAAATCTCTCTCACCCTAGTCGTAAGAGCTGTTAAACGCGTAAATGCATTCAGAACGCGTAAATGCATTCAAAATCTTGAATTGAAGCTTGTTTGTAGTTTTAAACATCCTTGGTGTAGTTTCTCACTCAAATGAATGCAAACAAAGTAATTGGATGGTTTCTCTCTTAATATACAACACAAAAGAACTCCAATGTTTACAAGTTCTCCCTCAAATGAATGCAAACAAAGCATTTGGGTGCTTTCTCTTAATACACAACACAAAAGAACTCAATCTCTTTCACCCTAGTCGTAAGAGCTGTTAAAACGCATAAATGCATTCAAAAGGTGGAGTTAAAGCTTGTTTGTACTTGTAAACATCCTTGGTGTAGTTTCTCACTCAAATGAATGCAAACTAAGCATTTGGGTGCTTTCTCTTAATATACAACACAAAAGACCTTAATCTCTTTCACCCTAGTCATATGACCTTTTCAAACAAGTAAATACATTCAAAAGCTTGAGTTGAAACTTGTTTGTACTTGTAAACATCCTCGGTGTAGTTTCTCACTCAAATGAATGCAAACAAACCATTTGGGTGATTTCTCTTAATATACAACACAAAAGAACTCAATCTCTTTCACCCTAGTTGTAAGAGCTGTTAAAATGCGTAAATGAATTGAAAAGGTGGAGTTAAAACTTGTTTGTGCTTGTAATCTTCCTTGGTGTAGTTTCTCACTCAAATGAATGCAAACAAAGCATCTGGGTGCTTTCTCTTAATATACTGCACAGAAGACCTCAATCTCTTTCAACCTAGTCGTATAAGCTTTTTAAAACGCGAAAATGCTTTCAAAAGCTTGAGTTGAAGCTGTTTGTACTTGTAAACATCTCTGGTGTAGTTTCTCCCTCAAATGAATGCAAACAAAGCATTTGGGTGCTTTCTCTTAATATACAACACAAAAGAACTCAATCTCTTTCACCCTAGATGTAAGAGCTGTTAAAACGCGTAAATGCATTCAAAAGGTGGAGTTAAAGCTTGTTTGTACTTGTAAACATCCTTGGTGTAGTTTCTCCCTCAGATGAATGCAAACAAAGCATTTGGGTGCATTCTTTTAATATACAACACAAAAGAACTCAATCTCTTTCACCCAAGATGTAAGAGCTGTTAAAACGCGTAAATGCATTCAAAAGGTGGAGTTAAAGCTTGTTTGTACTTGTAAACATACTTGGTGTAGTTTCTCACTCAAATGAATGCAAACAAAGCATTTGGGTGCTTTCTCTTAATATACAACACAAAAGACATCTATCTCTTTCACCCTAGTCATATGAGCTTTTAAAACGCGTAAATACATTCAAAAGCTTGGTTTGAAGCTTGTTGGTACTTGTAAACATCCTTGGTTAAGTTTCTCACTAAAATGAATGCAAACAAAGCATTTGGGTGATTTCCCTTAATATACAACATAAAAGAACTTAATCTTTTTCACCCTAGTCATATGAGCTTTTAAAACGCGTAAATGCATTCAAAACCTTGAGTTGAAGCTTATTTGTACTTGTAAAAAGATTGAGTTCTTTTGTGTTGTATATTAAGAAAACGCACCCAAATGTTTTCTTGCATTCATTTGAGTGAGAAACTACACCAAAGGATGTATTGTAAAGAGATTGAGTTCTTTTGCGTTGTTTGCATTCATTGGTGTGAGAAACTACACCAAGGATGTTTACAAGTACAAACAAGCTTTAACTCAAGCTTTTGAATGTATTTACGCGTTTTAAAAGCTCATATGACTAGGGTGAAAGAGATTGAGGTCTTTTGTGTTGTATATTAAGAGAAAGCACCCAAATGCTTTTTTTGCATTCATTTAAGTGAGAAACTACACCAAGGATGTCTACAAGTACAAACAAGCTTTAACTACACCTTTTGAATGCATTTACGCGTTTTAACAGCTCTCACGACTAGCGTGAAAGAGATTGAGTTTTTTTGTGTTGTATTTTCAGAGAAAGCACCCAAAAGCTTTGTTTGCATTCATTGGAGTGAAAAACTACACCAAGGATGTTTACAAGTACAAACAAGCTTCAAATCAATATTTTGAATGTATTCACAATCAAATGAATGCTAATAAAGCTTTTGTGTGCTTTCTCTTAATATACAACAGAAAAGAACTCAATCTCTTTCACCCTAGTCGTAAGAGCTGTTAAAACGCGTAAATACATTAAAAAGCTTGAGTTGAAGCTTTTGGGTGCTTTCTCTGAAAATACAACACAAAAGAACTCAATCTCTTTCACCCTAGTCGTATGAGGTTTTAAAACGCGTATATGCATTCAAAAGCTTAAGTTGAAGCTTGATGGTACTTGTAAACATCTTTGGTGTAGTTTGTCACTCAAATGAATGCAAAGAAAACATTTGGGTGTGTTCTCTTAATATACAACACAAAAGAACTCAATCTCTTTACAAGTACAAACAAGCTTCAACTCAAGCTTTTGAATGCATTTACGCGTTTTAAAAGCTCATATGACTAGGGTGAAAAAGATTAAGTTCTTTTGTGTTGTATATTAAGAGAAAGCACCCAAATGCTTTGTTTGCATTCATTCGAGTGAGAAACTTAACCAAGGATGTTTACAAGTACCAACAAGCTTCAAACCAAGCTTTTGAATGTATTTAAGGGTTTTAAAAGCTCATATGACTCGCGTGAAAGAGATTGAGGTCTTTTGTGTTGTATATTAAGAGAAAGCACCCAAATGCTTTGTTTGCATTCATTTGAGTGACAAACTACACCAAGAATGTTTACAAGTACAAACAAGCTTTAACTCCACCTTTTGAATGCATTTACGCGTTTTAACAGCTCTTACATCTTGGGTGAAAGAGATTGAGTTCTTTTGTGTTGTATATTAAGAGAAAGCACCCAAATGCTTTGTTTGCATTGATTTGAGGGAGAAACTACACCAAGGATGTTTACAAATACAAACAAGCTTTAACTCCACCTTTTGATTGCATTTACGCGTTTTAACAGCTCTTACATCTAGGGTGAAAGAGATTGAGTTCTTTTGTGTTGTATATTAAGAGAAAGCACCCAAATGCATTGTTTATATTCATTTAAGGGAGAAAATACACCAAGATGTTTACAAGTACAAACAGCTTCAACTCAAGCTTTTGAAAGCATTTACGCGTTTTAAAACCTCATACGACTAGGGTGAAAGAGATTGAGGTCTTTTGTGCAGTATATTAAGAGAAAGCACCCAAATGCTTTGTTTGCATTCATTTGAGTGAGAAACTACACCAAGGATGCTTACAAGCACAAACAAGCTTTAACTCCACCTTTTGAATGCATTTACGCATTTTAACAGCTCTTACAACTAGGGTGAAAGAGATTGAGTTCTTTTGTGTTGTATATTAAGAGAAATCACCCAAATGGTTTGTTTGCATTCATTTGAGTGAGAAACTACACCGAGGATGTTTACAAGTACAAACAAGTTTCAACTCAAGCTTTTGAATGCATTTACGCGTTTTAACAGCTCTTACGACTAGGGGAAAAGAGATTGAGTTCATTTGTGTTGTATATTAAGAAAAAGCTCGCAAATGCTTTGTGTACATTCATTTTATTGTGAATACATTTAAAATTTTGAGTTGAAGCTTGTTTGTACTTGTAAACATTTGGGTGCGTTCTCTTAATATACAACACAAAAGAACTCAATCTCTTTCACCCTTGTCGTATGAGCTTTTAAAACGCTTAAATGCATTCAAAAGCTTGAGTTCAAGCTTGTTTGTAGTTGTAAACATCCTTGAGGTAGTTTCGCACTCAAATGAATGCAAACAAAGCATTTGGGTGCTTTCTCTTAAGCTTGAGTTAAAGCTTGTTTGTACTTGTAAACACAAAAGAGATTGAGTTTCTCACTCCAATGAATGCAAAGAATGCTTTTGGTTGCTTTCTCTTAAAATACAACACAAAAGAACTCAATCTTTTTCACCCTAGTCATATGAGCTTTTAAAACGCGTAAATGCATTCAAAAGCTTGAGTTGAAGCTTGTTTGTACTTGTAAACATCCTTGGTGTACTTTCTCACTCAAATGAATGCAAACAAAGCATTTGTGTGATTTCTCTTAATATACAACACAAAAGAACTCAATCTCTTTTACCCTAGTTGTAAGAGCAGTTAAAATGCGTAAATGCATTCAAAAGGTGGAGTTAAAGCTGCTTTGTGCTTGTAAACATCCTTGGTGTAGTTTCTCACTCAAATGAATGCAAACAAAGCATTTGGGTGCTTTCTCTTAATATACAACACAAAAGAACTCAATCTCTTTCACCCTAGATGTAAGAGCTGTTAAAACGCGTAAATGCATTCAAAAGGTGGAGTTAAAGCTTGTTTGTACTTGTAAACATCCTTGTTGTAGTTTCTCACTCAAATGAATGCAAACAAAGCATTTGGGTGCTTTCTCTTAATATACATCACAAAAGACCTCAATCTCTTTCACCGTAATCGTAAGAGCTGTTAAAACGCGTAAATACATTCAAAAGCTTGAGTTGAAGCTTGTTTGTACATGTAAACATCCTTGGTAAAGTTTCTCACTCAAATGAATGCAAACAAAGCATTTGGGTGCTTTCTCTTAATTTACAACACAAAAGAACTCAATCTTTTTCACCCTAGTCATATGAGCTTTTAAAACGCGTAAATGCATTCAAAAGCTTGAGTTGAAGCTTGTTTGTACTTGTAAACTTTCTTGGTGTAGTTTCTCACTCAAATGAATGCAAACAAAGCATTTGTGTGATTTCTCTTAATATACAACACAAAACAACTCAATCTCTTTCACCCTAGTTGTAAGAGCTGTTAAAATGCGTAAATGCATTCAAAAGGTTGAGTTAAAGCTTGTTTGTACATGTAAACATTCTTGGTGTAGTTTCTCCCTCAAATGAATTCAAACAAAGCATTTGGGTGCTTTCTCTTAATATGCAACACAAAAGAACTCAATCTCTTTCACCCAAGATGTAAGAGCTGTTAAAACGCGTAAGTGCTTTCAAACAAAAGAACCCAGCATGTTTTCAAGTACAAACAAGCTTTAACTCCACCTTTTGAATGCATTTACACGTTTTAACAGCTCTTACATCTAGGTTGAAAGAGATTGAGTTCTTTTGTGTTGTATATTAAGAGAAAGCACCCAAATGCTTTGTTTGCATTCATTTGAGGGAGAAACTACAGCAAGGATGCTTACAAGTACAAACAAGCTTCAACTCAAGCTTTTGAAAGCAATTACGCGTTTTAAAACCTCATACGGCTAGGGTGAAAGAGATTAAGGTCTTTTGTGTTGTATATTAAGAGAAAGCACCAAATGCTTTGTTTGCATTCATTTGAGTGAGAAACTACACCAAGGATGTTTACAAATACAAACAAGCTTTAACTCCACCTTTTGAATGCATTTACGCGTTTTAACAGCTCTTACATCTAGGGTGAAAGTGATTGAGTTCTTTTGTGTTGTATATTAAGAGAAAGCACCCAAATGATTTATTTGCATTCATTTGATTGGTTGTACTTGTAAATTCAAAAGGTGACTGCAAACAAAATTAGGAAACTGTTTAAAACGCGTAAACATCCTTGGTTAAGTTTCTCACTCAAATGAATGCAAACAAAGCTTTTGTTTGCTTTGTATGCATTCATTTGAGTGAGAAACTACACCAAGGATGTCTACAAGTACAAACAAGCTTCAACTGAATCTTTTTATTGCATTTACGCATTTAAAAACCTCATACGACTAGGGTGAAAGAGATTGAGTTCTTTTGGGTTGTATATTAAGAGAAATCACCCAAATGGTTTGTTTGCATTCATTTGAGTGAGAAACTACACCAAGGATGTTTACAAGTACAAACAAGTTTCAACTCAAGCTTTTGAATGCATTTACCCGTTTTAACAGCTCTTACGACTAGGCGAAAAGAGATTGAGTTCTTTTGTGTTGTATATTAAGAAAAAGCTCGCAAATGCTTTGTTTACATTCATTTGAGTGTGAAACTACCCAAAGGATGTTTACAAATACAAACAAGCTTGAACTCAAGCTTTTGAATGCATTTAAGCGTTTTGAAAGCTCATACGACAAGGGTGAAAGAGATTGAGTTCTTTTGTGTTGTATATTAAGAGAACGCACCCAAATATTTTCTTTGCATTCATTTGAGTGAGAAACTACACCAAAGATGTTTACAAGTACCAACAAGCTTCAACTTAAGCTTTTGAATGCATATACGCGTTTTAAAACCTCATACGACTAGGGTGAAAGAGATTGAGTTCTTTTGTGTTGTATTTTCTGAGAAAGCACCCAAAAGCTTTGTTTGCATTCATTGGAGTGAGAAACTACACCATGGATGTTTACAAGTACAAACAAGCTTCAACTCAAGCCTTTTAATGTATTTTCGCGTTTTAACAGCTCTTACGACTAGGGTGAAAGAGATTGAGTTCTTTTTGGTTGTATATTAAGAGAATGCACACAAATGCTTTATTTGCATTCATTTGATTGTGAATACATTCAAAATTTTGAGTTGAAGCTTGTTTGTACTTGTAAACATCCTTGGTGTAGTTTCTCACTCAAATGAATGCAAACAAAGCATTTGGGTGCTTTCTTTTAATATACAACACAAAAGACCTCAATCTCTTTGACCCTAGTCATATGAGCTTTTAAAACGCGTAAATGCATTCAAAAGCTTGAGTTGAAGCTTGTTTGTACTTGTAAACATTCTTGGTGTAGTTTCTCACTGAAATGAATGCAAACAATGCTTTTGGTTGCTTTCTCTTAAAATACAACACAAACGAACTCAATCGTTTTCACCCTAGTCATATGAGCTTTTAAAACGCGTAAATGCATTCAAAAGCTTGAGTTGAAGCTTTTTTGTACTTGTAAACATCCTTGGTGTACTTTCTCACTCAAATGAATGCAAACAAAGCATTTGTGTGATTTCTCTTAATATACAACACAAAAGAACTCAATCTCTTTCACCCTAGTTGTAAGAGCTGTTAAAATGCGTAAATGCATTCAAAAGGAGGAGTTAAAGCTTGTTTGTGCTTGTAAACATCCTTGGTGTAGTTTCTCACTCAAATGAATGCAAACAAAGCATTTGGGTGCTTTCTCTGAATATACAACACAAAAGAACTCAATCTCTTTCACCCTAGATGTAAGAGCTGTTAAAACGCGTAAATGCTTTCATACGGTGGAGTTGAAGCTTGTTTGTACTTGTAAACATCCTTGGTGTAGTTTCACACTCAAATGTATCCGAACAAAGTATTTGGATGCTTTCTCTTAATGTACAACACAAAAGAACACAAATTTCATTCACCCTACTCGTATGAGCTTTTAAAACGCGTAAATGCATTCAAAAGCTTGAGTTGAAGCATGTTTGTACATTTAAACATCCTAGGTGTAGTTTCACACTCAAATGAATGCAAACAAAACATTTGGGTGCTTTCTCTTAATGAGCAACACAAAAGAACTCAATCTCTATCACCCTAGTCGTAAGAGCTGTTAAAACGCGTAAATGCATTCAAAAGGTTGAGTTGAAGCTTCTATGTACGCGTAAACGCGTAAAAATGTACAAACATGCTTACTTTGGTGACATTATGGTCAAGGTCAACCAAATGCTTTGTTTGCATGCATTATACATCCAAAAACGTAAATGCATTCAAAAGCTTGAGTTCAAGCTTGTTTGTACTTGTAAACATCCAAGGTGTAGTTTCACACGCAAATGAATGCAAACAAAGTGTTTGGATGCTTTCTCTTAATATACAACACAAAGAACTTAAATCTCTTTCACCCTATTCGTATGAGCTTTTAAAACGCGTAAATGCATTCAAAAGCTTGCGTTGAAGCTTGTTTGTACTTGTAAACATCCTAGGTGTAGTTTCACACTCAAATGAATGCAAACAAATGAATACGAGTAGGGTGAAAGAGATTTGAGGTCTTTTGTGTTGTATATTAAAAGAAAGCACCCAAATGCTTTGTTTGCATTCATTTAAGTGAGAAACTACACCAAGGATGTTTACAAGTACAAACAAGCTTTAACTCCACGTTTTGTATGCATTTACGCGTTTTAACAACTCTTACATCTAGGGTGAAAGATATTGAGTTCTTTTTGTTGTATATTAAGAGAAAGCACCCAAATGCTTTGTTTGCATTCATTTGAGGGAGTAACTAGACCAAGGATGCTTACAAGTACAAACAAGCTTGAACTCAAGCTTTTGAAAGCATTTACGCGTTTTAAAACCTCATACGACAAGGGTGAAAGAGATTGAAGTCTTTTGTGTTGTATTATAAGAGAAAGCACCAAATGCTTTGTTTGCATTCATTTGAGTGAGAAACTACACCAAGGATGTTTACAAGTACAAACAAGCTTTAACTCCACTTTTTGAATGCATTTACGCGTTTTAACAGCTCTCACATCTAGGGTGAAAGAGATTGAGTTCTTTTGTGTTGTATATTAAGAGAAACCACCCAAATGCTTTATTTGCATTCATTTGATTGTTTGTACTTGTAAATTCAAAAGTTGAATTCAAACAAAATTAAGAAACTGTTTAAAACGCGTAAACGTCCTTGCTTAAGTTTCTCACTCAAATGAATGCAAACAAAGCATTTGGTTGCTTTGTATGCATTCATTTGAGTGAGAAACTACAGCAAGGATGTTTACAAGTACAAACAAGCTTCAACTGAAGCTTTTTATTGCATTTACGCATTTTAACAGATTGAAGTCTTTTGTGTTGTATATTAAGAAAAAGCTCGCAAATGCTTTGTTTACATTCATTTGAGTGTGAAACTACCCCAAGGATGTTTACAACTACAAACAAGCTTGAACGCAAGCTTTTGAATGCATTTAAGCGTTTTAAAAGCTCATACGACAAGGGTAAAAGAGATTGAGTTTTTTTGTGTTGTATATTAAGAGAACGCACCCAAATGTTTTCTTTGCATTCATTTGAGTGAGAAACTGCACAAAAGATGTTTACAAGTACAAACAAGCTTCAACTCAAGCTTTTGAATGCATTTACGCGTTTTAAAAGCTCATATGACTAGGGTGAAGAAGCTTGAGTTCTTTTCTGTTGTATAAAGAGAAAGCATCCAAAAGCTTTCTTTGCATTCATTTGAGTGAGAAACTCAATATCTTTTGTGTTAACAAGTACAAACAAGCTTCAACTGAAGCTTTTTATTGCATTTACGCATTTTAACAGCTCTTACGACTAGGCGAAAAGAGATTGAGTTCTTTTGTGTTGTATATTAAGAAAAAGCTCGCAAATGCTTTGTTTGCATTCATTTGAGTGTGAAACTACCCCAAGGATGTTTACAACTACAAACAAGCTTGAACTCAAGCTTTTGAATACATTTAAGCGTTTTAAAAGCTCATACGACAAGGGTGAAAGAGATTGAAATCTTTTGTGTTGTATATTAAGAAAACGCACCCAAATGTTTTCTTTGCATTCATTTGAGTGAGAAACTACACCAAAGATGTTTACAAGTACCAACAAGCTTCAACTTAAGCTTTTGAATGCATATACGCGTTTTAAAACCTCATACGACTAGGGTGAAAGAGATTGAGTTCTTTTGTGTTGTATTTTCAGAGAAAGCACCCAAAAGCTTTGTTTGCATTAATTGGAGTGAGAAACTAGACATAGGATGTTTACAAGTACAAACAAGCTTTAACTCCACCTTTTGAATGGATTTACGCGTTTTAACAGCTCTTACATCTAGGGTGAAAGAGATTGAGTTCTTTTGTGTTGTATTTTCAGAGAAAGCACCCAAAAGCTTTGTTTGCATTCATTGGAGTGAGAAACTACACCAAGTATGTTTACAAGTACAAACAAGCTTCAACTCAAGCTTTTGAAAGCATTTACGCGTTTTAAAACCTCATACGACTAGGGTGAAAGAGATTGAGGTCTTTTGTGTTGTATATTAAGAGAAAGCACCCAAATGCTTTGTTTGCATTCATTTGAGTGAGAAACTACACCAACGATGCTTACAAGTACAAACAAGCTTCAACTCAAGCTTTTGAAAGCATTTACGCGTTTTAAAACCTCATACGACTAGGGTGAAACAGATTGAGGTCTTTTGTGTTGTATATTAAGAGAAAGCACCAAATGCTTTGTTTGCATTCATTTGAGTGAGAAACTACACCAACAATGTTTACAAGTACAAACAAGCTTCAACTGAACCTTTTTATTGCATTTAAGCATTTTAAAACCTCATATGACTAGGGTGAAAGAGATTGAGTTGTTTCGTGTTGTATATTAAGAGAAATCACCCAAATGGTTTGTTTGCATTCATTGGAGTGAGAAACTACACCAAGGATGTTTACAAGTACAAACAAGCTTCAACTCAAGCTTTTGAATGTATTTACGCGATTTAACAGCTCTTACGAGTAGGGTGAAAGAGATTGAGTTCTTTTGTGTTGTCTTTTCAGAGAAAGCACCCAAATGCTTTCTTTGCATTCATTTGAGTTTGAAACTACCCCAAGGATGTTTACAACTACAAAAAAGCTTGAACTCAAGCTTTTGAATGCATTTAAGCGTTTTAAAAGCTCATACGACAAGGGTGAAAGAGATTTAGTTCTTTTGTGTTGTGTATTAAGAGAACGCACCCAAATGTTTTCTTTGCTTTCATTTGAGTGAGAAACCACACCAAGGATGTTTACAAGTACAAACAAGCTTTAACTCAACCTTCTGAATGCATTTACGCATTTTAACAGCTCTTACAACTAGGGTGAAAGAGATTGAGGTCTTTTGTGTTGTATATTAAGAGAAAGCACCCAAATGCTTTCTTTGCATTAATTTGAGTGAGAAACTACTCCAAGGATGTTTACAACTACAAACAAGCTTTAACTCCACCTTTTGAATGCATTTACGCGTTTTAACAGCTCTTACATCTAGGGTGAAAGAGATTGCGGTCTTTTCTGTTGAATATTAAGAGAAAGCACCCAAATGCTTTCTTTGCATTAATTTGAGTGAGAAACTACGCCAAGGATGTTTACAACTACAAACAAGCTTTAACTCCACCTTTTGAATGCATTTACGCGTTTTAACAGCTCTTACATCTAGGGTGAAAGAGATTGAGTTCTTTTGTGTTGTATATTAAGAAAAAGCACCCAAATGCTTTGTTTGGATTCATTTGAGTGAGAAACTACACCAAGGATGTTTACAAGTACAAACAAGCTTCAGCTTAAGCTTTTGAATGCATTTACGCGTTTTGAATGCATTTACGCATTTTAACAGCTCTTACAACTAGGGTGAAAGAGATTGAGGTCTTTTGTGTTGTATATTAAGAGAAATCACCCAAATGCTTTGTTTGCATTCATTTGAGTGAGAAACATAACCAAGGATGTTTACAAGTACAAACAAGCTTCAACTCAAGCTTTTGAATGTATTAACGCGTTTTAACAGCTCTTACGATTAGGGTGAAAGAGATTGAGGTCTTTTGTGTTGTATATTAAGAGAAAGCACCCAAATGCTTTGTTTGCATTCATTTGAGTGAGAAACTACACCAAGGATGTTTACAACTACAAACAAGCTTTAACTCCATCTTTTGAGAAAGAAATTAGGAGAAAGGGGAGTGGAATGTATCTTTTTAGGCTATGCTATACATAGCAAGGCCTATAGGTTCATGGTTATTGAACCAAATGATTTAATTGCGGTCAATACAATAATTTAATCAAGGCATACTATATTTGATGAGAATCGATTCACGTCTATCCTTAGGCCAAAAGACCGAATTGTGGAGGTTATGTCAAACCAACCTCAAGATGACAATGATGATGGTGAGGTTGTTGAACTTAGAAGAAGTAAACGACCTCGGAAAGCCAAATATCATTTGATTTCGGATATACATGGGGGTAAATGCATCCAAATATACAAGATTAAATACTTGCGATCCAAATGTTTTGTTTGCACTTATAAACACCCTTGGTGTAGTTTCACCCTACCCGTAGAAAAAAAAAACTAGCCCAATGTGATAAAACTACACCAATGTGGCCTTGGAAACTCAATCTCACCTTAGATAGTTTGCATTTGAATGTAACTACACCAGTGTCTTTTGTACGCAATAATTAACTTATAAACTGATACTTTTGAATGCATACAACTAGCTGTTAAAACGCGTAAATGCGTAAATGCATTCAAAAGCTTGACTTGAAGCTTGTTTGTACTTGTAAATATTCTTGGTGTAGTTTCTCACTGAAATGAATGCAAACAAAGCTTTTGGTTGCTTTCTCTTAAAATACAACACAAAAGAACTCAATCTTTTTCACCCTAGTCATATGAGCTTTTAAAACGCGTAAATGTATTCAAAAGCTTGAGTTGAAGCTTGTTTGTACTTGTAAACATTCTTGGTGTAGTTTCTCACTCAAATGAATGCAAAAAAAGCATTTGTGTGCTTTCTCTTAATATACAACACAAAAGAACTCAATCTCTTTCACCCTAGTCGTAAGAGCTGTGAAAATGCTTAAATGCAATAAAAAGATTCAGTTGAAGCTTGTTTGTACTAGTAAACATCCTTGGTGTAGTTTCTCACTCAAATGACTAGGGTGATAAAACACGACTAGGTTTGTTTGCATTTGTGTGAAAGAGATTGAGGTCCTTTGTGTATTAAATGATTTGAACAAGTATGTCTTTACAAGAACAAACAAGCTTCAACTCAAAATTTTGAATTCATTTGGGTGCTTTCTCGTAATATACAACACAAAAGACCTCAATCTCTTTCACCCTTGTCGTATGAGCTTTTAAAACGCGTAAATGCATTCAAAAGCTTGTGTTGAAGCCAGTTTGTAGTTGTAAACATCCTTGGTGTAGTTTCACACTCAAATGAATTTAAACAAAGCATTTGCGAGCTTTTTCTTAATATACAACACAAAAGAACTCAATCTCTTTTCGCTTTTAAAACGCGTAAATGCATTCAAAAGCTTGACTTGAAGCTTGTTTGTACTTGTAAACATCCTTGGTGTAGTTTCTCACTCAAATGAATGCAAACAAAGCATTTGTGTGATTTCTCTTAATATACAACACAAAAGAACTCAATCTCTTTCACCCTAGTTGTATGAGGTTTTAAAACGCGTAAATGCATTCAAAAGCTTGAGTTGAAGCTTGTTTGTACTTGTAAACATCCTTGGTTAAGTTTCTCACTCAAATGAATGCAAACAAAGCATTTGGGTGCGTTCTCTTAATATACAACACAAAAGAACTCCACCTAAATGCTTTGTATGCATTCATTTGAGTGTGAAACTACACCAAGGATGTTTACAAGTACAAACAAGCTTTAACTCCACCTTTTGAATGCATTTACGCGTTTAACAGCTTTTACATCTAGGATGAAAGAGATTGAGTTCTTTTGTGTTGTATATTAAGAGAAAGCACCCAAATGCTTTGTTTGCATTCATTTGAGTGAGAAACGTAACCAAGGATGTTTACAAGTACAAACAAGCTTCAACTCAAGCTTTTGAATGTATTTACGCTTTTTAACAGCTCTTACCATTAGGATGAAAGAGATTGAGGTCTTTTGTGTTGTATATTAAGAGAAAGCACCCAAATGCTTTGTTTACATTCATTTGAGTGAGAAACTACACCAAGGATGTTCAAAAGTACAAACAAGCTTTAACTCCACAATTTGAATGCATTTACGCGTTTTAACAGCTCTTACATCTAGGGTGAAAGAGATTGAGGTCTTTTGTGTTGTATATTAAGAGAAAGCACCCAAATGCTTTGTTTGCATTCATTTGAGTGAGAAACTACACCAAGGATGTTTACAAGTACAAACAAGCTTTAATTCCACCTTTTGAATGCATTTACGCGTTTTAACAGCTCATACGACTAGGGTGAAAGAGATTGAGTTCTTTTGTGTTGTATTTTCAGAGAAAGCACCCAAATGCTTTGTTTGCATTCATTGGAGTGAGAAACTACACCAAGGATGTTTACAAGTACAAACAAGCTTCAACTCAAAATTTTCAATGTATTTACGTGTTTTAAAAGCTCAGATGACTAGGGTGAAAGAGATTGAGAAAATACATTGAAAAGCTTGAGTTGAAGCTTGTTTGTACTTGTAAACATTCTTGGTGTAGTTTCTCACTCCAATGAATGCAAACAAAGCTTTTGGGTGCTTTCTCTGAAAATACAACGCAAAAGAACTCAATATCTTTCACCGTAGTCGTAAGAGCTGTTAAAACGCGTAAATGCATTCAAAAGGTGGAGTTAAAGCTTGTTTGTACTTGTAAACATCCTTGGTGTAGTTTCTCACTCAAATGAATGCAAACAAAGCTTTTGGTTGCTTTCTCTTATAATACAGCACAAAAGAACTCAATCTCTTTCACCCTAGTCATATGAGCTTTTAAAACGCGTAAATGCATTCAAAAGCTTGAGTTGAAGCTTGTTTGTACTTGTAAATATTCTTGGTGTAGTTTCTCACTGAAATGAATGCAAACAAAGCTTTTGGTTGCTTTCTCTTAAAATACAACACAAACGAACTTTATCTTTTTCACCCTAGTCATATGAGCTTTTAAAACGCGTAAATGCATCCAAAAGCTTGAGTTGAAGCTTGTTTGTACTCGTAAACATCCTTGGTGTAGTTTCTCACTCAAATGAATGCAAACAAATCATTTGTGTGATTTCTGTTAATATACAACACAAAAGAACTCAATCTCTTTCACCCTAGTTGTAAAAGCTGTTAAAATGCGTAAATGCATTCAAAAGGTGGAGTTAAAGCTTGTTTGTGCTTGTAAACATCCTTGGTGTAGTTTCTCACTCAAATGAATGAAAACAAAGCATTTGGGTGCTTTCTCTTAATATACAACACAAAAGAACTCAATCTCTTTCACACTAGATGTAAGAGCTGTTAAAACGCGTAAATGCATTCAAAAGGTGGAGTTAAAGCTCGTTTGTACTTGTAAACATCCTTGGTGTAGTTTCTCACTCAAATGAATTCAAACAACGCATTTGGGTGCTTTCTCTTAATATACAACACAAAAGACCTCAATCTCTTTCACCCTAATCGGAAAAGCTGTTAAAACGCGTAAATGCATTCAAAAGCTTGAGTTGAAGCTTGTTTGTACTTGTAAACATTCTTGGTGTAGTTTCTCACTGAAATGAATGCAAACAAAGCTTTTGGTTGCTTTCTCCTAAAATACAACACAAAAGCACTTAATCTTTTTCACCCTAGTCATATGAGCTTTTAAAACACGTAAATGCATTCAAAAGCTTGAGTTGAAGCTTGTTTGTACTTGTAAATATTCTTGGTGTAGTTTCTCACTCAAATGAATGCA
Organism: Tetragonia tetragonoides; assembly: GCA_038025085.1. Lineage (NCBI taxonomy): Eukaryota > Viridiplantae > Streptophyta > Magnoliopsida > Caryophyllales > Aizoaceae > Tetragonia > Tetragonia tetragonoides. The sequence continues at coordinate 24,127,295 of CM076154.1, forward strand.
AACAAAGCATTTGTGTGAGTTCTCATAATATACAACACAAAAGAACTCAATCTCTTTCACCCTAATTGTAAGACCTGTTAAAATGCGTAAATGCATTCAAAAGGTTGAGTTACAGCTTGTTTGTACTTGTAAACATGCTTGGTGTAGTTTCTCCCTCAAATGAATGCAGACAAAGAATTTGGGTGCTTTCTCTTAATATACAACACAAAAAAAACTCAATCTCTTTCCCTCTAGATGTAAGAGCTGTTAAAACGCGTAAATACATTCAAAAGGTTGATGTGAAATAAGTAACAAAACGGAAATTAACCTTTGATAGTATCACACAAAGGGATCTTGTTCAAGAATCACTCAAGAACAACTCACGAATCACTCGTAAGGGTTTCAACCTGAATCACTCAGTTTGAGGGGTAAATACTCACGTATTCAATAATTAATCATCAAAGCACGAGTTTACAATAGCAAAGCTCTCCCCTATTTATAGACAAAGAAATCTAAAGCTACTAGGAATCCTAATCCAAGTAGGAAACTAACTATGAAACTGATTACAATTGTAAAATGAACTAACTAACAACTTTCCTAATACCTAATGGACTCGTAATGCTAATAATAACCAGATTATTAGTTTCCTAAGCAATAAATCACGCTAAAAGCAAGTTAAAATAAACTAGGACACAATAACTAAACTAAAGTCGTTGCCTTGGCGCGCAAGGAATATGTTCCGTAACTTGTTACGCGTTTTTGACCTTGTTGTGCTTTGAATTAGAGAAAACTCAAAGCATCAATGTTGTAGATCTCGATCATATCTTTCTACATAGATTTGAATCATCACGTTTAGATTTAGTATGAGCGAGTTATGGCCAAAATACCAACAACTATCAGAACTGCCAAGATTACGAGGTTCTCCATAATGACGTGATCATATAACAAGAGCTTTAATCCCCATCTTGCGCGTGTATTCCAAAGTATCTTCAATGTAGGAGGCAATGTAATTGTAACCCATTTTAAAACATGCTCCATAAACGAACATAATAGAACTAAGATTGAATGTTCTTTCAATTCCCCTTGGAAAACACCATTGTTGTTCTTGAGGAGCCGTGTAGAGGAATCAAGATCATTCCTAAGATCTATATAATGGTGAATATGATGTGTATCGTTTTTTAAGCATGTTGCTCCTGCATCAATGCATGTAAGCGTTTTAAAAGGTCATACGAAAAGGGTGAAAGAGATTGAGTTCTTTTGTGTTGTATATTAAGAGAACGCACCCAAATGTTTTCTTTGCATTCATTTGAGTGAGAAACTACACCAAGGATGTTTACAAGTACAAACAAGCTTCAACTCAAACTTTTGAAAGCATTTACGCGTTTTACAACCTCATACGACTAGGGTGAAACAGATTGAGTTCTTTGTTTACATTCATTTGAGTGTGAAACTACCCCAAGGAGTGTGAAACTACCCCAAGGATGTTTACAACTACAAACAAGCTTGAACTCAAGCTTTTGAATGCATTTAAGCGTTTTAAAAGCTCATACGAAAAGGGTGAAAGAGATTGAGTTCTTTTGTGTTGTATATAAAGAGAACGCACCCAAATGTTTTCTTTGCATTCATTTGAGTGAGAAACTACACCAAAGTTGCTTACAAGTACAAACAAGCTTAAACTCAAGCTTTTGAATGCATTCGCGTTTTAAAAGCTCATATGACTAGGGTGAAAAAGATTGAGTTCTTTTGTGTTGTATATTAAGAGAAAGCACCCCAATGCTTTGTTTGCATTCATTTGAGTGAGAAATTTAACCAAGGATCTTTACAAGTACAAAAAAGCTTAAACTCAAGCTTTTGAATGCATATACGCGTTTTAAAACCTCATAAGACTAGGGTGAAAGAGATTGAGTTCTTTTGTGTTGTATATTAAGAGAAAGCACCCAAATGCTTTGTTTGCATTCATTTGAATGAGAAACTTAACCAAGGATGTTTACAAGTACAAACAAGCTTCAACTCAAGCTTTTGAATGCATATACGCGTTTTAAAACCTCATAAGACTAGGGTGAAAGAGATTGAGGTCTTTTGTGTTGTATATTAAGAGAAAGCACCCAAATGCTTTGTTTGCATTCATTTGAGTGAGAAACTTAACCAAGGATGTTTACAAGTACAAAAAAGCTTCAACTCAAGCTTTTGAATGCATATACGCGTTTTAAAACCTCATAAGACTAGGGTGAAAGAGATTGAGTTCTTTTGTGTTGTATTTTCAGAGAAAGCACCCAAAAGCTTTGTTTGTATTTATTTGAGTGAGAAACTTAACCAAGGATGTTTACAAGTACAAACAAGCTTTAACTCAAGCTTTTGAATGTATTTACGCGTTTTAACAGCTCTTACGATTAGGGTGAAAGAGATTGAGGTCTTATGTGTTGTATATTAAGAGAAAGCACCCAAATGCTTTGTTTGCATTCATTTGAGTGAGAAACTACACCAAGGATGTTTACAAGTACAAACAAGCTTTAACTCCACCTTTTGAATGCATTTACCCGTTTTAAAAGCTCATATGACTAGGGTGAAAGAGATTGAGTTCTTTTGTGTTGTATATTAAGAGAAAGCACCCAAATGCTTTGTTTGCATTCATTTGAGGGAGAAACTACACCAAGGATGTTTACAAGTACAAACAAGCTTCAACTCAAGCTTTTGAAAGCATTTACGCGTTTTAAAACCTCATACGACTAGGGTGAAACAGATTGAGTTCTTTTGTGTTGTATATTAAGAGAAAGCACCCAAATGCTTTGTTTGCATTCATTTGAGGGAGAAACTACACCAAGGATGTTTACAAGTACAAACAAGCTTCAACTCAAGCTTTTGAAAGCATTTACGCGTTTTAAAACCTCATACGACTAGGGTGAAACAGATTGAGTTCTTTTCTGTTGTATATTAAGAGAAAGCACCCAAATGCTTTGTTTGCATTTATTTGAGTGATAAACTACACCAAGGATGTTTACAAGTACAAACAAGTTTCAACCCAAGCTTTTGAACGCATTTAAGCGTTTTAACAGCTCTTACGACTAGGCGAAAAGAGAGCGTTTTAAAACCTCATACGACTAGGGTGAAAGAGATTGCGGTCTTTTGTGTTGTATAATAAGAGAAAGCACCCAAATGCTTTCTTTGCATTCATTTGAGTGACAAACTACACGAAGGATGTTTACAAGTACAAACAAGCTTTAACTCCACCTTTTGAATGCATTTACGCGTTTTAACAGCTCTTACATCTAGGGTGAAAGATATTGAGTTCTTTTGTGTTGTATATTAAGAGAAAGCACCCAAATGCTTTATTTGCATTCATTTGATTGTTTGTACTTGTAAATTCAAAAGGTGAATGCAAACAAAATTAAGAAACTGCTTAAAACGCGTAAACATCCATGGTTAAGTTTCTCACTCAAATGAATGCAAAAAAAGCTTTTGGTTGCTTTGAAAGCATTCATTTGAGTGAGAAACTACACCAAGAATGTCTACAAGTACAAACAATCCAATGAATGGAAATAAAGCATTTGTGTGCTTTCTCTTAATATACAACAGAAAAGAACTCAATCTCTTTCACCCTAGTCGTAAGAGCTGTTAAAACGAGTAAATACATTCAAAAGCTTGAGTTGAAGCTTGTTTGTACTTGTAAACATCCTTGGTATAGTTTCTCACTCCAATGAATGCAAACAAAGCTTTTGGGTGCTTTCTCTTAATATACAACACAAAAGACCTCAATCTCTGTCACCCTAGTCATATGTGCTTTTAAAACGCGTAAATACATTCAAAAGCTTGAGTTGAAGCTTGTTTGTACTTGTAAACATCCTTGGTGTAGTTTCTCACTCCAAAGAATGCAAACAAAGCTTTTGGGTGCTTTCTCTGAAAATACAACACAAAAGAACTCAATCTCTTTCACCCTAGATGTAAGAGCTGTTAAAACGCGTAAATGCATTCAAATGCTTGAGTTGAAGCTTGTTTGTACTTTTTAACATCCTAGGTGCAGTTTCACACTCAAATGTATCCAAACAAAGTATTTAGATGCTTTCTCTTAATGTACAACACAAAAGAACTCAAATCTCCAAAAGCTTTGTTTGCATTCATTGGAGTGAGAAACTCAATCTCTTTTGTGTTTACAAGTACAAACAAGCTTCAACTCAAGCTTAAGAGAAAACGCGTAAATCTCTTTTCGCCCAGTCGTAAGAGCTGTTAAAACGCGTAAATGCATTCAAAAGCTTGAGTTGAAACTTGTTTGTACTTGTAAACATCTTTGGTGTAGTTTCTCACTCAAATGAATGCAAACAAACCATTTGGGTGATTTCTCTTAATATACAACACAAAATAACTCAATCTCTTTCACCCTAGTTGTAAGAGCTGTTAAAACGCGTAAATGCATTCAAAAGGTGAAGTTAAAGCTCGTTTGTACTTGTAAACATCCTTGGTGTAGTTTCTCACTCAAATGAATGCAAACAAAGCATTTGGGTGCTTTCTCTTAATATACAACACAAAAGACCTCAATCTCTTTTACCCTAGTCGTATGAGGTTTTAAAACGCGTAAATGCTTTCAAAAGCTTGAGTTGAAGCTTGTTTGTACTTGTAAACATCCTTGGTGTAGTTTCTCCCTCAAATGAATGCAAACAAAGCATTTGGGTGCTTTCTCTTAATATACAACACAAAAGAACTCAATCTCTTTTACACTAGATGTAAGAGCTGTTAAAACACGTAAATGCATTCAAAAGGTGGAGTTAAAGCTTGTTTGTACTTGTAAACATCCTTGGTGTAGTTTCTCACTCAAATGAATGCAAACAAAGCATTTGGGCGCTTTCTCTTAATATACAACACAAAAGACCTCAAATCTCTTTCACCCTACTCGTATTCATTTGTTTGCATTCATTTGAGTGTGAAACTACACCTAGGATGTTTATAAGTACAAACAAGCTTCAACTCAAGCTTTTGAATGCATTTACGCGTTTTAAAAGCTCATACGAATAGGGTGAAAGAGATTTGAGTTCTTTGCGTTGTATATTAAGAGAACGCATCCAAACACTTTGTTTGCATTGATTTGCGTGTGAAACTACACCTTGGATGTTTAGAAGTACAAACAAGCTTCAACTGAAGCTTTTCAATGCAAGCTTTTGAATCCATTTACGCGTTTGGGTGCACAATGAATGCAAACAAAGCATTTGGGTGACCTTGACCATAATGTCACCAAAGTAAGCATGTTTGTACATTTTTACGCGTTTACGCGTACACACAAGCTTCAACTCAAGCTTTTGAATGCATTTACGCGTTTTAACAGCTCTTACGACTAGGGTGATAGAGATTGAGTTCTTTTGTGTTGTTCATTAAGAGAAAGCACCCAAATGTTTTGTTTGCATTCATTTGAGTGTGAAACTACACCTAGGATGTTTACAAGTACAAACAAGCTTCAACTCAAGCTTTTGAATGCATTTACGCGTTTTAAAACCTCATACGACTAGGGTGAAAGAGATTGAGTTCTTTTGTGTTGTATACTAAGAGAAATCACCCAAATGGTTTGTTTGCATTCATTTGAGTGAGAAACTACACCAAGGATGTTTACAAGTACAAACAAGCTTTAACTCCACCTTTTGAATGCAGTTACGCGTTTTAACAGCTCCTACATCTAGGGTGAAAGAGATTGAGTTCTTTTGTGTTGTATATAAAGAGAAAGCAACCAAATGATTTGTTTGCATTCATTTGAAGTAGAAACTACACCAAGGATGTTTACAAGTACAAACAAGCTTCAACTCAAGCTTTTGAAAGCATTTACGCGTTTTAAAACCTCATACGACTAGGGTGAAAGAGATTGAGGTCTTTTGTGTTGTATATTAAGAGAAAGCGCCCAAATGCTTTCTTTGCATTAATTTGAGTGAGAAACTACACCAAGGATGTTTACAAGTACAAACAAGCTTCAAGTCAAGCTTTTGAAAGCATTTACGCGTTTTAAAATCTCATACGACTAGGGTGAAAAAGATTGAGTTCTTTTGTGTTGTATTTTAAGAGAAAGCAACCAAAAGCTTTGTTTGCATTTATTTCAGTGAGAAACTACACTAAGAATGTTTACAAGTACAAACAAGCTTCAACTCAAGCTTTTGAAAGCATTTACGCGTTTTAAAAGCTCATATGACTAGGGTGAAAAAGATTGAGGTCTTTTGTGTTGTATATTAAGAGAACGCCCCCAAATGTTTTGTTTGCATTCATTTGAGTGAGAAACTACACAAAGGATGTTTACAAGTACAAAAAAGCTTCAACTCAAGCTTTTGAATGCATTTACGCGTTTTGAATGCAATTACGCGTTTTAATAGCTCTTTCGACTAGGGTGAAAGAGAAAGAGTTCTTTTGTGTTGTATATTAAGAGAAAGCACCCAGCTGCTTTGTTTGTATTCATTTGACTGAGAAACTACACCAAGGATGTTTACAAGTACAAACAAGCTTCAACTCAAGCTTTTGAATGCATATACGCGTTTTAAAACCTCATACGACTAGGGTGAAAGAGATTGAGTTGTTTTGTGTTGTATTTTCAGAGAAAGCACCCAAAAGCTTTGTTTGCATTCATTGGAGTGAGAAACTACACCAAGGATTTTTACAAGTAGAAACAAGCTTCAACTCAAGCTTTTGAATGTATTTACGCGTTTTAACAGCTCATATGACTAGGGTGAAAGAGATTGAGGTGTTTTGTGTTGTATATTAAGAGAAAGCACCCCAATGCTTTGTTTGCCTTCATTTGAGTGAGAAACTACACCAAGGATGTTTTCTCTTAATATACAACACAAAAGACCTCAATCTCTTTCACCCTAGTCGTAAGAGCTGTTAAAACGCGTAAATGCATTCAAAAGGTGGAGTTAAAGCTTGCTTGTACTTGTAAACATCCTCGGTGTAGTTTCTCACTCAAACGAATGCAAACAAAGCATCTGGGTGCTTTCTCTTAATATACAGCACAAAACACCTCAATCAGTCATATGAGCTTTTAAAACGCGTAAATGCATGCAAAAGCTTGAGTTGAAGCTTTTTTATACTTGTAAACATCCTTGGTGTAGTTTCTCACTCCAATGAATGCAAACAAAGCTTTTGGGTGCTTTCTCTGAAAATACAACACAAAAGAACTCAATCTCTTTCACCCTAGTCGTATGAGGTATTAAAATGCGTATATGCATTCAAAAACTTAAGTTAAAGCTTGTTGGTACTTGTAAACATCTTTGGTGTAGTTTCTCACTCAAATGAATGCAAAGAAAACATTTGGGTGCGTTCTCTTAATACACAACGCAAGTATAAAGTATGTACTTGTAAACACGTTTTAAAAGCTCTTGTAAACATCCTTGGTGTAGTTTCTCACTCCAATGAATACAAACTAAGCTTTTGGGTGCTTTCTCTGAAAATACAACACAAAAGAACTCAATCTCTTTCACCCTAGTCGTAAGAGCTGTTAAAACACGTAAATGCATTCAAAAGGTGTAATTAAAGCTTGTTTGTACTTGTAAACATCCTTGGTGTAGTTTCTCACTCAAATGAATGCAAACAAACCATTTGGGTGATTTCTCTTAATATACAACACAAAAGACTTCAATCTCTTTCACCCTAATGTAAGAGCTGTTAAAACGCGTAAATACATTCAATCTCTTTAACCCTAGATGTAAGAGCTGTTAAAACGCGTGATAGAGATATGAGTTCTTTCTCTGAAAATACAACACAAAAGAACTCAATCTCTTTCACCCTAGTCGTATGAGGTTTTAAAACGCGTATATGCATTTAAAAGCTTAAGTTGAAGCTTGTTGGTACTTGTAAACATCGTTGGTGTAGTTTCTCACTCGAATGAATGCAAACAAAGCATTTGGGTGCTTTCTCTTAATATACAACACAAAAGACCTCAATCTCTTTCACCCTAGTCATATGAGCTTTTAAAACGCGTAAATGCTTTCAAAAGCTTGAGTTGAAGCTTCTTTGTACTTGTAAACATCCTTGGAGTAGTTTCTCACTCAAACGAATGCAAACAAAGCATTTGGGTGCTTTCTCTTAATATACAACACAAAAGACCTCAATCTCTTTCACCCTAGTCATATGAGGTTTTAAAACGCGTAAATGCATTCAAAAGCTTGAGTTGAAGCTTGTTTGTACTTGTAAACATTCTTGGTGTAGTTTCTCACTCCAATGAATGCAAACAAAGCTTTTGGGTGCTTTCTCTTGAAATACAACACAAAAGAACTCAATCTTTTTCGCCCTAGATGTAAGAGCTGTTAAAACGCGTAAATGCATTCAAAAGGCGGAGTTAAAGCTTGTTTGTACTTGTAAACATCTTTGTTGTAGTTTCTCACTCAAATGAATGAAAAGAAAGCGTAAATGCATTCAGAAGGTGGAGTTAAAGCTTATTTGTACTTGTAAAAATCCTTGGTGTAGTTTCTCCCTCAAATGAATGCAAACTAAGCTAGGTCTTTTAAAACGCGTAAATGCATTCAAAAGAAATTAAGAGAAAGCACCCAAATGCTTTGTTTGCATGCATTTGAGCGAGAAACTACACCAAGGATGTTTACAAGTACAAACAAGCTTTAACTCCGCCTTTTGAATGCATTTACAATTTTTAACAGGTCTTATATCTAGGGTGAAAGAGATTGAGTTCTTTTGTGTTGTATACAACTACAAACAAGCTTGAACTCAAGCTTTTGAATGTATTTAAGCGTTTTAAAAGCTCATACGACAAGGGTGAAAGAGATTGAGTTCTTTGTGTTGTATATTAAGAGAACGCACCCAAATGTTTTCTTTGCATTCATTTCAGTGAGAAACTACACAAAAGATGTTTACAAGTACAAACAAGTTTAAACTCAAGCTTTTGAATGCATTTACGCGTTTTAAAAGCTCATATGACTAGGGTGAAAGAGATTGAGTTCTTTTGTGTTGTATATTAAGAGAAAGCACCCAAATGCTTTGTTTGTGTTCATTTGAGGGAGAAACTACACCAAGGATGTTTACAAGTACAAACAAGATTCAACACAAGCTTTTGAAAGCATTTACGCGTTTTAAAAGCTCATACGACTAGGGTGAAAGAGATTGAGGTCTTTTGTGTTGTATATTAAGAGAAAGCACCCAAATGCTTTGTTTGCTTTCATTTGAGGGAGAAACTACACCAAGGATGTTTACAAGTACAAACAAGCTTCAACTCATACTTTTGAAAGTATTTACGCGTTTTAAAACCTCATACGACTAGGGTGAAAGAGATTGAGTTCTTTTGTGTTGTATATTAAGAGAAAGCGCCCAAATGCTTTCTTTGCATTAATTTGAGTGAGAAACTACACTAAGGATGTTTACAAGTACAAACAAGCTTCAAGTCAAGCTTTTGAAAGCATTTACGCGTTTTAAAATCTCATACGACTAGGGTGAAAAAGATTGAGTTCTTTTGTGTTGTATTTTAAGAGAAAGCAACCAAAAGCTTTGTTTGCATTTATTTCAGTGAGAAACTACACTAAGAATGTTTACAAGTACAAACAAGCTTCAACTCAAGCTTTTGAAAGCATTTACGCGTTTTAAAAGCTCATATGACTAGGGTGAAAAAGATTGAGGTCTTTTGTGTTGTATATTAAGAGAACGCCCCCAAATGTTTTGTTTGCATTCATTTGAGTGAGAAACTACACAAAGGATGTTTACAAGTACAAAAAAGCTTCAACTCAAGCTTTTGAATGCATTTACGCGTTTTGAATGCAATTACGCGTTTTAATAGCTCTTTCGACTAGGGTGAAAGAGAAAGAGTTCTTTTGTGTTGTATATTAAGAGAAAGCACCCAGCTGCTTTGTTTGTATTCATTTGACTGAGAAACTACACCAAGGATGTTTACAAGTACAAACAAGCTTCAACTCAAGCTTTTGAATGCATATACGCGTTTTAAAACCTCATACGACTAGGGTGAAAGAGATTGAGTTGTTTTGTGTTGTATTTTCAGAGAAAGCACCCAAAAGCTTTGTTTGCATTCATTGGAGTGAGAAACTACACCAAGGATGTTTACAAGTAGAAACAAGCTTCAACTCAAGCTTTTGAATGTATTTACGCGTTTTAACAGCTCATATGACTAGGGTGAAAGAGATTGAGGTGTTTTGTGTTGTATATTAAGAGAAAGCACCCCAATGCTTTGTTTGCCTTCATTTGAGTGAGAAACTACACCAAGGATGTTTTCTCTTAATATACAACACAAAAGACCTCAATCTCTTTCACCCTAGTCGTAAGAGCTGTTAAAACGCGTAAATGCATTCAAAAGGTGGAGTTAAAGCTTGCTTGTACTTGTAAACATCCTCGGTGTAGTTTCTCACTCAAATGAATGCAAACAAAGCATCTGGGTGCTTTCTCTTAATATACAGCACAAAACACCTCAATCAGTCATATGAGCTTTTAAAACGCGTAAATGCATGCAAAAGCTTGAGTTGAAGCTTTTTTATACTTGTAAACATCCTTGGTGTAGTTTCTCACTCCAATGAATGCAAACAAAGCTTTTGGGTGCTTTCTCTGAAAATACAACACAAAAGAACTCAATCTCTTTCACCCTAGTCGTATGAGGTATTAAAATGCGTATATGCATTCAAAAACTTAAGTTAAAGCTTGTTGGTACTTGTAAACATCTTTGGTGTAGTTTCTCACTCAAATGAATGCAAAGAAAACATTTGGGTGCGTTCTCTTAATACACAACGCAAGTATAAAGTATGTACTTGTAAACACGTTTTAAAAGCTCTTGTAAACATCCTTGGTGTAGTTTCTCACTCCAATGAATACAAACTAAGCTTTTGGGTGCTTTCTCTGAAAATACAACACAAAAGAACTCAATCTCTTTCACCCTAGTCGTAAGAGCTGTTAAAACACGTAAATGCATTCAAAAGGTGTAATTAAAGCTTGTTTGTACTTGTAAACATCCTTGGTGTAGTTTCTCACTCAAATGAATGCAAACAAACCATTTGGGTGATTTCTCTTAATATACAACACAAAAGACTTCAATCTCTTTCACCCTAATGTAAGAGCTGTTAAAACGCGTAAATACATTCAATCTCTTTAACCCTAGATGTAAGAGCTGTTAAAACGCGTGATAGAGATATGAGTTCTTTCTCTGAAAATACAACACAAAAGAACTCAATCTCTTTCACCCTAGTCGTATGAGGTTTTAAAACGCGTATATGCATTTAAAAGCTTAAGTTGAAGCTTGTTGGTACTTGTAAACATCGTTGGTGTAGTTTCTCACTCGAATGAATGCAAACAAAGCATTTGGGTGCTTTCTCTTAATATACAATACAAAAGACCTCAATCTCTTTCACCCTAGTCATATGAGCTTTTAAAACGCGTAAATGCTTTCAAAAGCTTGAGTTGAAGCTTCTTTGTACTTGTAAACATCCTTGGAGTAGTTTCTCACTCAAACGAATGCAAACAAAGCATTTGGGTGCTTTCTCTTAATATACAACACAAAAGACCTCAATCTCTTTCACCCTAGTCATATGAGGTTTTAAAACGCGTAAATGCATTCAAAAGCTTGAGTTGAAGCTTGTTTGTACTTGTAAACATTCTTGGTGTAGTTTCTCACTCCAATGAATGCAAACAAAGCTTTTGCGTGCTTTCTCTTGAAATACAACACAAAAGAACTCAATCTTTTTCGCCCTAGATGTAAGAGCTGTTAAAACGCGTAAATGCATTCAAAAGGCGGAGTTAAAGCTTGTTTGTACTTGTAAACATCTTTGTTGTAGTTTCTCACTCAAATGAATGAAAAGAAAGCGTAAATGCATTCAGAAGGTGGAGTTAAAGCTTATTTGTACTTGTAAAAATCCTTGGTGTAGTTTCTCCCTCAAATGAATGCAAACTAAGCTAGGTCTTTTAAAACGCGTAAATGCATTCAAAAGAAATTAAGAGAAAGCACCCAAATGCTTTGTTTGCATGCATTTGAGCGAGAAACTACACCAAGGATGTTTACAAGTACAAACAAGCTTTAACTCCGCCTTTTGAATGCATTTACAATTTTTAACAGGTCTTATATCTAGGGTGAAAGAGATTGAGTTCTTTTGTGTTGTATACAACTACAAACAAGCTTGAACTCAAGCTTTTGAATGTATTTAAGCGTTTTAAAAGCTCATACGACAAGGGTGAAAGAGATTGAGTTCTTTGTGTTGTATATTAAGAGAACGCACCCAAATGTTTTCTTTGCATTCATTTCAGTGAGAAACTACACAAAAGATGTTTACAAGTACAAACAAGTTTAAACTCAAGCTTTTGAATGCATTTACGCGTTTTAAAAGCTCATATGACTAGGGTGAAAGAGATTGAGTTCTTTTGTGTTGTATATTAAGAGAAAGCACCCAAATGCTTTGTTTGTGTTCATTTGAGGGAGAAACTACACCAAGGATGTTTACAAGTACAAACAAGATTCAACACAAGCTTTTGAAAGCATTTACGCGTTTTAAAAGCTCATACGACTAGGGTGAAAGAGATTGAGGTCTTTTGTGTTGTATATTAAGAGAAAGCACCCAAATGCTTTGTTTGCATTCATTTGAGGGAGAAACTACACCAAGGATGTTTACAAGTACAAACAAGCTTCAACTCATACTTTTGAAAGTATTTACGCGTTTTAAAACCTCATACGACTAGGGTGAAAGAGATTGAGTTCTTTTGTGTTGTAGTTTCAAAGAACTCAAATCTCTATCACGCGTTTTAACAGCTCTTACATCTAGGGTGAAAGTGATTGAGGTCTTTTGTGTTGTATATTAAGAGAAAGTACCCAAATGCTTTCTTTGAAATCCCAAAAGACCTCAATCTCGTTCACCCTAGTCATATGAGCTTTTAAAACGCGTAAATGCATTCAAAAGCTTGAGTTTAAGCTTGTTTGTACTTGTAAACATCCTTGGCTAAGTTTATCACTCAAATGAATGCAAACAAAGCATTTGGGTGCGTTCTCTTAAAATACAACACAAAAGAACTCAATCTCTTTCACCCTTGTCGTATGAGCTTTTAAAACGCTTAAATGCATTCAATAGCTTGAGTTCAAGCTTGTTTGTACTTGTAAACATTCTTGGTGTAGTTTCTCACTCATATGAATGCAAACAAAGAATTTGGGTGCTTTCTCTTAATATACATTACAAAAGACCTCAATCTCTTTCACCATAGTAATATGAGATTTTAAAACGCGTAAATGCATTCAACAGCTTGAGTTGAAGCTTGTTTGTACTTGTAAACATCCTTGGTTAAGTTTCTCACTCAAATGAATGAAAACAAAGCATTTGGGTGCTTTCCCTTAATATACAACACAAAAGAACTCAATCTTTTTCACCCTAGTCGTATGAGGTTTTAAAACGCGTATATGCATTCAAAAGGTGGAGTTAAAGCTTGTTTGTACTTGTAAACATCCTTGGTGTAGTTTCTCACACAAATGAATGCAAACAAAGCATTTGGGTGCTTTCTCTTAAAATACAACACAAAAGAACTCAATCTCTTTCACCCTTGTCGTATGAGCTTTTAAAACGCTTAAATGCATTCAAAAGCTTGAGTTAAAGCTTGTTTGTAGTTGTAAACATCCTTGGGGCAGTTTCACACTCAAATGAATGTAAACAAAGCATTTGCGAGCTTTTTCTTAATATAAAACACAAAAGAAATCAATCTTTTTTCGCCTAGTCGTAAGAGCTGTTAAAACGCGTAAATGCATTCAAAAGCTTGAGTTGAAACTTGTTTGTACTTGTAAACATCCTTGGTGTAGTTTCTCACTCAAATGAATGCAAACAAACCATTTGGGTGATTTCTCTTAATTTACAACACAAAAGAACTCAATCTTTTCCACCCTAGTTGTAAGAGCTGTTAAAATGCGTAAATGCATTCAAAAGGTGGAGTTAAAGCTTGTTTGTGCTTGTAAACATCCTTGGTGTAGTTTCTCACTCAAATGAATGCAAACAAAGCATTTGGGTACTTTCTCTTAATATACAACACAAAAGAACTCAATCTCTTTCACCCTAGTTGTAAGAGTTGTTAAAATGCGTAAATGCATTCAAAAGGTGGAGTTGAAGCTTGTTTGTACTTGTAAATATCCTTGGTGTAGTTTCTCACTCAAATGAATGCAAACAAAGCATTTGGGTGCTTTCTCTTAAAATACAACACAAAAGACCTCAATCTCTTTCACCCTAGTCATATGAGCTTTTAAAACGCTTAAATGCATTCAAAAGCTTGAGTTCAAGCTTGTTTGTAGTTGTAAACATCCTTGGGGTAGTTTCACACTCAAATGAATGTAAACAAAGGATTTGAATGTATTTTAACAGCTCATATGACTAGGGTGAAAGAGATTGAGGTCTTTTGTGTTGTATATTAAGAGAAAGCACCCAAATGTTTTGTTCGCATTCATTTGAGGGAGAAACTACACCAAGGATGTTTACAAGTACAAACAAGCTTTAACTCCACCTTTTGAATGCATTTACGCGTTTTAAAAGCTCATATGACTAGGGTGAAAAAGATTGAGTTCTTTGTTGTATATTAAGAAAAAGCACCCAAATGCTTTGTATGCATTCATTTGAATGAGAAACTTAACCAAGGATGTTTACAAGTACAAACAAGCTTCAACTCAAGCTTTTGAATGTATTTACGCGTTTTAACAGCTCATATGACTAGGGTGAAAGAGATTGAGGTCTTTTGTGTTGTATATTAAGAGAAAGCACCCAAATGCTTTGTTTGCATTCATTTGAGTGAGAAACTACACCAAGGATGTTTATAAGTACAAACAAGCTTTAACTCCACCTTTTGAATGCATTTACGCGTTTTAACAGCTCTTACGGCTAGGGTGAAAGAGATTGAGTTCTTTTGTGTTGTTTTTTCGGAGAAAGCACCCAAAAGCTTTGTTTGCATTCATTGGAGTGAGAAACTACACCAAGGATGTTTACAAGAGCTTTTAAAACGTGTTTACAAGTACATACTTAATACTTGTGTTGTATATTAAGAGAACGCACCCAAATGTTTTCTTTGCATTCATTTGAGTGACAAACTACACCAAAGATGTTTACAAGTACAAACAAGGTTCAACTTAAGCTTTTGAATGCATATATGCGTTTTAAAACCTTATACGACTAGGGTGAAAGAGATTGAGTTCTTTTGTGTTGTATTTTCAGAGAAAGCACCCAAAAGCTTTCTTTGCATTCATTGGAGAGAGAAAATACACCAAGGATGTTTACGAGTAAAAACAAGCTTCAACTCAAGCTTTTGAATGTATTTACGCGTTTTAACAGCTCATATGACTAGGGTGAAAGAGATTGAGGTCTTTTGTGTTGTATATTAAGAGAAAGCACCCAAATGCTTTGTTTGCATTCATTTGAGTGAGAAACTACACCAAGGATGTTTACAAGTACAAACAAGCTTTAACTCCACCTTTTGAATGCATTTACGCGTTTTAACAGCTCCTACATCTAGGGTGAAAGAGATTGAGTTCTTTTGTGTTGTATATTATGAGAAAGCACCCAAATGCTTTGTTTAAATTCATTTGAGGGAGAAACTACACCAAGGATGTTTACAAGTACAAACAAGCTTCAACTCAAGCTTTTGAAAGCATTTACGCGTTTTAAAACCTCATACGACTAGGGTGAACGAGATTGAGGTCTTTTGTGTTGTATATTAAGAGAAAGCACCCAAATGCTTTTTTTGCATTAATTTGAGTGAGAAAGTACACCAAGGATGTTTACAAGTACAAACAAGCTTCATGTCAAGCTTTTGAAAGCATTTACGCGTTTTAAAACCTCATACGACTAGGGTGAAAAAGATTGAGTTCTTTTGTGTTGTATTTTAAGAGAAAGCAACCAAAACCTTTGTTTGCATTTATTTCAGTGAGAAACTACACCAAGAATGTTTACAAGTACAAACAAGCTTCAACTCAAGCTTTTGAATGCATTTACGCGTTTTAAAAGCTCATATGACTAGGGTGAAAAAGATTGAGGTCTTTTGTGTTGTATATTAAGCGAACGCACCCAAATGTTTTGTTTGCATTCATTTGACTGAGAAACTACACCAAGGATGTTTACAAGCACAAACAAGCTTTAACTCCACCTTTTGAATGCATTTACGCATTTTAACAGCTCTTACAACTAGGGTGAAAGAGATTGAGTTCTTTTGTGTTGTATATTAAGAGAAATCACACAAATGCTTTGTTTGCATTCATTTGAGTGAGAAACTACACCAAGAATGTTTACAAGTACAAACAAGCTTCAACTCAAGCTTTTGAATGCATTTACGCGTTTTAAAAGATCATATGACTAGGGTGGAAGAGATTGAGTTCTTTTGTGTTGTATATTAAGAGAAAGCAACCAAATGCTTTGTTTGCATTCATTTCAGTGAGAAACTACACCAAGAATGTTTACAAGTACAAACAAGCTTCAACTCAAGCTTTTGAATGCATTTACGCGTTTTAAAAGCTCATATGACTAGGGTGAAAAAGATTGAGTTCTTTTGTGTTGTATATTAAGAGAAAGCACCCAAATGCTTTGTTTGCATTCATTTGAGGGAGAAACTACACCAAGGATGTTTACAAGTACAAAGAAGCTTTAACTCGTAAAATTACAACACAAAAGAACTCAATCTCTTTCACCCTAATAGGCAAAAAGGTGAGAAACTACACCAAAGATGTAATAGAATAAAAGCTTGAGTTCAAGCTTGTTTGTAGTTCCAAAACTACACCATATTCTTGTAAACATCTTTGGTTAACTTTCTCACACAAATGAATGCAAACAAATGCATTCAAAACTGGATTGAATTATACATTTAAGGGAAACTACACAAAGGATGTTTACAAGTACAAACAAGCTTCAACTCAAGCTTTTGAATGCATTTACGCGTTTTGAATACAATTACGCGTTTCAACAGCTCGTACGACTAGGGTGAAAGAGATTGAGTTCTTTTGTGTTGTATATTAAGAGGAAGCACCCAGATGCTTTGTTTGTATTCATTAGAGTGAGAAACTACACCAAGGATGTTTACAAGTACAAACAAGCTTCAACTCAAGCTTTTGAATGCATTTACGCGTTTTTAAAGCTCATATGACTAGAGTGAAAGAGATTGAGGTCTTTTGTGTTGTATATTAAGAGAAAGCACCCAAATGCATTGTTTGCATTCATTTGTGTGAGAAACTACACCAAGGATGTTTAGAAGTACAAACAAGCTTTAACTCCACCTTTTTAACGCATTTACGCGTTTTAACAGCTCTTACGACTAGGGTGAACGAGATTGTGTTCGTTTGTGTTGTATTTTCAGAGAAAGCACCCAAAAGCTTTGTTTGCATTCATTGGATTGAGAAACTACACCATTGGTGTTTACAAGTACTAACAAGCTTCAACTCAAATTTTTGAATGTATTCACAATCAAATGAATGCAAATGAAGCATTTGTGTGCTTTCTCTTAATATACAACAGAAAAGAACTCAATCTCTTTCACCGTAGTCGTAAGAGCTGTTAAAACGCGTAAGTACATTCAAAAGCTTGAGTTGAAGCTTGTTTGTACTTGTAAACATCCTTGGTGTAGTTTCTCACTCCAATGAATGCAAACAAAGCTTTTGGGTGCTTTCTCTGCAAATACAACACAAAAGAAGTCAATCTCTTTCACCCTAGTCGTATGATGTTTTAAAACGCGTATATGCATTCAAAAGCTTAAGTTGAAGCTTGTTGGTACTTCTAAACATCTTTGGTGTAGTTTCTCACTCAAATGAATGCAATGAAAATATTTGGGTGCGTTCTCTTAATATACAACACAAAAGAACTCAATCTCTTTCACCCTAGTTGTAAGAGCTGTTAAAATGCGTAAGTGCATTCAAAAGGTGGAGTTAAAGGTTGTTTGTGCATGTAAACATCCTTGGTGTAGTTTCTCACTCAAATGAATGCAAACAAAGCATTTAGGTGCTTTCTCTTAATATACAACACAAAAGAACTCAATCTCTTTCACCCTAGTCATATGAGCTTTTAAAACGAGTAAATGCATTCAAAAGCTTAAGTTGAAGCTTGTTTGTACTTGTAAACATTCTTGTTGTAGTTTCTCACTGAAATGAATGCAAACAAAGCTTTTGGTTGCTTTCTCTTAAAATACAACACAAAAGAATTCAATCATTTTCACCCTAGTCATATGAGCTTTTAAAACGCGTAAATGCATTCAAAAGCTTGGGTTGAAGCTTGTTTGTACTTGTAAACATTCTTGGTGTAGTTTCTCACTCAAATAAATGCAAACAAACCATTTGGGTGATTTCTCTTAATATAGAACACAAAAGAACTCAATCTCTTTCACCCTAGATGTAAGAGCTCTTAAAAAGCGTAAATGCATTCAAAAGGTGGAGTTAAAGCTTGTTTGTACTTCTAAACATCCTTGGTGTAGTTTCTAACTCAAATGAATGCAAACAAAGCATTTGGGTGCTTTCTCTTAATATACAACACAAAAAACCTCAATCTCTTTCACCCTAGTCATATGAGCTTTTAAAACGCGTAATTACATTCAAAAGCTTGAGTTGAAGCTTGTTTGCACTTGTAAACATCCTTGGTGTAGTTTCTCACTCAAATGAATGCAAAGAAAACATTTGGGTGCGTTCTCTTAATATACAACACAAAAGAACTCAATCTCTTTCACCCTTGTCGTATGAGCTTTTAAAACGCTTAAATGCATTCAAAAGCTTGAGTTCAAGCTTGTTTGTAGTTGTAAACATCCTTGGGGTAGTTTCACACTCAAATGAGTGCAAACAAAGTATTTGGGTGCTTTCTCTTAAGCTTGAGTTGAAGCTTGTTTTGTACTTGTAAACACAAAAGAGATTGAGTTTCTCACTCCAATGAATGCAAACAAAGCTTTTGGATGCTTTCTCTCAATATACAACAGAAAAGAACTCAAGCTTTTTCACCATAGTCATATGAGCTTTTAAAACGCGTAAATGCTTTCAAAAGCTTGAGTTGAAGATTGTTTGTACTTGTAAACATCCTTGGTGTAGTGTCTCACTCAAATGAATGCAAACAAAGCATTTGGGTGCTTTCTCTTAATATACAACACAAATGACCTCAAACTCTTTCACCCTAATCGTAAGAGCTGTTAAAACGCGTAAATACATTCAAAAGCTTGAGTTGACGCTTGTTTGTACTTGTAAATATCCTTGGTGTAGTTTGTCACTCAAAT
The DNA here is from genome assembly GCA_038025085.1 of Tetragonia tetragonoides. Classification (NCBI taxonomy): domain Eukaryota; kingdom Viridiplantae; phylum Streptophyta; class Magnoliopsida; order Caryophyllales; family Aizoaceae; genus Tetragonia; species Tetragonia tetragonoides. The sequence goes on from CM076154.1 coordinate 24,146,417, forward strand.
GAATGCAAACAAAGCATTTGGGTGCTTTCCCTTAATATACAACACAAAAGAACTCAATCTCTTTCACCCTAGTCGTAAGAGCTGTTAAAACGCGTAATTGCATTCAAAACGCGTAAATGCATTCAAAAGCTTGAGTTTAAGCTTGTTTGTACTTGTAAACATCCTTTGTGTAGTTTCACATTCAAATGAATGCAAACAAAGCATTTGGGTGCTTTCTCTTAATATACAACACAAAAGAACTCAATCTCTTTCACCCTAGTCATATGAGCTTTTAAAACTCGTAAATGCATTCAAAAGCTTGAGTTGAAGCTTGTTTGTACTTGTAAACATTCTTGGTGTAGTTTCACACTGAAATGAATGCAAACAAAGCGTTTGGTTGCTTTCTCTTAAAATACAACACAAAAGAACCCAATTATTTTCACCCTAGTCATATGAGCTTTTAAAACGCGTAAATGCATTCAAAAGCTTGTGTTGAAGCTTGTTTCTACTTGTAAACATTCTTGGTGTAGTTTCTCACTCAAATGAATGCAAACAAAGCATTAGGGTGCTTTCTCTTAATATACAACACAAAAGACCTCAATCTCTTTCACCCTAATCGTAAGAGCTGTTAAAACGCGTAAATGCATTCAAAAGCTTGAGTTGAAACTTGTTTGTACTTGTAAACATCCTTGGTGTAGTTTCTCAGTCCAATGAATGCAAACAAAGCATTTGGGTGCTTTCTCTTAATTTACAACACAAAAGACCTCAATCTCTTTCACCCTAATTGTAAGAGCTGTTAAAACGCGTAAATGCATTCAAAAGCTTGAGTTGAAGCTTGTTTGTACTTCTAAGCATCCTTGGTTAAGTTTCTCACTCAAATGAATGCAAAGAAAGCATTTGGGTGATTTCTCTTAAAATACGACACAAAAGAACTCAATCTTTTTCACCCTAATCATATGAGCTTTTAAAACGCGTAAATGCATTCAAAAGCTTGAGTTGAAGCTTGTTTGTACTTGTAAACATTCTTGGTGTAGTTTCTCCCTCAAATGAATGCAAACAAAGCATTTGGGTGCTTTCTCTTAATATACAACAGAAAAGACCTCAATCTCTTTCACCCTAGATGTAAGAGCTGTTAAAACGCGTAAATGCATTCAAAAGGTGGAATTAAAGCTTGTTTGTGCTTGTAAACATCCTTGGTGTAGTTTCTCACTCAAATGAATGCAAACAAAGCGTAAATGCATTCAAAAGGTGGAGTTAAAGCTTGTTTGTACTTGTAAACATCCCTGGTGTAGTTTCTCACTCAAATGAATGCAAACAAAGAATTTGGGTGCTTTCTCTTAATATACAACACAAAAGACTTCAATGTCTTTCAACCTTATCGTAAGAGCTGTTAAAACGCGTAAATACATTCAAAAGCTTGAGTTGAAGCTTGTTTGTACTTGTAAACATCCTTGGTTAAGGTTCTCACTCAAATGAATGCAAACAAAGCATTTGGGTGCTTTCTCTTAATATAGAACACAAAAGAACTCAATCTCTTTCACCCTAGTCATATGAGCATTTAAAACGCGTAAATGCATTCAAAAGCTTAAGTTGAAGCTTGTTTCTACTTGTAAACATTCTTGTTGTAGTTTCTCACTGAAATGAATGCAAACAATGCTTTTGGTTGCTTTCTCTTAAAATACAACACAAAAGAATTCAATCATTTTCACCCTAGTCATATGAGCTTTTAAAACGCGTAAATGCATTCAAAAGCTTGTGTTGAAGCTTGTTTGTACTTGTAAACATTCTTGGTGTAGTTTCTCACTCAAATGAATGCAAACAAAGCATTTGGGTGCTTTCTCTTAATATACAACACAAAAGACCTCAATCTCTTTCACCCTAATCGTAAGAGCTGTTAAAACGCGTAGATGCATTCAAAAGCTTGAGTTGAAAGTTGTTTGTACTTGTAAACATCCTTGGTGTAGTTTCTCACTCAAATGAATACAAACAAACCATTTGGGTGATTTCTCTTAATATAGAACACAAAAGAACTCAATCTCTTTCACCCTAGATGTAAGAGCTGGTAAAACGCGTAAATGCATTCAAAAGGTGGAGTTAAAGCTTGTTTGTATTTCTAAACATCCTTGGTGTAGTTTCTCACTCAATGAATGCAAACAAAGCATTTGGGTGCTTTGTCTTAATATACAACACAAAAGACCTTAATCTCTTTCACCCTAATCGTAAGAGCTGTTAAAACGCATAAATACATTCAAAAGCTTGAGTTGAAGCTTGTTTGTACTTGTAAGCATCCTTGGTTAAGTTTCTCACTCAAATGAATGCAAAGAAAGCATTTGGGTGCTTTCTCTTAAAATACAACACAAAAGAACTCAATCTTTTTCACCCTACTCATATGAGCTTTTAAAACGCGTAAATGCATTCAAAAGCTTGAGTTGAAGCTTGTTTGTACTTGTAAACATCCTTGGTGTAGTTTCTCACTCAAATGAATGCAAACAAAGCGTAAATGCATTCAAAAGGTGGAGTTAAAGCTTGTTTGTACTTGTAAACATCCCTGGTGTAGTTTCTCACTCAAATGAATGCAAACAAAGCATTTGGGTGCTTTCTCTTAATATACAACACAAAAGACCTCAATCTCTTTCACCCTAATTGTATGAGGTTTTAAAACGCGTAAATGCTTTCAAAAGCTTGAGTTGAAGCTTTTTTGTACTTGTAAACATCCTTGGTGTACTTTCTCCCTCAAATGAATGCAATCAAAGCATTTGGGTGCTTTCTCTTAATATACAACACAAAAGAACTCAATCTCTTTCACCCTAGATGTAAGAGCTGTTAAAACGCGTAAATGCATTCAAAAGGTGGAGTTAAAGCTTGTTTGTACTTGTAAACATCCTTGGTGTAGTTTCTCACTCAAATGAATGCAAACAAAGCATTTGGGTGCTTTCTCTTAATATACAACACAAAAGACCTCAATCTCTTTCACCCTAATCGTAAGAGCTGTTAAAACGCGTAACTACTTTCAAAAGCTTGAGTTGAAGCTTGTTTGTACTTGTAAACATCATTGGTTAAGGTTCTCACTCAAATGAATGCAAACAAAGCATTTGTGTGCTTTGTCTTAATATACAACACAAAAGAACTCAATCTCTTTCACCCTAGTCATATGAGCTTTTAAAACTCGTAAATGCATTCAAAAGCTTAAGTTGAAGCTTGTTTGTACTTGTAAACATTCTTGGTGTAGTTTCACACTGAATTGAATGCAAACAAAGCGTTTGGTTGCTTTCTCTTAAAACACAACACAAAAGAACCCAATCATTTTCACCCTAGTCATATGAGCTTTTAAACGGCGTAAATGCATTCAAAAGCTTGTGTTGAAGCTTGTTTGTACTTGTAAACATTCTTGGTGTAGTTTCTCACTCAAATGAATGCAAACAAAGCATTTGGGTGCTTTCTCTTAATATACAACACAAAAGACCTCAATCTCTTTCACCCTAATCGTAAGAGCTGTTAAAACGCGTAAATGTATTCAAAAGCTTGAGTTGAAACTTGTTTGTACTTGTAAACATCCTTGGTGTAGTTTCTCACTCGAATGAATGCAAACAAAGCATTTGGGTGCTTTCTCTTAATATACAACACAAATGACCTCAATCTCTTTCACCCTAATCGTAAGAGCTGTTAAAACGCATAAATACATTCAAAAGCTTGAGTTGAAGCTTGTTTGTACTTGTAAGCATCCTTGGTTAAGTTTCTCACTCAAATGAATGCAAACAAAGCATTTGGGTGCTTCTACTTAATATACTACACAAAAGAACTCAATCTCTTTCACCCTAGATGTAAGAGCTGTTAAAACGCGTAAATGCATTCAAAAGTTGGAATTAAAGCTTGTTGTACTTGTAAACATCCTTGGTGTAGTTTCTCACTCAAATGAATGCAAACAAAGCATTTGGGTGCTTTCTCTTAATATACAACACAAAAGAACTCAATCTCTTTCACCCTAAATGTAAGACCTGTCAAAACGCGTAAATGCATTCAAAAGGTGGTGTTAAAGCTTGTTTGTACTTTTAAACATCCTTGGTGTAGTTTCTCACTCAAATGAATGCAAACAAAACATTTGGGTGCGTTCTCTTAATATACAACACAAAAGAACTCAATCTCTTTCACCCTTGTCGTATGAGCTAAATGCTTAAATGCATTCAAAAGCTTGAGTTCAAGCTTGTTTGTAGTTGTAAACATCCTTGGGGTAGTTTCACACTCAAATGAAAGCAAACAAAGCATTTGGGTGCTTTCTCTTAAGCTTGAGCTGAAGCTTGTTTTATACTTGTAAACACAAAAGAGATTGAGTTTCTCAGTCCAATGAATGCAAACAAAGCTGTTGGATGCTTTTTCTTAATATACTACAGAAAAGAACTCAACCCTTTTCACCCTAGTCATATGAGCTTTTAAAACGCGTAAATGCATTCAAAAGCTTGAGTTGAAGCTTGTTTGTACTTGTAAACATCCTTGGTGTAGTTTCTCACTCAAATGAATGCAAACAAAGCATTTGTGTGATTTCTCTTAATATACAACACAAAAGAACTCAATCTTTTTCACCCTAGTTGTACGAGCTGTTAAAATGCGTAAGTGCATTCAAAAGGTGGAGTTAGAATTTGTTTGTGCTTGTAAACATCCTTGGTGTAGTTTCTCACTCAAATGATTGCAAACAAAGCATTTGGGTGCTTTCTCTTAATATAAAACACAAAAGAACTCAATCTCTTTCACCCTTGTCGTATGAGCTTTTAAAACGCTTAAATGCAAACATCCTTGGTGTAGTTTCTCACTCAAATGAATGCAAACAAAGCAGCTGGGTGCTTTCAGTTAATATACAACACAAAAGAACTCAATCTCTTTCACCCTAGTCGTAAGAGCTGTTAAAACGCGTAATTGCATTCAAAACGCGTAAATGCATTCAAAAGCTCGAGTTGAAGCTTGTTTGTACTTGCAAACAAAGTTATTGGATGGTTTCTCTGAAAATACAACACGAAAGAACTCAATCTCTTTCACCCTAGTCGTATGAGGTTTTAAAACACGTAGATGCATTCAAAAGGTGGAGTTAAAGCTTGTTTGTACATGTAGGTGCTTTCTCTGAAAATACAACACAAAAGAACTCAATCTCTTTCAACCTAATCGTATGAGGTTTTAAAACGCGTATATGCATTCAAAAGCTTAAGTTGAAGCTTGTTGGTACTTGTAAACATCTTTGGTGTAGTTTCTCACTCAAATGAATGCAAAGAAAACATTTGGGTGCGTTCTCTTAAAATATAACACAAAAGAACTCAATCTCTTTCATCCTTGTCGTATGAGCTTTTAAAACACTTCAATGCATTCAAAAGCTTCAGTTCAAGCTTGTTTGTAGTTGTAAACATCCTTGGGGTAGTTTCTCACTCAAATGAATGCAAACAAAGCATTTGGGTGCTTTCTCTTAACATACAACACAAAAGACCTCAATCTCTTTCACCCTAGTCGTATGAGGTTTTAAAACGCGTAAATGGTTTCAAAAGCTTGAGTTGAAGCTTGTTTGTACTTGTAAACATCCTTGGTTAAGTTTCTCACTCAAATGAATGCAAACAAAGCATTTGTCTGCTTTCTCTTAATATACAACACAAAAGAACTCAATCTTTTTCACCCTAGTCATATGAGCTTTTAAAACGCGTAAATGCATTCAAAAGGTGGAGTTAAAGGTTGTTTGTACTTGTAAACATCCTTGGTGTAGTTTCTCACTCAAATGAATGCAAAGAAAACATTTGGGTGCGTTCTCTTAATATACAATACAAAAGAACTCAATCTCTTTTACCCTTGTCGTATGAAATTTTAAAACGCTTAAATGCAATCAAAAGCTTGAGTTCAAGCTTGTTTGTAGTTGTAAACATCCTTGGGGTAGTTTCACACTCAAATGAGTGCACACAAAGCATTTGGGTGCTTTCTCTTAAGCTTGAGTTGAAGCTTGTTTTGTACTTGTAAACATAGAAGAGATTGAGTTTCTCACTCCAATGAATGCAAACAAAGCTTTTGGATGCTTTCTCTTAATATACAACAGAAAAGAACTCAAGCTTTTTCACCATAGTCATATGAGCTTTTAAAACGCGTAAATGCATTCAAAAGCTTGAGTTGAAGCTTGTTTGTACTTGTAAACATCCTTGGTGTAGTGTCTCACTCAAATGAATGCAAACAAAGCATTTGGGTGCTTTCTCTTAATATACAACATAAAAGACCTCAATCTCTTTCACCCTAATAGTAAGAGCTGTTAAAACGCGTAAATACATTCAAAAGCTTGAGTTGAAGCTTGTTTGTACTTGTAAACATCATTGGTTAAGGTTCTCACTCAAATGAATGCAAACAAAGCATTTGGGTGCTTTCTCTTAATATACAACACAAAAGAACTCAATCTCTTTCATCCTAGTCGTAAGAGCTGTTAAAACGCGTAATTGCATTCAAAACGCGTAAATGCATTCAAAAGCTCGAGTTGAAGCTTGTTTGTACTTGCAAACAAAGTTATTGGATGGTTTCTCTGAAAATACAACACAAAAAAACTCAATCTCTTTCACCCTAGTCGTATGAGGTTTTAAAACGCGTAGATGCATTCAAAAGGTGGAGTTAAAGCTTGTTTGTACTTGTAGGTGCGTTCTCTGAAAATACAACACAAAAGAACTCAATCTCTTTCAACCTAGTCGTATGAAGTTTTAAAACGCGTATATGCATTCAAAAGCTTAAGTTGAAGCTTGTTGGTACTTGTAAACATCTTTGGTGTAGTTTCTCACTCAAATGAATGCAAACAAAGCTTTTGGTTGCTTTCTCTTAAAATACAACACAAAATAACTCAATCTTTTTCACCCTAGTCATATGAGCTTTTAAAACGCGTAAATGTATTCAAAAGCTTGAGTTGAAGCTTGTTTGTACTTGTAAACATCCTTGGTATAGTTTCTCACTCAAATGAATGCAAACAAAGCATTTGTGTGATTTCTCTTAGTATACAACACAAAAGAACTCAATCTCTTTCACCCTAATTGTAAGAGCTGTTAAAATGCGTAAATGCATTCAAAAGGTGGAGTTAAAGCTTATTTTTGCTTGTAAACATCCTTGGTGTAGTTTCTCACTCAAATGAATGCAAACAAAGCATTTGGGTGCTTTCTCTTAATATACAACACAAAAGAACTCAAACTGTTTCACACTAGATGTTAGAGCTGTTAAAACGCATAAATGCATTCAAAAGGTGGAGTTAAAGCTTGTTTGTACTTGTAAACATCCTTGGTGTAGTTTCTCACTCAAATGAATGCAAACAAAGCATTTGGGTGCTTTCTCTTAATATACAACACAAAAGACCTCAATCTCTTTCACCCTAATCGTAAGAGGTGGTAAAACGCGTAAATACATTCAAAAGCTTGAGTTGAAGCTTGTTTGTACTTGTAAACATCCTTGGTTAAGTTTCTCACTCAAATGAATGCAAACAAAGCATTTGGGTGCTTTCTCTTAATATACAACACAAAAGCACTCAATCTTTTTCACCCTAGTCATATGAGTTTTAAATCGCGTAAATGCATTCAAAAGATTGAGTTGAAGCTTGTTTATACTTGTCAACATTTTTGGTGTAGTTTCTCACTGAAATGAATGCAAACAAAGCATTTGGTTGCTTTCTCTTACAATACAACACAAAAGAACTCAATCTTTTTCACCCTAGCCATATGAGCTTTTGAAACGCGTAAATGCATTCAAAAGCTTGAGTTGAAGCTTGTTTGTACTTGTAAACATTCTTGGTGTAGTTTCTCACTCAAATGAATGCAAACAAAGTATTTGTGTGATTTCTCTTAATATACAACACAAAAGAACTCAATCTCTTTCACCCTAGTTGTAAGAGCTGTTAAAATGCGTAACTGCATTCAAAAGGTTGAGTTAAAGCTTGTTTGTACTTATAAACATCCTTGGTGTAGTTTCTCCCTCAAATGAATGCAAACAAAGAAGCATTTGGGTGCGTTCTCTTAATATACAACACAAAAGAACTCAATCTCTTTCACCCTAGATGTAAGAACTGTTAAAACGCGTAAATGCATTCAAAAGGTGGAGTTAAAGCTTGTTTGTACTTGTAAACATCCTTGGTGTAGTTTCTCACTCAAATGAATGCAAAGAAAGTATTTGGATGCATTCTCTTATTATACAACACAAAAGAACTCAAATCTCTTTCACCCTACTCGTATGAGCTTTCAAAACGCGTAAATGCATTCAAAAGCTTGAGTTGAAGCTTGTTTGTACTTGTAAACATCCTAGGTGCAGTTTCACACTCAAATGTATCCAACCAAAGTATTTGGATGCTTTCTCTTAATGTACAACACAAAAGAACTCAAATCTCTTTCACCCTACTCGTATGAGCTTTTAAGAAATGCATTAAAAAGCTTGAGTTGAAGCATGTTTGTACATTTAAAACATTCTAGGTGTAGTTTCGTACTCAAAACATTACAAGTACAACCAAGCATCAACTCAAATGAATGCAAACGAAGCATTTGTGTGATTTCTCTTAATATACAACACAAAAGACCTCAATCTCTTTCACCCTAGATGTAAGAGCTGTTAAAACGCGTAAATGCATTCAAAAGGTGGAGTTAAAGCTTGTTTGTACTTGTAAAAATCCTTGGTGTAGTTTCTCACTCAAATGAATGCAAACAAAGCATTTGGGTGCTTTCTCTTAATATACAACACAAAAGACCTCAATCTCTTTCACCCTAATCGTAAGAGCTGTTAAAACGCGTAAATACATTCAAAAGCTTGAGTTGAAGCTTGTTTGTACTTGTAAACATCCTTGGTTAAGTTTCTCACTCAAATGAATGCAAACAAAGCATTTGGGTGCTTTCTCTTAATATACAACACAAACGAACTCAATCTCTTTCACCCTAGTTGTAAGGGCTGTTAAAATGCGTAAATGCATTAAAAAGGTGGAGTTAAAGCTTGTTTGTACTTCTAAACATCCTTGGTGTAGTTTCTCACTCAAATGAATGCAAACAAAGCATTTGTGTGATTCCTCTTAATATACAACACAAAAGAACTCAATCTCTTTCATCCTAGTTGTAAGAGCTGTTAAAATGCGTAAATGCATTCAAAAGGTGGAGTTGAAGCTTTTTTGTGCTTGTAAACATCCTTGGTGTAGTTTCTCACTCAAATGAATGCAAACAAAGCATTTGGGTGCTTTCTCTTAATATACAACACAAAAGAACTCAATCTCTTTCACCCTAGTCATATGAGCTTTGAAAACGCGTAAATACATTCAAAGGCTTGAGTTGAAGCATGTTTGTACTTGTAAACAAAGCTTTTTGGTGCTTTCTCTTAAAATACAACACAAGTACTTGTAAACACCCAAACTGTTTAAAACGCGTATACGCATTCAAAACGCGTAAATGCACCCAAACCCTAGATGTAAGAGCTGTTAAAACGTGTAAATGCATTCAAAAGGTGGAGTTAAAGCTTGTTTGTACTTGTAAACATCCTTGGTGTAGTTTTTCACTCAAATGAATGCAAACAAAGCATTTGGGTGCTTTCTCTTAATATACAACACAAAAGACCTCAATCTCTTTCACCCTAACCGTAAGAGCTGTTAAAACGCGTAAATACATTCAAAAGCTTGAGTTGAAGCTTGTTTGTACTTGTAAACATCCTTGGTTAAGTTTCTCACTCAAATGAATGCAAACAAAGCATTTGGGTGCTTTCTCTTAATATACAACACAAAAGAACTCAATCTCATTCACCCTTGTCGTATGACCTTTTAAAACGCTTAAATGCATTCAAAAGCTTGAGTTCAAGCTTGTTTGTAGTTGTAAACATCCTTGGGGTAGTTTCACACTCAAATGAATGTAAACAAATGAATACGAGTAGGGTGAAAGAGATTGAGTTCTTTTGTGTTGTATATTAAGAGAAAGCACCCAAATGCTTTGTTTGCATTCATTTGAGGGAGAACCTAAACCAAGGATGTTTACAAGTACAAACAAGCTTTAACTCCACCTTTTGAATGCATTTACGCGTTTTAACAGCTCTTACATCTAGGGTGAAAGAGATTGAGTTCCTGTGTGTTGTATATTAAGAGAAATCACACAAATGCTTTGTTTGCATTTATTTGAGTGAGAAACTACACCAAGGATGTTTACAAGTACAAACAAGCTTCAACGCAAGCTTTTGAATGCATTTACGCGTTTTAACAGCTCTTGCATCTAGGGTGAAAGAGATTGAGTTCTTTTGTGTTGTATTTTAAGAGAAAGCAACCAAAAGCTTTGTTTGCATTCATTTCAGTGAGAAACTACACCAAGAATGTTTACAAGTACAAACAAGCTTCCACTCAATCTTTTGAATGCATTTACGTGTTTTGAATGCATTTACATTCGAGTTTTAGAAAAGGTCAAGAGCTGTTTTGAAATTAATGCTTGTTTGGTATAAATATACAACACAAAAGACCTCAAATCTCTTTCACCCTACTTGTATGAACTGTTAAAACGTGTAAATGCATTCAAAAGCTTGAGTTGAAGCTTGTTTGTACTTGTAAACATCCTTGGTGTAGTTTCTCACTCCAATGAATGCAAACGATGCTTTTGGGTGCTTTCTCTGAAAATACAACACAAAAGAACTCAATCTCTTTCACCCTAGTCGTATGAGGTCTGAAAACGCGTATATGCATTCAAAAGCTTAAGTTGAAGCTTGTTGGTACTTGTAAACAACTTTGGTGTAGTTTCTCACTCAAACGAATGCAAAGAAAACATTTGGGTGCGTTCTCTTAATATACAACACAAAAGAACTCAATCTCTTTCACCCTTGTCGTATGAGGTTTTAAAACGCTTAAATGCATTCACAAGCTTGAGTTCAAGCTTGTTTGTAGTTGTAAACATCCTTGGGGTAGTTTCACACTCAAATGAATGTAAACAAATGAATACGAGTAGGGTGAAAGAGAATGAGTTCTTTTGCGTTGTATATTAAGAGAAAGCACCCAAATGCTTTGATTGCATTCATTTGAGGGAGAAACTACACCAAAGATGTTTACAAGTACAAACAAGCTTTAACTCCACCTTTTGAATGCATATACGCGTTTTAAAACCTCATACGACTAGGGTGAAAGAGATTGAGTTCTTTTGTGTAGTATATTAGGAGAAATCACACAAATGCTTTGTTTGCATTCATTTGAGTGAGAAACTACACCAAGGATGTTTACAAGTACAAACAAGCTTCAACTCAAGCTACACGTAAATGCTTTGTTTGTACTTGTAAACATTCTTGGTGTAGTTTCTCACTGAAATGAATGCAAACAAAGCTTTGTTTGCATTCATTTGAGTGAGAAACTACACCAAGGATGTTTACAAGTACAAACAAGCTTTAACTCCACCTTTTGAAAGCATTTACGCGTTTTAAAACCTCATACGACTAGGGTGAAAGGAATTGAGTTCTTTTGTGTTGTATTTTCAGAGAAAGCACCCAAAAGCTTTGTTTGCATTCATTGGAGTGAGAAACTACACCAAGGATGTTTACAAGTACAAACAAGTTCAACTCAAAATTTTGAATGTATTCACAATCAAATATATGCAAATAAAGCATTTGGGTGCTTTCTGGTAATATATAACACAAAAGACCTCAATCTCTTTCACCCTAGTCGTATGTGGTTTTAAAATGCGTAAATGCTTTAAAAAGCTTGAGTTGAAGCTTGTTTGTACTTGTAAACATCCTTGGTTAAGTTTCTCACTCAAATTAATGCAAACAAAGCTTTTGGTTCTTTTGGATTGCATTCAATTGAGTGTGAAACTACACCAAGGATGTTTACAAGTACAAACAAGCTTCAACTCAAGCTTTTGAATGCATTTACGCGTTTTAAAACCTCATACGACTAGGGTGAAAGAGATTGAGTTCTTTTGTGTTGTATATTAAGAGAAATCAACCAAATGGTTTGTTTGCATTCATTTGAGTGAGAAACTAAACCAAGGATGTTTACAAGTACAAACAAGTTTCAACTCAAGCTTTTGAATGCATTTACGCGTTTTAACAGCTCTTACGACTAGGCGAAAAGGGATTGAGTTCTTTTGTGTTGTATATGAAGAAAAAGCTCGCAAATGCTTTGTTTACATTCATTTGAGTGTGAAACTACCCCAAGGATGTTTACAACTACAATCAAGCTTGAACTCAAGCTTTTAAATGCATTTAAGCGTTTTAAAAGCTCATACGACAAGGGTGAAAGAGATTGATTTCTTTTGTGTTGTATATTAAGAGAACGCACCCAAATGTTTTCTTTGCATTCATTTGAGTGAGAAACTACCCCAAAGATGTTTACAAGTACAAACAAGCTTCATCTCAAGCTTTTGAATGTATTTACGCGTTTTAAAAGCTCATATGAATAGGGTGAAAAAGATTGAGTTCTTTTGTGGTGTAATTTAAGAGAAAGCAACCAAAAGCTTTGTTTGCATTCATTTCAGTGACAAACTACACCAAGAATGTTTACAAGTACAAACAAGCTTCAACTCAAGCTTTTGAATGCATTTATGCGTTTTAAAAGCTCATACGAGTAAGAAACTACACCAAGGATTTTGACAAGTACAAACAAGCTTTAACTCCACCTTTTGAATGTATTTACGCGTTTTAAAAGCTCATATGACTAGGGTTTGGGTGCATTTACGCGTTTTAAAACCTCTAGTGAGAACCCAAATGAATGCATTTACGCGTTTTAACAGCTCTTACATGTAGTGTGAAAGAGATTGAGTTAATTTGTGTTGTATATTAAGAGAAAGCACCCAGATGCTTTGTTTGCATTCATTTGAGTGAAAAACTACACCAAGAATGATTACAAGTACAAACAAGCTTCAACTCAAGCTTTTGAATTTATTTACGCGTTTTAACAGCTCTTATGATTAGGGTGAAAGAGATTGCGGCCTTTTGTGTTGTATATTAAGAGAAAGCACCCAAATGCTTTGTTTGCATTCAGTTGAGTGAGAAACTACACCAAGGATGTTTACAAGTACAAACAAGCTTTACCTCCACCTTTTGAATGCATATACGCAATTTAAAAGCTCATATGACTAGGGTGAAAAAGATTGAGTTCTTTTGTGTTGTATTTTAAGATAAAGCATTCAAAAGCTTGAGTTGAAGCTTGTTTGTACTCGTAAACATTCTAGGTGTATTTTCACACTCAAATGAATGCAAACAAAGCTTTTGGGTGACCTTAAGCATTTTAATAGGTTATTTTGTGTTGTATATTGATGTTTACGATTACAAACAAGCTTAAACTCAAGCTTTTGAATGCATTTGCGCGTTTTAACAGCTCTTTCATCTAGGGTGAAAGAGATTGAGGTCTTTTGTGTTGTATATTAAGAGAAATCACACAAATGCTTTGTTTGCATTCATTTGAGTGAGAAACTACACCAAGGATGTTTACAAGTACAAAAAAGCTTCAACTCAAGCCTTTGAATGCATTTACGCGTTTTAACAGCTCTTACGACTACGGTAAATGAGATTGAGTTCTTTTGTGTTGTATATTAAGAGAAAGCACCCAAATGCTTTGTTTGCATTCATTTGAGTGAGAAACTACACCAAGGATGTTTACAAGTACAAACAAGCTTCAACTCCACCTTTTGAATGCATTTAAGCATTTTAACAGCTCTTACAACTAGGGTGAAAGAGATTGGGTTCTTTTGGGTTGTATATTAAGAGAAAGCACCCAAATGCTTTGTTTGCATTCATTTGAGTGAGAAACTACACCAAGGATGTTTACAAGCACAAAAAAGCTTTCACTCCACCTTTTGAATGCATTTACGCATTTTAACAGCTCTTACAACTCGGGTGAAAGAGATTGAGTTCTTTTGTGTTGTATATTAAGAGAAATCACCCAAATGGTTTGTTTGCATTCATTTGAGTGAGAAACTACACCAAGGATGTTTACAAGTACAAACAAGTTTCAACACAAGCTTTTGAATGCATTTACGCGTTTTAACAACTCTTACGACTAGGGTGATAGAGATTGAGTTCTTTTGTGTTGTATATTAAGAGAAAGCACCCATATGCTTTGTTTGCATTCATTTGAGTGAGAAACTACACCAAGGATGTTTACAAGTACAAACAAGCTTTAACTCCACCTTTTGAATGCATTTACGCGTTTTAACAGCTCTTACATATTGGGTGAAAGAGATTGAGTTCTTTTGTGTTGTATTTTAAGAGAAAGCAACCAAAAGCTTTGTTTGCATTCATTTCAGTGAGAAACTACACCAAGAATGTTTACAAGTAAAAACAAGCTTCCACTCAATCTTTTGAATGCATTTACGTGTTTCGAATGCATTAACATTCGAGTTTTAGAAAAGGTCAAGAGCTGTTTTGTACTTAATGATTGTTTGGTATAAATATACAACACAAAATACCTCAAATCTCTTTCACCCTACTCGTATGAGCTGTTAAAACGCGTAAATGCATTCAAAAGCTTGAGTTGAAGCTTGATTGAACTTGTAAACATCCTTGGTGTAGTTTCTCACTCCAATGAATGCAAACAAAGCGTTTGCGTGCTTTCTCTGAAAATACAACACAAAAGAACTCAATCTCTTTCACCCTAGTCGTATGAGGTTTTAAAACGCGTATATGCATTCAAAAGCTTAAGTTGAAGCTTGTTGGTACTTGTAAACATCTTTGGTGTAGTTTCTCACTCAAATGAATGCAAAGAAAACATTCGGGTGCGTTCTCTTAATATACAACACAAAAGAACTCAATCTTTTTCACCCTTGTCGTATGAGCTTTTAAAACGTTTAAATGCATTCAAAAGCTTGAGTTGAAGCTTTTTTTGTAGTTGTAAACATCCTTGGGGTAGTTTCACACTCAAATGAATGGAAACAAATGAATACGAGTAGGGTGAAAGAAATTGAGTTCTTTTGTGTTGTATATTAAGAGAAAGCATCCAAATCCTTTGTTTGCATTCATTTGAGGGAGAAACTACACCAAGGATGTTTACAAGTACAAACAAGCTTTAACTCCACCTTTTGAATGCATTTACGCGTTTTAACAACTCTTACATCTAGGGTAAAGAGATTGACTTCTTTTGTGTTGTATATTAAGAGAAAGCATCCAAATGCGTTGTTTGCATTCATTTGAGGAAGATACTACACCAAGGATGTTTACAAGTACAAACAAGCTTTTGAAAGCATTTACGCGTTTTAAAACCTCATACGACTAGGGTGAAAGAGATTGAGGTCTTTTGTGTTGTATATTAAGAGAAAGCACCCATATGCTTTGTTTGCATTCATTTGAGTGAGAAACTACACCAAGGATGTTTACAAGTACAAACAAGCTTTAACTCCACCTTTTGAATGCATATACGCGTTTTAAAACCTCATACGACTAGGGTGAAAGAGATTGAGTTATTTTGTGTTGTATATTAAGAGAAATCACATAAATGCTTTATTTGCATTCATTTGAGTGAGAAACTACACCAAAGATGTTTACAAGTACAAACAAGCTTCAACTCAAGCTACACATAAATGCTTTGTTTGTACTTCTAAACATTCTTGGTGTAGTTTATCACTGAAATGAATGCAAACAAAGCTTTGTTTGCATTCATTTGATTGAGAAACTACACCAAGGATGTTTACAAGTACAAACAAGCTTTAACTCCACCTTTTGAATGCATTTACGCGTTTTAACAGCTCTTACGACTAGGCGAAAAGAGATTGAGTTCTTTTGTGTTGTATATTAAGAGAAATCACCCAAATGGTTTGTTTGCATTCGTTTGAGTGAGAAACTACACCAAGGATGTTTACAAGTACAAACAAGCTTTAACTCCACCTTTTGAATGCATATACGCGTTTTAAAACCTCTTACGACTAGGGTGAAAGAGATTGAGTTATTTTGTGTTGTATATTAAGAGAAATCACACAAATGCTTTATTTGCATTCATTTGAGTGAGAAACTACACAAAAGATGTTTACAAGTACAAACAAGCTTCAACTCAAGCTACACATAAATGCTTTGTTTGTACTTCTAAATATTCTTGGTGTAGTTTCTCACTGAAATGAATGCAAACAAAGCTTTGTTTGCATTCATTTGAGTGAGAAACTACACCAAGGATGTTTACAAGTACAAACAAGCTTTAACTCCACCTTTTGAATGCATTTACGCGTTTTAACAGCTCTTACATCTTGGGTGAAAGAGATTGAGTTCTTTTGTGTTGTATTTTAAGAGAAAGCAACCAAATGCTTTGTTTGCATTCATTTCAGTGAGAAACTACAGCAAGAATGTTTACAAGTAAAAACAAGCTTCCACTCAATCTTTTGAATGCATTTACGTGTTTTGAATGCATTAACATTCGAGTTTTAGAAAAGGTCAAGAGCTGTTTTGTACTTAATGATTGTTTGGTATAAATATACAACACAAAAGACCTCAAATCTCTTTCACCCTACTCGTATGAGCTGTTAAAACGCGTAAATGCATTCAAAAGCTTGAGTTGAAGCTTGATTGAACTTGTAAACATCCTTGGTGTAGTTTCTCACTCCAATGTATGCAAGCAAAGCGTTTGGGTGCTTTCTCTGAAAATACAACACAAAAGAACTCAATCTCTTTCACCCTAGTCGTATGAGGTTTTAAAACGCGTATATGCATTCAAAAGCTTAAGTTGAAGCTTGTTGGTACTTGTAAACATCTTTGGTGTAGTTTCTCACCCAAATGAATGCAGAGAAAACATTCGGGTGCGTTCTCTTAATATACAAAAAGAAAAGAACTCAATCTCTTTCACCCTTGTCGTATGAGCTTTTAAAACGCTTAATTGCAATCAAAAGCTTGAGTTGAAGCTTTTTTGTAGTTGTAAACATCCTTGGGGTAGTTTCACACTCAAATGAATGGAAACAAATGAATACGAGTAGGGTGAAAGAGATTGAGTTCTTTTGTGTTGTATATTAAGAAAAAGCACCCAAATGCTTTGTTTGCATTCATTTGAGGGAGAAACTACACCAAGGATGTTTACAAGTACAAACAAGCTTTAACTCCACCTTTTGAATGCATTTACGCGTTTTAACAACTCTTACATCTAGGGTGAAAGAGATTGACTTCTTTTGTGTTGTATATTAAGAGAAAGCACCCAAATGCTTTGTTTGCATTCATTTGAGAAAGATACTACACCAAGGATGTTTACAAGTACAAACAAGCTTTTGAAAGCATTTACGCGTTTTAAAACCTCATACGACTAGGGTGAAAGAGATTGAGGTCTTTTGTGTTGTATATTAAGAGAAAGCACCCATATTCTTTGTTTGCATTCATTTGAGTGAGAAACTACACCAAGGATGTTTACAAGTACAAACAAGCTTTAACTCCACCTTTTGAATGCATATACGCGTTTTAAAACCTCATACGACTAGGGTGAAAGAGATTGAGTTCTTTTTTGTTGTATATTAAGAGAAATCACACAAATGCTTTGTTTGCATTCATTTGAGTGAGAAACTACACCAAGGATGTTTACAAGTACAAACAAGCTTCAACTCAAGCTACACGTAAATTCTTTGTTTGTAATTGTAAACATTCTTGGTGTAGTTTCTCACTGAAATGAATGCAAACAAAGCTTTGTTTGCATTCATTTCAGTGAGAAACTACACCAAGGATGTTTACAAGTACAAAAAAGCTTTAACTCCACCTTTTGAATGCATTTACGCGTTTTAAAACCTCATACGACTAGGGCGAAAGAGATTGAGTTCTTTTGTGTTGTATTTTCAGAGAAAGCACCCAAAAGCTTTGTTTGCATTCACTGGAGTGAGAAACTACACCAGGGATGTTTATAAGTACAAACAAGCTTCAACTCAAAATTTTGAATGTATTCACAATCAAATATATGCAAATAAAGCATTTGGGTGCTTTCTGTTAATATACAACACAAAAGACCTCAATCTCTTTCACCCTAGTCGTATGAAAGTTTAAAACGCGTAAATGCTTTCAAAAGCTTGAGTTGAAGCTTGTTTGTACTTGTAAACATCCTTGGTTAAGTTTCTCACTCAAATTAATGCAAACAAAGCTTTTGGTTGTTTTGGATTGCATTCAATTGAGTGTGAAACTACACCAAGGATGTTTACAAGTACAAACAAGCTTCAACTCAAACTTTTGAATGCATTTACGCGTTTTAAAACCACATACGATTAGGGTGAAAGAGATTGAGTTCTTTTGTGTTGTATATTTAGAGAAATCAACCAAATGGTTTGTTTGCATTCATTTGAGTGAGAAACTACACCAAGGATGTTTACAAGTACAAACAAGTTTCAACTCAAGCTTTTAAATGCCTTTACGCGTTTTAACAGCTCTTACGACTAGGGTGATAGAGATTGAGGTCTTTTGTGTTGTATATTAAGAGAAAGCATCAAAATACTTTGTTTGCATTCATTTGAGTGAGAAACTACACCAAGGATGTTTACAAGTACAAACAAGCTTCAACTCCACCTTTTGAATTCATTTACGCATTTTAACAGCTCTTACAACTAGGGTGAAAGAGATTGAGTTCTTTTGGGTTGTATATAAAGAGAAAGCACCCAAATGCTTTGTTTGCATTCATTTGAGTGAGAAACTACACCAAGGATGTTTACAAGCACAAACAAGCTTTAACTCCACCTTTTGAAAGCATTTACGCATTTTAACAGCTCTTACAACTAAGGTGAAAGAGATTGAGTTCTTTTGTGTTGTATATTAAGAGAAATCACCCAAATGGTTTGTTTGCATTCATTTGAGAGAGAAACTACACCAAGGACGTTTACAAGCACAAACAAGTTTCAACTCAAGCTTTTGAATGCATTTACGCGTTTTAACAGCTCTTACGACTAGGGTGATAGAGATTGAGTTCTTTTGTGTTGTATATTATGAGAAAGCACCCATATGCTTTGTTTGCATTCATTTGAGTGAGAAACTACACCAAGGATGTTTACAAGTACAAACAATCTTTAACTCCACCTTTTGAATGCATATACGCGTTTTAAAAGCTCATATGACTAGGGTGAAAAAGATTGAGTTCTTTTGTGTTGTATTTTAAGAGAAAGCATTCAAAAGCTTGAGTTGAAGCTTGTTTGTACTCGTAAACATTCTAGGTGTAGTTTCACACTCAAATGAATGCAAACAAAGCTCTTGGGTGCATTTAAGCATTTTAATAGGTTATTTTGTGTTGTATATTGATGTTTACGATTACAAACAAGCTTAATTTGAATGCCTTTACGCGTTTTAACAGCTCTTACGACTAGGGTGATAGAGATTGAGGTCTTTTGTGTTGTATATTAAGAGAAAGCATCAAAATACTTTGTTTGCATTCATTTGAGTGAGAAACTACACCAAGGATGTTTACAAGTACAAACAAGCTTCAACTCAAGCCTTTGAATGCATTTACGCGTTTTAACAGCTCTTACGACTAGGGTGAATGAGATTGAGTTCTTTTGTGTTGTATATTAAGAGAAAGCACCCAAATGCTTTGTTTGCATTCATTTGAGTGAGAAACTACACCAAGGATGTTTACAAGTACAAACAAGCTTCAACTCCACCTTTTGAATGCATTTACGCATTTTAACAGCTCTTACAACTAGGGTGAAAGAGATTGAGTTCTTTTGGGTTGTATATTAAGAGAAAGCACCCAATTGCTTTGTTTGCATTCATTTGAGTGAGAAACTACACCAAGGATGTTTACAAGCACAAACAAGCTTTAACTCCACCTTTTGAATGCATTTACGCATTTTAACAGCTCTTACGACTAGGGTGAAAGAGATTGAGTTCTTTTGTGTTGTATATTAAGAGAAATCACCCAAATGGTTTGTTTGCATTCATTTGAGTGAGAAACTACACCAAGGATGTTTACAAGTACAAACAAGTTTCAACTCAAGCTTTTGAATGCATTTACGCGTTTTAAAAGCTCATATGACTAGGGTGAAAAAGATTGAGTTCTTTTGTGTCGTATTTTAAGAGAAAGCAACCAAAAGCTTTGTTTTCATTAATTTCAGTGAGAAACTACACCAAGAATGTTTACAAGTACAAACAAGTTTCAACTCAAGCTTTTGAATATATTCACAATCAAATATATGCAAATAAAGCATTTGGGTGCTTTCACCGTAGTCGTATGAGGTTTTAAAACGCGTAAATGCTTTCAAAAGCTTGAGTTGAAGCTTGTTTGTACTTGTAAACATCCTTGGTTAAGTTTCTCACTCAAATTAATGCAAACAAAGCTTTTGGTTCTTATGGATTGCATTCATTTGAGTGAGAAACTACACCAAGGATGTTTACAAGTACAAACAAGCTTCAACTCAAGTTTTTGAATGCATTTACGCGTTTTAACAGCTCTTACGACTAGGGGAAAAGAGATTGAGTTCTTTTGTGTTGTATATGAAGAAATAGCTCGCAAATGCTTTGTTTACATTCATTTGAGTGTGAAACTACCCCAAGGATGTTTACAACTACAATCAAGCTTGAACTCAAGCTTTTGAATGCATTTACGCGTTTTAAAAGCTCTTACGACTAGGGTGATAGAGATTGAGTTCTTTTGTGTTGTATATTAAGAGAAAGCACCCATATGCTTTGTTTGCATTCATTTGAGTGAGAAACTACACCAAGGATGTTTACAAGTACAAACAATCTTTAACTCCACCTTTTGAATGCATATACGCGTTTTAAAAGCTCATATGACTAGGGTGAAAAAGATTGAGTTCTTTTGTGTTGTATTTTAAGAGAAAGCATTCAAAAGCTTGAGTTGAAGCTTGTTTGTACTCGTAAACATTCTAGGTGTAGTTTCACACTCAAATGAATGAAAACAAAGCTCTTGGGTGCATTTAAGCATTTTAATAGGTTATTTTGTGTTGTATATTGATGTTTACGATTACAAACAAGCTTAAACTCAAGCTTTTGAATGCATTTACGCGTTTTAACAGCTCTTACATCCAGGGTGAAAGAGATTGAGTTCTTTTGTGTTGTATATTAAGAGAAAGCACCCAGATGCTTTGCTTGCATTCATTTGAGTGAGAAACTACACCAAGAATGTTTACAAGTACAAACAAGCTTCAACTCAAGCTTTTGAATTTATTTACGCGTTTTAACAGCTCTTACGATTAGGGTGAAAGAGATTGCGGTCTTTTGTGTTGTATATTAAGAGAAAGCACCCAAATGCTTTGTTTGCATTCATTTGAGTGAGAAACTACACCAAAGATGTTTACAAGTACAAACAAGCTTTAACTCCACCTTTTGAATGCATATACGCGTTTTAAAAGCTCATATGACTAGGGTGAAAAAGATTGAGTTCTTTTGTGTTGTATTTTAAGAGAAAGCATTCAAAAGCTTTTTTTGCATTCATTGGAGTGAGAAACTACACCAAGGATGTTTACAAGTACAAACAAGCTTCAACTCAAAATTTTGAATGCATTTACGCATTTTAACAGCTCTTACAACTAGGGTGAAAGAGATTGAGTTCTTTTGTGTTGTATATTAAGAGAAATCATGCAAATGGTTTGTTTGCATTCGTTTGTGTGAGAAACTACACCAAGGATGTTTACAAGTACAAACAAGTTTCAACTCAAGCTTTTGAATGCATTTACGCGTTTTAAAAGCTCATATGACTAGGGTGAAAAAGATTGAGTTCTTTTGTGTTGTATATTAAGAGAAAGCACCCATATGCTTTGTTTGCTTTCATTTGAGTGAGAAACTACACCAAGGATGTTTACAAGTACAAACAAGCTTTCATTTGAGTGAGAAACTACACCAAGGATGTTTACAAGTACAAACAAGCTTCAACTCCACCTTTTGAATGCATTTACGCATTTTAACAGCTCTTACAACTAGGGTGAAAGAGATTGAGTTCTTTTGGGTTGTATATTAAGAGAAAGCACCCAAATGCTTTGTTTGCATTCATTTGAGTGAGAAACTACACCAAGGATGTTTACAAGCACAAACAAGCTTTAACTCCACCTTTTGAATGCATTTACGCATTTTAACAGCTCTTACAACTAGGGTGAAAGAGATTGTGTTCTTTTGTGTTGTATATTAAGAGAAATCACCCAAATGGTTTGTTTGCATTCATTTGAGTGAGAAACTACACCAAGGATGTTTACAAGTACAAACAAGTTTCAACTCAAGCTTTTGAATGCATTTACGCGTTTTAACAGCTCTTACGACTAGGGTGATAGAGATTGAGTTCTTTTGTGTTGTATATTAAGAGAAAGCACCCATATGCTTTGTTTGCTTTCATTTGAGTGAGAAACTACACCAAGGATGTTTACAAGTACAAACAAGCTTTAACTCCACCTTTTGAATGCATATACGCGTTTTAAAAGCTCATATGACTAGGGTGAAAAAGATTGAGTTCTTTTGTGTTGTATTTTAAGAGAAAGCATTCAAAAGCTTGAATTGAAGCTTGTTTGTACTCGTAAACATTCTAGGTGTAGTTTCACACTCAAATGAATACAAACAAAGCTTTTGGGTGCATTTAAGCATTTTAACAGGTTATTTTGTGTTGTATATTGATGTTTTCGATTACAAACATGCTTAAACTCAAGCTTTTGAATGCATTTACGAGTTTTAACAGCTCTTACATCCAGGGTGAAAGAGATTGAGGTCTTTTGTGTTGTATATTAAGAGAAATCACACAAATGCTTTGTTTGCATTTATTTGAGTGAGAAACTACACCAAGGATGTTTACAAGTACAAACAAGCTTCAACTCAAGCCTTTGAATGCATTTACGCGTTTTAACAGCTCTTACGACTAGGGTGAATGAGATTGAGTTCTTTTGTGTTGTATATTAAGAGAAAGCACTCAAATGCTTTGTTTGCATTTATTTGAGTGAGAAACTACACCAAGGATGTTTACAAGTACAAACAAGCTTCAACTCCACCTTTTGAATGCATTTACGCATTTTAACAGCTCTTACAACTAGGGTGAAAGAGATTGAGTTCTTTTGGGTTGTATATTAAGAGAAAGCACCCAATTGCTTTGTTTGCATTCATTTGAGTGAGAAACTACACCAAGGATGTTTACAAGCACAAACAAGCTTTAACTCCACCTTTTGAATGCATTTACGCATTTTAACAGCTCTTACAACTAGGGTGAAAGAGATTGAGTTCTTTTGTGTTGTATATTAAGAGAAATCGCCCAAATGGTTTGTTTGCATTCATTTGAGTGAGAAACTGCACCAAGGATGTTTACAAGTACAAACAAGTTTCAACTCAAGCTTTTGAATGCATTTACGCGTTTTAAAAGCTCATATGACTAGGGTGAAAAAGATTGAGTTCTTTTGTGTTGTATTTTAAGAGAAACCAACCAAAAGCTTTGTTTGCATTAATTTCAGTGAGAAACTACACCAAGAATGTTTACAAGTACAAACAAGTTTCAACTCAAGCTTTTGAATGTATTCACAATCAAATATATGCAAATAAAGCATTTGGGGGTTTCACCGTAGTCGTATGAGGTTTTAAAACGCGTAAATGCTTTCAAAAGCTTGAGTTGAAGCTTGTTTGTACTTGTAAACATCCTTGGTTAAGTTTCTCACTCAAATTAATGCAAACAAAGCTTTTGGTTGTTTTGGATTGCATTCAATTGAGTGTGAAACTACACCAAGGATGTTTACAAGTACAAACAAGCTTCAACTCAAGCTTTTGAATGCATTTACGCGTTTTAAAACCTCATACGATTAGGGTGAAAGAGATTGAGCTCTTTTGTGTTGTATATTAAAAGAAATCAACCAAATGGTTTGTTTGCTTTCATTTGAGTGAGAAACTACACCAAGGATGTTTAAAAGTACAAACAAGTTTCAACTCAAGCTTTTGAATGCATTTACGCGTTTTAACAGCTCTTACGACTAGGGTGATAGAGATTGAGGTCTTTTGTGTTGTATATTAAGAGAAAGCACCCAAATGCTTTGTTTGCATTCATTTGAGTGAGAAACTACACCAAGGATGTTTACAAGTACAAACAAGCTTCAACTCCACCTTTTGAATGCATTTACGCATTTTAACAGCTCTTACAACTAGGGTGAAAGAGATTGAGTTCTTTTGGGTTGTATATTAAGAGAAAGCACCCAAATGCTTTGTTTGCATTCATTTGAGTGAGAAACTACACCAAGGATGTTTACAAGCACAAACAAGCTTTAACTCCACCTTTTGAATGCATTTACGCATTTTAACAGCTCTTACAACTAGGGTGAAAGAGATTGAGTTCTTTTGGGTTGTATATTAAGAGAAAGCACCCAATTGCTTTGTTTGCATTCATTTGAGTGAGAAACTACACCAAGGATGTTTACAAGTACAAACAAGCTTTAACTCCACCTTTTGAATGCATATACGCGTTTTAAAAGCTCATATGACTAGGGTGAAAAAGATTGAGTTCTTTTGTGTTGTATTTTAAGAGAAAGCTTTCAAAAGCTTGAGTTGAAGCTTGTTTGTACTCGTAAACATTTTAGGTGTAGTTTCACACTCAAATGAATGCAAACAAAGCTTTTGGGTGCATTTAAGCATTTTAATAGGTTATTTTGTGTTGTATATTGATGTTTACGATTACAAACAAGCTTAAACTCAAGCTTTTGAATGCATTTACGCGTTTTAACAGCTCTTACATCCAGGGTGAAAGAGATTGAGGTCTTTTGTGTTGTTTATTAAGAGAAATCACACAAATGCTTTGTTTGCATTTATTTGAGTGAGAAACTACACCAAGGATGTTTACAAGTACAAACAAGCTTCAACTCAAGCCTTTGAATGCATTTACGCGTTTTAACAGCTCTTACGACTAGGGTTAATGAGATTGAGTTCTTTTGTGTTGTATATTAAGAGAAAGCACCCAAATGCTTTGTTTGCATTTATTTGAGTGAGAAACTACACCAAGGATGTTTACAAGTACAAACAAGCTTCAACTCCACCTTTTGAATGCATTTACGCATTTTAACAGCTCTTACAACTAGGGTGAAAGAGATTGAGTTCTTTTGGGTTGTATATTAAGAGAAAGCACCCAATTTTTTTGTTTGCATTCATTTGAGTGAGAAACTACACCAAGGATGTTTACAAGCACAAACAAGGTTTAACTCCACCTTTTGAATGCATTTACGCATTTTAACAGCTCTTACAACTAGGGTGAAAGAGATTAAGTTCTTTTGTGTTGTATATTAAGAGAAATCGCCCAAATGGTTTGTTTGCATTCATTTGAGTGAGAAACTACACCAAGGATGTTTACAACTACAAACAAGTTTCAACTCAAGCTTTTGAATGCATTTACGCGTTTTAAAAGCTCATATGACTAGCGTGAAAAAGATTGAGTTCTTTTGTGTTGTATTTTAAGAGAAAGCAACCAAAAGCTTTGTTTGCATTAATTTCAGTGAGAAACTACACCAAGAATGTTTACAAGTACAAACAAGTTTCAACTCAAGCTTTTGAATGTATTCACAATCAAATATATGCAAATAAAGCATTTGGGTGCTTTCACCGTAGTCGTATGAGGTTTTAAAACGCGTAAATGCTTTCAAAAGCTTGAGTTGAAGCTTGTTTGTACTTGTAAACATCCTTGGTTAAGTTTCTCACTCAAATTAATGCAAACAAAGCTTTTGGTTCTTTTGGATTGCATTCAATTGAGTGTGAAACTACACCAAGGATGTTTACAAGTACAAACAAGCTTCAACTCAAGCTTTTGAATGCATTTACGCGTTTTAAAACCTCATACGACTAGGGTGAAAGAGATTGAGTTCTTTTGTGTTGTATATTAAGAGAAATCAACCAAATGGTTTGTTTGCATTCATTTGAGTGAGAAACTACACCAAGGATGTTTAAAAGTACAAACAAGTTTCAACTTAAGCTTTTGAATGCATTTACGCGTTTTAACAGCTCCTACGACTAGGCGAAAAGAGATTGAGTTCTTTTGTGTTGTATATGAAGAAAAAGCTCGCAAATGCTTTGTTTACATTCATTTGAGTGTGAAACTACCCCAAGGATGTTTACAACTACAATCAAGCTTGAACTCAAGCTTTTGAATGTATATAAGCGTTTTAAAAGCTCATACGACAAGGGTGAAAGAGAGTGAGTTCTTTTGTGTTGTATATTAAGAGAACGCACCCAAATGTTTTCTTTGCATTCATTTGAGGGAGAAACTACACCAAAGATGTTTACAAGTACAAACAAGCTTCAACTCAAGCTTTTGAATGCATTTACGCGTTTTAAAACCTCATACGACTAGGGTGAAGGAGATTGAGTTCTTTTGTGTTGTATATTAAGAGAAATCAACCAAATGGTTTGTTTGCATTCATTTGTGTGAGAAACTACACCAAGGATGTTTACAAGTACAAACAAGTTTCAACTCAAGCTTTTGAATGCATTTACGCGTTTTATAAGATCTTACGACTAGGGTGATAGAGATTGAGGCCTTTTGTGTTGTATATTAAGAGAAAGCACCCAAATGCTTTGTTTGCATTCATTTGAGTGAGAAACTACACCAAGGATGTTTACAAGTACAAACAAGCTTCAACTCCACCTTTTGAATGCATTTACGCATTTTAACAGCTCTTACAACTAGGGTGAAAGAGAGTGAGTTCTTTTGGGTTGTATATTAAGAGAACGCACCCAAATTTTTTCGTTGCATTCATTTGAGTGAGAAACTACACCAAAGATGTTTACAAGTACAAACAAGCTTCAACTCAAGCTTTTGAATGTATTTACGCGTTTTAAAAGCTCATATGACTAGGGTGAAAAAGATTGAGTTCTTTTGTGTTGTATTTTAAGAGAAAGCAACCAAAAGCTTTGTTTGCATTAATTTCAGTGAGAAACTACACCAAGAATGTTTACAAGTACAAACAAGCTTCAACTCAAGCTTTTGAATGCATTTACGCGTTTTAAAAGCTCATACGAGTAAGAAACTACACCAAGGATGTTGACAAGTACAAACAAGCTTTAACTCCATCTTTCGAATGCATTTACGCGTTTTGAAAGCTCATATGACTAGGGTTTGGGTGCATTTACGCGTTTTAAAACCTCTAGTGAGAACCCAAATGAATGCATTTACGCGTTTTAACAGCTCTTACATCTATGGTGAAAGAGATTGAGGTCTTTTGTGTTGTATATTAAGAGAAAGCACCCAAATGCTTTGTTTGCATTCATTTGTGTGAGAATCTACACCAAGGATGTTTACAAGTACAAACAAGCTTTAACTCCTCCTTTTGAATGCATTTACGCGTTTTAACAGCTCTTACGACTAGGGTGAAAGAGATTGAGTTCTTTTGTGTTGCATATTAAGAGAAAGCACCCAAATGCTTTGTTTGCATTCGTTTGAGTGAGAAACTACACCAAGGATGTTTACAAGTACAAACAAGCTTCAACTCCACCTTTTGAATGCATTTACGCGTTTTAACAGCTCTTACAACTAGGCGAAAAGAGATTGAGTTCTTTTGTGTTGTATATTAAGAGAAAAGCTCGCAAATGCTTTGTTTGCATTCATTTGATTGTTTGTGCTTGTAAATTCAAAAGGTGAATGCAAACAAAATTAAGAAACTCTTTAAAACGCGTATATGCATTCAAAACCTTAAGTTGAAGCTTGTGGTACTTGTAAACATTCTTGGTGTAGTTTCTCACTCCAATGAATGCAAACAAAGCTTTTGGGTGCTTTCATTTTGATACATTCAAAACTTGATAAACTACACCTTTGTATAACTTTGTTTGCATTCATTAACGTGAGAAATTACAACTGGATGAAAGTAGTTTGCATTCATTTGAGTGAGAAACTACACCAAGGATGTTTACAAGCACAAACAAGCTTTAACTCAACCTTTTGAATGCATTTACGCGTTTTAACAGCTCTTACAACTAGGGTGAAAGAGATTGAGTTCTTTTGTGTTGTATATTAAGAGAAAGCAACCAAAAGCTTTGTTTGCATTCATTTGAGAGAGAAACTACACCAAGAATGTTTACAAGTACAAACAAGCTTCAACTCAAGCTTTTGAATGCATTTACGCGTTTTAAAAGCTCATATGACTAGGGTGAAAAAGATTGAGTTCTTTTGTGTTGTATATTAAAAGAAAGCACCCAAATGCTTTGTTTGCATTCATTTCAGTGAGAAACTACACCAAGAATGTTTACAAGTACAAACAAGCTTCAACTCAAGCTTTTGAATGCATTTACGCGTTTTAAAAGCTCATATGACTAGGGTGAAAAAGATTGAGTTCTTTTGTGTTGTATATTAAAAGAAAGCACCCAAATGGTTTGTTTGCATTCATTTGAGTGAGAAACTTAACCAAGGATGTTTACAAGTACAAACAAGCTTCAACTCAAGCTTTTGAATGTATTTACGCGTTTTAACAGGTCTTACGATTAGGGTGAAAGAGATTGATGCAGGGGCAAGTACGTTAAAGGACAAGCAAGAAGACGACGAATCAAGAACGTCCAAAAACCCAGTTCTTGAAACGTTAATGCTTGATCTTGAGCTGCTCATTGCCAAGAGTATAATGCCACGTGAGGTAAAGTGTGAGGTAACTATGTTAGAGTGGCAAGAAGATGACTAGAAGCTGAAAAGAAGAAGCCTTGGGCACCAAGGAAACTGTTCCAGCGGTTTTGAGCCTTGGGCGCTAGGTAATCAGTTGTTTAGTTCGATTTCATTTAGTATTCCCTTAATTAGTTAGAATATGTTTAGGAGAGTAATAATCTGATTGTTATTAGTATTAGAAGTCCATTAGGTGTTAGGAAAGCTGTTAGTTAGTCCGTTTTACAATTGTAGTCAGTTTCGTAGTTAGTTTCCTATTCGGACTAGGATTAGGATTCCGAATAGCTTTAGATTTTCTTTGTCTATAAATAGGGGAGAGCTTGCTATTGTAAACTCGTGCTTTGATGATTAATTATTGAATACGTGAGTATTTACCCCTCAAACTGAGTGATTCAGGTTGAAACCCTTGTGTGTGATGCGCAAGTATTGTTCTTGAATGATTCTTGAACAAGATCCCTTTGTGTGATACTATCAAAGGTTAATTTCCGTTTTGTTACTTATTTCACATCAACTTGGTATCAGAGCTAAAGGTTTGAGCTTTCTTAAGTTTAAACAACACGGTCCTGAGCATAAACACGACACCATAACGAGCTTTAGAGAAAGATTCTTGCAAGATCCGCCCTTTTGTTCACGAAGACAGCCAAGAAACCCCCAAGAAACCAACAACCGAAGCTATGGGTGAGCCCAGCGAACTAGCAAAGTTGTTAACAGCCATGGAGGATCTTAGGACGTCTTTCAAATCTCAAGAAGAGCGGATGGCTGCTATGGAAAGAAGAAACCAAGAAGATAGGGAGAACATGGAGACAAGGATGCGCAGAATTCATTGGAGAAACCACAACCGTGACCCCGACTTCGATGAGGAGTTTGAAGACACAAGTGGGACTAGAACCAATGACGCTCCTAAACCACGACATCCCTATGATGATGACAGGAACTTGAAGGTCGAACTCCCTGAATATGACGGTTCCTACGACCCAGAGGCCTTTCTTGATTGGCTTAGAACTATGGAGAGTCTCTTTGAATACAAGGAGTATGATGAGCGGCGAAGATGCAAGTTAGCCACGCTTAAACTCACCAAGCATGCTTCTTTATGGTATGAAAACCTAAAGGCTCGACGCAAGAAGGAAGAGAAAGCAAAGATTGAGACTTGGGACAAACTCAAGAAATATTTAGAGAAACGATTTTTGCCTAAAGAATTCGAGCAAGAACAGTTTTTGAAACTCACGTCCTTAAGCCAAGAAACCTCAAGTGTACAAGACTACCTCCAGAAGTTTGAACATATGCACATGATGTGTGATCTTGAGGAGAAGGAGGAGTTAAAGATCGCGCGGTTCATCAAAGGTCTAAACCCAACTCTAAGGCGCAAGGTAGAGCTTGTTCCTTACGTAACCTTTGAGGACGTCTGCAAAATCGCTCTCAAGATTGAGAAGCAAGAGAAGGAGCAAAAACCGGTTGCCCGAGATGTGATTAAAGGCTATACAAATTTTCGGATCCAATACAATGCGAGAGAGAATGCAACATTCTCCAAGAGCGCAAGTGTCCCTAGCAAGCCCGTAACTCAAGACAAAGGCAAAGCCGTGGCTACTAAGGACAAGAACCAACTGCGTTGTTTCAAGTGTCAAGGATATGGACACTATGCCTATGAGTGCAGCTCGAAGAACGCGCTCGCCATCGCTGAGCTAGAAGAGATGGAACCCTCGTTTGTTATGCCCATAACCGAGGATAGTGATGAAGATAATGGAGAGCCATTCATTGAAGATTATGGTATACCCGAGGTTGGAGAGACCCTAATC
The DNA here is from genome assembly GCA_038025085.1 of Tetragonia tetragonoides. Lineage (NCBI taxonomy): Eukaryota > Viridiplantae > Streptophyta > Magnoliopsida > Caryophyllales > Aizoaceae > Tetragonia > Tetragonia tetragonoides. The sequence continues at coordinate 24,176,633 of CM076154.1, forward strand.
CTTACGAAGTTGCTACATACGACTGTGGCCGATAATGAGTCCGACCAAAGGGAGCAAATATTCCATTCTCGCTGCAAGGTTAGAGGTAAAGTTTGCAATTTGATTATTGACTCTGGGAGTTGTACTAATGTTGCCTCTAAAGAGATGGTTGATAAGCTTGATTTGCCTACTAAAAGTCATCCTAAACCCTATACTGTGCAATGGTTGAATGATGGGGGAGGGTTAAAAGTGACTAAACAAGCTAGAGTTTGCTTTACTTTAGGGTGTTATAAAGACGATCTATGGTGTGATGTACTGCCTATGGGTGTTTGTCATATATTGTTAGGTCGTCCTTGGCAATTTGATAGGAAAGTTAGTCATGATGGTGTAAACAATATCTATACTGTTGAGCATAACCAGAAATGAATCAAATTGTTACCTTTGACTGCCACTCAAGTTAAAGAAGCAAAGGCTAGTAAAAAGGCGAGTCGTGTAATGGTCATAGGAGAGAAAGAGATGGAAAAAGAGGTGGCTAGTGAAACTATGAGCTACCTAGTGTTGTTGTTTGAACCTAACATGTGTAACAATCCCAATTATGATCCTGAGTTACGTCTATTGTTAGAGAGGTTCAAAGAAGTGTTCCCCGAGGAGTTACCCCCTGGTTTACCTCCTATGCGTGGCATAGAACACCAAATTGACCTAGTTCCTGGAGCACCACTTCCAAATAGGCCAGCATATCGGTGTAAGCCCGAAGAAGCCAAAGAGTTACAAAGACAAGTTGAAGAGCTTGTGCAAAGAGGCTATGTGAGAGAAAGTCTAAGTCCATGCGCTGTTCCTGCGTTACTTGTGCCTAAGAAAGATGGGACATGGCGTATGTGCATTGATAGTAGAGCTGTCAACAATATCACAATCAAATATAGGTTCCCTATGCCAAGATTAGATGATATGTTAGACGAGCTACATGGTTCCCAGTTGTTTTCCAAGATGGATCTTAGAGCTGGGTACCATCAAGTGAGAATCAAGGAGGGGGATGAATGGAAAACCGCGTTCAAGACACGTCATGGTTTGTATGAGTGGTTAGTAATGCCTTTTGGCTTGTGCAACGCTCCTAGAACATTCATGAGGTTGATGAACGAGGTATTGAGAGCATTCCTTGGTAAATTTGTTGTGGTTTACCTTGATGATATTCTTATATTCAGCAAGACCAAGGAGGAACATCTAGTACATCTACAACGCGTATTTGAGAAGCTAAAGGAACAACAGCTTTTTGGCAAGTTAGAGAAGTGTGATTTCATGCTTCCTAAGGTTATATTCCTTGGTTACATTATGTCCAAAGATGGTGTACATGTTGATCCGTCCAAGGTAGAAGCTATGGCTTCATGGCCAGCTCCAACCAATATACATGAGGTACGTAGTTTTCATGGCTTGGCATCATTTTGTCGGAGGTTTATACGCAATTTTAGTTCCATTACTGCTCCTATTACTGAATTAATGAAAAAAGGAGAGTTTAATTGGAGTGAAAGTGCGCAAAAGGCCTTTGTTGAGGTCAAAGAGAAGTTGTGTCAAGCACCTATTCTAGCGTTACCAGATTTTGATAGATTGTTTGAAGTTGAATGTGATGCTAGTGGGGTAGGTATAGGCGCTATTTTAATCCAAGAAAAACGTCCTATTGCCTATTTTAGTGAGAAATTGAATGGAGCTCGGTTGAATTATTCTACATATGATCGAGAGTTCTATGCAATTGTGAGAGCTTTGGAGCATTGGTTCCATTATTTAAGGCCTAAGCCTTTCGTGTTGCACTCGGATCATGAAGCTCTCAAGTATATTCATGGCCAACAGAAACAAAACCCTAGACATGCCAAGTGGGTAGAGTTTCTACAATCTTTTACATTCTCGGCCAAGTACAAAGATGGGAAGAGCAATGTTGTTGCGGATGCTCTTTCACGAAGAAACCACTTGCTTGTGACACTTGAAGCGAAGCTCCTAGGCTTTGAACATCTTCAAGAACTATATGACAAGGATACTGATTTCTCTTAGTCATTTAGAGCTTGCAAAGAAGGGGAGCATGGTGATTATTTCATACAAGATGGGTTTCTATTCAAGAGGAACAAGTTCTGTGTTCCTAGGTCCTCTGTACGTGAGCTATTGGTTAGAGAAGTTCACTCGGGAGGATTAGCTGGACATTTTGGAGTAACTAAAACCTTTGAGCTGTGATGTACACGCTATTGTGACGAGATGCGCTACATGTCAACGGGCCAAGAGTGCTTTTCGCAAAGGGTTATACACACCATTATCGGTTCCTAGCATTCCCTGGGAGAGTGTGAGCATGGATTTCATTGTGGCACTCCCTAAAACTCAAAGGGGAAAGGATGCTGTGATGGTTGTTGTTGATAGATTGTCCAAAATGGCGCACTTTGTGCCATGTCACAAGACCGATGACGCCTCTCATGTTGCTGACTTGTTCTATAAAGAGATAGTGAGGCTACATGGCATTCCCAAGACCATTGTGTCGGATCGAGATACTAAGTTTCTGAGTTACTTTTGGAAGACACTTTGGAGACTCGTTGGGACGAAGTTACTCTTTAGCACTTCACATCACCCACAAACAGATGGGCAAACCGAGGTTACAAACAGGACCCTTGGTACTTTGCTTAGAGGGTTGGTGAGTAGAAGCACAAAAGATTGGGATATTAAGCTAGCACATGCGGAGTTTGCATATAACAGAACGCCTGGATTTACCACAGGTCGTTCTCCATTGGAGATTGTGTATGGCATTAATCCTTATTTGCCTATTGATTTCGTGTCTTTGCCTAGAGATGATGTTATCAATGTAGATGCCAAGGCAAGACAACAAGCTTTCAAGAAGACCTGTGAGCAAGTTCGTGCGCGAGTAGAGAAGATGAACTCAAGGTACCAAGCTAGAGCAAACAAGGGAAGAAAGCAAGTTCTATTTGAACCTGGTGACTTAGTTTGGCTACACCTGCGCAAAGAAAGATTTCCTTCTAGACGCAAGAACAAGCTTATGCCTCGAGCAGATGGTCCTTTTCAAGTTCTAGAGAAGATTGGAGACAATGCATACAAGATTGATCTTCCTAGTGAGTATGGAAACGTGAGCTCAACCTTCAATATTGGTGATCTTAGTCCTTACTTAGAGGATACGAATTTGAGGGCAAATTCTTTTAAAGAAGGGGAGGTTGATGCAGGGGCAAGTACGTTAAAGGACAAGCAAGAAGACGACGAATCAAGAACGTCCAAGAACCCAGTTCTTGAAACGTTAATGCTTGATCTTGAGCTGCTCATTGCCAAGAGTATAATGCCACGTGAGGTAAAGTGTGAGGTAACTATGTTAGAGTGGCAAGAAGATGACTAGAAGCTGAAAAGAAGAAGCCTTGGGCGCCAAGGAAACTGTTCCAGCGGTTTTGAGCCTTGGGCGCTAGGTAATCAGTTGTCTAGTCCATTAGATGACTAGAAGGTGAAAAGAAGAAGCCTTGGGCGCCAAGGAAACTGTTCCAGCGGTTTTGAGCCTTGGGCGCTAGGTAATCAGTTGTTTAGTTCGATTTCATTTAGTATTCCCTTAATTAGTTAGAATATGTTTAGGAGAGTAATAATCTGATTGTTATTAGTATTAGAAGTCCATTAGGTGTTAGGAAAGCTGTTAGTTAGTCCGTTTTACAATTGTAGTCAGTTTCGTAGTTAGTTTCCTATTCGGACTAGGATTAGGATTCCGAATAGCTTTAGATTTTCTTTGTCTATAAATAGGGGAGAGCTTGCTATTGTAAACTCGTGCTTTGATGATTAATTATTGAATACGTGAGTATTTACCCCTCAAACTGAGTGATTCAGGTTGAAACCCTTGTGTGTGATGCGCAAGTATTGTTCTTGAGTGATTCTTGAACAAGATCCCTTTGTGTGATACTATCAAAGGTTAATTTCCGTTTTGTTACTTATTTCACATCAGAGATTGAGGTCTTTTGTGTTGTATATTAAGAGAAAGCACCCAAATGCTTTGTTTGCATTCATTTGAGTGAGAAACTACACCAAGGTTGTTTACAAGTACAAACAAGCTTTAACTCCACCTTTTGAATGCATTTACCCGTTTTAACAGCTTTTACATCTAGGGTGAAAGAGATTGAGCTCTTTTGTGTTGTATATTAAGAGTAATCACACAAATGCTTTGTTTGCATTCATTTGAGTGAGAAACTACACCAAGGATGTCTACAAGTACAAACAAGCTTTAACTCCACCTTTTGAATGCATTTACGCGTTTTAAAAGCTCATATGACTAGGGTGAAAAAGATTGACTTCTTTTGTGTTGTATTTTAAGAGAAAGCATTCAAAAGCTTGAGTTGAAGCTTGTTTGTACTTGTAAACATTCTTGGTGTAGTTTCTCACTCAAATGAATGCAAACAAACCATCTTGGTGCTATCTCTTAATATACAACACAAAAGAACTCAATCTCTTTCACCCTAGTCATATGAGCTTTTAAAACGCGTAAATGCTTTCAAAAGCTTGAGTTGAAGCTTGTTTGTACTTGTAAACATTATTGGTATAGTTTCTCCCTCAAATGAATGCAAACAAAGCATTTGGGTGCTTTCTCTTAATATACAACACAAAAGAACTCAATCTCTTTCACCCTAGTCATATGAGCTTTTAAAACGCGTAAATGCTTTCAAAACCTTGAGTTGAAGCTTGTTTGTACTTGTAAACATTATTGGTATAGTTTCTCCCTCAAATGAATGCAAACAGAGCATTTGGGGGGTTTCTCTTAATATTCAACACAAAAGAACTCAATCTCTTTCACCCTAGTCATATGAGCTTTTTAAACGCGTATTTTCAGAGAGTAGTTTCTCACTCAAATGAATGCAAACAAAGCATTTACAATTATTTCAACTCAAGCTTTCAAAAGCATTTGTTTGTACTTGTAAACATCCTTGGTTAAGTTTCTCACTCAAATGAATGCAAACAAAGCATCTGGGTGAGTGAGAAATTATACCAAGGATGTTTACAAGTACAAACAAGCTTCAACTCAAGCTTTTGAATGTATTTACGCGTTTTGAATTCCTTTAAATGTATTCAAAAGCTTGTTTGTAAATGCATAAATGCATTCAAAAGGTGGAGTTAAAGCTTGTTTGTGCTTGTAAGCATCCTTGGTGTAGTTTCTCACTGAAATTGTATGCATTTACAAACAAGCTTTTGAATACATTTACGCGTTTTAAAAGTTAATACGAGTAGGGTGAAATAGATTTGAGTTCTTTTGTGTTGTAAATTAAGAGAAAGCATCCAAATACTTTGTTTGGATACATTTGAGTGTGAAACTGCACCTAGGATGTTTACAAGTACAAACAAGCTTCAACTCAAGCTTTTGAATGCATTTACGCGTTTTGAAAGCTCATACGAGTAGGGTGAAAGAGATTTGAGTTCTTTTGTGTTGTATATTAAGAGAATGCATCCAAATACTTTGTTTGCATTCATTTGAGTGAGAAACTACACCAAGGATGTTTACAAGTACAAACAAGCTTTAACTCCACCTTTTGAATGCATTTACGCTTTTTAACAGCTCTTACAGCTAGCGTGAAAGAGATTGAGTTCTTTTGTGTTGTATATTAAGAGAAATCACACAAATGCTTTGTTTGCATTCATTTGAGTCAGAAACTACAACAAGAATGTTTACAAGTACAAACAAGATTCAACTCAAGCTTTTGAATGCATTTACGCGTTTCAAAAGCTCATATGACTAGGGTGAAAATGATTGAGTTCTTTTGTGTTGTATATTAAGAGAAAGCACCCAAATGCTTTGTTTGCATTCATTTGAGTGAGAAACTTAACCAAGGATGGTTACAAGTACATACAAGCTTCAACTCAAGTTTTTGAATGTATTTACGCGTTTTAACAGCTCTTACGATTAGGGTGAAAGAGATTGAGGTCTTTTGTGCTGTATTTTAAGAGAAAGCAACCAAAAGCTTTGTTTGCATTCATTTCAGTGAGAAACTACACCAAGAATGTTTACAAGTACAAACAAGCTTCAACTCAAGCTTTTGAATGCATTTACGCGTTTTAAAAGCTCATATGACTAGGGTGAAAATGATTGAGTTCTTTTGTGTTGTATATTAAGAGAAAGCACCGAAATGCTTTGTTTGCATTCATTTGAGTGAGAAACTTAACCAAGGATGGTTACAAGTACATACAAGCTTCAACTCAAGCTTTTGAATGTATTTACGCGTTTTAACAGCTCTTACGATTTGGGTGAAAGAGATTGAGGTCTTTTGTGTTCTATATTAAGACAAAGTACCCAAATGCTTTGTTTGCATTCATTTGAGTGAGAAACTACACCAAGGATGTTTACAAGTACAAACAAGCTTTAACTCCACCTTTTGAATGCATTTACGCGTTTTAAAAGCTCATATGACTAGGGTGAAAAAGATTGAGTTCTTTTGTGTTGTATTTTAAGAGAAAGCATTCAAAAGCTTGAGTTGAAGCTTGTTTTTACTTGTAAACATTCTTGGTGTAGTTTCTCACTCAAATGAATGCAAACAAACATCTGGGTGCTTTCTCTTAATATACAACACAAAAGAACTCAATCTCTTTCACCCTAGTCATATGAGCTTTTAAAACGCGTAAATGCTTTCAAAAGGTGGAGTTAAAGCTTGTTTGTGCTTGTAAGCATCCTTGGTGTAGTTTCTCACTGAAATTGTATGCATTTACAAACATGCTTTTGAATGCATTTACGCGTTTTAAAAGCTCATATGACTAGGGTGAAAAAGATTGAGTTCTTTTGTGTTGTATATTAAAAGAAAGCACCCAAATGCTTTGTTTGCATTCATTTGAGTGAGAAACTTAACCAAGGATGTTTACAAGTACAAGCAAGCTTCAACTCAAGCTTTTGAATGTATTTACGCGTTTTAACAGCTCTTACGACTAGGGTGAAAGAGATTGAGTTCTTTTCTGTTGTATAGTAAGAGAAAGCAACTAAAAGCTTTGTTTGCATTCATTTCAGTGACAAACTACACCAAGGATGTTTACAACTACAAACAAGCTTCAACTCAAGCTTTTGAAAGCATTTACGCGTTTTAACAGCTCTTACAACTAGGGTTAAAGAGATTGAGTTCTTTTGTGTTGTATATTAAGAGAAAGCACCCAAATGCTTTGTTTGCATTCATTTGAGTGAGAAACTACACCAAGGATGTTTACAAGAACAAACAAGCTTTAACTCCACCTTTTGAATGAATTTACGCGTTTTAACAGCTCTTACATCTAGGGTGAAAGGGATTGAGTTCTTTTGTGTTGTATTTTCAGAGAAAGCACCCAAAAGCTTTGTTTGCATTCATTGGAGTGAGATACTACACCAAGGATGTTTACAAGTACAAACAAGCTTTTACTGAAGCTCTTGAATGTATTTACGTGTTTTAAAAGCTCATATGACTAGGGTGAAAGAGATTGAGGTATTTTGTGTTGTATATTAAGAGAAAGCACCCAAATGCTTTGTTTGCATTCATTTGAGTGAGAAACTACACCAAGGATGTTTACAAGTACAAACAAGGTTTTACTCCACCTTTTGAATGCGTTTGCGCGTTTTAACAGCTCTTACATCTAGGGTGAAAGAGATTGAGTTCTTTTGTGTTGTATATTAAGAGAAAGCACCCAAATGCTTTGTTTGCATTCATTTGAGGGAGAAACTACACCAAGGATGTTTACAAGTACAAACAAGCTTTAACTCCACCTTTTGAATGCGTTTACGCGTTTTAACAGCTCTTACATCTAGGGTGAAAGAGGTTGAGTTCTTTTGTGTTGTATATTAAGAGAAAGCACCCAAATGCTTTGTTTGCATTCATTTGAGGGAGAAACTACACCAAGGATGTTTACAAGTACAAACAAGCTTTAACTCAACCTTTTGAATGCGTTTACGCGTTTTAACAGCTCTTACATCTAGGGTGAAAGAGATTGAGTTCTTTTGTGTGGTATATTAAGAGAAAGCACCCAAATGCTTTGTTTGCATTCATATGAGGGAGAAACTACACCAAGGATGTTTACAAGTACAAACAAGCTTTAACTCAACCTTTTGAATGCATTTACGCATTTTAACAGCTCTTACAACTAGGGTGAAAGAGATTGAGTTCTTTTGTGTTGTATATTAAGAGAAATCACACAAATGCTTTGTTTGCATTCATTTGAGAGAGAAACTACACCAAGAATGTTTACAAGTACAAACAAGCTTCAACTCAAGCTTTTGAATGCATTTACGCGTTTTAAAAGCTCATATGACTAGGGTGAAAAAGATTGAGTTCTTTTGTGTTGTATTTTAAGAGAAAGCAACCAAAAGCTTTGTTTGGATTCATTTCAGTGAGAAGCTACACCAAGAATGTTTACAAGTACAAACAAGCTTCAACTCAAGCTTTTGAATGCATTTACGCGTTTTACAAGCTCATATGACTAGGGTGAAAAAGATTGAGCTCTTTTGTGTTGTATATTAAAAGAAAGCACCCAAATGCTTTGTTTGCATTCATTTGAGTGAGAAACTTAACCAAGGATGTTTACAAGTACAATCAAGCTTCAACTCAAGCTTTTGAATGTATTTACGCGTTTTAACAGCTCTTACGATTAGGGTGAATGAGATTGAGGTCTTTTGTGTTGTATATCAAGAGAAAGCACCCAAATGCTTTGTTTGCATTCTTTTGAGTGAGAAACTACACCAAGGTTGTTTACAAGTACAAACAAGCTTTAACTCCACCTTTTGAATGCATTTACGCGTTTTAACAGCTCTTACATCTACGGTGAAAGAGATTGAGTTCTTTTGTGTCGTATATTAAGAGAAAGCACCCAAATTCTTTGTTTGCATTCATTTAAGTGAGAAACTACACCAAGGATATTTACAAGCACAAACAAGCTTTAACTCCACCTTTTGAATGCATTTACGCATTTTAACAGCTCTTACAACTAGGGTGAAAGAGATTGAGTTCTTTTGTGTTGTATATTAAGAGTAATCACACAAATGTTTTGTTTGCATTCATTTGAGTGAGAAACTACACCAAGGATGTTTACAAGTACAAACAAGTTTCAACTCAAGCTTTTGAAAGTATTTTCGCGTTTTAAAAGCTCATATGACGAGGGTGAAAGAGATTGAGTTCTTTTGTGTTGTATTTTAAGAGAAAGCACCCAGATGCTTTGTTTGTATTCATTTGAGTCAGAAACTTAACCAAGGATGTTTTCAAGTACAAACAAGCTTCAACTCAAGCTTTTGAATGTATTTACGCGTTTTAACAGCTCTTACGATTAGGGTGAAAGAGATTGAGGTCTTTTGTGTTGTATATTAACAGAAAGCACCCAAATGCTTTGTTTGCATTCATTTGAGTGAGAACCTACACCAAGGATGTTTACAAGTACAAACAAGCTTTAACTCCACCTTTTGAATTCATTTACGCGTTTTAAAAGCTCATATGATTTGGGTGAAAGAGATTGAGTTCTTTTGTGTTGTATATTAAGAGAAAGCACCCAGATGCTTTGTTTGCATTCATTTGAGTGAGAAACTACACCAAGGATGTCTACAAGTACAAACTAGCTTTAACTCAAGCTTTTGAATGTATTTACGCGTTTTGAATGCCTTTACGCGTTTTAACGGCTCTTACGACTAGGGTGAAAGAGATTGAGTTCTTTTGAGTTGTATATTAAGAGAAATCACCCAGATGCTTTGTTTGCATTCATTTGAGGAGAAACTACACCAAGGATGATTACAAGTACAAACAAGCTTCAACTCAAGCTTTTGAATGCATTTAGACATTTTGAATACATTTACGCGTTTTAACAGTTCTTACGACTACGGTGAAAGAGATTGAGTTCTTTTGTGTTGAAAATTAAGAGAAAGCACCCAGATGCTTTGTTTGCATTCATTTAAGTGAGAAATACACCAAGGAGTTTACAAGTACAAACAAGCTTTAACTCAAGCTTTTGAATGCATTTACGCGTTTTAAAAGCGCATACGACTAGGGTGAAAGAGATTGAGTTCTTTTATGTTGAAAATAAGAGAATGCAACCAGATGCTTTATTTGCGTTAATTTAAGTGAGAAACTACACCAAGGATGTTTACAAGTACAATCAAGCTTTAACTCCACCTTTTGAATGCATATACGCGTTTTAAAACCTCATATGACTAGGGTGAAAGAGATTGAGTTCTTTTGTGTTGTATTTTCAGAGAAAGCACCCAAAAGCTTTGTTTGCATTCATTGGAGTGAGAAAATACACCAAGGATGTTTACAAGTACAAACAAGCTTCAACTCAAGCTTTTGAATGTATTTACGCGTTTTAAAAGCTCATATGACTAGGGTGAAAGAGATTGAGGTCTTTTGGGTTGTATATTAATAGAAAGCACCCAAATGCTTTATTTGCATTCATTTGAGTGAGAAACTACACCAAGGATGTTTACAAGTACAAACAAGCTTTAACTCGTAAATGCAAACAAGCTTTACAAGTACAAACAAGCTTTAACTCGTTCAAACATGCGTTTTAAAATGCGTAAATGCATTCAAAAGGTGGAGTTAAAGCTTGTTTGTGCTTGTAAACATCCTTGGTGTAGTTTCTCACTCCAATGAATGCAAGCAACATTCTCATTTGGGTTCTTTTGTGTTGTATTTTCAGAGAAAGCACCCAAAAGCTTTGTTTGCATTCATTGGAGTGAGAAACTACACCAAGGATGTTTACAAGTACAAACAAGCTTCAACTCAAGCTTTTGAATGTATTTACGCGTTTTAAAAGCTCATATGACTAGGTGAAAGAGATTGAGTTGTTTTGTGTTGTATATTAAGAGAAATCACCCAAATGGTTTGTTTGCATTCGTTTGAGTGAGAAAATACACCAAGGATGTTTACAAGTACAAACAAGCTTCAACTCAAGCTTTTGAATGTATTTACGCGTTTTAAAAGCTCATATGACTAGGGTGAAAGATATTGAGGTCTTTTGGGTTGTATATTAATAGAAAGCACCCAAATGCTTTATTTGCATTCATTTGAGTGAGAAACTACACCAAGGATGTTTACAAGTACAAACAAGCTTTAACTCGTAAATGCAAACAAGCTTTACAAGTACAAACAAGCTTTAACTCGTACAAACATGCGTTTTAAAATGCGTAAATGCATTCAAAAGGTGGAGTTAAAGCTTGTTTGTGCTTGTAAGCATCCTTGGTGTAGTTTCTCACTGAAATTATATGCATTTACAAACAAGCTTTTGAATGCATTTACGCGTTTTAAAAGCTCATATGATAAGGGTGAAAGAGATTGAGATCTTTTGTGTTGTATATTAACAGAAAGCACCCAAATGCTTTGTTTGCATTCATTTGAGTGAGAAACTACACCAAGGATGTCTACAAGTACAAACAAGCTTTAACTCCACCTTTTGAATGCATTTACGCGTTTTAAAAGCTCATATGACTAGGGTGAAAAAGATTGACTTCTTTTGTGTTGTATTTTAAGAGAAAGCATTCAAAAGCTTGAGTTGAAGCTTGTTTGTACTTGTAAACATTCTTGGTGTAGTTTCTCACTCAAATGAATGCAAACAAACCATCTGGGTGCTTTCTCTTAATATACAACACAAAAGAACTCAATCTCTTTCACCCTAGTCATATGAGCTTTTAAAACGCGTAAATGCATTCAAAAGGTGGAGTTAAAGCTTGTTTTATACTTGTAAACATCCTTGGTGTAGTTTCTCACTCAAATGAATGCAAACAAAGCATTTGGGTGCTTTCTGTTAATATACAACACAAAAGACCTCAATCTCTTTCACCCTAATCATAAGAGCTGTTAAAACGCGTAAATACATTCAAATGCTTGAGTTGAAGCTTGTTTGTACTTGTAAACATCCTTGGTTAAGTTTCTCACTCAAATGAATCCAAACAAAGCATCTGGGTGCTTTCTCTTAATATACAACACAAAAGAACTCAATCTCTTTCACCCTAGTCATATGAGCTTTTAAAACGCGTAAATGCTTTCAAAAGCTTGAGTTGAAGCTTGTTTGTACTTGTAAACCTTATTGGTATAGTTTCTCCCTCAAATGAATGCAAACAAAGCATTTGGGTGCTTTCTCTTAATATACAACACAAAAGAACTCAATCTCTTTCACCCTAGTCATATGAGCTTTTAAAACGCGTATTTTCAGAGAGTAGTTTCTCACTCAAATGAATGCAAACAAAGCATTTACAAGTATTTCAACTCAAGCTTTCAAAAGCATTTGTTTGTACTTGTAAACATCCTTGGTTAAGTTTCTCACTCAAATAAATGCAAACAAAGCATCTCGGTGAGTGAGAAACTATACCAAGGATGTTTACAAGTACAAACAAGCTTCAACTCAAGCTTTTGAATGTATTTACGCGTTTTGAATGCCTTTACGCGTTTTAACGGCTCTTACGACTAGGGTGAAAGAGATTGAGTTCTTTTGAGTTGTATATTAAGAGAAATCACCCAGATGCTTTGTTTGCATTCATTTGAGGAGAAACTACACCAAGGATGTTTACAAGTACAAACAAGCTTCAACTCAAGCTTTTGAATGCATTTACGCGTTTTGAATACATTTACGCGTTTTAACAGTTCTTACGACTACGGTGAAAGAGATTGAGTTCTTTTGTGTTGAAAATTAAGAGAAAGCACCCAGATGCTTTGTTTGCATTCATTTAAGTGAGAAATACACCAAGGATGTTTACAAGTACAAACAAGCTTCAACTCAAGCTTTTGAATGTATTTACGCGTTTTAAAAGCTCATATGACTAGGGTGAAAGAGATTGAGGTCTTTTGTGTTGTATATTAATAGAAAGCACCCAAATGCTTTATTTGCATTCATTTGAGTGAGAAACTACACCAAGGATGTTTACAAGTACAAACAAGCTTTAACTCGTAAATGCAAACAAGCTTTACATTTACAAACAAGCTTTAACTCGTACAAACATGCGTTTTAAAATGCGTAAATGCATTCAAAAAGTGGAGTTAAAGCTTGTTTGTGCTTGTAAGCATCCTTGGTGTAGTTTCTCACTGAAATTATATGCATTTACAAACAAGCTTTTGAATGCATTTACGCGTTTTAAAAGCTCATATGACTAGGGTGAAAAAGATTGAGTTCTTTTGTGTTGTATTTTAAGAGAAAGCAACCAAAAGCTTTGTTTGCATTCATTTCAGTGAGAAACTACACCAAGAATGTTTACAAGTACAAACAAGCTTCAACTCAAGCTTTTGAATTTATTTACGCGTTTTAAAAGCTCATATGACTAGGGTGAAAAAGATTGAGTTCTTTTGTGTTGTATATTAAGAGAAAGCACCCTAATGCTTTGTTTGCATTCATTTGAGTGAGAAACTTAACCAAGGATGGTTACAAGTACATACAAGCTTCAACTCAAGCTTTTGAATGTATTTACGCGTTTTAACAGCTCTTACGATTAGGGTGAAAGAGATTGAGGTCTTTTGTGTTCTATATTAAGACAAAGCACCCAAATGCTTTGTTTGCATTCATTTGAGTGAGAAACTATACCAAGGATGTTTACAAGTGCAAACAAGCTTTAACTCCACCTTTTGAATGCATTTACGCGTTTTAAAAGCTCATATGATTAGGGTGAAAAAGATTGAGTTCTTTTGTGTTGTATTTTAAGAGAAAGCATTCAAAAGCTTGAGTTGAAGCTTGTTTGTACTTGTAAACATTCTTGGTGTAGTTTCTCACTCAAATGAATGCAAACAAACCATCTGGGTGCTTTCTCTTAATATACAACACAAAAGAACTCAATCTCTTTCACCCTAGTCATATGAGCTTTTAAAACGCGTAAATGCATTCAAAAGGTGGAGTTAAAGCTTGTTTATACTTGTAAACATCCTTGGTGTAGTTTCTCACTCTAATGAATGCAAACAAAGCATTTGGGTGCTTTCTGTTAATATACAACACAAAAGACCTCAATCTCTTTCACCCTAATCGTAAGAGCTGTTAAAACGCGTAAATACATTCAAATGCTTGAGTTGAAGCTTGTTTGTACTTGTAAACATCCTTGGTTAAGTTTCTGACTCAAATGAATGCAAACAAAGCATCTGGGTGCTTTCTCTTAATATACAACACAAAAGAACTCAATCTCTTTCACCCTAGTCATATGAGCTTTTAAAACGCGTAAATGCTTTCAAAAGCTTGAGTTGAAGCTTGTTTGTACTTGTAAACCTTATTGGTATAGTTTCTCCCTCAAATGAATGCAAACAAAGCATTTGGGTGCTTTCTCTTAATATACAACACAAAAGAACTCAATCTCTTTCACCCTAGTCATATGAGCTTTTAAAACGCGTATTTTCAGAGAGTAGTTTCTCACTCAAATGAATGCAAACAAAGCATTTACAAGTATTTCAACTCAAGCTTTCAAAAGCATTTGTTTGTACTTGTAAACATCTTTGGTTAAGTTTCTCACTCAAATAAATGCAAACAAAGCATCTCGGTGAGTGAGAAACTATACCAAGGATGTTTACAAGTACAAACAAGCTTCAACTCAAGCTTTTGAATGTATTTACGCGTTTTGAATGCCTTTACGCGTTTTAACGGCTCTTACGACTAGGGTGAAAGAGATTGAGTTCTTTTGAGTTGTATATTAAGAGAAATCACCCAGATGCTTTGTTTGCATTCATTTGAGGAGAAACTACACCAAGGATGTTTACAAGTACAAACAAGCTTCAACTCAAGCTTTTGAATGCATTTACGCGTTTTGAATACATTTACGCGTTTTAACAGTTCTTACGACTACGGTGAAAGAGATTGAGTTCTTTTGTGTTGAAAATTAAGAGAAAGCACCCAGATGCTTTGTTTGCATTCATTTAAGTGAGAAATACACCCAGGATGTTTACAAGTACAAACAAGCTTCAACTCAAGCTTTTGAATGCATTTACGCGTTTTAAAAGCGCATACGACTAGGGTGAAAGAGATTGAGTTCTTTTGTGTTGTATTTTCAGAGAAAGCACCCAAAAGCTTTGTTTTCATTCATTGGAGTGAGAAAATACACCAAGGATGTTTACAAGTACAAACAAGCTTCAACTCAAGCTTTTGAATGTATTTACGCGTTTTAAAAGCTCATATGACTAGGGTGAAAGAGATTGAGGTCTTTTGTGTTGTATATTAATAGAAAGCACCCAAATGCTTTATTTGCATTCATTTGAGTGAGAAACTACACCAAGGATGTTTACAAGTACAAACAAGCTTTAACTCGTAAATGCAAACAAGCTTTACATTTACAAACAAGCTTTAACTCGTACAAACATGCGTTTTAAAATGCGTAAATGCATTCAAAAAGTGGAGTTAAAGCTTGTTTGTGCTTGTAAGCATCCTTGGTGTAGTTTCTCACTGAAATTATATGCATTTACAAACAAGCTTTTGAATGCATTTACGCGTTTTAAAAGCTCATATGACTAGGGTGAAAAAGATTGAGTTCTTTTGTGTTGTATTTTAAGAGAAAGCAACCAAAAGCTTTGTTTGCATTCATTTCAGTGAGAAACTACACCAAGAATGTTTACAAGTACAAACAAGCTTCAACTCAAGCTTTTGAATTTATTTACGCGTTTTAAAAGCTCATATGACTAGGGTGAAAAAGATTGAGTTCTTTTGTGTTGTATATTAAGAGAAAGCACCCAAATGCTTTGTTTGCATTCATTTGAGTGAGAAACTTAACCAAGGATGGTTACAAGTACATACAAGCTTCAACTCAAGCTTTTGAATGTATTTACGCGTTTTAACAGCTCTTACGATTAGGGTGAAAGAGATTGAGGTCTTTTGTGTTCTATATTAAGACAAAGCACCCAAATGCTTTGTTTGCATTCATTTGAGTGAGAAACTATACCAAGGATGTTTACAAGTGCAAACAAGCTTTAACTCCACCTTTTGAATGCATTTACGCGTTTTAAAAGCTCATATGACTAGGGTGAAAAAGATTGAGTTCTTTTGTGTTGTATTTTAAGAGAAAGCATTCAAAAGCTTGAGTTGAAGCTTGTTTGTACTTGTAAACATTCTTGGTGTAGTTTCTCACTCAAATGAATGCAAACAAACCATCTGGGTGCTTTCTCTTAATATACAACACAAAAGAACTCAAACTCTTTCACCCTAGTCATATGAGCTTTTAAAACGCGTAAATGCATTCAAAAGGTGGAGTTAAAGCTTGTTTATACTTGTAAACATCCTTGGTGTAGTTTCTCACTCTAATGAATGCAAACAAAGCATTTGGGTGCTTTCTGTTAATATACAACACAAAAGACCTCAATCTCTTTCACCCTAATCGTAAGAGCTGTTAAAACGTGTAAATACATTCAAATGCTTGAGTTGAAGCTTGTTTGTACTTGTAAACATCCTTGGTTAAGTTTCTGACTCAAATGAATGCAAACAAAGCATCTGGGTGCTTTCTCTTAATATACAACACAAAAGAACTCAATCTCTTTCACCCTAGTCATATGAGCTTTTAAAACGCGTAAATGCTTTCAAAAGCTTGAGTTGAAGCTTGTTTGTACTTGTAAACCTTATTGGTATAGTTTCTCCCTCAAATGAATGCAAACAAAGCATTTGGGTGCTTTCTCTTAATATACAACACAAAAGAACTCAATCTCTTTCACCCTAGTCATATGAGCTTTTAAAACGCGTATTTTCAGAGAGTAGTTTCTCACTCAAATGAATGCAAACAAAGCATTTACAAGTATTTCAACTCAAGCTTTCAAAAGCATTTGTTTGTACTTGTAAACATCCTTGGTTAAGTTTCTCACTCAAATAAATGCAAACAAAGCATCTCGGTGAGTGAGAAACTATACCAAGGATGTTTACAAGTACAAACAAGCTTCAACTCAAGCTTTTGAATGTATTTACGCGTTTTGAATGCCTTTACGCGTTTTAACGGCTCTTACGACTAGGGTGAAAGAGATTGAGTTCTTTTGAGTTGTATATTAAGAGAAATCACCCAGATGCTTTGTTTGCATTCATTTGAGGAGAAACTACACCAAGGATGTTTACAAGTACAAACAAGCTTCAACTCAAGCTTTTGAATGCATTTACGCGTTTTGAATACATTTACGCGTTTTAACAGTTCTTACGACTACGGTGAAAGAGATTGAGTTCTTTTGTGTTGAAAATTAAGAGAAAGCACCCAGATGCTTTGTTTGCATTCATTTAAGTGAGAAATACACCCAGGATGTTTACAAGTACAAACAAGCTTCAACTCAAGCTTTTGAATGCATTTACGCGTTTTAAAAGCGCATACGACTAGGGTGAAAGAGATTGAGTTCTTTTGTGTTGTATTTTCAGAGAAAGCACCCAAAAGCTTTGTTTTCATTCATTGGAGTGAGAAAATACACCAAGGATGTTTACAAGTACAAACAAGCTTCAACTCAAGCTTTTGAATGTATTTACGCGTTTTAAAAGCTCATATGACTAGGGTGAAAGAGATTGAGGTCTTTTGTGTTGTATATTAATAGAAAGCACCCAAATGCTTTATTTGCATTCATTTGAGTGAGAAACTACACCAAGGATGTTTACAAGTACAAACAAGCTTTAACTCGTAAATGCAAACAAGCTTTACATTTACAAACAAGCTTTAACTCGTACAAACATGCGTTTTAAAATGCGTAAATGCATTCAAAAAGTGGAGTTAAAGCTTGTTTGTGCTTGTAAGCATCCTTGGTGTAGTTTCTCACTGAAATTATATGCATTTACAAACAAGCTTTTGAATGCATTTACGCGTTTTAAAAGCTCATATGACTAGGGTGAAAAAGATTGAGTTCTTTTGTGTTGTATTTTAAGAGAAAGCAACCAAAAGCTTTGTTTGCATTCATTTCAGTGAGAAACTACACCAAGAATGTTTACAAGTACAAACAAGCTTCAACTCAAGCTTTTGAATTTATTTACGCGTTTTAAAAGCTCATATGACTAGGGTGAAAAAGATTGAGTTCTTTTGTGTTGTATATTAAGAGAAAGCACCCAAATGCTTTGTTTGCATTCATTTGAGTGAGAAACTTAACCAAGGATGGTTACAAGTACATACAAGCTTCAACTCAAGCTTTTGAATGTATTTACGCGTTTTAACAGCTCTTACGATTAGGGTGAAAGAGATTGAGGTCTTTTGTGTTCTATATTAAGACAAAGCACCCAAATGCTTTGTTTGCATTCATTTGAGTGAGAAACTATACCAAGGATGTTTACAAGTGCAAACAAGCTTTAACTCCACCTTTTGAATGCATTTACGCGTTTTAAAAGCTCATATGACTAGGGTGAAAAAGATTGAGTTCTTTTGTGTTGTATTTTAAGAGAAAGCATTCAAAAGCTTGAGTTGAAGCTTGTTTGTACTTGTAAACATTCTTGGTGTAGTTTCTCACTCAAATGAATGCAAACAAACCATCTGGGTGCTTTCTCTTAATATACAACACAAAAGAACTCAAACTCTTTCACCCTAGTCATATGAGCTTTTAAAACGCGTAAATGCATTCAAAAGGTGGAGTTAAAGCTTGTTTATACTTGTAAACATCCTTGGTGTAGTTTCTCACTCTAATGAATGCAAACAAAGCATTTGGGTGCTTTCTGTTAATATACAACACAAAAGACCTCAATCTCTTTCACCCTAATCGTAAGAGCTGTTAAAACGTGTAAATACATTCAAATGCTTGAGTTGAAGCTTGTTTGTACTTGTAAACATCCTTGGTTAAGTTTCTGACTCAAATGAATGCAAACAAAGCATCTGGGTGCTTTCTCTTAATATACAACACAAAAGAACTCAATCTCTTTCACCCTAGTCATATGAGCTTTTAAAACGCGTAAATGCTTTCAAAAGCTTGAGTTGAAGCTTGTTTGTACTTGTAAACCTTATTGGTATAGTTTCTCCCTCAAATGAATGCAAACAAAGCATTTGGGTGCTTTCTCTTAATATACAACACAAAAGAACTCAATCTCTTTCACCCTAGTCATATGAGCTTTTAAAACGCGTATTTTCAGAGAGTAGTTTCTCACTCAAATGAATGCAAACAAAGCATTTACAAGTATTTCAACTCAAGCTTTCAAAAGCATTTGTTTGTACTTGTAAACATCCTTGGTTAAGTTTCTCACTCAAATAAATGCAAACAAAGCATCTCGGTGAGTGAGAAACTATACCAAGGATGTTTACAAGTACAAACAAGCTTCAACTCAAGCTTTTGAATGTATTTACGCGTTTTGAATGCCTTTAAGCGTTTTAACGGCTCTTACGACTAGGGTGAAAGAGATTGAGTTCTTTTGAGTTGTATATTAAGAGAAATCACCCAGATGCTTTGTTTGCATTCATTTGAGGAGAAACTACACCAAGGATGTTTACAAGTACAAACAAGCTTCAACTCAAGCTTTTGAATGCATTTACGCGTTTTGAATACATTTACGCGTTTTAACAGTTCTTACGACTACGGTGAAAGAGATTGAGTTCTTTTGTGTTGAAAATTAAGAGAAAGCACCCAGATGCTTTGTTTGCATTCATTTAAGTGAGAAATACACCAAGGATGTTTACAAGTACAAACAAGCTTCAACTCAAGCTTTTGAATGCATTTACGCGTTTTAAAAGCGCATACGACTAGGGTGAAAGAGATTGAGTTCTTTTGTGTTGTATTTTCAGAGAAAGCACCCAAAAGCTTTGTTTTCATTCATTGGAGTGAGAAAATACACCAAGGATGTTTACAAGTATAAACAAGCTTTAACTCCACCTTTTGAAAGAGCTTTCAAAAGCATTTGTTTGTACTTGTAAACATCCTTGGTTAAGTTTCTCACTCAAATGAATGCAAACAAAGCATCTAGGTGAGTGAGAAACTATACCAAGGATGTTTACAAGTACAAACAAGCTTCAACTCAAGCTTTTGAATGTATTTACGCATTTTAACGGCTCTTACGACTAGGGTGAAAGAGATTGAGTTCTTTTGTGTTGTATATTAAGAGAAATCACCCAGATGCTTTGTTTGCATTCATTCTAGGAGAAACTACACCAAGGATGTTTACAAGTACAAACAAGCTTCAACTCAAGCTTTTGAATGCATTTACGCGTTTTGAACACATTTACGCGTTTTAACAGTTCTTACGACTACGGTGAAAGAGATTGAGGTTTTTTGTGTTGAAAATTAAGAGAAAGCACCCAGATGCTTTGTTTGCATTCATTTAAGTGAGAAACTACACCAAGGATGTTTTCAAGTATAAACAAGCTTCAACTCAAGCTTTTGAATGCATTTACGCGTTTTAAAAGCGCATACGACTAGGGTGAAAGAGATTGAGTTCTTTTATGTTGAAAATAAGAGAATGCACCCAGATGCTTTATTTGCGTTAATTTAAGTGAGAAACTACACCAAGGATGTTTACAAGTACAAACAAGCTTTAACTCCACCTTTTGAATGCATATACGCGTTTTAAAACCTCATACGACTAGGGTGAAAGAGATTGAGTTCTTTTGTGTTGTATTTTCAGAGAAATCATCGAAAAGCATTGTTTGCATTCATTGGAGTGAGAAAATACACCAAGGATGTTTACAAGTACAAACAAGCTTCAACTCAAGCTTTTGAATGTATTTACGCGTTTTAAAAGCTCATATGACTAGGGTGAAAGAGATTGAGGTCTTTTGTGTTGTATATTAATAGAAAGCACCCAAATGCTTTATTTGCATTCATTTGAGTGAGAAACTACACCAAGGATGTTTACAAGTACAAACAAGCTTTAACCCGTAAATGCAAACAAGCTTTACAAGTACAAACAAGCTTTAACTCGTACAAACATGCGTTTTAAAATGCGTAAATGCATTCAAAAGGTGGAGTTAAAGCTTGTTTGTGCTTGTAAGCATCCTTGGTGTAGTTTCTCACTGAAATTATATGCATTTACAAACAAGCTTTTGAATGCATTTACGCGTTTTAAAAGCTCATATGACTAAAATGAAAAAGATTGAGTTCTTTTGTGTTGTATTTTAAGAGAAAGCAACCAAAAGCTTTCTTTGCATTCATTTCAGTGAGCAACTACACCAAGAATGTTTACAAGTACAAACAAGCTTCAACTCAAGCTTTTGAATGTATTTACGCGTTTTAAAAGCTCATATGACTAGGGTGAAAAAGATTGAGTTATTTTGTGTTGTATATTAAGGGAAAGCACGCAAATGCTTTGTTTGCATTTATTTGAGTGAGAAACTTAACCAAGGATGGTTACAAGTACATACAAGCTTCAACTCAAGCTTTTGAATGTATTTACGCGTTTTAACAGCTCTTACGATTAGGGTGAAAGAGATTGAGGTCTTTTGTGTTCTATATTAAGACAAAGCACCCAAATGCTTTGTTTGCAATCATTTGAGTGAGAAACTACACCAAGGATGTTTACAAGTCCAAACAAGCTTTAACTCCACCTTTTGAATGCATTTACGCGTTTTAAAAGCTCATATGACTAGGGTGAAAAAGATTGAGTTCTTTTGTGTTGTATTTTAAGAGAAACATTCAAAAGCTTGAGTTGAAGCTTGTTTGTACTTGTAAACATTCTTGGTGTAGTTTCTCACTCAAATGAATGCAAACAAAGCATCTGGGTGCTTTCTCTTAATATACAACACAAAAGAACTCAATCTCTTTCACCCTAGATATATGAGCTTTTAAAACGCGTAAATGCTTTCAAAAGGTGGAGTTAAAGCTTGTTTGTGCTTGTAAGCATCCTTGGTGTAGTTTCTCACTGAAATTGTATGCATTTACAAACAAGCTTTTGAATGCATTTACGCGTTTTAAAAGCTCATACGAGTAGGGTGAAAGAGATTTGAGTTCTTTTGTGTTGTAAATTAAGAGAAAGCATCCACATACTTTGTTTGGATACATTTGAGTGTGAAACTGCACCTAGGATGTTTACAAGTACAAACAAGCTTCAACTCAAGCTTTTGAATGCATTTACGCGTTTTGAAAGCTCATACGAGTAGGTGAAAGTGATTTGAGTTCTTTTATGTTGTATATTAAGAGAATGCATCCAAATACTTTGTTTGCATTCATTTGAGTGAGAAACTACACCAAGGATGTTTACAAGTACAACCAAGCTTTAACTCCACCTTTTGAATGCGTTTACGCGTTTTAACAGCTCTTACATCTAGGGTGAAAGAGATTGAGTTCTTTTGTGTTGTATATTAAGAGAAGGCACTCAAATGCTTTGTTTGCATTCATTTGAGGGAGAAACTACACCAAGGATGTTTACAAGTACAAACAAGCTTTAACTCAACCTTTTGAATGCATTTACGCATTTTAACAGCTCTTACAATTAGGGTGAAATAGATTGAGTTCTTTTGTGTTGTATATTAAGAGAAATCACACAAATGCTTTGTTTGCATTCATTTGAGAGAGAAACTACACCAAGAATGTTTACAAGTACAAACAAGCTTCAACTCAAGCGTTTGAAAGCATTTACGCGTTTTAAAAGCTCATATGACTAGGGTGAAAAAGATTGAGTTCTTTTGTGTTGTATTTTAAGAGAAAGCAACCAAAAGCTTTGTTTGCATTCATTTCAGTGAGAAACAACACCAAGAATGTTTGCAAGTACAAACAAGCTTCAACTCAAGCTTTTGAATGCATTTACGCGTTTTAAAAGCTCATATGCGTTTACGCGTAAATACATTCAAAAGGTGGAGTTAAAGCTTGTTTGTACTTGTAAACATCATTGGTGTAGTTTCTCACTCAAATGAATGCAAACAAAGCATTTGGGTGCTTTCTCTTAATATACAACACAAAAGACATCAATCTCTTTCACCATAATCGTAAGAGCTGTTAAAACGCGTAAATACATTCAAAAGCTTGAGTTCAAGCTTGTTTGTAGTTGTAACCATCCTTGGTGTAGTTTCTCCCTCAAATGAATGCAAACAAAGCATTTGTGTGATTTCTCTTAATATACTACACAAAAGAACTCAATCACTTTCACCCTAGTTGTAAGAGCTGTTAAAATGCGTAAATGCATTCAAAAGGTTGAGTTAAAGCTTGTTTGTACTTGCAAACATCCTTGGTGTAGTTTCTCATTCAAATGAATGCATACAAAGCATTTGTGTGCTTTCTCTTAATATACAACAAAAAAGATGATGCGTTAGCAAAACTGAAGGTTTTTAGCTCGTTTTCAAACAATGGATGTTTTGATAATATTTTGTTTGTTTTTTGATTATAGAGATTGAAAACGAAGTAAATGAAACGAAAAATAAGAAGAAGGAGGATAGATAGCACCACCACCAGGACTATAAAGGATTTAACCACCAAGTCAAGGCTAAAGGATACTACTTGTTTCACCAAATATCCCTAAGGACATTATAAAGAACAATAAGGTTTGTAAGCAAAAGGCAGCAGCCATTTCATATTTTCATTCATCAACAAGTGTCTTTTACATCAGCTGTTCTTACATATTTATAGGGGTCACAAATGTGCCCTAATAACCTAAGAATACTCTAGAAAGGGTGAGCTGTCCAAGAGTAGTTACCAAGCAAAATGAAATTTCAGTATTTTGCCCAGAAATGAGCCAAATACGTGCAGTACAATTTGGAGCGCATTTCCTTCCGTTTTGGACCACTTGACAGCTGTTGCTTGTCCTTGCACAAGGACAAACGTGGGTGAGCTGTAAGGGGAGCCTCAAGCTTCATCCTTATCCATCCCATGTGCTTTTAGACTCTCCTCATTCAGCAGCTACTTAGGGAATTCAAAATGCAATTAAAACATCCTAATTAACTAATTACATGCAACATAATTAAGCTAACTAAGTACGAACATGTGTACGAACATTTGTACGGACAAAAACCATGTTAATCATCTAATCATGATAATTAAGCTAATTGCAAGGTTATTTGTGTACGTGCATGTGCACGGCATGTTGTACGGACTAATAATGTACGGACTAATCAGGTTAATGTCATTGAAAGGACATTAAGGCCCCTAGGACCATTGATGAAGCCACCATGTACTAAAAGTGTGCCATAGAACATGATAGTATCATTGATGGACCAAGAACAGATTGTATGGAACTTAAGTGAAGACAGGAGCTTGATGCCAACGCATCATACACCCGGTGTTGTTTAGGACTTGCCCTCAAGTCCTGGAAGTAGAAAGCTTTCCAATGTAGCTCAATGAAGTAGGTGCTGAACTTTCCACCCCGAATACGGCCTCTAATCCAAGCCCCAATTGATCTCGTGACATCTTTACAATGTTGCTGCATTTGTACCTCAAAGAACAGTGGCACGATTGTACCAATCCCCACTCTAGGAAAGTTATTAAAATCCGTCCAATCTGATTTGTACCTTCGAGGTACACACTCAAACAAAGAGAAGTTCAATTGTTTGATCATTTCAGAACAAGAAGAAGATAATAAGCAAGGTAATATTCTTTTGAGCTTAAGATCTTGAAACGGCTCTTTCATGATGCACATGCTGATTTCTTCATTTTGGGTTTGTTCATTGACAGTAAAAGAATTATAGGAGCCATTGTGACCTTTCACGAGGGGTTGTCTAACAATCTCTTCTACCACCTGTTTGCTTGGGGTTTCACATTGAGAAGTAACAAAGGCGCTTGTCTTAGCTGTTGCTTGCATAACCTCATGACAAATGATAGTTATATCACTAGAGGGTTGTAACTCTTGTTCAAGAGCTGCTGATTCAAGAACAATTTCGAACCTGCCCTTGTCTTCCTCTTGAGCTAAAGTTGGCTCTTCAAATGTTTCTCCAATCATTCGCCATTCCTCTAGGCTCACAATTGTGGGAGCTTCATTTTCACGAGCTTTCATGTTAGCCACATGCTCATGGTTGTGTGGAGTGTAAAAAGCTCGTGACGTGAACTTTGGCACAAACTTTCTAATGAGTTCTTCTCTCATCTCACCCCAGCTTTGTATTTTCCCCTTTCCAATCCTTCTTCTTCTGATTTCTAAGAGTTCCCACCAAATCAAAGCATCACAATCGAAAGAACTCGTCACAAGTTCTATTTTCTTGCGATTAGAAAACTCCAAGACTTTAAACCATTCGTCCACCGTCTCAAGCCACGTATAAAAATCTTCAGAATAGAGAAACCCACCAAATTTAGGAAAGTCAATCTCTAAGTCATCATCATTATACTTGGTATCATAAAGACAAGACATTTTTTTGGAGTTAGGTTGTGTTTGAGTTCGGATGGTGTTTGGGCTGTTTTTGGGTTCTTTGTGGACTTTGTGTTGTGGAATGACGGGATAAGATAATCAAATGCAATGAATACTCAAAACTATCCAATGATTCAACACCCAATTCCAGTTTCAACAAAGATCCATAAGAGAACAAACGCCAATTGCAACAGCTCAACTTCAAACACAACAAATTTTGCACGTACACGAACAGCTCAACAAATCTCAAAATTTCTTACATACAAGGGTGACAAAACCCGAAATCTACCAAGATAATTTGTAGTATAAGGTATTAGGAGGCTATAGGAGTAAGAAAGACATAAACTTAATCTCTAGATCTTGAGCAAAATGCCAACATGACTCCTGTTCGCAACCCAGCAGGACCAACAAAATGTTTGAGCACCAATGAATGCCAAAGACTCAACCTTTTAACTTCAAACCACTTGGATAACAAAGATATAACCCCAAATAAGATAACCAGGTATAAATACCACAAGACTCACCACAACGTTGCAGAATAAATTCAGAACAAACAAGCAATGCAACAAATAAGATCCCAGTTCACGCTCAGCACATTTAGCAACTTCTCACAATAAACTGCTCCAACCCACAATGATTTAAGCAAAACCACCAAGATATTCCGAAAGATAAATATCTAAGGAACTCAGAAAAGTATCAAAGTTGACACCTTTACCTTTTGAAGCGCCTCCAAAAACCAAGATCCTCAGCTTGGTCCAATCGCACATCCAGCAGGAGTCACCGAGGGAAAATGCTTACTTGAGTACCCAAATCTCAACCTTTTTCTTTGAAACCAAACCCAGGTGAAAGAGGACTCTTCAAAGAAGAAAAACCTCTGAATTAACGAGCTAAGAAAACCAAAGCTCTGATACCAACTAATGCGTTAGCAAAACTGAAGGTTTTTAGCTCGTTTTCGAACAATGGATGTTTTGATAATATTTTGTTTGTTTTTTGATTATAGAGATTGAAAACGAAGTAAATGAAACGAAAAATAAGAAGAGGGAGGATAGATAGCACCACCACCAGGACTATAAAGGATTTAACCACCAAGTCAAGGCTAAAGGATACTACTTGTTTCACCAAATATCCCTAACGACATTATGAAGAACAACAAGGTTTGTAAGCAAAAGGCAGCAGCCATTTCATATTTTCATTCATCAACAAGTGTCTTTTACATCAGCTGTTCTTACATATTTATAGGGGTCACAAATGTGCCCTAATAACCTAAGAATACTCTAGAAAGGGTGAGCTGTCCAAGAGTAGTGCCCAAGCAAAATAAAATTTCAGTATTTTGCCCAGAAATGAGCCAAATACGTGCAGTACAATTTGGAGCGCATTTCCTTCCGTTTTGGACCACTTGACAGCTGTTGCTTGTCCTTGCACAAGGACAAACGTGGGTGAGCTGTAAGGGGAGCCTCAAGCTTCATCCTTATCCATCCCATGTGCTTTTAGACTCTCCTCATTCAGCAGCTACTTAGGAAATTCAAAATGCAATTAAAACATCCTAATTAACTAATTACATGCAACATAATTAAGCTAACTAAGTACGAACATGTGTACGAACATTTGTACGGACAAAAACCATGTTAATCATCTAATCATGATAATTAAGCTAATTGCAAGGTTATTTGTGTACGTGCATGTGCACGGCATGTTGTACGGACTAATAATGTACGGACTAATCAGGTCAATGTCATTGAAAGGACATTAAGGCACCTAGGACCATTGATGAAGCCACCATGTACTAAAAGTGTGCCATAGAACATGATAGTATCATTGATGGACCAAGAACAGATTGTATGGAACTTAAGTGAAGACAGGAGCTTGATGCCAACACATCATAAGACCTCAATCTCTTTCACCCTAATCATATGAGCTTTTAAAACGCGTAAATGCATTCAAAAGCTTGAGTTGAAACTACACGTTTACGCGTTTTAAACAGTTTCTTAATTTTGTTTGCATTCACCTTTTGAATTTACAAGTACAACAATGCATACAGATGTAAGAGCTGTTAAAACGCGTAAATGCATTCAAAAGGTGGAGTTAAAGCTTGTTTGTACTTGTAAACATCCTTGGTGTAGTTTTTCACTCAAATGAATGCAAACAAAGCTTTTGGGTGCTTTCTCTTAATATACAACACAAAAGACCTTTCACCCTAGTCGTATGAGGTTTTAAAACGCGTTAATGCTTTCAAAAGTTTGAGTTTGTTTGCATTCATTTGCGTGTGAAACTACACCTTGGATGTTTACAAGTACAAACAAGCTTTAACTCAAGCTTTTGAATGAAAGCTTTTGAATGCATTTACGCGTTTGGGTGCATAATGAATGCAAACAAAGCATTTGGGTGACCTTGACCATAATGTCACCAAAGTAAGCATGTTTGTACATTTTTACGCGTTTACGCGTACATACAAGCTTCAACTCAAGCTTTTGAATGCATTTACGTGTTTAAACAGCTCTTACGACTAGGGTGATAGAGATTGAGTTCTTTTGTGTTGTTCATTAAGAGAAAGCACCCAAATGATTGTTTGCATTCATTTGAGTGTGAAACTACACCTAGGATGTTTAAATGTACAAACATGCTTCAACTCAAGCTTTTGAATGCATTTACGCGTTTTAAAAGCTCATACGAGTAGGGTGAAAGAGATTTGAGTTCTTTTGTGTTGTACATTAAGAGAAACCATCCAAATACTTTGTTCGGATACATTTGAGTGTGAAACTGCACCTAGGATGTTTACAAGTACAAACAAGCTTCAACTCAAGCTTTTGAATGCATTTACGCGTTTTAAAAGCTCATATGACTAAGGTGAAAAAGATTGAGTTCTTTTGTGTTGTATATTAAGAGAAAGCACCCAAATGCTTTGTTTGCATTCATTTGAGCGAGAAACTTAACCTAGGCAGTTTACAAGTACAAACAAGCTTCAACTCAAGCTTTGCATGCATTTACGCGTTTTAAAAGCTCATATGACTAGGGTGAAAAAGATTGAGTTCTTTTGTGTTGTATATTAAGAGAAAGCACCCAAATGCTTTGTTTGCATTCATTTGAGTGAGAAACTTGACCTAGGATGTTTACAAGTACAAACAAGCTTCAACTCAAGCTTTTGAATGTATTTACGCGTTTTAACAGCTCTTACGATTAGGGTGAAAGAGATTGAGGTCTTTTGTGTTGTATATTAAGAGAAAGCACCCAAATGCTTTGTTTGCATTCATTTGAGGGAGAAACTACACCAAGGATGTTTACAAGTACAAACAAGCTTGAACTCCACCTTTTGAATGCATTTACGCGTTTTAACAGCTCGTACATCTAGGGTGAAAGAGATTGAGTTCTTTTGTGTTCTATATTAAGAGAAAGCACCCAAATGCTTTGTTTGCAATCATTTGAGTGAGAAACTACACGAAGGATGTTTACAAGCACAAACAAGCTTTAACTCCACCTTTTGAATGCATTTACGCATTTTAACTGCTCTTAAAACAAGGGTGAAAGAGATTGAGTTCTTTTGTGTTGTATATTAAGAGAAATCACACAAATGCTTTGTTTGCATTCATTTGAGTGAGAAACTACACCAAGGATGTTTACAAGTACAAAAAAGCTTCAACTCAAGCTTTTGAATGCATTTACGCGTTTTAAAAGCTCATATGACTAGGGTGAAAAAGATTGAGTTCTTTTGGGTTGTATTTTAAGAGAAAGCAACCAAAAGCTTTGTTTGCATTCATTTCAGTGAGAAACTACACCAAGAATGTTGACAAGTACAAACAAGCTTCAACTCAAGCTTTTGAATGCATTTACGCGTTTTAAATGCTCATATGACTAGGGTGAAAAAGATTGAGTTCTTTTGTGTTGTATATTAAGAGAAAGCACCCAAATGCTTTGTTTGCATTTATTTGAGGGAGAAACTTAACCAAGGATGTTTACAAGTACAAACAAGCTTTAACTGAAGCTTTTGAATGTATTTACGCGTTTTAACAGCTCTTACGATTAGGGTGAAAGAGATTGAGGTCTTTTATGTTGTATATTAAGAGAAAGCACCCAAATGCTTTGTTCGCATTCATTTGAGTGAGAAACTACACCAAGGATGTTTTCAAG
Organism: Tetragonia tetragonoides; assembly: GCA_038025085.1. Classification (NCBI taxonomy): domain Eukaryota; kingdom Viridiplantae; phylum Streptophyta; class Magnoliopsida; order Caryophyllales; family Aizoaceae; genus Tetragonia; species Tetragonia tetragonoides. Next base: position 24,205,802 of record CM076154.1, read on the forward strand.
TACAAACAAGCTTTAACTCCACCTTTTTGAATGCATTTACGCGTTTTAACAGCTCTCACATCTAGGGTGAAAGAGATTGAGTTATTTTGTGTTGTATATTAAGAGAAAGCACCCAAATGCTTTGTTTGCAATCATTTGAGTGAGAAACTACACCAAGGATGTTTACAAGCACAAACAAGCTTTAACTCCACCTTTTGAATGCATTTACGCATTTTAACAGCTCTTAAAACTAGGGTGAAAGAGATTGAGTTCTTTTGTGTTGTATATTAAGAGAAATCACACAAATGCGTTGTTTCCATTCATTTGAGTGTGAAACTACACCAAGGATGTTTACAAGTACAAACAAGCTTCAGCTCAAGCTTTTGAATGCATTTACGCGTTTTAAATGCTCATATGACTAGGGTGAAAAAGATTGAGTTCTTTTGTGTTGTATTTTAAGAGAAACAACCAAAAGCTTTGTTTGCATTCATTTCAGTGAGAAACTACACCAAGAATGTTTAGAAGTACAAACAAGCTTTAACTCAAGCTTTTGAATGCATTTACGCGTTTTAAAAGCTCATATGACTAGGGTGAAAGAGATTGAGGTCTTTTGTGTTGTATATTAAGAGAAAGCGCCCAAATGCTTTGTTTACATTCAATTGAGTGAGAAACTTAACCAAGGATGTTTACAAGTACAAACAACTTTTAACTCCACCTTTTGAATGCATTTACGCGTTTTAACAGCTCTTACGACTAGGGTGAAAGAGATTGAGGTCTTTTGTATTGTATATTAAGAGAAATCATACAAATGCTTTTTTGCATTCATTTGAGTGAGAAACTACACCAAGAATGTTTACAAGTACAAACAAGCTTCAACTCAAGCTTTTGAATATATTTACGCGTTTTAAAAGCTCATATGACTAGGGTGAAAGAGATTGAGTTCTTTTGTGTTGTTTATTAAGAGAAAGCAACCAAATGCTTTGTTTGCATTCATTTCAGTGAGAAACTACACCAAGAATGTTTACAAGTACAAACAAGCTTCAACTCAAGCTTTTGAATGCATTTACGCGTTTTAAAAGCTCATAGGACTAGGGTGAAAAAGATTGAGTTCTTTTGTGTTGTATATTAAGAGAAAGCACCCAAATACTTTGTTTGCATTTATTTGAGTGAGAAACTACACCAAGGATGTTTACAAGTACAAACTAGCTTTAACTCCACCTTTTGAATGCATTTACGCGTTTTAACAGCTCTTACATCTAGGGTGAAAGAGATTGAGTTCTTTTGTGTTGTATTTTAAGAGAAAGCACCCAAATGCTTTGTTTGCATTCATTTGAGTGAGAAACTACACCAAGGTTGTTTACAAGTACAAACAAGCTTTAACTCCACCTTTTGAATGCATTTACGCGTTTTAACAGCTCTTACATCTAGGGTAAAAGAGATTGAGTTCTCTTGTGTTGTATATTAAGAGAAAGCACCCAAATGGTTTGTTTGCATTCATTTGAGTGAGAAACTACACCAAGGATGTTTACAAGTACAAACAAGCTTTAGCTCCACCTTTTGAATGCATTTACGCGTTTTAACTGCTCTTACATCTAGGGTGAAAGTGATTGAGTTCTTTTGTGTTGTATATTAAGAGAAAGCACCCAAATGCTTTGTTTGCATTCACTTGAGGGAGAAACTACACAAAGGATGTTTACAAGTACAAACAAGCTTCAACTCAAGCTTTTGAAAGCATTTACGCGTTTTAAAACCTCATACGACAAGGGTGAAAGAGATTGAGGTCTTTTGTGTTGTATATTAAGTGAAAGCACCCAAATGCTTTGCTTGCATTTATTTCAGTGAGAAAATACACCAAGAATGTTTACAAGTACAAACAAGCTTCAACTCAAGCTTTTGAATGCATTTACACGTTTTAAAAGCTCATATGACTAGGGTGGAAAAGATTGAGTTCTTTTGTGTTGTATATTATGAGAAAGCACCCAAAAGCTTTGTTTGCGTTCATTGGAGTGAGAAACTACACCAAGGATGTTTACAAGCACAAACGAGCTTCAACTCAAGCTTTTGAATGTATTTACGCGTTTTAAAACCTCATACGACTAGGGTGAAAGAGATTGAGGTCTTTTGTGTTGTCTATTAATAGAAAGCACCCAAATGCTTTGTTTGCATTCATTTGAGTGAGAAACTACACCAAGGATGTTTAAAAGCACAAACAAGCTTTAACTCCACCTTTTGAATGCATTTACGCATTTTCACAGCTCTTACAACTAGGGTGAAAAAGATTGAGTTCTTTTGTGTTGTATATTAAGAGAAATCACCCAAATGGTTTGTTTGCATTCATTTGAGTGAGAAACTACACCAAGGATGTTTACAAGCACAAACAAGTTTCAACTCAAGCTTTTGAATGCATTTACGCGTTTTCACAGCTCTTACGACTAGGCGAAAAGAGATTGAGTTCTTTTATGTTGTATATTAAGAAAAAGCTCGCAAATGCTTTATTTACATTCATTTGAGTATGAAACTACCCCAAGGATGTTTACAACTACAAACAAGCTTGAACTCAATCTTTTAAATGCATTTAAGCGTTTTAAAAGCTCATACGACTAGGGTGAAAGAGATTGAGTTCTTTTGTGTTGTATATTAAGAGAACGCACCCAAATGTTTTCTTTGCATTCATTTGAGTGGGAAACTACACCAAAGATGTTTACAAGTACCAACAAGCTTCAACTTAAGCTTTTGTATGCATATACGCGTTTTAAAACCTCATACGACTAGGGTGAAAGAGATTGAGTTCTTTTGTGTTGTATTTTCAGAGAAAGCACCCAAAAGCTTTGTTTGCATTCATTGGAGTGAGAAACTACACCAAGGATGTTTACAAGTACAAACAAGCTTCAACTCAAACTTTTGAATGTATTTACGCGTTTTAACAGCTCTTACGACTAGGGTGAAAGATATTGAGTTCTTTTCTGTTGTATATTAAGAGAAAGCACACAAATGCTTTACTTGCATTCATTTGATTGTGAATACATTCAAAATTTTGAGTTGAAGCTTGTTTGTACTTGTAAACAACCTTTGGGTGCTTTCTCTGAAAATACAACACAAAAGAACTTAATCTCTTTCACCCTAGTCGTAAGAGCTGTTAAAAAGGTGGAGTTAAAGCTTGTTTGTACTTGTAAACATCTTTGGTGTAGTTTCTCACTCAAATGAATGCAAACAAAGCATTTGGGTGCTTTCTCTTAATATACAACACAAAAGACCTCAATCTCTTTCACCCTAGTCATATGAGCTTGTAAAACGCGTAAATACATTCAAAAGCTTGAGTTAAAGCTTGTTTGTACTTGTAAACATCCTTGGTGTAGTTTCTCACTCCAATGAATGCAAACAAAGCTTTTGGGTGCTTTCTCTGAAAATACAACACAAAAGAACTCAATCTCTTTCACCTTAGTCGTATGAGGTTTTAAAACGCGTATATGCATTCAAAAGCTTAAATTGAAGCTTGTTGGTAGTTGTAAACATCTTTGGTGTAGTTTTTCACTCAAATGAATGCAAAGAAAACATCTGGGTGCGTTCTCTTAATATACAACACAAAAGAACTCAATCTTTTTCACCCTAGTCATATGAGCTTTTAAAACGCGTAAATGCATTCAAAAGCTTGAGTTGAAACTTGTTTGTACTTGTAAACATCCTTGGTGTAGTTTCTCACTCAAATGAATGCAAAGAAAACATTTGGGTGCGTTCTCTTAATATACAACACAAAAGACCTCATTCTATTTCACCCTAGTCATATGAGCTTTTAAAACGCGTAAATGCTTTCAAAAGCTTGAGTTGAAGCTTGTTTGTACTTGTAAACTTTCTTGGTGTAGTTTCTCACTGAAATGAATGCAAACAAAGCTTTTGGTTGCTTTCTCTTAAAATACAACACAAAAGAACTCAATCTTTTTCGCCCTAGTCGTATGAGGTTTTAAAACGCGTAAATGCTTTCAAAAGCTTGAGTTGAAGCTTGTTTGTACTTGTAAACATCCTTGGTGTAGTTTCTCACTCAAACTAATGCAAAGAAAGCATTTGGGTGCTTTCTCTCAATATACAACACAAAAGACCTCAATCTCTTTCACCCTAGTCATATGGGGTATTAAAACGCGTAAATGCTTTCAAAAGCTTGAGTTGAAGCTTTTTTGTACTTGTGAACATCCTTGGTGTAGTTTCTCCCTCAAATGAATGCAAACAAAGCATTTGGGTGCTTTCTCTTAATATACAACACAAAAGAACTCAATCTCTTTCACCCTAGATGTAAGAGCTGTTAAAACGCGTAAATGCATTCAAAAGGTGGAGTTAAAGCTTGTTTGTACTTGTAAACATCCTTGGTGTAGTTTCTCACTCAAATGAATGCAAACAAAGCATTTGGGTGCTTTCTCTTAATATACAACACAAAATACCTCAATCTCTTTCGCCCTAGTCATATGAGCTTTTAAAACGCGTAAATGCATTCAAAATCTTGAGTTGAAACTTGTTTGTACTTGTAAACATCCTTGGTGTAGTTTCTCACTCAAATGAATGCAAACAAAGCATTTGGGTGATTTCTCTTAATATACAACACAAAAGACCTCAATCTCTTTCACCCTAGTCGTATGTGGTTTTAAAACGCGTAAATGCATTCAAAAGCTTGAGTTGAAGCTTGTTTGTACTTTTATACATCCTAGGTGTAGTATCACACTCAAATGAATGCAAACAAAACATTTGGGTGCTTTCTCTTAATGAACAACCCAAAAGAACTCAATCTCTATCACCCTAGTCGTAAGAGCTGTTATAACGCGTAAATGCATCAAAAGATTGAGTTGAAGCTTGTATGTACGCGTAAACACGTAAAAATGTACAAAATGCTTACTTTGGTGACATTATGGTCAAGGTCACCCAAATGCTTTGTTTGCATTCGTTATGCACCCAAAGCCGTAAATGCATTCAAAAAGCTTGAGTTGAAGCTTGTTTGTACTTGTAAACATCCAAGGTGTAGTTTCACACGCAAATGAATGCAAACAAAGTGTTTGGATGCTTTCTCTTAATATACAACACAAAGAACTCAAATCTCTTTCACCCTATTCGTATGAGCTTTTAAAACGCGTAAATGCATTCAAAAGCTTGAGTTGAAGCCTGTTTGTACTTGTAAACATCCTAGGTGTAGTTTCACACTCAAATGAATGCAAACAAATGAAAAAGAGTAGGGTGAAAGAGATTTGACAAACTACACCAAGAATGTTTACAAGTACAAACAAGCTTCAACTCAAGCTTTTGAAAGCATTTACGTGTTTTAAAACCTCATACGACTAGGGTGAAAGAGATTGAGGTCTTTTGTGTTGTATATTAAGAGAAAGCACCCAAATGCTTTGTTTGCATTCATTTGAGTGAGAAACTACACCAAGGATGTTTACCAGTACAAACAAGCTTTAACTCCACCTTTTGAAAGCATTTACGTGTTTTAAAACCTCATACGACTAGGGTGAAAGAGATTGAGGTCTTTTGTGTTGTATATTAAGAGAAAGCACCCAAATGCTTTGTTTGCATTCATTTGAGTGAGAAAGTACACCAAGGATGTTTACGAGTACAAACAAGTTTTAACTCCACCTTTTGAATGCATTTACGCGTTTTAACAGCTCTTACATCTAGGGTGAAAGAGATTGAGTTCTTTTGTGTTGTATTTTAAGTGAAAGCAACCAAAAGCTTTGTTTGCATTCATTTCAGTGAGAAACTACACCAAGGATGTTTACAAGTACAGACAAGCTTCAACTCAAGCTATTGAATGCATTTACATGTTTTAAAAGTTCATATGACTAGGGTGAAAGAGATTGAGGTATTTTGTGTTGTATGTTAAGAGAAAGCACCCAAATGCTTTGTTTGCATTCATTTGAGTGAGAAACTACACCAAGGATGTTTACCAGTACAAACAAGCTTTAACTCCACCTTTTGAATGCATTTACGCGTTTTAACAGCTCTTACGACTAGGGTGAAAGAGATTGAATTCTTTTGTGTTGGATTTTCAGAGAAAGCACCCAAAAGCTTTGTTTGCATTCACTGGAGTGAGAAACTACACCAAGGATGTTTACAAGGACAAACAAGCTTCAACTCAAAATTTTGAATGTATTCACAATCAAATGAATGCAAATAAAACATTTGTGTGCTTTCTCTTAATATACAACAGAAAAGAACTCAATCTCTTTCACCCTAGTCGTAAGAGCTGTTAAAATGCGTAAATACATTCAAAAGCTTGTTTGTACTTGTAAACATCCTTGGTGTAGTTTCTCACTGCAATGAATGCAAACAAAGCTTTTGGGTGCTTTCTCTGAAAATACAACACAAAAGAACTCAATCTCTTTCAACCTAGTCGTATGAGGTTTCAAAACGCGTATATGCATTCAAAAGCTTAAGTTGAAGCTTGTTGGTACTTGTAAACATCTTTGGTGTAGTTTCTCACTCAAATGAATGCAAAGAAAACATTTGGGTGCGTTCTCTTAATATACAACACAAAAGAACTCAATCTCTTTCACCCTTGTCGTATGAGCTTTTAAAACGCTTAAATGCATTTAAAAGCTTGAGTTCAAGATTGTTTGTAGTTGTAAACATCCTTGGGGTAGTTTCACACACAAATGAATGCAAACAAAGCATTTGGGTGCTTTCTCTTAAGCTTGAGTTGAAGCTTGTTTGTACTTGTAAACAGAAAAGAGATTGAGTTTCTCACTCCAATGAATGCAAACAAAGCTTTTGGAGATTTGAGTGTGAAACTGCACCTAGGATGTTTACAAGTACAAACAAGCTTCAACTCAAGCTTTTGAATGCATTTACGCGTTTTGAAAGCTCATACGAATAGGGTGAAAGAGATTTGAGTTCTTTTGTGTTGTATATTAAGAGAATGCATCCAAAAACTTTGTTTGCATTCATTTGAGTGAGAAACTACACCAAGGATGTTTACAAGTACAAAAAATATTTAACTCCACTTTTTGAATGCATTTACGCGTTTTAACAGCTCTTACATCTAGGGTGAAAGATATTGAGTTCTTTTGTGTTGTATATTAAGAGAAAGCACCCAAATGCTTTGTTTGCATTCATTTGAGGGAGAAACTACACCAAGGATGTTTACAAGTACAAACAAGCTTTAACTCAACCTTTTGAATGCATTTACGCATTTTTACAGCTCTTACAACTAGGGTGAAAGTGATTGAGTTCTTTTGTGTTGTATATTAAGACAAATCACACAAATGCTTTGTTTGCATTCATTTGAGTGTGAAACTACACCAAGGATGTTTACAAGTACAAACGAACTTTAACTCCACCTTTTGAATGCATATACGCCTTTTGAATGCATATACGCGTTCTTTTGTGTTGTATTTTTAGAGAAAGCACCCAAAAGCGTTGTTTTCATTCATTGGAGTGAGAAACTACACCAAGGATGTTTACAAGTATAAAAAAACCTTCAACTCAAAATTTTGATATCTTTGTTGGCATTCATTTGAGTGAGAAACTACACCAAGAATGTTTACAAGTACAAACAAGCTTCAACTCAAAATTTTGAATGTATTCACAATCAAATGAATGCAAAAAAAGCATTTGGGTGCTTTCTCTTAATATACAACACAAAAGAACTCAATCTCTTTCACCCTAGATGAAAGAGCTTTTTAAAACGCGTAAATGCATTCAAAAGGTGGAGTTAAAGCTTGTTTGTACTTGTAAACATCCTTGGTGTAGTTTCTCTCTCAAATGAATGCAAACAAAGCATTTGGGTGCTTTATCTTAATATACAACACAAAAGACCTCAATCTCTTTCACCCTAATCGGGAGAGCTGTTAAAACGCGTAAATACATTCAAATGATTGAGTTGAAGCTTGTTTGTCCTTGTAAACATCCTTGGTTAAGTTTCTCAGTCAAATGAATGCAAACAAAGCATTTGGGTGCTTTCTCTTAATATACAACACAAAAGTACTCAATCTTTTTCACCCTAGTAATATGAGCTTTTAGAACGCGTAAATGAATTCAAAAGGTGGAGTTAAAGCTTGTTTGTACTTGTAAACATCCTTGGTGTAGTTTCTCACTCAAATAAATGCAAACAAATCATTTGGGTGGTTTCTCTTAATATACAACACAAAAGACCTCAATCTCTTTCACCCTAGTCGTATGAGGTTTTAAAACGCGTAAAAGCTTTCAAAAGGTTGAGTTGAAGCTTGTTTGTACTTGTAAACGTCCTTGGTGTAGTTTCTCACTCAAATGAATGCAAACAAAGCATTTGTGTGATTTCTCTTAATATACAACACAAAAGACCTCAATCTCTTTCACCCTAGTCGTATGAGGTTTTAAAACCCGTAAATGCTTTCAAAAGGTTGAGTTGAAGCTTGTTTGTACTTGTAAACATCCTTGGTGTAGTTTCTCACTCAAATGAATGCAAACAAAGCATTTGGGTGCTTTCTCTTAATATACAACACAAAAGAACTCAATCTCTTTAACCCTAGTCATATGAGCTTTTAAAACGCGTAAATACATTCAAAAGCTTGAGTTGAAGCTTGTTTGTACTTGTAAACATCCTTGGTGTAGTTTCTCCCTCAAATGAATGCAAACAAAGCATTTGGGTGCTTTCCCTTAATATTCAACACAAAAGAACTCAATCTCTTTCACCCTAGATGAAAGAGCTGTTAAAACGCGTAAATGCATTCAAAAGGTGGATTTAAAGCTTGTTTGTACTTGTAAACATCCTTGGTGTAGTTTCTCGCTCAAATTAATGCAAACAAAGCATTTGGGTGCTTTCTCTTAATATACAACACAAAAGACCTCAATCTCTTTCACCCTAGTCGTATGAGGTTTTAAAACGCGTAAATGCTTTCAAATGGTTGAGTTGAAGCTTGTTTGTACTTGTAAACGTCCTTGGTGTAGTTTCTCACTCAAATGAATGCAAACAAAGCATTTGTGTGATTTCTCTTAATATACAACACAAAAGACCTCAATCTCTTTCACCCTAGTCGTATGAGGTTTTAAAACCCGTAAATGCTTTCAAAAGGTTGAGTTGAAGCTTGTTTGTACTTGTAAACATCCTTGGTGTAGTTTGTCACTCAAATGAATGCAAACAAAGCATTTGGGTGCTTTCTCTTAATATACAACACAAAGAACTCAAATCTCTTTCACCCTTTTCGTATGAGCATTTAAAACGCGTAAATGCATTCAAAAGCTTGAGTTGAAGCTTGTTTGTACTTGTAAACATCCTAGGTGTAGTTTCACACTCAAATGAATGCAAACAAAGCTTTTGGTTGCTTTCTCTTAAAATACAACACAAAAGAACTCAAGCTTTTGAATGCATTTACGCGTTTTAAAAGCTCATATGACTAGGGTGAAAAAGATTGAGTTCTTTTGTGTTGTATTTTAAGAGAAAGCAACCAAAAACTTTGTTTGCATTCATTTCAGTGAGAAACTACACCAAGAATCTTTACAAGTACAAACAAGCTTCAACTCAAGCTTTTGAATGCATTTACGCGTTTTAAAAGCTCATATGACTAGGGTGAAAGAGATTGAGGTCTTTTGTGTTGTATATTAAGAGAAAGCACCCAAATGCTTTGTTTGCATTCTTTCGAGTGAGAAACTACACCAAGGATGTTTACAAGTACAAACAAGCTTTAACTCCACCTTTTGAATGTATTTACGCGTTTTAACAGCTCTTACGACTAGGGTGAAAGAGATTGAGTTCTTTTGTGTTGTATTTTCAGAGAAAGCACCCAAAAGCTTTGTTTGCATTCATTGGAGTGAGAAACTATACCAAGGATGTTTACAAGTACAAACAAGCTGCAACTCAAAATTTTGAATGTATTCACAATCAAATGAATGCAAATAAAGCATTTGTGTGCTTTCTCTTAATATGCCTTGATTCAATTATTGTATTGACCGCAATTAAATCATTTGGTTCAATTACCATGAACCTATTGGCCTTGCTATGTATTGCATAGCCCAAAAAGATACATTCAACTCCCCTTTCTCCTAATTTCTTTCTAAAAAGGTGGAGTTAAAGCTTGTTTGTAGTTGTAAACATCCTTGGTGTAGTTTCTCTCTCAAATGAATGCAAACAAAGCATTTGGGTGCTTTATCTTAATATACAACACAAAAGACCTCAATCTCTTTCACCCTAATCGGGAGAGCTGTTAAAACGCGTAAATACATTCAAATGATTGAGTTGAAGCTTGTTTGTCCTTGTAAACATCCTTGGTTAAGTTTCTCAGTCAAATGAATGCAAACAAAGCATTTGGGTGCTTTCTCTTAATATACAACACAAAAGTACTCAATCTTTTTCACCCTAGTAATATGAGCTTTTAGAACGCGTAAATGAATTCAAAAGGTGGAGTTAAAGCTTGTTTGTACTTGTAAACATCCTTGGTGTAGTTTCTCACTCAAATAAATGCAAACAAATCATTTGGGTGGTTTCTCTTAATATACAACACAAAAGACCTCAATCTCTTTCACCCTAGTCGTATGAGGTTTTAAAACGCGTAAAAGCTTTCAAAAGGTTGAGTTGAAGCTTGTTTGTACTTGTAAACGTCCTTGGTGTAGTTTCTCACTCAAATGAATGCAAACAAAGCATTTGTGTGATTTCTCTTAATATACAACACAAAAGACCTCAATCTCTTTCACCCTAGTCGTATGAGGTTTTAAAACCCGTAAATGCTTTCAAAAGGTTGAGTTGAAGCTTGTTTGTACTTGTAAACATCCTTGGTGTAGTTTCTCACTCAAATGAATGCAAACAAAGCATTTGGGTGCTTTCTCTTAATATACAACACAAAAGAACTCAATCTCTTTAACCCTAGTCATATGAGCTTTTAAAACGCGTAAATACATTCAAAAGCTTGAGTTGAAGCTTGTTTGTACTTGTAAACATCCTTGGTGTAGTTTCTCCCTCAAATGAATGCAAACAAAGCATTTGGGTGCTTTCCCTTAATATTCAACACAAAAGAACTCAATCTCTTTCACCCTAGATGAAAGAGCTGTTAAAACGCGTAAATGCATTCAAAAGGTGGATTTAAAGCTTGTTTGTACTTGTAAACATCCTTGGTGTAGTTTCTCGCTCAAATTAATGCAAACAAAGCATTTGGGTGCTTTCTCTTAATATACAACACAAAAGACCTCAATCTCTTTCACCCTAGTCGTATGAGGTTTTAAAACGCGTAAATGCTTTCAAATGGTTGAGTTGAAGCTTGTTTGTACTTGTAAACGTCCTTGGTGTAGTTTCTCACTCAAATGAATGCAAACAAAGCATTTGTGTGATTTCTCTTAATATACAACACAAAAGACCTCAATCTCTTTCACCCTAGTCGTATGAGGTTTTAAAACCCGTAAATGCTTTCAAAAGGTTGAGTTGAAGCTTGTTTGTACTTGTAAACATCCTTGGTGTAGTTTGTCACTCAAATGAATGCAAACAAAGCATTTGGGTGCTTTCTCTTAATATACAACACAAAGAACTCAAATCTCTTTCACCCTTTTCGTATGAGCATTTAAAACGCGTAAATGCATTCAAAAGCTTGAGTTGAAGCTTGTTTGTACTTGTAAACATCCTAGGTGTAGTTTCACACTCAAATGAATGCAAACAAAGCTTTTGGTTGCTTTCTCTTAAAATACAACACAAAAGAACTCAAGCTTTTGAATGCATTTACGCGTTTTAAAAGCTCATATGACTAGGGTGAAAAAGATTGAGTTCTTTTGTGTTGTATTTTAAGAGAAAGCAACCAAAAACTTTGTTTGCATTCATTTCAGTGAGAAACTACACCAAGAATCTTTACAAGTACAAACAAGCTTCAACTCAAGCTTTTGAATGCATTTACGCGTTTTAAAAGCTCATATGACTAGGGTGAAAGAGATTGAGGTCTTTTGTGTTGTATATTAAGAGAAAGCACCCAAATGCTTTGTTTGCATTCTTTCGAGTGAGAAACTACACCAAGGATGTTTACAAGTACAAACAAGCTTTAACTCCACCTTTTGAATGTATTTACGCGTTTTAACAGCTCTTACGACTAGGGTGAAAGAGATTGAGTTCTTTTGTGTTGTATTTTCAGAGAAAGCACCCAAAAGCTTTGTTTGCATTCATTGGAGTGAGAAACTATACCAAGGATGTTTACAAGTACAAACAAGCTGCAACTCAAAATTTTGAATGTATTCACAATCAAATGAATGCAAATAAAGCATTTGTGTGCTTTCTCTTAATATGCCTTGATTCAATTATTGTATTGACCGCAATTAAATCATTTGGTTCAATTACCATGAACCTATTGGCCTTGCTATGTATTGCATAGCCCAAAAAGATACATTCAACTCCCCTTTCTCCTAATTTCTTTCTAAAAAGGTGGAGTTAAAGCTTGTTTGTAGTTGTAAACATCCTTGGTGTAGTTTCTCTCTCAAATGAATGCAAACAAAGCATTTGGGTGCTTTATCTTAATATACAACACAAAAGACCTCAATCTCTTTCACCCTAATCGGGAGAGCTGTTAAAACGCGTAAATACATTCAAATGATTGAGTTGAAGCTTGTTTGTCCTTGTAAACATCCTTGGTTAAGTTTCTCAGTCAAATGAATGCAAACAAAGCATTTGGGTGCTTTCTCTTAATATACAACACAAAAGTACTCAATCTTTTTCACCCTAGTAATATGAGCTTTTAGAACGCGTAAATGAATTCAAAAGGTGGAGTTAAAGCTTGTTTGTACTTGTAAACATCCTTGGTGTAGTTTCTCACTCAAATAAATGCAAACAAATCATTTGGGTGGTTTCTCTTAATATACAACACAAAAGACCTCAATCTCTTTCACCCTAGTCGTATGAGGTTTTAAAACGCGTAAAAGCTTTCAAAAGGTTGAGTTGAAGCTTGTTTGTACTTGTAAACGTCCTTGGTGTAGTTTCTCACTCAAATGAATGCAAACAAAGCATTTGTGTGATTTCTCTTAATATACAACACAAAAGACCTCAATCTCTTTCACCCTAGTCGTATGAGGTTTTAAAACCCGTAAATGCTTTCAAAAGGTTGAGTTGAAGCTTGTTTGTACTTGTAAACATCCTTGGTGTAGTTTCTCACTCAAATGAATGCAAACAAAGCATTTGGGTGCTTTCTCTTAATATACAACACAAAAGAACTCAATCTCTTTAACCCTAGTCATATGAGCTTTTAAAACGCGTAAATACATTCAAAAGCTTGAGTTGAAGCTTGTTTGTACTTGTAAACATCCTTGGTGTAGTTTCTCCCTCAAATGAATGCAAACAAAGCATTTGGGTGCTTTCCCTTAATATTCAACACAAAAGAACTCAATCTCTTTCACCCTAGATGAAAGAGCTGTTAAAACGCGTAAATGCATTCAAAAGGTGGATTTAAAGCTTGTTTGTACTTGTAAACATCCTTGGTGTAGTTTCTCGCTCAAATTAATGCAAACAAAGCATTTGGGTGCTTTCTCTTAATATACAACACAAAAGACCTCAATCTCTTTCACCCTAGTCGTATGAGGTTTTAAAACGCGTAAATGCTTTCAAATGGTTGAGTTGAAGCTTGTTTGTACTTGTAAACGTCCTTGGTGTAGTTTCTCACTCAAATGAATGCAAACAAAGCATTTGTGTGATTTCTCTTAATATACAACACAAAAGACCTCAATCTCTTTCACCCTAGTCGTATGAGGTTTTAAAACCCGTAAATGCTTTCAAAAGGTTGAGTTGAAGCTTGTTTGTACTTGTAAACATCCTTGGTGTAGTTTGTCACTCAAATGAATGCAAACAAAGCATTTGGGTGCTTTCTCTTAATATACAACACAAAGAACTCAAATCTCTTTCACCCTTTTCGTATGAGCATTTAAAACGCGTAAATGCATTCAAAAGCTTGAGTTGAAGCTTGTTTGTACTTGTAAACATCCTAGGTGTAGTTTCACACTCAAATGAATGCAAACAAAGCTTTTGGTTGCTTTCTCTTAAAATACAACACAAAAGAACTCAAGCTTTTGAATGCATTTACGCGTTTTAAAAGCTGATATGACTAGGGTGAAAAAGATTGAGTTCTTTTGTGTTGTATTTTAAGAGAAAGCAACCAAAAACTTTGTTTGCATTCATTTCAGTGAGAAACTACACCAAGAATCTTTACAAGTACAAACAAGCTTCAACTCAAGCTTTTGAATGCATTTACGCGTTTTAAAAGCTCATATGACTAGGGTGAAAGAGATTGAGGTCTTTTGTGTTGTATATTAAGAGAAAGCACCCAAATGCTTTGTTTGCATTCTTTCGAGTGAGAAACTACACCAAGGATGTTTACAAGTACAAACAAGCTTTAACTCCACCTTTTGAATGTATTTACGCGTTTTAACAGCTCTTACGACTAGGGTGAAAGAGATTGAGTTCTTTTGTGTTGTATTTTCAGAGAAAGCACCCAAAAGCTTTGTTTGCATTCATTGGAGTGAGAAACTATACCAAGGATGTTTACAAGTACAAACAAGCTGCAACTCAAAATTTTGAATGTATTCACAATCAAATGAATGCAAATAAAGCATTTGTGTGCTTTCTCTTAATATGCCTTGATTCAATTATTGTATTGACCGCAATTAAATCATTTGGTTCAATTACCATGAACCTATTGGCCTTGCTATGTATTGCATAGCCCAAAAAGATACATTCAACTCCCCTTTCTCCTAATTTCTTTCTAAAAAGGTGGAGTTAAAGCTTGTTTGTAGTTGTAAACATCCTTGGTGTAGTTTCTCTCTCAAATGAATGCAAACAAAGCATTTGGGTGCTTTATCTTAATATACAACACAAAAGACCTCAATCTCTTTCACCCTAATCGGGAGAGCTGTTAAAACGCGTAAATACATTCAAATGATTGAGTTGAAGCTTGTTTGTCCTTGTAAACATCCTTGGTTAAGTTTCTCAGTCAAATGAATGCAAACAAAGCATTTGGGTGCTTTCTCTTAATATACAACACAAAAGTACTCAATCTTTTTCACCCTAGTAATATGAGCTTTTAGAACGCGTAAATGAATTCAAAAGGTGGAGTTAAAGCTTGTTTGTACTTGTAAACATCCTTGGTGTAGTTTCTCACTCAAATAAATGCAAACAAATCATTTGGGTGGTTTCTCTTAATATACAACACAAAAGACCTCAATCTCTTTCACCCTAGTCGTATGAGGTTTTAAAACGCGTAAAAGCTTTCAAAAGGTTGAGTTGAAGCTTGTTTGTACTTGTAAACGTCCTTGGTGTAGTTTCTCACTCAAATGAATGCAAACAAAGCATTTGTGTGATTTCTCTTAATATACAACACAAAAGACCTCAATCTCTTTCACCCTAGTCGTATGAGGTTTTAAAACCCGTAAATGCTTTCAAAAGGTTGAGTTGAAGCTTGTTTGTACTTGTAAACATCCTTGGTGTAGTTTCTCACTCAAATGAATGCAAACAAAGCATTTGGGTGCTTTCTCTTAATATACAACACAAAAGAACTCAATCTCTTTAACCCTAGTCATATGAGCTTTTAAAACGCGTAAATACATTCAAAAGCTTGAGTTGAAGCTTGTTTGTACTTGTAAACATCCTTGGTGTAGTTTCTCCCTCAAATGAATGCAAACAAAGCATTTGGGTGCTTTCCCTTAATATTCAACACAAAAGAACTCAATCTCTTTCACCCTAGATGAAAGAGCTGTTAAAACGCGTAAATGCATTCAAAAGGTGGATTTAAAGCTTGTTTGTACTTGTAAACATCCTTGGTGTAGTTTCTCGCTCAAATTAATGCAAACAAAGCATTTGGGTGCTTTCTCTTAATATACAACACAAAAGACCTCAATCTCTTTCACCCTAGTCGTATGAGGTTTTAAAACGCGTAAATGCTTTCAAATGGTTGAGTTGAAGCTTGTTTGTACTTGTAAACGTCCTTGGTGTAGTTTCTCACTCAAATGAATGCAAACAAAGCATTTGTGTGATTTCTCTTAATATACAACACAAAAGACCTCAATCTCTTTCACCCTAGTCGTATGAGGTTTTAAAACCCGTAAATGCTTTCAAAAGGTTGAGTTGAAGCTTGTTTGTACTTGTAAACATCCTTGGTGTAGTTTGTCACTCAAATGAATGCAAACAAAGCATTTGGGTGCTTTCTCTTAATATACAACACAAAGAACTCAAATCTCTTTCACCCTTTTCGTATGAGCATTTAAAACGCGTAAATGCATTCAAAAGCTTGAGTTGAAGCTTGTTTGTACTTGTAAACATCCTAGGTGTAGTTTCACACTCAAATGAATGCAAACAAAGCTTTTGGTTGCTTTCTCTTAAAATACAACACAAAAGAACTCAAGCTTTTGAATGCATTTACGCGTTTTAAAAGCTCATATGACTAGGGTGAAAAAGATTGAGTTTTTTTGTGTTGTATTTTAAGAGAAAGCAACCAAAAACTTTGTTTGCATTCATTTCAGTGAGAAACTACACCAAGAATCTTTACAAGTACAAACAAGCTTCAACTCAAGCTTTTGAATGCATTTACGCGTTTTAAAAGCTCATATGACTAGGGTGAAAGAGATTGAGGTCTTTTGTGTTGTATATTAAGAGAAAGCACCCAAATGCTTTGTTTGCATTCTTTCGAGTGAGAAACTACACCAAGGATGTTTACAAGTACAAACAAGCTTTAACTCCACCTTTTGAATGTATTTACGCGTTTTAACAGCTCTTACGACTAGGGTGAAAGAGATTGAGTTCTTTTGTGTTGTATTTTCAGAGAAAGCACCCAAAAGCTTTGTTTGCATTCATTGGAGTGAGAAACTATACCAAGGATGTTTACAAGTACAAACAAGCTGCAACTCAAAATTTTGAATGTATTCACAATCAAATGAATGCAAATAAAGCATTTGTGTGCTTTCTCTTAATATGCCTTGATTCAATTATTGTATTGACCGCAATTAAATCATTTGGTTCAATTACCATGAACCTATTGGCCTTGCTATGTATTGCATAGCCCAAAATGATACATTCAACTCCCCTTTCTCCTAATTTCTTTCTAAAAAGGTGGAGTTAAAGCTTGTTTGTAGTTGTAAACATCCTTGGTGTAGTTTCTCACTCAAATGAATGCAAACAAAGTATTTGGGTGCTTTCTCTTAATATACAACACAAAAGACCTCAATCTCTTTCACCCTAATCGTAAGAGCTGTTGAAATGCGTAAATACATTCAAAAGCTTGAGTTGAAGCTTGTTTGTAGTTGGAAACATCCTTGGTTAAGTTTCTCACTCAAATGAATGCAAACAAAGCATTTGGGTGATTTTTCTTAATATACAACACAAAAGAATTGAATCTCTTTCACCCTAGTTGTAAGAGCTGTTAAAATGCGTAAATGCATTCAAAACGCGTAAATGCATTCAAAAGCATAAGCTGAAGCTTGTTTGTACTTGTAAACATCCTTGGTGTAGTTTCTCACTCAAATGAATGCAAACAAAGCATTTGGGTGCTTTCTCTTAATTTTAAACAAAGCATAAGCTGAAGCTTGCTTGCACAGGTGTGTTTGGAAATTTAGTTCTGATGGTATATACTCTGCTGGAAGTGGATACAGAATGCTACAGGGTAACATGACAAAATGCAGGCATGCAGATTTGATATGGGGAAAGATATCCATGCCTAGACATAGCTTTTGCCTATGGCTAGCCCAAATGGATAGACTGTTAACAAAGGACAGACTATAGAGAATGGGATTTCTGAATGGGGATGCTTTGTGCTACCTGTGCAAGCAGGAACCAGAGGAACACAACCACCTGTTCTTCAAATGCAAAGTGTCAGCTGCAATCCTGGAACAGTTAAGGGCATGGTTACAAATCTCAGCAACAGCAAGTACAATCCAGGGGATGTTTAACTGGATCAGCAGGCAGAAATGCTCGAGACTCAGAAAGGAAATATATGCATCAGGGTTAGCAGCAGCAGTATACTGGGTGTGGAGATGCAGGAATACCCACTATGCTGGCAAAGGCAATATACCAGTTCCGCAGATCATACTACAGGTTCAGCAAGCAGTCAGATGCAGAATTCAACAATGCTGCAACAGCAAAAGGAAGATCTCCAGCAGGGACAAGAGCTGGATAGGGGAAATATAGACTGAAGTTAGAAGATTATGCAGCAGGGTCCAGCAGTTCAGAAATACAAAAGATTCAGCAGGGGATCAGCAGCAGGCTGCTGAAGATAGACAGAATGAGGGATCAAAGAATATGCAGCAGACCTGAAAGGCCAGGAAACAGCTGTCTCCGGAAGGAGTCAGTAGCAGGTTGCTGTGGAGCAGTGAAGAACAAAGCAGCAGGTTTCTGAAAACAAGCAGGAAGCAGACAGCAGAGCCCTGTAGGGGATCTGACTGAGTAATGGAACTCAGGCAGTAGGTCTCAGCAGGGTATCTGTAGCAGGCTGCTGAAGCTAGGCAGAGTGAAGAAGAAATAAAATTCAGCAGATCAGAAAGAATGAGGACCAGAATGCAGCAATCAGTGAGGACCAGAATGCAGCAGGCTGAGAAAGATCAACAGCAGGGATAAAAAATGGTTAGAGAGATTTTCAGCTGATCTGTGTACCACAGCAGACCTAGCAGATAGGCAGGACCAGACTCCAGGAGAGGTTTTTGCAGGAAAAAACAGAAGAAATGCAGGACTCCAATACCTGTACAGGGAGCTAGACAGTAGAGTGATGTGGATCGGCTTGATTGGGCACAGCAGGTAGATGAAGCAAGAAAGAAGGAGGAATGAATCAGCTCCTGGAAGTTTTTGTTGTAATATTTTTAGATATATATGTTTTTGTAATTTGCTGTAAGTTAGAAATAATTTTTGCAAATTGTAATGTTTACAGAGATGGTGAGAAACAATATTTGCAAATTGTAATGTTTACAGAGAGGGTGAACCACTGCCTGTAGTGAGTTGCACCAGATTGAAGGGATGTAAGGTAGTAGAGAAATGTAGCAAAAAGGAACCCTACCTAGTAGGTGGCCTTGGATCTGCATTGCCTAAGGACTGTAATCTTGTTACATTACAGAGAGCAATAATACAATTTCTGACTTGCACGAAAAAAAAAACATCCTTGGTGTAGTTTCTCAGTCAAATGAATGCAAATAAAGCATTTGGGTGCTTTCTCTTAATATACAACAGAAAAGACCTCAATCTCATTCACCCTAGATGTAAGAGCTGTTAAATCGCGTAAATGCATTCAAAATGTGGAGTTAAAGCTTGTTTGTACTTGTAAACATCCTTGGTGTAGATTCTCACTCAAATTAATGCAAAGAAAGCATTTGGGTGCTTTCTCTTAATATGCAACATAAAAGACCTCAATCTCTTTCACCCTAGTTGTAAGAGCTGTTAAAATGCGTAAATGCATTCAAAATGTTGAGTTAAAGCTTGTTTGTACTTGTAAACATCCTTGGTGTAGTTTCTCACTCAAATGAATGCAAAGAAAACATTTGGGTGCGTTCTCTTGATATACAACACAAAAGAACTCAATCTCTTTCACCCTTGTCGTATGAGCTTTTAAAACGCTTAAATGCATTCAAAAGCTTGAGTTCACGCTTGTTTTTAGTTGTAAACATCCTTGGGGTAATTTCACACTCAAATGAATGCAAAGAAAGCATTTGGGTGCTTTCTCTGAAAATACAACACAAAAGAACTCAATCTCTTTCACCCTACTCGTAAGAGCTGTTAAAACGCGTAAATACATTCAAAAGCTTGATTTGAGGCTTGTTTGTACTTGTAAACATCCTTGGTGTAGTTTCTCACTCCAATCAATGCAAACAAAGCTTTAACTCCACCTTTTGAATGCATTTACGCGTTTTAACAGCTCTTACATCTAGGGTGAAAGAGATTGAAATCTTTTGTGTTGTATTTTCAGAGAAAGCACCCAAAAGCTTTGTTTGCATTCAAAAGGTGGAGTTAAAGCTTGATTACGAGTATAAATGCTTTGTTGGCATTCATTTGAGTGAGAAACTTAACCAAGGATGTTTACAAGTACAAACAAGCTTCAACTCAAGCTTTTGAATGTATTTACGCGTTTTAACAGCTCTTACGAGTAGGTTGAAAGAGATTGAGTTCTTTTGTGTTATATTTTAAGAGAAAGCACCCAAATGCTCTCTTTGCATTCATTTGAGTGTGAAACTACCCCAAGGATGTTTACAACTACAAACAAGCTTGAACTCAAGCTTTTGAATGCATTTAAGCGTTTTAAAAGCACATACGACAAGGGTGAAAGAGATTGAGTTCTTTTGTGTTGTATATTAAGAGAACGCACCCAAACGTTTTCTTTGCATTCATTTGAGTGAGAAACTACACCAAAGATGTTTACAAGTACCAACAAGCTTCAACTTAAGCTTTTGAATGCATATACACGTTTTAAAACCACGTACGCCTAGTGTGAAAGAGATTGAGTTCTTTTGTGTTGTATATTAAGAGAAAGCACCCAAATGCTTTTTTTGCATTCATTTGAGAGAGAAACTACACCAAGGATGTTTAGAAGTACAAACAAGCTTCAACTCAAGCTTTTGAATGTATTTACGCATTTTAAAACCTCATACGACTAGGGTGAAAGAGATTGAGGTCTTTTGTGTTGTATATTAAGAGAAAGCACCCAAATGCTTTGTTTACATTCATTTGAGTGAGAAACTACACCAAGGATGTTTACAAGTACAAACAAGCTTTAACTCCACCTTATGAATGCATTTACGCGTTTTAACAGCTCTTACATCTAGGGTGAAAGGGATTAAGTTCTTTTGTGTTGTATATTAAGAGAAAGCACCCAAATGCTTTGTTTGCATTCATTTGAGTGAGAAACTACACCAAGGATGTTTACAAGTACAAACAAGCTTCAACTCAAGCTTTTGAATGCATTTACACATTTTAACAGCTCTTACAACTAGGGTGAAAGAGATTGAGTTCTTTTGTGTTGTATATTAAAAGAAAGCACACAAATGCTTTGTTTGCATTCATTTGAGTGAGAAACTACACCAAGAATGTTTACAAGTACAAACAAGCTTCAACTCAAGCTTTTTAATGTATTTACGCGTTTTAAAAGCTCATATGACTAGGGTGAAAGAGATTGAGGTCTTTTGTGTTGTATATTAAGAGAAAGCACCCAAATGCTTTGTTTGCATTCATTTGAGTGAGAAACTACACCAAGGATGTTTACAAGTACAAACAAGCTTCAACTGAAGATTTTTATTGCATTTAAGCATTTTAACAGCTCTTACGACTAGGGGGAAAGAGATTGAGTTCTTTTGTGTTGTATATTAAAAGCAAGCACACAAATGCTTTGTTTGCATTCATTTGAGTGAGAAACTACACCAAGAATGTTTATAAGTACAAACAAGCTTCAACTCAAGCTTTTGAATGCATTTACGCGTTTTAAAAGCTCATATGACTAGGGTGAAAAAGATTGAGTTCTTTTGTGTTGTATTTTAAGAGAAAGCAACCAAAAGCTTTGTTTGCATTCATTTCAGTGAGAAACTACACCAAGAATGTTTACAAGTACAAACAAGCTTTAACTCAAGCTTTTGAATGTATTTACGCGTTTCAACCGCTCTTACGATTAGGGTGAAAGAGATTGAGGTCTTTTGTGTTGTATATTAAGAGAAAGCACCCAAATGCTTTGTTTGCATTCATTTGAGTGAGAAACTACACCTAGGATGTTTACATGTACAAACAAGCTTTAACTCCACCTTTTGAATGCATTTACGCGTTTTAACAGCTCTTACATCTAGGGTGAAAGAGATTGAGTTCTTTTGTGTTGTATTTTAAGAGAAAGCACCCAAATGCTTTGTTTGCATTAATTTGAGTGAGAAACTACACCAAGGATGTTTACAAGTACAAACAAGATTTAACTCAACCTTTTGAATGCATTTACGCATTTTAACAGCTCTTACAACTAGGGTGAAAGAGATTGAGTTCTTTTGTGTTGTATATTAAGAGAAATCACACAAATGCTTTGTTTGCATTCATTTGAGTGAGAAACTACACCAAGGATGTTTACAAGTACAAACAAGCTTTAACTCCACCTTTTGAATGCATTTACGCGTTTTAACAGCTCTTACATCTAGGGTGAAAGAGATTGAGTTCTTTTGTGTTTTATATTAAGAGAAAGCACCCAAATGCCTTGTTTGAGTGAGAAACTTAACCAAGGATGTTTACAAGTACAAACAAGCTTTAACTCCACCTTTTGAATGCATTTACGCGTTTTAACAACTCTTACATGTAGGGTGAAAGAGATTGAGTTCTTTTGTATTGTATATTAAGAGAAAGCACCCAAAAGCTTTGTTTGCATTCATTTGAGGGAGAAACTACACCAAGGATGTTTACAAGTACAAACAAGCTTTAACTCCACCTTTTGAATGCATTTACGCGTTTTAAAACCTCATACGACTAGGGTGAAAGAGATTGAGTTCTTTTGTGTTGTATTTTCAGAGAAGGCACCCAAAAGCTTTGTTTGCATTCATTGGAGTGAGAAACTACACCAAGGATGTTTACAAGTACAAACAAGCTCCAACTCAAGCTTTTGAATGTATTTACGCGTTTTAACAGGTTTTACGACTAGGGTGAAAGAGATTTGAGTTCTTTTCTGTTGTATATTAAGAGAAAGCATCCAAATACTTTGTTTGCATTCATTTGAGTGTGAAACTACACCAAGGATGTTTATAAGTACACACAAGCTTCAACTCAAGCTTTTGAATGCTTTTCCGCGTTTTGAATGTATTTACGCGTTTTAACAGCTTTTACGACTAGGGTGAAAGAGATTTGAGTTCTTTTGTGTTGTATATTAAGAGAAAGCATCCAAATACTTTTTTTGCATTCATTGGAGTGAGAAACTACACCAAGAATGTTTACAAGTACACACAAGCTTCAACTCAAGCTTTTGAATGCATTTACGCGTTTTAAAAGCTCATATGACTTGGGTGAAAAAGATTGAGTTCTTTTGTGTTGTATTTTTAGAGAAAGCACCCAAAAGCTTTGTTGCATTCATTGGAGTCAGAAACTACACGAAGGATGTTTACAAGTACAAACAAGCTTCAACTCAAGCTTTTGAATGTATTTACGCGTTTTAAAAGCTCTTACGACTAGGGTGAAAGAGATTGAGTTCTTTTCTGGTGTATATTAAGAGAAAGCACACAAATGCTCCATTTGCATTCATTTGATTGTGAATACATTCAAAATTTTGAGTTGAAGCTTGTTTGTACTTCTAAACATCCTTGGTGTAAACAAAGCTTTTGGGTGCTTTCTCTGAAAATACAACACAAAAGAACTCAATCTCTTTCACCCTAATCGTAAGAGGGTTTTAAAACGTGTATATGCATTCAAAAGGTGGAGTTCAAGGTTGTTTGTAGTTGTAAACATCCTTGGGGTAGTTTCACACTCAAATGAATGCAAACAAAGCATTTGGGTGCTTTCTCTTAAGCTTGAGTTGAAGCTTGTTTGTACTTGTAAACACAAAAGAGATTGAGTTCTTTTGTGTTGTATTTTCAGAGAAAGCACCCAAATGCTTTGTTTCACACTCAAATGAATGCATTGACGCATTTTGACAACATTTACAACTAGGGTGATAGAGATTGAGTTCATTTGTGTTGTATATTAGGAGAAAGAACCCAAATACTTTGTTTGCATTCAAAAGCTTAATGTTGAAGGTAGTTTTACCCTTTTGTAGAGCCGTAAATTTGGGTGCTTTTAAAAGCTCATATGACTAGGGTGAAAGAGATTGAGGTCTTTTGTGTTGTATATTAAGAGAAAGCACCCAAATGCTTTGTTTGCATTCATTTGAGTGAGAAACTACACCAAGGATGTTTACAAGTACAAACAAGCTTTAACTCCAACTTTTGACTGCATTTACGCGTTTTAACAGCTCTTACATCTAGGGTGAAAGAGATTGAGTTCTTTTGTGTTTTATATTAAGAGAAAGCACCCAAATGCTATTTGTATTCATTTGATTGTTTGTACTTGTAAATTCAAAAGGTGAATGCAAAAAAAATTAAGAAACTGTTTAGAACGCTTAAATGCATTCAAAAGCTTGAGTTTAAGCTTGTTTGTACTTGTACATCCTTGGTGTAGTTTCTCACTCCAATGAATGCAAACAAAGCTTTTGGGTGCTTTCTCTAAAAATACAACACAAAAGAACTCAATCACCCAAAAGCTTTGTTTGCATTCATTTGAGTGAGAAACTACACCAAAGATGTTTACAAGTACCAACAAGCTTCAACTTAAGCTTTTGAATGCATATACGCGTTTTAAAACCTCATACGGCTAGGGTGAAAGAGATTGAGTTCTTTTGTGTTGTATTTTCAGAGAAAGCACCCAAAAGCTTTGTTTGCATTCATTGGAGTGAGAAACTACACCAAGGATGTTAACAAGTACAAAGAAGCTTCAATTCAAGCTTTTGAATGTATTTACGCGTTTTAACAGCTCTTACGACTAGGGTGAAAGAGATTGAGTTCTTTTGTGTTGTATATTAAGAGAAAGCACACAAATGCTTTGTTTGCATTCATTTGATTGTGAAACTACACCAAGGATGTTTACAAGTACATACAAGCTTCAACTCAAGCTTTTGAATGCATTTACGCGTTTTCAAAGCTCATATGACTAGGATGAAAAAGATTGAGTTCTTTTGTGTTGTATTTTAAGATAAAGCAACCAAAAGCTTTGTTTGCATTCATTTCAGTGAGAAACTACACCAAGAATGTTTACAAGTACGAACAAGCTTCAACTCTATACCAATGAATGCAAAGAAAGCATTTGGGTGCGTTCTCTTAAAATACAACACAAAAGAACTCAATCTCTTTCACCCTAGTCGTAAGAGCTGTTAAAATGCTTAAATGCAATAAAAAGCTTCAGTTGAAGCTTGTTTGTACTTGTAAACATCCTTGTTGTAGTTTCTCACTCAAATGAATGCACACAAAGCAACCAAAAGCTTTGGTTGCATTCATTTGAGTGAGAAACATAACCAAGGATGTTTACAAGTACAAACAAGCTTCAACTAAAGATTTTGAATGTATTTACGCGTTTTAACAGCTCTTAAGATTAGGGTGATTGAGTGAGAAACTTAACCAATGATGTTTACAAGTACAACCAAGCTTCAACTCAAGCTTTTGAATGCATTTACGCGTTTTAAGAGCTCATATTACTAGGGTGAAAAAGCTTGAGTTCTTTTCTGTTGTATATTAAGAGAAAGCATCCAAAAGCTTTGTTTGCATTCATTGGAGTGAGAAACTCAATCTCTTTTGTGTTTACAAGTACAAACAAGCTTCAACTTTTGAATGCATTTACGCGTTTTAACAGCTCTTAGGACTCGGGTGAAAGAGATTGAGTTCTTTTGTGTTGTATTTTCAGAGACCCAAAAGCTTTGTTTGCAATCATTGGAGTGAGAAACTACACCAAGGATGTTTACAAGTACAAACAAGCTTCAACTCAAGCTTTTGAATGTATTTACGCGTTTTAAAAGCTCATATGACTAGGTGAAAGAGATTGAGTTCTTTTGTGTTGTATATTAAGAGAAATCACCCAAATGGTTTGTTTGCATTCGTTTGAGTGAGAAACTACACCAAGGATGTTTACAAGTACAAACAAGCTTTAACTCCACCTTTTGAATGCATATACGCGTTTTAAAACCTCATACGACTAGGGTGAAAGAGATTGAGTTCTTTAGTGTTGTAATTTCAGAGAAAGCACCCAAAAGCTTTGTTTGCATTCATTTCAGTGAGAAACTACATCAAGGATTACAAGTACAAACAAGTTTCAACTCAAGCTTTTGAATACATTTACGCGTTTGAAAAGCTCATATTACTAGGGTGAAAAAGCTTGAGTTCTTTTCTGTTGTATATTAAGAGAAAGCATCCAAAAGCTTTGTTTGCATTCAGTGGAGTGAGAAACTCAATCTATTTTGTGTTTACAAGTACAAACAAGCTTCAACTCAAGCTTAAGAGAAAGCACCCAAATGCTTTGTATGCATTCATTTGAGTGTGAAACTACCCCAAGGAAGTTTACAACTACAAACAAGCTTGAACTCAAGCTTTTCAATGCATTTAAGCGTTTTAAAAGCTCATACGACAAGGGTGAAAGAGATGGAGTTCTTTTGTGTTGTATTTTAAGAGAACGCACCCAAATGCTTTGTTTGCATTCATTTGGGTGACAAACTACACCAAAGATGTTTACAAGTACCAACAAGCTTCAACTTAAGCTTTTGAATGCATATACGCGTTTTAAAACCTCATACGACTAGGGTGAAAGAGATTGAGTTCTTTTGTGTTGTATTTTCAGAGAAAGGGCCCAAAGTTTTGTTTGCATTCATTGGAGTGAGAAACTACACCAAGGATGTTTACAAGTACAAACAAGCTTCAACTCAAGCTTTTTAATGTATTTACGCGTTTTAACAGCTCTTACGACAAGGGTGAAAGAGATTGATTTCTTTTGTGTTGTATATTAAGAGAACGCAACTAAATGTTTTCTTGCATTCATTTATGTGAGAAACTACACCAAAGATGATTACAAGTACCAACACGCTTCAACTTAAGCTTTTGAATGCATATACGCGTTTTAAAACCTCATACGACTAGGGTGAAAGAGATTGAGTTCTTTTGTGTTGTATTTTCAGAGAAAGCACCCAAAAGCTTTGTTTGCATTCATTTGAGTGAGAAACTACACCAAGGATGTTTACAAGGTCAAACAAGCTTTAACTCCACCTTTTGAATGCATTTACGCGTTTTAGCAGCTCTTATATCTAGGGTGAAAGAGATTGAGTTCTTTTGTGTTGTATATTAAGAGAAAGCACCCAAATGCTTTGTTTGCATTCATTTGAGGGAGAAACTACACAAAGAATGTTTACAAGTACAAAGAAGCTTCAACTCTAGCTTTTGAATGCATTTACGCGTTTTAAAAGCTCATATGACTAGGGTGAAAAAGATTGAGTTCTTTTGTGTTGTTGATGTGAAATAAGTAACAAAACGGAAATTAACCTTTGATAGTATCACACAAAGGGATCTTGTTCAAGAATCACTCAAGAAGAACTCACGAATCACTCGTAAGGGTTTCAACCTGAATCACTCAGTTTGAGGGGTAAATACTCACGTATTCAATAATTAATCATCAAAGCACGAGTTTACAATAGCAAAGATCTCCCCTATTTATAGACAAAGAAATCTAAAGCTATTCGGAATCCTAATCCTAGTCCGAATAGGAAACTAACTATGAAACTGACTACAATTGTAAAACGGACTAACTAACAGCTTTCCTAACACCTAATGGACTTCTAATACTAATAACAATCAGATTATTACTCTCCTAAACATATTCTAACTAATTAAGGGAATACTAAACGAAATCGAACTAAACAACTGATTACCTAGCGCCCAAGGCTCAAAACCCGTGGGAACAGCTTTCCACTGTAAATTAAATCTCCTTTGAAACCCTGTTACGTTTTGAATATGGGAAAACTCAAAAGATAGGAGTTTTAGATCTCTTTTCCAGCTTTCTACAGAACTTTGAATCACCATGATCCCATGTCGTAAGAGTGAGTTATGATCAAAATACGAACCAGTGTAGAAGCTGTCAAAATTACGGGAATCCTTATAACGAATGTTATCATATAATAAGAGCTTTAATACCCGATCTTGTGTGTAAACTCCATGTAATTATCTTTGTAGGAGTCAATTTAATGCATAACCACCAAAGAAACTCGATGTAAACAAGAATAGATGTTCTCTTGCTAGTTCCTTGGTTGTTCTGTTTACTTTGCACACTTGCTCCCGCATCAGTTGTATTTTAAGAGAAAGCACCCAAATGCTTTGTTTGCATTCATTTGAGTGAGAAACTTAACCAAGGATGTTTACAAGTACAAACAAGCTTCAACTCAAGATTTTGAATGTATTTACGCGTTTTAACAGCTCTTACGATTAGGGTGAAAGAGATTGAGGTCTTTTGTGTTGTATATTAAGAGAAAGCACCCAAATGCTTTGTTTGCATTCATTTGAGTGAGAAACTACACCAAGGATGTTTGCAAGTACAAACAAGCTTTAACTCCACCTTTTGAATGCATTTACGCTTTGTTTGCATTCATTTGAGTGAGAAACTACACCAAGAATGCTTACAACACAAAAGAACTCAATCTGTTTCACCCTAGTTGTAAGAGCTGCTAAAATGCGTAAATGCATTCAAAAGGTTGAGTTAAAGCTTGTTTGTACTTGTAAACATCCTTGGTGTAGTTTCTCACTCAAATGAATCTAAACAAAGCATTTGGGTGCTTTCTCTTAATATACAACACAAAAGAACTCAATCTCTTTCTCCCTAGATGTAAGAGCTGTTAAAACGCGTAAATGCATTCAAAAGGTGGAGTTAAAGCTTGTTTGTACTTGTAAACATCCTTGGTGTAGTTTCTCACTCAAAAGAATGCAAACAAAGCATTTGGGTGCTTTCTCTTAATATACAACACAAAAGACCTCAATCTCTTTCACCCTAGTCGTATGAGGTTTTAAAACGCGTAAATGCTTTCAAAAGCTTGAGTTGAAGCTTGTTTGTACTTGTAAACATCCTTGGTGTAGTTTCTCCCTCAAATGAATGCAAACAAACCATTTGGGTGATTTCTCTTAATATACAACACAAAAGAACTCAATCTCTTTCACCCTAGTTGTAAGAGCTGTTAAAATGCGTAAATGCATTCAAAAGGTCGAGTTAAAGCTTGTTTGTGCTTGTAAACATCCGTGGTGTAGTTTCTCACTCAAATGAATGCAAAAAAAGCATTTGGGTGCTTTCTCTTAATATACAACACAAAAGACCTCAATCTCTTTCACCCTTGTCGTATGAGGTTTTAAAACGCGTCAATACATTCAAAAGCTTGAGTTGAAGCTTGTTTGTACTTGTAAACATCCTTGGTGTAGTTTCTCAGTCCAATGAATGCAAACAAAGCTTTTGGGTGCTTTCTCTGAAAATACAACACAATTACTTGTAAACACCCAAACTGTTTAAAACGCGTATATGCATTCAAAACGCGTAAATGCTTTCAAAAGCTTGAGTTGTATATTAAGAGAAAGAGATTGAGTTCTTTTGTGTTGTATATTAAGAGAAAGCACCCAAATGCTTTGTTTAGATTCATTTGAGTGAGAAACTACACCAAGGATGTTTACAAGTACAAACAAGCTTTAACTCCACCTTTTGAATGCATTTACGCGTTTTAACAGCTCTTACATCTAGGGTGAAAGAGATTGAGTTCTTTTGTGTTGTACATTAAGAGAAATCACCCAAATGGTTTGTTTGCATTCATTTGAGTGACAAACTACACCAAGCATGTTTACAAGTACCAACAAGTTTCAACTCAAGCTTTTGAATGCATTTACGCGTTTTAACAGCTCTTACGATTAGGGTGAAAGAGATTGAGGTCTTTTGTGTTGTATATTAAGAGAAAGTACCCAAATGCTTTGCTTGCATTCATTTGAGTAAGAAACTACACCAAGAATGTTTACAAGTACAAACAAGCTTCAACTCAAGCTTTTGAATGCATTTACGTGTTTTAAAAGCTCATATGACTAGGGTGAAAATGATTGAGTTCTTTTGTGTTGTATTTTAAGAGAAAGCAACCAAAAGCTTTGTTTGCATTCATTTCAGTGAGAAACTACACCAAGAATGTTGACAAGTACAAACAAGCTTCAACATAAGCTTTTGAATGTATTTACGCGTTTTAAAAGCTCATATGACTAGGGTGAAATAGATTGAGTTCTTTTGTGTTGTATATTAAGAGAACGCACCCAAATATTTTCATTGCATTCATTTGAGTGAGAAACTACACCAAAGATGTTTACAAGTACCAACAAGCTTCAACTTAAGCTTTTCAATGCATATACGCGTTTTAAAACCTCATACGACTAGGGTGAAAGAGATTGAGTTCTTTTGTGTTGTATTTTCAGAGAAAGCACCCAAAAGCTTTGTTTGCATTCATTGGAGTGAGAAACTACACCAAGGATGTTTACAAGAGTTCTTTTCTGTTGTATATTAAGAGAAAGCACAAAAATGCTTTATTTGCATTCATTTGATTGTGAATACATTCAAATGTTTGAGTTGAAGCTTGTTTGTACTTGTAAACATCCTTGGTGTAGTTTCTCATTCCAATGAATGCAAACAAAGCTTTTGGGTGCTTTCTCTGAAAATACAACACAAAAGAACTCAATCTCTTTCAGCCTCGTCGTAAGAGTTGTTAAAACGCGTAAATGCATTTAAAAGGTGGAGTTAAAGCTTGTTTGTACTTGTGAACATCCTTGGTGTAGTTTCTCACTCAAATAAATGCAAACAAAGCATTTGGGTGCTTTCTCTTAATATACAACACAAAAGACCTCAATCTCTTTCACCCTAGTCATATGAGCTTTTAAAACGCGTAAATGCATTCAAAAGCTGGAGTTGAAGCTTGTTTGTACTTGTAAACATTCTTGGTGTAGTTTCTCACTGAAATGAATGCAAACAAAGCTTTTGGTTGCTTTCTCTTAAAATACAACATAAAAGAACTCAATATTTTTCACCCTAGTCATATGAGCTTTTAAAACGCGTAAATGCATTCAAAAGCTTGATTTGAAGCTTGTTTGTACTTGTAAACATCCTTGGTGTAGTTTCTCACTCAAATGAATGCAACCAAAGCATTTGTGTGATTTCTCTTAATATACAACAAAAAAGAACTCAATCTCTTTCACCCTAGTTGTAAGAGCTGTTAAAATGCGTAAATGCATTAAAAAGGTGGAGTTAAAGCTTGTTTGTGCTTGTAAAAATCCTTGGTGTAGTTTCTCACACAAATGAATGCAAACAAAGCATTTGTCTGATTTCTCTTAATATACAACACAAAAGACCTCAATCTCATTCACCCTAGATGTAAGAGCAGTTAAAACGCGTAAATGCATTCAAAAGGTGGAGTTAAAGCTTGTTTGTACTTGTAAACATCCTTGGTGTAGTTTCTCACTCAAATAAATGCAAACAAAGCATTTGGGTGCTTTCTCTTAATATACAACACAAAAGACCTCAATCTCTTTCACCCTAATCGTAAGAGCTTTTAAAACGCGTAAATACATTCAAAAGCTTGAGTTGAAGCTTGTTTGTACTTGTAAACATCCTTGGTTAAGTTTCTCACTCAAATGAATGCAAACAAAGCATTTGGGTGCTTTCTCTTAATATACAACACAAAAGAACTCAATCTCTTTCACCCTAGTTGTAAGAGCTGTTAAAATGCGTAAATGCATTCAAAAGGTGGAGTTAAAGTTTGTTTGTACTTCTAAACAACCTTGGTGTAGTTTCTCACTCAAATGAATGCAAAGAAAGCATTTGTGTGATTCTCTTAATATACAACACAAAAGCACTCAATCTCTTTCACCCTAGTTGTAAGAGCTATTAAAATGCGTAAATGCATTCAAAAGGTGGAGTTAAAGCTTGTTTGTGCTTGTAAACAGCCTTGGTGTAGTTTCTCACTCAAATGAATGCAAACAAACCTATTGGGTGCTTTCGCTTAATATACAACACAAAAGAACTCAATCTCTTTCACCCTAGTTGTAAGAGCTGTTAAAACGCGTAAATGAATTCAAAAGGTGGAGTTAAAGCTTGTTTGTACTTGTAAACATCCTTGGTGTAGTTTTCCACTGAAATGAATGCAAACAAAAGCATTTGTGTGATTTCTCTTAATATACAACACAAAAGAACTCAATCTCTTTCACCCTAGTTGTATGAGGTTTTAAAACGCGTAAATGCATTCAAAAACTTGAGTTGAAGCTTGTTTGTACTTGTAAACATCTGTGGTGTAGTTTCTCACTGAAATGAATGCAAACAAAGCTTTTGGTTGCTTTCTCTTTAAATACAACACAAAAGAACTCAAATGCTTGTTTCTCACTCAAATGAATGCAAACAAAGCATATGGGTGCGTTCTCTTAATATACAACACAAAAGAACTCAATCTCTTTCGCCCTTGTCGTATGAGCTTTTAAAACGCTTAAATGCATTCAAAAGCTTGAGTTCAAGCTTGTTTGTAGTTGTACACATTCTTGGGGTAGTTTCACACTCAAATGAATGTAAACAAAGCATTTGCGATCTTTTTCTTAATATACAACACAAAAGAACTCAATCTCTTTTCGCCTTGTCGTAAGAGCTCTTAAAACGCGTAAATGCATTCAAAAGCTTGAGTTGAAACTTGTTTGTACTTGTAAACATCCTTTGGTGTAGTTTCTCACTCAAATGAATGCAAACAAACCATTTGGGTGATTTCTCTTAATATACAACACAAAAGAACTCAATCTCTTTCACCCTAGATGTAAGAGCTGTTAAAACGCGTAAATGCATTCAAAAGTTGGAGTTAAAGCTTGTTTGTACTTGTAAACATCCTTGGTGTAGTTTCTCACTCCAATGAATGCAAACAAAGCTTTTGGGTGCTTTCTCTGAAACTACAACACAAAAGAACTCAATCTCTTTCACCCTTGTCGTATGAGCTTACCTGTAAAACCAAATAAAAATTTGAAATGTTTTAAAAGAGTAATCAAAGAGTTTGTTTGCATCATTTAAAACGCTTTGAATGCATTTAAAACTTGAATATATCACACTAGAATATACGCGTTTACTTCTACACCATATTCTTACAAAAAATTAGAAATTGGTTTTTACAACGCTATTGGAGTTAAAGCTGTTAAAATGCTTAAATGCATTCAAAAGGTGGAGTTAAAGCTTGATTGTACTTGTAAACATCCTTGGTGTACTTTCTCACTCAAATGAATGCAAACAAAGCTTTTGGTTGCTTTCTCTTAAAATACAACACAAAAGAACTCAATCTTTTTCACCCTAGTCATATGAGCTTTTAAAACGCGTAAATGCATCCAAAAGCTTGAGTTGAAGCTTGTTTGTACTTGTAAACATTCTTGGTGTAGTTTCTCACTCAAATGAATGCAAACAAAGCATTTGTGTGATTTCTCTTAAAATACACCACAAAAGAACTCAATCTCTTTCACCCTAGTTGTAAGAGCTGTTAAAATGCGTAAATGCATTCAAAAGGTTGAGTTAAAGCTTTTTTGTACTTGTAAACATCCTTGGTGTAGATTGTCACTCAAATGAATGCAAACAAAGCATTTGTGTGATTTCTCTTAATATACAACACAAAAGAACTCAATCTCTTTCACCCTAACACCAAGGATGTTTACAAGTACAAACAAGCTTTAACTCCACCTTTTGAATGCATTTAAGCATTTTAACAGCTTTAACTCCAATAGCGTTGTAAAAACCAATTTCTAATTATTTGTAAGAATATGGTGTAGAAGTAAACGCGTATATTCTGGTGTGATATATTCAAGTTTTAAATGCATTCAAAGCGTTTTAAATGAATGCAAACAAACTCTTTGTTTACTCTTTTAAAACATTTCAAATTTTTATTTGGTTTTACAGGTAAGCTCATACGACAAGGGTGAAAGAGATTGAGTTCTTTTGTGTTGTATTTTCAGAGAAAGCACCCAAAAGCTTTGTTTGCATTCATTGGAGTGTGAAACTACACCAAGGATGTTTACAAGTACAAACAAGCTTCAACTCAAGCTTTTGAATGCATTTACGCGTTTTAAAAGCTCATATGACTAGGGTGAAAAAGATTGAGTTCTTTTGTGTTGTATTTAAAGAGAAAGCAACCAAAAGCTTTGTTTGCATTCATTTCAGTGAGAAACTACACCACAGATGTTTACAAGTACAAACAAGATTCAATTCAAGCTTTTGAATGTATTTACGTTTTTAAAAGCTCATATGACTAGGGTGAAAAAGACTGAGTTCTTTTGTGTTGTATTTTAAGAGAAAGCAACCAAAACCTTTGTTTGCATTCATTTCAGTGAGAAACTACACCAAGAATGTTTACAAGTACAAACAAGCTTTAACTCCAACTTTTGAATGCATTTACGCGTTTTAACAGCTCTTACATCTAGGGTGAAAGAGATTGAGTTCTTTTGTGTTGTATATTAAGAGAAATCACCCAAATGGTTTGTTTGCATTCATTTGAGTGAGAAACTACACCAAAGGATGTTTACAAGTACAAACAAGTTTCAACTCAAGCTTTTGAATGCATTTACGCGTTTTAACAGCACTTACGACAAGGCGAAAAGAGATTGAGTTCTTTTGTGTTGTATATTAAGAAAAAGATCGCAAATGCTTTGTTTACATTCATTTGAGTGTGAAACTACCCCAAGAATGTGTACAACTACAAACAAGCTTGAACTCAAGCTTTTGAATGCATTTAAGCGGTTTAAAAGCTCATACGACAAGGGCGAAAGAGATTGAGTTCTTTTGTGTTGTATATTAAGGGAACGCACCCATATGCTTTGTTTGCATTCATTTGAGTGAGAAACAAGCATTTGAGTTCTTTTGTGTTGTATTTAAAGAGAAAGCAACCAAAAGCTTTGTTTGCATTCATTTCAGTGAGAAACTACACCACAGATGTTTACAAGTACAAACAAGCTTCAACTCAAGTTTTTGAATGCATTTACGCGTTTTAAAACCTCATACAACTAGGGTGAAAGAGATTGAGTTCTTTTGTGTTGTATATTAAGAGAAATCACACAAATGCTTTTGTTTGCATTCATTTCAGTGAAAAACTACACCAAGGATGTTTACAAGTACAAACAAGCTTTAACTCCACCTTTTGAATGCATTTACGCGTTTTAACAGCTCTTACAACTAGGGTGAAAGAGATTGAGTTCTTTTGTGTTGTATATTAAGCGAAAGCACCCAAATGCTTTGTTTGCATCCATTTGAGTGAGAAACTACACCAAGGCTGTTTACAAGCACAAACAAGCTTTAACTCCACCTTTTGAATGCATTTACGCATTTTAACAGCTCTTACAACTAGGGTGAAAGAGATTGAGTGCTTTTGTGTTGTATATTAAGAGAAATCTCCCAAATGGTTTGTTTGCATTCATTTGAGTGAGAAACTACACCAAGGATGTTTACAAGTACCAACAAGTTTCAACTCAAGCTTTTGAATGCATTTACGCGTTTTAACAGCTCTTACGATTAGGGTGAAAGAGATTGAGGTCTTTTGTGTTGTATATTAAGAGAAAGCACCCAAATGCTTTGTTTGCATTCATTTTAGTGAGAAACTACACCAAGAATGTTTACAAGTACAAACAAGCTTCAACTTAAGCTTTTGAATGCATTTACGTGTTTTAAAAGCTCATATGACTAGGGTGAAAATGATTGAGTTCTTTTGTGTTGTATTTTAAGAGAAAGCAACGAAAAGCTTTGTTTGCATTCATTTCAGTGAGAAACTACACCAAGAATATTTACAAGTACAAACAAGCTTCAACATAAGCTTTTGAATGCATTTACGCGTTTTAAAAGCTCATATGACTAGGGTAAAATAGATTGAGTTCTTTTGTGTTGTATATTAAGAGAACGCACCCAAATATTTTCTATTGCATTCATTTGAGTGAGAAACTACACCAAAGATGTTTACAAGTACCAACAAGCTTCAACTTAAGCTTTTGAATGCATATACACGTTTTAAAACCTCATACGACTAAGGTGAAAGAGATTGAGTTCTTTTGTGTTGTATTTTTGGAGAAAGCACCCAAAAGCTTTGTTGCATTCATTGCAGTGAGAAACTACACGAAGGATGTTTACAAGTACAAACAAGCTTCAACTCAAGCTTTTGAATGTATTTACGCGTTTTAAAAGCTCTTACGACTAGGGTGAAAGAGATTGAGTTCTTTTCTGTTGTATATTAAGAGAAATCACCCAAATGGTTTCATTCATTTGATTGTGAATACATTCAAAATTTTGAGTTGAAGCTTGTTTGTACTTGTAAACATCCTTGGTGTAGTTTCTCACTCCAATGAATGCAAACAAAGCTTTTGGGTGCTTTCTCTAAAAATACAACACAAAAGAACTCAATCTCTTTCACCCTAGTCGTAAGAGTTGTTAAAACGCGTAAATGCATTCAAAAGGTGGAGTTAAAGCTTGTTTGTACTTGTAAACATCCTTGGTGTAGTTTCTCACTCAAATAAATGCAAACAAAGCATTTGGGTGCTTTCTCTTAATATACAACACAAAAGACCTCAATCTCTTTCACCCTAGTCATATGAGCTTTTAAAACGCGTAAATGCATTCAAAAGCTTGAGTTGAAGCTTGTTTGTACTTGTAAACAATCTTGGTGTAGTTTCTCACTGAAATGAATGCAAAAAAAGCTTTTGGTTGCTTTCTCTTAAAATACAACACCAAAGAACTCAATCTTTTTCACCCTAGTCATATGAGCTTTTAAAACGCGTAAATTCATTCAAAAGCTTGAGTTGAAGCTTGTTTGTACTTGTAAACATCCTTGGTGTAGTTTCTCCCTCAAATGAATGCAAACAAAGCATTTGTGTGATTTCTCTTAATATACAACAAAAAAGAACTCAATCTCTTTCACCCTAGATGTAAGAGCTGTTAAAACGCGTAAATGCATTCAAAAGGTGGAATCAAAGCTTGTTTGTCCTTGTAAACATCCTTGGTGTAGTTTCTCACTCAAATGAATGCAAACAAAGCATTTGGGTGCTTTCTCTTAATATACAACACAAAAGACCTCCATCTCTTTCACCCTAATCGTAAGAGCTGTTAAAACGCGTAAATACATTCAAATGCTTGAGTTGAAGCTTGTTTGTACTTGTAAACATCCTTGGTTAAGTTTCTCACTCAAATGAATGCAAACAAAGCATTTGGGTGCTTTCTCTTAATATACAACACAAAAGAACTCAATCTCTTTCACCCTAGTTGTAGGAGCTGTTAAAATGCGTAAATGCATTCAAAAGGTTGAGTCAAAGCTTGTTTGTACTTGTAAACATCCTTGGTGTAGATTGTCACTCAAATGAATGCAAACAAAGCATTTGGGTGCTTTCTCTTAATATGCAACACAAAAGAACTCAATCTCTTTCACCCGAGATGTAAGTGCTGTTAAAACGCGTAAATGCATTCAAAAAGTGGAGTGAAAGTTTGTTTGTACTTGTAAACATCCTTGGTGTAGTTTCTCACTTAAATGAATGCAAAGAAAGCATTTGTGTGATTCTCTTAATATACAACACAAAAGAACTCAATCTCTTTCACCCTAGTTGTATGAGGTTTTAAAACGCGTAAATGCATTCAAAAGCTTGAGTTGAAGCTTGTTTGCACTTGTAAACATCCTTGGTTAAGTTTCTCACTCAAATGAATGCAAACAAAGCATTTGGGTGAGTTCTCTTAATATACAACACAAAAGAACTTAATCTCTTTCACCCTTGTCGTATGTGCTTTTAAAACGCTTAAATGCATTTAAAAGCTTGAGTTCAAGCTTGTTTGTAGTTGTACACATTCTTGGGGTAGTTTCACACTCAAATGAATGTAAACAAAGCATTTGCGATCTTTTTCTTAATATACAACATAAAAGAACTCAATCTCTTTTCGCCTTGTCGTAAGAGCTGTTAAAACGCGTAAATGCATTCAAAAGCTTGAGTTGAAACTTGTTTGTACTTGTAAACATCCTTGGTGTAGTTTCTCACTCAAATGAATGCAAACAAAGCATTTGGGTGCTTTCTCTTAATATACAACACAAAAGAACTCAATCTCTTTCACCCTAGTTGTAAGAGCTGTTAAAATGCGTAAATGCATTCAAAAGGTGGAGTTAAAGTTTGTTTGTACTTCTAAACAACCTTGGTGTAGTTTCTTGGAGTTAAAGCTTGTTTGTACTTGTAAACATTCTTGGTGTAGTTTCTCACTGAAATGAATGCAAACAAAGCTTTTGGTTGCTTTCTCTTAAAATACAACATAAAAGAACTCAATATTTTTCACCCTAGTCATATGAGCTTTTAAAACGCGTAAATGCATTCAAAAGCTTGATTTGAAGCTTGTTTGTACTTGTAAACATCCTTAGTGTAGTTTCTCACTCAAATGAATGCAACCAAAGCATTTGTGTGATTTCTCTTAATATACAACAAAAAAGAACTCAATCTCTTTCACCCTAGTTTTAAGAGCTGTTAAAATGCGTAAATGCATTAAAAAGGTGGAGTTAAAGCTTGTTTGTGCTTGTAAAAATCCTTGGTGTAGTTTCTCACACAAATGAATGCAAACAAAGCATTTGTGTGATTTCTCTTAATATACAACACAAAAGACCTCAATCTCATTCACCCTAGATGTAAGAGCTGTTAAAACGCGTAAATGCATTCAAAAGGTGGAGTTAAAGCTTGTTTGTACTTGTAAACATCCTTGGTGTAGTTTCTCACTCAAATAAATGCAAACAAAGCATTTGGGTGCTTTCTCTTAATATACAACACAAAAGACCTCAATCTCTTTCACCCTAATCGTAAGAGCTGTTAAAACGCGTAAATACATTCAAAAGCTTGAGTTGAAGCTTGTTTGTACTTGTAAACATCCTTGGTTAAGTTTCTCACTCAAATGAATGCAAACAAAGCATTTGGGTGCTTTCTCTTAATATACAACACAAAAGAACTCAATCTCTTTCACCCTAGTTGTAAGAGCTGTTAAATGCGTAAATGCATTCAAAAGGTGGAGTTAAAGTTTGTTTGTACTTCTAAACAACCTTGGTGTAGTTTCTCACTCAAATGAATGCAAAGAAAGCATTTGTGTGATTCTCTTAATATACAACACAAAAGCACTCAATCTCTTTCACCCTAGTTGTAAGAGCTGTTAAAATGCGTAAATGCATTCAAAAGGTGGAGTTAAAGCTTGTTTGTGCTTGTAAACAGCCTTGGTGTAGTTTCTCACTCAAATGAATGCAAACAAAGCTATTGGGTGCTTTCGCTTAATATACAACACGAAAGAACTCAATCTCTTTCACCCTAGTTGTAAGAGCTGTTAAAACGCGTAAATGCATTCAAAAGGTGGAGTTAAAGCTTGTTTGTACTTGTAAACATCCTTGGTGTAGTTTTCCACTGAAATGAATGCAAACAAAAGCATTTGTGTGATTTCTCTTAATATACAACAAAAAGAACTCAATCTCTTTCACCCTAGTTGTATGAGGTTTTAAAACGCGTAAATGCATTCAAAAACTTGAGTTGAAGCTTGTTTGTACTTGTAAACATCTGTGGTGTAGTTTCTCATAGAAATGAATGCAAACAAAGCTTTTGGTTGCTTTCTCTTTAAATACAACACAAAAGAACTCAAATGCTTGTTTCTCACTCAAATGAATGCAAACAAAGCATATGGGTGCGTTCTCTTAATATACAACACAAAAGAACTCAATCTCTTTCGCCCTTGTCGTATGAGCTTTTAAAACGCTTAAATGCATTCAAAAGCTTGAGTTCAAGCTTGTTTGTAGTTGTACACATTCTTGGGGTAGTTTCACACTCAAATGAATGTAAACAGAGCATTTGCGATCTTTTTCTTAATATTCAACACAAAAGAACTCAATCTCTTTTCGCCTTGTCGTAAGAGCTGTTAAAACGCGTAAATGCATTTAAAAGCTTGAGTTGAAACTTGTTTGTACTTGTAAACATCCTTTGGTGTAGTTTCTCACTCAAATGAATGCAAACAAACCATTTGGGTGATTTCTCTTAATATACAAAACAAAAAAAACTCAATCTCTTTCACCCTAGATGTAAGAGCTGTTAAAACGCGTAAATGCATTCAAAAGTTGGAGTTAAAGCTTGTTTGTACTTGTAAACATTCTTGGTGTAGTTTCTCACTGAAATGAATGCAAACGAAGCTTTTGGTTGCTTTCTCTTAAAATACAACACAAAAGAACTCAATCTTTTTACTTCTAGTCATATGAGCTTTTAAAACGCGTAAATACATTCAAAAGCTTGAATTGAAGCTTGTTTGTACTTGTAAACATCTGTGGTGTAGTTTCTCACTGAAATGAATGCAAACAAAGCTTTTGGTTGCTTTCTCTTTAAATACAACACAAAAGAACTCAATCTTTTTCACCCTAGTCATATGAGCTTTTAAAACGCGTAAATGCATTCAAAAGCTTGAGTTGAAGCTTGTTTGTACTTGTAAACATCCTTGGTGTAGTTTCTCACTCCAATGAATGCAAACAAAGCTTTTGGGTGCTTTCTCTGAAACTACAACACAAAAGAACTCAATCTCTTTCACCCTTGTCGTATGAGCTTACCTGTAAAACCAAATAAAAATTTGAAATGTTTTAAAAGAGTAAACAAAGAGTTTGTTTGCATCATTTAAAACGCTTTGAATGCATTTAAAACTTGAATATATCACACTAGAATATACGCGTTTACTTCTACACCATATTCTTACAAAAAATTAGAAATTGGTTTTTACAACGCTATTGGAGTTAAAGCTGTTAAAATGCTTAAATGCATTCAAAAGGTGGAGTTAAAGCTTGATTGTACTTGTAAACATCCTTGGTGTACTTTCTCACTCAAATGAATGCAAACAAAGCTTTTGGTTGCTTTCTCTTAAAATACAAAACAAAAGAACTCAATCTTTTTCACCCTAGTCATATGAGCTTTTAAAACGCGTAAATGCATCCAAAAGCTTGAGTTGAAGCTTGTTTGTACTTGTAAACATTCTTGGTGTAGTTTCTCACTCAAATGAATGCAAACAAAGCATTTGTGTGATTTCTCTTAAAATACACCACAAAAGAACTCAATCTCTTTCACCCTAGTTGTAAGAGCTGTTAAAATGCGTAAATGCATTCAAAAGGTTGAGTTAAAGCTTTTTTGTACTTGTAAACATCCTTGGTGTAGATTGTCACTCAAATGAATGCAAACAAAGCATTTGTGTGATTTCTCTTAATATACAACACAAAAGAACTCAATCTCTTTCACCCTAACACCAAGGATGTTTACAAGTACAAACAAGCTTTAACTCCACCTTTTGAATGCATTTAAGCATTTTAACAGCTTTAACTCCAATAGCGTTGTAAAAACCAATTTCTAATTTTTTGTAAGAATATGGTGTAGAAGTAAACGCGTATATTCTGGTGTGATATATTCAAGTTTTAAATGCATTCAAAGCGTTTTAAATGAATGCAAACAAACTCTTTGTTTACTCTTTTAAAACATTTCAAATTTTTATTTGGTTTTACAGGTAAGCTCATACGACAAGGGTGAAAGAGATTGAGTTCTTTTGTGTTGTATTTTCAGAGAAAGCACCCAAAAGCTTTGTTTGCATTCATTGGAGTGAGAAACTACACCAAGGATGTTTACAAGTACAAACAAGCTTCAACTCAAGCTTTTGAATGCATTTACGCGTTTTAAAAGCTCATATGACTAGGGTGAAAAAGATTGAGTTCTTTTATGTTGTATTTAAAGAGAAAGCAACCAAAAGCTTTGTTTGCATTCATTTCAGTGAGAAACTACACCACAGATGTTTACAAGTACAAACAAGCTTCAATTCAAGCTTGTGAATGTATTTACGCGTTTTAAAAGCTCATATGACTAGGGTGAAAAAGATTGAGTTCTTTTGTGTTGTATTTTAAGAGAAAGCAACCAAAAGATTTGTTTGCATTCATTTCAGTGAGAAACTACACCAAGAATGTTTACAAGTACAAACAAGCTTTAACTCCAACTTTTGAATGCATTTACGCGTTTTAACAGCTCTTACATCTAGGGTGAAAGAGATTGAGTTCTTTTGTGTTGTATATTAAGAGAAATCACCCAAATGGTTTGTTTGCATTCATTTGAGTGAGAAACTACACCAAAGGATGTTTACAAGTACAAACAAGTTTCAACTCAAGCTTTTGAATGCATTTACGCGATTTAACAGCTCTTACGACAAGGCGAAAAGAGATTGAGTTCTTTTGTGTTGTATATTAAGAAAAAGATCGCAAATGCTTTGTTTACATTCATTTGAGTGTGAAACTACCCCAAGAATGTGTACAACTACAAACAAGCTTGAACTCAAGCTTTTGAATGCATTTAAGCGTTTTAAAAGCTCATACGACAAGGGCGAAAGAGATTGAGTTCTTTTGTGTTGTATATTAAGGGAACGCACCCATATGCTTTGTTTGCATTCATTTGAGTGAGAAACAAGCATTTGAGTTCTTTTGTGTTGTATTTAAAGAGAAAGCAACCAAAAGCTTTGTTTGCATTCATTTCAGTGAGAAACTACACCACAGATGTTTACAAGTACAAACAAGCTTCAACTCAAGTTTTTGAATGCATTTACGCGTTTTAAAACCTCATACAACTAGGGTGAAAGAGATTGAGTTCTTTTGTATTGTATATTAAGAGAAATCACACAAATGCTTTTGTTTGCATTCATTTCAGTGAAAAACTACACCAAGGATGTTTACAAGTACAAACAAGCTTTAACTCCACCTTTTGAATGCATTTACGCGTTTTAACAGCTCTTACAACTAGGGTGAAAGAGATTGAGTTCTTTTGTGTTGTATATTAAGCGAAAGCACCCAAATGCTTTGTTTGCATTCATTTGAGTGAGAAACTACACCAAGGCTGTTTACAAGCACAAACAAGCTTTAACTCCACCTTTTGAATGCATTTACGCATTTTAACAGCTCTTACAACTAGGGTGAAAGAGATTTTAGTGCTTTTGTGTTGTATATTAAGAGAAATCTCCCAAATGGTTTGTTTGCATTCATTTGAGTGAGAAACTACACCAAGGATGTTTACAAGTACCAACAAGTTTCAACTCAAGCTTTTGAATGCATTTACGCGTTTTAACAGCTCTTACGATTAGGGTGAAAGAGATTGAGGTCTTTTGTGTTGTATATTAAGAGAAAGCACCCAAATGCTTTGTTTGCATTCATTTTAGTGAGAAACTACACCAAGAATGTTTACAAGTACAAACAAGCTTCAACTCAAGCTTTTGAATGCATTTACGTGTTTTAAAAGCTCATATGACTAGGGTGAAAATGATTGAGTTCTTTTGTGTTGTATTTTAAGAGAAAGCAACGAAAAGCTTTGTTTGCATTCATTTCAGTGAGAAACTACACGAAGAATATTTACAAGTACAAACAAGCTTCAACATAAGCTTTTGAATGCATTTACGCGTTTTAAAAGCTCATATGACTAGGGTAAAATAGATTGAGTTCTTTTGTGTTGTATATTAAGAGAACGCACCCAAATATTTTCTATTGCATTCATTTGAGTGAGAAACTACACCAAAGATGTTTACAAGTACCAACAAGCTTCAACTTGAGCTTTTGAATGCATATACGCGTTTTAAAACCTCATACGACTAAGGTGAAAGAGATTGAGTTCTTTTGTGTTGTATTTTTGGAGAAAGCACCCAAAAGCTTTGTTGCATTCATTGCAGTGAGAAACTACACGAAGGATGATTACAAGTACAAACAAGCTTCAACTCAAGCTTTTGAATGTATTTACGCGTTTTAAAAGCTCTTACGACTAGGGTGAAAGAGATTGAGTTCTTTTCTGTTGTATATTAAGAGAAATCACCCAAATGGTTTCATTCATTTGATTGTGAATACATTCAAAATTTTGAGTTGAAGCTTGTTTGTACTTGTAAACATCCTTGGTGTAGTTTCTCACTCCAATGAATGCAAACAAAGCTTTTGGGTGCTTTCTCTAAAAATACAACACAAAAGAACTCAATCTCTTTCACCCTAGTCGTAAGAGTTGTTAAAACGCGTAAATGCATTCAAAAGGTGGAGTTAAAGCTTGTTTGTACTTGTAAACATCCTTGGTGTAGTTTCTCACTCAAATAAATGCAAACAAAGCATTTGGGTGCTTTCTCTTAATATACAACACAAAAGACCGCAATCTCTTTCACCCTAGTCATATGAGCTTTTAAAACGCGTAAATGCATTCAAAAGCTTGAGTTGAAGCTTGTTTGTACTTGTAAACAATCTTGGTGTAGTTTCTCACTGAAATGAATGCAAAAAAAGCTTTTGGTTGCTTTCTCTTAAAACACAACACCAAAGAACTCAATCTTTTTCACCCTAGTCATATGAGCTTTTAAAACGCGTAAATGCATTCAAAAGCTTGAGTTGAAGCTTGTTTGTACTTGTAAACATCCTTGGTGTAGTTTCTCCCTCAAATGAATGCAAACAAAGCATTTGTGTGATTTCTCTTAATATACAACAAAAAAGAACTCAATCTCTTTCACCCTAGATGTAAGAGCTGTTAAAACGCGTAAATGCATTCAAAAGGTGGAATCAAAGCTTGTTTGTCCTTGTAAACATCCTTGGTGTAGTTTCTCACTCAAATGGATGCAAACAAAGCATTTGGGTGCTTTCTCTTAATATACAACACAAAAGACCTCCATCTCTTTCACCCTAATCGTAAGAGCTGTTAAAACGCGTAAATACATTCAAAAGCTTGAGTTGAAGCTTGTTTGTACTTGAAAACATCCTTGGTTAAGTTTCTCACTCAAATGAATGCAAACAAAGCATTTGGGTGCTTTCTCTTAATATACAACACAAAAGAACTCAATCTCTTTCACCCTAGTTGTAGGAGCTGTTAAAATGCGTAAATGCATTCAAAAGGTTGAGTCAAAGCTTGTTTGTACTTGTAAACATCCTTGGTGTAGATTGTCACTCAAATGATTGCAAACAAAGCATTTGGGTGCTTTCTCTTAATATGCAACACAAAAGAACTCAATCTCTTTCACCCGAGATGTAAGTGCTGTTAAAACGCGTAAATGCATTCAAAAGGTGGAGTGAAAGTTTGTTTGTACTTGTAAACATCCTTGGTGTAGTTTCTCACTTAAATGAATGCAAAGAAAGCATTTGTGTGATTCTCTTAATATACAACACAAAAGAACTCAATCTCTTTCACCCTAGTTGTATGAGGTTTTAAAACGCGTAAATGCATTCAAAAGCTTGAGTTGAAGCTTGTTTGCACTTGTAAACATCCTTGGTTAAGTTTCTCACTCAAATGAATGCAAACAAAGCATTTGGGTGCGTTCTCTAATATACAACACAAAAGAACTCAATCTCTTTCACTCTTGTCGTATGTGCTTTTAAAACGCTTAA
This sequence comes from Tetragonia tetragonoides, assembly GCA_038025085.1. Lineage (NCBI taxonomy): Eukaryota > Viridiplantae > Streptophyta > Magnoliopsida > Caryophyllales > Aizoaceae > Tetragonia > Tetragonia tetragonoides. The sequence goes on from CM076154.1 coordinate 24,250,624, forward strand.
ATGCATTTAAAAGCTTGAGTTCAAGCTTGTTTGTAGTTGTACACATTCTTGGGGTAGTTTCACACTCAAATGAATGTAAACAAAGCATTTGCGATCTTTTTCTTAATATACAACATAAAAGAACTCAATCTCTTTTCGCCTTGTCGTAAGAGCTGTTAAAACGCGTAAATGCATTCAAAAGCTTGAGTTGAAACTTGTTTGTACTTGTAAACATCCTTGGTGTAGTTTCTCACTCAAATGAATGCAAACAAAGCATTTGGGTGCTTTCTCTTAATATACAACACAAAAGAACTCAATCTCTTTCACCCTAGTTGTAAGAGCTGTTAAAATGCGTAAATGCATTCAAAAGGTGGAGTTAAAGTTTGTTTGTACTTCTAAACAACCTTGGTGTAGTTTCTCACTCAAATGAATGCAAAGAAAGCATTTGTGTGATTCTCTTAATATACAACACAAAAGCACTCAATCTCTTTCACCCTAGTTGTAAGAGCTGTTAAAATGCGTAAATGCATTCAAAAGGTGGAGTTAAAGCTTGTTTGTGCTTGTAAACAGCCTTGGTGTAGTTTCTCACTCAAATGAATGCAAACAAAGCTATTGGGTGCTTTCGCTTAATATACAACACAAAAGAACTCAATCTCTTTCACCCTAGTTGTAAGAGCTGTTAAAACGCGTAAATGCATTCAAAAGGTGGAGTTAAAGCTTGTTTGTACTTGTAAACATCCTTGGTATAGTTTTTCACTGAAATGAATGCAAACAAAAGCATTTGTGTGATTTCTCTTAATATACAACACAAAAGAACTCAATCTCTTTCACCCTAGTTGTATGAGGTTTTAAAACGCGTAAATGCATTCAAAAACTTGAGTTGAAGCTTGTTTGTACTTGTAAACATCTGTGGTGTAGTTTCTCACTGAAATGAATGCAAACAAAGCTTTTGGTTGCTTTCTCTTTAAATACAACACAAAAGAACTCAAATGCTTGTTTCTCACTCAAATGAATGCAAACAAAGCATATGGGTGCGTTCTCTTAATATACAACACAAAAGAACTCAATCTCTTTCGCCCTTGTCGTATGAGCTTTTAAAACGCTTAAATGCATTCAAAAGCTTGAGTTCAAGCTTGTTTGTAGTTGTACACATTCTTGGGGTAGTTTCACACTCAAATGAATGTAAACAAAGCATTTGCGATCTTTTTCTTAATATACAACACAAAAGAACTCAATCTCTTTTCGCCTTGTCGTAAGAGCTGTTAAAACGCGTAAATGCATTCAAAAGCTTGAGTTGAAACTTGTTTGTACTTGTAAACATCCTTTGGTGTAGTTTCTCACTCAAATGAATGCAAACAAACCATTTGGGTGATTTCTCTTAATATACAACACAAAAGAACTCAATCTCTTTCTTCCTAGATGTAAGAGCTGTTAAAACGCGTAAATGCATTCAAAAGTTGGAGTTAAAGCTTGTTTGTACTTGTAAACATTCTTGGTGTAGTTTCTCACTGAAATGAATGCAAACGAAGCTTTTGGTTGCTTTCTCTTAAAATACAACACAAAAGAACTCAATCTTTTTCACCCTAGTCATATGAGCTTTTAAAACGCGTAAATACATTCAAAAGCTTGAATTGAAGCTTGTTTGTACTTGTAAACATCTGTGGTGTAGTTTCTCACTGAATTGAATGCAAACAAAGCTTTTGGTTGCTTTCTCTTTAAATACAACACAAAATAACTCAATCTTTTTCACCCTAGTCATATGAGCTTTTAAAACGCGTAAATGCATTCAAAAGCTTGAGTTGAAGCTTGTTTGTACTTGTAAACATCCTTGGTGTAGTTTCTCACTCCAATGAATGCAAACAAAGCTTTTGGGTGCTTTCTCTGAAACTACAACACAAAAGAACTCAATCTCTTTCACCCTTGTCGTATGAGCTTACCTGTAAAACCAAATAAGAATTTGAAATGTTTTAAAAGAGTAATCAAAGAGTTTGTTTGCATCATTTAAAACGCTTTGAATGCATTTAAAACTTGAATATATCACACTAGAATATACGCGTTTACTTCTACACCATATTCTTACAAAAAATTAGAAATTGGTTTTTACAACGCTATTGGAGTTAAAGCTGTTAAAATGCTTAAATGCATTCAAAAGGTGGAGTTAAAGCTTGATTGTACTTGTAAACATCCTTGGTGTACTTTCTCACTCAAATGAATGCAAACAAAGCTTTTGGTTGCTTTCTCTTAAAATACAACACAAAAGAACTCAATCTTTTTCACCCTAGTCATATGAGCTTTTAAAACGCGTAAATGCATCCAAAAGCTTGAGTTGAAGCTTGTTTGTACTTTTAAACATTCTTGGTGTAGTTTCTCACTCAAATGAATGCAAACAAAGCATTTGTGTGATTTCTCTTAAAATACACCACAAAAGAACTCAATCTCTTTCACCCTAGTTGTAAGAGCTGTTAAAATGCGTAAATGCATTCAAAAGGTTGAGTTAAAGCTTTTTTGTACTTGTAAACATCCTTGGTGTAGATTGTCACTCAAATGAATGCAAACAAAGCATTTGTGTGATTTCACTTAATATACAACACAAAAGAACTCAATCTCTTTCACCCTAACACCAAGGATGTTTACCAGTACAAACAAGCTTTAACTCCACCTTTTGAATGCATTTAAGCATTTTAACAGCTTTAACTCCAATAGCGTTGTAAAAACCAATTTCTAATTTTTTGTAAGAATATGGTGTAGAAGTAAACGCGTATATTCTGGTGTGATATTTACAAGTACACCAAGAAACTACACCAAGAATATTTACAAACTACACCAAGAATATACAACACAAAAGACCTCCATCTCTTTCACCCTAATCGTAAGAGCTGTTAAAACGCGTAAATACATTCAAAAGCTTGAGTTGAAGCTTGTTTGTACTTGTAAACATCCTTGGTTAAGTTTCTCACTCAAATGAATGCAAACAAAGCATTTGGGTGCTTTCTCTTAATATACAACACAAAAGAACTCAATCTCTTTCACCCTAGTTGTAAGAGCTGTTAAAATGCGTAAATGCATTCAAAAGGTTGAGTCAAAGCTTGTTTGTACTTGTAAACATCCTTGGGGTAGATTGTCACTCAAATGAATGCAAACAAAGCATTTGGGTGCTTTCTCTTAATATGCAACACAAAAGAACTCAATCTCTTTCACCCGAGATGTAAGTGCTGTTAAAACGCGTAAATGCATTCAAAAGGTGGAGTGAAAGTTTGTTTGTACTTGTAAACATCCTTGGTCTAGTTTCTCACTTAAATGAATGCAAAGAAAGCATTTGTGTGATTCTCTTAATATACAACACAAAAGAACTCAATCTCTTTCACCCTAGTTGTATGAGGTTTTAAAACGCGTAAATGCATTCAAAAGCTTGAGTTGAAGCTTGTTTGCACTTGTAAACATCCTTGGTTAAGTTTCTCACTCAAATGAATGCAAACAAAGCATTTGGGTGCGTTCTCTTAATATACAACACAAAAGAACTCAATCTCTTTCACCCTTGTCGTATGTGCTTTTAAAACGCTTAAATGCATTTAAAAGCTTGAGTTCAAGCTTGTTTGTAGTTGTACACATTCTTGGGGTAGTTTCACACTCAAATGAATGTAAACAAAGCATTTGCGATCTTTTTCTTAATATACAACATAAAAGAACTCAATCTCTTTTCGCCTTGTCGTAAGAGCTGTTAAAACGCGTAAATGCATTCAAAAGCTTGAGTTGAAACTTGTTTGTACGTGAAAACATCCTTGGTGTAGTTTCTCACTCAAATGAATGCAAACAAACCATTTGGGTGATTTCTCTTAATATACAACACAAAAGAACTCAATCTCTTTCACCCTAGATGTAAGAGCTGTTAAAACGCGTAAATGCATTCAAAAGTTGGAGTTAAAGCTTGTTTGTACTTGTAAACATCCTTGGTGTAGTTTCTCACTCAACTGAATGCAAACAAAGCTTTTGGTTGCTTTCTCTTAAAATACAACACAAAAGAACTCAATCTTTTTCACCCTAGTCATATGATCTTTTAAAACGCGTAAATGCTTTCAAAAGCTTGAGTTGAAGCTTGTTTGTACTTGTAAACATTCTGTGTAGTTTCTCACTCAAATGAATGCAAACAAAGCATTTGTGTGATTTCTCTTAATATACAACACAAAAGAACTCAATCTCTTTCACCCTAATCGTAAGAGCTGCTAAAACGCGTAAATGCATTCAAAAGCTTGAGTTGAAGCTTGTTTGTACTTGTAAACATCCTTGGTGTAGTTTCGCACTCAAATGAATGCAAACAAAGCATCTGGGTGCTTTCTCTCAATATACAACACAAAAGAACTCAATTTCTTTTACCATAGTCGTGAGAGCCGTTAAAACGCGTAAATGCATTCAAAATGCGTAAATGCATTCAAAAGCTTTAGTTGAAGGTTGTTTGCACTTGTAAACATCCTAGGTGTAGTTTCACAGTCAAATGATGCAAACAAAGTATTTGGATGCATTCTCTTAATATACAACACAAAAGAACTCAAATCTCTTTCACCCTAGTCGTATGAGGTTTTAAAACTCGAATATGCATTCAAAAGCTTAAGTTGAAGCTTGTTGGTACTTGTAAACTTCCTTGGTTAAGTTTCTCACTCAAATGAATGCAAACAAAGCATTTGGGTGCTTTCTCTTAATATACAACACAAAGGAACTAAATCCTTTTCACCCTAGTCATATGAGCTTTTGAAACGCGTAAATGCTTTCAAAAGCTTGAGTTGAAGCTTGTTTGTACTTGTAAACATCCATGGTGTAGTTTCTCCCTCAAATGAATGCAAACAAAGCATTTGGGTGCTTTCTCTTGATATACAACACAAAAAAACTCAATCTCTTTTACCCTAGATGTAAGAGCTGTTAAAACGCGTAAATGCATTCAAAAGGAAGCTTGTTTGTACTTGTAAACATCCTTGGTGTAGTTTCTCACTCAAATGAATGCAAAAAAAGCATTTGGGTGCTTTCTCTTAATATACAACACAAATGAACTCAATCTCTTTCACCCTAGATGTAAGAGCTGTTAAAACGTGTAAATGCATTCAAAAGTTGGAGTTAAAGCTTGTTTGTACTTGTAAACATCCTTGATGTAGTTTCTCACACAAATGAATGCAAACAAAGCATTTGGGTGCTTTCTCTTAATATACAGCACAAAAGACCTCAATCTCTTTCACCCTAGATGTAAGAGCTGTTAAAACGCGTAAATGCATTCAAAATTTGGAGTTAAAGCTTGTTTGTACTTGTAAACATGTTTGGTGTAGTTTCTCACTCAAATGAATGCAAACAAAGCTTAAATGCATTCAAAAGGTGGAGTTAAAGCTTGTTTGTACTTGTAAACATCGTTGGTGTAGTTTCACACTCAAATGAATGCAAACAAAACATTTGGGTGCTTTCTCTTAATATACAACACAAAAGACCTCAATCTTTTTCACCCTAGTCATATGAGCTTTTAAAACGCGTAAATGCATTCAAAAGCTTGAGTTGAAGCTTGTTTGTACTTGTAAAAAGATTGAGTTCTTTTGTGTTGTATATTAAGAGAACGCACGCAAATGTTTTCTTTGCATTCATTTGAGTCAGAAACTACACCAAAGATGTTTACAAGTACCAACAAGCTTCAACTTAAGCTTTTGAATGCATATAGGCGTTTTAAGCCCTCATACGGCTAGGGTGAAAGAGATTGAGTTCTTTTGTGTTGTATTTTCAGAGAAAGCACCCAAAAGCTTTGTTTGCATTCATTGGAGTGAGAAACTACACCAAGGATGTTTACAAGTACAAACTAGCTTCAACTCAACCGTTTGAATGTATTTACGCGTTTTAAAAGCGCATATGACTAGGGTGAAAGAGATTGAGGTCTTTTGTGTTGTATATTAAGAGAAAGCACCCAAATGCTTTGTTTGCATTTATTTGAGTGAGAAACTACACCAAGGATGTTTACAAGTACAAACAAGCTTTAACTCCACCTTATGAATGCATTTACGCGTTTTACAGCTCTTACGACTAGGGTGAAAGAGATTAAGTTCTTTTGTGTTGTATTTTCAGAGAAACTACACCAAGGATGTTTACAAGTACAAACAAGCTTCAACTCAAAATTTTGAATGTATTCACAATCAAATGAATGCAAATAAAGCATTTGTGTGCTTTCTCTTCATATACAACAGAAAAGAACTCAATCTCTTTCACCCTAGTCGTAAGAGCTGTTAGTACGCGTAAATACATTCAAAAGCTTTAGTTGAAGCTTGTTTGTACTTGTAAACATCCTTGGTGTAGTTTCTCACTCCAATGAATGCAAGCAAAGCTTTTGGGTGCTTTCTCTGAAAATACAACACAAAAGAACTCAATCTCTTTCACCCTAGTCGTATGAGGTTTTAAAACGCGTATATGCATTCAAAAGCTTAAGTTGAAGCTTGTTGGTACTTGTAAACATCTTTGGTGTAGTTTCTTACTCAAATGAATGCAAAGAAAACATTTGGGTGCGTTCTCTTAATATACAACACAAAAGAACTCAATCTCGTTCACCCTTGTCGTATGAGCTTTTAAAACGCTTAAATGCATTCAAAAGCTTGAGTTCAAGCTTGTTTGTAGTTGTAAACCTCCTTGGGGTAGTTTCACACTCAAATGAATGTAAACAAAGCATTTGCGAGCTTTTTCTTAATATAAAACACAGAAGAACTCAATCTCTTTTCGCCTAGTCGTAAGAGCTGTTAAAACGCGTAAATGCATTCAAAAGCTTGAGTTGAAACTTGTTTGTACTTGTAAACATCCTTGGTGTAGTTTCTCACTCAAATGAATGCAAACAACCAATTTGGGTGATTTCTCTTAATATACAACACAAAAGAACTCAATCTCTTTCACCCTAGTTGTAAGAGCTGTTAAAATGCGTAAATGCATTTAAAAGGTGGAGTTAAAGCTTGTTTATGCTTGTAAACATCCTTGGTGTAGTTTCTCACTCAAATGACTGCAAACAAAGCATTTGGGTGCTTTCTCTTAATATACAACACAAAAGACCTCAATCTCTTTCACCCTAGTCGTACGAGGTTTTAAACGCGTAAATACATTCAAAAGCTTGAGTTGAAGCTTGTTTGTACTTGTAAACATCTTTGGTGTAGTTTCTCACTTCAATGAATGCAAACAAAGCTTTTGGGTGCGTTCTCTGAAAATACAATACAAAAGAACTCAATCTCTTTCACCCTAGTCGTAAGAGCTGTTAAAACGCGTAAATGCATTCAAAAGGTGGAGTTAAAGCTTGTTTGTACTTGTAAACATCCTTGGTGTGGTTTCTCACTCAAATGAAAACGCGTATATGCATTCAAAAGCTTAAGTTGAAGCTTGTTGGTACTTGTAAACATCCTTGGTTAAGTTTCTCCCTCAAATGAAAGCAAACAAAGCATTGGGGTGCTTTCTCTTAATATACAACACAAAAGAACTCAATCTTTTTCACCCTAGTCATATGAGCTTTTAAAACGCGTAAATGCATTCAATAGCTTCAGTTTAAACTTGTTTGTACTTGTAAACATTCTTGGTGTAGTTTCTCACTGAAATGAATGCAAACAAAGCATTTGGGTGCTTTCTCTTAATATACAACACAAAAGACCTCAATCTCTTTCACCCTAGTCGTATGAGGTTTTAAAACGCGTAAATGCTTTCAAAAGCTTGAGTTGAAGCTTGTTTGTACTTGTAAACATCCTTGGTGTAGTTTCTACCTCAAATGAATGCAAACAAAGCATTTGGGTGCTTTGTCTTAAAATACAACACAAAAGAACTCAATCTCTTTCACCCTAGATGTAAGAGCTGTTAAAACGCGTAAATGCATTCAAAAGGTGGAGTTAAACCTTGTTTGTACTTGTAAACATCCTTGGTGTAGTGTCGCACTCAAATGAATGCAAACAAAGCATTGGGTGCTTTCTCTTAATATACAACACAAAAGAACTCAATCTCTTTCACCCTAGATGTAAGAGTTGTTAAAACGCGTAAATGCATTCAAAAGGTGGAGTTAAAGCTTGTTTGTACTTGTAAACATCATTGGTGTAGTTTCTCAATCAAATGAATGCAATCAAAGCATTTAGGTGCTTTCTCTTAATATACAACACAAAAGACCTCAATCTCTTTCACCCTAATCGTAGGAGCTGTTAAAACGCGTAAATACATTCAAAAGCTTGAGTTGAAGCTGGTTTGTACTTGTAAACATCCTTTGTTAAGTTTCTCACTTAAATGAATGCAAACAAATCTTTTGGGTGCTTTCTCTTAATATACAACACAAAAGAACTCAATCTTTTTCACCCTAGTCATATGAGCTTTTAAAACGCGTAAATGCATTCAAAAGCTTGAGTTGAAGCTTGTTTGTACTTGTAAACATTCTTGGTGTAGTTTCACACTGAAATGAATGCAAACAAAGCTTTTGGTTGCTTTTTCTTAAAATACAACACAAAAGAACTCAATCTTTTTCACCCTAGTCATATGAGCTTTTAAAACGCGTAAATGCATTCAAAAGCTTGAGTTGAAGGTTGTTTGTACTTGTAAATATTCTTGGTGTAGTTTCTCACTCAAATGAATGCAAACAAAGCATTTGTGTGCCTTCTCTTAATATACAACACAAAAGAACTCAATCTCATTCACCCTTGTCGTATGAGCTTTTAAAACGCTTAAATGCATTCATAAGCTTGAGTTCAAGCTTGTTTGTAGTTATAAACATCCTTGGTGTAGTTTCTCACTCAAATGAATGCAAACAAACCATTTGGGTGATTTCTCTTAATATACAACACAAAAGAACTCAATCTCTTTCACCCTAGTTGTAAGAGCTGTTAAAATGCGTAAATGCATTCAAAAGCTTGAGTTGAAGCTTGTTTGTACTTGTAAACATCCTTGGTGTAGTTTCTCACTCAAATGAATGCAAACAAAGCATTGGGGTGCTTTCTCTTAATATACAACACAAAAGAACTCAATCTCTTTCCCCCTAGATATAAGAGCTGTTAAAACGCGTAAATGCTTTCAAAAGGTGAAGTTAAAGCTTGTTTTTAGTTGTAAACATCCTTGGTGTAGTTTCTCACTCAAATGAATGCAAACAAAGCATTTGGGTGCTTTCTCTTTATATACAACACAAAAGACCTCAATCTCTTTCACCCTAGTCCTATGAGGTTTTAAAACGCGTAAATGCTTTCAAAAGCTTGAGTTGAAGCTTGTTTGTACTTGTAAACATCCTTGGTGTAGTTTCTCCCTCAATTGAATGCAAACAAAGCATTTGGGTGCTTTCTCTTAATATACAGCACAAAAGAACTCAATCTCTTTCACCCTAGTCGTATGAGGTTTTAAAACGCGTATATGCATTCAAAAGCTTAAGTTGAAGCTTGTTGGTACTTGTAAACATCTTTGGTGTAGTTTCTCACTCAAAGGAATGCAAAGAAAACATTTGGGTGCGTTCTCTTAATATACAACACAAAAGAACTCAATCTCTTTCACCCTTGTCGTATGAGCTTTTAAAACGCTTAAATCCATTCAAAAGCTTGAGTTCAAGCTTTTTTGTAGTTGTAAACATCCTTGGTGTAGTTTCTCACTCAATTGAATGCAAACAAACCATTTGGGTGATTTCTCTTAATATACAACACAAAAGAACTCAATCTCTTTCCCCTAGATGTAAGAGCTGTTAAAACGCGTAAATGCATTCAAAAGGTGGATTTAAAGCTTGTTTGTAGTTGAAAACATCCTTGGTGTAGTTTCTCACTCAAATGAATGCAAACAAAGCATTTGGGTGCTTTCTCTTAATATACAACACAAAAGACCTCAATCTCTTTCACCCTAGTCCTATGAGGTTTTAAAACGCGTAAATGCTTTCAAAAGCTTGAGTTGAAGCTTGTTTGTACTTGTAAACATCCTTGGTGTAGTTTCTCCCTCAAATGAATGTAAACAAAGCATTTGGGTGCTTTCTTTTAATATACAACACAAAATAACTCAATCTCTTTCACCATTGTCGTATGAGCTTTTAAAACGCTTAAATGCATTCAAAAGCTTGAGTTTAAGCTTGTTTGTAGTTGTAAACATCCTTGGGGTAGTTTCACACTCAAATGAATGCAACGAAAGCATTTGGGTGCTTTCTCTGAAAATACAACACAAAAGAACTCAATCTCTTTCACCCTACTCGTAAGAGCTGTTAAAACGCGTAAATACATTCAAAAGCTTGAGTTGAAACTTGTTTGTACTTGTAAACATCCTTGGTTAAGTTTCTCACTCAAATGAATTTAAACAAAGCATTTGTACTCGTAATCAAGCTTTAACTCCACCTTTTGAATGCAAACAAAGCTTTTGGGTGATTTCTCTGAAAATACAACACAAAAGAACTCAATCTCTTTCACCCTAGATGTAAGAGCTTTTAAAACGCGTAAATGCATTCAAAAGGTGGAGTTAAACCTTGTTTGTACTTGTAAACATCCTTGGTGTAGTGTCGCACTCAAATGAATGCAAACAAAGCATTGGGTGCTTTCTCTTAATATACAACACAAAAGAACTCAATCTCTTTCACCCTAGATGTAAGAGTTGTTAAAACGCGTAAATGCATTCAAAAGGTGGAGTTAAAGCTTGTTTGTACTTGTAAACATCATTGGTGTAGTTTCTCATTCAAATGAATGCAAACAAACCATTTGGGTCCTTTCTCTTAATATACAACACAAAAGACCTCAATCTCTTTCACCCTAATCGTAAGAGCTGTTAAAACGCGTAAATACATTCAAAAGCTTGAGTTGAAGCTGGTGTGTACTTGTAAACATCCTTTGTTAAGTTTCTCACTTAAATGAATGCAAACAAATCTTTTGGGTGCTTTCTCTTAATATACAACGCAAAAGAACTCAATCTTTTTCACCCTAGTCATAAGAGCTTTTAAAACGCGTAAATGCATTCAAAAGCTTGAGTTGAAGCTTGTTTGTACTTGTAAACATTCTTGGTGTAGTTTCACACTGAAATGAATGCAAACAAAGCTTTTGGTTGCTTTCTCTTAAAATATATCACAAAAGAACTCAATCTTTTTCACCCTAGTCATATGAGCTTTTAAAACGCGTAAATGAATTGAAAAGCTTGAGTTGAAGGTTGTTTGTACTTGTAAATATTCTTGGTGTAGTTTCTCACTCAAATGAATGCAAACAAAGCATTTGTGTGCTTTCTCTTAATATACAACACAAAAGAACTCAATCTCTTTCACCCTAGTCGTAAGAGCTGCTGAAATGCTTAAATGCAATAAAAAGCATCAGTTGAAGCTTGTTTGTACTTGTAAACATCCTTGGTATAGTTTCTCACTCAAATGAATGCAAACAAAGCATTTGGATGCTTTCTCTTAATATACAACACAAAAGACCTCAATCTCTTTCACCCTAGTCATATGAGCTTTTAAATGGCGTAAATACATTCAAAAGCTTGATTGAAGCTTTTTGGTACTTGTAAACATCTTTGGTGTAGTTTCTCACTCAAAGGAATGCAAAGAAAACATTTGGGTGCGTTCACTTAATATACAACACAAAAGAACTCAATCTCTTTCACCCTTGTCGTATGAGCTATTAAAACGCTTAAATGCATTCAAAAGCTTGAGTTCAAGCTTGTTTGTAGTTGTAAACATCCTTGGTGTAGTTTCTCACTCAAATGAATGCAAACAAACCATTTGGGTGATTTCTCTTAATATACAACACAAAAGAACTCAATCTCTTTCACCCTAGTTGTAAGAGCTGTTAAAATGCGTAAATGCATTCAAAAGCTTGAGTTGAAGCTTGTTTGTACTTGTAAACATCCTTGGTGTAGTTTCTCACTCAAATGAATGCAAACAAAGCATTTGGGTGCTTTCTCTTAATATACAACACAAAAGAACTCAATCTCTTTCCCTCTAGATGTAAGAGCTGTTAAAACGCGTAAATGCTTTCAAAAGGTGAAGTTAAAGCTTGTTTTTAGTTGTAAACATCCTTGGTGTAGTTTCTCACTCAAATGAATGCAAACAAAGCATTTGGGTGCTTTCTCTTAATATACAACACAAAAGACCTCAATCTCTTTCATCCTAGTCCTATGAGGTTTTAAAACGCGTAAATGCTTTCAAAAGCTTGAGTTGAAGCTTGTTTGTACTTGTAAACATCCTTGGTGTAGTTTCTCCCTCAAATGAATGCAAAAAAAGCATTTGGGTGCTTTCTTTTAATATACAACACAAAAGAACTCAATCTCTTTCACCGTTGTCGTATGAGCTTTTAAAACGCTTAAATGCATTCAAAAGCTTGAGTTCAAGCTTGTTTGTAGTTGTAAACATCCTTGGGGTAGTTTCACACTCAAATGAATGCAAAGAAAACATTTGGGTGCGTTCTCTTAATATACAACACAAAAGAACTCAATCTCTTTCACCCTTGTCGTATGAGCTTTTAAAACGCTTAAATGCATTCAAAAGCTTGAGTTCAAGCTTGTTTGTAGTTGTAAACATCCTTGGTGTAGTTTCTCATTCAAATGAATGCAAACAAGCAATTTGGGTGATTTCTCTTAATATACAACACAAAAGAACTCAATCTCTTTGACCCTTGTCGTATGAGCTTTTAAAACGCTTAAATGCATTCAAAAGCTTGAGTTTAAGCTTGTTTGTAGTTGTAAACATCCTTGGTGTAGTTTCTCACTCAAATGAATGCAAACAAACCATTTGGGTGATTTTTCTTAATATACAACACAAAAGAACTCAATCTCTTTCCCCCTAGATGTAAGAGCTGTTAAAACGCGTAAATGCATTCAAAAGGTGGAGTTAAAGCTTGTTTGTTGTTGTAAACATCCTTGGTGTAGTTTCTCACTCAAATGAATGCAAACAAAGCATTTGGGTGCTTTCTCTTAATATACAACACAAAAGACCTCAATCTCTTTCACCCTAGAACTATGAGGTTTTAAAACGCGTAAATGCTTTCAAAAGCTTGAGTTGAAGCTTGTTTGTACTTGTAAACATCCTTGGTGTAGTTTCTCCCTCAAATGAATGCAAACAAAGCATTTGGGTGCTTTCTCTTAATATACAACACAAAAGAACTCAATCTCTTTCACCGTTGTCGTATGAGCTTTTAAAACGCTTAAATGCATTCAAAAGCTTGAGTTCAAGCTTGTTTGTAGTTGTAAACATCCTTGGGGTAGTTTCACACTCAAATGAATGCAACGAAAGCATTTGGGTGCTTTCTCTGAAAATACAACACAAAAGAACTCAATCTCTTTCACCCTACTCGTAAGAGCTGTTAAAACGCGTAAATACATTCAAAAGCTTGAGTTGAAGCTTGTTTGTACTTGTAAACATCCTTGGTTAAGTTTCTCACTCAAATGAATGCAAACAAAGCATTTGTACTCGTAATCAAGCTTTAACTCCACCTTTTGAATGCAAACAAAGCTTTTGGGTGCTTTCTCTGAAAATACAACACAAAAGAACTCAATCTCTTTCACCCTAGATGTAAGAGCTGTTAAAACGCGTAAATGCATTCAAAAGGTGGAGTTAAAGCTTTGTTTGCATTCATTGGAGTGAGAAACTACACCAAGGATGTTTACAAGTACAAACAAGCTTCAAGTCAAGCTTTTGAATGTATTTACGTGTTTTAACAGCTCTTACGAGTAGGGTGAAAGAGATTGAGTTCTTTTGTGTTGTATTTTCAGAGAAAGCACCCAAATGCTTTCTTTGCATTCATTTGAGTGTGAAACTACCCCAAGGATGTTTATAACTACAAACAAGCTTGAACTCAAGCTTTTGAATGCATTTAAGCGTTTTAAAAGCTCATACGACAAGGCTGAAAGAGATGAGTTCTTTTGTGTTGTATATTAAGAGAACGCACCCAAATATTTTCTTTGCATTCATTTGAGTGAGAAACCACACCAAGGATGTTTACAAGTACAAACAAGCTTCAGCTTAAGCTTTTGAATGCATTTACGAGTTTTGAATGCATTTACGCATTTTAACAGCTCTTACAACTAGGGTGAAAGAGATTGAGTTCTTTTGTGTTGTATATTAAGAGAAATCACCCAAATGCTTTGTTTGCATTCATTTGAGTGAGAAACTTAACCAAGGATGTTTACAAGTACAAACAAGCTTCAACTTAAGCTTTTGAATGTATTTACGCGTTTTAACAGCTCTTACGATTAGGGTGAAAGAGATTGAGGTCTTTTGTGTTGTATATTAAGAGAAAGCACCCAAATACTTTGTTTGCATTCATTTGAGTGAGAAACTACACCAAGGATGTTTACAACTACAAACAAGCTTTAACTCCACCTTTTGAGAAAGACATTAGGAGTAAGGGGAGTTGAATGTATTTTTTTAGGCTATGCAATACATAGCAAGGCCTATAGGTTCATGGTAATTGAACCAAATAATTTAATTGCGGTCAATACAATTATTGAATCAAGGCATACTATATTTGATGAGAATCGATTCACGTCTATCCCTAGGCCAAAAGACCGAATTGTGGAGGTTATGTCAAACCAACCTCAAGATGACAATGATGATGGTGAGGTTTTTGAACTTAGAAGAAGTAAACGACCTCGGAAAGCCAAATATCATTTGATTTCGGATATACATGGGGGTAAATGCATCCAAATATACAACATTAAATACTTGCGATCCAAATGTTTTGTTTGCACTTATAAACACCCTTGGTGTAGTTTCACCCTACTCGTAGAAAAAATAAACTAGCCCAATGTGATAAAACCACACCAATGTGGCCTTGGAAACTCAATCTCACCTTAGAGAGTTTGCATTTGAGTGTAACTACACCAATGTCTTTTGTACGCAAATATTAACTTATAAACTGATACTTTTGAATGCAAACAACTAGCTGTTAAAACGCGTAAATGCGTAAATGCATTCAAAAGCTTGAGTTGAAGCTTGTTTGTACTTGTAAACATTCTTGGTGTGGTTTCTCACTGAAATGAATGCAAACAAAGCTTTTGGTTGCTTTCTCTTAAAATACAACACAAAAGAACACAATCTTTTTCACCCTAGTCATATGAGCTTTTAAAACGCGTAAATGCATTCAAAAGCTTGAGTTGAAGCTTGTTTGTACTTGTAGACATTCTTGGTGTAGTTTCTCACTCAAATGAATGCAAACAAAGCTTTAACTCCACCTTTTGAATGCATTTACGCGTTTTAAAACCTCATACAACTAGGGTGAAAGAGATTGAGTTCTTTTGTGTAGTTTCTCACTCAAATGACAAGGGTGTTAAAACACGACTAGGTTTGTTTGCATTTGTGTGAAAGAGATTGAGGTCCTTTGTGTATTAAATGATTTGAACAAGTATGTGTTTACAACTACAAACAAGCTTCAACTCAAAATTTTTTATTCATTTGGGTGATTTCTCTTAATATACAACACAAAAGAACTCAATCTCTTTCACCCTAGTTGTATGAGGTTTTAAAACACGTAAATGCATTCAAAAGCTTGAGTTGAAGCTTGTTTGTACTTGTAAACATCCTTGGTTAAGATTCTCACTCAAATGAATGCAAACAAAGCATTTGGGTGCTTTCTCTTAATATACAACACAGAAGAACTCAATCTCTTTCACCCTTGTCGTATGAGCATTTAAAACGCTTAAATGCATTCAAAAGCTTGAGTTCAAGCTTGTTTGTAGTTGTAAACATCCTTGGGGTAGTTTCACACTCAAATGAATGTAAACAAAGCATTTGCGAGCTTTTTCTTAATATACAACACAAAAGAACTCGATCTCTTTTCGCCCTAGATGTAAGAGCTGTTCAAACGCGTAAATGCATTCAAAAGTTGAAGTTAAAGCTTGTTTGTACTTGTAAACATCCTTGGTGTAGTTTCTCACTCAAATGAATGCACACAACGCATTTGTGTGCTTTCTCTTAATATACAACACAAAAGACCTCAATCTCTTTCACCCTAGTCATATGAGCATTTAAAACGCGTAAATAAATTCAAAAGCTTGAGTTGAAGCTTGTTTGTAGTTGTAAATATTCTTGGTGTAGTTTCTCACTCAAATGAATGCAAACAAAGCATTTGTGTGATTTCTCTTAATATACAACACAAAAGACCTCAATCTCTTTCACCCTAGATGTAAGAGCTGTTCAAACGCGTTAATGCATTCAAAAGTTGAAGTTAAAGCTTGTTTGTACTTGTAAACATCCTTGGTGTAGTTTCTCACTCAAATGAATGCACACAACGCATTTGTGTGCTTTCTCTTAATATACAACACAAAAGACCTCAATCTCTTTCACCCTAGTCATATGAGCATTTAAAACGCGTAAATAAATTCAAATGCTTGAGTTGAAGCTTGTTTGTACATGTAAACATCCTTGGTGTAGTTTCTCACTCCAATGAATGCAAACAAAGCTTTTGGGTGCTTTCTCTGAAAATACAACACAAAAGAACTCAATCTCTTTCACCCTAGTCGTAAGAGCTGTTAAAACGCGTAAATGCATTCAAAAGGTGGAGCTAAAGCTTGTTTGTACGTTTAAACATCCTTGGTGTAGTTTCTCACTCAAATGATTGCAAACAAAGCTTTTTGTTGCTTTCTCTTATAATACAACACAAAAGAACTCTATGTTTTTCACCCTAGTCATATATGCTTTTAAAACGCGTAAATGCATTCAAAAGGTGGAGTTAAAGCTTGTTTGTACTTGTAAACATCCTTGGTGTAGTTTCTCACTCAAATGAATGCAAACAAAGCATTTGGGTGCTTTCTCTTAATATGCAACACAAAAGACCTTAATCTCTTTCACCCTAGTTGTAAGAGCTGTTAAAATGCGTAAATGCATTCAAAAGGTGGAGTTAAAGCTTGTTTGTGCTTGTAAACATCCTTGGTGTAGTTTCTCCCTCAAATGAATGCAAAAAAAGCATTTGGGTGCTTTCTCTTAATATACAACACAAAAGAACTCAATCTCTTTCACCCTAGATTTAAGAGCTGTTAAAACGCGTAAATGCATTCAAAAGGTGGAGTTAAAGCTTGTTTGTACTTGTAAACATCCTTGGTGTAGTTTCACACTTAAATGAATGCAAACAAAACATTTGGGTGCTTTCTCTTAATGAACAACACAAAAGAACTCAATCTCTATCACCCTAGTCATAAGAGTTGTTAAAACGCGTAAATGCATTCAAAAGCTTGAGTTGAAGCTTGTTTGTACGCGTAAACGCGTAAAAATGTACAAACATGCTTACTTTGGTACATTATGGTCAAGGTCACCCAAATGCTTTGTTTGCATTCATTATGCACCCAAACGCATAAATGCATTCAAAAGCTTGCATTCAAAAGCTTGAGTTCAAGCTTGTTTGTACTTGTAAACATCCAAGGTGTAGTTTCACACGCAAATGAATGCAAACAAAGTGTTTGGATGCTTTCTCTTAATATACAACACAAAAGAACTCAAATCTCTTTCACCCTATTCGTATGAGCTTTTAAAACGCGTAAATGCATTCAAAAGCTTTAGTTGAAGAGATTTGAGGTCTTTTGTGTTGTATATTAAGAGAAAGTACCCAAATGCTTTGTTTGCATTCATTTGAGTGAGAAACTACACCAAGGATGTTTACAAGTACAAACAAGTTTTAACTCCACCTTTTGAATGCATTTACGCGTTTTAACAGCTCTTACATCTAGGGTGAAAGAGATTGAGTTCTTTTGTGTTGTATATTAAGAGAAAGCACCCAAATACTTTGTTTGCATTCATTTGAGGGAGAAACTACACCAAGGATGTTTACAAGCACAAACAAGCTTTAACTCCACCTTTTGAATGCATTTACGCATTTTAACAGCTCTTACAACTAGGGTGAAAGAGATTGAGTTCTTTTGTGTTGTTCATTAAGAGAAAGCACCCAAATGTTTTGTTTGCATTCATTTAAGTGTGAAACTACACCAAGGATGTTTACAAGTACAAACAAGCTTCAACTCAAGCTTTTGAAAGCATTTACGCGTTTTAAAAGCTCATACGAAAAGGGTGAAGGAGATTGAGTTCTTTTGTGTTGTATATTAAGAGAAAGCACCCAAATGCTTTGTATGCATTCATTTGAGTGAGAAACTACACCAAGGATGTTTACAAGTACAAACAAGCTTTAACTCCACCTTTTGAATGCATTTACGCGTTTTAACAGCTCTTACATCTAGGGTGAATGAGATTAAGTTCTTTTGTGTTGTATATTAAGAGAAAGCACCCAAATGTTTTCTTTGCATTCATTTGAGTGAGAAACTACACCAAAGATGTTTACAAGTACAAACAAGCTTAAACTCAAGCTTTTGAATGCATTTACGCGTTTTAAAAGCTCACATGACTAGGGTGAAAAAGATTGAGTTCTTTTGTGTTGTATATTAAGAGAAAGCACCCAAATGCTTTATTTGCATTCATTTGAGTGAGAAACTTAACCAAGGATGTATATAAGTACAAACAAGCTTCAACTCAAGCTTTTGAATGCATATACGTGTTTTAAAACCTCATACGACTAGGGTGAAAGAGATTGAGTTCTTTTGTGTTGTATTTTCAGAGAAAGCACCCAAAAGTTTTGTTTGCATTCATTTATGTGAGAAACTACACCAAGGATGTTTACAAGTACAAACAAGCTTTAACTCCACCTTTTGAATGCATTTACGCGTTTTAAAAGCTCATATGACTAGGGTGAAAAAGATTGAGTTCTTTTGTGTTGTATATTAAGAGAAAGCACCCAAATGCTTTGTTTGCATTTATTTGAGTGAGAAACTACACCAAGGATGTTTACAAGTACAAACAAGCTTCAACTCAAAATTTTGAATGTATTTACGCGTTTTAACAGCTCTTGCGACTAGGGTGAAAGAGTTGAGGTCTTTTGTGTTGTGTATTAAGAGAAAGCACCCAAATGCTTTCTTTGCATTAATTTGAGTGAGAAACTACACGAAGGATGTGTACAAGTTTAAACAAGTTTTAACTCAAGCTTTTGAATGCATTTACGCGTTTTAACAGCTCTTACGACTAGGCGAAAAGAGATTGAGTTCTTTTGTGTTGTATATTAAGAAAAAGCTCGCAATTGCTTTGTTTAAATTCATTTGAGTGTGAAACTACTCCAAGGATGTTTACAACTACAAACAAGGCTTCAACTCAAGCTTTTGAATGCATTTACGCGTTTTTAAAGCTCATACGAAAAGGGTAAAAGGGATTGAGTTCTTTTGTGTTGTATATTGAGAGAAAGCATCTAAATGCTTTTTATGCATTCATTTGAGTGAGAAACTACACCAAGGATGTTTACACGTACAAGCAAGCTTTAACTCCACCTTTTGAATGCATTTACGCGTTTTAACTGCTCTTACATCTAGGGTGAAAGAGATTGAGTTCTTTTGTGTTGTATATTAAGAGAAAGCACCCAAATGATTTGTTTGCATTCATTTGAGGGAGAAACTACACCAAGGATGTTTACAAGTACAAACAAGCTTCAACTCAAGCTTTTGAAAGCATTTACGCGTTTTAAAACCTCATACGACTAGGGTGAAAGAGATTGAGGTCTTTTGTGTTGTATAATAAGAGAAAGCACCCAAATGCTTTGTTTGCATTCATTTGAGTGAGAAACTATACCAAGGATGTTTAGAAGTACAAACAAGCTTTAACTCCACCTTTTGAATGCATTTACGCGTTTTAACAGCTCTTACATCTTTGGTGAAAGAGATTGAGTTCTTTTGTGTTGTATATTAAGAGAAAGCACCCAAATGCCTTATTTGCATTCATTTAATTGTTTGTACTTGTAAATTCAAAAGGTGAATGCAAACAAAATTAAGAAACTGTTTAAAACGCGTAAACATCCTTGGTTCAGTTTCTCCCTCAAATGAATGCAAACAAAGCTTTTGGTTGCTTCATATGCATTCATTTGAGTGAGAAACTACACCAAGGATGTTTACAACTACAAACAAGCTTCAACTGAAGCTTTTTATTGCATTTAAGCATTTTAAAACCTCATACGACTAGGGTGAAAGAGATTGAGTTCTTTTGTGTTGTATATTAAGAGAAATCACCCAAATGGTTTGTTTACATTCATTTGAGTGAGAAACTACAAGAATAATGTTTACAAGTACAAACATGTTTCAACTCAAGCTTTTGAATGCATTTACGCGTTTTAACAGCTCTTACGACTAGGCGAAAAGAGTTTGAGTTCTTTTGTGTTGTATATTAAGAAAAAGCTCGCAAATGCTTTGTTTAAATTCATTTGAGTGTGAAACTACACCAAGGATGTTTACAACTACAAACAGGCTTCAACTCAAGCTTTTGAATGCATTTACGCGTTTAACAGCTCTTACATCTAGGGTGAAAGAGATTGAGTTCTTTTGTGTTGTATATTAAGAGAAAGCACCCAAATGCTTTGTTTGCATTCATTTGAGTGAGAAACTACACCAAGGACGTTTACAAGTACAACCAAGCTTCAACTCAAAATTTTGAATGTATTTACGCATTTTAACAGCTCTTACAACTAGGGTGAAACAGATTGAGTTCTTTTGTGTTGTATATTAAGCGAAATCACACAAATGCTTTGTTTGCATTCATTTGAGTGAGAAACTACAGCAAGAATGTTTACAAGTACAAACAAGCTTCAATTCAAGCTTTTGGTAGCATTTACGCGTTTTAAAACCTCATACGACTAGGGTGAAAAAGATTGGGTTCTTTTGTGTTGTGTATTAAGAGAAAGCACCCAAATGCTTTCTTTGCATTAACTTGAGTGAGAAACTACACCAAGGATGTTTACAAGTTCAAACAAGTTTTAACTCAAGCTTTTGAATGCATTTACGCGTTTTAACAGCTCTTACGACTAGGCGAAAAGAGATTGAGTTCTTTTGTGTTGTATATTAAGAAAAAGCTCGCAAATGCTTTGTTTAAATTCATTTGAGTGTGAAACTACTCCAAGGATGTTTACAACTACAAACAGGCTTCAACTCAAGCTTTTGAATGTATTTAAGCGTTTTAAAAGCTCATACGAAAAGGGTGAAAGAGATTGAGTTCTTTTGTGTTGTATATTAAGAGAAAGCACCTAAATGCTTCGTATGCATTCATTTGAGTGAGAAACTACACCAAGGATGTTTACAAGTACAAGCAAGCTTTAACTCCACCTTTTGAATGCATTTACGCGTTTTAACAGCTCTTACATCTAGGGTGAAAGAGATTGTGTTCTTTTGTGTTGTATATTAAGAGAAAGCACCCAAATGCTTTGTTTGCATTCATTTGAGAGAGAAACTACACCAAGGATGTTTACAAGTACAAACAAGCTTCAACTCAAGCTTTTGAAAGCATTTACGCGTTTTAAAACCTCATACGACTAGGGTGAAAGAGATTGAGGTCTTTTGTGTTGTATAATAAGAGAAAGCACCCAAATGCTTTGTTTGCATTCATTTGAGTGAGAAACTACACCAAGGATGTTTACAAGTACAAACAAGCTTTAACTCCACAGTTTGAATGCATTTACGCGTTTTAACAGCTCTTACATCTAGGGTGAAAGAGATTGAGTTCTTTTGTGTTGTATATTAAGAGAAAGCACCCAAATGCTTTATTTGCATTCATTTGATTGTTTGTACTTGTAACTTCAAAAGGTGAATGCAAACAAAATTAAGTAACTGTTTAAAACGCGTAAACATCCTTGGTTCAGTTTCTCACTCAAATGAATGCAAACAAAGCTTTTGGTTGCTTTGTATGCATTCATTTGAGTGAGAAACTACACCAAGGATGTTTACAAGTACAAACAAGCTTCAACTGAAGCTTTTTATTGCATTTAAGCATTTTAAAAGCTCCTACGACCCGGGTGAAAGAGATTGAGTTCTTTTGTGTTGTATATTAAGAGAACGCACCCAAATGTTTTCTTTGCATTCATTTGAGGGAGAAACCACACCAAGGATGTTTACAAGTACAAACAAGCTTTAACTCCACGTTTTGAATGCTTTTACGCGTTTTAAAAGCTCATATGACTAGGGTGAAAAAGATTAAGTTCTTTTGTGTTGTATATGAAGAGAAAGCACCCAAATGCTTTGTTTGCATTTATTTGAGTGAGAAACTACACCAAGTATGTTTACAAGTACAAACAAGCTTCAACTTAAAATTTTGAATGTATTTACGCGTTTTAACAGCTCTTACGACTAGGGTGAAAGAGTTGTGAGGTCTTTTGTGTTGTCTATTAAGAGAAAGCACCCATATGCTTTGTTTGCATTCATTTGAGTGAGAAACTACACCAAGGATGTTTACAAGTACAAACAAGCTTTAACTCAAGCTTTTGAATGCATTTACGCATTTTAACAGCTGTTACAACTAGGGTGAAAGAGATTGAGTTCTTTTGTGTTGTATATTTAGAGAAATCACACAAATGCTTTGTTTGCATTCATTTGAGTAAGAAACTACAGCAAGAATGTTTACAAGTACAAACAAGCTTCAGTTCAAGCTTTTGAAAGCATTTACGCGTTTTAAAACCTATTACGACTAGGGTGAAAAAGATTGAGTTCTTTGCATTAATTTGAGTGAGAAACTACACCAAGGATCTTTACAAGTTCAAACAAGTTTTAACTCAAGCTTTTGAATGCATTTACGCGTTTTAACAGCTCTTACGACTACGCGAAAAGAGATTTGAGTTCTTTGGTGTTGTATATTAAGAAAAAGCTTGCAAATGCTTTGTTTACATTCATTTGAGTGTGAAACTACCCCAAGGTTGTTTACAACTACAAACAAGCTTGAACTCAAGCTTTTGAATGCATTTAAGCGTTTTAAAAGCACTCAAAAGGTGTTAAGAGATGTTAAAACGCGTAAAGGCATTCAAAAGGTGGAGTTAAAGCTTGTTTGTACTTGTAAACATCCTTGGTGTAGTTTCTCCCGAAAATGAATGCAAACAAAGCATTTGTGTGATTTCTCTTAATATACAACACAAAAGAACTCAATCTCTTTCACCCTAGTTGTAAGAGCTGTTAAAGTGCATAAATGTATTCAAAAGGTGGAGTTAAAGGTTGTTTGTACTTGTAAACATCCTTGGTTTAGTTTCTCACTCAAATGAATGCAAACAAAGCATTTGGGTGCTTTCTCTTAATATACAACACAAAAGAACTCAATCTCTTTCACCCTAGATGTAAGAGCTGTTAAAACGCGTAAATAATTTCAAATGGTGGAGTTAAAGCTTGTTTGTACTTGTAAATATCCTTGGTGTAGTTTCTCACTCAAATGAATGCAAACAAAGTATTTGGATGCATTCTCTTAATATACAACACAAAAGAACTCAAATCTCTTTCACCCTACTCATATGAGCTTTCAAAACGTGTAAATGCATTCAATAGCTTGAGTTGAAGATTGTTTGTACTTGTAAACATCCTAGGTGCAGTTTCACACTCAAATGTATCCAAACAAATTATTTGGATGCTTTCTCTTAATGTACAACACGAAAGAACTCAAATCTCTTTCACCCTACTCGTATGAGCTTTTAAAACGCGTAAATGCATTCAAAAGCTTGAGTTGAAGCATGTTTGTACATTTAAAACATTCAAGGTGTAGTTTCATACTCAAAATTTTACTAGTACAAACAAGCTTCAACTCAAATGAATGCAAACAAAGCATTTGTGTGATTTCTCTTAATATAAAACGGAAAAGACCTCAATCTCTTTCACCCTAGATGTAAGAGCTGTTAAAACGCGTAACTGCATTCAAAAGGTGGAGTTAAAGCTTGTTTGTACTTGTTAACATCCTTGGTGTAGTTTCTCACTCAAATGAATGCAAACAAAGCATTTGGGTGCTTTCTCTTAATATACAACACAAAAGAACTCAATCTCTTTCACCCTAGATGTAAGTGCTGTTAAAACGCGTAAATGCATTCAAAAGGTGGAGTAAAAGATTGTTTGTACTTGTAAACATCCTTGGTGTAGTTTCTCCCTCAAATGAATGCAAACAAAGCATTTGGGTGCTTTCTCTTAATATACAACACAAAAGAACTCAATCTCTTTCACCCTAGATGTAAGAGCTTTCAAAACGCGTAAATGCATTCAAAAGCTTGTGTTGAAGCTTGTTTTTACTTCTAAACATCCTTGGTGCAGTTTCAAACTCAAATGTATTCAAACAAAGTATTTGGATGCTTTCTCTTAATGTACAACACAAAAGAACTCAAATCTATTTCACCCTACTCGTATGAGCTTTTAAAACGCGTAAATGCATTCAAAAGCTTGAGTTGAAGCATGTTTGTACATTTAAAACATTCAAGGTGTAGTTTCATACTCAAAATTTTACTAGTACAAGCAAGCTTCAACTCAAATGAATGCAAACAAAGCATTTGTGTGATTTCTCTTAATATAAAACAGAAAAGACATCAATCTCTTTCACCCTAGTTGTAAGAGCTGTTAAAACGCGTAACTGCATTCAAAAGGTGGAGTTAAAGCTTGTTTGTACTTGTTAACATCCTTGGTGTAGTTTCTCACTCAAATGAATGCAGACGAAGCATTTGGGTGCTTTCTCTTAATATACAACACAAAAGAACTCAATCTCCTTCACCTTAGTTGTAAGAGCTGTTAAAATGCAGAAATGCATTCAAAAGGTGGAGTTGAAGCTTGTTTGTACTTGTAAACATCCTTGGTGTAGTTTCTCACTTCAAAGAATGCAAACAAAGCTTTTGGGTGATTTCTCTGAAAATACAACACAAAAGAACTCAATCTCTTTCACCCTAGATGTAAGAGCTGTTAAAACGCGTAAATGCATTCAAAAGGTGGAGTTAAAGCTTGTTTGTGCTTGTAAACATCCTTGATGTAGTTTCTCACTCAAATGAATACAAACAAAGCATTTGGGTGCTTTCTCTTAATATACAACACAAAAGAACACAATCTCTTTCACCCTAGTCGTAAGAGCTGTTAAAACGCGTAAACGCATTCAAAAGGTGGAGTTAAAGCTTGTTTGTACTTGTAAACATCCTTGGTGTAGTTTCTCACTCAAATGAATGCAAACAAAGCATTTGGGTGCTTTCTCTTAATAAACAACACAAAAGAACTCAATCTCTTCCACCCTAGTCATATGAGCTTTTAAAACGCGTAAATGCATTCAAAAGCTAGAGTTGAAGCTTGTTTGTACTTGTAAACATTCTTGGTGTGGTTTCTCACTGAAATGGATGCAAACAAAGCTTTTGGTTGCTTTCTCTTAATATACAACAGAAAAGAACTGAATCTCTTTCACCCTAGTCGTAAGAGCTGTCAAAACGCGTAAATACATTCAAAAGCTTGAGTTGAAGCTTGTTTGTACTCCAATGAATGCAAACAATGCTTTTGGGTGCTTTCTCTGAAAATACAACACAAAAGAACTCAATCTCATTCACCCTATTCGTATAAGGTTTTAAAACGCGTATATGCATTCAAAAGCTTAAGAGGAAGCTTGTTGGTACTTGTAAACATCTTTGGTGTAGTTTCTCACTCAAATGAATGCAAAGAAAACATTTGGGTGCGTTCTCTTAATATACAACAAAAGTATTAAGTATGTACTTGTAAACACGTTTTAAAAGCTCTTGTAAACATCCTTGGTGTAGTTTCTCACTCCAATGAATGCAAACAAAGCTTTTGGGTGCTTTCTCTGAAAATACAACACAAAAGAACTCAATCTCTTTCACCCTAGTCGTAAGAGCTGTTAAAACGCGTAAATGCATTCAAAAGGTGGAGTTAAAGCTTGTTTGTACTTGTAAACATCCTTGGTGTAGTTTCTCACTCAAATGAATGCAAACAAAGCATTTGGGTGATTTCTTTTAATATACAACACAAAAGACCTCAATCTCCTTCACCCTAGTCATATGAGCTGTTAAAACGCGTAAATGCATTCAAAAGCTTGAGTTGAAGCTTGTTTGTACTTGTAAACATCCTTGGTGTACTTTCTCCCTCAAATCAATGCAAACAAAGCATTTGGGTGATTTCTCTTAATATACAACACAAAAGAACTCAATCTTTTTCACCCTAGATGTAAGAGCTGTTAGAACGCGTAAATGCATTCAAAAGGTGGAGTTAAAGCTTGTTTGTACTTGTAAACATCCTTGGTGTAGTTTCTCACTCAAATGAATGCAAACAAAGCATTTGGGTGCTTTCTCTTAATATACAACACAAAAGACCTCAATCTCTTTCACCCTAGTCATATGAGCTGTTAAAACGGGTAAATACATTCAAAAGCTTGAGTTGAAGCTTTTTTGTACTTGTAAACATCCTTGGTTAAGCTTCTCATTCAAATGAATGGAAACAAAGCATTTGGGTGCTTTCTCTTAATATACAACACAAAAGAACTCAATCTTTTTCACCCTAGTCATATGAGCTTTTAAAACGCGTAAATGCATTCAAAAGGTAGAGTTAAAGCTTGTTTGGAGTTGTAAACATCCTTGGTGTAGTTTCTCACTCAAATGAATGCGAACAAAGCATTTGGGTGCTTTCTCTTAATATACAACACAAAAGACCTCAATCTCTTTCACCCTAGTCGTATGAGGTTTTAAAACGCGTATATGCATTCAAAAGCTTGAGTTGAAGCTTGTTTGTACTTGTAAACATCCTTGATGTAGTTTCTCACTCAAATGAATGCAAACAAAGCATCTGGGTGCTTTCTCTTAATATACAACACAAAAGAACTCAATCTCTTTCACCCAAGTCGTAAGAGCTGTTAAAACGCGTAATTGCATTCAAAACACGTAAATGCATTCAAAAGCTTGAGTTGAAGTTTGTTTGTACTTGTATACATCCTTTGTGTAGGTTCTCTTAAATGTATAATTCAATCCAGTTTTGAATGCATTTAGCCGTAAATTAAGAGAAATGTAGTTTCTCACTCTAAGATAATTTGCTTGCATTCATTTGTATGAGAAACCTAACCAAGGATGTTTACAAGAATATGGTGTAGTTTTGGATCGACAAACATGCTTGAACTCAAGCTTTTGTTGTATTACATCTTTGGTGTAGTTTCTCACCTTTTTGCCTATTAGGGTGAAACAGATTGAGTTCTTTTGTGTTGTAATTTTACGAGCTAAAGCTTGTTTGTACTTGTAAACATCCTTGGTGTAGTTTCTCACTCAAATGAATGCAAACAAAGCATTTGGGTGCTTTCTCTTAATATACAACACAAAAGACCTCAATCTCTTTCACCCTAGTCATATGAGCTGTTAAAACGCGTAAATACATTCAAAAGCTTGAGTTGAAGCTTTGTTGTACTTGTAAACATGCTTGGTTAAGTTTCTCATTCAAATGAATGCAAACAAAGCATTTGGGTGCTTTCTCTTAATATACAACACAAAAGAACTCAATCTTTTTCACCCTAGTCATATGAGCTTTTAAACCGCGTAATTGCATTCAAAAGGTGGAGTTAAAGCTTGTTTGTAGTTGTATACATCCTTGGTGTAGTTTCTCACTCAAATGAATGTGAACAAAGCATTCGGGTGCTTTCTCTTAATATACAACACAAAAGACCTCAATCTCTTTCACCCTAGTCACATGAGCTTTTAAAACGCGTAAATACATTCAAAAGCTTGAGTTGAAGCTTTTTTGTACTTGTAAACATCATTGGTGTAGTTTCTCACTCAAATGAATGCAAACAAACATTTGGGTGCTTTCTCTTAATATACAACACAAAAGAACTCAATCTTTTTCACCCTAGTCATATGAGCTTTTAAAACCCGTAAATGCATTCAAAAGCTTGAGTTGAAGCTTGTTTGTACTTGTAAACATTCTTGTTGTAGTTTCTCACTCCAATGAATGCAAAAAAAGCTTTTGGGTGCTTTCTCTGAAAATACAACACAATAGAACTCAATCTTTTTCACCCTAGTCATATGAGCTTTTAAAACCCGTAAATGCATTCAAAAGCTTGAGTTGAAGCTTTTTTGTACTTGTAAACATTCATGGTGTAGTTTCTCACTCAAATGAATGCAAACAAAGCATTTGTGTGATTTCTCTTAATATACAACACAAAAGACCTCAATCTCTTTCACCGTTGATGTAAGAGCTGGTAAAACGGGTAAATGCATTCAAAAGGTGGAGTTAAAGCTTGTTTGTACTTGTAAATATCCTTGGTGCAGTTTCTCACTCAAATGAATGCTAACAAAACATTTGGGTGCGTTCTCTTAATATACAACACAAAAGACCTCAATCTTTTTCACCCTAGTCGTATGAGGTTTTAAAACGCGTAAATGCTTTCAAAAGCTTGACTTGAAGCTTGTTTGTCCTTGTAAACATCCTTTGTGTAGTTTCTCACACAAATTAATGGAAAGAAAGCATTTGGGTGCTTTCTCTTAATATACAATACAAAAGACCTCAATCTCTTTCAACCTAAACGTATGAGGTTTTAAAACGCGTAAATGCTTTCAAAAGCATGAGTTGAAGCTTGTTTGTACTTGAAAACGCGTAAATGCATTCAAAAGCTTGAGTAGAAGCTTGTTTGTACTTGTAAACATCCTTGGTTAAGTTTCTCACTCAAATGAATGCAAACAAAGCAATTGGGTGCGTTGTCTTAAAATACAACACAAAAGAACTCAATCTCTTTCACCCTTGTCGTATGAGCTTTTAAAACGCTTAAATGCATTCAAAAGTTTGAGTTCAAGCTTGTTTGTAGTTGTAAACATCCTTGGGGTAGTTTCCCACACAAATGAATGTAAACAAAGCATTTGCGAGCTTTTTCTTAATATACAACACAAAAGAACTCATTCTCTTTTCGCCTAGTCGTAAGAGCTGTTAAAACGCGTAAATGCATTCAAAAGCTTGAGTTGAAACTTGTTTGTACTTGTAAACATCCTTGGTGTAGTTTCTCACTCAAATGAATGCAAACAAACCATTTGGGTGATTTCTCATAATATACAACACAAAAGAACTCAATCTCTTTCACCCAAGTTGTAAGACCTGTTAAAACGCGTAAATGCATTCAAAAGCTTGAGTTGAAGCTTTTATGTACGCGTAAACGCGTAAAAATGTACAAACATGCTTACTTTGGTGACATTATGGTCAAGGTCACCCAAATGCTTAGTTTGCATTCATTATGCACCCAAACGCGTAAATGCATTCAAAAGCTTGCATTCAAAAGATTGAGTTGAAGCTTGTGTGTACTTGTAAACATCCAAGGTGTAGTTTCACACGCAAATCAATGCAAACAAAGTGTTTGGATGCGTTCTCTTAATATACAACACAAAGAACTCAAATCTCTTTCACCCTATTCGTATGAGCGTTTAAAACGCGTAAATGCATTCAAAAGCTTGAGTTGAAGCTTGTTTGTACTTGTAAACATCCTAGGTGTAGTTTCACACTCAAATGAATGCAAACAAGCTTGCTTGAGTTGAATGGATTTACGCGTTTTAAAAGCTCATATGACTAGGGTGAAAGAGATTGAGGTCTTTTGAGTTGTATATTAAGAGAAAGCACCCAAATGCTTTGTTTGTAGTCATTTGAGTGGGAAACTACACCAAGGATGTTTACAAGTAGAAACAAGCATTAACTCCACCTTTTGAATGAATTTACGCGTTTTAACAGCTCTTACATCTAGGGTGAAAGAGATTATTGAGTTCTTTTGTGTTGTATATTAAGAGAAAGCACCCAAATGCTTTGTTTGCATTCATTTGAGTGAGAAACTATACCAAGGATGTTTACAAGCACAAACAAGCTTTAACTCCACCTTTTGAATGCATTTACGCATTTTAACAGCTCTTACAACTAGGGTGAAAGAGATTGAGTTCTTTCGTGTTGTATATTAAGAGAAATCACACAAATGCTTTGTTTGCATTCATTTGAGTGAGAAACTACACCAAGGATGTTTACAAGCACAAACATGCTTTAACTCCACCTTTTGAATGCATTTACGCATTTTAACAGCTCTTACAACTAGGGTGAAAGAGATTGAGTTCTTTTGTGCTGTATATTAAGAGAAATCACCCAAATTCTTTTGTTTGATTTCATTGGAGTGAGAAACTAAACCAAGGATGTTTACAAGAGCTTTTAAAACGTGTTTACAAGTACATACTTAATACTTGTATTGTATATTAAGAGAACGCACCCTAATGTTTTCTTTGCATTCATTTGAGTCAGAAACTACACCAAAGATGTATACAAGTACCAACAAGGTTGAACTTAAGCTTTTGAATGCATATACGCGTTTTAAAACCTCATACGACTAGGGTGAAAGAGATTGAGTTCCTTTGTGTTGTATTTTCAGAGAAAGCACCCAAAACCTTTGTTTGCATTCATTGGAGTGAGAAACTACACCAAGGATATTTACAAGTACAAACAAGCTTCAACTAACGCTTTTGAATGTATTTACGCGTTTTAACAGCTCTTATGACTAGGGTGAAAGAGATTGAGTTCTTTTCTGTTGTATATTAAGAGAAAGCACATAAATGCTTTATTTGCATTCATTTTATTGTGAATACATTCAAAATTTTGAGTGGAAGCTTGTTTGTACTTGTAAACATCCTTGGTGTAGTTTCTCACTCCAATGAATGCAAAGAAAGCTTTTGGGTGCTTTCTCTGAAAATACAACACAAAAGAACTTAATCTCTTTCACCCTAGTCGTACGAGCTGTTAAAACGCGTAAATGCATTCAAAAGCTTGTTGAAGCTTGTTTGTACTTGTATTAAGACAAAGCAACCAAAAGCTTTGTTTGCATTCATTTGGGTGAGAAACTACATTAACGATATTTACAAGTACAAACAACCATAAACTCCACCTTTTGATTGCATTTACGCATTTTAACAGCTCTTACAACTAGGGTGAAAAAGATTGAGTTATTTTGTGTTGTATATTAAGAGAAAGCACCCAAATGCTTTGTTTGCATTCATTTGAGTGAGAAACTTAACCAAGGATGTTTACAAGTACAAACAAGCTTCAACTCAAGCTTTTGAATGCATTTACGGGTTTTAAAAGCTCATATGACTAGGGTGAAAAAGATTGAGTTCTTTTGTGTTGTATTTTCAGAGAAAGCACCCAAAAGCTTTGTTTGCATTCATTGGAGTGAGAAACTACACCAAGAATGTTTACAAGTATAAACAAGCTTCAACTCAAGCTTTTGAATGCATTTGCGCGTTTTAAAAGCTCATATGACTAGGGTGAAAGAGATTGAGGTCTTTTGTGTTGTATATTAAGAGAAAGCACCCAAATGCTTTGTTTGCATTCATTTGAGTGAGAAACTACACCAAAGATGTTTACAAGTACAAAGAAGCTTTAACTCCACCTTTTGAATGCATTTACGCGTTTTAACAGCTCTTACAACTAAGGTGAAAGAGATTGAGTTCTTTTGTGTTGTATATTAAGAGAAAGCACCCAAATGCTTTGTTTGTATTCATTTGAGTGAGAAACTACACCAAGGATGTTTACAAGTATAAACAAGCTTTAACTCCACCTTTTGAATGCATTTACGCATTTTAACAGCTCTTACAACTAGGGTGAAAGAGATTGAGTTCTTTTGTGTTGTATATTAAGAGAAATCACCCAAATGGTTTGTTTGCTTTCATTTGAGTGAGAAACAAGCTTCAATTCATTCAAAAGGTGGAGTTAAAGCTTTTGAATGCAAACAAGCGTTAACTCCACCTTTTGAATGCATTTACGCTTTGTTTGCATTCATTTGAGTGAGAAACTACACCATGGATGTTTACAAGTACAAACAAGCTTTAACTCCACCTTTTGAATGCATTTACGCGTTTTAAAAGCTCATATGACTAGGGTTAAAGAGAATGAGGTCTTTTGTGTTGTATATTAAGAGAAAGCACCCAAATGCTTTGTTTGCATTCATTTGAGTAAGAAACTACACCAAGGATGTTTACAAGTACAAACAAGCTTTAACTCCACCTTTTGAATGCATTTACGCGTTTCAACAGCTCTTACGACTAGGGTGAAAGAGATTTGAGTTCTTTTGCGTTGTATATTAAGAGAATGCATCCAAATACTTTGTTTGTATTCATTTGAGTGAGAAACTACACCAAGGATGTTTACAAGTATAAACAAGCTTTAACTCCACCTTTTGAATGCATTTACGCGTTTTAACAGCTCTTACATCCAGGGTTAAGGAGATTGAGTTCTTTTGTGTTGTATTTTCAGAGAAAGCACCCACACCAAGAATGTTTTAAAGTGAAAACAAGCTTCAACATAAGATTTTGAATGCATTTAGGCGTTTTAAAAGCTAATACGCGTAGGGTGCAAGTGATTTGAGTTCTTTTGTGTTGTATATTAAGAGAATGCATCCAAATACTTTGTTTGGATTCATTTGAGTGTGAAACTACACCTGGGATGTTTACAAGTACAAACAAGCTTCAACTCAAACTTTTGAATGCATTTACGTGTTTTCATAGCTCATACGAGTAGGGTGAAAGAGATTTGAGTTCTTTTGCGCTGTATATCAAGAGAAAGCACCCAAATGCTTTGTTTGCATTCATTTGAGTGAGAAACTACACCAAGGACGTTTACAAGTACAAACAAGCTTTAACTCCACCTTTTGAATGCAATTACGCGTTTTAACAGCTCTTACATCTAGGGTGAAAGAGATTGAGGTCTTTTGTGTCGTATATTAAGAGAAATCACACAAATGCTTTGTTTGCATTCATTTGAGTGAGAAACTACACCAAGAATGTTTACAAGTACAAACAAGCTTCAACTCAAGCTTTTGAATGCATTTACGCGTTTTAAAAGCTCATATGACTAGGGTGAAAGAGATTGAGTTCTTTTGTGTTGTATATTAAGAGAAAGCATCAAATGCTTTGTTTGCATTCATTTCAGTGAGAAACTACACCAAGAATGTTTACAAGTACAAACAAGCTTCAACTCAAGCTTTTGAATGCATTTACGCGTTTTAAAAGCTCATATGACTAGGGTGAAAAAGATTGAGTTCTTTTGTGTTGTATATTAAGAAAAAGCACCCAAATGCTTTGTTTGCATTCATTTGAGTGAGAAACTTAACCAATGATGTTTACAAGTACAAACAAGCTTCAACTCAAGCTTTTGAATGTATTTACGCGTTTTAACAGCTCTTACGATTAGGGTGAAAGAGATTGAGGTCTTTTGTGTTGTATATTAAGAGAAAGCACCCGAATGCTTTGTTTGCCTTCACTTGAGTGAGAAACTACACCAAGGATGTTTACAAGTACAAAAAAGCTTTTACTCCACCTTTTGAATGCATTTACGCGTTTTAACAGCTCTTACATCTAGGGTGAAAGAGATTGAGTTCTTTTGTGTTGTATATTAAGAGAAAGCACCCAAATACTTTGTTTGCATTCATTTGAGTGAGAACTACACCACGGTTGTTTACAAGTACAAACAAGCTTCGACTCAAGCTTTCGATTGCATTTACGCGTTTTGAATGCATTTACGCATTTTATCAGCTCTTACAACTAGGGTGAAAGAGATTGAGTTCTTTTGTGTTGTATATTAAGACAAAGCACCCAAATGCTTTGTTTGCATTCATTTGAGTGAGAAACTACACCAAGGATGTTTACAAGCACAAAGAAACTTTAACTCCACCTTTTGAATGCATTTACGCGTTTTAACAGCTCTTTCATCTAGGATGAAAGAGATTGAGTTCTTTTGTGTTGTATATTAAGAGAAAGCACCCAAATGCTTTGTTTGCATTCATTTGAGTGAGAAACTACACCAAGAATGTTTACAAGTACAAACAAGCTTCAACTCAAGCTTTTGAATGCATTTACGCGTTTTAACAGCTCATACGAGTAGGGTGAAAGAGATTTGAGGTCTTTTGTGTTGTATATTTATACCAAAAAATCATTAAGTTCAAAACAGCCCTTGACCTGTTTGTGAATACATTCAAAATTTTGAGTTGAAACTTGTTTGTACTTGTAAACATCCTTGGTGTAGTTTCTCACTCCAATGAATGCAAACTAAGCTTTTTGGTGCTTTCTCTGAAAATACAACACAAAAGAACTCAATCTCTTTCAACGTAGTCGTAAGAGCTGTTAAAAAGCGTAAATGCATTCAAAAGGTGGAGTTAAAGCTTGTTTGTACTTGTAAACATCCTTGGCGTCGTTTCTCACTCAAATGAATGCATACAAAGCATTTGGGTGCTTTCTCTTAATATACAACACAAAAGAACTCAATCTCTTTCACCCTAGATGTAAGAGCTGTTAAAACACGTAAATGCATTCAAAAGGTGGAGTTAAAGCTTGTTTGTACTTGTAAACATCCTTGGTATAGTTTTTCACTCAAATTAATGCAAAGAAATCATTTGGGAGCTTTCTCTTAATATACAACACAAAAGACCTCAATCTCTTTCACCCTAGTCGTATGAGGTTTTAAAACACGTAAATGCTTTCAAAAGCATGAGTTGAAGCTTGTTGGTACTTGTAAACATCCTTGGTTAAGTTCCTCACTCAAATGAATGCAAACAAAGCATTTGGGTGCGTTCTCTTAAAATACAACACAAAAGAACTCAGTCTCTTTCACCCTAATCGTAAGAGCTGTTAAAACACGTAAATGCATTCAAAAGGTGGAGTTAAAGCTTGTTTGTACTTGTAAACATCCTTGGTGTAGTTTCTCACTCAAATGAATGCAAACAAAGCGTTTGGGTGCTTTCTCTTAATAAATAACACAAAAGACCTCAATCTCTTTAACCCTAGTCATATGAGCTTTTAAAACGCGTAAATGCATTCAAAAGCTTGAGTTGAAGCTTGTTTGTACTTGGAAACATTCTTGGTTAGGTTTCTCACTCAAATGAATGCAAACAAAGCATTTGGGTGCTTTCTCTTAATATACAACACAAAAGTACTTAATCTCTTTCACCCTAGATGTAAGAGCTGTTAAAATGCGTAAATGCATTCAAAAGGTGGAGTTAAAGCTTGTTTGTACTTGTAAACATCCTTGGTGTAGTTTTTCACTCAAATTAATGCAAAGAAAGCATTTGGGAGCTTTCTCTTAATATACAACACAAAAGACCTCAATCTCTTTCACCCTTGTTGTATGAGGTTTTAAAACGCGTAAATGCTTTCAAAAGCTTGAGTTGAAGCTTGTTTGAACTTGTAAACATCCTTGGTTATGTTTCTCACTCAAATGAATGCAAACAAAGTATTTGGGTGCGTTCTCTTAAAATACAACACAAAAGAACTCAGTCTCTTTCACCCTTGTCGTATGAACTTTTAAAACGCTTAAATGCATTCAAAAATTTGAGTTCAAGCTTGTTTGTAGTTGTAAATTTCCTTGGGGTAGTTTCACACTCAAATGAATGTAAACAAAGCATTTGCGAGCTTTTTCTTTGTATACAACACAAAAGAACTCAATCTCTTTTCGCCTAGTCGTAAGAGCTGTTAAAACGCGTAAATGCATTCAAAAGCTTGAGTTGAAACTTGTTTGTACTTGTAAACTTCCTTGGTGTAGTTTCTCACTCAAATGAATGCAGACAGAGCATTTGGGTGATTTCTCTTAATATACAACACAAAAGAACTCAATCTCTTTCACCCTAATCGTAAGAGCTGTTAAAACACGTAAATGCATTCAAAAGGTGAAGTTAAAGCTTGTTTGCACTTGTAAACATCCTTGGTGTAGTTTCTCACTCAAATGAATGCAAACAAAGCATTTGGGTGCTTTCTCTTAATAAACAACACAAAAGAACTCAATCTCTTTCACCCTAGTCATATGAGCTTTTAAAACCCGCAAATGCATTCAAAAGCTTGAGTTGAAGCTTGTTTGTACTTCTAGGCATCCTTGGTGTAGTTTCTCACTCAAATGAATGCAAACAAAGCATTTGTGTGATTTCTCTTAATATACAACACAAAAGAACTCAATCTCTTTCACCCTAGTTGTAAGAGCTGTTAAAATGCGTAAATGCATTCAAAAGGTGGAGTTAAAGTTTGTTTGTGCTTGTAAACATCCTTGGTGTAGTTTCTCACTGAAATTGTATGCATTTATAAACAAGCTTTTGAACGCATTTACGCGTTTTAAAAGGTCATACGAGTAGGGTGAAAGAGATTTGAGTTCTTTTGTGTTGTACATTAAGAGAAAGCATCCAAATACTTTGTTTGGATACATTTGAGTGTGAAACTTCACCTAGGATGTTTACAAGTACAAACAAGCTTCAACTCAAGCTTTTGAATGCATTTACGCGTTTTGAAAGCTCATACGAGTAGGGTGAAAGAGATTTGAGTTCTTTTGTGTTGTATATTAAGAGAATGCATCCAAATACTTTGGTTGCATTCATTTGAGTGAGAAACTACACCAAGGATGTTTACAAAGTACAAACAAGCTTTAACTCCACCTTTTGAATGCATTTACGCGTTTTAACAGCTCTTTCATCTAGGATGAAAGAGATTGAGTTCTTTTGTGTTGTATATTAAGAGAAAGCACCCAAATGCTTTGTTTGCATTCATTTGAGTGAGAAACTACACCAAGAATGTTTACAAGTACAAACAAGCTTCAACTCAAGCTTTTGAATGCATTTACGCGTTTTAACAGCTCATACGAGTAGGGTGAAAGAGATTTGAGGTCTTTTGTGTTGTATATTTATACCAAAAAAGCATTAAGTTCAAAACAGCCCTTGACCTGTTTGTGAATACATTCAAAATTTTGAGTTGAAGATTGTTTGTACTTGTAAACATCCTTGGTGTAGTTTCTCACTCCAATGAATGCAAACAAAGCTTTTGGGTGCTTTCTCTGAAAATACAACACAAAAGAACTCAATCTCTTTCAACGTAGTCGTAAGAGCTGTTAAAACGCGTAAATGCATTCAAAAGGTGGAGTTAAAGCTTGTTTGTACTTGTAAACATCCTTGGTGTAGTTTTTCACTCAAATTAATGCAAAGAAAGCATTTGGGAGCTTTCTCTTAATATACAACACAAAAGACCTCAATCTCTTTCACCCTTGTTGTATGAGGTTTTAAAACGCGTAAATGCTTTCAAAAGCTTGAGTTGAAGCTTGTTTGAACTTGTAAACATCCTTGGTTATGTTTCTCACTCAAATGAATGCAAACAAAGTATTTGGGTGCGTTCTCTTAAAATACAACACAAAAGAACTCAGTCTCTTTCACCCTTGTCGTATGAACTTTTAAAACGCTTAAATGCATTCAAAAATTTGAGTTCAAGCTTGTTTGTAGTTGTAAATTTCCTTGGGGTAGTTTCACACTCAAATGAATGTAAACAAAGCATTTGCGAGCTTTTTCTTAGTATACAACACAAAAGAACTCAATCTCTTTTCGCCTAGTCGTAAGAGCTGTTAAAACGCGTAAATGCATTCAAAAGCTTGAGTTGAAACTTGTTTGTACTTGTAAACTTCCTTGGTGTAGTTTCTCACTCAAATGAATGCAGACAGAGCATTTGGGTGATTTCTCTTAATATACAACACAAAAGAACTCAATCTCTTTCATCCTAGATGAAAGAGCTGTTAAAACGCGTAAATGCATTCAAAAGGTGGAGTTAAAGCTTGTTTGTACTTTGTAAACATCCTTGGTGTAGTTTCTCACTCAAATGAATGCAACCAAAGTATTTGGATGCATTCTCTTAATATACAACACAAAAGAACTCAAATCTCTTTCACCCTACTCGTATGAGCTTTCAAAACGCGTAAATGCATTCAAAAGCTTGAGTTGAAGCTTGTTTGTACTTGTAAACATCCTAGGTGAAGTTTCACACTCAAATGTATCCAAACAAAGTATTTGGATGCTTTCTCTTAATATATCCAAAAGAACTCAATCTCTTTCAACGTAGTCGTAAGAGCTGTTAAAACGCGTAAATGCATTCAAAAGGTGGAGTTAAAGCTTGTTTGTACTTGTAAACATCCTTGGCGTCGTTTCTCACTCAAATGAATCCATACAAAGCATTTGGGTGCTTTCTCTTAATATACAACACAAAAGAACTCAATCTCTTTCACCCTAGATGTAAGAGCTGTTAAAACACGTAAATGCATTCAAAAGGTGGAGTTAAAGCTTGTTTGTACTTGTAAACATCCTTGGTGTAGTTTCTCCTCAAATGAATGCAAACAAAGCATTTGGGTGCTTTCTCTTAATATACAACACAAAAGAACTCAATCTCTTTCAGCCTAGATGTAAGAGCTGTTAAAACGCGTAAATGCATTCAAAAGGTGGAGTTAAAGCTTGTTTGTACTTGTAGACATCCTTGGTGTAGTTTTTCACTCAAATTAATGCAAAGAAAGCATTTGGGTGCTTTCTCTTAATATACAACAAAAAAGACCTCAATCTCTTTCACCCTAGTCGTAGGAGGTTTTAAAACACGTAAATGCTTTCAAAAGCTTGAGTTGAAGCTTGATGGTACTTATAAACATCCTTGGTTAAGTTTCTCACTCAAATGAATGCAAACAAAGAATTTGGGTGCGTTCTCTTAAAATACAACACAAAAGAACTCAGTCTCTTTCACCCTAATCGTAAGAGCTGTTAAAACACGTAAATGCATTAAAAAGGTGGAGTTAAAGCTTGTTTGTACTTGTAAACATCCTTGGTGTAGTTTCTCACTCAAATGAATGCAAACAAAGCATTTGGGTGCTTTCTCTTAATAAATAACACAAAAGACCTCAATCTCTTTAACCCTACTCATATGAGCTTTTAAAACGCGTAAATGCATTCAAAAGCTTGAGTTGAAGCTTGTTTGTACTTGTAAACATTCTTGGTTAAGTTTCTCACTCAAATGAATGCAAACAAAGCATTTGGGTGCTTTCTCTTAATATACAACACAAAAGTACTCAATCTCTTTCACCCTAGATGTAAGAGCTGTTAAAATGCGTAAATGCATTCAAAAGGTGGAGTTAAAGCTTGTTTGTACTTGTAAACATCCTTGGTATAGTTTTTCACTCAAATTAATGCAAAGAAATCATTTGGGAGCTTTCTCTTAATATACAACACAAAAGACCTCAATCTCTTTCACCCTAGTCGTATGAGGTTTTAAAACGCGTAAATCCTTTCAAAAGCTTGAGTTGAAGCTTGTTTGAACTTGTAAACATCCTTGGTTATGTTTCTCACTCAAATGAATGCAAACAAAGTATTTGGTTGCGTTCTCTTAAAATACAACACAAAAGAACTCAGTCTCTTTCACCCTTGTCGTATGAACTTTTAAAACGCTTAAATGCATTCAAAAGTTTGAGTTCAAGCTTGTTTGTAGTTGTAAATTTCCTTGGGGTAGTTTCACACTCAAATGAATGTAAACAAAGCATTTGCGAGCTTTTTGATGCGTTAGCAAAACTGAAGCTTTTAGCTCGTTTTCGAACAATGGATGTTTTGATAATATTTTGTTTGTTTTTTGATTATAGAGATTGAAAACGAAGTAAATGAAACGAAAAATAAGAAGAGGGAGGATAGATAGCACCACCACCAAGACTATAAAGGATTTAACCACCAAGTCAAGGCTAAAGGATACTACTTGTTTCACCAAATATCCCTAAGGACATTATAAAGAACAACAAGGTTTGTAAGCAAAAGGCAGCAGCCATTTCATATTTTCATTCATCATCAAGTGCCTTTTACATCAGCTGTTCTTACATATTTATAGGGGTCACAAATGTGCCCTAATAACCTAAGAATACTCTAGAAAGGGTGAGCTGTCCAAGAGTAGTGCCCAAGCAAAATGAAACTTCAGTATTTTGCCCAGAAATGAGCCAAATACGTGCAGTACAATTTGGAGCGCATTTCCTTCCGTTTTGGACCACTTGACAGCTGTTGCTTGTCCTTGCACAAGGACAAACGTGGGTGAGCTGTAAGAGGAGCCTCAAGCTTCATCCTTATCCATCCCATGTGCTTTTAGACTCTCCTCATTCAGCAGCTACTTAGGGAATTCAAAATGCAATTAAAACATCCTAATTAACTAATTACATGCAACATAATTAAGCTAACTAAGTACGAACATGTGTACGAACATTTGTACGGACAAAAACCATGTTAATCATCTAATCATGATAATTAAGCTAATTGCAAGGTTTTTGTGTACGGGCATGTGCACGGCATGTTGTACTTACTAATAATGTACCGACTAATCAGGTTAATGCCATTGAAAGGACATTAAGCCCCTAGGACCATTAATGAAGGCACCATATACTAAAAGAGTGCCATAGAACATGATAAAATCATTGATGGACCAAGAACAGATCGTATGGCACTTAACTGAAGAGAGGAGCTTGATGCCAACGCATCATACACCCGGTGTTGTTTAGGACTTGCCCTCAAGTCCTGGAAGTAGAAAGCTTTCCAATGAAGCTGAATGATGTAGGTGCTGAACTTTCCACCCCGAATACGGCCTCTAATCCAAGCCCCAATTGATCTCGTGACATCTTTACAATGTTGCTGCATTTGTACCTTAAAGAACAGTGGCACGATTGTACCAATCCCTACTCTAGGGAAATTCGTATAATCTTCCACATCAAACTTTTGCCACTTGAATACATCCTCAAACAATATGAAATGAGATAAAAAGGTCAAGGAACTTGTTGGCAATCTTGTCTGTATGCTGCTGTAATTTGCTCCTTGTGCAGCTTGCACGATATCATCACAAATGACAGTTTCTTCACCATGGGTTTGTAACTCTTCCACAATGATTGCTGAATCAAGAACATTGCTCGGGTCGTCTTTTTGTTCTTCTTTAAACAAAGTGGGTTCTTGAAATTCTTCACCAATCATTTGCCATTCCTCTAGGCTCACAATTATGGGAGCTGCATTTTCAGTAGCTTTCACACTAGCTACTTGCTCAAGGTTGTGTTGAGTGTAAAAAGCTCGTGACGTGAACTTTGGCACAAACTTTCTAATGAGCTCTTCACGCATCTCACTCCAGCTTTGGATTTTTCCCTTTCCAATCCTTCTTCTTCTGATTTCTAAGAGTTCCCACCAAATCAAAGCATCGCAATCAAAAGAACTCGTCACAAGTTCTATTTTCTTGCGATTAGAAAACTCCAAGACTTTAAACCATTCGTCCACCGTCTCAAGCCACGTATAAAAATCTTCA
The DNA here is from genome assembly GCA_038025085.1 of Tetragonia tetragonoides. Classification (NCBI taxonomy): domain Eukaryota; kingdom Viridiplantae; phylum Streptophyta; class Magnoliopsida; order Caryophyllales; family Aizoaceae; genus Tetragonia; species Tetragonia tetragonoides. The sequence goes on from CM076154.1 coordinate 24,291,432, forward strand.
GAATAGAGGAACCCACCAAATTTAGGAAAGTCTATCTCTAAGTCATCATCATTATACTTGGTATCATAAAGACGAGGCATTTTGTGGAGTTAGGTTGTGTTTGAGTTCGGATGGTGTTTGGGCTATTTTTGGGTTCTTTGTGGACTCGGTGTTGTGGAGTGACGGGATAAGACAATCAAATGCAATGAATAATCAAAATTATCCAATAATTCAAGCCCCAATTCCAGTTTCAACAAAGATCCATAAGAGAACAAGCGCCAATTGCAACAGCTCAACTTCAAACACAACGATTCCAAATTTTGCACGTACACGAACAGCTCAACAAATCTCAAACTTTCTCACATACATGGGGGAATAAACCAGATATCTACCAAGATAACTTTGTAGTATAAGGTCTTAGGAGTCTAAAGGACCAAGAAAGGCATAAAATGGATCTCTAGATCTTGAGATATTAACAAAACGCCAAAATGACTCCTGGTTGTATTCCAGCAAGACCAACAAAATGTTTGAGCACAAATGAAGGCCAAAGACTCAACCTTTCAACTTCAAACCACTTGGATAACAACGATAGAACCCCAAATAATATAACCAGTTAGAAATCCCTCAAGGTTCACCACAAATATGCAGGTAAAATCCAGAACAAACAAGCAACACAATAAACAAGATCCTAGTTCACGCTCAGCACATATAGCAACTTCTCACAATAAACTGCTCCAACCCACAACGATTTAAGAAAAACCACCAAGATATTCCGAAAGATAAATGTCTAAGGAACTCAGAAAAGTATCAAAGTTGACACCTTTACCTTTTGAAACGCCTCGAAAAACAAAGATCCTCAGCTTGGTCCAATCGCACGTCCAGCAGGAGTCACCGAGGGAAAATGCTTACTTGAGTACCCAAATCTCAACCTTTTTCCTTGAAACCAAAACCAGGTGAAAGAGGACTCTTCAATGAAGAAAAACCTCTGAATTAACGAGCTAAGAAAACCAAAGCTCTGATACCAACTGATGCGTTAGCAAAACTGAAGCTTTTAGCTCGTTTTCGAACAATGGATGTTTTGATAATATTTTGTTTGTTTTTTGATTATAGAGATTGAAAACGAAGTAAATGAAACGAAAAATAAGAAGAGGGAGGATAGATAGCACCACCACCAAGACTATAAAGGATTTAACCACCAAGTCAAGGCTAAAGGATACTACTTGTTTCACCAAATATCCCTAAGGACATTATAAAGAACAACAAGGTTTGTAAGCAAAAGGCAGCAGCCATTTCATATTTTCATTCATCATCAAGTGCCTTTTACATCAGCTGTTCTTACATATTTATAAGGGTCACAAATGTGCCCTAATAACCTAAGAATACTCTAGAAAGGGTGAGCTATCCAAGAGTAGTGCCCAAGCAAAATGAAACTTCAGTATTTTGCCCAGAAATGAGCCAAATACGTGCAGTACAATTTGGAGCGCATTTCCTTCCGTTTTGGACCACTTGATAGCTGTTGCTTGTCCTTGCACAAGGACAAACGTGGGTGAGCTGTAAGAGGAGCCTCAAGCTTCATCCTTATCCATCCCATGTGCTTTTAGACTCTCCTCATTCAGCAGCTACTTAGGGAATTCAAAATGCAATTAAAACATCCTAATTAACTAATTACATGCAACATAATTAAGCTAACTAAGTACGAACATGTGTACGAACATTTGTACAGACAAAAACCATGTTAATCATCTAATCATGATAATTAAGCTAATTGCAAGGTTTTTGTGTACGGGCATGTGCACGACATGTTGTACGGACTAATAATGTACCGACTAATCAGGTTAATGCCATTGAAAGGACATTAAGCCCCTAGGACCATTAATGAAGGCACCATGTACTAAAAGAGTGCCATAGAACAAGATAAAATCATTGATGGACCAAGAACAGATCGTATGGCACTTAACTGAAGAGAGGAGCTTGATGCCAACGCATCACTTTTTCTTAGTATACAACACAAAAGAACTCAATCTCTTTTCGCCAAGTCGTAAGAGCTGTTAAAACGCGTAAATGCATTCAAAAGCTTGAGTTGAAACTTGTTTGTACTTGTAAACTTCTTTGGTGTAGTTTCTCACTCAAATGAATGCAGACAAAGCATTTGGGTGATTTCTCTTAATATACAACACAAAAGAACTCAATCTCTTTCACCCTAATCGTAAGAGCTGTTAAAACACGTAAATGCATTCAAAAGGTGAAGTTAAAGCTTGTTTGTACTTGTAAACATCCTTGGTGTAGTTTCTCACTCAAATGAATGCAAACAAAGCATTTGGGTGCTTTCTCTTAATAAACAACACAAAAGAACTCAATCTCTTTTACCCTAGCCATATGAGCTTTTAAAACCCGCAAATGCATTCAAAAGCTTGAGTTGAAGCTTGTTTGTACTTGTAGACATCCTTGGTGTAGTTTCTCACTCAAATGAATGCAAACAAAGCATTTGTGTGATTTCTCTTAATATACAACACAAAAGAACTCAATCTCTTTCACCCTAGTTGTAAGAGCTGTTGAAATGCGTAAATGCATTCAAAAGGTGGAGTTAAAGTTTGTTTGTGCTTGTAAACATCCTTGGTGTAGTTTCTCACTGAAATTGTATGCATTTATAAACAAGCTTTTGAATGCATTTACGCGTTTTAAAAGGTCATACGAGTAGGGTGAAAGAGATTTGAGTTCTTTTGTGTTGTACATTAAGAGAAAGCATCCAAATACTTTGTTTGGATACATTTGAGTGTGAAACTTCACCTAGGATGTTGACAAGTACAAACAAGCTTCAACTCAAGCTTTTGAATGCATTTACGCGTTTTGAAAGCTCATACGAGTAGGGTGAAAGAGATTTGAGTTCTTTTGTGTTGTATATTAAGAGAATGCATCCAAATACTTTGGTTGCATTCATTTGAGTGAGAAGCTACACCAAGGATGTTTACAAGTACAAACAAGCTTTAACTCCACCTTTTGAATGCATTTACGCGTTTTAACAGCTCTTTCATCTAGGATGAAAGAGATTGAGTTCTTTTGTGTTGTATATTAAGAGAAAGCACCCAAATGCTTTGTTTGCATTCATTTGAGTGAGAAACTACACCAAGAATGTTTACAAGTACAAACAAGCTTCAACTCAAGCTTTTGAATGCATTTACGCGTTTTAACAGCTCATACGAGTAGGGTGAAAGAGATTTGAGGTCTTTTGTGTTGTATATTTATACCAAAAAAGCATTAAGTTCAAAACAGCCCTTGACCTGTTTGTGAATACATTCAAAATTTTGAGTTGAAGCTTGTTTGTACTTGTAAACATCCTTGGTGTAGTTTCTCACTCCAATGAATGCAAACAAAGCTTTTGGGTGCTTTCTCTGAAAATACAACACAAAAGAACTCAATCTCTTTCAACGTAGTCGTAAGAGCTGTTAAAACGCGTAAATGCATTCAAAAGGTGGAGTTAAAGCTTGTTTGTACTTGTAAACATCCTTGGCGTCGTTTCTCACTCAAATGAATGCATACAAAGCATTTGGGTGCTTTCTCTTAATATACAACACAAAATAACTCAATCTCTTTCACCCTAGATGCAAGAGCTGTTAAAACACGTAAATGCATTCAAAAGGTGGAGTTAAAGCTTGTTTGTACTTGTAAACATCCTTGGTGTAGTTTCTCCTCAAATGAATGCAAACAAAGCATTTGGGTGCTTTCTCTTAATATACAACACAAAAGAACTCAATCTCTTTCAGCCTAGATGTAAGAGCTGTTAAAACGCGTAAATGCATTCAAAAGGTGGAGTTAAAGCTTGTTTGTACTTGTAGACATCCTTGGTGTAGTTTTTCACTCAAATTAATGCAAAGAAAGCATTTGGGTGCTTTCTCTTAATATACAACAAAAAAGACCTCAATCTCTTTCACCCTAGTCGTAGGAGGTTTTAAAACACGTAAATGCTTTCAAAAGCTTGAGTTGAAGCTTGTTGGTACTTATAAACATCCTTGGTTAAGTTTCTCACTCAAATGAATGCAAACAAAGAATTTGGGTGCGTTCTCTTAAAATACAACACAAAAGAACTCAGTCTCTTTCACCCTAATCGTAAGAGCTGTTAAAACACGTAAATGCATTAAAAAGGTGGAGTTAAAGCTTGTTTGTACTTGTAAACATCCTTGGTGTAGTTTCTCACTCAAATGAATGCAAACAAAGCATTTGGGTGCTTTCTCTTAATAAATAACACAAAAGACCTCAATCTCTTTAACCCTAGTCATATGAGCTTTTAAAACGCGTAAATGCATTCAAAAGCTTGAGTTGAAGCTTGTTTGTACTTGTAAACATTCTTGGTTAAGTTTCTCACTCAAATGAATGCAAACAAAGCATTTGGGTGCTTTCTCTTAATATACAACACAAAAGTACTCAATCTCTTTCACCCTAGATGTAAGAGCTGTTAAAATGCGTAAATGCATTCAAAAGGTGGAGTTAAAGCTTGTTTGTACTTGTAGACATCCTTGGTGTAGTTTTTCACTCAAATAAATGCAAAGAAAGCATTTGGGTGCTTTCTCTTAATATACAACACAAAAGACCTCGATCTCTTTCACCCTAGTCGTATGAGGTTTTAAAACACGTAAATGCTTTCAAAAGCTTGAGTTGAAGCTTGTTGGTACTTGTAAACATCCTTGGTGTAGTTTCTCACTCCAATGAATGCAAACAAAGCTTTTGGGTGCTTTCTCTGAAAATACAACACAAACGAACTCAATCTCTTTCAACGTAGTCGTAAGAGCTGTTAAAACGCGTAAATGCATTCAAAAGGTGGAGTTAAAGCTTGTTTGTACTTGTAAACATCCTTGGCGTCGTTTCTCACTCAAATGAATGCATACAAAGCATTTGGGTGCTTTCTCTTAATATACAACACAAAAGAACTCAATCTCTTTCACCCTAGATGCAAGAGCTGTTAAAACACGTAAATGCATTCAAAAGGTGGAGTTAAAGCTTGTTTGTACTTGTAAACATCCTTGGTGTAGTTTCTCCTCAAATGAATGCAAACAAAGCATTTGGGTGCTTTCTCTTAATATACAACACAAAAGAACTCAATCTCTTTCACCCTAGATGTAAGAGCTGTTAAAACGCGTAAATGCATTCAAAAGGTGGAGTTAAAGCTTGTTTGTACTTGTAGACATCCTTGGTGTAGTTTTTCACTCAAATAAATGCAAAGAAAGCATTTGGGTGCTTTCTCTTAATATACAACACAAAAGACCTCGATCTCTTTCACCCTAGTCGTATGAGGTTTTAAAACACGTAAATGCTTTCAAAAGCTTGAGTTGAAGCTTGTTGGTACTTGTAAACATCCTTGGTTAAGTTTCTCACTCAAATGAATGCAAACAAAGAATTTGGGTGCGTTCTCTTAAAATACAACACAAAAGAACTCAGTCTCTTTCACCCTAATCGTAAGAGCTGTTAAAACACGTAAATGCATTCAAAAGGTGGAGTTAAAGCTTGTTTGTACTTGTAAACATCCTTGGTGTAGTTTCTCACTCAAATGAATGCAAACAAAGCATTTGGGTGCTTTCTCTTAATAAATAACACAAAAGACCTCAATCTCTTTAACCCTAGTCATATGAGCTTTTAAAACGCGTAAATGCATTCAAAAGCTTGAGTTGAAGCTTGTTTGTACTTGTAAACATTCTTGGTTAAGTTTCTCACTCAAATGAATGCAAACAAAGCATTTGGGTGCTTTCTCTTAATATACAACACAAAAGTACTCAATCTCTTTCACCCTAGATGTAAGAGCTGTTAAAATGCGTAAATGCATTCAAAAGGTGGAGTTAAAGCTTGTTTGTACTTGTAGACATCCTTGGTGTAGTTTTTCACTCAAATAAATGCAAAGAAAGCATTTGGGTGCTTTCTCTTAATATACAACACAAAAGACCTCGATCTCTTTCACCCTAGTCGTATGAGGTTTTAAAACACGTAAATGCTTTCAAAAGCTTGAGTTGAAGCTTGTTGGTACTTGTAAACATCCTTGGTGTAGTTTCTCACTCCAATGAATGCAAACAAAGCTTTTGGGTGCTTTCTCTGAAAATACAACACAAACGAACTCAATCTCTTTCAACGTAGTCGTAAGAGCTGTTAAAACGCGTAAATGCATTCAAAAGGTGGAGTTAAAGCTTGTTTGTACTTGTAAACATCCTTGGCGTCGTTTCTCACTCAAATGAATGCATACAAAGCATTTGGGTGCTTTCTCTTAATATACAACACAAAAGAACTCAATCTCTTTCACCCTAGATGCAAGAGCTGTTAAAACACGTAAATGCATTCAAAAGGTGGAGTTAAAGCTTGTTTGTACTTGTAAACATCCTTGGTGTAGTTTCTCCTCAAATGAATGCAAACAAAGCATTTGGGTGCTTTCTCTTAATATACAACACAAAAGAACTCAATCTCTTTCACCCTAGATGTAAGAGCTGTTAAAACGCGTAAATGCATTCAAAAGGTGGAGTTAAAGCTTGTTTGTACTTGTAGACATCCTTGGTGTAGTTTTTCACTCAAATAAATGCAAAGAAAGCATTTGGGTGCTTTCTCTTAATATACAACACAAAAGACCTCGATCTCTTTCACCCTAGTCGTATGAGGTTTTAAAACACGTAAATGCTTTCAAAAGCTTGAGTTGAAGCTTGTTGGTACTTGTAAACATCCTTGGTTAAGTTTCTCACTCAAATGAATGCAAACAAAGAATTTGGGTGCGTTCTCTTAAAATACAACACAAAAGAACTCAGTCTCTTTCACCCTAATCGTAAGAGCTGTTAAAACACGTAAATGCATTCAAAAGGTGGAGTTAAAGCTTGTTTGTACTTGTAAACATCCTTGGTGTAGTTTCTCACTCAAATGAATGCAAACAAAGCATTTGGGTGCTTTCTCTTAATAAATAACACAAAAGACCTCAATCTCTTTAACCCTAGTCATATGAGCTTTTAAAATGCGTAAATGCATTCAAAAGCTTGAGTTGAAGCTTGTTTGTACTTGTAAACATTCTTGGTTAAGTTTCTCACTCAAATGAATGCAAACAAAGCATTTGGGTGATTTCTCTTAATATACAACACAAAAGTACTCAATCTCTTTCACCCCAGATGTAAGAGCTTTTAAAATGCGTAAATGCATTCAGAAGGTGGAGTTAAAGCTTGTTTGTACTTGTAAACATCCTTGGTGTAGCTTTTCACTCAAATTAATGCAAAGAAAGCATTTGGGAGCTTTCTCTTAATATACAACACAAAAGACCTCAATCTCTTTCACCCTACGCGTAAATGCTTTCCAAAGCTTGAGTTGAAGCTTGTTGAACTTGTAAACATCCTTGGTTAAGTTTCTCACTCAAATGAATGCAAACAAAGTATTTGGGTGTGTTCTCTTAAAATACAACACAAAAGAACTCAGTCTCTTTCACCCTTGTCGTATGAACTTTTAAAACGCTTAAATGCATTGAGAAGTTTGAGTTCAAGCTTGTTTGTAGTTGTAAATTTCCTTGGGGTAGTTTCACACTCAAATGAATGTAAACAAAGCATTTGCGAGCTTTTTCTTAGTATACAACACAAAAGAACTCAATCTCTTTTCGCCTAGTCGTAAGAGCTGTTAAAACGCGTAAATGCATTCAAAAGCTTCAGTTGAAACTTGTTTGTACTTGTAAACTTCCTTGGTGTAGTTTCTCACTCAAATGAATGCAGACAAAGCATTTGGGTGATTTCTCTTAATATACAACACAAAAGAACTCAATCTCTTTCACCCTAATCGTAAGAGCTGTTAAAACACGTAAATGCATTCAAAAGGTGAAGTTAAAGCTTGTTTGTACTTGTAAACATCCTTGGTGTAGTTTCTCACTCAAATGAATGCAAACAAAGCATTTGGCTGCTTTCTCTTAATATACAACACAAAAGAACTCAATCTTTTTCACCCTAGTTGTAAGAGTTGTTAAAATGCGTAAATGCATTGAAAAAGTGGAGTTGAAGCTTGTTTGTACTTGTAAACATCCTTAATGTAGTTTCTCACTCAAATGAATGCAAACAAAGCTTTTGGTTGCTTTCTCTTAATATACAACAGAAAAGAACTCAATCTCTTTAACCCTAGTCGTAAGAGCTGTTAAAACGCGTAAATACATTCAAAAGCGTTAGTTGAAGCTTGTTTGTACTTGTAAACATCCTTGGTGTAGTTTCTCACTCCAATGAATGCAAACAAAGCTTTTGGGTGCTTTCTCTGAAAAAAAAAAACAAAAGAACTCAATCTCTTTCACCCTCGTCGTATGAGGTTTTAAAACGCGTATATGCATTCAAAGGTTTAAGTTGAACCTTGTTGGTACTCGTAAACATCTTTGGTGTAGTTTCTCGCTCAAATGAATGCAAAGAAAACATTTGGGTGCGTTCTCTTAATATACAACACAAGTATTAAGTATGTACTTGTAAAAAGGTTTTAAAAGCTCTTGTAAACATCCTTGGTGTAGTTTCTCACTCCAATGAATGCAAAAAGAGCTTTTGGGTGCTTCTCTGAAAACACAACACAAAAGAACTCAATCTCTTTCACCCTAGTCGTAAGAGCTGTTAAAACGCGTAAATGCATTCAAAAGGTGGAGTTAAAGCTTATTTGCACTTGTAAACATCCTTGGTGTAGTTTCTCACTCAAATGAATGCATACAAAGCATTTGGGTGCTTTCTCTTAATATACAAAATAAAAGAACTCAATGTCTTTCGCCCTAGATGTAAGAGCTGTTAAAACGCGTAAATGCATTCAAAAGGTGGAGTTAAAGCTTGTCTGTACTTGTAAACATCCATGGTTAAGTTTCTCACTCAAATGAATGCAAACAAAGCATTTGGGTGCGTTCTCTTAAAATACAACACAAAAGAACTCAATCTCTTTCACCCTTTTTGTATGAGCTTTTAAAACGCATAAATGCATTCAAAAGCTTGAGTTGAAACTTGTTTGTACTTGTAATCATCCTTGGGGTAGTTTCACACTCAAATGAATGCAAACAAAGCATTTTGCGAGCTTTTTCTTAATATACAACACAAAAGAACTCACTCTCTTTTCGCCTAGTTTTAAGAGCTGTTAAAACGCGTAAATGCATTCAAAAGTTTGAGTTGAAACTTGTTTGTACTTGTAAACATCCTTGGTGTAGTTTATCACTCAAATGAATGCAAACAAACCATTTGGGTGATTTCTCTTAATATACAACACAAAAGAACTCAATCTCTTTCACCCTAGTTGTAAGAGCTGTTAAAATGCGAAAATGCATTCAAAAGGTGGAGTTAAAGCTTGTTTGTGCTTGTAAACATCCTTGGTTAAGTTTCTCACTCAAACGAATGCAAACAAAGCATTTGGGTGCTTTCTCTTAATATACAACACAAAAGAACTCAATCTCTTTCACCCTAGTTGTAAGAGCTGTTAAAATGCGTAAATGCATTCAAAAGGTGGAGTTGAAGCTTGTTTGTACTTGTAAACATCCTTGGTGTAGTTTCTCTCTTAAATGAATGCAAACAAAGCATTTGGGTGCTTTCTCTTAATATAAAACACAAAAGACCCCAATCAGTCATATGAGCTTTTAAAACGCGTAAATGCATTCAAAAGCTTGTGTTGAAACTTGTTTGTACTTGTAAACATTCTTGGTGTAGTTTCTCACTGAAATGAATGCAAACAATGCTTTTGGTTGCTTTCTCTTAATATACAACAGAAAAGAACTCAATCTCTTTCACCCTAGTCGTAAGAGCTGTTCAAACGCGTAAATACATTCAAAAGCTTGAGTTGAAGCTTGTTTGTACTTGTAAACATCCTTGGTGTAGTTTCTCACTCCAATGAATGCAAACAAAGCTTTTGGGTGCTTTCTCTGAAAATACAACACAAAAGAACTCAATCTCTTTCACCCAAATCGTATGAGGTTTTAAAACGCGTATATGCATTCAAAAGCTTAAGTTGAAGCTTGTTGGTACTTGTAAACATCTTTGGTGTAGTTTCTCACCCAAATGAATGCAAAGAAAACATTTGGGTACGTTCTCTTAATATTCAACACAAGTATTAAGTATGTACTTGTAAAAACATTTTAAAGGCTCTTGTAAACATCCTTGGTGTAGTTTCTCACTCCAATGAATGCAAACAAAGCTTTTGGGTGCTTTCTCTGAAAATACAACACAAAAGAACTCAATCTCTTTCACCCTAGTCGTAAGAGCTGTTAAAACGCGTAAATGCATTCAAAAGGTGGAGTTAAAGCTTGTTTGTACTTGTACACATCCTTGGTGTAGTTTCTCACTCAAATGAATGCATACAAAGCATTTGGGTGCTTTCTCTTAATATACAACACAAAAGAACTCAATCTCCTTCACCCTAATTGTAAGAGCTGTTATAACGCGTAAATGCATTCAAAAGGTGGAGTTAAAGCTTGTTTGTACTTGTAAACATCCTTGGTGTAGTTTCTCACTCAATTGAATGCAAACAAAGTATTTGGGTGCTTTCTCTTAATATACAACACAAAAGACCTCAATCTCTTTCACCCTAGTCATATGAGCTTTTAAAACGCGTAAATGCATTCAAAAGCTTGAGTTGAAGCTTGTTTGTACTTGTAAACATTCTTGGTGTAGTTTCTCACTACAATGAATGCAAACAGAGCTTTTGGGTGCTTTCTCTGAAAATACAATACAAAAGAACTCAATCTTTTTCACCCTAGTCATATGAGCGTTTAAAACGCGTAAATGCATTCAAAAGCTTGAGTTGAAGCTTGTTTGTACTTGTGAACATCCTTGGTGAAGTTAAAGCTTGTTTGTACTTGTAAACATCCTTGGTGTAGTTTCTCCCTCAAATGAATGCAAACAAAGCATTTGGGTGCTTTCTCTTAAAATACAACACAAAAGAACTCAATCTTTATCACCCTAGATGTAAGAGCTGTTAAATCGCGTAAATGCATTCAAAAGGTGGAGTTAAAGCTTGTTTGTACTTGTAAACATCTTTGGTGTAGTTTCTCACTCAAATGAATTCAAAGAAAGCGTAAATGCATTCAAAAGGTGGAGCTAAAGCTTGTTTGTACTTGTAAACATTCTTGGTGTAGTTTCTCACTGAAATGAATGAAAACAAAGCATTTGGGTGCTTTCTCTTAATATACAACACAAAAGAACTCAATCTCTTTCACCCTAGATGTAAGAGCTGTTAAAACGCGTAAATGCATTCAAAAGGTGGAGTTAAAGCTTGCTTGTGCTTGTAAACATCCTTGGTTAAGTTTCTCACTCAAATGAATGCAAACAAAGCATTTGGGTGCGTTCTCTTAAAATACAACACAAAAGAACTCAATCTCTTTCACCCTTGTCGTATGAGCTTTTAAAACGCTTAAATGCATTCAAAAGTTTGAGTTCAAGCTTGTTTGTAGTTGTAAACATCCTTGGGGTATTTTCACACTCAAATGAATGTAGACAAAGCATTTACGAGCTTTTTCTTAATATACAACACAAAAGAACTCAATCTCTTTTCGCCTAGTCGTAAGAGCTGTTAAAACGTGTAAATGCATTCAAAAGCTTGAGTTGAAACTTGTTTGTACTTGTAAACATCCTTGGTGTAGTTTCTCACTCAAATGAATGCAAACAAACCATTTGGGTGATTTCGCTTAATATACAACACAAAAGAACTCAATCTCTTTCACCCTAATCGTAAGAGCTGTTAAAACACGTAAATGCATTCAAAAGGTGAAGTTAAAGCTTGTTTGTACTTGTAAACATCCTTGGTGTAGTTTCTCACTCAAATGAATGCAAACAAAGCATTTGGCTGCTTTCTCTTAATATACAACACAAAAGAACTCAATCTCTTTCACCCTTGTCGTATGAACTTTTAAAACGCTTAAATGCATTGAGAAGTTTGAGTTCAAGCTTGTTTGTAGTTGTAAATTTCCTTGGGGTAGTTTCACACTCAAATGAATGTAAACAAAGCATTTGCGAGCTTTTTCTTAGTATACAACACAAAAGAACTCAATCTCTTTTCGCCTAGTCGTAAGAGCTGTTAAAACGCGTAAATGCATTCAAAAGCTTCAGTTGAAACTTGTTTGTACTTGTAAACTTCCTTGGTGTAGTTTCTCACTCAAATGAATGCAGACAAAGCATTTGGGTGATTTCTCTTAATATACAACACAAAAGAACTCAATCTCTTTCACCCTAATCGTAAGAGCTGTTAAAACACGTAAATGCATTCAAAAGGTGAAGTTAAAGCTTGTTTGTACTTGTAAACATCCTTGGTGTAGTTTCTCACTCAAATGAATGCAAACAAAGCATTTGGCTGCTTTCTCTTAATATACAACACAAAAGAACTCAATCTTTTTCACCCTAGTTGTAAGAGTTGTTAAAATGCGTAAATGCATTGAAAAAGTGGAGTTGAAGCTTGTTTGTACTTGTAAACATCCTTAATGTAGTTTCTCACTCAAATGAATGCAAACAAAGCTTTTGGTTGCTTTCTCTTAATATACAACAGAAAAGAACTCAATCTCTTTAACCCTAGTCGTAAGAGCTGTTAAAACGCGTAAATACATTCAAAAGCGTTAGTTGAAGCTTGTTTGTACTTGTAAACATCCTTGGTGTAGTTTCTCACTCCAATGAATGCAAACAAAGCTTTTGGGTGCTTTCTCTGAAAAAAAAAAACAAAAGAACTCAATCTCTTTCACCCTCGTCGTATGAGGTTTTAAAACGCGTATATGCATTCAAAGGTTTAAGTTGAACCTTGTTGGTACTCGTAAACATCTTTGGTGTAGTTTCTCGCTCAAATGAATGCAAAGAAAACATTTGGGTGCGTTCTCTTAATATACAACACAAGTATTAAGTATGTACTTGTAAAAAGGTTTTAAAAGCTCTTGTAAACATCCTTGGTGTAGTTTCTCACTCCAATGAATGCAAAAAGAGCTTTTGGGTGCTTCTCTGAAAACACAACACAAAAGAACTCAATCTCTTTCACCCTAGTCGTAAGAGCTGTTAAAACGCGTAAATGCATTCAAAAGGTGGAGTTAAAGCTTATTTGCACTTGTAAACATCCTTGGTGTAGTTTCTCACTCAAATGAATGCATACAAAGCATTTGGGTGCTTTCTCTTAATATACAACATAAAAGAACTCAATGTCTTTCGCCCTAGATGTAAGAGCTGTTAAAACGCGTAAATGCATTCAAAAGGTGGAGTTAAAGCTTGTCTGTACTTGTAAACATCCATGGTTAAGTTTCTCACTCAAATGAATGCAAACAAAGCATTTGGGTGCGTTCTCTTAAAATACAACACAAAAGAACTCAATCTCTTTCACCCTTTTTGTATGAGCTTTTAAAACGCATAAATGCATTCAAAAGCTTGAGTTGAAACTTGTTTGTACTTGTAATCATCCTTGGGGTAGTTTCACACTCAAATGAATGCAAACAAAGCATTTTGCGAGCTTTTTCTTAATATACAACACAAAAGAACTCACTCTCTTTTCGCCTAGTTTTAAGAGCTGTTAAAACGCGTAAATGCATTCAAAAGTTTGAGTTGAAACTTGTTTGTACTTGTAAACATCCTTGGTGTAGTTTATCACTCAAATGAATGCAAACAAACCATTTGGGTGATTTCTCTTAATATACAACACAAAAGAACTCAATCTCTTTCACCCTAGTTGTAAGAGCTGTTAAAATGCGAAAATGCATTCAAAAGGTGGAGTTAAAGCTTGTTTGTGCTTGTAAACATCCTTGGTTAAGTTTCTCACTCAAACGAATGCAAACAAAGCATTTGGGTGCTTTCTCTTAATATACAACACAAAAGAACTCAATCTCTTTCACCCTAGTTGTAAGAGCTGTTAAAATGCGTAAATGCATTCAAAAGGTGGAGTTGAAGCTTGTTTGTACTTGTAAACATCCTTGGTGTAGTTTCTCTCTTAAATGAATGCAAACAAAGCATTTGGGTGCTTTCTCTTAATATAAAACACAAAAGACCCCAATCAGTCATATGAGCTTTTAAAACGCGTAAATGCATTCAAAAGCTTGTGTTGAAACTTGTTTGTACTTGTAAACATTCTTGGTGTAGTTTCTCACTGAAATGAATGCAAACAATGCTTTTGGTTGCTTTCTCTTAATATACAACAGAAAAGAACTCAATCTCTTTCACCCTAGTCGTAAGAGCTGTTCAAACGCGTAAATACATTCAAAAGCTTGAGTTGAAGCTTGTTTGTACTTGTAAACATCCTTGGTGTAGTTTCTCACTCCAATGAATGCAAACAAAGCTTTTGGGTGCTTTCTCTGAAAATACAACACAAAAGAACTCAATCTCTTTCACCCAAATCGTATGAGGTTTTAAAACGCGTATATGCATTCAAAAGCTTAAGTTGAAGCTTGTTGGTACTTGTAAACATCTTTGGTGTAGTTTCTCACCCAAATGAATGCAAAGAAAACATTTGGGTACGTTCTCTTAATATTCAACACAAGTATTAAGTATGTACTTGTAAAAACATTTTAAAGGCTCTTGTAAACATCCTTGGTGTAGTTTCTCACTCCAATGAATGCAAACAAAGCTTTTGGGTGCTTTCTCTGAAAATACAACACAAAAGAACTCAATCTCTTTCACCCTAGTCGTAAGAGCTGTTAAAACGCGTAAATGCATTCAAAAGGTGGAGTTAAAGCTTGTTTGTACTTGTACACATCCTTGGTGTAGTTTCTCACTCAAATGAATGCATACAAAGCATTTGGGTGCTTTCTCTTAATATACAACACAAAAGAACTCAATCTCCTTCACCCTAATTGTAAGAGCTGTTATAACGCGTAAATGCATTCAAAAGGTGGAGTTAAAGCTTGTTTGTACTTGTAAACATCCTTGGTGTAGTTTCTCACTCAATTGAATGCAAACAAAGTATTTGGGTGCTTTCTCTTAATATACAACACAAAAGACCTCAATCTCTTTCACCCTAGTCATATGAGCTTTTAAAACGCGTAAATGCATTCAAAAGCTTGAGTTGAAGCTTGTTTGTACTTGTAAACATTCTTGGTGTAGTTTCTCACTACAATGAATGCAAACAGAGCTTTTGGGTGCTTTCTCTGAAAATACAATACAAAAGAACTCAATCTTTTTCACCCTAGTCATATGAGCGTTTAAAACGCGTAAATGCATTCAAAAGCTTGAGTTGAAGCTTGTTTGTACTTGTGAACATCCTTGGTGAAGTTAAAGCTTGTTTGTACTTGTAAACATCCTTGGTGTAGTTTCTCCCTCAAATGAATGCAAACAAAGCATTTGGGTGCTTTCTCTTAAAATACAACACAAAAGAACTCAATCTTTATCACCCTAGATGTAAGAGCTGTTAAATCGCGTAAATGCATTCAAAAGGTGGAGTTAAAGCTTGTTTGTACTTGTAAACATCTTTGGTGTAGTTTCTCACTCAAATGAATTCAAAGAAAGCGTAAATGCATTCAAAAGGTGGAGCTAAAGCTTGTTTGTACTTGTAAACATTCTTGGTGTAGTTTCTCACTGAAATGAATGAAAACAAAGCATTTGGGTGCTTTCTCTTAATATACAACACAAAAGAACTCAATCTCTTTCACCCTAGATGTAAGAGCTGTTAAAACGCGTAAATGCATTCAAAAGGTGGAGTTAAAGCTTGCTTGTGCTTGTAAACATCCTTGGTTAAGTTTCTCACTCAAATGAATGCAAACAAAGCATTTGGGTGCGTTCTCTTAAAATACAACACAAAAGAACTCAATCTCTTTCACCCTTGTCGTATGAGCTTTTAAAACGCTTAAATGCATTCAAAAGTTTGAGTTCAAGCTTGTTTGTAGTTGTAAACATCCTTGGGGTATTTTCACACTCAAATGAATGTAGACAAAGCATTTACGAGCTTTTTCTTAATATACAACACAAAAGAACTCAATCTCTTTTCGCCTAGTCGTAAGAGCTGTTAAAACGTGTAAATGCATTCAAAAGCTTGAGTTGAAACTTGTTTGTACTTGTAAACATCCTTGGTGTAGTTTCTCACTCAAATGAATGCAAACAAACCATTTGGGTGATTTCGCTTAATATACAACACAAAAGAACTCAATCTCTTTCACCCTAGTTGTAAGGGCTATTAAAATGCGTAAATATATTCAAAAGGTGGAGTTAAAGCTTGTTTGTGCTTGTAAACATCCTTGGTGTAGTTTCTCACTCAAATGAATGCAAACAAAGCATTTGGGTGCTTTCTCTTAATATACAACACAAAAGAACTCAATCTCTTTCACCTTAGTTGTAAGAGCTGTTAAAATGCGTAAATGCATTCAAAAGGTGGAGTTGAAGCTTGTTTGTACTTGTAAACATCCTTGGTGTAGTTTCTCACAAAAATGAATGCAAACAAAGCATTTGGGTGCTTTCTCCTAATATACAACACAAAAGACCTCAATCTCTCTCACCCTAATCGTAAGAGCTGTTAAAACGCGTAAATACATTCAAAAGCTTGAGTTGACGCTTGTTTGTACTTGTATACGTCCTTGGTTAAGTTTCTCACTCAAATGAATGCAAACAAAGCATTTGGGTGCTTTCTCTTAATATACAACACAAAAGAACTCAATCTTTTTCTCCCAAGTCATATGAGCTTTTAAAACGCGTAAATGCATTCAAAAGGTGCAGTTAAAGTTTGTTTGTACTTGTAAACCTCGTTGGTGTAGTTTCTCAATTAAATGAATGCAAACAAAGCATTTGGGTGCTTTCTCTTAATATACAACACAAAAGACCTCAATCTCTTTCACCCTAATCGTAAGAGCTGTTAAAACGCGTAAATGCTTTCAAAAGCTTGAGTTGAAGCTTGTTTGTACTTGTAAACATCCTTGGTGTAGTTTCTCACTCCAATGAAGGCAAACAAACCATTTGGGTGATTTCTCTTAATAAACAACAGAAAAGAACTCAATCTCTTTCACCGTAGTTGTAAGAGCTGTTAAAACGCGTAATTGCATTCAAATGGTGGAGTTAAAGCTTGTTTGTACTTGTAAACATCCTTGGTGTAGTTTCTCAATCAAATGAATGCAAACAAAGCATTTGGGTGCTTTCTCTTAATATACAACACAAAGGACCTCAATCTCTTTCACCCTAGTTGTAAGAGCTGTTAAAATGCGTAAATACATTCAAAAGGTGGAGTTGAAGATTGTTTGTACTTGTAAACATCCTGGGTGTAGTTTCTCACTCAAATGAATGCAAACAAAGCATTTGGGTGCTTTCTCTTAACATACAACACAAAAGAACTCAATCTCTTTCACCCTAGTCGTAAGAGCTGTTAAAACGCGTAAATGCGATTCAAAAGGTGGAGTTAAAGCTTGTTTGTACTTGTAAACATCCTTGGTGTAGTTTCTCACTCAAGTGAATGCAAACAAAGCATTTGGGTGCTTTCTCCTAATATACAACACAAAAGACCTCAATCTCTATCACCCTAATCGTAAGAGCAGTTAAAACGCGTAAATACATTCAAAAGCTTGAGTTGAAGCTTGCTTGTACTTGTATACATCCTTGGTTAAGTTTCTCACTCAAACGAATGCAAACAAAGCATTTGGGTGCTTTTTCTTAATATACAACACAAAAGAACTCAATCTCTTTCACCCTAGTTGTAAGAGCTGTTAAAACGCGTCATTGCATTCAAATGGTGGAGTTAAAGCTTGTTTGTACTTGTAAACATCCTTGGTGTAGTTTCTCAATCAAATGAATGCGAACAAAGCATTTGGGTGCTTTCTCTTAATATACAACACAAAAGACCTCAATCTCTTTCACCCTAGTTGTAAGAGCTGTTAAAATGCGTAAATGCATTCAAAAGGTGGAGTTGAAGATTGTTTGTACTTGTAAACATCCTGGGTGTAGTTTCTCACTCAAATGTATGCAGACAAAGCATTTGGGTGCTTTCTCTTAACATACAACACAAAAGAACTCAATCTCTTTCACCCTAGTCGTAAGAGCTGTTAAAACGCGTAAATGCGTTCAAAAGGTGGAGTTAAAGCTTGTTTGTACTTGTAAACATCCTTGGTGTAGTTTCTCACTCAAGTGAATGCAAACAAAGCATTTGGGTGCTTTCTCCTAATATACAACACAAAAGACCTAAATCTCTCTCACCCTAATCGTAAGAGCTGTTAAAACGCGTAAATACATTCAAAAGCTTGAGTTGAAGCTTGTTTGTACTTGTAAACATCCATGGTAAAGTTTCTCACTCAAATGAATGCAAACAAACCATTTGGGTGATTTCTCTTCATATACAACACAAAAGAACTCAATCTCTTTCACCCTAGTTGTAAGAGCTGTTAAAACGCGTAAATGCATTCAAAAGGTGGAGTTAAAGCTTGTTTGTACTTGTAAACATCCTTGGTGTAGTTTCTCACTCAAATGAATGCAACCAAACCATTTGGGTGCTTTCTCTTAATATACAACACAAAAGACCTCAATCTCTTTCACCCTAGTCGTATGAGGTTTTAAAACGCGTAAATGCTTTCAAAATCTTGAGTTGAAGCTTGTTTGTACTTGTAAACATCCTTGGTGTAGTTTCTCACTCCAATGAATGCAAACAAAGCTTTTGGGTGCTTTCTCTGAAAATACAACACAAAAGAACTCAATCTCTTTCACCCTAGTCGTAAGAGCTGTTAAAACGCGTAAATGCATTCAAAAGGTGGAGTTAAAGCTTGTTTGTACTTCAAAACATCCTTGGTGTAGTTTCTCACTCAAATGAATGCATACAAAACATTTGGGTGCTTTCTCTTAATATACAGCACAAAAGAACTCAATCTCTTTCACCCTAGATGTAAGAGCTGTTAAAACGCGTAAATGCATTCAAAAGGTGGAGTTAAAGCTTGTTTGTACTTGTAAACATCCTTGGTGTAGGTTCTCCTCAAATGAATGCAAACAAAGCATTTGGGTGCTTTCTCTTAATATACAACACAGAAGAACTCAATCTCTTTCACCCTAGATGTAAGAGCTGTTAAAACGCGTAAATGCATTCCAAAGGTGGAGTTAAAGCTTGTTTGTACTTGTAAACATCCTTGGTGTAGTTTCTCACTCATATGAATGCAAACAAAGCGTTTGGGTGCTTTCTCTTAATATACAACACAAAAGAACTCAATCTCTTTCACCCTAGTCGTAAGAGCTGTTAAAACGCGTAAATGCATTCAAAAGGTGGAGTTAAAGCTTGTTTGTACTTCAAAACATCCTTGGTGTAGTTTCTCACTCAAATGAATGCAAACAAAGCGTTTGGGTGCTTTCTCTTAATATACAACACAAAAGAACTCAATCTCTTTCACCCTAGTCGTAAGAGCTGTTAAAAAGCGTAAATGCATTCCAAAGGTGGAGTTAAAGCTTGTTTGTACTTGTAAACATCCTTGGTGTAGTTTCTCACTCAAATGAATGCAAACAAAGCATTTGGGTGATTTCTCTTAATACACAACACAAAAGAACTCAATCTCTTTTACCCTAATCGTAGAGCTGTTAAAACGCGTAAATGCATTCAAAAGGTGGAGTTAAAGCTTGTTTGTACTTGTAAACATCCTTGGTGTAGTTTCTCACTCAAATGAATGCAAACAAAGCATTTGGGTGCTTTCTTTTAATAAAAAACACAAAATACCTCAATCTCTTTCACCCTAGTCATATGAGCTTTTAAAACGCGTAAATGCATTCAAAAGCTTGAGTTGAAGCTTTTTTGTACTTGTAAACATTCTTGGTGTAGTTTCTCACTCCAATGTATGCAAACAAAGCTTTTGGGTGCTTTCTCTGAAAATACAACACAAAAGAATTCAATCTTTTTCACCCTAGTCATATGAGCTTTTAAAACCCGTAAATGCATTCAAAAGCTTGAGTTGAAGCTTGTTTGTACTTGTAAACATCCTTGGTTAAGTTTCTGACTCAAACGAATGCAAACAAAGCATTTGGGTGCTTTCTCTTAATATACAACACAAAAGAACTCAATCTTTTTCACCCTAGTTGTAAGAGCTGTTAAAATGCGTAAATGCATTCAAAAGCGTTAGTTGAAGCTTCTTTGTACTTGTATACATCCTTGGTGTAGTTTCTCACTCCAATGAATGCAAACAAAGCTTTTGGGTGCTTTCTCTGAAAATACAACACAAAAGAACTCAATCTCTTTCACCCTAGTCGTATGAGGTTTTAAAACGCGTATATGCATTCAAAAGCTTAAGTTGAACCTGGTTGGTACTTGTAAACGTCTTTGGTGTAGTTTCTCACTCAAATGAATGCAAAGAAAATATTTGGGTGCGTTCTCTTAATATAAAACACAAGTATTAAGTATGTACTTGTAAACACGTTTTAAAAGCTCTTGTAAACATCCTTGGTGTAGTTTCTCAGTCCAATGAATGCAAACAAAGCTTTTGGGTGCTTTCTCTGAAAATACAGCACAAAAGAACTCAATATCTATCACCCTAGCCGTAAGAGCTGTTAAAACGCGTAAATGCATTCAAAAGGTGGAGTTAAAGAATGTTTGTACTTGTAAACATCCTTGGTGTAGTTTCTCACTCAAATGAATGCATACAAAACATTTGGGTGCTTTCTCTTAATATACAGCACAAAGGAACTCAATCTCTTTCACCTTAGTTGTAAGAGCTGTTAAAATGCGTAAATGCATTCAAAAGGTGGAGTTGAAGCTTGTTTGTACTTGTAAACATCCTTGGTGTAGTTTCTCACTCAAATGAATGCAAACAAAGCATCTGGGTGATTTCTCTTAATATACAACACAAAAGAACTCAATCTCTTTCACCCTAATCGTAAGAGCTGTTAAAACGCGTAAATGCATTCAAAAGGTGGAGTTGAAGCTTGTTTGTACTTGTAAACATCCATGGTGTAGTTTCTCCTCAAATGAATGCAAACAAAGCATTTGGGTGCTTTCTCTTAATATACAACACAAAAGAACTCAATCTCTTTCACCCTAGATGTAAGAGCTGTTAAAACGCGTAAATGCATTCAAAAGGTGGAGTTAAAGCTTGTTTGTACTTGTAAACATCCTTGGTTACGTTTCTCACTCAAATGAAAGCAAACAAAGCATTTGGGTGCGATCTCTTAAAATACAACACAAAAGAACTCAATCTCTTTCACCCTTGTCGTATGAGCTTTTAAAACACTTAAATGCATTCAAAAGCTTGAGTTCAAGCTTGTTTGTAGTTGTAAACATCCTTGGGGTAGTTTCACACTCAAATAAATGTAAACAAAGCATTTGCGAGCTTTTTCTTAATATACAACACAAAATAACTCAATCTCTTTTTGCCTAGTCGTAAGAGCTGTTAAAACGTGTAAATGCATTCAAAAGCTTGAGTTGAAACTTGTTTGTACTTGTAAACTTCCTTGGTGTAGTTTCTCACTCAAATGAATGCAACCAAACCATTTGGGTGATTTCTCTTAATATACAACACAAAAGAACTCAATCTCTTTCACCCTAGTTGTAAGGGCTATTAAAATGCGCAAATATATTCAAAAGGTGGAGTGAAAGCTTCTTTGTGCTTGTAAACATCCTTGGTGTAGTTTCTCACTCAAATGAATGCAAACAAAGCATTTGGGTGCTTTCTCTTAATATACAACACAAAAGAACTCAATCTCTTTCACCTAAGTCGTAAGAGCTGTTAAAATTCGTAAATGCATTCAAAAGGTGGAGTCGAAGCTTGTTTGTACTTGTAAACATCTTTGGTGTAGTTTCTCACTCAAATGAATGCAAACAAAGCATTTGGGTGCTTTCTCTTAATATACAACACAAAAGAACTCAATCCCTTTCACCCTACTGGTAAGAGCTGTTAAAACGCGTAAATGCATTCAAAAGGTGGAGTTAAAGGTTGTTTGTGCTTGTAAACATCCTTGGTGTAGTTTCTCACTCAAATGAATGCAAACAAAGCATTTGGGTGCTTTCTCTTCAAATACAACACAAAAGAACTCAATCTCTTTCACCCTAGTTGTAAGAGCTGTTAAAATGCGTGAATGCATCCAAAAGGTGGAGTTAAAGCTTGTTTGTGCTTGTAAACATCCTTGGTGTAGTTTCTCACTCAAATAAATGCAAACAAAGCATTTAGGTGCTTTCTCTTAATATACAACACAAAAGAACTTAATCTCTTTCACCCTTGTCGTATGAGCTTTTAAAACGCTTAAATGCATTCAAAAGCTTGAGTTCAAGCTTGTTTGTAGTTGTAAACATCCTTGGGGTAGTTTCACACTCAAGTAAATGTACACAAAGCATTTGCGAGCTTTTTCTTAATATACAACACAAAAGAACTCAATCTCTTTTTGCCTAGTCGTAAGAGCTGTTAAAACGTGTAAATGCATTCAAAAGCTTGAGTTGAAACTTGTTTGTACTTGTAAACTTCCTTGGTGTAGTTTCTCACTCAAATGAATGCAACCAAACCATTTGGGTGATTTCTCTTAATTTACAACACAAAAGAACTCAATCTCTTTCACCCTAGTTGTAAGGGCTATTAAAATGCGTAAATATATTCAAAAGGTGGAGTGAAAGCTTCTTTGTGCTTGTAAACATCCTTGGTGTAGTTTCTCACTCAAATGAATGCAAACAAAGTATTTGGGTGCTTTCTCTTAATATACAACACAAAAGAACTCAATCTCTTTCACCTTAGTTGTAAGAGCTGTTAAAATGCGTAAATGCATTCAAAAGGTGGAGTTGAAGCTTGTTTGTACTTCTAAACATCCTTGGTGTAGTTTCTCACTCAAATGAATGCAAACAAAGCATTTGGGTGCTTTCTCTTAATATACAACACAAAAGAACTCAATCTCTTTCACCCTAGTCGTAAGAGCTGTTAAACCGCGTAAATGCATTCAAAAGGTGGAGTTAAAGTTTTTTTGTACTTGTAAACATCCTTGGTGTAGTTTCTCACTCATGTGAATGCAAACAAAGCATTTGGGTGATTTCTCTTAATATACAACACAAAAGAACTCAATCTCTTTCGCCCTAATCGTAAGAGCTGTTAAAACGCGTAAATGCATTCAAAAGGTGGAGTTAAAGCTTGTTTGTACTTGTAAACATCCTTGGTGTAGTTTCTCACTCAAATGAATGCATACAAAGCATTTGGGTGCGTTCTCTTAATAAACAATACAAAAGACCTCAATCTCTTTCACCCTAGTCATATAAGATTTTAAAACGCGTAAATGCATTCAAAAGCTTGAGTTGAAGCTTGTTTGTACTTGTAAACATTCTTGGTGTAGTTTCTCACTCCAATGAATGCAAACAAAGCTTTTGGGTGCTTTCTCTGAAAATACAACACAAAAGAACTCAATCTCTTTCACCCTAGTCGTATGAGGTTTTAAAACGCGTATATGCATTCAAAAGCTTAAGTTGAACCTGGTTGGTACTTGTAAACATCTTTGGTGTAGTTTCTCACTCAAATGAATGCAAAGAAAATATTTGGGTGCGTTCTCTTAATATAAAACACAAGTATTAAGTATGTACTTGTAAACACGTTTTAAAAGCTCTTGTAAACATCCTTGGTGTAGTTTCTCACTCCAATGAATGCAAACAAAGCTTTTGGGTGCTTTCTCTAAAAATACAACACAAAAGAACTCAATATCTATCACCCTAGCCGTAAGAGCTGTTAGAACGCGTAAATGCATTCAAAAGGTGGAGTTAAAGCTTGTTTGTACTTGTAAACATCCTTGGTGTAGTTTCTCACTCAAATGAATGCATACAAAAATTTGGGTGCTTTCTCTTAATATACAGCACAAAAGAACTCAATCTCTTTCACCCTAGATGTAAGAGCTGTTAAAACGCGTAAATGCATTCAAAAGGTGGAGTTAAAGCTTGTTTGTACTTGTAAACATCCTTGGTTACGTTTCTCACTCAAATGAATGCAAACAAAGCATTTGGGTGCGATCTCTTAAAATACAACACAAAAGAACTCAATCTCTTTCACCCTTGTCGTAAGAGCTGTTAAAACGCGTAAATGCATTCAAAAGGTGGAGTTCAAGCTTGTTTGTAGTTGTAAACATCCTTGGGGTAGTTTCACACTCAAATAAATGTAAACAAAGCATTTGCGAGCTTTTTCTTAATATACAACACAAAATAACTCAATCTCTTTTTGCCTAGTCGTAAGAGCTGTTAAAACGTGTAAATGCATTCAAAAGCTTGAGTTGAAACTTGTTTGTACTTGTAAACTTCCTTGGTGTAGTTTCTCACTCAAATGAATGCAACCAAACCATTTGGGTGATTTCTCTTAATATACAACACAAAAGAACTCAATCTCTTTCACCCTAGTTGTAAGGGCTATTAAAATGCGCAAATATATTCAAAAGGTGGAGTGAAAGCTTCTTTGTGCTTGTAAACATCCTTGGTGTAGTTTCTCACTCAAATGAATGCAAACAAAGCATTTGGGTGCTTTCTCTTAATATACAACACAAAAGAACTCAATCTCTTTCACCTAAGTTGTAAGAGCTGTTAAAATGCGTAAATGCATTCAAAAGGTGGAGTCGAAGCTTGTTTGTACTTGTAAACATCTTTGGTGTAGTTTCTCACTCAAATGAATGCAAACAAAGCATTTGGGTGCTTTCTCTTAATATACAACACAAAAGAACTCAATCCCTTTCACCCTACTGGTAAGAGCTGTTAAAACGCGTAAATGCATTCAAAAGGTGGAGTTAAAGGTTGTTTGTGCTTGTAAACATCCTTGGTGTAGTTTCTCACTCAAATGAATGCAAACAAAGCATTTGGGTGCTTTCTCTTCAAATACAACACAAAAGAACTCAATCTCTTTCACCCTAGTAGTAAGAGCTGTTAAAATGCGTGAATGCATCCAAAAGGTGGAGTTAAAGCTTGTTTGTGCTTGTAAACATCCTTGGTGTAGTTTCTCACTCAAATGAATGCAAACAAAGCATTTAGGTGCTTTCTCTTAATATACAACACAAAAGAACTCAATCTCTTTCACCCTTGTCGTATGAGCTTTTAAAACGCTTAAATGCATTCAAAAGCTTGAGTTCAAGCTTGTTTGTAGTTGTAAACATCCTTGGGGTAGTTTCACACTCAAGTAAATGTACACAAAGCATTTGCGAGCTTTTTCTTAATATACAACACAAAAGAACTCAATCTCTTTTTGCCTAGTCGTAAGAGCTGTTAAAACGTGTAAATGCATTCAAAAGCTTGAGTTGAAACTTGTTTGTACTTGTAAACTTCCTTGGTGTAGTTTCTCACTCAAATGAATGCAACCAAACCATTTGGGTGATTTCTCTTAATTTACAACACAAAAGAACTCAATCTCTTTCACCCTAGTTGTAAGGGCTATTAAAATGCGTAAATATATTCAAAAGGTGGAGTGAAAGCTTCTTTGTGCTTGTAAACATCCTTGGTGTAGTTTCTCACTCAAATGAATTCAAACAAAGTATTTGGGTGCTTTCTCTTAATATACAACACAAAAGAACTCAATCTCTTTCACCTTAGTTGTAAGAGCTGTTAAAATGCGTAAATGCATTCAAAAGGTGGAGTTGAAGCTTGTTTGTACTTCTAAACATCCTTGGTGTAGTTTCTCACTCAAATGAATGCAAACAAAGCATTTGGGTGCTTTCTCTTAATATACAACACAAAAGAACTCAATCTCTTTCACCCTAGTCGTAAGAGCTGTTAAACCGCGTAAATGCATTCAAAAGGTGGAGTTAAAGTTTTTTTGTACTTGTAAACATCCTTGGTGTAGTTTCTCACTAATGTGAATGCAAACAAAGCATTTGGGTGATTTCTCTTAATATACAACACAAAAGAACTCAATCTCTTTCGCCCTAATCGTTAGAGCTGTTAAAACGCGTAAATGCATTCAAAAGGTGGAGTTAAAGCTTGTTTGTACTTGTAAACATCCTTGGTGTAGTTTCTCACTCAAATGAATGCATACAAAGCATTTGGGTGCGTTCTCTTAATAAACAATACAAAAGACCTCAATCTCTTTCACCCTAGTCATATAAGATTTTAAAACGCGTAAATGCATTCAAAAGCTTGAGTTGAAGCTTGTTTGTACTTGTAAACATTCTTGGTGTAGTTTCTCACTCCAATGAATGCAAACAAAGCTTTTGGGTGCTTTCTCTGAAAATACAACACAAAAGAACTCAATCTCTTTCACCCTAGTCGTATGAGGTTTTAAAACTCGTATATGCATTCAAAAGCTTAAGTTGAACCTGGTTGGTACTTGTAAACATCTTTGGTGTAGTTTCTCACTCAAATGAATGCAAAGAAAATATTTGGGTGCGTTCTCTTAATATAAAACACAAGTATTAAGTATGTACTTGTAAACACGTTTTAAAAGCTCTTGTAAACATCCTTGGTGTAGTTTCTCACTCCAATGAATGCAACAAAGCTTTTGGGTGCTTTCTCTAAAAATACAACACAAAAGAACTCAATATCTATCACCCTAGCCGTAAGAGCTGTTAGAACGCGTAAATGCATTCAAAAGGTGGAGTTAAAGCTTGTTTGTACTTGTAAACATCCTTGGTGTAGTTTCTCACTCAAATGAATGCATACAAAAATTTGGGTGCTTTCTCTTAATATACAGCACAAAAGAACTCAATCTCTTTCACCCTAGATGTAAGAGCTGTTAAAACGCGTAAATGCATTCAAAATGTGGAGTTAAAGCTTGTTTGTACTTGTAAACATCCATGGTGTAGTTTCTCCTCAAATGAATGCAAACAAAGCATTTGGGTGCTTTCTCTTAATATACAACACAAAAGAACTCAATCTCATTCACCCTAGATGTAAGAGCTGTTAAAACGCGTAAATGCATTCAAAAGGTGGAGTTAAAGCTTGTTTGTACTTGTAAACATCCTTGGTTACGTTTCTCACTCAAATGAATGCAAACAAAGCATTTGGGTGCGATCTCTTAAAATACAACACAAAAGAACTCAATCTCTTTCACCCTTGTCGTATGAGCTTTTAAAACACTTAAATGGATTCAAAAGCTTGAGTTCAAGCTTGTTTGTAGTTGTAAACATCCTTGGGGTAGTTTCACACTCAAATAAATGTAAACAAAGCATTTGCGAGCTTTTTCTTAATATACAACACAAAAGAACTCAATCTATTTTTGCCTAGTCGTAAGAGCTGTTAAAACGCGTAAATGCATTCAAAAGCTTGAGTTGAAACTTGTTTGTACTTGTAAACTTCCTTGGTGAAGTTTCTCACTCAAATGAATGCAAACAAACCATTTGGGTGATTTCTCTTAATATACAACACAAAAGAACTCAATCTCTTTCACCCTAGTTGTAAGAGCTGTTAAAATGCGTAAATGCATTCAAAAGGTGGAGTTAAAGCTTGTTTGTGCTTGTAAACATCCTTGGTGTAGTTTCTCACTCAAATGAATGCAAACAAAGCATTTGGGTGCTTTCTCTTCATATACAACACAAAAGAACTCAATCTCTTTCACCCTAGTTGTAAGAGCTGTTAAAATGCGTGAATGCATCCAAAAGGTGGAGTTAAAGCTTGTTTGTGCTTGTAAACATCCTTCGTGTAGTTTCTCACTCAAATGAATGCAAACAAAGCATTTGGGTGCTTTCTCTTAATATACAACACAAAAGAACTCAATCCCTTTCACCCTAGTGGTAAGAGCTGTTAAAACGCGTAAATGCATTCAAAAGGTGGAGTTAAAGCTTGTTTGTGCTTGTAAACATCATTGGTGTAGTTTCTCACTCAAATGAATGCAAACAAAGCATTTGGGTGCTTTCTCTTCATATACAACACAAAAGAACTCAATCTCTTTCACCCTAGTTATAAGAGCTGTTAAAATGCGTGAATGCATCCAAAAGGTGGAGTTAAAGCTTGTTTGTGCTTGTAAACATCCTTGGTGTAGTTTCTCACTCAAATGAATGCAAACAAAGCATTTGGGTGCTTTCTCTTAATATACAACACAAAAGAACTCAATCTCTTTCACCTAAGTTGTAAGAGCTGTTAAAATGCGTAAATGCGTTCAAAAGGTGGAGCCGAAGCTTGTTTGTACTTGTAAACATCCTTGGTGTAGTTTCTCACTCAAATGAATGCAAACAAAGCATTTGGGTGCTTTCTCTTAATAAACAACACAAAAGACCTCAATCTCTTTCACCCTAGTCATATGAGCTTTTAAAACGCGTAAATGCATTCAAAAGCTTGAGTTGAAGCTTGGTTGTACTTGTAAACATTCTTGGTGTAGTTTCTCACTCCAATGAATGCAAACAAAGCATTTGGGTGCTTTCTCTTAATATACAACAGAAACGAACTCAATCTCTTTCACCCTAGTCGTATGATGTTTTAAAATGCGTAAATGCATTCAAAAGGTGGGGTTGAAGCTTGTTTGTACTTGTAAACATCCTTAATGTAGTTTCTCACTCAAATGAATGCAAACAAAGCTTTTGGTTGCTTTCTCTTAATATACAACAGAAAAGAACTCAATCTCTTTCACCCTAGTCGTAAGAGCTGTTAAAACGCGTAAATACATTCAAAAGCGTTAGTTGAAGCTTCTTTGCACTTGTAAACATCCTTGGTGTAGTTTCTCACTCCATTGAATGCAAACAAAGCTTTTGGGTGCTTTCTCTGAAAATACAACACAAAAGAACTCAATCTCTTTCACCCTAGTCGTATGAAGTTTTAAAACGCGTATATGCATTCAAAAGCTTAAGTTGAACCTTGTTGGTACTTGTAAACATCTTTGGTGTAGTTTCTCACTCAAATGAATGCGAAGAAAACATTTGGGTGCGTTCTCTTAATATAAAACACAAGTATTAAGTATGTACTTGTAAACACGTATTAAAAGCTCTTGTAAACATCCTTGGTGTAGTTTCTCACTCCAATGAATGCAAACAAAGCTTTTTGGGTGCTTTCTCTAAAAATACAACACAAAAGAACTCAATCTCTTTCACCCTAGCCGTAAGAGCTGTTAAAACGCGTAAATGCATTCAAAAGGTGGAGTTAAAGCTTGTTTGTACTTGTAAACATCCTTGGTGTAGTTTCTCACTCAAATGAATGCATACAAAACGTTTGGGTGCTTTCTCTTAATATACAGCACAAAAGAACTCAATCTCTTTCACCCTAGATGTAAGAGCTGTTAAAACGCGTAAATGCATTCAAAAGGTGGAGTTAAAGCTTGTTTGTACTTGTAAACATCCTTGGTGTAGTTTCTCCTCAAATGAATGCAAACAAAGAATTTGGGTGCTTTCTCTTAATATACAACACAAAAGAACTCAATCTCTTTCACCCTAGATGTAAGAGCTGTTAAAACGCGTAAATGCATTCAAAAGGTGGAGTTAAAGCTTGTTTGTACTTGTAAACATCCTTGGTGTAGTTTTTCACTCAAATTAATGCAAAGAAAGCATTTGGGTGCTTTCTCTTAATATACAACACAAAAGACCTCAATCTCTTTCACCCTAGTAGTATGAGGTTTTGAAACGCGTAAATGCTTTCAAAAGCTTGAGTGGAAGCTTGTTTGTACTTGTAAACATCCTTGGTTACGTTTCTCACTCAAATGAATGCAAACAAAGCATTTGGGTGCGATCTCTTAAAATACAACACAAAAGAACTCAATCTCTTTCACCCTAGTTGTAAGAGCTGTTAAAATGCGTAAATGCATTCAAAAGGTGGAGTTAAAGCTTGTTTGTGCTTGTAAACATCCTTAGTGTAGTTTCTCACTCAAATGAATGCAAACAAAGCATTTGGGTGCTTTCTCTTAATTGACAACACAAAAGAACTCAATCTCTTTCACCCTAGTCGTAAGAGCTGTTAAAACGCGTAAATGCATTCAAAAGGTGGAGTTAAAGCTTGTTTGTACTTGTAAACATCCTTGGTGTAGCTTCTCACTCAAATGAATGCAAACAAAACTTTTGGGTGCTTTCTTTGAAAATACAACACAAAAGAACTCAATCTCTTTCACCCTAGTCGTAAGAGCTGTTAAAACGCGTAAATGCATTCAAAAGGTGGAGTTAAAGCTTGTTTGTACTTGTAAACATCCTTGGTGTAGCTTCTCACTCAAATGAATGCAAACAAAACTTTTGGGTGCTTTCTTTGAAAATACAACACAAAAGAACTCAATCTCTTTCACCCTAGTCGTAAGAGCTGTTAAAACGCGTAAATGCATTCAAAAGGTGGAGTTAAAGCTTGTTTGTGCTTGTAAACATCCTTGGTGTAGTTTCTCACCCAAATGAATGCAAACAAAGCATTTGGGTGCTTTCTCTTAATATACAACACAAAAGAACTCAATCTCATTCACCTTAGTTGTAAGGGCTGTTAAAATGCGTAAATGAATTCAAAAGGTGGAGTTGAAGCTTGTTTGTACTTGTAAACATCCTTGGTGTATTTTCTCACTCAAATGAATGCAAACAAAGCATTTGGATGCTTTCTCTTAATTGACAACACAAAAGAACTCAATCTCTTTCACCCTAGTCGTAAGAGCTGTTAAAACGCGTAAATGCATTCAAAAGGTGGAGTTAAAGCTTGTTTGTACTTGTAAACATCCTTGGTGTAGCTTCTCACTCAAATGAATGCAAACAAAACTTTTGGGTGCTTTCTTTGAAAATACAACACAAAAGAACTCAATCTCTTTCACCCTAGTCGTAAGAGCTGTTAAAACGCGTAAATGCATTCAAAAGGTGGAGTTAAAGCTTGTTTGTGCTTGTAAACATCCTTGGTGTAGTTTCTCACTCAAATGAATGCAAACAAAGCATTTGGGTGCTTTCTCTTAATATACAACACAAAAGAACTCAATCTCATTCACCTTAGTTGTAAGGGCTGTTAAAATGCGTAAATGAATTCAAAAGGTGGAGTTGAAGCTTGTTTGTACTTGTAAACATCCTTGGTGTAGTTTCTCACTCAAATGATTGCAAACAAAACATTTGGGTGATTTATCTTAATATACAACACACAAGAACTCAATCTCTTTCACCCTAATCGTAAGAGCTGTTAAAACGCGTAAATGCATTCAAAAGCTTGAGTTGAAGCTTGTTTGTACTTGTAAACATTCGTGGTGTACTGTCTCACTCCAATGAATGCAAACAAAGCTTTTGGGTGCTTTCTCTGCAAATACAACACAAAAGAACTCAATCTTTTTCACCCTATTCGTATGAGCTTTTAAATCCCGTAAATGCATTCAAAAGCTTGAGTTGAAGCTTGTTTGTACTTGTTAACATCCTTGGTTAAGTTTCTCACTCAAATGAATGCAAACAAAGCATTTGGGTGCTTTCTCTTAATATACAACACAAAAGAACTCAATCTTTTTCACCCTAGTTGTAAGAGCTGTTAAAATGCGTAAATGCATTCAAATGGTCGAGTTAAAGCTTATTTGTGCTTGTAAACATCCTTGGTGTAGTTTCTCACTCAAATGAATGCAAACAAAGCATTTGGGTGCTTTCTCTTCATATACAACACAAAAGAACTCAATCTCTTTCACCCTAGATGTAAGAGCTGTTAAAACGCGTAAATGCATTCAAAAGGTGGAGTTAAAGCTTGTTTGTACATGTAAACATCCTTGGTGTAGTTTCTCCTCAAATGAATGCAAACAAAGCATTTGGGTGCTTTCTCTTAATATACAACACAAAAGAACTCAATCTCTTTCACCCTAGATGTAAGAGCTGTTAAAACGCGTAAATGCATTCAAAAGGTGGAGTTAAAACTTGTTTGTACTTGTAAACATCCTTGGTGTAGTTTTTCACTCAAATTAATGCAAAGAAAGCATTTGGGTGCTTTCTCTTAATATACAACACAAAAGACCTCAATCTCTTTCACCCTAGTAGTATGAGGTTTTGAAACGCGTAAATGCTTTCAAAAGCTTGAGTGGAAGCTTGTTTGTACTTGTAAACATCCTTGGTTACGTTTCTCACTCAAATGAATGCAAACAAAGCATTTGGGTGCGATCTCTTAAAATACAACACAAAAGAACTCAATCTCTTTCACCCTAGTTGTAAGAGCTGTCAAAATGCGTAAATGCATTCAAAAGGTGGAGTTAAAGCTTGTTTGTGCTTGTAAACATCCTTGGTGTAGTTTCTCACTCAAATGAATGCATACAAAAATTTGGGTGCTTTCTCTTAATATACAGCACAAAAGAACTCAATCTCTTTTACCCTAGATGTAAGAGCTGTTAAAACGCGTAAATGCATGCAAAAGGTGGAGTTAAAGCTTGTTTGTACTTGTAAACATCCTTGGTGTAGTTTCTCCTCAAATGAATGCAAACAAAGCATTTGGGTGCTTTCTCTTAATATATAACACAAAAGAACTCAATCTCTTTCACCCTAGATGTAAGAGCTGTTAAAACGCGTAAATGCATTCAAAAGGTGGAGTTAATGCTTGTTTGTACTTGTAAACATCCTTGGTGTAGTTTTTCACTCAAATTAATGCAAAGAATACATTTGGGTGCTTTCTCTTAATATACAACACAAAAGACCTAAATCTCTTTCACCCTAGTCGTATGAGGTTTTAAAACGCGTAAATGCTTTCAAAAGCTTGAGGTGAAGCTTGTTTGTACTTGTAAACATCATTGGTTAAGTTTCTCACTCAAATGAATGCAAACAAAGCATTTGGGTGCGATATCTTAAAATACAACACTAAAGAACTCAATCTCTTTCACCCTTGTCGTATGAGCTTTTAAAACGCTTAAATGCATTCAAAAGCTTGAGTTCAAGCTTGTTTGTAGTTGTCAACATCCTTGGGGTAGTTTCACACTCAAATAAATGTAAACAAAGCATTTGCAAGCTTTTTCTTAATATACAACACAAAAGAACTCAATCTCTTTTCGCCTAATCGTAAGAGCTGTTAAAACGCGTAAATGCATTCAAAAGCTTGAGTTGAAACTTGTTTGTACCTGTAAACTTCCTTGGTGTAGTTTCTCACTCAAATAAATGCAAACAAACCATTTGGGTGATTTCTCTTAATATACAACACAAAAGAACTCAATTCTTTCACCCTAGTTGTAAGAGCTGTTAAAATGCGTAAATGCATTCAAAAGGTGGAGTTAAAGCTTGTTTGTGCTTGTAAACATCCTTGGTGTAGTTTCTCACTCAAATGAATGCAAACAAAGCATTTGGGTGCTTTCTCTTAATATACAACACAAAAGAACTCAATCTCTTTCACCTTAGTTGTAAGAGCTGTTAAAATGCGTAAATGCATTCAAAAGGTGGAGTTGAAGCTTGTTTGTACTTGTAAACATCCTTGGTGTAGTTTCTCACTCAAATGAATGCAAACAAAACATTTGGGTGCTTTCTCTTAATATACAACAGAAAAGAACTCAATCTCTTTCACCCTAGTTGTAAGAGCTGTTAAAATGCGTAAATGCATTCAAAAGGTGGAGTTGAAGCTTGTTTGTACTTGTAAACATCCTTGGTGTAGTTTCTCACTCAAATGAATGCAAACAAAGTATTTGGGTGATTTCTCTTAATATACAACACAAAAGAACTCAATCTCTTTCACCCTAATCGTAAAAGCTGTTAAAACGCGTAAATTCATTCAAAAGGTGGAGTTAAAGCTTGTTTGTACTTGTAAACATCCTTGGTGTAGTTTCTCACTCAAATGAATGCAAACAAAGCATTTGGGTGCTTTCTCTTAATAAACAACACAAAAGACCTCAATCTCTTTCACCTAGTCATATGAGCTTTTAAAACGCGTAAATGCATTCAAAAGCTTGAGTTGAAGCTTGTTTGTACTTGTAAACTTTCTTGGTGTAGTTTCTCACTCCAATGAATGCAAACAAAGCTTTTGGGTGCTTTCTCTGAAAATACAACACAAAAGAACTCAATCTTTTTCACCTTAGTTGTAAGAGCTGTTAAAATGCGTAAATGCAATCAAAAGGTGGAGTTGAAGCTTGTTTGTACTTGTAAACATCCTTGGTGTAGTTTCTCACTCAAATGAATGCAAACAAAGTATTTGGGTGCTTTCTCTTAATATACAACACAAAAGAACTCTATCTCTTTCACCTTAGTTGTAAGAGCTGTTAAAATGCGTAAATGCATTCGAAAGGTGGAGTTGAAGCTTGTTTGTACTTGTAAACATCCTTGGTGTAGTTTCTCACTCAAATGAATGCAAACAAAGCATTTGGGTGCTTTCTCTTAATATACATCACAAAAGAACTCAATCTTTTTCACCCTAGTCATATGAGCTTTTGAAACGCGTAAATGAATTCAAAAGCTTGAGTTGAAGCTTGTTTGTACTTGTAAACTTTCTTGGTGTAGTTTCTCACTCCAATGAATGCAAACAAAGCTTTTGGGTGCTTTCTCTGAAAATACAACACAAAAGAACTCTATTTTTTACCTTAGTTGTAAGAGCTGTTAAAATGCGTAAATGCAATCAAAAGGTTGAGTTGAAGCTTGTTTGTACTTGTAAACATCCTTGGTGTAGTTTCTCACTCAAATGAATGCAAACAAAGTATTTGGGTGCTTTCTCTTAATATACAACACAAAAGAACTCTATCTCTTTCACCTTAGTTGTAAGAGCTGTTAAAATGCGTAAATGCATTCGAAAGGTGGAGTTGAAGCTTCTTTGTACTTGTAAACATCCTTGGTGTAGTTTCTCACTCAAATGAATGCAAACAAAACATTTGGGTGCTTTCTCTTAATATACAACATAAAAGAACTCAATCTTTTTCACCCTAGTCATATGAGCTTTTGAAACGCGTAAATGAATTCAAAAGCTTGAGTTGAAGCTTGTTTGTGCTTGTAAACATCCTTGGTGTAGTTTCTCACTCAAATGAATGCAAACAAAGCATTTGGGTGGTTTCTCTTAATATACAACACAAAAGAACTCAATCTCTTTCACCTTAGTTGTAAGAGCTGTTAGAATGCGTAAATGCATTCAAAAGATGGAGTTGAAGCTTGTTTGTACTTGTAAACATCCTTGGTGTAGTTTCTCACTCACATGAATGCAAACAAAGCATTTGGGTGATTTCTCTTAATATACAAGACAAAAGAACTCAATCTCTTTCACCCTAATCGTAAGAGCTGTTAAAACGCGTAAATGCATTCAAAGGTGGAGTTAAAGCTTGTTTGTTCTTGTAAACATCCTTGGTGTAGTTTCTCACTCAAATGAATGCAAACAAAGCATGTGGATGCTTTCTATTCATATACAACACAAAAGAACTCAATCTCTTTCACCCCAGTTGTAAGAGCTGTTAAAATGCGTAAATGCATTCAAAAGGTGGAGTTAAAGCTTGTTTGTGCTTGTAAACATCCTTGGTGTAGTTTCTAACTCAAATGAATGCAAACAAAGCATTTGGGTGATTTCTCTTAATATACAACACAAAAGAACTCAATCTCTTTCACCCTAATCGTAAGAGCTGTTAAAACGCGTAAATGCATTCAAAAGGTGGAGTTAAAGCTTGTTTGTACTTGTAAGCATCCTTGGTGTAGTTTGTCACTCAAATGAATGCAAACAAAGCATTTGGGTGCTTTCTCTTAATAAACAACACAAAAGACCTCAATCTCTTTCACCTAGTCATATGAGCTTTTAAAACGCGTAAATGCATTCAAAAGCTTGAGTTGAAGCTTGTTTGTCCTTGTAAACATTCTTGGTGTAGTTTCTCACTCCAATGAATGCAAACAAAGCTTTTGGGTGCTTTCTCTGAAAATACAACACAAAAGAACTCAATCTTTTTCACCTTAGTTGTAAGAGCTGTTAAAATCCGTAAATGCATTCAAAAGGTGGAGTTGAAGCTTGTTTGTACTTGTAAACATCCTTGGTGCAGTTTCTCACTCAAATGAATGCAAACAAAGCATTTGGGTGCTTTCTCTTAATATACAACACAAAAGAACTCAATCTTTTTCACCCTAGTCATATGAGCTTTTGAAACG
The DNA here is from genome assembly GCA_038025085.1 of Tetragonia tetragonoides. Taxonomy (NCBI): domain Eukaryota; kingdom Viridiplantae; phylum Streptophyta; class Magnoliopsida; order Caryophyllales; family Aizoaceae; genus Tetragonia; species Tetragonia tetragonoides. The sequence goes on from CM076154.1 coordinate 24,327,098, forward strand.
CGTAAATGCATTCAAAAGCTTGAGTTGACGCTTGTTTGTACTTGTAAACATTCTTGGTGTAGTTTCTCACTGAAATGAATGCAAACAAAGCATTTGGGTGCTTTCTCTTAATATACAACACAAAAGACCTCAATCGCTTTCACCCTAGTCGTATGAGGTTTTAAAACGCGTAAATGCTTTCAAAATCTTGAGTTGAAGCTTGTTTGTACTTGTAAACATTCTTGGTGTAGTTTCTCACTCCAATGAATGCAAACAAAGTTTTTGGGTGCTTTCTCTGAAAATACAAAACAAAAGAACTCAATCTTTTTCACCTTAGTTGTAAGAGCTGTTAAAATGCGTAAATGCATTCAAAAGGTGGAGTTGAAGCTTGTTTGTGTTTGTAAACATCCTTGGTGTAGTTTCTCACTCAAATGAATGCAAACAAAGCATTTGGGTGCTTTCTCTTAATATACAACACAAAAGAACTCAATCTCTTTCACCTTAGTTTTAAGAGCTGTTAAAATGCGTAAATGCATTCAAAAGGTGGAGTTGAAGCTTGTTTGTACTTGTAAACATCCTTGGTGTAGTTTCTCACTCAAATGAATGCAAACAAAGCATTTGGGTGCTTTCTCTTAATATACAACACAAAAGAACTCAATCTCTTTCACCCTAGTTGTAAGAGCTGTTAAAATGCGTAAATGCATTCAAAAGGTGGAGTTGATGCTTGTTTGTACTTGTAAACATCCCTGGTGTAGTTTTCTCACTCAAATGAATGCAAACAAAGCATTTGGGTGCGTTCTCTTAATATACAACACAAAAGAACTCAATCTTTTTCACCCTAGTCGTAAGAGCTGTTAAAACGCGTAAATGCATTAGAAAAGTGGAGTTAAAGCTTGTTTGTGCTTGTAAACATCCTTGGTGTAGTTTCTCACTCAAATGAATGCAAACAAAGCATTTGGATGCTTTCTCTTCATATACAACACAAAAGAACTCAATCTCTTTCACCCTAGTTGTAAGAGCTGTTAAAATGCGTAAATGCATTCAAAAGGTGGAGTTAAAGCTTGTTTGTGCTTGTAAACATCCTTGGTGTAGTTTCTCACTCAAATGAATGCAAACAAAGCATTTGGGTGATTTTTCTTAATATACAACACAAAAGAACTCAATCTCTTTCACCTTAGTTGTAAGAGCTGTTAAAATGCGTAAATGCATTGAAAAGGTGGAGTTGAAGCTTGTTTGTACTTGTAAACATCCTTGGTGTAGTTTCTCACTCAAATGAATGCAAACAAAGCATTTGGGTGATTTCTCTTAATATACAACACAAAAGAACTCAATCTCTTTCACCCTAGATGTAAGAGCTGTTAAAACGCGTAAATGCATTCAAAAGGTGGAGTTAAAGCTTGTTTGTACTTGTAAACATCCTTGGTGTAGTTTCTCACTCAAATGAATGCAAAAAAAGCATTTGGGTGCTTATTATAAATATACAACACAAAAGACCTCAATCTCTTTCACCCAAGTCGTATGAGGTTTTAAAACGCGTAAATGCTTTCAAAAGCTTGAGTTGAAGCTTGTTTGTACTTGTAAACAACCTTGGTTAGGATTTGTCACTCAAATGAATGCAAATAAAGCATTTGGGTGCTTTCTCTTAATATACAACACAAAAGAACTCAATCTTTTTCACCCTAGTTGTAAGAGCTGTTAAATGCGTAAATGCATTCAAATGGTCGAGTTAAAGCTTGTTTGTGCTTGTAAACATCCTTGGTTTAGTTTCTCACTCAAATGAATGCAAACAAAGCATTTGGGTGCTTTCTCTTAATATACAACACAAAAGAACTCAATCTCTTTCACCTTAGTTGTAAGAGCTGTTAAGATACGTAAATGCATTCAAAGGTGGAGTTGAAGCTTGTTTGTAGTTGTAAACATCCTTGGTGTAGTTTCTCACTCAAATGAATGCAAACAAAGCATTTGGGTGATTTCTCTTAATATACAACATAAAAGAACTCAATCTCTTTCACCCTAATCGTAAGAGCTGTTAAAACGCGTAAATGCATTCAAAAGGTGGAGTTAAAGCTTGTTTGTACTTGTAAACATCCTTGGTGTAGTTTATCACTCAAATTAATGCAAAGAAAGCATTTGGGTGCTTTCTATTAATATACAACACAAAAGACCTCAATCTCTTTCACCCTAATCGTAAGAGCTGTTAAAACGCGTAAATGCATTCAAAAGGTGGAGTTAAAGCTTGATTGTACTTGTAAATATCCTTGGTGTAGTTTATCACTCAAATTAATGCAAAGAAAGCATTTGGCTGCTTTCTATTAATATACAACACAAAAGACCTCAATCTCTTTCACCCTAGTCGTATGAGGTTTTAAAACGCGTAAATGCTTTCAAAAGCTTGAGTTGAAGCTTGTTTGTACTTGTAAACAACCTTTGTTAGGTTTCTCACTCAAATGAATGCAAACAAAGCATTTGGGTGCTTTCTCTTAATATACAACACAAAAGAACTCAATCTTTTTCACCCTAGTTGTAAGAGCTGTTAAATGCGTAAATGCATTCCAATGGTCGAGTAAAAGCTTGTTTGTGCTTGTAAACATCTTTGGTGTAGTTTCTCACTCAAATGAATGCAAACAAATCATTTTGGTGCTTTCTCTTAATATACAACACAAAAGAACTCAATCTCTTTCACCTTAGTTGTAAGAGCTGTTAAACTGCGTAAATGCACTTGTAAACATCCTTGGTGTAGTTTCTCACTCAAATGAATGCAAACAAAGCATTTGGGTGATTTCTCTTAATAAACAACACAAAAGACCTCAATCTCTTTCACCCTAGTCAAATGAGCTTTTAAAACGCGTAAATGCATTCAAAAGCTTGAGTTGAAGCTTGTTTGTACTTGTAAACATCCTTGGTTAGGTTTCTCACTCAAATGAATGCAAACAAAGCATTTGGGTGCTTTCTGTTCATATACAACACAAAAGAACTCAATCTCTTTCACCCTAGTTGTAAGAGCTGTTAAAATGCGTAAATGCATTCAAAAGGTGGAGTTGAAGCTTGTTTGTACTTGTAAACATCCTTAATGTAGTTTCTCACTCAAATGAATGCAAACAATGCTTTTGGTTGCTTTCTCTTAATATACAACAGAAAAGAACTCAATCTCTTTCACCCTAGTCGTAAGAGCTGTTAAAACGCGTAAATACATTTAAAAGCGTTAGTTGAAGCTTGTTTGTACTTGTAAACATCCTTGGTGTAGTTTCTCAATCCAATGAATGCAATTAAAGCTTTTGGGTGCTTTCTCTGAAAATACAACACAAAAGAACTCAATCTCTTTCACCCTAGTCGTATGAGGTTTTAAAACGCGTATATGCATTCAAAAACTTAAGTTGAACCTTGTTGGTACTTGTGAAGATCTTTGGTGTAGTTTCTCACACAAATGAATGCACAGAAAACATTTGGGTGCGTTCTCTTAATATACAACACAAAAGAACTCAATCTCTTTCACCCTAGATGTAAGAGCTGTTAAAACGCGTAAATGGATTCAAAAGGTGGAGTTAAAGCTTGTTTGTACTTGTAAACACCTTTGGAGCAGTTTCTCACTCAAATGAATGTAAACAAAGCATTTGGGTGCTTTCTCTTAATATACAACACGAAAGACCTCAATCTCTTTCGCCCTAGTCATATGAGCTTTTAAAACGCGTAAATGCATTCAAAAGCTTGAGTTGAAACATGTTTGTACTTGTAAACATCCTTGGTGCAGTTTCTCACTCAAATGAATGCAAACAAACCATTTGGGTGATTTCTCTTAATATACAACACAAAAGAACTCAATCTCTTTCACCCTAGTCGTATGAGTTTTTAAAACGCGTAAATGCATTCAAAAGATTGAGTTGAAGCTTGTTTGTACTTCTAAACATCCTAGGTGTAGTTTCACACTCAAATGAATGCAAACAAAACATTTGGGTGCTTTCTCTTAATGAACAACGCAAAAGAACTCAATCTCTATCACCCTAGTCGTAAGACCTGTTAAAACGCGTAAATGCATTCAAAAGCTTGAGTTGAAGCTTTTATGCACGCGTAAACGCGTAAAAATGTACAAACATGCTTACTTTGGTGACATTATGGTCAAGGTCACCCAAATGCTTTGTTTGCATTCATTATGCATACAAACGCGTAAATGCATTCAAAACCTTGCATTCAAAAGCTTGAGTTGAAGCTTGTTTGTACTTGTAAACATCCAAGGTGTAGTTTCACACGGAAATCAATGCAAACAAAGTGTTTTGATGCGTTCTCTTAATATACAACACAAAGAACTCAAATCTCTTTCACCCTATTCGTATGTGCTTTTAAAACGCGTAAATGCATTCAAAAGCTTGAGTTGAAGCTTGTTTGTACTTGTAAACATCCTAGGTGTAGTTTCACACTCAAATGAATGCAAACAAATGAATACGAGTAGGGTGAAAGAGATTTGAGGTCTTTTGTGTTGTATATTAAGAGAAAGCACCCAAATGCTTTGTTTGCATTCATTTGAGTGAGAAACTACACCAAGGATGTTTACAAGTACAAAGAAGCTTTAACTCCACCTTTTGAATGCATTTACGCGTTTTAACAGCTCTTACATCTAGGGTGAAAGAGATTGAGTTCTTTTGTGTTGCTTATTAAGAGAAAGCACCCAAATGCTTTGTTGGCATTCATTTGAGTGAGAAACTACACCAAGGATGTTTACAAGTACAAAGAAGCTTTAACTCCACCTTTTGAATGCATTTACGCGTTTTAACAGCTCTTACAACTAGGGTGAAAGAGATTGAGTTCTTTTGTGTTGTATATTAAGAGAAATCACCCAAATGGTTTGTTTGCATTCATTTGAGTGAGAAACTACACCAAGGATGTTTACAACTACAAATAAGTTTAAACTCAAGCTTTTGAATGCATTTACGCGTTTTAACAGCTCTTACGACTAGGCGAAAAGAGATTGAGTTCTTTTGTGTTGCATGTTGAGAAAAAGCTCGCAAATGCTCTGTTTACATTCATTTGTGTTAGAAACTACACCAAGTATGTTTACAAGTACAAACTAGGGTGAAAGAGATTGAGTTCTTTTGTGTTGTATATTAAGAAAAAACACCCAAATGCTTTGTTTGCATTCATTTGAGTGAGAAACTACACCAAGTATGTTTACAAGTACAAACATGCTTTAACTCCACCTTTTGAATGCATTTACGCGTTTTAACAGCTCATACGAGTAGGGTGAAAGAGATTGAGTTCTTTTGTGTTGTATTTTCAGAGAAAGCACCCAAAAGCTTTGTTTGCATTCATTGGAGTGAGAAACTACACCAAGGATGTTTACAAGTACAAACAAGCTTCAACTCAAGCTTTTAATGTATTTACGCGTTTTAACAGCTCTTACGATTAGGGTGAAAGAGATTGAGGTCTTTTGTGTTGTATATTAAGAGAAAGCACCCAAATGCTTTGTTTGCATTCATTTGAGTGAGAAACTACACCAAGGATGTGTACAAGTACAAACAAGCTTTAACTCCACCTTTTGAATGCATTTACGCGTTTTAACAGCTCTTACGACTAGGGTGAAAGAGATTGAGTTCTTTTGTTTTGTATTTTCAGAGAAAGCACCCAAAAGCTTTGTTTGCATTCATTGGAGTGAGAAACTACACCAAGGATGTTTACAAGTACAAAGAAGCTCATATGACTAGGATGAAAAAACACTCTTTCACCCTAGTCGTAAGAGCTGTGTTGTAATTGAATCAGCAATGTTTGTACATTTAAACAAACGCGTATTTTTATTTTGTCCAAATACTTTGTTTGCATTCATTTGAGTGTGAAACTACACCTAAAATGTTTACAAGTACAAACAAGCTTCAACTGAAACTTTTGAATGCATTTACGCGTTTTGAAAGCTCATACGAGTAGGGTGAAAGAGATTTGAGTTCTTTTGCGTTGTATATTAAGAGAAAGCATCCAAATACTTTGTTTGCATTCATTTGAGTGAGAAACTACACCAAGGATGTTTACAAGTACAAACAAGCTTTAACTCAACCTTTTGAATGCATTTACGCATTTTAACAGCTCTTACAACTAGGGTGAAAGAGATTGAGTTCTTTTGTGTTGTATATTAAGAGAAAGCACCCAAATGCTTTGTCTGCATTCATTTGAGTGAGAAACTTAACCAAGGATGTTTACAAGTACAAACAAGCTTCAACTCATGCTTTTGAATGTATTTACGCGTTTTAACAGCTCTCACGATTCGGGGGAAAGAGATTGAGGTCTTTTGTGTTGTATATTAAGAGAAAGCACCCAAAAGCTTTGTTTGCATTCATTGGAGTGAGAAACTACACCAAGGATGTTTACAAGTACAAACAAGCTTCAACTCAAGCTTTTGAATGTATTTACGCGTTTTAAAAGCTCATATGACTAGGCTGAAAGAGATTGAGGTCTTTTGTGTTGTATATTAAGAGAAAGCACCCAAATGCTTTGTTTGCATTCATTTGAGGGAGAAACTACACCAAGGATGTTTACAAGTACAAACAAGCTTCAACTCCACCTTTTGAATGCATTTACGCATTTTAACAGCTCTTACAACTAAGGTGAAAGATATTGAGTTCTTTTGTGTTGTATGTAAAGAAAAAGCTCGCAAATCCTCTGTTTACATTCATTTGAGTGTGAAACTACCCCAAGGATGTTTACAACTACAAACAAGCTTGAACTCAAACTTTTGAATGCATTTAAGCGTTTTAAAAGCTCATACGACAAGGGTGAAACAGATTGAGTTCTTTTGTGTTGTATTTTAAGAGAACGCACCCAAATGCTTTGTTTGCATTCATTTGAGTGAGAAACTTAACCAAGGATGTTTACAAGTACAAACAACCTTCAACTCAAGATTTTGAATGCATCTACGCGTTTTAAAAGCTCATATGACTAGGGTGAAAGAGATTGAGGTCTTTTGTGTTGTATATTAAGAGAAAGCACCCAAATGCTTTGTTTGTATTCATTTGAGTGAGAAACTACACCAAGGATGTTTACAAGTACAAACAAGCTTTAACTCCACCTTTTGAATGCATTTACGCATTTTAACAGCTCTTACAACTAGGGGGAAAGAGATTGAGTTCTTTTGTGTTTTATATTAAGAGAAATCACCCAAATGCTTTGTTTGCATTAATTGGAGTGAGAAACTACACCAAGGATGTTTACAAGAGCTTTTAAAACGTGTTTACAAGTACATACTTAATACTTGTGTTGTATATTAAGAGAACGCACCCAAATATTTTCTTTGCATTCATTTGAGTGAGTAACTACACCAAAGATGTTTACAAGTACCAACAAGGTTCAACTTAAGCTTTTGAATGCATATACGCGTTTTAACAGCTCTTACGACTAGGGTGAAAGAGATTGAGTTCTTTTCTGTTGTATATTAAGAGAAAGCAACCAAAAGCTTTGTTTGCATTCATTTGAGTGAGAAACTACATTAAGGATGTTTACAAGTACAAACAAGCTTCAACTCCACCTTTTGAATGCATTTACGCATTTTAACAGCTCTTACAACTAGGGTGAAAGAGATTGAGTTCTTATGTGTTGATTATGAAGAGAAAGCACCCAAATGCTTTGTTTGCATTCATTTGAGTGAGAAACTACACCAAGGATGTTTACAAGCAGAAACAAGCTTTAACTCGACCTTTTGAATGCATTTACGCATTTTAACAGCTCTTACAACTAGGGTGAAAAAGATTGAGTTCTTTTGTGTTGTATATTAAGAGAAAGCACCCAAATGCTTTGTTTGCATTCATTTGAGTGAGAAACTTAACCAAGGATGTTTACAAGTACAAACAAGCTTCAACTCAAGCTTTTGAATGCATTTACGGCTTTTAAAAGCTCTTATGACTAGGGTGAAAAAATTAAGTTCTTTTGTGTTGTATTTTCAGAGAAAGCACCCAAAAGCTTTGTTTGCATTCATTGGAGTGAGAAACTACACCAAGAATGTTTACAAGTACAAGCAAGCTTCAACTCAAGCTTTTGAATGCATTTACGCTTTTTAAAAGCTCACATGACTAGGGTGAAAGAGATTGAGGTCTTTTGTGTTGTTTATTAAGAGAAAGCACCAAAAATGCTTTGTTTGCATTCATTTGACTGAGAAACTACACCAAGGATGTTTACAAGTACAAACAAGCTTTAACTCCACCTTTTCAATGCATTTACGCGTTTTAACAGCTCTTACGATTAGGGTGAAAGAGATTGAGTTCTTTTGTGTTGTATATTAAGAGAAATCACCCAAATGCTTTGTTTGCATTCATTTGAGTGAGATACTACACCAAGGATGTTTCCAAGTACAACAAGCTTTAACTCCACCTTTTGAATGCATTTACGCGTTTTAACAGCTCTTATGACTAGGATGAAAGAGATTGAGTTCTTTTGTGTTGTATATTAAGAGAAAGCACCCAAATGCTTTGTTTGCATTCATTTGAGTGAGAAACTACACCAAGGATGTTTACAAGTACAAACAAGCTTCAACTTCACCTTTTGAATGCATTTACGCATTTTAACAGCTCTTACAACTAAGGTGAAAGAGATTGAGTTCTTTTGTGTTGTATATTAAGAGAAAGCACCCAAATGCTTTGTTTGCATTCATTTGAGTGAGAAACTACACCAAGGATGTTTACAAGCACAAACAAAGCTTTAACTCCACCTTTTGAATGCATTTACGCATTTTAACAGCTTATACAACTAGGGTGAAAGAGATTGAGTTCTTTTGTGTTGTATATTAAGAGAAATCACCCAAGTGGTTTGTTTGCATTCATTTGAGTGAGAAACTACACCAAGGAAGTTTACAAGTTCAAACAAGCTTCAACTCAAGCTTTTGAATGCATTTACGCGTTTTAACAGCTCTTACGACTAGGCGAAAAGAGATTGAGTTCTTTTGTGTTGTATTATAAGAGATCGCACCCAAATGCTTTGTTTGCGTTCATTTGAGTGAGAAACTTAACCAAGGATGTTTACAAGTACAAACAAGCTCAACTCAAGCTTTTCAAAGCATTTAAGCGTTTTAAAACCTCATACGACTAGGGTGAAAGAGATTGAGGTCTTTTGTGTTGTATATTAAGAGAAAGCACCCAAATGCTTTCTTTGCATTAATTTGAGTGAAAAACTACACCAAGGATGTTTACAAGTACAAACAAGCTTTAACTCCACCTTTTGAATGCATTTACGCGTTTTAACAGCTCTTACATCTAGGGTGAAAGAGATTGAGTTCTTTTGTGTTGTATAAACAAGCTTCAACTCAAGCTTTTGAATGCATTTACGCATTTTAACAGCTCTTACAACTAGGGTGAAAGAGATTGAGTTCTTTTGTGTTGTATATTAAGAGAAATCACCCAAATGGTTTGTTTGCATTCATTTGAGAGAGAAGTACCAAGGAAGTTTACAAGTACAAACACGTTTCAACTCAAGCTTTTGAATGCATTTACGCGTTTTAACAGCTCTTACGACTAGGCGAAAAGAGATTGAGTTCTTTTGTGTTGTATATTAAGATAAAGATCGCAAATGCTTTGTTTACATTCATTTGAGTGTGGAACTACCCCAAGGATGTTTACAACTACAAACAAGATTGAACTCAAAGTTTTGAATGCATTTAAGCGTTTTAAAAGCTCATACGACAAGGGTGAAAGAGACTGAGTTCTTTTGTGTTGTATTTTAAGAGAACGCACCCAAATGCTTTGTTTGCATTCATTTGAGTGAGAAACTTAACCAAGGATGTTTACCAGAACAAACAAGCTTCAACTCAAGCTTTTGAAAGCATTTACGCGTTTTAAAACCTCATACGACTAGGGTGAAAGGGATGGAGGTCTTTTGTGTTGTATATTAATAGAAAGCACCCAAATGCTTTCTTTGCATTAATTTGAGTGATAAACTACACCAAGGATGTTTACAAGTACAAACAAGCTTTAACTCCACCTTTTGAATGCATTTACGCGTTTTAACAGCTCTTACATCTAGGGTGAAAGAGATTGAGTTTATTTTGTGTTGTATATTAAGAGAAAGCACCCAAATGCTTTGTATGCATTCATTTGAGTGAGAAACTACACCAAGGATGTTTACAAGTACAAACAAGCTTTAACTCCACCTTTTGAATGCATTTACGCGGTTTAACAGCTCTTACGACTACGTTGAAAGAGATTGAGTTCTTTTGTGTTGTATTTTCAGAGAAAGCACCCAAAAGTTTTGTTTGCATTCATTGGAGTGAGAAACTACACCAAGGATGTTTACAAGTACAAACAAGCTTCAACTCAAAATTTTGAATGTATTCACAAACAGGTCAAGAGCTGTTTTGAACTTAATGCTTGTTTGGTATAAATATACAACACAAAAGACCTCAAATCTCTTTCACCCTACTCGTATGAGCTGTTAAAACGCGTAAATGCATTCAAAAGCTTTAGTTGAAGCTTGTTTGTACTTGTAAACATCCTTGGTGTAGTTTCTCACTCCAATGAATGCAAACAAAGCTTTTGGGTGCTTTCTCTGAAAATACAACACAAAAGAACTCAATCTTTTTCACCCTAGTCGTATGAGGTTTTCAAACGCGTATATGCATTCAAAAGCTTAAGTTGAAGCTTGTTGGTACTTGTAAAGATCTTTGGTGTAGTTTCTCACTCAAATGAATGCAAAGAAAACATTTGGGTGCGTTCTCTTAAGCTTTCTCTTAAGCTTGAGTTGAAGCTTGTTTGTACTTGTAAACACAAAGGAGATTGAGTTTCTCACTCCAATGAATGCAAACAAAGCTTTTGGATGCTTTCTCTCAATATATAACAGAAAAGAACTCAAGCTTTTTCACCCTAGTCATATGAGCTTTTAAAACGCCTAAATGCATTCAAAAGCTTGAGTTGTAACTTGTTTCTACGTGTAAACATCCTTGGTGTAGTTTCTCACTCAATCTCTTTCACCCTCGTTGTAAGAGCTGTTAAAATGCGTAAATGCATTCAAAACACGTAAATGCATTCAAAAGCTTAAGCTGAAGCTTGTTTGTACTTGTAAACATCCTTTTGAATGTATTTACGCGTTTTGAAAGCTCATATGACTAGGGTGAAAGAGATTGAGGTCTTTTGTGTTGTATATTAAGAGAAAGCACCCAAATGCTTTGTTTGCATTCATTTGAGTGAGAACTACACCAAGGATGTTTACAAGTACAAACAAGCTTTAACTCCACCTTTTGAATGCATTTACGCGTTTTAACAGCTTTTACATCTTAGGTGAAAGAGATTGAGTTCTTTTGTATTGTATATTAAGAGAAAGCACCCAAATGCTTTGTTTGCATTCATTTGAGGGAGAAACTACACCAAGGATGTTTGCAAGTACAAACAAGCTTCAACTCAAGCTTTTGAAAGCATTTACGAGTTTTAAAAAACCTCATACGACTAGGGTGAAACAGATTGAGTTCTTTACTGTTGTATATTAAGAGAAAGCACCCAAATGCTTTGTTTGCATTTATTTGAGTGAGAAACTACACCAAGGATGTTTACAAGTTCAAACATGTTTCAACTCAAGCTTTTGAATGCATTTACGCGTTTTAACAGCTCTTATGACTAGGCGAAAAGAGATTGGGTTCTTTCACCCTAGTCGTAAGAGCTGTCAAAACGCGTAAATGCATTCAAAAGCTTAAGCTGAAGCTTGTTTGTACTTGTAAACATACTTGGTGTAGTTTCTCACTTAAATGAATGCTAATGCATCTGGGTGCATTCTCTTAATTTTCAACACATAAGAACTCATTCTCTTCACCCTAGTCGTAAGAGCTGTTAAAACGCGTAAATCCATTCAAAACGCGTAAATGCATTCAAAAGCTTGAGTTGAAGGTCTTTTGTTCTTGTAAACATCCTTGGTGTAGTTTCTCACTTAAATGAATGCAAACAAAGCATCTGGGTGCTTCCTCTTAATATACAACACAAAAGAACTCAATCTCTTTCACCCTAATCGTAAGAGCTGTTAAAACGCGTAAATGCATTCAAAAGCTTGAGTTTAAGCTTGTTTGTACTTGTAAACATCCTAGGTGGAGTTTCACACTCAAATGAATGCAAACAAAGTATTTGGATGCTTTCTCTTAATATACAACACAAAAGAACGCAAATTTCTTTCACCCTACTCGTATAAGCTTTTAAAACGCGTAAATGCATTCAAAAGCTTGAGTTGAAGCTAGTTTGTACTTTAAAACAATCTTCATGTAGTTTCATACTCAAATGAATCCAAACAAAGTATTTGGATCATTTCTTGTAATATACAACACAAAAGAACTCAAATCTCTTTCACCCTACTCGTAAGACCTTTTAATTCGAGCATTGCTAATTCAATTAAAACCCAACATGTTTGTACATTTAAACATCCTAGGTGTAGTTTTAATTGCTCATTCAGGAAGTTTTTGAGTGAGAAACAGCTCTTAAATAACCCAAATGTACTTTCTTTAAGAGAAAGCATCCAAATACTTTGTTTGCATTCATTTGAGTGTGAACTACACCTAGGATGTTTACAAGTACAAACAAGCTTCAATTCAAGCTTTTGGATGCATTTACGCGTTTTAAAAGCTCATATGACTAGGGTGAAAGAGATTGAGGTCTTTTGTGTTGTATATTGAGAGAAAGCACCCAAATGCTTTGTTTCCATACATTTGAGTGAGAAACTACACCAAGGATGTTTACAAGTACAAACAAGCTTCAACTCCACCTTTTGAATGAATATATGCATTTAAAAACCTCATACGACTAGGGTGAAAGAGATTGAGTTCTTTTGTGTTGTATTTTCAGAGAAAGCACCCAAAAGCTTTGTTTGCATTCATTGGAGTGACAAACTACACCAAGGACGTTTACAAGTACAAACAAGCTTCAACTCAAGCTTTTGAATGCATATACGCGTTTTAAAACCTCATACGATTAGGGTGAAAGAGATTGAGTTCTTTTGTGTTGTATTTTCAGAGAACGCACCCAAAAGCTTTGTTTTCATTCATTGGAGTGAGAAACTACACCAAGGATATTTAGAAGTACAAACAAGCTTCAACTCAAGCTTTTGAATGCATTTACGCGTTTTAAAAGCACATATGACTAGGGTGAAAGAGATTGAGGCTTTTAAAACGCGTAAATGCATTTAAAAGCTTAAGTTGAAGCTTGTTTGTACTTGTAAACATTCTTGGTGTATTTTCTCACTGAAATGAATGCAAACAAAGCTTTTGGTTGCTTTCTCTTACAATACAACACAAAAGAACTCAATCTCTATCACCCTAGTCGTAAGAGCTGTAAAAATGCTTAAATGCAATAAAAAGCTTCAGTTGAAGCTTGTTTGTACTTCTAAACATCCTTGTTTTAGTTTGTCACTCAAATGAATGCAAACAAAGTATTTGGATGCTTTCTCTTAATATACAACGCAAAAGAACTCAAATCTCTTTCACCCTACTCGTATGAGCTTTCAAAACGCGTAAATGCATTCAAAAGCTTCAGTTGAAGCTTGTTTGTACTTGTAAACATTCTAGGTGCAGTTTCACACTCAAATGAATGCAAACAAAGTATTTGGACAAAATAAAAATACGCGTTTGTTTAAATGTACAAACATTGCTGATTCAATTACAACACAGCTCTTACGACTAGGGTGAAAGAGTGTTTTTTCACCCTAGTCATATGTGCTTCTTTGTACTTATAAACATCCTTGGTGTAGTTTCTCACTCCAATGAATGCAAACAAAGCTTTTGGGTGCTTTCTCTGAAAATACAACACAAAAGAACTCAATCTCTTTCACCCTAGTCGTAAGAGCTGTTAAAACGCGTAAATGCATTCAAAAGGTGGAGTTAAAGCTTGTTTGTACTTGTAAACATCCTTGGTGTAGTTTCTCACTCAAATGAATGCAAACAAAGCATTTGGGTGCTTTCTCTTAGTATACAACACAAAAGACCTCATTCTCTTTCACTCTAGATGTAAGTGCTGTTAAAACACGTAAATGCATTCAAAAGGTGGAGTTAAAGCTTGTTTGTACTTGTAAACATTCTTAATGTAGTTTCTGACTCAAATGAATGCAAACAAAGCTTTTGGTTGCTTTCTCTTAATATACAACAGAAAAGAACTCAATCTCTTTCACCCTAGTCGTAAGAGCTGTTAAAACGCGTAAATACATTCAAAAGCGTTAGTTGAAGCTTCTTTGTACTTGTAAACATCCTTGGTGTAGTTTCTCACTCCAATGAATGCAAACAAAGCTTTTGGGTGCTTTCTCTAAAAATACAACACAAAAGAACTCAATCTCTTTTACCCTACTCGTATGAGCTGTTAAAATGCGTAAATGCATTCAAAAGGTGGAGTTAAAGCATGTTTGTACTTGTAAACATAGTTGGTGTAGTTTCTCACTCAAATGAATGCAAACAAAGCATTTGGGTGCTTTTTCTTAATATACAACACAAAAGAACTCAATCTCTTTCACCCTAGTTGTAAGAGCTATTAAAATGCGTAAATGCATTCAAAAGCTTGAGTTGAAGCTTGTTTGTACGTGTAAACATCCTTGGTGTAGTTTCTCACTCCAATGAATGCAAACAAAGCTTTTCGGTTCTTTCTATGAAAATACAACTCAAAAGAACTCAATCTCTTTCACCCTAGATGTAAGAGCTGTTAAAACGCGTAAATGTATTCAAAAGGTCGAGTTAAAGCTTGTTTGTACTTGTAAACATCCTTGGTGTAGTTTCTCACTCAAGTGAATGCAAACAAAGCATTTGGGTGCTTTCTCTTAATATACAACACAAAAGACCTCAATCTCTTTCACCCTAGTCATATGAGCTTTTAAAACGCGTAAATGCATTCAAAAGCTTGAGTTGAAGCTTGTTTGTACTTGTAAACATCCTTGGTTATGTTTCTCACTCAAATGAATGCAAACAAAGCATTTGGGTGTGTTCTCTTAAAATACAACACAAAAGAACTCAAATCTGTTTCACCCTACTCGTAAATGCGTAAATGCATTCAAAAGCTTGTTTGAAATGCATACAATTTCAGTGAGATAAGCCCACTCTGCCCAATATCAAGCATACGTCATGTCCAAGCCGAAAGACCTCTCTAATCTAAAGTAGGTCCAGGCCCAGAAAAGCAGTCCAATCATTTGGCTTTGGCCTTGGTATCCAAGGAACATCGCGTGGATGCGAGGGTGGGTTCCTCAGTAAGCCTGGTCAAGTCCAGCTCATCAACAACATCTTATTCCCCCCTCTCTGTCGTTCCCACAGGTAAGCCTAAGAGAGCGCCATCTCATGGAGAGGTATCCTAAATGCTAGCTAGATATGTGCCTGACTGATTACTGGTCTGTCTCATGATCACTATTAAGAGGAAGGAGAGAGAAATTGGAATTTATCCCATAATGTCACGAACTTGAAAAGGTTCTTGCAAAATGATAGCTCAGGAAAGAGCACGTAACTAAACAACTCTCCTTATCCATAAAGCGTAAGGGCTTTCACTTAATTAAGTCCATACTAAGTGTGGAAGGCGAGCAACTTCGCTAACTGAGGGACACATTGAAAGCAAGAAAGAAACTACACCAAGGATGTTTACAAGTACAAACAAGCTTTAACTCCACCTTTTGAATGCATTTACGCGTTTTAACAGCTCTTACATCTAGGGTGAAAGAGATTAAGTTCTTTTGTGTTGTATATTAAGAGAAAGCACCCAAATGCTTTGTTTGCGTTCATTTGAGTGAGAAACTACACCAAGGATGTTTACAAGTACAAACAAGCTTCAACTCAAGCTTTTGAATGCATTTACGCATTTTAACAGCTCTTACAACTAGGGTGAAAGAGACTGAGTTCTTTTGTGTTGTATATTAAGAAAAAGCTCGCAAATGCTTTGTTTACATTCATTTGAGTGTCAAACTACCCCAATGATGTTTACAACTACAAACAAGCTTGAACTCAAGCTTTTGAATGCATTTAAGCGTTTTAAAAGCTCATACGACAAGGGTGAAAGAGATTGAGTTCTTTTGTGTTGTATATTAAGAGAACGCACCCAAATGTTTTCTTTGCATTCATTTGAGTGAGAAACTACACCAAAGATGTTTACAAGTACCAACAAGCTTCAACTCAAGCTTTTAAATGTATTTACGCGTTTTAAAAGCTCATATGACTAGGGTGAAAGAGATTGAGGTCTTTTGAGTTGTATATTAAGAGAAAGCACCCAAATGCTTTGTTTGCATTCATTTGAGTGAGAAACTACACCAAGGATGTTTACAAGTACAAACAAGCTTTAACTCCACCTTTTCAATGCATTTACGCGTTTTAACAGCTTTTACATCTAGGGTGAAAGAGATTGAGTTCTTTTGTGTTGTATATTAAGAGAAAGCACCCAAATGCTTTGTTTGCATTCATTTGAGGGAGAAACTACACCAAGGATGTTTGCAAGTACAAACAAGCTTCAACTCAAGCTTTTGAATGTATTTACGCGTTTTAAAAGCTCATATGACTAGGGTGAAAGAGATTGAGTTCTTTTGTGTTGTATATTAAGAGAACGCACCCAAATGTTTTCTTTGCATTCATTTGAGTGAGAAGCTACACCAAAGATGTTTACAAGTACAAATAAGCTTCAACTCAAAATTTTGAATGTATTTACGCGTTTTAACAGCTCTTACGACTAGGGTGAAAGAGTTGAGGTCTTTTGTGTTGTATATTAAGAGAAAGCACCCAAATGCTTTCTTTGCATTAATTTGAGTGAGAAACTACACCAAGGATGTTTACAAGTTCAAACAAGTTTCAACTCAAGCTTTTGAATGCATTTACGCGTTTTAACAGCTCTTACGACTAGGCGAAAAGAGCTTGAGTTCTTTCATCCTAGTCGTAAGAGCTGTCAAAACGTGTAAATGCATTCAAAACGCGTAAATGCATTCAAAAGCTTAAGCTAAAGCTTGTTTGTACTTATAAACATCCTTGGTGTAGTTTCTCACTTAAATGAATGCAAATGCATCTGGGTGCATTCTCTTAATTTTCAACACAAAAGAACTCAATCTCTTTCACCCTAGTCGTAAGAGCTGTTAAAACGCGTAAATGCATTCAAAACACGTAAATGCATTCAAAAGCTTGAGTTGAAGGTCTTTTGTTCTTGTAAACATCGTTGGTGTAGTTTCTCACTTAAATGAATGCAAACAAAGCATCTGGGTGCTTTCTCTTAATATACAACACAAAAGAACTCAATCTCTTTCACCCTAATCGTAAGAGCTGTTAAAACGCGTAAATGCATTCAAAAGCTTGAGCTTAAGCTTGTTTGTACTTGTAAGCATCCTAGGTGTAGTTTCACACACAAATAAATGCAAACTAAGTATTTGGATGCTTTCTCTTAATATTCAACACAAAAGAACTCAATTCTTATTCACCCTACTCGTATAAGCTTTTAAAACGCGTAAATGCATTCAAAAGCTTGAGTTGAAGCTTGTTTGTACTTTAAAACAAGCTTCATGTAGTTTCATACTCAAATGAATCCAAACCAAGTATTTGGATCATTTCTTTTAATATACAACACAGAAGAACTCAAATCTCTTTCACGCTACTCGTAAGACCTTTTAATTCGAGCATTGCTAATTCAATTAAAACTAAAGTTGAACAATGTTTGTACATTTAAACATCCTAGGTGTAGTTTTAATTGCTCATTCAGGAAGTTTTTGAGTGACAAACAGCTCTTAAATCACCCAAATGTACTTTCTTTAAGAGAAAGCATCCAAATACTTTGTTTGCATTCATTTGAGTGTGAACTACACCTAGGATGTAGACAAGTACAAACAAGCTTCAATTCAAGCTTTCGGATGCATTTACGCGTTTTAAAAGCTCAAAGGACTAGGGTGAAAGAGATCGAGGTCTTTTGTGTTGTATATTAAGAGAAAGCACCCAAATGCTTTGTTTGCATTCATTTGAGTGAGACACTACACCAAGGATGTTTACAAGTACAAACAAGCTTTAACTCCACCTTTTGAATGCAATAAAGAGCTTCCGTTGAAGCTTGTTTGTAGTTGTAAACATCCTTGGTGTAGTTTCTCACTCAAATGAATGCAAACAACGCATTTGCGAGCTTTTTCTTAATATACAACACAAAAGAACTCAATCTCTTTCACCCTAGTTGTAAGAGCTGTTAAAATGCGTAAATGCATTCAAAAGCTTGAGTTGAAGCTTGTTTGTACTTGTAAACATCCTTGGTGTAGTTTCTCACTCAAATGAATGCAAACAAAGCATTTGGGTGATTTCTCTTAATATACAACACAAAAGAACTCAATCTCTTTCACCCTAGTTGTAAGAGCTGTTAAAATGCGTAAATGCATTCAAAAGGTGGAGTTAAAGCTTGTTTGTACTTGTAAACATCCTTGGTGTATTAAGAGAAAGCTTAAATTAAGTATCTCTTCAACTCAAGTTTTTGAATGCATTTACGCGTTTTAACAGCTCATACGAGTAGGGTGAAAGAGATTTGAGTTCTTTTGTGTTGGAATGCATTTACGTGTTTTAAAACCTCATACGAGTAGGGTCAAAGAGATTTGAGTTCTTTTGTGTTGTATATTAAGAGAAAGCACCCAAAAGCTTTGTTTGCATTCACTGGAGTGAGAAACCACACCAAGGATGTTTACAAGTACAAACAAGCTTCAACTCAAATTTTTGAATGTATTCACAATCAAATGAATGCAAATAATGCATTTGGGTGCTTTCTCTTAATATACAACACAAAAGAACTCAATCTCTTTCACCCTAGATGTAAGAGCTGTTAAAACGCGTAAATGCATTCAAAAGGTGGAGTTAAAGCTTGTTTGTACTTGTAAACATCTTTGGTGTTGTCAAAGCTTTCAACTCAAGCTTTTGAATGTATTTACACGTTTTAACAGCTCTTACGACTAGGCGGAAAGAGATTGAGTTCTTTTGTGTTGTATATTAAGAAAAAGCTCGCAAATGCTTTGTATACATTCATTTAAGTGAGAAACTACCCCAAGGATGTTTACAAGTACAAACAAGCTTCAACTCAAAATTTTGAATGTATTCACAATTAAATGAATGCAAATAAAGCATTTGGGTGCTTTCTCTTAATATACAACAGAAAAGAACTCAATCTGTTTCACCCTAGTCGTATGAGGTTTTAAAACGCGTAAATACATTCAAAAGCTTGAGTTGAAGCTTGTTTGTACTTGTAAACATCCTTGGTGTAGTTTCTCCCTCAAACGAATGCAAACAAAGCATTTGGGTGCTTTCTCTTAAAATACAACACAAAAGAACTCAATCTCTTTCACCCTAGTCATATGAGCTTTTAAAACGCGTATTTTCAGAGAGTAGTTTCTCACTCAAATGAATGCAAACAAAGCATTTACAAGTACTTCAACTCAAGCTTTCAAAAGCAGTTGTTTGTACTTGTAAACATCCTTGGTTATGTTTCTCACTCAAATGAATGCAAACAAAGCATTTGGGTGCTTTCTCTTAATATACAACACAAAAGAACTCTTTCTTTATCACCCTAGTTGTAAGTGTTGTTAAAACGCGTAAATGCATTCAAAAGCTTGAGTTGAAGCTTGTTTGTTCTTTTAAACTTCCTAGATGTAGTTTGACACTCAAATGAATGCAAACAAAGTAACTGGATCAATACAAAAACAAAGCTTGATTACGAGTATAAATACTTTGTTTGCATTCATTTGAGTGAGAAACTTAACCAAGGATGTTTAGAAGTACCAACAAGCTTCAACTTAATCTTTTGAATGCATATACGCGTTTTAATACCGAATACGACTAGGGTGAAAGAGATTGAGTTCTTATGTGATGTGTTTTCAAAGAAAGCACCCAAAAGCGTTTTTTGCATTCATTGGAGTGAGAAACTACACCAAGGATGTTTACAAGTACAAACAAGCTGCAACTCAAGCTTTTGAATGTATTTACGCGTTTTAAAAGCTCATATGACTAGGGTGAAAAAGTGAGAAACACCCCGCGCTTATGCTGTCACAGTAGACAAAGGTAGCCTTCATTAATGGGGAATGTAGCTCATGGGCAGGTTTCTGCCACAGCTTGGGCAACAGCCCCGTACTCCGTTTCAGCACTAGATCGAGCCGTGGTGCTCTGTCGTTTTGATGACCAAGAAAGAAGATTGTCGCCAAGAAACACGCAGTACTCAGAGGTGGATTTGCGTGTGTCAGGGCACCCACCCCAATCAGTGTCTGAGTACGCTGTAAGAGAGTCAATGGAGCCTGGGGTGAGATGGAGGCCGTGGGTGGGGGTCCCTTTCACATAACGAAGTATTCGTTTGAGCTGCTGCATATAAGGTTCCCTAGGGTGGTGCATATGAAGACAGACCTGTTGGACGACGTACAAGAGGCCAGGTTGTGTGAAGGTCAGGTAGTCCGCCGGCTAGGCTACGATACAGAGTAGGGTCGGCAAACATGGGTCCCTCAATGTCAGATAGCTTAGGTTGTGTGTCAACAGGTGTGGCACTAGGATTACAGTTTGCCCTACTAGCACGCTCGAGGAGCTCCTCAGCATATTTTTGTGGAGAGAGGAATAAACCGCCTTTGTGTCGAGTTAAAGAGATACCCAAAAAATAATGAAGCGGCCCCATGTCAATCATGCTTTCTTTGCATTCATTTGAGTGAGAAACTTAATCAAGGATGTTTACAAGTACAAACAAGCTTCAACTCAAGCTTTTGAATGTATTTACGCTTTTAAAAGCTCATATGACTAGGGTGAAAAAGATTGAGTTCTTTTGTGTTGTATTTTAAGAGAAAGCAACCAAAAGGTTTGTTTGCATTCATTTCAGTGAGAAACTAGACCAAGAATGCTTACAAGTACAAACAAGCTTCAACTCAAGCTCTTGAATGCATTTACGCGTTTTAAAACCTCATATGACTTGGGTGAAGGAGATTGAGGTCTTTTGTGTTGTATATTAAGAGAAAGCACCCAAATGCTTTGTTTGCATTCATTTGAGTGAGAAACTAGACCAAGAATGTTTACAAGTACAAACAAGCTTCAACTCAAGCTCTTGAATGCATTTACGCGTTTTAAAACCTCATATGACTTGGGTGAAGGAGATTGAGGTCTTTTGTGTTGTATATTAAGAGAAAGCACCCAAATGCTTTGTTTGCATTCATTTGAGTGAGAAACTACACCAAGGATGTTTAAAAGTACAATCAAGCTTTAACTCCACCTTTTGAATGCATTTACGCGTATATTAAGAGAAATCACACAAAGTATTTTAAGAGAAAGCAACCAAAAGCTTGTTTGCACTTTAAAACGTTCTTAAAATTTGGGTGTAGTTTCTCTCTCAAATGAATGCAAACAAAGCATTTGGGTGCTTTCTCTTAATATACAACACAAAATAACTCAATCTCTTTGTTTGCATTCATTTGAGTAAGAAACTACACCAAGGATCTTTAAGCTTAACTCTATCACCCTAGTCATAAGAGCTGTGAAAACGCGTAAATGCATTCAAAACCTTGAGTTTAAGCTTGTTTGTAGTTTCACACTCAAATGAATGCAAACAAAGTATTTGGATGCTTTCTCTTAATATACAACACAAAATAACTCAAATCTCTTTCACCTTACTCGTATAAGCTTTTAAAACGCGTAAATGCATTCAAAAGCTTGAGTTGAAGCTTGTTTGTACTTGTAAACATCCTAGGTGTAGTTTCACACTCAAATGAAAGCAAACAAAGTATTTGGATGCATTCTCTTAATATACAACGCAAAAGAACTCAAATCTCTTTCACCCTACTCGTATGAGCTTTTAAAACGCGTAAATGCATTCAAGGATGTTTACAAGTACAAACAAGCTTTAACTCTACCTTTTGAATGCATTTACACGTTTTAACAACTCTTACATCTAGGGTGAAAGAGAGAGATTGAGGTCTTTTGTGTTGTATATTAAGAGAAAGCACCCAAATGCTTTGTTTGCATTCATTTGAGTGAGAAACTACACCAACGATGTTTGCAAGTACAAACAAGCTTTAACTCCACCTTTTGAATGCATTTACGTGTTTTAACAGCTCTTACATCAAGGGTGAAAGAGATTGAGGTCTTTTGTGTTGTATATTAAGAGAAAGCACCCAAATGCTTTCTTTGCATTAATTTGAGTGAGAAGCTACACCAAGGATGTTTACAAGTACAAACATGATTTAACTCCACCTTTTGAATGCATTTACGCGTTTTAACAGCTCTTACATCTAGGGTGAAAGAGATTAAGTTCTTTTGTGTTGTATATTAAGAGAAAGCACCCAAATGCTTTATTTGCATTTATTTGAATGTTTGTACTTGTAACTTCAAAAGGTGAATGCAAACAAAATGAGGAAACTGTTTAAAACGCGTAAATACATTCAAAAGCTTGAGTTGAAGCTTGTTTGTACTTGTAAACATCTTTGGTGTAGTTTCTCACTCAAATGAATGCAAAGAAAACATTTGGGTGCGTTCCCTTAATATACAACACAAAAGAACTCAATCTCTTTCACCCTTGTCATATGAGCTTTTAAAACGCTTAAATGGATTCAAAAGCTTGAGTTCAAGCTTGTTTGTAGTTGTAAACATCCTTGGGGTAGCTTCAAACTCAAATGAATGTAAACAAAGCATTTGCGAGCTTTTTCTTAATATACAACACAAAAGAACTCAATCTCCTTTCGCCTAGTCGTAAGAGCTGTTAAAACGTGTAAATGCATTCAAAAGCTTGAGTTGAAACTTGTTTGTACTTGTAAACTTCCTTGGTGTAGTTTCTCACTCAAATGAATGCAACCAAACCATTTGGGTGATTTCTCTTAATATACAACACAAAAGAACTCAATCTCTTTCACCCTAGTTGTAAGAGCTGTTAAAATGCGTAAATGCATTCAAAAGGTGGAGTTAAAGCTTGTTTGTGCTTGTAAACATCCTTGGTGTAGTTTCTCACTCAAACGAATGCAAACAAAGCATTTGGGTGCTTTCTTTTTATATACAACACAAAAGAACTCAATCTCTTTCACCCTTGATGTAAGAGCTGTTAAAACGCGTAAATGCATTCAAAAGGTGGAGTTAAAGCTTGTTTGTACTAGTAAACATCCTTGGTGTAGTTTTTCACTCAAATTAATGCAAAGAAAGCATTTGGGTGCTTTCTCTTAATATACAACACAAAAGACCTCAATCTCTTTCACCCTAGTCGTATGAGGTTTTAAAACGCGTAAATGCTTTCAAAAGCTTGAGTTGAAGCTTGTTTGTACTTGTAAACATCATTGGTTAAGTTTCTCACTCAAATGAATGTAAACAAAGCATTTGGGTGCGATCTCTTAATATACAACACAATAGAACTCAATCTCTTTCACCCTTGTCGTATGAGGTTTTAAAACGCTTAAATGCATTCAAAAGCTTGAGTTCAAGCTTGTTTGTAGTTGTAAACATCCTTGGGATAGTTTCACACTCAAATAAAAGTAAACAAAGCATTTGCGAGCTTTTTCTTAATATACAACACAAAAGAACTCAATCTCTTTTCGCCTAGTTGTAAGAGCTGTTAAAATGCGTAAATGCATTCAAAAGGTGGAGTTAAAGCTTGTTTGTGCTTGTAAACATCCTTGGTGTAGTTTCTCACTCAAATGAATGCAGACAAAGCATTTGGGTGCTTTCTCTTAATATATAACACAAAAGAACTCAATCTCTTTCACCTTCGTTGTAAGAGCTGTTAAAATGCGTAAATGCATTCAAAAGGTAGAGTTAAAGCTTGTTTGTGCTTATAAACATCCTTGGTTTAGTTTCTCACTCAAATGAATGCAGACAAAGCATTTGGGTGCTTTCTCTTAATATATAACACAAAAGAACGCAATCTCTTTCACCTTCGTTGTAAGAGCTGTTAAAATGCGTAAATGCATTCAAAAGGTGGAGTTGAAGCTTGTTTGTACTTGTAAACATCCTTGGTGTATTTTCTCACTCAAATGAATGCAAACAAAGTATTTTGGTGCTTTCTCTTAATATACAACACAAAAGAACTCAATCTCTTTCACCCTAGTCGTAAGAGCTGTTAAAACGCGTAAATGCATTCAAAAGGTGGAGTTAAAGCTTGTTTGTACTTGTAAACATCCTTGGTGTAGTTTCTCACTCAAATGAATGCAAACAAAGCATTTGAGTGATTTCTCTTAATGTACAACACAAAAGAAGTCAATCTCTTTCACCCTAATCGTAAGAGCTGTTAAAACACGGTAATGCATTCAAAAGGTGGAGTTAATGCTTGTTTGTACTTGTAAACATCCTTGGTGATTTTCTCACTCAAATGAATGCAAACAAAGCATTTGAGTGATTTCTCTTAATATACAACACAAAAGAACTCAATCTCTTTCACCCTAATCGTAAGAGCTGTTAAAACACGTAAATGCATTCAAAAGGTGGAGTTAAAGCTTGTTTGTACTTGTAAACATCCTTGGTGTAGTTTCTCACTCAAATGAATACATACAAAGCATTTGGGTGCGTTCTCTTAATAAACAACACAAAAGACCTCAATCTCTTTCACCCTAGTCATATGAGCTTTTAAAACGCGTAAATGCATTCAAAAGCTTGAGTTGAAGCTTGTTTGTACTTGTAAACATTCTTGGTGTAGTTTCTCACTCCAATGAATGCAAACAAAGCTTTTGGGTGCTTTCTCTGAAAATACAACACAAAAGAACTCAATCTTTTTCACCCTAGTCATATGAGCTTTTAAAACCCGTAAATGCATTCAAAAGCTTGAGTTGAAGCTTGTTTGTACTTGTAAACATCCTTGGTTAAGTTTCTCACTCAAATGAATGCAAACAAAGCATTTGGGTGCTTTCTCTTAATATACAACACAAAAGAACTCAATCTTTTTCACCCTAGTTGTAAGAGCTATTAAAATGCGTAAATGCATTCAAAAGGTCGAGTTAAAGCTTGTTTGTGCTTTTAGACATCCTTAATGTAGTTTCTCACTCAAATGAATGCAAACAAAGCTTTTGGTTGCTTTCTCTTATTATACAACAGAAAAGAACTCAATCTCTTTCACCCTAGTCGTAAGAGCTGTTAAAACGCGTAAATACATTCAAAAGCGTTAGTTGAAGCTTGTTTGTACTTGGAAACATACTTGGTGTAGTTTCTCACTCCAATGAATGCAAACAAAGCTTTTGTGTGCTTTCTCTGATAATACAACACAAAAGAACTCAATCTCTTTTACCCTAGTCGTATGAGGTTTTAAAACGCGTTTAAGCATTCAAAAGCTTAAGTTGAACCTTGTTGGTACTTGTAAACATCTTTTGTGTAGTTTCTCACTCAAATGAATGCAACGAAAAAATTTGGGTGCGTTCTCTTAATATACAACATAAGTATTAAGTATGTACTTGTAAACACGTTTTAAAAGCATTTGTAAATATCCTTGGTGTAGTTTCTCACTCCAATGAATGCAAACAAAGCTTTTGGGTGCATTCTCTGAAAATACAACACAAAAGAACTCAATCTCTTTCACCCTAGTCGTAAGAGCTGTTAAAACGCGTAAATGCATTCAAAAGGTGGAGTTAAAGCTTGTTTGTACTTGCAAAAATCCTTGGTGTAGTTTCTCACTCAAATGAATGCATACAAAACATTTGGGTGCTTTCTCTTAATTTACAGCACAAAAGAACTCAATCTCTTTCACCGTAGATGTAAGAGCTGTTAAAACGCGTAAATGCATTCAAAAGGTGGAGTTAAAGCTTGTTTGTACTTGTAAACATCCTTGGTGTAGTTTCTCACTCAAATGAATGCAAACAAAGCATTTGGGTGCTTTCTCTTAATATACAACACAAAAGAACTCAATCTCTTTCACCCTAGTCATATCAGCTTTTAAAACGGGTAAATACATTCCAAAAGCTTGAGTTGAAGCTTGTTTGTACTTGTAAACATCCTTGGTGTAGTTTCTCACTCCAATGAATGCAAACAAAGCTTTTGGGTGCTTTCTCTGAAAATACAACACAAGTACTTGTAAACACCCAAACTGTTTAAAACGCGTATATGCATTCAACACGCGTAAATGCACCCAAACCCTAGATGTAAGAGCTGTTAAAACGCGTAAATGCATTCAAAAGGTGGAGTTAAAGCTTGTTTGTACTTGTAAACATCCTTGGTCTAGTTTCTCACTCAAATGAATGCAAACAAAGCATTTGGGTGCTTTCTCTTAATATACAACACAAAATACCTCAATCTCTTTCACCCTAATCGTAAGAGCTGTTAAAACGCGTAAATACATTTAAAAGCTTGACTTGAAGCTGGTTTGTACTTGTCAACATCCTTAATGTAGTTTCTCACTCAAATGAATGCAAACAAAGCTTTTGGTTGCTTTCTCTTAATATACAACAGAAAAGAACTCAGTCTCTTGCACCCTAGTCGTAAGAGCTGTTAAAGCGCGTAAATACATTCAAAAGCGTTAGTTGAAGCTGGTTTGTACTTGTAAACATCCTTGGTTAAGTTTCTCACTCAAATGAATGCAAACAAAGCATTTGGGTGCTTTCTCTTAATATACAACACAAAAGAACTCAATCTCTTTCAGCCTAGTTGTAAGAGCTGTTAAAATGCGTAAATGCATTCAAAAGGTTGAGTTAAAGCTTGTTTGTACTTGTAAACATCCTTGGTGTAGTGTCTCACTCAAATGAATGAAAACAAAGGATTTGTGTGATTTCTCTTAATATACAACACAAAAAAACTCAATCTCTTTCACCCTAGTTGTAAGAGCTGTTAAAATGCGTAAATGCATTCAAAAGGTGGAGTTAAAGCTTGTTTGTGCTTGTAAATATCCTTGGTGTAGTTTCTCACTCAAATGAATACAAACAAAGCATTTGGGTGCTTTCTCTTAATATACAACACAAAAGACCTCAATCTCTTTCACCCTAGTCATATGAGCTTTTAAAACGCGTAAATGCATTCAAAAGCTTGAGTTGAAGCTTGTTTGTATTTGTAAACATCCTTGGTTAAGTTTCTCACTCAAATGAATGCAAACAAAGCATTTGGGTGCGTTCTCTTAAAATACAACACAAAAGAACTCAATCTCTTTCACCCTTGTCGTATGAGCTTTTAAAACGCTTAAATGCATTCAAAAGTTTGAGTTCAAGCTTGTTTGTAAACATCCTTGGGGTAGTTTCACAGTCAAATGAATGTAAACAAACCATTTGCGAGCATTTTCTTAATATACAACACAAAAGAACTCAATCTCTTTTCGCCTAGTCGTAAGAGCTGTTAAAACGCGTAAATGCATTCAAAAGGTGGAGTTAAAGCTTGTTTGTACTTGTAAACATCCTTGGTGTAGTTTCTCACTCAAATGAATGCAAACAAAGCATTTGGGTGCTTTCTCTTAATATACAACACAAAAGACCTCAATCTCTTTCACCCTAGTCGTATGAGGTTTTAAAACGCGTAAATGCTTTCAAAAGCTTGAGTTGAAGCTTGTTTGTACTTGTAAACATCCTTGGTGTAGTTTCTCCGTCAAATGAATGCAAACAAAGCATTTGGGTGCTTTCTCTTAATATACAACACATAAGAACTCAATCTCTTTCACCCTAGATATAAGAGCTGTTAAAACACGTAAAGGCATTCAAAAGGTGGAGTTAAAGCTTGTTTGAACTTGTAAACATCCTTGGTGTAGTTTCTCACTCAAATGAATGCAAACAAAGCATTTGGGTGCTTTCTCTTAATATACAACACAAAAGAACTCAATCTCTTTCACCCTAGTCGTATGAGGTTTTAAAACGTGTATATGCATTCAAAAGCTTAAGTTGAAGCTTGTTGGTACTTGTAAACATCTTTGGTGCGTTCTCTTAATATACAACACAAGTATTAAGTATGTACTTGTAAACACGTTTTAAAAGCTCTTGTAAACGTCCTTGGTGTAGTTTGTCACTCCAATGAATGCAAACAAAGCTTTTGGGTGTTTTCTTTGAAAATACAACACAAAAGAACTCAATCTCTTTCACCCTAGTAGTAAGAGCTGTTAAAACGCGTAAATGCATTCAAAAGGTGGAGTTAAAGCTTGTTTGTACTTGTAAACATCCTTTGGTGTAGTTTCTCACTCAAATGAATGCAAACAAAGCATTTGGGTGATTTCTCTTAATATACAACACAAAAGACCTCAATCTCTTTCACCCTAATCGTAAGAGCTGTTAAAACGCGTAAATACATTCAAAAGGTGGAGTTAAAGCTTGTTTGTACTTGTAAACATCCTTGGAGTAGTTTCTCACTCAAACGAATGCAAACAAAGCATTTGGATGCTTTCTCTTAATATACAACACAAATGACCTCAATCTCTTTCACCGTAGTCATATGAGCTTTTAAAACGCGTATAAACAAGCTTTAACAGGTACAAACAAGCTTTAACTCCACCTTTTGAATGTTTACAAGTACAAACAAGCTTTTGAATGTTTACAAGTACAATCTCTTTCTCTTAATTTCTTTGCATTCATTTGAGTGAGAAACTACACCAAGGATGTTTACAAGTACAAACAAGCTTTAACTCCACCTTTTGAATGCGTTTACGCGTTTTAACAGCTCTTACATCTGGGGTGAAAGAGCTTGAGGTCTTTTGTGTTGTATATTAAGAGAAATCACACAAATGCTTTGTTTGCATTCATTTGAGTTGAAGCTTATTTGTACATGTAAAATTTTGAGTATGAAACTACACCTTGAATGTTTTAAATGTACAAACATGCTTCAACTCTTGCTTTTGAATGCATTTACGCGTTTTAAAAGCTCATACGAGTAGGGTGAAAGAGATTTGAGTTCTTTTGTGTTGTATATTAAGAGAATGCATCCAAATACTTTGTTTGCATTCATTTGAGTGAGAAACTACACCAAGGATGTTTACAGGTACAAACAAGCTTTAACTCCACCTTTTGAATGCATTTACGCGTTTTAACAGCTCTTACATCTAGGGTGAAAGAGATTGAGTTCTTTTGTGTTGTATATTAAGAGAAAGCACCCAAATGCTTTGTTTGCATTCATTTGAGGGAGAAACTACACCAAGGATGTTTACAAGTACAAACAAGCTTTAACGCCACCTTTTGAATGCATTTACGCGTTTTAACAGCCCTTACATCTAGGGTGAAAATGATTGAGTTCTTTTGTGTTGTATATTAAGAGAAAGCACCCAAAAGCTTTGTTTGCATTCATTGGAGTGAGAAACTACACCAAGGATGTTTACAAGTACAAACAAGCTTCAACTAACGCTTTTGAATGTATTTACGCGCTTTAACAGCTCTTACGACTAGGGTGCAAGAGACTGAGTTCTTTTCTGTTGTATATTAAGAGAAAGCAACCAAAAGCTTTGTTTGCATTCATTTGAGTGAGAAACTATATTAGGGATGTTGACAAGTACAAACAAGCTTCAACTCCACCTTTTGAATGCATTTACGCATTTTAACAGCTCTTACAACTAGGGTGAAAGAGATTGAGTTCTTTTGTGTTGTATATGAAGAGAAAGCACCCAAATGCTTTGTTTGCATTCATTTGAGTGAGAAACTACAACCAAGGATGTTTACAAGTACAAACAAGCTTTAACTCCACCTTTTGAATGCATTTACGCGTTTTAACAGCTCTTACATCTAGAGTGAAAGAGATTGAGTTCTTTTGTGTTGTATATTAAGAGAAAGCACCCAAATGCTTTGTTTGCATTCATTTGAGTGAGAAACTACACCAAGGATGTTTGCAAGTACAAACAAGCTTCAACTCAAGCTTTTGAATGCATTTACCCGTTTTAAAAGCTCATATGACTAGGGTGAAAATTATTGAGTTCTTTTGTGTTGTATTTTAAGAGAAAGCAACCAAAAGCTTTGTTTGCATTCATTTCAGTGAGAAACTACACCAAGAATGTTTACAAGTACAAACAAGCATCAACTCAAGCTTTTGAATTCATTTACGCGTTTTGAAAGCTCATACGAGTAGGGTGAAAGAGATTTGAGTGCTTTTGTGTTGTATATCAAGAGAATGCATCCAAATACTTTGTTTGCATTCATTTGAGTGAGAAACTACACCAAGGATGTTTACAAGTACAAACAAGCTTTAACTCCACCTTTTGAATGCATTTACGCGTTTTAACAGCTCTTACATCTAGGGTGAAAGAGATTGAGTTCTTTTGTGTTGTATATTAAGAGAAAGCACCCAAATGCTTTGTTTGCATTCACTTGAGTGAGAAACTACACCAAGGATGTTTACAAGCACAAACAAGCTTTAACTCCACCTTTTGGATGCATTTACGCATTTTAACAGCTCTTACAACTAGGGTGAAAGAGATTGAGTTCTTTTGTGTTGTATATTAAGAGAAAGTACCCAAATGCTTTGTTTGCATTCATTTGAGGGAGAGACTACACCAAGGATGTTTACAAGTACAAACAAGCTTTAACGCCACCTTTTGAATGCATTTACGCGTTTTAACAGCCCTTACATCTAGGGTGAAAGAGATTGAGTTCTTTTGTG
Organism: Tetragonia tetragonoides; assembly: GCA_038025085.1. Lineage (NCBI taxonomy): Eukaryota > Viridiplantae > Streptophyta > Magnoliopsida > Caryophyllales > Aizoaceae > Tetragonia > Tetragonia tetragonoides. The sequence goes on from CM076154.1 coordinate 24,357,444, forward strand.
TTGTATATTAAGAGAAAGCACCCAAATGCTTTGTTTGCATTCATTTGTGGGAGAAACTACAGCAAGGATGTTTACAACTACACACAAGCTATAACTCAACCTTTTGAATGCATTTACGCATTTTAACAGCTCTTACAACTAGGGTGAAAGAGATTTAGTTCTTTTGTGTTGTATATTAAGAGAAATCACACAAATGTTTTGTTTGCATTCATTTGAGTGAGAAACTACACCAAGAATGTTTACAAGTACGAACAAGCTTCAACTCAAGCTTTTGAATGCATTTACGCGTTTTAAAAGCTCATATGACTAGGGTGAAAAAGATTGAGTTCTTTTGTGTTGTATTTTAAGAGAAAGCAACCAAAAGCTTTGTTTGCATTCATTTCAGTGAGAAACTACACCAAGAATGTTTACAACTACAAACAAGCTTGAACTCAAGCTTTTGAATGCATTTACGCGTTTTAAAAGCTCATATGACTAGGGTGAAAAAGATTGGGTTCTTTTGTGTTGTATATTAAGATAAAGCACCCAAATGCTTTGTTTGCATTCATTTGAGTGAGAAACTTAACCAAGGATGTTTACAAGTACAAACAAGCTTCAACTCAAGCTTTTGAATGTATTTACGCGTTTTAACAGCTCTTACGATTAGGGTGAAAGAGATTGAGGTCTTTTGTGTTGTATATTAAGAGAAAGCACCCAAATGCTTTGTTTGCATTCATTTGAGTGAGAAACTACAACCAAGGATGTTTACAAGCACAAACAAGCTTTAACTCCACCTTTTGAATGCATTTACGCGTTTTAACAGCTCTTACATCTAGAGTGAAAGAGATTGAGTTCTTTTGTGTTGTATATTAAGAGAAAGCACCCAAATGCTTTGTTTGCATTCATTTGCGTGAGAAACTACACCAAGGATGTTTACAAGTACAAACAAGCTTTAACTCCACCTTTTGAATGCATTTACGCGTTTTAACAGCTCTTACATTTAGGGTGAAAGAGATTGAGTTCTTTTGTGTTGTATATTAAGAGAAAGCACCCAAATGCTTTGTTTGCATTCACTTGAGTGAGAAACTACACCAAGGATGTTTACAAGCACAAACAAGCTTTAACTCCACCTTTTGAATGCATTTACGCATTTTAACAGCTCTTACAACTAAGGTGAAAGAGATTGAGTTCTTTTGTGTTATATATTAAGAGAAAGCACCCTAATGCTTTGTTTGCATTCATTTGAGTGAGAAACTACACCAAGGATGTTTGCAAGTACAAACAAGCTTTAACTCCACCTTTTGAATGCATTTACGCGTTTTAACAGCTATTACGACTAGGGTGAAAGAGATTGAGTTCTTTTGTGTGGTATTTTCAGAGAAAGCACCCAAAAGCTTTGTTTGCATTGATTTGAGTGAGAAACTACACCAAGGATGTTTACAAGTACAAACAAGCTTCAACTCAAGCTTTTGAATGCATATACGCGTTTTAAAACCACATGCGACTAGGGTGAAAGAGATGGAGTTCTTTTGTGTTGTATCTTTAGAGAAAGCACCCAAAAGCTTTGTTTGCATTCATTGGAGTGAGAAACTTAACCAAGGATGTTTACAAGTACAAACAAGATTCAACTCAAAATTTTGAATGTATTCACAATCAAATGAATGCAAATAAAGCATTTGTGTGCTTTCTCTTAATATACAACAGAAAAGAACTCAATCTCTCTCACCCTAGTCGTAAGAGCTGTTAAAACGCGTAAATACATTCAAAAGCTTTAGTTGAACCTTGTTTGTACTTGTAAACATCCTTGGTGTAGTTTCTCACTGAAATGAATGCAAACAAAGCTTTTGGGTGCTTTCTCTGAAAATACAACACAAAAGAACTCAATCTCTTTCACCCTAGTCGTATGAGGTTTTAAAACGCGTATATGCATTCAAAAGCGTAAGTTGAAGCTTGTTGGTACTTGTAAACATATTTGGTGTAGTTTCTCACTCAAATGAATGCAAAGAAAACATTTGGATGCGTTCTCTGAATATACAACACAAGAGAACTCAATCTCTTTCACCCTTGTCGTATGAGCTTTTAAAACGCTTAAATGCATTCAAAAGCTTGAGTTCAAGCTTGTTTGTAGTTGTAAACATCCTTGGGGTAGTTTCACACTCAAATGAATGCAAACAAAGCATTTGGGTGCTTTCTCTTAAGCTTAAGTTGAAGCTTGTTTGTACTTGTAAACACAAAAGAGATTGAGTTTCTCACTCCAATGAGATTTGAGTTCTTTTGTGTTGTACATTAAGAGAAAGCATCCAAATACTTTTTTTGGATACATTTGAGTGTGAAACTGCACCTAGGATGTTTACAAGTACAAACAAGCTTCAACTCAAGCTTTTGAATGCATTTACGCGTTTTCAAAGCTCATACGAGTAGGGTGAAAGAGATTTGAGTTCTTTTGTGTTGTATATTAAGAGAATGCATCCAAATACTTTGTTTGCATTCATTTGAGTGAGAAACTACACCAAGGATGTTTACAAGTACAAACAATCTTTAACTCCACCTTTTGAATGCATTTACGCGTTTTAACAGCTCTTACATCTAGGGTGAAAGAGATTGAGTTCTTTTGTGTTGTATTTTTAGAGAACGCACCCAAAAGCTTTGTTTGCATTCATTGGAGTGAGAAACTACACCAAGGATGTTTACAAGTACAAACAAGCTTCAACTCAAGCTTTTGAATGTATTTACGCGTTTTCACAGCTCTTACATCTTGGGTGAAAGAGATTGAGTTCTTTTGTGTTGTATATTAAGAGAAAGCACCCAAATGATTTGTTTGCATTCATTTGAGGAAGAAACTACACCAAGGATGTTTACAAGTACAAACAAGCTTTAACTCAACCTTTTGAATGAATTTACGCATTTTAACAGCTCTTACAACTAGGGTGAAAGAGATTGAGTTCTTTTGTGTTATATGTTAAGAGAAAGCACCCAAATGCTTTGTTTGCATTCATTTGAGTGAGAAACTTAACCAAGGATGTTTACAAGTACAAACAAGCTTCAACTCAAGCTTTTGAATGTATTTACGCTTTTTAACAGCTCTTACGATTAGGGTGAAAGAGATTGAGTTCTTTTGTGTTGTATATTAAGATAAATCACACAAATGCTTTGTTTGCATTCATTTGAGTGTGAAACTACACCAAGGATGTTTACAAGTACAAACAAGCTTTAACTCCACCTTTTGAATGCATATACGCGTTTTAAATCCTCATACGACTAGGGTGAAAGAGATTGAGTTCTTTTGTGTTGTATTTTCAGAGAAAGCATCCAAAAGCTTTATTTGCATTCATTGGAGTGAGAAACTACACCAAGGATGTTTACAAGTACAAACAAGCTTCAACTCAAAATTTTGAAAGCTTTGTTTGCATTCATTTGATTGAGAAACTACACCAACAATGTTTACAACTACAAACAAGCTTCAACTCAAAATTTTGACTCTATTCACAATCAAATCAATGCAAATAAAGCATTTGGGTGCTTTCTCTTAATATACAACAAAAAAGAACTCAAATCTCTTTCACCCTACTCGTACATGCAATCAAAAGCTTGAGTTGAAGCTTGTTTGTACTTGTAAACATCCTAGGTGCAGTTTCACACTCAAATGTATCCAAACAAAGCATTTGGATGCTTTCTCTTAATGTACAACACAAAAGAACTCAAATCTCTTTCACCCTCCTCGTATGAGCTGTTAAAACGCGTAAATGCATTCAAAAGCTTGAGTTGAAGCATGTTTGTACATTTAAACATCCCAGGTGTAGTTTGACACGCAAATGAATGCAAACAAAACATTTGGGTGCTTTTTCTTAATGAACAACACAAAAGAACTCAGTCTCTATCACCCTAGTTGTAAGAGCTGTTAAAACGCGTAAATGCATTCAAAAGCTTGAGTTGAAGCTTGTATGTACGCGTAAACGCGTAAAAATGTACAAACATGCTTACTTTGGTGACATTATGGTCAAGGTCACCCAAATGCTTTGTTTGCATTCATTATGCACCCAAACGCGTAAATGCATTCAAAAGCTTTCATTCAAAAGCTTGAGTTGAAGCTTGTTTGTACTTGTAAACATCCAAGGTGTAGTTTCACACGCAAATGAATGCAAACAAAGTGTTTGGATGCTTTCTCTTAATATACAACACAAAGAACTCAAATCTCTTTCTCCCTATGCGTATGAGCTTTTAAAACGCGTAAATGCATTCAAAAGCTTGAGTTGAAGCTTGTTTGTACTTGTAAACATCCTAGGTGTAGTTTCACACTCAAATGAAGGCAAACAAATGAATACGAGTAGGGTGAAAGAAATTTGAGGTCTTTTGTGTTGTATAATAAGAGAAAGCACCCAAATGCACCCAAAAAGAACTCAATCTTTTTCACCCTAGTCATATAAGCTTTTAAAAGCACCCAAATTTACGGCTCTAAAAAAGGGTAAAACTAGCTTCAACATTAAGCTTTTGAATGGAAACAAAGTATTTGGGTGCTTTCTCCTAAGATACAACACAAATGAACTGAATCTCTATCACCCTAGTTGTAAGTGTTGTTAAAACGCGTAAATACATTCAAAAGCTTGGTTGAATGCTTATAAGAGCTGTTAAAACGCGTAAATACATTGAAAAGCTTGAGTTGAAGCTTGGTTGTACTTGTAAACATCCTTGGTTAAGTTTCTCACTCAAATGAATGCAAACAAAGCATTTGGGTGCTTTCTCTTAATATACAACACAAAAGAACGCAATCTTTTTCACCCTAGTCATATGAGCTTTTAAAACGCGTAAATGCATTCAAAAGCTTGAGTTGAAGTTTGTTTGTACTTGTAAACATTCTTGGTGTAGTTTCTCACTGAAATAAATGCAAACAAAGCTTTTGGTTGCTTTCTCTTGAAATACAACACAAAAGAACTCAATCTTTTTCACCCTAGTCATATGAGCTTTTAAAACGCGCAAATGCATTCAAAAGCTTGAGTTGAAGCTTGTTTGTACTTGTAAACATCCTAGGTGTAGTTTCTCACTCCAATGAATGCAAACAAAGCTTTTGGGTGCTTTCTCTAAAAATACAACACAAAAGAGCTCAATCTCTTTCACCCTAGTCGTAAGAGCTGTTAAAACGCGTAAATGCATTCAAAAGGTGGAGTTAAAGCTTGTTTGTTCTTGTAAACATCCTTGGTGTAGTTTCTCACTCAAATGAATGCAAACAAAGCATTTGGGTGCTTTCTCTTAATATACAACACAAAAGACCTCAATCTCTTTCACCCTAGTCATATGAGGTTTTAAAACGCGTAAATGCATTCAAAAGGTGGAGTTAAAGCTTGTTTGTACTTGTAAACATCCTTGGTGTAGTTTCTCACTCAAATGAATGCAAACAAAGCAGTTGGGTTCTTTCTCTTAATATACAACACAAAAGACCTCAATCTCTTTCACCCTAGTTGTAAGAGCTGTTAAAATGCGTAAATGCATTCAAAAGATTGAGTTAAAGCATGTTTGTACTTGTAATCATCCTTGGTGTAGTTTCTCACTCAAATTAATGCAAAGAAAGCATTTGGGTGCTTTCTCTTAACATACAACACAAAAGACCTCAATCTCTTTCACCCTAGTTTTAAGAGCTGTTAAAATGTGTAAATGCATTCAAAAGATTGAGTTGAGGCTTGTTTGTACTTGTAAACATCCTTGGTGTAGTTTCTCACTCAAATGAATGCAAAGAAAACATTTGGGTGCGTTCTCTTAATATACAACACAAAAGAACTCAATCTCTTTCACCCTTGTCGTATGAGCTTTTAAAACGCTTAAATGCATTCAAAAGATTGAGTTCAAGCTTGTTTGTAGTTGTAAACATCCTTGGGGTAGTTTGACACTCAAATGAATGTAAACAAAGCATTTGCGAGCTTTTTCTTAATATACAACACAAAAGAACTCAATCTCTTTCACCCTAGTTGTAAGAGCTGTTAAAATGCGTAAATGAATTCAAAAGCTTGAGTTGAAGCTTGTTTGTACTTGTAAACATCCTTGGTGTAGTTTCTCACTCAAATGAATGCAAACAAACCATTTGGGTGATTTCTCCTAATATACAACACAAAAGACCTCAATCTCTTTCACCCTAGTTGTAAGAGCTGTTAAAATGCGTAAATGCATTCAAAAGATTGAGTTAAAGCTTGTTTGTACTTGTAATTATCCTTGGTGTAGGTTCTCACTCAAATTAATGCAAAGAAAGAATTTGGGTGCTTTCTCTTAATATACAACACAAAAGACCTCAATCTCTTTCACCCTAGTTTTAAGAGCTGTTAAAATGTGTAAATGCATTCAAAAGATTGAGTTAAAGCTTTTTTGTACTTGTAATCATCCTTGGTGTAGTTTGTCACTCAAATGAATGCAAAGAAAACATTTGGGTGCGTTCTCTTAATATACAAGACAAAAGAACTCAATCTCCTTCACCCTTGTCGTATGAGCTGTTAAAACGCGTAAATACAATCAAAAGCTTTAGTTGAAGCTTGTTTGTACTTGTAAACATTCTTGGTGTTGTTTCTCACTCCAATGAATGCAAACAAAGCTTTAACTCCACCTTTTGAATGCATTTACGCGTTTTAACAGCTCTTACATCTAGGGTGAAAGAGATTGAGTTCTTTTGTGTTGTATTTTCAGAGAAAGCACCCAAAACCTTTTGTTTGCATTCAAAAGGTGGAGTTAAAGCTTGATTACGAGTACAAATGCTTTGTTTGCATTCATTTGAGTGAAAAACTTAGCCAAGGATGTTTACAAGTACACACAAGCTTCAACTCAAGCTTTTGAATGTATTTACGCGTTTTAACAGCTCTTACGAGTAGGGTGAAAGAGATTGAGTTCTTTTGTGTTGTATTTTCAGAGAAAGCACCCAAATGCTTTCTTTGCATTCATTTGAGTGTGAAACTACCCCAACGATGTTTACAACTACAAACAATTTTGAACTAAAGCTTTTGAATGCATGTAAGCGTTTTACAAGCTCAGAAGACAAGGGTGAAAGAGATTGAGTTCTTTTGTGTTCTATTTTAAGAGAACGCACCCAAATGTTTTCTTTGCATTCATTTGAGTGAGAAACAACACAAAAGATGTTTACAAGTACCAACAAGCTTCAACTTAAGTTTTTGAATGCATATACGCGTTTTAAAACCTCATACGACTAGGGTGAAAGAGATTGAGTTCTTTTGTGTTGTATATTAAGAGAAAGCACCCAAAAGCTTTGTTTGCATTCAATTGAAGGAGAAACTACACCAAGGATGTTTACAAGTACAAACAAGCTTCAACTCAAGCTTTTGAAAGCATTTACGCGTTTTCAAACCTCATACGATTAGGGTGAAAGAGATTGAGGTCTTTCGTGTTGTATATTAAGAGAAAGCACCCAAATGTTTTGTTTGCATTCATTTGAGTGAGAAACTACACCAAGAATGTTTACAAGTACAAACAAGCTTCAACTCAAGCTTTTTATTGCATTTAAGCATTTTAACAGCTCTTACGACTAGGGTGAAAGAGATTGAGTTCTTTTCTGTTGTATATTAAGAGAAAGCACACAAATGCTTTATTTGCATTCATTTGATTGTGAATACATTCAAAATTTTGAGTTGAAGCTTGTTTGCACTTGTAAACAGCCTTGTTGTAGTTTCTCACTCCAATGAATGCAAACAAAGCATTTGGGTACTTTCTCTTAATATACAACAGAAAAGATCCCAATCTCTTTCACCCTAGTCATATGAGCTTTTAAAACGCGGAAATACATTCAAAATCTTGAGTTGAAGCTTGTTTGTACTTGTAAACATCCTTGGTGTAGTTTCTCACTCCAATGAATGCAAACAAAGCTTTTGGGTGCTTTCTCTGAAAATACAACACAAAAGAACTCAATCTCTTTCACCCTAGTCGTATGTGGTTTTAAAACGCCTATATGCATTCAAAAGCTTAATTGAAGCTTGTTGGTACTTGTAAAAATCTTTGGTGTAGTTTATCACTCAAATGAATGCAAAGAAAACATTTGGGTGCGTTCTCTTAATATACAACACAAAAGAACTCAATCTTTTTACAAGTACAAACAAGCTTCAACTCAAGCTTTTGAATGCATTTACGCGTTTTAAAAGCTCATATGACTAGGGTGAAAAAGATTGAGTTCTTTTGTGTTGTATATTAAGAGAAAGCACCCAAATGCTTTGTTTGCATTAATTTGAGTGAGAAACTACACCAATGATTTTTACAAGTACCAACAAGCTTCAAACCAAGCTTTTGAATGTATTTACGCGTTTTAAAAGCTCATATGACTAGGGTGAAAGAGATTTAGGTCTTTTGTGTTGTATATTAAGAGAAAGCACCCAAGTGCTTTGTTTGCATTCATTTGAGCGAGAAACTACACTAAGGATGTTTACAAGTACAAACAAGCTTTAACTCCACCTTTTGAATGCATTTACGCGTTTTAACAGCTCTTACATCTAGGGTGAAAGAGATTGAGTTCTTTTGTGTTGTATTTTAAGAGAAAGCACCCAAATGCTTTCTTTGCATTAATTTGAGTGAGAAACTACACCAAGGATGTTTACAAGTACAAACAAGCTTCGACTCAAGATTTTGAAAGCATTTACGCGTTTTAAAACCTCATACGACTAGGGTGAAAGAGATTGAGGTCTTTTGTCTTGTATATTAAGAGAAAGCACCCAAATGCTTTGTTTGCATTCATTTTAGTGAGAAACTACAACAGGGATGTTTACAAGCACAGACAAGATTTTGAATGCATTTAAGCGTTTTAAAAGCTCATACGACAAGGGTGAAAGAGATTGAGTTCTTTTGTGTTGTATATTAAGAGAACGCACCCAAATGTTTTCTTTGCATTCATTTGAGTGAGAAACTACACCGAAGATGTTTACAAGTACCAACAAGCTTCAACTTAAGCATTTGAATGCATATACGCGTTTTAAAACCTCATACGACTAGGGTGAAAGAGATTGAGTGCTTTTGTGTTGTATTTTCAGAGAAAGCACCCAAAAGCTTTGTTTGCATTCTTTGGAGTGAGAAACTACACCAAGGATGTTTACAAGTACAAACAAGCTTTAACTCAAGCTTTTGAATGTATTTACGCGTTTTAACAGCTCTTATGACTTGGGTGTAAAAATCCTTGGTGTAGTTTCTCACTCAAATGAATGCAAAGAAAGCATTTGGGTGCTTTCTCTTAATATACAACACAAAAGAACTCAATCTCTTTCACCCTAGATGTAAGAGCTGTTAAAACGCGTAAATGCATTCAAAAGGTGGAGTTAAAGCTTGTTTGTACTTGTAAACATCCTTGGTGTAGTTTCTCACTCAAATGAATGCAAACAAAGCATTTGGGTGCTTTCTCTTAATGTACAACACAAAAGACCTCAATCTCTTTCACCCTAATCATATGAGCTTTTAAAACGCGTAAATACATTCAAAAGCTTGGTTTGAAGCTTGTTGGTACTTGTAAAAATCCTTGGTGTAGTTTCTCACTCAAATTAATGCAAACAAAGCATTTGGGTGCTTTCTCTTAATATACAACACAAAGGAACTCAATCTTTTTCACCCAAGTCATATGAGCTTTTAAAACGGGTAAATGCATTCAAAAGCTTGAGTTGAAGCTTGTTTGTACTTGTAAAAAGATTGAGTTCTTTTGTGTTGTATATTAAGAGAACGCACCCAAATGTTTTCTTTGCATTCATTTGAGTGAGAAACTACACCAAGGATTTTTACAAGTACCAACAAGCTTCAATTAAGCTTTTGAATGCATAAAGGCGTTTTAAAACCTCATACGACTAGGGTGAAAGAGATTGAGTTCTTTTGTGTTGTATTTTCAGAGAAAGCCCCCAAAAGCTTTGTTTGCATTCATTGGAGTGAGAAACTACACCAAGGATGTTTACAAGTACAAACAAGCTTCAACTCAAGATTTTGAAAGCATTTACGCGTTTTAAAACCTCATACGACTAGGGTGAAAGAGATTGAGGTCTTTTGTGTTGTATATTAAGAGAAAGCACCCAAAAGCTTTGTTTGCATTCATTGGAGTGAGAAACTACACCAAGGATGTTTACAAGTACAAACAAGCTTCGACTCTAGATTTTGAAAGCATTTACGCGTTTTAAAACCTCATACGACTAGTGTGAAAGAGATTGAGGTCTTTTGTCTTGTATATTAAGAGAAAGCACCTAAATTCTTTGTTTGCATTCATTTGAGTGAGAAACTACACCAAGGATTTTTACAAGTACAAACAAGCTTTAACTCCACCTTTTGAATGCATTTACGCGTTTTAACAGCTCTTACATCTAGGGTGAAAGAGATTGAGTTCTTTTGTGTTGTATATTAAGAAAAAGCACCCAAATGCATTCAAAAGGTGGAGTTTAAGCTTGTTTGTACTTGTAAACTTCCTTGGTGTAGTTTCTCACTCAAATGAATGCAAACAAAGCATTTGGGTGCTTTCTCTTAATATAAAACACAAAAGAACTCAAGCTTTTTCACCCTAGATGTAAGATCTGTAAAAACGCGTAAATGCATTTAAAAGGTGGAGTTAAAGCTTGTTTGTACTTGTAAACATCCTTGGTGTAGTTTCTCACCCAAATGCATGCAAAGAAAACATTTGGGTGCGTTCTCTTAATATACAACACAAAAGAACTCAATCTCTTTCACCCTTGTCGTATGAGCTTTTAAAATGCTTAAATGCATTCAAAAGCTTGAGTTCAAGCTTGTTTGTAGTTGTAAACATCCTTGGGGTAGTTTCACACTCAAATGAATGCAAACAAAGCATTTGGGTGCTTTCTCTTAAGCTTGAGTTGAAGCTTGTTTGTACTTGTAAACACAAAAGAGATTGAGTTTCTCACTCCAATGAATGCAAACAAAGCTTTTGGATGCTTTCTCTTTATATACAACAGAAAAGAACTGAAGCTTTTAAAACGCGTAAATGCAATCAAAAGCTTCATTTGAAGCTTGTTTGTACTTATAAACATTCTTGGTGTAGTTTCTTACTCAAATGAATGCAAACAAAGCATTTGTGTGAGTTCTCTTAATATACAACACAAAAGACCTCGATCTCTTTTACCCTAGATGTAAGAGCTGTTAAAACGCGTAAATGCATTCAAAAGGTGGAGTTAAAGCTTGTTTGTACTTGTAAATATCCTTGGTGTAGTTTCTCACCTAAATGAATGCAAACAAAGCATTTGGGTGCTTTCTCTTAATATACAACACAAAAGACCTCAATCTCTTTCACCCTAATCGTAAGAGCTGTTAAAACGCGTAAATACATTCAATACCTTGAGTTGAAGCTTGTTTGTACTTGTAAACATCCTTGGTTAAGGTTCTCACTCAAATGAATGCAAACAAAGCTTTTGGGTGCTTTCTGTTAATATACAGCAAAAAAGAACTCAATCTTTTTCACCCTAGTCATATGTGCTTTTAAACCGTGTAAATGCATTCAAAAGCTTGAGTTGAAGGTTGTTTGTACTTGTAAACATTCTGATGCGGGAGCAAGTGTACAAAGTAAACAAAACAACCAAGGAACTAGCAAGCGAACATCCATTCTTGTTTACATCGAGTTTCTTTGGTGGTTATGCGTTAATGTGGCTCCTACAAGCATGATTACATGGAGTTTCCATGCAAGATCGGGAGTAAAGCTCTTACTATATGATAACATTCGTTATAAGGATTCCCGTAATTTTGACAGCTTCTACACTGGTTCGTATTTTAATCATAACTCACTCATACGACTTGGGATCGTGGTGATTCAAAGTTCTGTAGAAAGCTGGAAAAGAGATCTAAAATTCCTATCTTTTGAGTTTTCCCATATTCGAAACATAACAGGGTTTAAAAGGCGATTTAATTTACAGTGGAAAGCTGTTCCCACGGGTTTGTGCCTTGGGCGCTAGGTAATCAGTTGATTAGTTCGATTTCGTTTAGTATTCCCTTAATTAGTTAGAATATGTTTAGGAGAGTAATAATCTGATTGTTATTAGTATTAGAAGTCCATTAGGTGTTAGGAAAGCTGTTAGATAGTCCGTTTTACAATTGTAGTCAGTTTCGTAGTTAGTTTCCTATTCGGACTAGGATTAGGATTCCGAATAGCTTTGGATTTCTTTGTCTATAAATAGGGGAGAGCTTTGCTATTGTAAACTCGTGCATTGATGATCAATAATTGAATACGTGAGTATTTACCCCTCAAACTGAGTGATTCAGGTTGAAACCCTTGTGTGTGATGCGCAAGTCTTGTTCTTGAGTGATTCTTGAACGAAAAACCCCAACCCCTTGAGTGATTCGAGAGGTATATCCCTTTTATTGTTTTGTTTATCAAAAATACAGAAAATCCCTAAATAAATCACATCAACTTGGTATCAGAGCTAAAGGTTTGAGCTTTCTTAAGTTTAAACAACACGGTCCTGAGCATAAACACGACACCATAGCGAACTTTCGAGAAAGATTCTTGCAAGATCCACCCTTTGTTCACGAAGACAGCCAAGAAACCCCCAAGAAACCAACAACCGAAGCTATGGGTGAGCCCAGCGAACTAGCAAAGTTGTTAACAGCCATGGAGGATCTTAGGACGTCTTTCAAATCTCAAGAAGAGCGGATGGCTGCTATGGAAAGAAGAAACCAAGAAGATAGGGAGAACATGGAGACAAGGATGCGCGGAATTCATTGGAGAAACCACAACCGTGACCCCAACTTCGATGAGGAGTTTGAAGACACAAGTGGGACTAGAACCAATGACGCTCCTAAACCACGACATCCCTATGATGATGACAGGAACTTGAAGGTCGAACTCCCTGAATATGACGGTTCCTACGACCCAGAGGCCTTTCTTGATTGGCTTAGAACTATGGAGAGAGTCTTTGAATACAAGGAGTATGATGAGCGGCGAAGATGCAAGTTAGCCACGCATAAACTCACCAAGCATGCTTCCTTTTGGTATGAAAAACTAAAGGCTCGACGCAAGAAGGACGGGAAAGCAAAGATTGAGACTTGGGACAAACTCAAGAAATATTTAAAGAAACGATTTTTGCCTAAAGAATTTGAGCAAGAACAGTTTTTGAAACTCACGTCCTTAAGCCAAGAAACCTCAAGTGTACAAGACTACCTCCAAAAGTTTGAAAACGCGCACATGATGTGTGATCTCGTGGAGAAGGAGGAGTTAAAGATTGCAAGATTCATCAAAGGACTAAACTCAACTCTAAGGCACAAGGTGGAGCTTGTTCCTTTCATATCCTTTGAGTATGTATGCAAGATAGCTCTCAAGATTGAGAGGCAAGAGAAGGAGCAACAATTAGTGCACCTACGAGCACAACAAGCATACCAACAAGCGCTTCAACGTCGAAATCATAAGTTGGAGTACATGAATGGGTGCATAATAAATGATCAACCCATCAATGAAGATAGGCTCTTTGTTGTGGATACATTCAAAGGAAAACCAGATCTTGATGATTACTTTAAAGATATTGTTCCTATGGAAGATTCACAAGAAAAGACCAATAACATTGACCCCCTTATTGTTGTTCAAGTTAATAATTCAAGCCTACCAACTGTGGTTGATGAGTTTATCGAAGAAATATTCATTGAACCAGAAAATATTGGTGATTTCCTTGAAGATCTTGATTATATTGATGACATGCAAGAGAAATCCGAGATGGAGTTGGGACTTCTTGAATCTAGCTTTGATCAAGAACAAGAAAGAGATGTCCATCAAGAAGACAACAACAAGGCTCTTAACCTTGTGGGTTCATTGGATATTTGTAAAGAAAATTTGATGAATATACAGGTTCAGGAGAAGATTACTACATACGAAGAATTGAGGACAATTCTTTTTGAAGAAAGGGAGATTGATGCGGGAGCAAGTGTACAAAGTAAACAAAACAACCAAGGAACTAGCAAGCGAACATCCATTCTTGTTTACATCGAGTTTCTTTGGTGGTTATGCGTTAATGTGGCTCCTACAAGCATGATTACATGGAGTTTCCATGCAAGATCGGGATTAAAGCTCTTACTATATGATAACATTCGTTATAAGGATTCCCGTAATTTTGACAGCTTCTACACTGGTTCGTATTTTAATCATAACTCACTCATACGACTTGGGATCGTGGTGATTCAAAGTTCTGTAGAAAGCTGGAAAAGAGATCTAAAATTCCTATCTTTTGAGTTTTCCCATATTCGAAACATAACAGGGTTTAAAAGGCGATTTAATTTACAGTGGAAAGCTGTTCCCACGGGTTTGTGCCTTGGGCGCTAGGTAATCAGTTGATTAGTTCGATTTCGTTTAGTATTCCCTTAATTAGTTAGAATATGTTTAGGAGAGTAATAATCTGATTGTTATTAGTATTAGAAGTCCATTAGGTGTTAGGAAAGCTGTTAGTTAGTCCGTTTTACAATTGTAGTCAGTTTCGTAGTTAGTTTCCTATTCGGACTAGGATTAGGATTCCGAATAGCTTTGGATTTCTTTGTCTATAAATAGGGGAGAGCTTTGCTATTGTAAACTCGTGCATTGATGATTAATAATTGAATACGTGAGTATTTACCCCTCAAACTGAGTGATTCAGGTTGAAACCCTTGTGTGTGATGCGCAAGTCTTGTTCTTGAGTGATTCTTGAACGAAAAACCCCAACCCCTTGAGTGATTCGAGAGGTATATCCCTTTTATTGTTTTGTTTATCAAAAATACAGAAAATCCCTAAATAAATCACATCACATTCTTGGTGTAGTTTCTCAGTGAAATGAATGCAAACAAAGCGTTTGGTTGCTTTCTCTTAAAATACAACACAAAAGAACTCAATCTTTTTCACCCTAGTCATATGAGCTTTTAAAACGCGTAAATGCATTCAAAAGCTTGAGTTGAAGCTTTTTTGTACTTGTAAACATTCTTGGTGTAGTTTCTCACTCAAATGAATGCAAACAAAGCATTTGTGTGCTTTCTCTTAATATACAATACAAAAGAACTCAATCTCTTTCACCCTAGTCGTAAGAGCTGTTAAAATGCTTAAATGCAATAAAAAGCTTCAGTTGAAGCTTGTTTGTACTTGTAAACATCCTTGGTGTAGTTTCTCACTCAAATGAATGCAAAGAAAACATTTGGGTGCTTTCTCTTAATATACAACACAAAAGACCTCAATCTCGTTGACCCAAGTCATATGATCTTTTAAAACGCATAAATACATTCAAAAGCTTGAGTTGAAGCTTGTTGGTACCCATAAACATCTTTGGTGTAGTTTCTCCCTCAAATGAATGCAAAGAAAACATTTGGGTGCGTTCTCTTAATATACAACACAAAAGAACTCAATCTCTTTCACCCTTGTCGTATGAGCTTTTAAAACGCTTAAATGCATTCAAAAGCTGGAGTGCAAGCTTGTTTTTAGTTGTAAACATCCTTGGGGTAGTTTCACACTCAAATGAATGTAAACAAAGCATTTGCGAGCTTTTTCATAATATACAACACAAAAGAACTCAATCTCTTTCACCCTAGTTGTAAGAGCTTTAAAAATGCGTAAACGCATTCAAAGCTTGAGTTGAAGCTTGTTTGTACTTGTAAACATCCTTGGTGTAGTTTCTCACTCAAATGAATGCAAACAAAGCATTTGGGTGCTTTCTCTTAATATTCAACACAAAAGAACTCAATCCCTTTCACCCTAGATGTAAGAGCTGTTAAAACGCGTAAATGCATTCAAAAGGTGGAGTTAAAGCTTGTTTGTACTTGTAAACATCCTTGGTGTAGTTTCTCACTCAAATGAATGCAAACAAAGCATTTGGGTGCTTTCTCTTAATATACAATACAAAAGACCTCAATCTCTTTCACCCTAGCCGTATGAGGTTTTAAAACGCGTAAATGCTTTCAAAAGCTTGAGTTGAAGCTTGTTTGTACTTGTAAACATCCTTGGTGTAGTTTCTCACTTAAATGAATGCAAACAAAGCATCTGGGTGCTTTCTCTGAAAATAAAACACAAAAGAACTCAATCTCTTTCACCCTAGTCGTATGAGGTTTTAAAACGCATATATGCATTCAAAAGGTGGAGGTAAAGCTTGTTTGTACTTGTAAGCATCTTTGGTGTAGTTTCTCACTCAAATGAATGCAAACAAACCATTTGGGTGATTTCTCTTAATATACAACACAAAAGAGCTCAATCTCTTTCATCCTAGATGTATGAGCTGTTAAAACGCGTAAATGCATTCAAAAGGTGGAGTTAAAGCTTGTTTGTACTTGAGCTTTTGAATGCATTTACGTGTTTTAAAAGCTCATATGACTAGGGTGAAAGAGATTGAGGTCTTTTGTGTTGTATATTAAGAGAAAGCACCCAAAAGCTTTGTTTGCATTCATTGGAGTGAGAAACTACACCAAGGATGTTTACAAGTACAAACAAGCTTTAATTCCACCTTTTGAATGCATTTATGGGTTGTAACAGCTCTTACATCTAGGGTGAAAGGGATTGAGTTCTTTTGTGTTGTATATTAAGAGAAAGCACCAAAATGCTTTGTTTGCATTCATTTGAGTGAGAAACTACACCAAGGATGTTTACAAGTACAAACAAGCTTCAACTCAAAATTTTGAATGTATTCACAATCAAATGAATGCAAATAAAGCATTTGTGTGCTTTCTCTTAATATACAACAGAAAAGAACTCAATCTCTTTCACCCTAGTCGTAAGAGCTGTTAAAACGCCTAAATACATTCAAAAGCTTGAGTTGAAGCTTGTCTGTACTCGTAAACATCCTTGGTGTAGTTTCTCCCTCAAATGAATGCAAAGAAAACATTTGGGTGCGTTCTCTTAATATACAACACAAAAGAACTCAATCTCTTTCACCCTTGTTGTATGAGCTTTTAAAACGCTTAAATGCATTCAAAAGCTTGAGTTCAAGCTTGTTTGTAGTTGTAAACATCCTTGGGGTAGTTTCACACTCAAATGAATGCAAACAAAGCATTTGGGTGCTTTCTCTTAAGCTTGAGTTGAAGCTTGTTTGTACTTGTAAACACAAAAGAGATTGAGTTTCTCACTCCAATGAATGCAAACAAAGCTTTTGGAGATTTGAGTTCTTTCGTGTTGTACATTAAGAGAAAGCATCCAAATACTTTGTTTGGATACATTTGAGTGTAAAACTGCACCTAGGATGTTTACAAGTACAAACAAGCTTCAACTCAAGCTTTTGAATGCATTTACGCGTTTTGAAAGCTCATACGAGTAGGGTGAAAGAGATTTGAGTTCTTTTGTGTTGTATATTAAGAGAATGCATCCAAATACTTTTTTTGCATTCATTTGAGTGAGAAACTACACCAAGGATATTTACAAGCACAAAAAATATTTAACTCCAACTTTTGAATGCATTTACGCGTTTTAACAGCTCTTACATCTAGGGTGAAAGATATTGAGTTCTTTTTTGTTGTATATTAAGAGAAAGCACCCAAATGCTTTGTTTGCATTCATTTGAGGGAGAAACTACACCAAGGATGTTTACAAGTACAAACAAGCTTTAACTCAACCTTTTGAATGCATTTACGCATTTTAACAGCTCTTACAACTAGGGTGAAAGAGATTGAGTTCTTTTGTGTTGTATATTAAGAGAAAGCACCCAAATGCTTTGTTTGCATTCATTTGAGTGTGAAACTACACCAAGGATGTTCACAAGTACAAGCAAACTTTTACTCCACCTTTTGAATGCATATACGCGTTTTATAACCTCATACGATTAGGGTGAAAGAGATTGAGTTCTTTTGTGTTGTATTTTCAGAGAAAGCACCCAAAAGCTTTGTTTGCATTCATTGAAGTGAGAAACTACACCAAGGATGTTTACCAGTACAAACAAGCGTAATTTGCGAGCTTTTTCTTAATATACAACACAAAAGAACTCAATTTCTTTTCGCCTAGTCGTAAGAGCTGTTAAAAACGCGTAAATGCATTCAAAAGCTTGAGTTGAAACTTGTTTGCTTTGTATGCATTCATTTAAGTGAGAAACTACACCAAGGATGTTTACAAGTACAAACAAGCTTCAACTCAAGCTTTTGAATGCATTTACGCGTTTTAGAACCTCATATGACTAGGGTGAAAAGATTGAGTTCTTTTGTGTTGTATTTTAAGAGAAAGCAACCAAAAGCTTTGTTTGCATTCATTCAGTGAGAAACTACACCAAGAATGTTTACAAGTACAAACAAGCTTCAACAAGCTTTTGAATGCATTTACGCGTTTTAACAGCTCGTACGACTAGGGTGAAAGAGATTAAGTTCTTTTGTGTTGTATTTTCAGAGAAAGCACCCAAAAGCTTTCTTTGCATTCATTGCAGTGAGAAACTACACCAAGGATGTTTACAAGTACAAACAAGCTTCCACTCAAAATTTTGAATGTATTCACAATAAAATGAATGCAAATAAAGCATTTGTGTGCTTTCTCTTAATATACAACAAAAAAGAACTCAAGCTTTTTCACCCTAGTCATATGAGCTTTTAAAACGCGTAAATGCATTCAAAAGGTGGAGTTTAAGCTTGTTTGTACTTGTAAACTGCCTTGGTGTAGTTTCTTACTCAAATGAATGCAAACAAAGCATTTGGGTGCTTTCTCTTAATATACAACAAAAAAGAACTCAAGCTCTTTCACCCTAGATGTAAGATCTGTTAAAACGCGTAAATGCATTTAAAAGGTGGAGTTAAAGCTTGTTTGTACTTGTAAACATCCTTGGTGTAGTTTCTCACTCAAATGCATGCAAAGAAAACATTTGGGTGCGTTCTCTTAATATACAACACAAAAGAACTCAATCTGTTTCACCCTTGTCGTATGAGCTTTTAAAACGCTTAAATGCATTCAAAAGCTTGAGTTCAATCTTGTTTGTAGTTATAAACATCCTTGGGTTAGTTTCACACTCAAATGAATGCAAACAAAGCATTTGGGTGCTTTCTCTTAAGCTTGAGTTGAAGCTTGTTTGTACTTGTAAACACAAAAGAGATTGAGTTTCTCACTCCAATGAATGCAAACAAAGCTTTTGGATGCTTTCTCTTAATATACAACAAAAAAGAACTCAAGCTTTTAAAACGCGTAAATGCATTCAAAAGCTTGAGTTCAAGCTTGTTTGTACTTGTAAACATTCTTGGTGTAGTTAATTACTCAAATGAATGCAAACAAAGCATTTGTGTGATTTCTCTTAACATACAACACAAAAGACCTCGATCTCTTTTACCCTAGATGTAAGAGCTGTTAAAACGGGTAAATGCATTCAAAAGGTGGAGTTAAAGCTTGTTTGTACTTGTAAACATCCTTGGTGTAGTTTCTCACTTAAATGAATACAAACAAAGCATTTGGGTGCTTTCCCTTAATATACAACCCAAAAGACCTCAATCTCTTTCACCCTAATCGTAAGAGCTGTTAAAACGCGTAAAGACATTCAAAACCTTGAGTTGAAGCTTGTTTGTACTTGTAAACATCCTTGGTTAAGTTTCTCACTCAAATGAATGCAAACAAAGCTTTTGGGTGCTTTCTGTTAATATACAACACAAAAGAACTCAATCTTTTTCACACTAGTCATATGAGCTTTTAAAACGCGTAAATGCATTCAAAAGCTTGAGTTGAAGCTTGGTTGAACTTGTAAACATTCTTGGTGTAGTTTCTCACTAAAATGAATGCAAACAAAGCGTTCGGTTGCTTTGTCTTAAAATACAACACAAAAGAACTCAATCTTTTTCACCCTAGTCATATGAGCTTTTAAAACGCGTAAATGCATTCAAAGCTTGAGTTGAAGCTTGTTTGTACTTGTAAACATCCTTGGTGTAGTTTCTCACTCCAACGAATGCAAACAAAGCTTTTGGGTGCTTTCTCTGAAAATACAACACAAAAGAACTCAATCTCTTTCACCCTAATCATATGAGGTTATAAAACGCGTATATGCATTCAAAAGTTCGAGTTAAAGTTTGTTTGTACTTGTGAACATCCTTGGTGTAGTTTCACACTCAAATGAATGCAAACAAAGAATTTGGGTGCTTTCTCTTAATATACAACACAAAAGAACTCAATCTCTTTCACCCTTGTTGTAAGAGCTGTTAAAATGCGTAAATGCATTCAAAAGGTTGAGTTAAAGCTTGTTTGTACTTGTAAACATCCTTGGTGTAGTTTCTCCCTCAAATGAATGCAAACAAACGATTTGGGTTCTTTCTCTTAATATACAACACAAAAGAACTCAATATCTTTCACCCTAGATGTAAGAGCTTTTAAAACGCTTAAATGCATTCAAAAGCTGGAGTGCAAGCTTGTTTGTAGTTGTAAACATCCTTGGGGTAGTTTCACACTCAAATGAATGTAAACAAAGCATTTGCGAGCTTTTTCTTAATATACAACACAAAAGAACTCAATCTCTTTCACCCTAGTTGTAAGAGCTTAAAAAATGCGTAAATGCATTCAAAGGTTGAGTTGAAGCTCGTTTGTACTTGTAAACATCCTTGGTGTAGTTTCTCACTCAAATGAATGCAAACAAAGCATTTGGGTGCTTTCTCTTAATATACAACACAAAAGAACTCAATCCCTTTCACCCTAGATGTAAGAGCTGTTAAAACGCGTAAACGCATTCAAAAGGTGGAGTTAAAGCTTGTTTGTACTTGTAAACATCCTTGGTGTAGTTTCTCACTCAAATGAATGCAAACAAAGCATTTGGGTGCTTTCTCTTAATATACAACACAAAAGACCTCAATCTCTTTCACCCTAGTCGTATGAGGTTTTAAAACGCGTAAATGCTTTCAAAAGCTTGAGTTGAAGCTTGTTTGTACTTGTAAACATCCTGTAGTTTATCCCTCAAATGAATGCAAACAAAGCATTTGGGTGCTTTCTCTTAATATACAACACAAACGAACTCAATCTCTTTCACCCTAGTCGTATGAGGTTTTAAAACGCGTATAGGCATTCAAAAGCTTAAGTTGAAGCTTGTTGGTACTTGTAATCATGTTTAAAATTTTTTGCATTCATTTGAGTGAGAAACTTAACCAAGGATGTTTACAAGTACCAACAAGCTTCAACTTAAGCTTTTGAATGCATATACGCGTTTTAAAACCTCATACGACTTGGGTGAAAGAGATTGAGTTCTTTTATGTTGTATTTTCAGCGAAAGCACCCAAAAGCTTTGTTTCCATTCATTGGAGTGAGAAACTACACGAAGGATGTTTACAAGTACAAACAAGCTTCAACTCAAGCTTTTGAATATATTTACGTGTTTTCACAGCTCTTACGACTAGGGTGAAAGAGACTGAGTTCTTTTGTGTTGTATTTTCAGAGAAAGCACCCAAAAGCTTTGTTTGCATTCATTGGAGTGAGAAACTACACCAAGGATGTTTACAAGTACAAACAAGCTTTAACTCCACCTTTTGAATGCATTTACGCGTTTTAACAGCTCTTACGACTAGGGTGAAAGAGATTGAGTTCTTTTGTGTTGTATATTAAGAGAAAGGACCCAAATGCTTTGTTTGCATTCATTTGAGTGAGAAACTACACCAAGGATGTTTACAGGTACAAACAAGGTTCAACTCCACCTTTTGAATGTATTTCCGCATTTTAACAGCTCTTACAACTAAGGTGAAAGAGATTGAGTTCTTTTGTGTTGTATATTAAGAGAAATCACCCAAATGCTTTGTTTGCATTCATTTGAGTGAGAAACTTAACCAAGGATGTTTACAAGTACCAACATGCTTCAACTTAAGCTTTTGAATGCATATACACGTTTTAAAACCTCATACGACTTGGGTGAAAGAGATTAAGTTCTTTTATGTTGTATTTTCAGAGAAAGCACCCAAAAGCTTTGTTTGCATTCATTGGAGTGAGAAACTACACCAAGGATGTTTACAAGTACAAACAAGCTTCAACTCATGCTTTTGAATGTATTTACGCGTTTTAAAAGCTCATATGACTAGGGTGAAAGAGATTGCTGTCTTTTGTGTTGTATATTAGGAGAAAGCACCCAAATGCTTTTTTTACATTCATTTGAGTGTGAAACTACCCCAAGGATGTTTACAAACTACAAAACAAGCTGGAACTCAAGCTTTTGAATGCATTTAAGCGTTTTAAAATCTCATACGACAAGGGTGAAAGAGATTGAGTTCTTTTCTGTTGTATTTTAAGAGAACGCACCCAAATACTTTGTTTGCATTCATTTGAGTGAGAAACTTAACCAAGGATGTTTACAAGTACAAACAAGCTTCCACTCAAGCTTTTGAATGCATTTACGCGTTTTAATAGCTCATATGACTAGGGTGAAAGAGATTGAGGTCTTTTGTTTGTATATTAAGAGAAAGCACCCAAATGCTTTGTTTGCATTCATTTGAGTGAGAAACTACACCAAGGATGTTTACAAGTACAAACAAGCTTTAACTCCACCTTTTGAATGCATTTACGCGTTTTAACAGCTCTTACATCTAGGGTGAAAGAGATTGAGTTCTTTTGTGTTGTATATTAAGAGAAAGCACCCAAATGCTTTGTTTGCATTCATTTGAGTGAGAAACTACACCAAGGATGTTTACAAGCACAAACAACCTTTAACTCCACCTTTTGAATGCATTTAGGCGTTTTAACAGCTCTTACAACTAGGGTGAAAGAGATTGAGTTCTTTTGTGTTGTATATAGAGAGAAATCACCCAAATGGTTTGTTTGCATTCATTTGAGTGAGAAACTACACCAAGGATGTTTACAAGTACAAACAAGTTTCAACTCATGCTTTTGAATGCATTTACGCGTTTTAACAGGTCTTACGACAAGGCGAAAAGCGACTGAGTTCTTTTGTGTTGTATATTAAGAAAAAGCTCGCAAATGCTTTGTTTACATTCATTTGAGTGTGAAACTACCCCAAGGATGTTTACAACTACAAACAAGCTTGAACTCAAGCTTTTGCATGCATTTACGCGTTTTAAAAGCTCATATGACTAGGGTGAAAGAGATTGAGGTCTTTTGTGTTGTATATTAAGAGAAAGCACCCAAATGCTTTGGTTGCATTCATTTGAGTGAGAAACTACACCAAGGATGTTTACAAGTACAAACAAGCTTTAGCTCCACCTTTTGAATGCATTTACGCGATTTAACAGCTCTGACATCTAGGGTGAAAGAGATTGAGTTGTTTTGTGTTGTATATTAAGAGAAAGCACCAAAATGCTTTGTTTGCATTCATTTGACTGAGAAACTACACCAAGGATGTTTACAAGCACAAACAAGCTTTAACTCTACCTTTTGAATGCATTTACGCATTTTAACAGCTCTTACAACTAGGGTGAAAGAGATTGAGTTCTTTTTGTGTTGTATATTAAGAGAAATCACACAAATGCTTTGTTTGCATTCATTTGAGTGAGAAACTACACCAAGGATTATTTACAAGTACAAACAAGCTTCAACTCAAGATTTTGAAAGCATTTACGCGTTTTAACAGCTCTTACAACTAGGGTGAAAGAGATTCAATTCTTTTGTGTTGTATATTAAGAGAAAGCACCCAAATGCTTTGTTTACATTCATTTGAGTGAGAAACTATACCAAGGATGTTTACAAGCACAAACAAGCTTTAACTCCACCTTTTGAATGCATTTACGCGTATTAACAGCTCTTACATCTAGGGTGAAAGAGATTGAGTTCTTTTGTGTTGTGTTTTCAGAGAAAGCACCCAAAAGCTTTGTTTGCATTCATTGGAGTGAGAAACTACACAAGGATGTTTACAAGAACAAACAAGCTTCAACTCAAGCTTTTGAATGTATTTACGCGTTTTAACAGCTCTTACGACTAGGCGAAAAGAGATTGAGTTCTTTTGTGTTGTATATTAAGAAAAGGCTCGCAAATGCTTTGTTTACATTCATTTGAGTGTGAAAGTACCCCAAGGATGTTTACAACTGCAAACAAGCTTGAACTCAAGCTTTTGAATGCATTTAAGCGTTTTAAGAGTGAAAGAGATTGAGTTCTTTTGTGTTGTATTTTCAGAGAAAGCACCCAAATGCTTTGTTTGTACTTGTAAACATCCTTGGTGTAGTTTCCCTCTCAAATGAATGCAAACAAAGCTAGCTCTTTTAAAACGCGTAAATGCTTTCAAAAGAAATTAAGAGAAAGCAACCAAAAGCTTTGTTTGCATTCATTTCAGTGAGAAACTACACCAAGGATGTTTACAACTACAAACAAGCTTTAACTCCACCTTTTGAATGCATTTACGCGTTTTAACAGCTCTTACATCTAGGGTGAAAGAGATTGAGTTCTTTTGTGTTGTATATTAAGAGAAAGCACGCAAATGCTTTGTTTGCATTCATTTGAGTGAGAAACTACACCAAGGATGTTTACAAGTACAAAAAAGCTTCAACTCAAGCTTTTGAAAGCATTTACGCGTTTTAACAGCTCTTACAACTAGGGTGAAAGAGATTGAGTTCTTTTGTGTTGTATATTAAGAGAAAGCACCCAAATGCTTTGTTTGCATTCATTTGAGTGAGAAACTACACCAAGGATGTTTACAAGCACAAACAAGCTTTAACTCCACCTTTTGAATGCATTTACGCGTTTTAACAGCTCTTACATCTAGGGTGAAAGAGATTGAGTTCTTTTGTGTTGTATTTTCAGAGAAAGCACCCAAAAGCTTTGTTTGCATTCATTGGAGTGAGAAACTACACAAGGATGTTTACAAGAACAAACAAGCTTCAACTCAAGCTTTTGAATGTATTTACGCGTTTTAAAAGCTCGTAAGACTAGGGTGAAAGAGATTGAGGTCTTTTGTGTTGTATATTAAGAGAAAGCACCCAAATGCTTTGTCTGCATTCATTTGAGTGAGAAACTACACCAAGGACGTTTACAAGTACAAACAAGCTTTAACTCCGCCTTTTGAATGCTTTTACGCGTTTTAACAGCTCTTACATCTAGGGTGAAAGAGATTGAGTTCTTTTGTGTTGTATATTAGGAGACAGCACCCAAATGCTTTGTTTGCATTCATTTGAGGGAGAAACTACCCCAAGGATGTTTACAAGTACAAACAAGCTTCAACTCAAGCTTTTGAAAGCATTTACGAGTTTTAAAACCTCATACGACTAGGTTGAAAGAGATTGAGGTCTTTTGTGTTGTATATTAAGAGAAAGCACCCAAATGCTTTGTTTGTACTTTTAAACTTCCTGAAATGAATACATTTAAAAGCTCATACAAAGGTGTAGTTTATCAAGTTTTGAACTCAAATGAATGCATTCTTAATATACAACACAAAAGACCGCAATCTCTTTCACCCTAGATGTAAGAGCTGTTAAAACGCGTAAATGCATTCAAAAGGTGGAGTTAAAGCTTGTTTGTTTGTACTTGTAAACATCCTTGGTGTAGTTTCTCACACAAATGAATGCAAACAAAGCATTTGGGTGCTTTCTCTTAATATACAACACAAAGTACTCAATCTCTTTCACCCTTGTCGTATGAGCTTTTAAAACGCTTAAATGCATTCAAAAGCTTGAGTTCAAGCTTGTTTGTAGTTGTAAACATCCTTGGGGTAGTTTCACACTCAAATGAATGTAAACAAAGCATTTGCGAGCTTTTTCTTAAAATACAACAGAAAAGAACTCAATCTCTTTTCGCCTAGTCGTAAGAGCTGTTAAAACGCGTAAATGCATTCAAAAGCTTGAGTTGAAACTTGTTTGTACTTGTAAACATCCTTGGTGTAGTTTCTCACTCAAATGAATGCAAACAAACAATTTGGGTGATTTCTCACTCAAATGAATTACATTGGGCTAGTTTTTTTTTGCTACGAGTAGGGTGAAACTACACCAAGGGTGTTTGAATGCATATTTGAATGCATTTACCCTCATGTATATCCGAAATCAAATGATATTTGGCTTTCCGAGGTCGTTTACTTATTCTAAGTTCAACAACCTCAGCATCATCATTGTCATCTTGAGGTTGGTTTGACATAACCTCCACAATTCGGTCTTTTGGCCTAGGGATAGACGTGAATCGATTCTCATCAAATATAGTATGCCTTGATTCAATTATTGTATTGACCGCAATTAAATCATTTGGTTCAATTACCATGAACCTATAGGCCTTGCTATGTATAGCATAGCCTAAAAAGATACATTCAACTCCCCTTTCTCCTAATTTCTTTCTCAAAAGGTGGAGCTAAAGCTTGTTTGTTGTTGTAAACATCCTTGGTGTAGTTTCTCACTCAAATAAATGTAAACAAAGCATTTGGGTGCTTTCTCTTAATATACAACACAAAAGACCTCAATCTCTTTCACCTTAATCGTAAGAGCTGCTAAAACGCGTAAATACATTCAAAAGCGTGAGTTTAAGCTTGTTTGTACTTGTAAACATCGTTGGTTAAGTTTCTCACTCAAATGAATGCAAACAAAGCATTTGGGTGATTTCTCTTAATATACAACACAAAAGAACTCAATCTCTTTCACCCTAATTGTAAGAGTTGTTAAAATGCGTAAATGCATTCAAAACGCGTAAATGCATTCAAAAGCTTAAGCTGAAGCTTGTTTGTACTTGTAAACATCCTTGGTGTAGTTTCTCACTCAAATGAATGAAACGAAGCATTTGGGTGCTTTCTCTTAATATACAACAGAAAAGACCTCAATCTCTTTCACCCTAGATGTAAGAGCTGTTAAAACGCGTAAATGCATTCAAAAGGTGGAGTTAAAGCTTGTTTGTACTTGTAAACATCCTTGGGGTAGTTTCTCACTCAAATTATTGCAAAGAAAGCATTTGGGTGCTTTCTCTTATACAACACAAAAGACCTCAATCTCTTTCACCCTAGTTGTAAGAGCTGTTAAAATGCCTAAATGCATTCAAAAGGTTGAGTTAAAGTTTGTTTGTACTTGTAAACATCCTTGGTGTAGTTTCTCACTCAAATGAATGCAAAGAAAACATTTGGGTGCGTTCTCTTAATATACAACTCAAAAGAACTCAATCTCTTTCACCCTTGTCGTATGAGCTTTTAAAACGATTAAATGCATTCAAAAGCTTGAGTTCAAGCTTGTTTGTAGTTGTAAACATCCTTGGGGTAGTTTCACACTCAAATGAATGCAAAGAAAGCATTTGGGTGCTTTCTCTGAAAATACAACACAAAAGAACTCAATCTCTTTCACCCTACTCGTAACAGCTGTTAAAACGCGTAAATACATTCAAAAGCTTGAGTTGAAGCTTGTTTGTACTGCTAAACAACCTTGGTGTAGTTTCTCACTCCAACGAAAGCAAACAAAGCTTTAACTCCACCTTTTGAATGCCTTTACGCGTTTTAACAGCTCTTACATCTAGGGTGAATGAGATTGAGTTCTTTTGTGTTGTATTTTCAGAGTAAGCACCCAAAAGCTTTTGTTTGCGTTCAAAAGGTGGAGTTAAAGCTTGATTACGAGTACAAATGCTTTGTTTGCATTCATTTTAGTGAGAAAATTAACCAAGGATGTTTACAAGTACAAACAAGCTTCAACTCAAGCTTTTGAATGTATTTACGAGTTTTAACAGCTCTTACGAGTAGGGTGAAAGAGATTGAGTTCTTTTGTGTTGTATTTTCAGAGAAAGCACCCAAATGCTTTCTTTGCAATCATTTGAGTGTGAAACTACCCCAAGGATGTTTACAACTACAAACAAGCTTGAACTCAAGCTTTTGAATGCATTTAAGCGTTTTAAAAGCTCATACGACAAGGGTTAAAGAGATTGAGTTCTTTTGTGTTGTATATTAAGAGAACGCACCCAAATGTTTTCTTTGAATTCATTTGAGTGAGAAACTACACAAAAGATGTTTACAAGTACAAACAAGCTTCAACTCAAGCTTTTGAAAGCATTACGCGTTTTAAAACCTCATACGACTAGGGTGAAAGAGATTGAGGTCTTTTGTGTTGTATATTAAGGGAAAGCACCCAAATGTTTTGTTTGCATTCATTTGAGTGAGAAACTACACAAAGGATGTTTACAAGTACAAACAAGCTTTAACTCCACCTTTTGAATGCATTTACGCGTTTTAACAGTTCTTACATCTAGGGTGAAAGAGATTGAGTTCTTTTGTGTTCTATATTAAGAGAAAGCACCCAAATGGTTTGTTTGCATTCATTTGAGTGAGAAACTACACCAAGGATGTTTACAAGTACAAACAAGCTTCAACTGAAGCTTTTTATTGCATTTAAGCATTTTAACAGCTCTTACGACTATGGTGAAAGAGATTGAGTTCTTTTGTGTTGTATCTTAAGAGAAAGCACACAAATGCTTTGTTTGCATTCATTTGAGTGAGAAACGACACCAATAATGTTTACAAGTACAAACAAGCTTCAACTCAAGCTTTTGAATGCATTTACGCGTTTTAAAAGCTCATATGACTAGGGTGAAAAAGATTGAGTTCTTTTGTGTTGTATTTTAAGAGAAAGCAACCAAAAGCTTTGTTTGCATTCATTTCAGTGAGAAACTACACCAAGAATGTTTACAAGTACAAACAAGCTTCAACTCAAGCTTTTGAATGCATTTACGCATTTACGCGTTTTAACAGCTAGTTGTATGCATTGAAAAGTATCAGTTTATAAGTTAATAATTGCGTACAAAAGACATTGGTGTAGTTACGCTCAAATACAAACTCTCTAAGGTGAGATTGAGTTTCCAAGGCCACATTGGTGAGTTCTTTTGTGTTGTATATTAAGAGAACGCACCCAAATGTTTTCTTTGCATTCATTTGAGTGAGAAACTACACCAAAGATGTTTACAAGTACCAATAAGATTCAACTCAAGCTTTTGAATGTATTTACGCGTTTTAAAAGCTCATACGACTAGGGTGAAAGAGATTGAGGTCTTTTGTGTTGTATATTAAGAGAAAGCACCCAAATGCTTTGTTTGCATTCATTTGAGTGAGAAACTACACCAAGGATGTTTACAAGTACAAACAAGCTTCAACTCAAGCTTTTGAAAGCATTTACGCGTTTTAAAACCTCATATGACTAGGGTGAAAGAGATTGAGGTCTTTTGTGTTGTATATTAAGAGAAAGCACCCAAATGCTTTGTTTGCATTCATTTGAGTGAGAAACTTAACCAAGGATGTTTACAAGTACATACAAGCTTCAACTCAAGCTTTTGAATGCATTTACGCGTTTTAAAAGCTCATATGACTAGGGTGGAAAAGATTGAGTTCGTTTGTGTTGTATATTAAGAGAAAGCACCTAAATGCTTTGTTTGCATTCATTTGAGTGAGAAACTACAACAAGGATGTTTACAAGTACAAAAGAGCTTTAACTCCACCTTTTGAATGCATTTACGCGTTTTAACAGCTCTTACGACTAGGATGAAAGAGATTGACTTCTTTTGTGTTGTATTTTCAGAGAAAGCACCCAAAAGCTTTGTTTGCATTCATTGGAGTGAGAAACTACACCAAGGATGTTTACAAGTACAAACAAGCTTCAACTCAAGCTTTTGAATGTATTTACGCGTTTTAAAACCTCATACGACTAGGGTGAAAGAGATTGAGGTCTTTTGTGTTGTATATTAAGAGAAAGCACCCAAATGCTTTGTTTGCATTCACTTGAGTGAGAAACTACACCAAGGATGTTTACAAGCACAAACAAGCTTTAACTCCACCTTTTGAATGCATTTACGCATTTTAACAGCTCTTACAACTAGGGTGAAACAGATTGAGTTCTTTTGTGTTGTATATTAAGAGAAATCACCCAAATGGTTTGTTTGCATTCATTTGAGTGAGAAACTACACCAATGATGTTTACAAGTACAAACAAGTTTCAACTCAAGCTTTTGAATGCATTTACGCGTTTTAACAGCTCTTACACAAAAGAACTCAATCTCTTTCACCCTAAATGTAAGAGCTGTTAAAATGCGTAAATGCATTCAAAAAGCGTAAATGCATTCAAAAGCTTAAGCTGAAGCTTGTTTGTACTTGTAAACATCCTTGGTGTAGTTTCTGACTCAAATGAATGGAAACGAAGCATTTGGGTGCTTTCTCTTAATATACAACAGAAAAGACCTCAATCTCTTTCACTCTAGATGTAAGAGCTGTTAAAACGCGTAAATGCATTCAAAAGGTGGAGTTAAAGCTTGTTTGTACTTGTAAACATCCTTGGGGTAGTTTCTCACTCAAATTAATGCAAAGAAAGCATTTGGGTGCTTTCTCTTATACAACACAAAAGACCTCAATCTCTTTCACCCTAGTTGTAAGAGCTGTTAAAATGCCTAAATGCATTCAAAAGGTTGAGTTAAAGTTTCTTTGTACTTGTAAACATCCTTGGTGTAGTTTCTCACTCAAATGAATGCAAAGAAACATTTGGGTGCCTTCTCTTAATATACAACTCAAAAGAACTCAATCTCTTTCACCCTTGTCGTATGAGCTTTTAAAACGCTTAAATGCATTCAAAAGCTTGAGTTCAAGCTTGTTTGTAGTTGTAAACATCCTTGGGGTAGTTTCTCTGAAAATACAACACAAAAGAACTCAATCTTTTTCACCCTACTCGTAACAGCTGTTTAAACGCGTAAACAAATTCAAAAGCTTGAGTGGAAGCTTGTTTGTACTTGTAAACATCCTTGGTTAAGTTTCTCACTCAAATGAATGCAAACAAAGCATTTGTACTCGTAATCAAGCTTTAACTCCACCTTTTGAATGCAAACAAAAGCTTTTGGGTGCTTTCTCTGAAAATACAACACAAAAGAACTCAATCTCTTTCACCCTAGATGTAAGAGCTGTTAAAACGCGTAAATGCATTCAAAAGGTGGGGTTAAAGCTTTGTTTGCATTCGTTGGAGTGAGAAACTACACCAAGGATGTTTACAAGTACAAACAAGCTTCAACTCAAGCTTTTGAATGTATTTACGCGTTTTAGCAGCTGTTACGAGTACGGTGAAAGAGATTGACTTCTTTTGTGTTGTATTTTCAGAGAAAGCACCCAAATGCTTTCTTTGCATTCACTTGAGTGTGAAACTACCCCAAGGATGTTTACAACCACAAACAAGCTTGAACTCAAGCTTTTGAATGCATTTAAGCGTTTTAAAAGCTCATACGACATGGGTGAAAGAGATTGAGGTGTTTTGTGTTGTATATTAAGAGAAAGCACCCAAATGCTTTCTTTGCATTGATTTGAGTGAGAAACTACACCAAGGATGTTTACAAGTACAAACAAGCTTTAACTCCACCTTTTGAATGCATTTACGCGTTTTAACAGCTCTTACATCTAGGGTGAAAGAGATTGAGGTCTTTTTTGTTGTATATTAAGAGAAAGCACCCAAATGCTTTATTTGCATTCATTTGAGTGAGAAACTACACCAAGGATGTTTACAAGTAAAAACAAGCTTCAACTCAAGCTTTTGAATCCAATTACACGTTTTAAAAGTGCATACGACTAGGGTGAAAGAGATTGAGTTCTTTTGTGTTGAAAATTAAGAGAAAGCACCCAAATGCTTCGTTTCCATTCATTTGAGTGAGAAACTACACCAAGGATGTTTACAAGTACAAACAAGCTTCAGCTTAAGCTTTTGAATGATTTTACGCGTTTTGAATGCATTTACGCATTTTAACAGCTCTTACAACTAGGGTGAAAGAGATTGAGTTCTTTTGTGTTGTATATTAAGAGAAATTACCAAAATGCTTTGTTTGCTTTCATTTGAGTGAGAAACTTAACCAACGATGTTTACAAGTACAAACAAGCTTAAACTCAAGCTTTTGAATGTATTTACGCGTTTTAACAGCTCTTACGATTAGGGTGAAAGAGATTGAGGTCTTTTGTGTTGTATATTAAGAGAACGCACCCAAATGCTTTGTTTACATTAATTTGAGTGAGAAACTACACCAAGGATGTTTACAACAACAAACAAGCTTAACTCCACCTTTTGAGAAAGAAATTAGGAGAAAGGGGAGTTGAATGTATCTTTTTAGGCTATGCTATACATAGCAAGGCCTATAGGTTCATGGTAATTGAACCAAATGATTTAATTGCGGTCAATACAATAATTGAATCAAGGCATACTATATTTGATGAGAATCGATTCACGTCTATCCCAAGGCCAAAAGACCGAATTGTGGAGGTTATGTCAAACCAACCTCAAGATGACAATGATGATGTTGAGGTTGTTGAACTCGCGTTTTAAAAGCTCATATGACTAGGGTGAAAGAGATTGAGGTCTTTTGTGTTGTATATTAAGAGAAAGCACCCAAATGCTTTGTTTGCATTCATTTGAGTGAGAAACTACACCAAGGATGTTTACAAGTACAAACAAGCTTTAACTCCACCTTTTGAATGCATTTACGCGTTTTAAAAGCTCATATGACTAGGATGAAAAAGATTGAGTTCTTTTGTGTTGTATATTAAGAGAAAGCACCAAATGCTTTGTTTGCATTCATTTGAGTGAGAAACTTAACCAAGGATGTTTACAAGTATAAACAAGCTTCAACTCAAGCTTTTGAATGCATATACGCGTTTTAAAACCTCATACGACTAGGGTGGAAGAGATTGAAACATTTGGGTGCGTTCTCTTTCACCCTTGTCATATGAGCTTTTAAAACGTTTAAATGCATTCAAAAGCTTGAGTTCAAGCTTGTTTGTCGTTGTAAACATCCTTTGGGTAGTTTCACACTCAAATGAATGTAAACAAAGCATTTGCGAGCTTTTTCTTAATATACAACACAAAAGAACTCAATCTCTTTCACCCTAGTTGTAAGAGCTGTTAAAATGCGTAAATGCATTCAAAAGCTTGAGTTGAAGCTTGTTTGTACTTGTAAACATCCTTGGTGTAGTTTCTCACTCAAATGAATGCAAACAAAGCATTTGGGTGCTTTCTCTTAATATACAACACAAAAGAACTCAATCTCTTTCACCCTAGATGTAAGAGCTGTTAAAACGCGTAAATGCATTCAAAAGGTGGAGTTAAAGCTTGTTTGTATTTGTAAACATCCCTGGTGTAGTTTCTCACTCAAATGAATGCAAACAAAGCATCTGGGTGCTTTCTCTTAATATATAACACAAAAGAAATTAATCTTTTTCACCCTAGTTGTAAGAGCTGTTAAAACGCGTAAATGCATTCAAAAGGTGGAGTTAAAGCTTGTTTGTACTTGTAAACATGCTTGGTTAAGTTTGTCACTCAAATGAATGCAAACAAAACATTTGGGTGAGAGAGATTGAGGTCTCACTCCAGTGAATGCAAACAAAGCTTTTGGATGCTTTCTCTTAATATACAACAGAAAAGAACTCAAGCTTTTTGACCCTAGTCATATGAGCTTTTAAAACGCGTAGTTTCTCACTATTAGGAATGCAAATTAATGTAAATCAATTGCAATATAGGAGCTTTGGAATGCATTTACGCGTTTTGAATGCATTTAAGCGTTTTAACAGCTCTTACGACAAGGGTGAAAGAGATTGAGGCCTTTTGTGTTGTGTGCATTTACGCGTTTTAAAAGCTCATATGACTAGGGTGAAAAAGATTGAGTTCTTTTGTGTTGTATATTAAGAGAAAGCACCCAAATGCTTTGTTTGCATTTATTTGAGTGAGAAACTTAACCAAGGATGTTTACAAGTACAAACAAGCTTCAACTCAAGCTTGAAAAAGCATTTACGCGTTTTAAAAGCTCATATGACTAGGGTGAAAGAGATTGAGGTCTTTTGTGTTGTGTATTAAGAGAAAGCACCCAAATGCTTTGTTTGTATTCATTTGAGTGAGAAACTACACCAAGGATGCTTACAAGTACAAACAAGCTTTAACTCCACCTTTTGAATGCATTTACGCGTTTTAACAGCTCTTACATCTAGGGTGAAAGAGATTGAGTTCTTTTGTGTTGTATAAACAAGCTTCAACTCAAGATTTTGAATGGATTTACGCGTTTTGAATGCATTTACGCGTTTTAACAGCTCTTCGACTAGGGTGAAAGCTTTGACTCCACCTTTTGAATGCATATACGCGTTTTAAAACCTCATACGACTAAGGTGAAAGAGATTGAGTTCTTTTGTGTTGTATATTAAGAGAAATCACACAAAAGCTTGTTTGTACTTGTAAACATCCTTGGTGTGAAACTACACCAAAGATTGGTAGGTACAAACATATATTTTAATGCTTTGCATTCATTTACGCGTTTTGAATGCATTTACGCGTATTTTTATATTAAGAATATAAAGAGATTGGAGTTCTTCTGTGTTGTATATTAAGAGAGAAACCATCCAATTACTTTGTTTGCATTCATTTGAGTGTGAAACAACATCTAGGAAGTTTACAAGTACAAACAAGCTTCAACTCAAGCTTTTGAATGCATTTACGCGTTTTAAAAGCTCATATGACTAGGGTGAAAAAGATTGAGTTCTTTTGTGTTGTATTTTGAGAGAAAGCAACCAAAAGCTTTGTTTGCATTCATTTCAGTGAGAAACTACACCAAGAATGTTTACAAGTACAAACAAGCTTCAACTCAAGCTTTTGAATGCATTTACGCGTTTTAAAAGCTCATATGACTAGGGTGAAAGAGATTGAGGTCTTTTGTGTTGTAAATTAAGAGAAAGTACCCAAATGCTTTGTTTGCATTCATTTGAGGGAGAAACTACACCAAGGATGTTTACAAGTACAAACAAGCTTTAACTCCACCTTTTGAATGTATTTACGCGTTTTAACAGCTCTTACGACTAGGGTGAAAGAGATTGAGTTCTTTTGTGTTGTATTTTCAGAAAAGCACCCAAATGCTTTGTTTGCATTCATTTGAGTGAGAAACTACACCAAGGATGTTTACAAGTACAAACAAGCTTTAACTCAAGCTTTTGAATGCATTTACGCGTTTTAACAGCTCATATGACTAGGGTGAAAAAGATTGAGTTCTTTTGTGTTGTATTTTAAGAGAAAGCAACCAAAAGCTTTGTTTGCATTCATTTCAGTGAGGAACTACACCAAGGATGAAATACAGTTTGAGCTTTACCACTCCAATGAATGCAAACAAAGCCTTGTTTGCATTCATTTCAGTGAGAAACTACACCAAGAGATTTACGCAATTTAACAGCTCTTATGACTAGGGTGAAGGAGATTGAGTTCTTTTGTGTTGTATTTTCAGAGAAAGCACCGAAAAGCTTTGTTTGCATTCATTGGAGTGAGAAACTACACCAAGAATGTTTACAAGTACAAACAAGCTTCAACTCAAGCTTTAGCATGCATTTACGCGTTTTGAATGCATTTACGCGTTTTAAAACCTCATACGACTAGGGTGAAAGAGATTGAGTTCTTTTGTGTTGTATTTTCAGAGAAAGCAACCAAAAGCTTTGTTTGCATTCATTTCAGTGAGAAACTACACCAAGAATGTTTACAAGTACAAACAAGCTTCAATTCAAGCTTTTGAAAGCATTTACGCGTTTTAAAACCTCATACGACTAGGGTGAAAAAGATTGAGTTCTTTTGTGTTGTATATTATGAGAACGCACCCAAATGTTTTCTTTGCATTCATTTGAGGGAGAAACTACACCAAAGATGTTAACAAGTACAAATAAGCTTCAACTCAAGCTTTTGAATGTATTTACGCGTTTTAAACAGTTTCTTAATTTTGTTTGCATTCACCTTTTGAATTTACAAGTACAAACAAGCTTTAATCCACCTTTTGAATGCATTTACAATTTTGTTTGCATTCATTTGAGTGAGATCTACACCAAAGATGTTTACAAGTACAAACAAGCTTTAACTCCACCTTTTGAATGCATTTACACGTTTTAACAGCTCTTACATCTAGGGTGAAAGAGATTGAGGTGTTTTGTGTTGTATATTAAGAGAAAGCACCCAAATGCTTTGTTTGCATTCATTTGAGTGAGAAACTACACCAAGAATGTTTGCAAGTACAAACAAGCTTCAACTCAAGCTTTTGAGTGCATTTACGCGGAGTGAGAAACTACACCAGGGATGTTAACAAGTACAAACAAGCTTCAACTCAAAATTTTGAATGTATTCACAATCAAATGAATGCAAATAAAACATTTGTGTGCTTTCTCTTAATATACAACACAAAAGACCTCAATCTCTTTCACCTTAATCGTAAGAGCTGTTAAAACGCGTAAATTCATTCAAAAGCTTGAGTTGAAGCTTGTTTGTACTTGTAAACATCCTTGGTGTAGTTTCTCACTCCAATGAATGCAAACAAAGCTTTTGGGTGCTTTCTCTGAAAATACAACACAAAAGAACTCAATCTCTTTCACCCGAGTCCTAAGAGCTGTTAAAACGCGTAAATGCATTCAAAAGTTGAAGCTTGTTTGTACTTGTAAACACAAAAGAGATTGAGTTTCTCACTCCAATGAATGCAAACAAAGCTTTTGGATGCTTTCTCTTAATATACAACAGAAAAGAACTCAAGCTTTTTCACCCTAGTAATAAGAGCTGTTAAAACGCGTAAATATATTCAAAATCTTGAGTTGAAGCTTGTTTGTACTTGTAAACATCCTTGGTTAAGTTTCTCACTCAAATGAATGCAAACAAAGCTTGTGGTTGCTTTGTATGCATTCATTTGAGTGAGAAACTACAACAAGGATGTTTACAAGTACAAACAAGCTTCAACTGAAGCTTCTTATTGCATTTAAGTATTTTAACAGCTCTTACGACTAGGGTGAAAGAGATTGAGTTCTTTTGTGTTGTATTTTAAGAGAACGCACCCAAATGCTTTGTTTGCATTCATTGGTATAGAGTTGAAGCTTGTTCGTACTTGTAGACATTCTTGGTGTAGTTTCTCACTGAAATGAATGCAAACAAAGCTTTTGGTTGCTTTATCTTAAAATACAACACAGAAGAACTCAATCATTTTCACCCTAGTCATATGAGCTTTGAAAACGCGTAAATGTATTCAAAAGCTTGAGTTGAAGCTTGTATGTACTTGTAAACATCCTTGGTGTAGTTTCACAATCAAATGAATGCAAACAAAGCATTTGTGTGCTTTCTTTTAATATACAACACAAAAGAACTCAATCTCTTTCACCCTTGTCTTAAGAGCTGTTAAAACGCGTAAATACATTCAAAAGCTTGAATTGAAGTTTGTTTGTACTTGTTAACATCCTTGGTGTAGTTTCTCACTCCAATGAACGCAAACAAAGCTTTTGGGTGCTTTCTCTGAAAATACAACACAAAAGAACTCAATCTCTTTCACCCTAGTCGTATGAGGTTTTAAAACGCGTATATGCATTTAAAAGCTTAAGTTGAAGCTTGTTGGTACTTGTAAACATCGTTGGTGTAGTTTCTCACTCGAATGAATGCAAACAAAGCCTTTGGGTGATTGAGTTCTTTTGTGTTGTATTTTCAGAGAAAGCACCCAAAAGCTTTGTTTGCATTCATTGGAGTGAGAAACTACACCAAGGATGTTTACAAGTACAAACAAGCTTAAACTCAAGCTTTTGAATGCATTTAAGCGTTTTAAAAGCTCATACGACAAGGGTGAAAGTGATTGAGTTCTTTTGTGTTGTATATTAAGAGAACGCACCCAAATGTTTTCTGTGCATTCATTTGAGTGAGAAACTACACCAAAGATGTTTACAAGTACCAACAAGCTTCAACTTATGCTTTTGAATGCATATACGCGTTTTAGAAAGTTTCTTAATTTTGTTTGCATTCACCTTTTGAATTTACAAGTACAAACAATCAAATGAATACAAATAAAGCATTTGGGTGCTTTCTCTTAATATACAACACAAAAGAACTCAATCTCTTTCACCCTAGATGTAGGAGCTGTTAAAATGCGTAAATGCATTCAAAAGTTGGAGTTAAAGGTTGTTTGTACTTGTAAACATCCTTGGTGTAGTTTCTCTCTCAAATGAATGCAAACTAAGCATTTGGGTGGTTTCTCTTAATATACAACACAAAACACCTCAATCTCTTTCACCCTAGTCATATGAGCTTTTAAAAGCACCCAATTTTACGGCTCTACAAAAGGGTAAAACTAGCTTCAACATTAAGCTTTTGAATGCAAACAAAGTATTTGGGTTCTTTCTCCTAATATACAACACAAATGAACTCAATCTCTATCACCCTAGTTGTAAGTGTTGTTAAAACGCGTCAATGCATTCAAAAGCTTGAATTGAAGCTTGTTCGTACTTGTAAACATCCTTGGTGTAGTTTCTCTCTCAAATGAATGCAAACAAAGCATTTGTGTGCTTTCTCTTAATATACAACACAAAAGACCTCAATCTCTTTCACCCTAATCGTAAGAGCTGTTAAAACGCGTAAATTCATTCAACAGCTTGAGTTGAAGGTTGTTTGTACTTGTAAACATCCTTGGTGTAGTTTCTCACTCCAATGATTGCAAACAAAGCTTTTGGGTGCTTTCTCTGAAAATACAACACAAAAGAACTCAATCTCTTTCACCCTAGTCCTAAGAGCTGTTAAAACGCGTAAATACATTCAAAAGTTGAAGCTTGTTTGTACTTGTAAACACAAAAAAGATTGAGTTTCTCACTCCAATGAATGCAAACAAAGCTTTTGGATGCTTTCTCTTAATATACAACAGAAAAGAACTCAAGCTTTTTCACCCTAGTATTATGAGCTCTTAAAACGCGTAAATGCATTCAAAAGCTTGAGTTGAAGCTTGTTTGTACTTGTAAACATCCTTGGTTAAGTTTCTGACTCAATCACCCTAATCGTAAGAGCTGTTAAAACGCGTAAATATATTCAAAATCTTGAGTTGAAGCTTGTTTGTACTTGTAAACATCCTTGGTTAAGTTTCTCACTCAAATGAATGCAATCAAAGCTTGTGGTTGCTTTGTATGCATTCATTTGAGTGAGAAACTACAACAAGGATGTTTACAAGTACAAACAAGCTTCAACTGAAGCTTCTTATTGCATTTAAGTACTTTAACAGTTCTTACGACTAGGGTGAAAGAGATTGAGTTCTTTTGTGTTGTATTTTAAGAGAACGCACCCAAATGCTTTGTTTGCATTCATTGGTATAGAGTTGAAGCTTGTTCGTACTTCTAAACATTCTTGGTGTAGTTTCTCACTGAAATGAATGCAAACAAAGCTTTTGGGTGCTTTCTCTAAAAATACAACACAAAAGAACTCAATCTCTTTCACCCTAGTCATATGAGCTTTTAAAACGCGTAAATGCATTCAAAAGCTTGAGTTGAATCTTGTGTGTACTTGTAAACATTCTTGGTGTAGTTTCTCACTCCAATGAATGCAAACAAAGCTTTTGGGTGCTTTCTCTTAAAATACAACACAAAAGAACTCAATCTCTTTCACCCTAGTCGTAAGAGCTGTTAA
Source organism: Tetragonia tetragonoides (assembly GCA_038025085.1). Classification (NCBI taxonomy): domain Eukaryota; kingdom Viridiplantae; phylum Streptophyta; class Magnoliopsida; order Caryophyllales; family Aizoaceae; genus Tetragonia; species Tetragonia tetragonoides. Next base: position 24,396,549 of record CM076154.1, read on the forward strand.
AACGCGTAAATGCATTCAAAACGCGGAAATGAATTCAAAAGCTTGAGTTGAAGCTTTTTGTACTTGTAAACTTCCTAGGTGTAGTTTCACACTCAAACGAATGCAAACAAAGTATTTGGATGCTTTCTCTTAATATACAACACAAAAGAACTCAAATCTCTTTCACCCTAGTCGTAAAATCTGTTAAAACGCGTAAATACATTCAAAAGCTTGAGTTGAAGCTTGTTTGAACTTGTAAAAATCCTTGGTGTAGTTTCTCACTCCAATGAATGCAAACAAAGCTTTTGGGTGCTTTCTCTGAAAATACAACACAAAAGAACTCAATCTCTTTCACCCTAGTCGTATGAGGTTTTAAAACGCGTAAATGCATTCAAAAGGTGGAGTTAAAGCTTTTTTGTACTTGTAAACATCCTTGGTTAAGTTTCTCACTGAAATGAATGCAAACAAAGCATTTGGGTGCTTTCTCTTAATATACAACACAAAAGACCTCAATCTCTTTCACCCTAGTCATATGAGCTTTTAAAACGCGTAAATGCATTCAAAAGCTTACGGTGAAGCTTGTTTGTACTTGTAAACATCCTTGGTGTAGTTTCTCACTCAAATGAATGCAAACAAAGCATTTGGGTTGGGTGCGTTCTCTTAATTTTCAACACAAAAGAACTCAATCTCTTTCACGACTAGTCTTTATGATGGTGTAGTTTCTCACTGAAATTGTATGCATTTACAAACAAAGCTTTTGAATGCATTCACCTTTTGAATTTACAAGTACAAACAATCAAATGAATGCAAATAAAACATTTGGGTGCTTTCTCTTAATGTACAACACAAAAGAACTCAATCCTTTTCACCCTAGTCATATGAGCTTTTAAAACGCGTAAATGCAATCAAAAGCTTGAGTTGAAGCTTGTTTGTACTTGTAAACATTCTTGGTGTAGTTTCTCACTGAAATGAATGCAAACAAAGCATTTGGGTGCTTTCTCTTAATATACAACACAAAAGACCTCAATCTCTTTCACCCTAGTCGTATGAGGTTTTAAAACGCGTAAATGCATTGAAAAGCTTGAGTTGAAGCTTGTTTGTACTTGTAAACATCATTGGTGTAGTTTCTCCCTCAAATGAATGCAAACAAAGCATTTGGGTGCTTTCTCTTAATTTAAAACACAAAACAAAACAAATGCTTTGTTTGCATTCATTTCAGTGAGAAAGCACCCAAATGCTATTATTAATGCAATTAGAATGTTTTCTGATATTTTAGATCCGTTTATTGTTGAATTTGATATCATTTGTAGATGCTTTATAGCCTATTATTAATGCAAATTATATTTTTTCCCAAAAAAAAAAAAAATACCAGATGACCACATGAATAAGAGAATCCGTACAAAAAACACAAGTACTGAAGTACATCAAATTAGAAACGTTTATTCATTCGCAAGAATCGCAACTTAACATTAGAAACGTTTCTATTAATCTATTCCATAAGATCACATCATGCGTGACACTAATTCCACCTTAGAAAAGAAAAAACAGTTGGCATGTTACAAGGTGGCAATCAAATTCGATATATAAATTTAATAGTACATACGACCACATCGCCGTGTATGTAATGTTACATAGGTCAGAAACTTTATACACCAAGTGATAGCTTCCACTACTTTAATTCAGTAATCAATTAAGTCTAAAGAACACAAAAGAAATAATCTTTTGTTAATCTTTTGTAAATACAACACAAAAGAACTCAATCTCTTTCACCCTAGTCGTATGAGGTTTTAAAACGCGTATATGCATTCAAAAGGTGGAGTTAAAGCTTGTTTGTACTTGTAAACATCCAACATTCTCATTTGGGTTCTTTTGTGTTGTATTTTCAGAGAAAGCACCCAAAAGCTTTGTTTGCATTCATTGGAGTGAGAAACTACACCAAGGATGTTTACAAGTACAAACAAGCTTCAACTCAAGCTTTTGAATGTATTTACGCGTTTTAAAAGCTCATATGACTAGGAGAAAGAGATTGAGGTCTTTTGTGTTGTATATTAAGAGAAAGAACCCAAATGCTTTGTTTGCATTCATTTGAGTGAGAAACTACACCAAGGATGTTTACAAGTACAAACAAGCTTTAACTCCACCTTTTGAATGCATATACGCGTTTTAAAACCTCATACGACTAGGGTGAAAGAGATTGAGTTCTTTTGTGTTGTAATTTCAGAGAAAGCACCCAAAAGCTTTGTTTGCATTAATTTGAGTGAGAAACTACACCAAGGATGTTTACACGTACAAACAAGCTTCAACTCAAGCTTTTGAATACATTTACTCGTTTTAAAAGCTCATATTACTAGGGTGAAAAAGCTTGAGTTCCTTTCTGTTGTATATTAAGAGAAAGCATCCAAAAGCTTTGTTTGCACTCATTGGAGTGAGAAACTCAATCTCTTTTGTGTTTACAAGTACAAACAAGCTTCAACTCAAGCTTAAGAGAAAGCACCCAAATGCTTTGTATGCATTCATTTGAGTGTGAAACTACCCCAAGGATGTTTACAACTACAAACAAGCTTGAACTCAAGCTTTTGAATGCATTTAAGCGTTTTGAAAGCTCATACGACAAGGGTGAAAGAGATTGAGTTCTTTTGTGTTGTATATTGAGAGAACGCAACCAAATGTTTTCTTGCATTCATTTGAGTGAGAAACTACACCAAAGATGTTTACAAGTACCAACAAGCTTCAACTTAAGCTTTTGAACGCATATACGCGTTTTAAAACCTCATACGACTAGGGTGAAAGAGATTGAGTTCTTTTGTGTTGTATTTTCAGAGGAAGCAACCAAAAGCTTTGTTTGCATTCATTTGAGTGAGAAACTACACCAAGGATGTTTACAAGGTCAAACAAGCTTTAACTCCACCTTTTGAATGCATTTACGCGTTTTTACAGCTCTTATATCTAGGGTAAAAGAGATTGAGTTCTTTTATGTTGTATATTAAGAGAAAGCACCCAAATGCTTTGTTTGCATTCATTTGAGGGAGAAACTACACAAAGAATGTTTACAAGTACAAACAAGCTTCAACTCAAGCTTTTGAAGGCATTTACGTGTTTTAAAAGCTCATATGACTAGGGTGAAAAAGATTGAGTTCTTTTGTGTTGTATTTTAAGAGAAAGCACCCAAATGCTTTGTTTGCATTCATTTGAGTGAGAAAGTTAACCAAGGATGTTTACAAGTACAAACAAGCTTCAACTCAAGCTTTTGTATGTAATTACGCGTTTTAACAGCTCTTACGATTAGGATGAAAGTGATTGAGGTCTTTTGTGTTGTATATTAAGAGAAAGAACCCAAATGCTTTGTTTGCACTAATTTGAGTCAGAAACTACACCAAGGATGTTTGCAAGTACAAACAAGCTTTAACTCCACCTTTTGAATGCATTTACGCTTTGTTTGCATTCATTTGAGTGAGAAACTACACCAAGAATATTTACAACATAAAAGAACTCAATCTCTTTCACCCTAGTTGTAAGAGCTGTTAAAATGCGTAAATGCATTCAAAAGGTTGAGTTAAAGCTTGTTTGTACTTGTAAACATCCTTGGTGTAGGTTCTCCTCAAATGAATACAAACAAAGCATTTGGGTGCTTTCTCTTAATATACAACACAAAAGAACTCAATCTCTTTCACCCTAGATGTAAGAGCTGTTAAAACGCGTAAATGCATTCAAAAGGTGGAGTTAAAGCTTTTTTGTACTTGTAAACATCCTTGGTGTACTTTCTCACTCAAATGAATGCAAACAAAGCATTTGGGTGCTTTCTCTTAATATACAACACAAAAGACCTCAATCTCTTTCACCCTAGTCGTATGAGGTTTTAAAACGCGTAAATGCTTTCAAAAGCTTGAGTTGAAGCTTGTTTGCACTTGTAAACATCCTTGGTGTAGTTTCTCCCTCAAATGAATGCAAACAAAGCATTTGGGTTCTTTCTCTTAAAATACAACACAAAAGAACGCAATCTCTTTCACCCTAGATGTAAGAGCTGTTAAAATGCGTAAATGCATTCAAAAGGTGGAGTTAAAGCTTGTTTGTACTTGTAAACATCCTTGGTGTAGTTTCTCACTCAAATGAATGCAAACAAAGCATTTGGGTGCTTTCTCTTAATATACAACACAAAAGAACTCAATCTCTTTCACCCTAGTGGTAAGAGCTGTTAATATGCGTAAATGCATTCAAAAGGTCGAGTTAAAGCTTGTTTGTGCTTGTAAACATCCTTGGTGTAGTTTCTCACTCAAATGAATGCAAACAAAGCATTTGGGTGCTTTCTCTTAATATACAACACAAAAGACCTCAATCTCTTTCACCCTAGTCGTATGAGGTTTTAAAACGCGTCAATAAATTCAAAAGCTTGAGTGGAAGCTTGTTTGTACTTGTAAATATCCTTGGTGTAGTTTCTCAGTCCAATGAATGCAATCAAAGTTTTTTGGTGCTTTCTCTGAAAATACAACACAAGTACTTGTAAACACCCAAACTGTTTAAAACGCGTATATGCATTCAAAACGCGTAAATGCACCCAAACCCTAGATGTAAGAGCTGTTAAAACGCGTAAATGCATTCAAAAGGTGGAGTTAAAGCTTGTTTGTACTTGTAAACATCCTTGGTGTAGTTTCTCACTCAAATGAATGCAAAGAAAGCATTTGGGTGCTTTCTCTTAATATACAACACAAAAGACCTCAATCTCTTTCACCCTTATCGTAAGAGCTGTTAAAACGCGTAAATACATTCAAAAGCTTGAGTTGAAGCTTGTTTATACTTGTAAACATCCTTGGTGTAGTTTCTCTCTCAAATGAATGCAAACAAAGCATTTGTGTGATTTAAAGCATGTAAATGTATGTAAACATCCAAAAGCTTTGTGTACAAACAACCTTTGTTTGCATTCATTTGTACTTGTAGACAAAACTACTGTTAATTTAAACCTTTGTGAGAAACAAAACTACTATTAATTTAAAGCTTGTTTGTACTTGTAAACATCCTTGGTGTAGTTTCTCACTCCAATGAATGCAACCAAAAGCTTGTTTGTACTTGTAAACATTCTTAGTGTAGTTTCTCACTGAAATGAATGCAAACAAAGCTTTTGGTTGCTTTCTCTTAAAATACAACACAAAAGAACTCAATCTTTTTCACCCTAGTCATATGAGCTTTTAAAACGCGTAAATGCATTCAAAAGCTTGAGTTGAAGCTTGTTTGTACTTGTAAACATCCTTGGTGTAGTTTCTCACTCCAATGAACGCAAACAATGCTTTTGGGTGCTTTTCTCTGAAAATACAACACAAACGAACTCAATCTCTGTCACCCTTGTCGTATGAGCTTACTCGTAAAACCAAATAAAATTTTGAAATGATTTTAAAAGAGTAAACAAAGAGTTTGTTTGCATTCATTTAAAACGTTTTGAATGCATTTAAAACTTGAATATATCACACTAGAATATACGCGTTTACTTCTACACCATATTCTTACAAAAAATTAGAAATTGGTTTTTACAACGCTATTGGAGTTAAAGCTGTGAAAATGCGTAAATGCATTCAAAAGGAGGAGTTAAAGCTTGTTTGTACTTCTAAACATCCTTGGTGTAGTTTCTTACTCAAATGAATGCAAACAAAGCTTTTGGTTGCTTTCTCTTAAAATACAACACAAAAGAACTCAATCTTTTTCACCCTAGTCATATGAGCTTTTAAAACGCGTAAATGCATTCAAAAGCTTGAGTTGAAGCTTGTTTGTTCTTGTAAACATTCTTGGTGTAGTTTCTCACTCAAATGAATGCAAACAAAGCATTTGTGTGATTTCTCTTAATATACACCACAAAAGAACTCAATCTCTTTCACCCTAGTTGTAAGAGCTGTTAAAATGCGTAAATGCATTCAAAAGGTTGAGTTTAAGCTTGTTTGTCCTTTTAAACATCCTTGGTGTAGATTCTCACTCAAATGAATGCAAACAAAGCATTTGTGTGATTTCTCTTAATATACAACACAAAAGAACTCAATAACTTTCACCCTAACACCAAGGATGTTTACAAGTACAAACAAGCTTTAACTCCACCTTTTGAATGCATTTACGCGTTTTAACAGGTCTTACATCTAGGGTGAAAGAGATTGAGTTCTTTTGTGTTGTATATTAAGAGAAATCACCCAAATGGTTTGTTTGCATTCATTTGAGTGAGAAACTACACCAAGAATGTTTACAAGTACAAACAAGCTTCAACTCAAGCTTTTGAATGCATTTACGCGTTTTAAAAGCTCATATGACTAGGGTTAAAATGATTGAGTTCTTTTGTGTTGTATTTTAAGAGAAAGCAACCAAAAGCTTTGTTTGCATTCATTTCAGTGAGAAACTACACCAAGAATGTTGACAAGTACAAACAAGCTTCAACATAAGCTTTTGAATGCATTTACGCGTTTTAAAAGCTCATATGACTAGGGTGAAATAGATTGAGTTCTTTTGTGTTGCATATTAAGAGAACGCACCCAAATATTTACTTTGCATTCATTTGAGTGAGAAACTACACCAAAGATGTTTACAAGTACCAACAAGCTTCAACTTAAGCTTTTGAATGCATATACGCGTTTTAAAACCTCATACGACTAGGGTGAAAGCGATAAGAGAAAGCACACAAATGCTTTATTTGCATTCATTTGATTGTGAATACATTCAAAATTTTGAGTTAAAGCTTGTTTGTACTTGTAAACATCCTTGGTGTAGTTTCTCACTCAAATAAATGCAAACAAAGCATTTGGGTGCTTTCTCTTAATATACAACACAAAAGACCTCAATCTCTTTCACCCTAGTCATATGAGCTTTTAAAACGCGTAAATGCATTCAAAAGCTGGAGTTGAAGCTTGTTTGTACTTGTAAACATTCTTCGTGTAGTTTCTCACTGAAATGAATGCAAACAAAGCTTTTGGTTGCTTTCTCTTAAAATACAGCACAAAAGAACTCAGTCTTTTTCTCCCTAGTCATATTAGCTTTTAAAACGCGTAAATGCATTCAAAAGCTTGTGTTGAAGCTTGTTTGTACTTGTAAACATCCTTGGTGTAGTTTCTCACTCAAATGAATGCAAACAAAGCATTTGTGTGATTTCTCTTAATATACAACAAAAAAGAACTCAATCTCTTTCACCCTAGTTGTAAGAGGTGTTAAAATGCGTAAATGCATTCAAAAGGTGGAGTTAAAGCTTGTTTGTGCTTGTAAACATCCTTGGTTTAGTTTCTCACACAAATGAATGCAAACAAAGCATTTGTGTGATTTCTCTTAATATACAACACAAAAGAACTCAATCTCTTTCACCCTAGTTGTAAGAGCTGTTAAAATGCGTAAATGCATTCAAAAGGTGGAGTTAAAGTTTGTTTGTACTTGTAAACATCCTTGGTGTAGTTTCTCACTCAAATGACTGCCAAGAAATCATTTGTGTGATTTCTCTTAATATACAACACAAAAGAACTCAATCTCTTTCACCCTAGTTGTAAGAGCTGTTAAAATGCGTAAATGCATTTAAAAGGTGGAGTTAAAGCTTGTTTGTGCTTGTAAACATCCTTGGTGTAGTTTCTCACTCAAATGAATGCAAACAAAGCATTTGGGTGCTTTCGCTTAATATACAACACAAAAGAACTCAATCTCTTTCACCCTAGATGCAAGAGCTGTTAAAACGCGTAAATGCATTCAAAAGGTGGAGTTAAAGCTTGTTTGTACTTGTAAACATCCTTGGTGTAGTTTCTCACTCAAATGAATGCAAACAAAGCATTGTGTGATTTCTCTTAATATACAACACAAAAGAACTCAATCTCTTTCACCCTAGTTGTATGAGGTTTTAAAACGCGTAAATGCATTCAAAAGCTTGAGTTGAAGCTTGTTTGTACTTGTAAACATCCTTGGTTAAGTTTCTCACTCAAATGAATGCAAACAAAGCATTTGGGTGCGTTCTCTTAATATACAACACAAAAGACCTCAATCTCTTTCACCCTACTTGTATGAGTTTTCAAAACGCGTAAAGGCATTCAAAAGCTTGAGTTGAAGCTTGTTTGCACTTGTAAACATCCTAGGTGCAGTTTCACACTCAAATGTATCCAAACAAAGTATTTGGATGCTTTCTCATAATGAACAACACAAAAGAACTCAAATCTCTTTCACCCTACTCGTATGAGCATTTAAAACGCGTAAATGCATTCAAAAGCTTGAGTTGAAGCATGTTTGTACATTTAAAACATTCTAGGTGTAGTTTCATACTCAAAATTTGTTTGTATATACAACACAAATGAATGCAAACAAAGCATTTGTGTGATTTGTCTTAATATACAACACAAAAGACCTCAATCTCTTTCACCGTAGATGTAAGAGCTGTTAAAACGCGTAAATGCATTCAAAAGGTGGAGTTATAGCTTGTTTCTACTTGTAAACATCCTTGGTATACTTTCTCACTCAAATGAATGCAAACAAAGCATTTGGGTGCTTTCTCTTAATATACAACACAAAAGACATCAATCTCTTTCACCCTAATCATAAGAGCTGTTAAAACGCGTAAATACATTCAAAAGCTTGAGTTGAAGCTTGTTTGTACTTGTAGACATCGTAGGTTCAGTTTCTCACTCAAAAGAATGCAAACAAAGCATTTGGGTGCTTTCTTTTAATATACAACACAAAAGAACTCAATCTCTTTCACCCTAGTTGTAAGAGCTGTTAAAATGCGTAAATGCATTAAAAAGGTGGAGTTAAAGTTTGTTTGTACTTTTAAACATCCTTGGTGTAGTTTCTCACTCAAATGAATGCCAAGAAAGCATTTGTGTGATTTCTCTTAATATACAACACAAAAGAACTCAATATCTTTCACCCTAGTTGTAAGAGCTGTTATAATGCGTAAACGCATTTAAAAGGTGGAGTTAAAGCTTGTTTGTGCTTGTAAACATCCTTGGTGTAGTTTCTCACTCAAATGAATGCAAACAAAGCATTTGCGTGCTTTCTCTTAATATACAACACAAAAGACCTCAATCTCTTTCACCCTAATCGTAAGAGCTGTTAAAACGCGTAAATACATTCAAAAGCTTGAGTTGAAGCTTGTTTGTACTTGTAAACATCCTAGGTTCAGTTTCTCACTCAAATGAATGCAAACAAAGCATTTGGGTGCTTTCTCTTAATATACAACACAAAAGAACTCAATCTCTTTCACCCTAGTTGTAAGAGCTGTTAAAATGCGTAAATGCATTCAAAAGGTGGAGTTAAAGTTTGTTTGTACTTGTAAACATCCTTGGTGTAGTTTCTCACTCAAATGAATGCCAAGAAAGCATTTGTTTGATTTCTCTTAATAGACAACACAAAAGAACTCAATCTCTTTCACCCTAGTTGTATGAGGTTTTAAAACGCGTAAATGCATTCAAAAGCTTGAGTTGAAGCTTGTTTGTACTTGTAAACATCCTTGGTTAAGTTTCTCACTCAAATGAATGCAAACAAAGCATTTGGGTGCGTTCTCTTAATATACAACACAAAAGACCTCAATCTCTTTCACCCTACTCGTATGAGTTTTCAAAACGCGTAAAGGCATTCAATAGCTTGAGTTGAAGCTTGTTTGCACTTGTAAACATCCTAGGTGCAGTTTCACACTCAAATGTATCCAAACAAAGTATTTGGATGCTTTCTCAGAATGTACAACACAAAAGAACTCAAATCTCTTTCACCCTACTCGTATGAGCTTTTAAAACGCGTAAATGCATTCAAAAGCTTGAGTTGAAGCATGTTTGTACATTTAAAACATTCTAGGTGTAGTTTCATACTAAAAATTTGTTTGGATATACAACACAAATGAATGCAAACAAAACATTTGTGTGATTTCTCTTAATATACAACACAAAAGACCTCAATCTCTTTCACCGTAGATGTAAGAGTTATTAAAACGCGTAAATGCATTCAAAAGGTGGAGTTAAAGCTTGTTTCTACTTGTAAACATCCTTGGTATACTTTCTCACTCAAATGAATGCAAACAAAGCTTTTGGTTGCTTTCTCTTAATATACAAGAGAAAAGAACTCAATCTCCTTCACCCTAGTCATAAGAGCTGTTAAAACGCGTAAATACATTCAAAAGCGTTAGTTGAAGCTTGGTTGTACTTGTAAACATCCTTGGTGTAGTTTCTCACTCCAATGAATGCAAATAAACCTTTTGGGTGCTTTCTCTTAAAATACAACAGAAAAGAATTCAATTTCTTTTCGCCTAGTCGTAAGAGCTGCTAAAACGCGTAAATGCATTCAAAAGCTTGAGTTGAAACTTGTTTGTACTTGTAAACTTCGTTGGAGTAGTTTCTCACTCAAATGAACGCAAACAAACCATTTGGGTGATTTTTCTTAATATACAACACAAAAGAACTCAATCTCTTTCACCCTAGTTGTAAGAGCTGTTAAAATGCGTAAATGCATTCAAAAGGTGCAGTTAAAGCTTGTTTGTGCTTGTAAACATCCTTGGTGTAGTTTCTCACTCAAATGAATGCAAACAAAGCATTTGGGTGCTTTCTCTTAATAAACAACACAAAAGACCTCAATCTCTTTCACCCTAGTCATATGAGCTTTTAAAACGCGTAAATGCATTCAAAAGCTTGAGTTGAAGCTTGTTTGTACTTGTAAACATTCTTGTTGTAGTTTCTCACTCCAATGAATGCAAACAAAGCTTTTGGGTGCTTTCTCTGAAAATACAACACAAAAGAACTCAATCTTTTTCACCCTAGTCATATGAGCTTTTAAAACCCGTAAATGCATTCAAAAGCTTGAGTTGAATTTTGTTTGTACTTGTAAACATCCTTGGTTAAGTTTGTGACTCAAATGAATGCAAACCAAGCATTTGGGTGCTTTCTCTTAATATACAACACAGAAGAACTCAATCTCTTTCACCTTAGTTGTAAGAGCTGTTAAAATGCGTAAATGCATTCAAAAGGTGGAGTTAAAGCATGTTTGTACTCGTAAACATCCTTGGTGTAGTTTCTCACTCAAATGAATGCAAACAAAGCGTTTGGGTGCTTTCTCTTAATATACAACACAAAAGAACTCAATCTCTGTCACCCTAGATGTAAGAGCTCTTAAAACGCGTAAATGGATTCAAAAGGTGGAGTTAAAGCTTGTTTGTACTTGTAAACATCCTTGGTGTAGGTTCTCCTCAAATGAATACAAACAAAGCACTTGGGTGCTTTCTCTTAATATACAACACAAAAGAACTCAATCTCTTTCACCCTAGATGTAAGAGCTGTTAAAACGCGTAAATGGATTCAAAAGGTGGAGTTAAAGCTTGTTTGTACTTGTAAACATCCTTGGTGTAGGTTCTCCTCAAATGAATACAAACAAAGCATTTGGGTGCTTTCTCTTAATATACAACACAAAAGAACTCAATCTCTTTCACCCTAGATGTAAGAGCTGTGAAAACGCGTAAATGCATTCAAAAGGTGGAGTTAAAGCTTGTTTGTACTTGTAATCATCCTTGGTGTAGTTTTTCACGCAAATTAATGCAAAGAAAGCATTTGGGTGCTTTCTCTTAATATACAACACAAAAGACCTCAATCTCTTTCACCCTAGTCGTATGAGGTTTTAAAACGCGTAAATGCTTTCAAAAGCTTGAGTTGAAGCTTGTTTTTACTTGTAAACATCCTTGGTTAAGTTTCTCACTCAAATGAATGCAAACAAAGCATTTGAGTGCGATCTCTTAAAATACAACACAAAAGAACTCAATCTCTTTCACCCTTGTCGTATGAGCTTTTAAAACGCTTAAATGCATTCAAAAGCTTGAGTTCAAGCTTGTTTGTAGTTGTAAACATCCTTGGGGTAGTTTCACACTCAAATAAATGTAAACAAAGCATTTGCGAGCTTTTTCTTAATATACAACACAAAAGAACTCAATCTCTTTTCGCCTAGTCGTAAGAGCTGTTAAAACGCGTAAATGCATTCAAAAGCTTGAGTTGAAACTTGTTTCTACTTGTAAACTTCCTTGGTGCAGTTTCTCACTCAAATGATTGCAAACAAACCATTTGGGTGATTTCTCTTAATATACAACACAAAAGAACTCAATCTCTTTCACCCTAGTTGTAAGAGCTGTTAAAATGCGTGAATGCATTCAAAAGGTGGAGTTAAATCTTGTTTGTGCTTGTAAACATCCTTGGTGTAGTTTCTCACTCAAATGAATGCAAACAAAGCATTTAGGTGGTTTCTCTTAATATACAACACAAAAGAACTCGATCTGTTTCACCTTAGTTGTAAGAGCTGTTAAAATGCGTAAATGCATTCAAAAGGTGGAGTTGAAGCTTGTTTGTACTTGTAAACATCCTTGGTGTAGTTTCTCACTCAAATGAATGCAAACAAAGCATTTGGGTGCTTTCTCTTAAAATACAACACAAAAGAACTCAATCTCTTTCACCCTAGTCATAAGAGCTGTTATAACGCGTAAATGCATTCAAAAGGTGGAGTTAAAGCTTGTTTGTACTTGTAAACATCCTTTGTGTAGTTTCTCACTCAAATGAATGCAAACAAAGCATTTGGGTGATTTCTCTTAATATACAACACAAAAGAACTCAATCTCTTTCACCTTAGTAAGCTGTTAAAATGCGGAAATGCATTCAAAAGGTGGAGTTGAAGCTTGTTTGTACTTGTAAACATCCTTGGTGTAGTTTCTCACTCAAATTAATGTAAACAAAGCATTTGGGGGCTTTCTCTTAATATACAACACAAAAGACCTCAATCTCTTTCACCCTAGTCATATGAACATTTAAAACGCGTAAATGCATTCAAAAGCTTGAGTTGAAGCTTGTTTCTACTTGTAAACATTCTTGGTGTAGTTTCTCACTCCAATGAATGCAAACAATGCTTTTGGGTGCTTTCTTTGAAAATACAACACAAAAGAACTCAATCTTTTTCACCCTAGTCATATGAGCTTTTAAAACCCGTAATGCATTCAAAAGCTTGAGTTGAAAGCTTGTTTGTACTTGTAAACATCCTTGGTTAAGTTTCTCATTCAAATGAAAGCAAACAAAGCATTTGGGTGCTTTCTCTTAATATACAACACAAAAGAACTCAATCTTTTTCACCCTAGTTGTAAGAGCTGTTAAAATGCGTAAATGCATTCAAATGGTCGAGTTAAAGCTTGTTTGTGCTTGTAAACATCCTTGGTGTAGTTTCTCACTCAAATGAATGCAAACAAAGCATTTGGGTGCTTTCTCTTCATATACAACACAAAAGAACTCAATCTCTTTCACCCTAGTTGTAAGAGCTGTTAAAATGCGTAAATGCATTCAAAAGGTGGAGTTGAAGCTTGTTTGTACTTGTAAACATCCTTAATGTAGTTTCTCACTCAAATGAATGCAAACAAAGCTTTTGGTTGCTTTCTCTTAATATACAACAGAAAAGAACTCAATCTCTTTCACCCTAGTCGTAAGAGCTGTTAAAACGCGTAAATACATTCAAAAGCGTTAGTTGAAGCTTCTTTGTACTTGTAAACATCCTTGGTGTAGTTTCTCACTCCAATGAATGCAAACAAAGCTTTTGGGTGCTTTCTCTGAAAATACAACACAAAAGAACTCAATCTCTTTCACCCTAGTCGTATGAGGTTTTAAAACGCGTATATGCATTCAAAAGCTTAAGTTGAACCTTGTTGGTACTTGTAAACATCTTTGGTGTAGTTTCTCACTCAAATGAATGCAAAGAAAACATTTGGGTGCGTTCTCTTAATATAAAACACAAGTATTAAGTATGTTCTTGTAAACACGTTTTAAAAGCTCTTGTAAACATCCTTGGTGTAGTTCCTCACTCCAATGAATGCAAACAAAGCTTTTGGGTGCTTTCTCTGAAAATACAACACAAAAGAACTCAATCTCTTTCACGCCAGCCGTAAGAGCTGTTAAAACGCGTAAATGCATTCAAAAGGTGGAGTTAAAGCTTGTTTGTACTTGTAAACATCCTTGGTGTAGTTTCTCACACAAATGAATGCATACAAAACATTTGGGTGCTTTCTCTTAATATACAGCACAAAAGAACTCAATCTCTTTCACCCTAGACGTAAGAGCTGTTAAAACGCGTGAATGCATTCAAAAGGTGGAGTTAAAGCTTGTTTGTACTTGTAAACATCCTTGGTGTAGTTTCTCCTCAAATGAATGCAAACAAAGCATTTGGGTGCTTCCTCTTAATATACAACACAAAAGAACTCAATCTCTTTCACCCTAGATGTAAGAGCTGTTAAAACGCGTAAATGCATTCAAAAGGTGGAGTTAAAGCTTGTTTGTACTTGTAAACATCCTTTGTGTAGTTTTTCACTCAAATTAATGCAAAGAAAGCATTTGGGTGCTTTCTCTTAATATACAACACAAAAGACCTCAATCTCTTTCACCCTAGTCGTATGAGGTTTTAAAACGCGTAAATGCTTTCAAAAGCTTGAGTTGAAGCTTGTTTGTACTTGTAAACATCCTTGGTTACGTTTCTCACTCAAATGAATGCAAACAAAGCATTTGGGTGCGATCTCTTAAAATACTACACAAAAGAACTCAATCTCCTTCACCCTTGTCGTATGAGCTTTTAAAACGCATAAATGCATTCAAAAGCTTGAGTTCAAGCTTGTTCGTAGTTGTAAACATCCTTGGGGTAGTTTTACACTCAAATAAATGTAAACAAAGCATTTGCGAGCTTTTTCTTAATATACAACACAAAAGAGCTCAATCTCTTTTCGCCTAGTCGTAAGAGCTGTTAAAACGCGTAAATGCATTCAAAAGCTTGAGTTGAAACTTGTTTGTACTTGTAAACTTCCTTGGTGTAGTTTCTCACTCAAATCAATGCAAACAAACCATTTGGATGATTTCTCTTAATATACAACACAAAAGAACTCAATCTCTTTCACCCTAGTTGTAAGAGCTGCTAAAATGCGTAAATATATTCAAAAGGTGGAGTTAAAGCTTGTTTGTGCTTGTAAACATCCTTGGTGTAGTTTCTCACTCAAATGAATGCAAACAAAGTATTTGGGTGCTTTCTCTTAATATACAACACAAAAGAACTCAATCTCTTTCACCTTAGTTGTAAGAGCTGTTAAAATGCGTAAATGCATTCAAAAGGTGGAGTTGAAGCTTGTTTGTACTTGTAAACATCCTTGGTGTAGTTTCTCACTCAAATGAATGCAAACAAAGCATTTGGGTGCTTTCTCTTAATATACAACACAAAAGAATTCGATCTCTTTCACCCTAGTCGTAAGAGCTGTTAAAACGCGTAAATGCATTCAAAAGGTGGAGTTAAAGCTTGTTTGTACTTGTAAACATCCTTGGTGTAGTTTCTCACTCAAATGAATGCAAACAAAGCATATGGGTGATTTCTCTTAATATACAATACAAAAGAACTCAATCTCTTTCACCCTAATCGTAAGAGCTGTTAAAACGCGTAAATGCATTCAAAAGGTGGAGTTAAAGCTTGTTTGTACTTGTAAACATCCTTGGTGTAGTTTCTCACTCAAATGAATGCAAACAAAGCATTTGGGTGCTTTCTCTTAATAAACAACACAAAAGACCTCAATCTCTTTCACCCTAGTCATATGAGCTTTTAAAACGCGTAAATGCATTCAAAAGCTTGAGTTGAAGCTTGTTTGTACTTGTAAAAATTCTTGGTGTAGTTTCTCACTCCAATGAATGCAAACAATGCTTTTGGGTGCTTTCTCTGAAAATACAACACAAAAGAACTCAATCTTTTTCACCCTAGTCATATGAGCTTTTAAAACCCGTAATGCATTCAAAAGCTTGAGTTGAAGCTTGTTTGTACTTGTAAACATCCTTGGTTAAGTTTCTCATTCAAATGAAAGCAAACAAAGCATTTGGGTGCTTTCTCTTAATATACAACACAAAAGAACTCAATCTTTTTCACCCTAGTTGTAAGAGCTGTTAAAATGCGTAAATGCATTCAAATGGTCGAGTTAAAGCTTGTTTGTGCTTGTAAACATCCTTGGTGTAGTTTCTCACTCAAATGAATGCAAACAAAGCATTTGGGTGCTTTCTCTTCATATACAACACAAAAGAACTCAATCTCTTTCACCCTAGTTGTAAGAGCTGTTAAAATGCGTAAATGCATTCAAAAGGTGGAGTTGAAGCTTGTTTGTACTTGTAAACATCCTTAATGTAGTTTCTCACTCAAATGAATGCAAACAAAGCTTTTCCTTGCTTTCTCTTATTATACAACAGAAAAGAACTCAGTCTCTTTCACCCTAGTCGTAAGAGCTGTTAAAACGCGTAAATACATTCAAAAGCGTTAGTTGAAGCTTCTTTGTACTTGTAGACATCCTTGGTTTAGTATCTCACTCCAATGAATGCAAACAAAGCTTTTGGGTGCTTTCTCTGAAAATACAACACAAAAGAACTCAATCTCTTTCACCCTAGCGTATGAGGTTTTAAAACGCGTATATGCATTCAAAAGCTTAAGTGGAACCTTGTTGGTACTTGTAAACATCTTTGGTGTAGTTTCTCACTCAAATGAATGCAAAGAAAACATTTGGGAGCATTCTCTTAATATAAAACACAAGTATTAAGTATGTACTTGTAAACACGTTTTAAAAGATCTTGTAAACATCCTTGGTGTAGTTCCTCACTCCAATGAATGCAAACAAAGCTTTTGGGTGCTTTCTCTGAAAATACAACACAAAAGAACTCAATCTCTTTCACGCTAGCCGAAAGAGCTGTTAAAACGCGTAAATGCATTCAAAAGGTGGAGTTAAAGCTTGTTTGTACTTGTAAACATCCTTGGTGTAGTCTCTCACTCAAATGAATGCATACAAAACATTTGGGTGCTTTCTCTTAATATACAGCACAAAAGAACTCAATCTCTTTCACCCCAGATGTAAGAGCTGTTAAAACGCGTAAATGCATTCAAAAGGTGGAGTTAAAGCTCGTTTGTACTTGTAAACATCCTTGGTGTAGTTTCTCCTCAAATGAATGCAAACAAAGCATTTGGCTGCTTTCTCTTAATATACAACACAAAAGAACTCAATCTCTTTCACCCTAGATGTAAGAGCTGTTAAAACGCGTAAATGCATTCAAAAGGTGGAGTTAAAGCTTGTTTGTACTTGTAAACATCCTTGGTGTAGTTTTTCACTCAAATTAATGCAAAGAAAGCATTTGGGTGCTTTCTCTTAATATACAACACAAAAGACCTCAATCTCTTTCACCCTAGTCGTATGAGGTTTTAAAACGCGTAAATGCTTTCAAAAGCTTGAGTTGAAGCTTGTTTGTACTTGTAAACATCCTTGGTTACGTTTCTCACTCAAATGAATGCAAACAAAGCATTTGGGTGCGATCTCTTAAAATACAACACAAAAGAACTCAATCTCCTTCACCTTGTCGTATGAGCTTTTAAAACGCATAAATGCATTCAAAAGCTTGAGTTCAAGCTTGTTCGTAGTTGTAAACATCCTTGGGGTAGTTTCACACTCAAATAAATGTAAACAAAGCATTTGCGAGCTTTTTCTTAATATACAACACAAAAGAACTCAATCTCTTTTCGCCTAGTCGTAAGAGCTGTTAAAACGCGTAAATGCATTCAAAAGCTTGAGTTGAAACTTGTTTGTACTTGTAAACTTCCTTGGTGTAGTTTCTCACTCAAATGAATGCAAACAAACCATTTGGATGATTTCTCTTAATATACAACACAAAAGAACTCAATCTCTTTCACCCTAGTTGTAAGAGCTGCTAAAATGCGTAAATATATTCAAAAGGTAGAGTTAAAGCTTGTTTGTGCTTGTAAACATCCTTGGTGTAGTTTCTCACTCAAATGAATGCAAACAAAGCATTTGGGTGCTTTCTCTTAATATACAACACAAAAGAACTCAATCTCTTTCACCTTAGTTGTAAGAGCTGTTAAAATGCGTAAATGCATTCAAAAGGTGGAGTTGAAGCTTGTTTGTACTTGTAAACATCCTTGGTGTAGTTTCTCACTCAAATGAATGCAAACAAAGCATTTAGGTGCTTTCTCTTATTATACAACACAAAAGAATTCGATCTCTTTCACCCTAGTCGTAAGAGCTGTTAAAACGCGTAAATGCATTCAAAAGGTGGAGTTAAAGCTTGTTTGTACTTGTAAACATCCTTGGTGTAGTTTCTCACTCAAATGAATGCAAACAAAGCATATGGGAGATTTCTCTTAATATACAACACAAAAGAACTCAATCTCTTTCACCCTAATCGTAAGAGCTGTTAAAACGTGTAAATGCATTCAAAAGGTGGAGTTAAAGCTTGTTTGTACTTGTAAACATCCTTGGTGTAGTTTCTCACTCAAATGAATGCAAACAAAGCATTTGGGTGCTTTCTCTTAATAAACTACACAAAAGACCTCAATCTCTTTCACCCTAGTCATATGAGCTTTTAAAACGCGTAAATGCATTCAAAAGCTTGAGTTGAAGCTTGTTTGTACTTGTAAAAATTCTTGGTGTAGTTTCTCACTCCAATGAATGCAAACAATGCTTTTGGGTGCTTTCTCTGAAAATACAACACAAAAGAACTTAATCTTTTTCACCCTAGTCATATGAGCTTTTAAAACCCGTAATGCATTCAAAAGCTTGAGTTGAAGCTTGTTTGTACTTGTAAACATCCTTGGTTAAGTTTCTCATTCAAATGAAAGCAAACAAAGCATTTGGGTGCTTTCTCTTAATATACAACACAAAAGAACTCAATCTTTTTCAGCCTAGTTGTAAGAGCTGTTAAAATGCGTAAATGCATTCAAATGGTCGAGTTAAAGCTTGTTTGTGCTTGTAAACATCCTTGGTGTAGTTTCTCACTCAAATGAATGCAAACAAAGCATTTGGGTGCTTTCTCTTCATATACAACACAAAAGAACTCAATCTCTTTCACCCTAGTTGTAAGAGCTGTTAAAATGCGTAAATGAATTCAAAAGGTGGAGTTGAAGCTTGTTTGTACTTGTAAACATCCTTAATGTAGTTTCTCACTCAAATGAATGCAAACAATGCTTTTCCTTGCTTTCTCTTATTATTCAACAGAAAAGAACTCAGTCTCTTTCACCCTTGTCGTAAGAGCTGTTAAAACGCGTAAATACATTCAAAAGCGTTAGTTAAAGCTTCTTTGTACTTGTAGACATCCTTGGTTTAGTATCTCACTCCAATGATTGCAAACAAAGCTTTTGGGTGCTTTCTCTGAAAATACAACACAAAAGAACTCAATCTCTTTCACCCTAGTCGTATGAGGTTTTAAAACGCGTATATGCATTCAAAAGCTTAAGTTGAACCTTGTTGGTACTTGTAAACATCTTTGGTGTAGTTTCTCACTCAAATGAATGCAAAGAAAACATTTGGGAGCGTTCTCTTAATATAAAACACAAGTATTAAGTATGTACTTGTAAACACGTTTTAAAAGCTCTTGTAAACATCCTTGGTGTAGTTCCTCACTCCAATGAATGCAAACAAAGCTTTTGGGTGCTTTCTCTGAAAATACAACACAAAAGAACTCTATCTCTTTCACCCTAGATGTAAGAGCTGTTAAAAAGCGTAAATGCATTCAAAAGGTGGAGTTAAAGCTTGTTTGTACTTGTAAACATCCTTGGTGTAGTTTCTCTTCAAATGAATGCAAACAAAGCATTTGGGTGCTTTCTCTTAATACACAACACAAAAGAACTCAATCTCTTTCACCCTAGATGTAAGAGCTGTTAAAACGCGTAAATGCATTCAAAAGGTGGACTTAAAGTTTGTTTGTACTTGTAAACATCCTTGGTGTAGTTTTTCACTCAAATTAATGCAAAAAAAGCATTTCGGTGCTTTCTCTCAATATACAACACAAAAGACCTCAATCTCTTTCACCCTAGTCGTATGAGGTTTTAAAACGCGTAAATGCCTTCAAAAGCTTGAGTTGAAGCTTGTTTGTACTTGTAAACATCCTTGGTTACATTTCTCACTCAAATGAATGCAAACAAAGCATTTGGGTGCGATCTCTTAAAATACAACACAAAAGAACTCAATCTTTTTCACCCTAGTCGTATGAGCTTTTAAAACCCGTAATGCATTCAAAAGCTTGAGTTGAAGCTTGTTTGTACTTGTAAACATCCTTGGTTAAGTTTCTCACTCAAATGAATGCAAACAAAGCATTTGGGTGCTTTCTCCTAATATACAACACAAAAGAACTCAATCTTTTTCACCCTAGTTGTAAGAGCTGTTAAAATGCGTAAATGCATTCAAATGGTCGAGTTAAAGCTTGTTTGTGCTTGTAAACATCCTTGGTGTAGTTTCTCACTCCAATGAATGCAAACAAAACATTTGGGTGCTTTCTCTGAAAATACAACAGAAAAGAACTCAATCTCTTTCACGCTAGCCGAAAGAGCTGTTAAAACGCGTAAATGCATTCAAAAGGTGGAGTTAAAGCTTGTTTGTACTTGTAAACATCCTTGGTGTAGTTTCTCACTCAAATGAATGCATACAAAACATTTGGGTGCTTTCTCTTAATATACAGCACAAAAGAACTCAATCTCTTTCACCCTAGATGTAAGAGCTGTTAAAACGCGTAAATGCATTCAAAAGGTGGAGTTAAAGCTTGTTTGTGCTTGTAAACATCCTTGGTGTAGTTTCTCACTCAAATGAATGCAAACAAAACATTTGGGTGCTTTCTCTTAATATACAACACAAAAGAACTCAATCTCTTTCACCTTAGTTGTAAGAGCTGTTAAAATGCGTAAATGCATTCAAAAGGTGGAGTTGAAGCTTGTTTGTACTTGTAAACATCCTTGGTGTAGTTTCTCACTCAAATGAATGCAAACAAAGCATTTGGGTGCTTTCTCTTAATATACAACACAAAAGAATTCGATCTCTTTCACCCTAGTCGTAAGAGCTGTTAAAACGCGTAAATGCATTCAAAAGGTGGAGTTAAAGCTTGTTTGTACTTGTAAACATCCTTGGTGTAGTTTCTCACTCAAATGAATGCAAACAAAGAATATGGGTGATTTCTCTTAATATACAATACAAAAGAACTCAATCTCTTTCACCCTAATCGTAAGAGCTGTTAAAACGCGTAAATGCATTCAAAAGGTGGAGTTAAAGCTTGTTTGTACTTGTAAACATCCTTGGTGTAGTTTCTCACTCAAATGAATGCAAACAAAGCATTTGGGTGCTTTCTCTTAATAAACAACACAAAAGACCTCAATCTCTTTCACCCTAGTCATATGAGCTTTTAAAACGCGTAAATGCATTCAAAAGCTTGAGTTGAAGCTTGTTTGTACTTGTAAAAATTCTTGGTGTAGTTTCTCACTCCAATGAATGCAAACAATGCTTTTGGGTGCTTTCTCTTAAAATACAACACAAAAGAACTCAATCTTTTTCACCCTAGTCATATGAGCTTTTAAAACCCGTAATGCATTCAAAAGCTTGAGTTGAAGCTTGTTTGTACTTGTAAACATCCTTGGTTAAGTTTCTCATTCAAATGAAAGCAAACAAAGCATTTGGGTGCTTTCTCTTAATATACAACACAAAAGAACTCAATCTTTTTCACCCTAGTTGTAAGAGCTGTTAAAATGCGTAAATGCATTCAAATGGTCGAGTTAAAGCTTGTTTGTGCTTGTAAACATCCTTGGTGTAGTTTCTCACTCAAATGAATGCAAACAAAGCATTTGGGTGCTTTCTCTTCATATACAACACAAAAGAACTCAATCTTTTTCACCCTAGTTGTAAGAGCTGTTAAAATGCGTAAATGCATTCAAAAGGTGGAGTTGAAGCTTGTTTGTACTTGTAAACATCCTTGGTGTAGTTTCTCACTCAAATGAATGCAAACAAAGCATTTGGGTGCTTTCTCTTAATATACAACACAAAAGAATTCGATCTCTTTCACGCTAGCCGAAAGAGCTGTTAAAACGCGTAAATGCATTCAAAAGGTGGAGTTAAAGCTTGTTTGTACTTGTAAACATCCTTGGTGTAGTTTCTCACTCAAATGAATGCATACAAAACATTTGGGTGCTTTCTCTTAATATACAGCACAAAAGAACTCAATCTTTTTCACCCTAGTTGTAAGAGCTGTTAAAATGCGTAAATGCATTCAAATGGTCGAGTTAAAGCTTGTTTGTGCTTGTAAACATCCTTGGTGTAGTTTCTCACTCAAATGAATGCAAACAAAGCATTTGGGTGCTTTCTCTTCATATACAACACAAAAGAACTCAATCTCTTTCACCCTAGTTGTAAGAGCTGTTAAAATGCGTAAATGCATTCAAAAGGTGGAGTTGAAGCTTGTTTGTACTTGTAAACATCCTTAATGTAGTTTCTCACTCAAATGAATGCAAACAAAGCTTTTCCTTGCTTTCTCTTATTATACAACAGAAAAGAACTCAGTCTCTTTCACCCTAGTCGTAAGAGCTGTTAAAACGCGTAAATACATTCAAAAGCGTTAGTTGAAGCTTCTTTGTACTTGTAGACATCCTTGGTTTAGTATCTCACTCCAATGAATGCAAACAAAGCTTTTGGGTGCTTTCTCTGAAAATACAACACAAAAGAACTCAATCTCTTTCACCCTAGTCGTATGAGGTTTTAAAACGCGTATATGCATTCAAAAGCTTAAGTGGAACCTTGTTGGTACTTGTAAACATCTTTGGTGTAGTTTCTCACTCAAATGAATGCAAAGAAAACATTTGGGAGCGTTCTCTTAATATAAAACACAAGTATTAAGTATGTACTTGCAAACACGTTTTAAAAGTTCTTGTAAACATCCTTGGTGTAGTTCCTCACTCTAATGAATGCAAACAAAGCTTTTGGGTGCTTTCTCTGAAAATACAACACAAAAGAACTCAATCTCTTTCACGCTAGCCGAAAGAGCTGTTAAAACGCGTAAATGCATTCAAAAGGTGGAGTTAAAGCTTGTTTGTACTTGTAAACATCCTTGGTGTAGTTTCTCACTCAAATGAATGCATACAAAACATTTGGGTGCTTTCTCTTAATATACAGCACAAAAGAACTCAATCTCTTTCACCCTAGATGTAAGAGCTGTTAAAACGCGTAAATGCATTCAAAAGGTGGAGTTAAAGCTCGTTTGTACTTGTAAACATCCTTGGTGTAGTTTCTCCTCAAATGAATGCAAACAAAGCATTTGGCTGCTTTCTCTTAATATACAACACAAAAGAACTCAATCTCTTTCACCCTAGATGTAAGAGCTGTTAAAACGCGTAAATGCATTCAAAAGGTGGAGTTAAAGCTTGTTTGTACTTGTAAACATCCTTGGTGTAGTTTTTCACTCAAATTAATGCAAAGAAAGCATTTGGGTGCTTTCTCTTAATATACAACACAAAAGACCTCAATCTCTTTCACCCTAGTCGTATGAGGTTTTAAAACGCGTAAATGCTTTCAAAAGCTTGAGTTGAAGCTTGTTTGTACTTGTAAACATCCTTGGTTACGTTTCTCACTCAAATGAATGCAAACAAAGCATTTGGGTGCGATCTCTTAAAATACAACACAAAAGAACTCAATCTCCTTCACCCTTGTCGTATGAGCTTTTAAAACGCATAAATGCATTCAAAAGCTTGAGTTCAAGCTTGTTCGTAGTTGTAAACATCCTTGGGGTAGTTTCACACTCAAATAAATGTAAACAAAGCATTTGCGAGCTTTTTCTTAATATACAACACAAAAGAACTCAATCTCTTTTCGCCTAGTCGTAAGAGCTGTTAAAACGCGTAAATGCATTCAAAAGCTTGAGTTGAAACTTGTTTGTACTTGTAAACTTCCTTGGTGTAGTTTCTCACTCAAATGAATGCAAACAAACCATTTGGATGATTTCTCTTAATATACAACACAAAAGAACTCAATCTCTTTCACCCTAGTTGTAAGAGCTGCTAAAATGCGTAAATATATTCAAAAGGTGGAGTTAAAGCTTGTTTGTGCTTGTAAACATCCTTGGTGTAGTTTCTCACTCAAATGAATGCAAACAAAGCATTTGGGTGCTTTCTCTTAATATACAACACAAAAGAACTCAATCTCTTTCACCTTAGTTGTAAGAGCTGTTAAAATGCGTAAATGCATTCAAAAGGTGGAGTTGAAGCTTGTTTGTACTTGTAAACATCCTTGGTGTAGTTTCTCACTCAAATGAATGCAAACAAAGCATTTGGGTGCTTTCTCTTAATATACAACACAAAAGAATTCGATCTCTTTCACCCTAGTCGTAAGAGCTGTTAAAACGCGTAAATGCATTCAAAAGGTGGAGTTAAAGCTTGTTTGTACTTGTAAACATCCTTGGTGTAGTTTCTCACTCAAATGAATGCAAACAAAGCATATGGGTGATTTCTCTTAATATACAATACAAAAGAACTCAATCTCTTTCACCCTAATCGTAAGAGCTGTTAAAACGCGTAAATGCATTCAAAAGGTGGAGTTAAAGCTTGTTTGTACTTGTAAACATCCTTGGTGTAGTTTCTCACTCAAATGAATGCAAACAAAGCATTTGGGTGCTTTCTCTTAATAAACAACACAAAAGACCTCAATCTCTTTCACCCTAGTCATATGAGCTTTTAAAACGCGTAAATGCATTCAAAAGCTTGAGTTGAAGCTTGTTTGTACTTGTAAAAATTCTTGGTGTAGTTTCTCACTCCAATGAATGCAAACAATGCTTTTGGGTGCTTTCTCTGAAAATACAACACAAAAGAACTCATCTTTTTCACCCTAGTCATATGAGCTTTTAAAACCCGTAATGCATTCAAAAGCTTGAGTTGAAGCTTGTTTGTACTTGTAAACATCCTTGGTTAAGTTTCTCATTCAAATGAAAGCAAACAAAGCATTTGGGTGCTTTCTCTTAATATACAACACAAAAGAACTCAATCTTTTTCACCCTAGTTGTAAGAGCTGATAAAATGCGTAAATGCATTCAAATGGTCGAGTTAAAGCTTGTTTGTGTTTGTAAACATCCTTGGTGTAGTTTCTCACTCAAATGAATGCAAACAAAGCATTTGGGTGCTTTCTCTTCATATACAACACAAAAGAACTCAATCTCTTTCACCCTAGTTGTAAGAGCTGTTAAAATGCGTAAATGCATTCAAAAGGTGGAGTTGAAGCTTGTTTGTACTTGTAAACATCCTTAATGTAGTTTCTCACTCAAATGAATGCAAACAAAGCTTTTCCTTGCTTTCTCTTATTATACAACAGAAAAGAACTCAGTCTCTTTCACCCTAGTCGTAAGAGCTGTTAAAACGCGTAAATACATTCAAAAGCGTTAGTTGAAGCTTCTTTGTACTTGTAGACATCCTTGGTTTAGTATCTCACTCCAATGAATGCAAACAAAGCTTTTGGGTGCTTTCTCTGAAAATACAACACAAAAGAACTCAATCTCTTTCACCCTAGTCGTATGAGGTTTTAAAACGCGTATATGCATTCAAAAGCTTAAGTTGAACCTTGTTGGTACTTGTAAACATCTTTGGTGTAGTTTCTCACTCAAATGAATGCAAAGAAAACATTTGGGAGCGTTCTCTTAATATAAAACACAAGTATTAAGTATGTACTTGTAAACACGTTTTAAAAGCTCTTGTAAACATCCTTGGTTTAGTTCCTCACTCCAATGAATGCAAACAAAGCTTTTGGGTGCTTTCTCTGAAAATACAACACAAAAGAACTCTATCTCTTTCACCCTAGATGTAAGAGCTGTTAAAACGCGTAAATGCATTCAAAAGGTGGAGTTAAAGCTTGTTTGTACTTGTAAACATCCTTGGTGTAGTTTCTCTTCAAATGAATGCAAACAAAGCATTTGGGTGCTTTCTCTTAATACACAACACAAAAGAACTCAATCTCTTTCACCCTAGATGTAAGAGCTGTTAAAACGCGTAAATGCATTCAAAAGGTGGACTTAAAGCTTGTTTGTACTTGTAAACATCCTTGGTGTAGTTTTTCACTCAAATTAATGCAAAAAAAGCATTTGGGTGCTTTCTCTCAATATACAACACAAAAGACCTCAATCTCTTTCACCCTAGTCGTATGAGGTTTTAAAACGCGTAAATGCCTTCAAAAGCTTGAGTTGAAGCTTGTTTGTACTTGTAAACATCCTTGGTTACGTTTCTCACTCAAATGAATGCAAACAAAGCATTTGGGTGCGATCTCTTAAAATACAACACAAAAGAACTCAATCTTTTTCACCCTAGTCGTATGAGCTTTTAAAACCCGTAATGCATTCAAAAGCTTGAGTTGAAGCTTGTTTGTACTTGTAAACATCCTTGGTTAAGTTTCTCACTCAAATGAATGCAAACAAAGCATTTGGGTGCTTTCTCCTAATATACAATACAAAAGAACTCAATCTTTTTCACCCTAGTTGTAAGAGCTGTTAAAATGCGTAAATGCATTCAAATGGTCGAGTTAAAGCTTGTTTGTGCTTGTAAACATCCTTGGTGTAGTTTCTCACTCAAATGAATGCAAACAAAGCATTTGGGTGCTTTCTCTTCATATACAACACAAAAGAACTCAATCTCTTTCACCCTAGTTGTAAGAGCTGTTAAAATGCGTAAATGCATTCAAAAGGTGGAGTTGAAGCTTGTTTGTACTTGTAAACTTCCTTAATGTAGTTTCTCACTCAAATGAATGCAAACAAAGCTTTTGGTTGCTTTCTCTTAATATACAACAGAAAAGAACTCAATCTCTTTCACCCTAGTTGTAAGAGCTGTTAAAACGCGTAAATACATTCAAAAGCGTTAGTTGAAGCTTCTTTGTACTTGTAAACATCCTTGGTGTAGTTTCTCACTCCAATGAATGCAAACAAAGCTTTTGGGTGCTTTCTCTGAAAATACAACACAAAAGAACTCAATCTCTTTCACCCTAGTCGTATGAGGATTTAAAACGCGTATATGCATTCAAAAGCTTAAGTTGAACCTTGTTGGTACTTGTAAACATGTTTGGTGTAGTTTCTCACTCAAATGAATGCAAAGAAAACATTTGGGAGCGTTCTCTTAATATAAAACACAAGTATTAAGTATGTACTTGTAAACACGTTTTAAAAGCTCTTGTAAACATCCTTGGTGTAGTTCCTCACTCCAATGAATGCAAACAAAGCTTTTGGGTTCTTTCTCTGAAAATACAACACAAAAGAACTCAATCTCTTTCACGCTAGCCGAAAGAGCTGTTAAAACGCGTAAATGCATTCAAAAGGTGGAGTTAAAGCTTGTTTGTACTTGTAAACATCCTTGGTGTAGTTTCTCACTCAAATGAATGCATACAAAACATTTGGGTGCTTTCTCTTAATATACAGCACAAAAGAACTCAATCTCTTTCACCCTAGATGTAAGAGCTGTTAAAACGCGTAAATGCATTCAAAAGGTGGAGTTAAAGCTCGTTTGTACTTGTAAACATCCTTGGTGTAGTTTCTCCTCAAATGAATGCAAACAAAGCATTTGGCTGCTTTCTCTTAATATACAACACAAAAGAACTCAATCTCTTTCACCCTAGATGTAAGAGCTGTTAAAACGCGTAAATGCATTCAAAAGGTGGAGTTAAAGCTTGTTTGTACTTGTAAACATCCTTGGTGTAGTTTTTCACTCAAATTAATGCAAAGAAAGCATTTGGGTGCTTTCTCTTAATATACAACACAAAAGACCTCAATCTCTTTCACCCTAGTCGTATGAGGTTTTAAAACGCGTAAATGCTTTCAAAAGCTTGAGTTGAAGCTTGTTTGTACTTGTAAACATCCTTGGTTACATTTCTCACTCAAATGAATGCAAACAAAGCATTTGGGTGCGATCTCTTAAAATACAACACAAAAGAACTCAATCTCCTTCACCCTTGTCGTATGAGCTTTTAAAACGCATAAATGCATTCAAAAGCTTGAGTTCAAGCTTGTTTGTAGTTGTAAACATCCTTGGGGTAGTTTCACACTCAAATAAATATAAACAAAGCATTTGCGAGCTTTTTCTTAATATACAACACAAAAGAACTCAATCTCTTTTCGCCTAGTCGTAAGAGCTGTTAAAACGCGTAAATGCATTCAAAAGCTTGAGTTGAAACTTGTCTGTACTTGTAAACTTCCTTGGTGTAGTTTCTCACTCAAATGAATGCAAACAAACCATTTGGATGATTTCTCTTAATATACAACACAAAAGAACTCAATCTCTTTCACCCTAGTTGTAAGAGCTGTTAAAATGCGTAAATATATTCAAAAGGTGGAGTTAAAGCTTGTTTGTGCTTGTAAACATCCTTGGTGTAGTTTCTCACTCAAAAGAATGCAAAACAAAGCATTTGGGTGCTTTCTCTTGATATACAACACAAAAGAACTCAATCACTTTCACCTTAGTTGTAAGAGCTGTTAAAATGCGTAAATGCATTAAAAAGGTGGAGTTGAAGCTTGTTTGTACTTGTAAACATCCTTGGTATAGTTTCTCACTCAAATGAATGCAAACAAAGCATTTGGGTGCTTTCTCTTAATATACAACACAAAAGAACTCAATCTCTCTCACCCTAGTCGTAAGAGCTGTTAAAACGCGTAAATGCATTCAAAAGGTGGAGTTAAAGCTTGTTTGTACTTGTAAACATCCTTGGTGTAGTTTCTCCTCAAATGAATGCAAACAAAGAATTTGGGTGCTTTCTCTTAATATACAACACAAAAGAACTCAATCTCTTTCACCCTAGATGTAAGAGCTGTTAAAACGCGTAAATGCATTCAAAAGGTGGAGTTGAAGCTTGTTTGTACTTGTAAACATCCTTAATGTAGTTTCTCACTCAAATGAATGCAAACAAAACTTTTGGTTGCTTTCTCTTAATATACAACAGAAAAGAACTCAATCTCTTTCACCTTAGTCGTATGAGGTTTTAGAATGCGTAAATGCTTTCAAAAGCTTGAGTTGAAGCTTGTTTGTACTTGTAAACATCCTTGGTTATGTTTCTCACTCAAATGAATGCAACCAAAGCATTTGGGTGCGATCACTTAAAATACAACACAAAAGAACTCAATCTTTTTCACCCTTGTCGTATGAGCTTTTAAAACGCTTAAATACATTCAAAAGCTTGAGTTCTAGCTTGTTTGTACATGTAAACATCCTTGGGGTAATTTCACACTCAAATAAATGTAAACAAAGCATTTGCGAGCTTTTTCTTAATATACAACACTAAAGAACTCAATCTCTTTTCGCCTAGTCGTAAGAGCTGTTAAAACGCGTAAATGCATTCAAAAGTTTGAGTTGAAACTTGTTTGTACTTGTAAACTTCCTTGGTGTAGTTTTCTCACTCAAATTAATGCAAACAAACCATTTGGGTGATTTCTCTTAATATACAACACAAAAGAACTCAATCTCTTTCACCCTAGTTGTAAGAGCTGTTAAAATGCGTAAATGCATTCAAAAGGTGGAGTTCAAGCTTGTTTGTGCTTGTAAACATCCTTGGTGTAGTTTCTCACTCAAATGAATGCCAACAAAGCATTTGGGTGCTTTCTCTTAATATACAACACAAAACAACTCAATCTCTTTCACCTTAGTTGTAAGAACTGTTAAAATGCGTAAATGCATTCAAAAGGTGGAGTTGAAGCTTGTTTGTACTTGTAAACATCCTTGGTGTAGTTTCTCACTCAAATGAATGCAAACAAAGCATTTGGGTGCTTTCTCATCATATACAACACAAAAGAACTCAATCTCTTTCACCCTAGTTGTAAGAGCTGTTAAAATGCGTAAATGCATTCAAAAGGTGGAGTTGAAGCTTGTTTGTACTTATAAACATCCTTAATGTAGTTTCTCACTCAAATGAATGCAAACAAAGCTTTGGTTGCTTTCTCTTAATATACAACAGAAAAGAACTCAATCTCTTTCACCCTAGTCGTAAGAGCTGTTAAAACGCGTAAATACATTCAAAAGCGTTAGTTGAAGCTTGTTTGTACTTGTAAACATCCTTGGTGTAGTTTCTCACTCCAATGAAGGCAAACAAAGCTTTTGGGTGCTTTCTCTGAAAATACAACACACAAGAATTCAATCTCATTCACCCTAGTTGTATAAAGTTTTAAAACGCGTAAATGCATTCAAAAGCTTAAGTTGAACCTTGTTGGTACTTGTGAGCATCTTTGGTGTAGTTTCTCACTCAAATGAATACAAAGAAACATTTGGGTGCGTTCTCTTAATATACAACACAAGTATTAAGTAAGTATTTGTAAACACGTTTTAAAAGCTCTTGTAAACATCCTTGGTGTAGTTTCTCACTCCAATGAATGCAAACAAAGCTTTTGGGTGCTTTCTCTGAAAATACAACACAAAAGAACTCAATCTCTTTCACCCTAGCCGTAAGAGATGTTAAAACGCGTACATGCATTCAAAAGGTGGAGTTAAACCATGTTTGTACTTGTAAACATCCTTGGTGTAGTTTCTCACTCAAATGAATGCATGCAAAAATTTGGTTGCTTTCTCTTAATATACAGCACAAAAGAACTCAATCTCTTTCACCCTAGATGTAAGAGCTGTTAAAACGCGTAAATGCATTCAAAAAGTGGAGTTAAAGCTTGTTTGTACTTGTAAACATCCTTGGTGTAGTTTTTCACTCAAATTAATGCAAAGAAAGCATTTGGGTGCTTTCTCTTAATATACAACACAAAAGACCTCAATCTCTTTCACCCTAGTCGTATGAGGTTTTAAAACGCGTAAATGCTTTCAAAAGCTTGAGTTGAAGCTTGTTTGTACTTGTAAACATCCTTGGTTAAGTTTCTCACTCAAATGAATGCAATCAAAGCATTTGGGTGCGATCTCTTAAAATACAACACAAAAGAACACGATCTCTTTCACCCTTGTCGTATGACCTTTTAAAACGCATAAATGCATTCCATAGCTTGAGTTCAAGCTTGTTTGTAGTTGTAAACATCCTTGGGGTAGTTTCACACTCAAATAAATGTAAACAAAGCATTTGCGAGCTTTTTCTTAATATACAACACAAAAGAACTTAATCTCTTTTCGCCTAGTCGTAAGAGCTGTTAAAACGCGTAAATGCATTCAAAAGCTTGAGTTGAAACTTGTTTGTACTTGTAAACTTCCTTGATGTAGTTTCTCAATCAAATGAATGCAAACAAACTATTTGGGTGATTTCTCTTAATATACAACACAAAATAACTCAATCTCTTTCATCCTAGTTGTAAGAGCTGTTAAAATGCGTAAATGCATTCAAAAGGTGGAGTTAAAGCTTGTTTGTGGTTGTAAACATCCTTGGTGTAGTTTCTCACTCAAATGAATGCAAACAAAGCATTTGGGTGCTTTCTCTTAATATACAACACAAAAGAACTCAATCTCTTTCACCTTAGTTGTAAGAGCTGTTAAAATGCGCAAATGCATTCAAAAGGTGGAGTTCAAGCTTGTTTGTACTTGTAAACATCCTTGGTGTAGTTTCTCACTCAAATGAATGCAAACAAAGCATTTGGGTGATTTCTCTTAATATACAACACAAAAGAACTCAATCTCTTTCACCCTAGATGTAAGAGCTGTTTAAATGCGTAAATGCATTCAAAAGGTGGAGTTAAAGCTTGTTTGTGCTTGTAAACATCCTTGGTGTAGTTTCTCACTCAAATGAATGCAAACAAAGAATTTGGGTGCTTTCTCTTAATATACAACACAAAAGAACTCAATCTCTTTCACCTTAGTTGTAAGAGCTGTTAAAATGCGTAAATGCATTCAAATGGTGGAGTTGAAGCTTGTTTGTACCTGTAAACATCCTTGGTGTAGTTTCTCACTCAAATGAATGCAAACAAAGCATTTGGGTGCTTTCTCTTAGTATACAACACAAAAGAACTCAATCTCTTTCACCCTAGTTGAAAGAGCTGTTAAAATGCGTAAATGCATTCAAAAGGTGGAGTTAAAGCTTGTTTGTGCTTGTAAACATCCTTGGTGTAGTTTCTCACTCAAATGAATGCAAACAAAGCATTTGGGTGCTTTCTCTTAATATACAACACAAAAGAATTCGATCTCTTTCACCCTAGTCGTAAGAGCTGTTAAAACGCGTAAATGCATTCAAAAGGTGGAGTTAAAGCTTGTTTGTACTTGTAAACATCCTTGGTGTAGTTTCTCACTCAAATGAATGCAAACAAAGCATATGGGTGATTTCTCTTAATATACAACACAAAAGAACTCAATCTCTTTCACCCTAATCGTAAGAGCTGTTAAAACGCGTAAATGCATTCAAAAGGTGGAGTTAAAGCTTGTTTGTACTTGTAAACATCCTTGGTGTAGTTTCTCACTCAAATGAATGCAAACAAAGCATTTGGGTGCTTTCTCTTAATAAACAACACAAAAGACCTCAATCTCTTTCACCCTAGTCATATGAGCTTTTAAAACGCGTAAATGCATTCAAAAGCTTGAGTTGAAGCTTGTTTGTACTTGTAAACATCCTTGGTTAGGTTTCTCACTCAAATGAATGCAAACAAAGCATTTGTGTGCTTTCTCTTAATATACAACACAAAAGAACTCAATCTTTTTCACCCTAGTTGTAAGAGCTGTTAAATGCGTAAATGCATTCAAATGGTCGAGTTAAAGCTTGTTTGTGCTTGTAAACATCCTTGGTGTAGTTTCTCACTCAAATGAATGCAAACAAAGCATTTGGGTGCTTTCTCTTCATATACAACACAAAAGAACTCAATCTCTTTCACCCTAGTTGTAAGAGCTGTTAAAATGCGTAAATGCATTCAAAAGGTGCAGTTGAAGCTTGTTTGTACTTGTAAACAACCTAAAATGTAGTTTCTCACTCAAATGAATGCAAACAAATCTTTTGGTTGCTTTCTCTTAATATACAACAGAAAAGAACTCAATCTCTTTCACCCTAGTCGTAAGAGCTGTTAAAACGCGTAAATACATTCAAAAGCGTTAGTTGAAGCTTGTTTGTACTTGTAAACATCGTTGGTGTAGTTTCTCACTCCAATGAATGCAAACAAAGCTTTTGGGTGCTTTCTCTGAAAATACAATACAAAAGAACTCAATCTCTTTCACCCTAGTCGTATGAGGTTTTAAAACGCGTATATGCATTCAAAAGCTTAAGTTGAACCTTGTTGGTACTTGTAAACATCCTTGGTGTAGTTTCTCACTCAAATGAATGCAAACAAAGCATTTGGGTGCTTTGTCTTCATATACAACACAAAAGAACTCAATCTCTTTCACCCTAGTTGTAAGAACTGTTAAAATGCGTAAATGCATTCAAAAGGTGGAGTTGAAGCTTGTATGTACTTGTAAACATCCTTAATGTAGTTTCTCACTTAAATGAATGCAAACAAAGCTTTTGGTTGCTTTCTTTTAATATACAACAGAAAAGAACTCAATCTCTTTCACCCGAGTCGTAAGAGCTGTTAAAACGCGTAAATACATTCAAAAGCGTTAGTTGAAGCTTGTTTGTACTTGTAAACATCGTTGGTGTAGTTTCTCACTCCAATGAATGCAAACAAAGCTTTTGGGTGCTTTCTCTGAAAATACAACACAAAAGAACTCAATCTCTTTTTCTCAATCAATTGAATGCACAAAAAGCATTTTTCTTTGCATTCATTTGAGTGAGAAACTACACCAAGGATGTTTACAAGTACAAACATGCTTTAACTCCACCTTTTGAATGCATTTACGCGTTTTAACAGCTCTTACATCTAGGGTGAAAGAGATTGAGTTCTTTTGTGTTGTATATTAAGAGAAAGCACCCAAATGCTTTATTTGCATTTATTTGATTGTTTGTACTTGTATATTCAAAAGGTGAATGCAAACAAAATGAAGAAACTGTTTAAAACGCGTAAATACATTCAAAAGCATGAGTTGAAGCTTGTTTGGGTGCGTTCTCTTAATATACAACACAAAAGAATTCAATCTCTTTCACCCTTGTTGTATGAGCTTTTAAAACGCTTAAATGCATTCAAAAGCTTTTTTGTACTAGTAAACATCCTTGGTGTAGTTTTTCACTCAAATTAATGCAAACAAAGCATTTGGGTGCTTTCTCTGAAAATACAACACAAAAGAACTCAATCTTTTTTACCCTAGTCATATGAGCTTTTAAAACCCGTAAATGCATTCAAAAGCTTGAGTTGAAGCTTGTTTGTACTTGTAAACATCCTTGGTTAAGTTTCTCAGTCAAATGAATGCAAACAAAGCATTTGGGTGCTTTCTCTTAATATACAACACAAAAGAACTCAATCTTTTTCACCCTAGTTGTACGAGCTGATAAAATGCGTAAGTACATTCAAAAGGTCGAGTTAAAGCTTGTTTGTGCTTGTAAACATCCTTGGTGTAGTTTCTCACTCAAATGAATACAAACAAAGCATTTGGGTGTTTTCTCTTCATAATCAACACAAAAGAACTCAATCTCTTTCACCCTAGTTGTAAAAGCTGTTAAAATGCGTAAATGCATTCGAAAGGTGGAGTTGAAGTTTGTTTGTACTTATAAACATCCTTAATGTAGTTTCTCACTCAAATGAATGCAAACAAATCTTTTGGTTGCTTTCCCTTAATATACAACAGAAAAGAACTCAATCTCTTTCACCCTAGTCGTAAGAGCTGTTAAAACGCGTAAATACATTCAAAAGCGTTAGTTGAAGCTTGTTTGTACTTGGAAACATCCTTGGTGTAGGTTCTCACTCCAATGAATGCAAACAAAGCTTTTGGGTGCTTTCTCTGAAAATACAACACAAAAGAACTCAATCTCTTTCACCCTAGTCGTATGAGGTTTTAAAACGCGTATAAGCATTCAAAAGCTTTAGTTGAACGTCGTTGGTACTTGTAAACAGCTTTGGTGTAGTTTCTCACTCAAATGAATGCAAAGAAAACATTTGGGTGCGTTCTCTTAATATACAACACAAGTATTAAGTAAGTACTTGTAAACACGTTTTAAAAGCACTTGTAAACATCCTTGGTGTAGATTCTAAGAGCTGTTAAAATGCGTAAATGCATTGAAAAGGTGGAGTTGAAGCTTGTTTGTACTTGTAAACATCCTTGGTGTAGATTCTCACTCAAATGAATGCAAACAAAGCATTTGGGTGCTTTCTCTTAATATAAAACACAAAAGAACTCAGTCTCTTTCACCCTAGTCGTAAGAGCTGTTAAAATGCGTAAATGCATTCAAAAGGTGGAGTTAAAGCTTGTTTGTGCTTGTAAACATCCTTGGTGTAGTTTCTCTCTCAAATGAATGCAAACAAAGCATTTGGGTGCTTTCTCTTCATATACAACACAAAAGAACTCAATCTCTTTCACCCTAGTTGTAAGAGCTGTTAAAATGCATAAATGCATTCAAAAGGTGGAGTTGAAGGTTGTTTGTACTTGTAAACATCCTTAATGTAGTTTCTTACTCAAATGAATGCAAACAAAGCTTTTGGTTGCTTTCTCTTAATATACAACAGAAAAGAACTCAATCTCTTGCACCCTTGTCGTAAGAGCTGTTAAAACGCGTAAATACATTCAAAAGCGTTAGTTGAAGCTTGTTTGTACTTGGAAACATCCTTGGTGTAGGTTCTCACTCCAATGAATGCAAACAAAGCTTTTGGGTGCTTTCTCTGAAAATACAACACAAAAGAACTCAATCTCTTTCACCCTAGTCGTATGAGGTTTTAAAACGCGTATAAGCATTCAAAAGCTTTAGTTGAACGTCGTTGGTACTTGTAAACAGCTTTGGTGTAGTTTCTCACTCAACTGAATGCAAAGAAAACATTTGGGTGCGTTCTCTTAATATACAACACAAGTATTAAGTAAGTACTTGTAAACACGTTTTAAAAGCACTTGTAAACATCCTTGGTGTAGTTTCTCACTCCAATGAATGTAAACAAAGCTTTTGGGTGCTTTCTCTGAAAACACAACACAAAAGAACTCAATCTCTTTCACCCTAGTCGTAAGAGCTGTTAAAACGCGTAAATGCATTCAAAAGGTGGAGTTAAAGCTTGTTTGTACTTGCAAACATCCTCGGTGTAGTTTCTCACTCAAATGAATGCATACAAAACATTTGGGTGCTTTCTCTTAATTTACAACACAAAAGAACTCAATCTCTTTCACCCTAGATGTAAGAGCTGTTAAAACGCATAAATGCATTCAAAAGGTGGAGTTAAAGCTTGTTTGTACTTGTAAACATCCTTGGTGTAGTTTTTCACTCAAATTAATGCAAACAAAGCATTTGGGTGCTTTCTCTTAATATACAACACAAAAGAACTCAATCTCTTTCACCCTAGTCGTAAGAGCCGTTAAAACGCGTAAATGCATTCAAAAGGTGGAGTTAAAGCTTGTTTGTACTTGTAAACATCCTTGGTGTAGTTTCTCACTCAAATGAATGCAAACAAAGAATTTGGGTGCTTTCTCTTAATAAACAACACAAAAGACCTCAATCTCTTTCACCCTAGTCATATGAGCTTTAAAAACGCGTAAATGCATTCAAAAGCTTGAGTTGAAGCTTGTTTGTACTTATAAACATTCTTGGTGTAGTTTCTTACTCCAATGAATGCAAACAAAGCTTTTGGGTGCTTTCTCTGAAAATACAACACAAAAGAACTCAATCTTTTTTACCCTAGTCATATGAGCTTTTAAAACCCGTAAATGCATTCAAAAGCTTGAGTTGAAGCTTGTTTGTACTTGTAAACATCCTTGGTTAAGTTTCTCACTCAAATGAATGCAAACAAAGCATTTGGGTGATTTCTCTTAATATACAACACAAAAGAACTCAATCTTTTTCACCCTAGTTGTAAGAGCTGTTAAAATGCGTAAGTGCATTCAAAAGGTCGAGTTAAAACTTGTTTGTGCTTATAAACATCCTTGGTGTAGCTTCTCACTCAAATGAATGCAAACAAAGCATTTGGGTGCTTTCTCTTCATAATCAACACAAAAGAACTCAATCTCTTTCACCCTTATGCGTTAGCAAATCTGAAACTTTTAGCTCGTTTTCGAACAATGGGTTTTTTGATAATATTTTGTTTGTTTTGCGATTATAGAGATTGAAAACGAAGTAAATGAAACGAAAAATAAGAAGAGGGAGGATAGATAGCACCACCACCAGGACTATAAAGGATTTAACCACCAAGTCAAGGCTAAAGGATACTACTTGTTTCACCAAATATCCCTAAGGACATTATAAAGAACAACAAGGTTTGTAAGCAAAAGGCAGCAGCCATTTCATATTTTCATTCATCATCAAGTACCTTTTACATCAGCTGTTCTTACATATTTATAGGGGTCACAAATGTGCCCTAATAACCTAAGAATACTCTAGAAAGGGTGAGCTGTCCAAGAGTAGTGCCCAAGCAAAATGAAACTTCAGTATTTTGCCCAGAAATGAGTCAAATACGTGCAGTACAATTTGGAGCGCATTTCCTTCCGTTTTGGACCACTTGACAGCTGTTACTTGTCCTTGCACAAGGACAAACGTGGGTGAGCTGTAAGAGGAGCCTCAAGCTCCATCCTTATCCATTCCCTATGCTTTTAGACTCTCCTCATTCAGTAACTACTTAGGGAATTCAAAATGCAATTAAAACTTCCTAATTAACTATTTACATGCAACATAATTAAGCTACTTAAGTACGAACATGTGTACGAACATTTGTACGGACAAAAACCAAGTTAATCAACTAATCATGATAATTAAGCTAATTGCAAGGTTATTTGTGTACGGACATGTGCACTACATGTTGTACGGACAAAAACCAGGTTTGTGCCATAGAAAGGACATTAATGCCCCTAGGACCAATAATGAAGCCACCAGGTACTAAAAGAGTGCCTTAGGACATGATAATATCATTAATCGACCAAGAACAGATTGCATGGCACTTATGTGAAGAGAGGAGCTTGATGCCAACGCATCATACACCCGGTATTGTTTAGGACTTGCCCTCAAGTCCTGGAAGTAGAAAGCTTTCCAATTAAGCTCAATGATGTAGGTGCTGAACTTTCCACCCCGAATACGGCCTCTAATCCAAGCCCCAATTGATCTCGTGACTTCTTTACAATGTTGCTGCATTTGTACCTTAAAGAACAGTGGCACGATTGTACCAATCCCTACTCTAGGGAAATTTGTATAATCTGCCACATCAAACTTTTGCCACTTGAATACATCCTCAAACAAGATGAAATGAGATAAAAAGGTCAAGGAACTTGTTGGCAATCTTGTCTGTATGCTGCTGTAATTTGCTCCTTGTGCAGCTTGCACGATATCGTCACAAATGACAGTTTCTTCACCATGGGTTTGTAACTCTTCCACAATGATTGCTGAATCAAGAACATTGCTCGGGTCGTCTTTTTGTTCTTCTTTAAACAAAGTGGGTTCTTGAAATTCTTCACCAATCATTTGCCATTCCTCTAGGCTCACAATTATGGGAGCTGCATTTTCAGTAGCTTTCACACTAGCTACATGCTCAAGGTTGTGTTGAGTGTAAAAAGCTGGTGACGTGAACTTTGGCACAAACTTTCTAATGAGCTCTTCACGCATCTCACTCCAGCTTTGGATTTTTCCCTTTCCAATCCTTCTTCTTCTGATTTCTAAGAGTTCCCACCAAATCAAAGCATCGCAATCAAAAGAACTCGTCACAAGTTCTATTTTCTTGCGATTAGAAAACTCCAAGACTTTAAACCATTCGTCCACCGTCTCAAGCCACGTATAAAAATCTTCAGAATAGAGGAACCCACCAAATTTAGGAAAGTCTATCTCTAAGTCATCATCATTATACTTGGTATCATAAAGACGAGGCATTTTGTGGAGTTAGGTTGTGTTTGAGTTCGGATGGTGTTTGGGCTGTTTTTGGGTTCTTTGTGGACTCGGTGTTGTGGAGTGATGGGATAAGACAATCAAATGCAATGAATAATCAAAATTATCCAATAATTCAACACCCAATTCCAGTTTCAACAAAGATCCATAAGAGAACAAACGCCAATTGCAACAGCTCAACTTCAAACACAACAATTCCAAATTTTGCACGTACATGAACAGCTCAACAAATCTCAAAATTTCTTACATACAAGGGTGACAAAACCCGAAATCTACCAAGATAATTTGTAGTATAAGGTATTAGGAGGCTATAGGAGTAAGAAAGACATAAACTTAATCTCTAGATCTTGAGATATGAGCAAAATGCCAACATGACTCCTGTTCGCAACCCAGCAGGACCAACAAAATGTTTGAGCACCAATGAAGGCCAAAGACTCAACCTTTTAACTTCAAACCACTTGGATAACAAAGATATAACCCCAAATAAGATAACCAGGTATAAATCCCACAAGACTCACCACAACGTTGCAGAATAAATTCAGAACAAACAAGCAATGCAACAAATAAGATCCCAGTTCACGCTCAGCACATTTAGCAACTTCTCACAATAAACTGCTCCAACCCACAATGATTTAAGCAAAACCACCAAGATATTCCGAAAGATAAATATCTAAGGAACTCAGAAAAGTATCAAAGTTGACACCTTTACCTTTTGAAGCGCCTCCAAAAACCAAGATCCTCAGCTTGGTCCAACAATCGCACATCCAGCAGGAGTCACCGAGGGAAAATGCTTACTTGAGTACCCAAATCTCAACCTTTTTCCTTGAAACCAAAACCAGGTGAAAGAGGACTCTTCAATGAAGAAAAACCTCTGAATTAACGAGCTAAGAAAACCAAAGCTCTGATACCAACTGATGCGTTAGAAAATCTGAAACTTTTAGCTCGTTTTCGAACAATGGGTATTTTGATAATATTTTGTTTGTTTTGCGATTATAGAGATTGAAAACGAAGTAAATGAAACGAAAAATAAGAAGAGGGAGGATAGATAGCACCACCACCAGGACTATAAAGGATTTAACCACCAAGTCAAGGCTAAAGGATACTACTTGTTTCACCAAATATCCCTAAGGATATTATAAAGAACAACAAGGTTTGTAAGCAAAAGGCAGCAGCCATTTCATATTTTCATTCATCATCAAGTACCTTTTACATCAGCTGTTCTTACATATTTATAGGGGTCACAAATGTGCCCTAATAACCTAAGAATACTCTAGAAAGGGTGAGCTGTCCAAGAGTAGTGCCCAAGCAAAATGAAACTTCAGTATTTTGCCCAGAAATGAGTCAAATACGTGCAGTACAATTTGGAGCGCATTTCCTTCCGTTTTGGACCACTTGACAGCTATTACTTGTCCTTGCACAAGGACAAACGTGGGTGAGCTGTAAGAGGAGCCTCAAGCTCCATCCTTATCCATCCCCTGTGCTTTTAGACTCTCCTCATTCAGTAACTACTTAGGGAATTCAAAATGCAATTAAAACTTCCTAATTAACTAATTACATGCAACATAATTAAGCTACTTAAGTACGAACATGTGTACGAACATTTGTACGGACAAAAACCAAGTTAATCAACTAATCATGATAATTAAGCTAATTGCAAGGTTATTTGTGTACGGACATGTGCACTACATGTTGTACGGACAAAAACCAGGTTTATGCCATAGAAAGGACATTAATGCCCCTAGGACCATTAATGAAGCCACCAGGTACTAAAAGAGTGCCTTAGGACATGATAATATCATTAATCGACCAAGAACAGATTGCATGGCACTTAAGTGAAGAGAGGAGCTTGATGCCAACGCATCACACCCTAGTTGTAAGAGCTGTTAAAATGCGTAAATGCATTCAAAAGGTGGAGTTGAAGTTTGTTTGTACTTGTAATCATCCTTAATGTAGTTTCTCACTCAAATGAATGCAAACAAATCTTTTGGTTGCTTTCTCTTAATATACAACAGAAAAGAACTCAATCTCTTTCACCCTAGTCGTAAGAGCTGTTAAAACGCGTAAATACATTCAAAAGCGTTAGTTGAAGCTTGTTTGTACTTGGAAACATCCTTGGTGTAGGTTCTCACTCCAATGAATGCAAACAAAGGTTTTGGGTGCTTTCTCTGAAAATACAACACAAAAGAACTCAAGCTCTTTCACCCTAGTCGTATGAGGTTTTAAAACGCGTATAAGCATTCAAAAGCTTTAGTTGAACCATGTTGGTACTTGTAAACAGCTTTGGTGTAGTTTCTCACTCAAATGAATGCAAAGAAAACATTTGGGTGCGTTCTCTTAATATACAACACAAGTATTAAGTAAGTACTTGTAAACACGTTTTAAAAGCACTTGTAAACATCCTTGGTGTAGTTTCTCACTCCAATGAATGTAAACAAAGCTTTTGGGTGCTTTCTCTGAAAACACAACACAAAAGAACTCAATCTCTTTCACCCTAGTCGTAAGAGCTGTTAAAACGCGTAAATGCATTCAAAAGGTGGAGTTAAAGCTTGTTTGTACTTGCAAACATCCTCGGTGTAGTTTCTCACTCAAATGAATGCATACAAAACATTTGGGTGCTTTCTCTTAATTTACAACCCAAAAGAACTCAATCTCTTCCACCCTAGATGTAAGAGCTGTTAAAACGCGTAAATGCATTCAAAAGGTGGAGTTAAAGCTTGTTTGTACTTGTAAACATCCTTGGTGTAGTTTTTCACTCAAATTAATGCAAACAAAGCACTTGGGTGCTTCCTCTTAATATACAACACAAAAGAACTCAATCTCTTTCACCCTAGTCGTAAGAGCCGTTAAAACGCGTAAATGCATTCAAAAGGTGGAGTTAAAGCTTGTTTGTACTTGTAAACATCCTTGGTGTAGTTTCTCACTCAAATGAATGCAAACAAAGCATTTGGGTGCTTTCTCTTAATAAACAACACAAAAGACCTCAATCTTTTTCACCCTAGTCATATGAGCTTTTAAAACGCGTAAATGCATTCAAAAGCTTGAGTTGAAGCTTGTTTGTACTTATAAACATTCTTGGTGTAGTTTCTCACTCCAATGAATGCAAACAAAGCTTTTGGGTGCTTTCTCTGAAAATACAACACAAAAGAACTCAATCTTTTTTACCCTAGTCATATGAGCTTTTAAAACCCGTAAATGCATTCAAAAGCTTGAGTTGAAGCTTGTTTGTACTTGTAAACATCCTTGGTTAAGTTTCTCACTCAAATGAATGCAAACAAAGCATTTGGGTGCTTTCTCTTAATATACAACACAAAAGAACTCAATCTTTTTCACCCTAGTTGTAAGAGCTGTTAAAATGCGTAAGTGCATTCAAAAGGTCGAGTTAAAGCTTGTTTGTGCTTGTAAACATCCTTGGTGTAGTTTCTCACTCAAATGAATGCAAACAAAGCAGTTGGGTGCTTTCTCTTCATAATCAACACAAAAGAACTCAATCTCTTTCACCCTAGTTATAAGAGCTGTTAAAATGCGTAAATGCATTCAAAAGGTGGAGTTGAAGTTTGTTTGTACTTGTAATCATCCTTAATGTAGTTTCTCACTCAAATGAATGCAAACAAATCTTTTGGTTGCTTTCTCTTAATATACAACAGAAAAGAACTCAATCTCTTTCACCCTAGTCGTAAGAGCTGTTAAAACGCGTAAATACATTCAAAAGCGTTAGTTGAAGCTTGTTTGTACTTGGAAACATCCTTGGTGTAGGTTCTCACTCCAATGAATGCAAACAAAGCTTTTCGGTGCTTTCTCTGAAAATACAACACAAAAGAACTCAATCTCTTTCACCCTTGTCGTATGAGGTTTTAAAACGCGTATAAGCATTCAAAAGCTTTAGTTGAACCTTGTTGGTACTTGTAAGCAGCTTTGGTGTAGTTTCTCACTCAAATGAATGCAAAGAAAACATTTGGGTGCGTTCTCTTAATATACAACACAAGTATTAAGTAAGTACTTGTAAACACGTTGTAAAAGCACTTGTAAACATCCTTGGTGTAGTTTCTTACTCCAATGAATGTAAACAAAGCTTTTGGGTGCTTTCTCTGAAAACACAACACAAAAGAACTCAATCTCTTTCACCCTAGTCGTAAGAGCTGTTAAAACGCGTAAATGCATTCAAAAGGTGGACTTAAAGCTTGTTTGTACTTGCAAACATCCTTGGTGTAGTTTCTCACTCAAATGAATGCATACAAAACATTTGGGTGCTTTCTCTTAATTTACAACACAAAAGAACTCAATCTCTTTCACCCTAGATGTAAGAGCTCTTAAAACGCGTAAATGCATTCAAAAGGTGGAGTTAAAGCTTGTTTGTACTTGTAAACATCCTTGGTGTAGTTTTTCACTCAAATTAATGCAAACAAAGCATTTGGGTGCTTTCTCTTAATATACAACACAAAAGAACTCAATCTCTTTCACCCTAGCCGTAAGAGCTGTTAAAACGCGTAAATGCATTCAAAAGGTGGAGTTAAAGCTTGTTTGTACTTGTAAACATCCTTGGTGTAGTTTCTCACT
Organism: Tetragonia tetragonoides; assembly: GCA_038025085.1. Lineage (NCBI taxonomy): Eukaryota > Viridiplantae > Streptophyta > Magnoliopsida > Caryophyllales > Aizoaceae > Tetragonia > Tetragonia tetragonoides. The sequence continues at coordinate 24,439,681 of CM076154.1, forward strand.
CAAATGAATGCAAACAAAGCATTTGGGTGCTTTCTCTTAATAAACAACACAAAAGACCTCAATCTTTTTCACCCTAGTCATATGAGCTTTTAAAACGCGTAAATGCATTCAAAAGCTTGAGTTGAAGCTTGTTTGTACTTATAAACATTCTTGGTGTAGTTTCTCACTCCAATGAATGCAAACAAAGCTTTTGGGTGCTTTCTCTGAAAATACAACACAAAAGAACTCAAATCTTTTTTACCCTAGTCATATGAGCTTTTAAAACCCGTAAATGCATTCAAAAGCTTGAGTTGAAGCTTGTTTGTACTTGTAAACATCCTTGGTTAAGTTTCTCACTCAAATGAATGCAAACAAAGAATTTGGGTGCTTTCTCTTAATATACCACACAAAAGAACTCAATCTTTTTCACCCTAGTTGTAAGAGCTGTTAAAATGCGTAAATGCATTCAAAAGGTCGAGTTAAAGCTTGTTTGTGCTTGTAAACATCCTTGGTGTAGTTTCTCACTCAAATGAATGCAAACAAAGCATTTGGGTGCTTTCTCTTCATAATCAACACAAAAGAACTCAATCTGTTTCACCCTAGTTGTAAGAGCTGTTAAAATGCGTAAATGCATTCAAAAGGTGGAGTTGAAGTTTGTTTCTACTTGTAAACATCCTTAATCTAGTTTCTCACTCAAATGAATGCAAACAAATCTTTTGGTTGCTTTCTCTTAATATACAACAGAAAAGAACTCAATCTCTTTCACCCTAGTCGTAAGAGCTGTTAAAACGCGTAAATACATTCAAAAGCGTTAGTTTAAGCTTGTTTGTACTTGGAAACATCCTTGGTGTAGGTTCTCACTCCAATGTATGCAAACAAAGCTTTTGGGTGCTTTCTCTGAAAATACAACACAAAAGAACTCAATCTCTTTCACCCTAGTCGTATGAGGTTTTAAAACGCGTATAAGCATTCAAAAGCTTTAGTTGAACCTTGTTGGTACTTGTAAACAGCTTTGGTGTAGTTTCTCACTCAAATGAATGCAAAGAAAACATTTGGGTGCGTTCTCTTAATATACAACACAAGTATTAAGTAAGTACTTGTAAACACGTTTTAAAAGCACTTGTAAACATCCTTGGTGTAGTTTCTCACTCCAATGAATGTAAACAAAGCTTTTGGGTGCTTTCTCTGAAAACACAACACAAAAGAACTCAATCTCTTTCACACTAGTCGTAAGAGCTGTTAAAACGCGTAAATGCATTCAAAAGGTGGAGTTAAAGCTTGTTTGTACTTGCAAACATCCTTGGTGTAGTTTCTCACTCAAATGAATGCATACAAAAAATTTGGGTGCTTTCTCTAAATTTACAACACAAAAGAACTCAATCTCTTTCACCCTAGATGTAAGAGCTGTTAAAACGCGTAAATGCATTCAAAAGATGGAGTTAAAGCTTGTTTGTACTTGTAAACATCCTTGGTGTAGTTTTTCACTCAAATTAATGCAAACAAAGCATTTGGGTGCTTTCTCTTAATATACAACACAAAAGAACTCAATCTCTTTCACCCTAGTCGTAAGAGCTGTTAAAACGCGTAAATGCATTCAAAAGGTGGAGTTAAAGCTTGTTTGTACTTGTATACATCCTTGGTGTAGTTTCTCACTCAAACGAATGCAAACAAAGCATTTGGGTGCTTTCTCTTAATAAACAACACAAAAGACCTCAATCTCTTTCACCTTAGTCATATGAGCTTTTAAAACGCGTAAATGCATTCAAAAGCATGAGTTGAAGCTTGTTTGTACTTATAAACATTCTTGGTGTAGTTTCTCATTCCAATGAATGCAAACAAAGCTTTTGGGTGCTTTCTCTGAAAATACAACACAAAAGAACTCAATCTTTTTTACCCTAGTCATATGAGCTTTTAAAACCCGTAAATGCATTCAAAAGCTTGAGTTGAAGCTTGTTTGTACTTGTAAACATCCTTGGTTAAGATTCTCACTCAAATGAATGCAAACAAAGCATTTGGGTGCTTTCTCTTAATATACCACACAAAAGAACTCAATCTTTTTCACCCTAGTTGTAAGAGCTGTTAAAATGCGTAAATGCATTCAAAAGGTCCAGTTAAAGCTTGTTTGTGCTTGTAAACATCCTTGGTGTAGTTTCTCACTCAAATGAATGCAAACAAAGCATTTGGGTGCTTTCTCTTCATAATCAACACAAAAGAACTCAATCTCTTTCACCCTAGTTGTAAGAGCTGTTAAAATGCGTAAATGCATTCAAAAGGTGGACTTGAAGTTTGTTTGTACTTGTAAACATCCTTAATGTAGTTTCTCACTCAAATGAATGCAAACAAATCTTTTGGTTGCTTTCTCTTAATATACAACAGAAAAGAACTCAATCTCTTTCACCCTAGTCGTAAGAGCTGTTAAAACGCGTAAATACATTCAAAAGCGTTAGTTGAAGCTTGTTTGTATTTGGAAACATCCTTGGTGTAGGTTCTCACTCCAATGAATGCAAACAAAGCTTTTGGGTGCTTTCTCTGAAAATACAACACAAAAGAACTCAATCTCTTTCACCCTAGTGGTATGAGGTTTTAAAACGCGTATAAGCATTCAAAAGCTTTAGTTGAACCTTGTTGGTACTTGTAAACAGCTTTGGTGTAGTTTCTCACTCAAATGAATGCAAAGAAAACATTTGGGTGCGTTCTCTTAATATACAACACAAGTATTAAGTAAGTACTTGTAAACACGTTTTAAAAGCACTTGTAAACATCCTTGGTGTAGTTTCTCACTCCAATGAATGTAAACAAAGCTTTTGGGTGCTTTCTCTGAAAACACAACAAAAGAACTCAATCTCTTTCACCCTAGTCGTAAGAGCTGTTAAAACGCGTAAATGCATTCAAAAGGTGGAGTTAAAGCTTGCTTGTACTTGCAAACATCCTTGGTGTAGTTTCTCACTCAAATGAATGCATACAAAACATTTGGGTGCTTTCTCTCAATTTACAACACAAAAGAACTCAATCTCTTTCACCCTAGATGTAAGAGCTGTTAAAACGCGTAAATGCATTCAAAAGGTGGAGTTAATGCTTGTTTGTACTTGTAAACATCCTTGGTGTAGTTTTTCACTCAAATTAATGCAAACAAAGCATTTGGGTGCTTTCTCTTAATATACAACACAAAAGAACTCAATCTCTTTCACCCTAGTCGTAAGAGCTGTTAAAACGCGTAAATGCATTCAAAAGGTGGAGTTAAAGCTTGTTTGTACTTGTAAACATCCTTGGTGTAGTTTCTCTCTCAAATGAATGCAAACAAAGCATTTGGGTGCTTTCTCTTAATAAACAACACAAAAGACCTCAATCTCTTTCACCCTAGTCACATGAGCTTTTAAAACGCGTAAATGCATTCAAAAGCTTGAGTTGAAGCTTGTTTGTACTTATAAACATTCTTGGTGTAGTTTCTCACTCCAATGAATGCAAACAAAGCTTTTGGGTGCTTTCTCTGAAAATACAACACAAAAGAACTCAATCTTTTTTAACCTAGTCATATGAGCTTTTAAAACCCGTAAATGCATTCAAAAGCTTGAGTTGAAGCTTGTTTGTACTTGTAAACATCCTTGGTTAAGTTTCTCACTCAAATGAATGCAATCAAAGAATTTGGGTGCTTTCTCTTAATATACCGCACAAAAGAACTCAATCTTTTTCACCCTAGATGTAAGAGCTGTTAAAACGCGTAAATGCATTCAAAAGGTGGAGTTAAAGCTTGTTTGTACTTGTAAACATCCTTGGTGTAGTTTTTCACTCAAATTAATGCAAACAAAGCATTTGGGTGCTTTCTCTTAATATACAACACAAAAGAACTCAATCTCTTTCACCCTAGTCGTAAGAGCCGTTAAAACGCGTAAATGCATCAAAAGGTGGAGTTAAAGCTTGTTTGTACTTGTAAACATCCTTGGTGTAGTTTCTCACTCAAATGAATGCAAACAAAGCATTTGGGTGCTTTCTCTTAATAAACAACACAAAAGACCTCAATCTCTTTCACCCTAGTCATATGAGCTTTAAAAACGCGTAAATGCATTCAAAAGCTTGAGTTGAAGCTTGTTTGTACTTTTAAACATTCTTGGTGTAGTTTCTTACTCCAATGAATGCAAACAAAGCTTTTGGGTGCTTTCTCTGAAAATACAACACAAAAGAACTCAATCTTTTTTACCCTAGTCATATGAGCTTTTAAAACCCGTAAATGCATTCAAAAGCTTGAGTTGAAGCTTGTTTATACTTGTAAACATCCTTGGTTAAGTTTCTCACTCAAATGAATGCAAACAAAGGTTTTGGGTGCTTTCTCTTAATATACAACACAAAAGAACTCAATCTTTTTCACCCTAGTTGTAAGAGCTGTTAAAATGCGTTAATGCATTCAAAAGGTCGAGTTAAAGCTTGTTTGTGCTTGTAAACATCCTTGGTGTAGTTTCTCACTCAAATGAATGCAAACAAAGCATTTGGGTGCTTTCTCTTCATAATCAACACAAAAGAACTCAATCTGTTTCACCCTAGTTGTATGAGCTGTTAAAATGCGTAAATGCATTCAAAAGGTGGAGTTGAAGTTTGTTTGTACTTGTAAACATCCTTAATGTAGTTTCTCACTCAAATGAATGCAAACAAATCTTTTGGTTGCTTTCTCTTAATATACAACAGAAAAGAACTCAATCTCTTTCACTCTTGCCGTAAGAGCTGTTAAAATGCGTAAATGCATTCAAAAGGTCCAGTTAAAGCTTGTTTGTGCATGTAAACATCCTTGGTGTAGTTTCTCACTCAAATGAATGCAAACAAAGCACTTGGGTGCTTTCTCTTCATAATCAACACAAAAGAACTCAATCTCTTTCACCCTAGATGTAAGAGCTGTTAAAACGCGTAAATGCATTCAAAAGGTGGAGTTAAAGCTTGTTTGTAGTTGTAAACATCCTTGGTGTAGTTTTTCACTCAAATTAATGCAAACAAAGCATTTGGGTGCTTTCTCTTAATATACAACACAAAAGAACTCAGTCTCTTTCACCCTAGTCGTAAGAGCTGTTAAAACGCGTAAATGCATTCAAAAGGTGGAGTTAAAGCTTGTTTGTACTTGTAAACATCCTTGGTGTAGTTTCTCACTCAAATGAATGCAAACAAAACTTTTGGGTGCTTTCTTTGAAAATACAACACAAAAGAACTCAATCTCTTTCACCCTAGTCATATGAGCTTTTAAAACGCGTAAATGCATTCAAAAGCTTGTGTTGAAGCTTGTTTGTACTTATAAACATTCTTGGTGTAGTTTCTCACTCCAATGAATGCAAACAAAGGTTTTGGGTGCTTTCTCTTAATATACCACACAAAAGCACTCAATCTTTTTCACCCTAGTTGTAAGAGCTGTTAAAATGCGTTAATGCATTCAAAAGGTCGAGTTAAAGCTTGTTTGTGCTTGTAAACATCCTTGGTGTAGTTTCTCACTCAAATGAATGCAAACAAAGCATTTGGGTGCTTTCTCTTCATAATCAACACAAAAGAACTCAATCTGTTTCACCCTAGTTGTATGAGCTGTTAAAATGCGTAAATGCATTCAAAAGGTGGAGTTGAAGTTTGTTTGTACTTGTAAACATCCTTAATGTAGTTTCTCACTCAAATGAATGCAAACAAATCTTTTGGTTGCTTTCTCTTAATATACAACAGAAAAGAACTCAATCTCTTTCACCCTAGTCGTAAGAGCTGTTAAAACGCGTAAATACATTCAAAAGCGTTAGTTGAAGCTTGTTTGTATTTGGAAACATCCTTGGTGTAGGTTCTCACTCCAATGAATGCAAACAAAGCTTTTGGGTGCTTTCTCTGAAAATACAACACAAAAGAACTCAATCTCTTTCACCCTAGTGGTATGAGGTTTTAAATCGCGTATAAGCATTCAAAAGCTTTAGTTGAACCTTGTTGGTACTTGTAAACAGCTTTGGTGTAGTTTCTCACTCAAATGAATGCAAAGAAAACATTTGGGTGCGTTCTCTTAATATACAACACAAGTATTAAGTAAGTACTTGTAAACACGTTTTAAAAGCACTTGTAAACATCCTTGGTGTAGTTTCTCACTCCAATGAATGTAAACAAAGCTTTTGGGTGCTTTCTCTGAAAACACAACAAAAGAACTCAATCTCTTTCACCCTAGTCGTAAGAGCTGTTAAAACGCGTAAATGCATTCAAAAGGTGGAGTTAAAGCTTGCTTGTACTTGCAAACATCCTTGGTGTAGTTTCTCACTCAAATGAATGCATACAAAACATTTGGGTGCTTTCTCTCAATTTACAACACAAAAGAACTCAATCTCTTTCACCCTAGATGTAAGAGCTGTTAAAACGCGTAAATGCATTCAAAAGGTGGAGTTAATGCTTGTTTGTACTTGTAAACATCCTTGGTGTAGTTTTTCACTCAAATTAATGCAAACAAAGCATTTGGGTGCTTTCTCTTAATATACAACACAAAAGAACTCAATCTCTTTCACCCTAGTCGTAAGAGCTGTTAAAACGCGTAAATGCATTCAAAAGGTGGAGTTAAAGCTTGTTTGTACTTGTAAACATCCTTGGTGTAGTTTCTCTCTCAAATGAATGCAAACAAAGCATTTGGGTGCTTTCTCTTAATAAACAACACAAAAGACCTCAATCTCTTTCACCCTAGTCACATGAGCTTTTAAAACGCGTAAATGCATTCAAAAGCTTGAGTTGAAGCTTGTTTGTACTTATAAACATTCTTGGTGTAGTTTCTCAATCCAATGAATGCAAACAAAGCTTTTGGGTGCTTTCTCTGAAAATACAACACAAAAGAACTCAATCTTTTTTAACCTAGTCATATGAGCTTTTAAAACCCGTAAATGCATTCAAAAGCTTGAGTTGAAGCTTGTTTGTACTTGTAAACATCCTTGGTTAAGTTTCTCACTCAAATGAATGCAATCAAAGAATTTGGGTGCTTTCTCTTAATATACCGCACAAAAGAACTCAATCTTTTTCACCCTAGATGTAAGAGCTGTTAAAACGCGTAAATGCATTCAAAAGGTGGAGTTAAAGCTTGTTTGTACTTGTAAACATCCTTGGTGTAGTTTTTCACTCAAATTAATGCAAACAAAGCATTTGGGTGCTTTCTCTTAATATACAACACAAAAGAACTCAATCTCTTTCACCCTAGTCGTAAGAGCCGTTAAAACGCGTAAATGCATCAAAAGGTGGAGTTAAAGCTTGTTTGTACTTGTAAACATCCTTGGTGTAGTTTCTCACTCAAATGAATGCAAACAAAGCATTTGGGTGCTTTCTCTTAATAAACAACACAAAAGACCTCAATCTCTTTCACCCTAGTCATATGAGCTTTAAAAACGCGTAAATGCATTCAAAAGCTTGAGTTGAAGCTTGTTTGTACTTTTAAACATTCTTGGTGTAGTTTCTTACTCCAATGAATGCAAACAAAGCTTTTGGGTGCTTTCTCTGAAAATACAACACAAAAGAACTCAATCTTTTTTACCCTAGTCATATGAGCTTTTAAAACCCGTAAATGCATTCAAAAGCTTGAGTTGAAGCTTGTTTATACTTGTAAACATCCTTGGTTAAGTTTCTCACTCAAATGAATGCAAACAAAGGTTTTGGGTGCTTTCTCTTAATATACAACACAAAAGAACTCAATCTTTTTCACCCTAGTTGTAAGAGCTGTTAAAATGCGTTAATGCATTCAAAAGGTCGAGTTAAAGCTTGTTTGTGCTTGTAAACATCCTTGGTGTAGTTTCTCACTCAAATGAATGCAAACAAAGCATTTGGGTGCTTTCTCTTCATAATCAACACAAAAGAACTCAATCTGTTTCACCCTAGTTGTATGAGCTGTTAAAATGCGTAAATGCATTCAAAAGGTGGAGTTGAAGTTTGTTTGTACTTGTAAACATCCTTAATGTAGTTTCTCACTCAAATGAATGCAAACAAATCTTTTGGTTGCTTTCTCTTAATATACAACAGAAAAGAACTCAATCTCTTTCACTCTTGCCGTAAGAGCTGTTAAAATGCGTAAATGCATTCAAAAGGTCCAGTTAAAGCTTGTTTGTGCATGTAAACATCCTTGGTGTAGTTTCTCACTCAAATGAATGCAAACAAAGCACTTGGGTGCTTTCTCTTCATAATCAACACAAAAGAACTCAATCTCTTTCACCCTAGATGTAAGAGCTGTTAAAACGCGTAAATGCATTCAAAAGGTGGAGTTAAAGCTTGTTTGTAGTTGTAAACATCCTTGGTGTAGTTTTTCACTCAAATTAATGCAAACAAAGCATTTGGGTGCTTTCTCTTAATATACAACACAAAAGAACTCAGTCTCTTTCACCCTAGTCGTAAGAGCTGTTAAAACGCGTAAATGCATTCAAAAGGTGGAGTTAAAGCTTGTTTGTACTTGTAAACATCCTTGGTGTAGTTTCTCACTCAAATGAATGCAAACAAAACTTTTGGGTGCTTTCTTTGAAAATACAACACAAAAGAACTCAATCTCTTTCACCCTAGTCATATGAGCTTTTAAAACGCGTAAATGCATTCAAAAGCTTGTGTTGAAGCTTGTTTGTACTTATAAACATTCTTGGTGTAGTTTCTCACTCCAATGAATGCAAACAAAGGTTTTGGGTGCTTTCTCTTAATATACCACACAAAAGCACTCAATCTTTTTCACCCTAGTTGTAAGAGCTGTTAAAATGCGTTAATGCATTCAAAAGGTCGAGTTAAAGCTTGTTTGTGCTTGTAAACATCCTTGGTGTAGTTTCTCACTCAAATGAATGCAAACAAAGCATTTGGGTGCTTTCTCTTCATAATCAACACAAAAGAACTCAATCTGTTTCACCCTAGTTGTATGAGCTGTTAAAATGCGTAAATGCATTCAAAAGGTGGAGTTGAAGTTTGTTTGTACTTGTAAACATCCTTAATGTAGTTTCTCACTCAAATGAATGCAAACAAATCTTTTGGTTGCTTTCTCTTAATATACAACAGAAAAGAACTCAATCTCTTTCACTCTTGCCGTAAGAGCTGTTAAAACGCGTAAATACATTCAAAAGCGTTAGTTGAAGCTTGTTTGTACTTGGAAACATCCTTGGTGTAGGTTCTCACTCCAATGAATGCAAACAAATCTTTTGGGTGCTTTCTCTGAAAATACAACACAAAAGAACTCAATCTCTTTCACCCTAGTCGTATGAGGTTTTATAACGCGTATAAGCATTCAAAAGCTTAAGTTGAACCTTGTTGGTACTTGTAAACAGCTTTGGTGTAGTTTCTCACTCAAATGAATGCAAAGAAAACATTTGGGTGCGTTCTCTTAATATACAACACAAGTATTAAGTAAGTACTAGTAAACACGTTTTAAAAGCACTTGTAAACATCCTTGGTGTAGTTTCTCACTCCAATGAATGTAAACAAAGCTTTTGGGTGCTTTCTCTGAAAACACAACACAAAAGAACTCAATCTCTTTCACCCTAGTCGTAAGAGCTGTTAAAACGCGTAAATGCATTCAAAAGGTGGAGTTAAAGCTTGTTTGTACTTGCAAACATCCTTGGTGTAGTTTCTCACTCAAATGAATGCATACAAAACATTTGGGTGCTTTCTCTTAATTTACAACACAAAAGAACTCAATCTCTTTCACCCTAGATGTAAGAGCTGTTAAAACGCGTAAATGCATTCAAAAGGTGGAGTTAAAGCTTGTTTGTACTTGTAAACATCCTTGGTGTAGTTTTTCACTCAAATTAATGCAAACAAAGCATTTGGGTGCTTTCTCTTAATATACAACACAAAAGAACTCAATCTCTTTCACCCTAGTCGTAAGAGCTGTTAAAACGCGTAAATGCATTCAAAAGGTGGAGTTAAAGCTTTTTTGTACTTGTAAACATCCTTGGTGTAGTTTCTCACTCAAATGAATGCAAACAAAGCATTTGGGTGCTTTCTCTTAATAAACAACACAAAAGACCTCAATCTCTTTCACCCTAGTCATATGAGCTTTTAAAACGCGTATATGCATTCAAAAGCATGAGTTGAAGCTTGTTTGTACTTATAAACATTCTTGGTGTAGTTTCTTACTCCAATGAATGCAAACAAAGCTTTTGGGTGCTTTCTCTGAAAATACAACACAAAAGAACTCAATCTTTGTTACCCTAGTCATATGAGCTTTTAAAACCCGTAAATGCATTCAAAAGCTTGAGTTGAAGGTTGTTTGTACTTGTAATCATCCTTGGTTAAGTTTCTCACTCAAATGAATGCAAACAAAGCATTTGGGTGCTTTCTCTTAATATACCACACAAAAGAACTCAATCTTTTTCACCCTAGTTGTAAGAGCTGTTAAAATGCGTAAATGCATTCAAAAGGTCGAGTTAAAGCTTGTTTGTGCTTGTAAACATCCTTGGTGTAGTTTCTCACTCAAATGAATGCAAACAAAGCATTTGGGTGCTTTCTCTTCATAATCAACACAAAAGAACTCAATATCTTTCACCCTAGTTGTAAGAGCTGTTAAAATGCGTAAATGCATTCAAAAGGTGGAGTTGAAGTTTGTTTGTACTTGTAAACATCCTTAATGTAGTTTCTCACTCAAATGAATGCAAACAAATCTTTTGGTTGCTTTCTCTTAATATACAACAGAAAAGAACTCAATCTCTTTCACCCTAGTCGTAAGAGCTGTTAAAACGCGTAAATACATTCGAAAGCGTTAGTTGAAGCTTGTTTGTACTTGGAAACATCCTTGGTGTAGGTTCTCACTCCAATGAATGCAAACAAAGCTTTTGGGTGCTTTCTCTGAAAATACAACACAAAAGAACTCAATCTCTTTCACCCTAGTCGTATGAGGTTTTAAAACGAATAAGAATTCAAAAGCTTTAGTTGAACCTTGTTGGTACTTGTAAACAGCTTTGGTGTAGTTTCTCACTCAAATGAATGCAAAGAAAACATTTGGGTGCGTTCTCTTAATATACAACACAAGTATTAAGTAAGTACTTGTTAACACGTTTTAAAAGCACTTGTAAACATCCTTGGTGTAGTTTCTCACTCCAGTGAATGTAAACAAAGCTTTTGGGTGCTTTCTCTGAAAACACAACACAAAAGAACTCAATCTCTTTCACCCTAGTCGTAAGAGCTGTTAAAACGCGTAAATGCATTCAAAAGGTGGAGTTAAAGCTTGTTTGTACTTGCAAACATCCTTGGTGTAGTTTCTCACTCAAATAAATGCATACAAAACATTTGGGTGCTTTCTCTTAATTTACAACACAAAAGAACTCAATCTCTTTCACCCTAGATGTAAGAGCTGTTAAAACGCGTAAATGCATTCAAAAGGTGGAGTTAAAGCTTGTTTGTACTTGTAAACATCCTTGGTGTAGTTTTTCACTCAAATTAATGCAAACAAAGCATTTGGGTGCTTTCTCTTAATATACAACACAAAAGAACTCAATCTCTTTCACCCTAGTCGTAAGAGCTGTTAAAACGCGTAAATGCATTCAAAAGGTGGAGTTAAAGCTTATTTGTACTTGTAAACATCCTTGGTGTAGTTTCTCACTCAAATGAATGCAAACAAAGCATTTGGGTGCTTTCTCTTAATAAACAACACAAAAGATCTCAATCTCTTTCACCCTAGTCATATGAGCTTTTAAAACGCGTAAATGCATTCAAAAGCTTGAGTTGAAGCTTGTTTGTACTTATAAACATTCTTGGTGTAGTTTCTCACTCCAATGAATGCAAACAAAGCTTTTGGGTGCTTTCTCTGAAAATACAACACAAAAGAACTCAATCTTTGTTACCCTAGTCATATGAGCTTTTAAAACCCGTAAATGCATTCAAAAGCTTGAGTTGAAGCTTGTCTGTACTTGTAAACATCCTTGGTTAAGTTTCTCACTCAAATGAATGCAAACAAAGCATTTGGGTGCTTTCTCTTAATATACAACACAAAAGAACTGAATCTTTTTCACCCTAGTTGTAAGAGCTGTTAAAATGCGTAAATGCATTCAAAAGGTCGAGTTAAAGCTTGTTTGTGCTTGTAAACATCCTTGGTGTAGTTTCTCACTCAAATGAATGCAATCAAAGCATTTGGGTGCTTTCTCTTCATAATCAACACAAAAGAACTCAATCTCTTTCACCCTAGTTTTAAGAGCTGTTAAAATGCGTAAATGCATTCAAAAGGTGGAGTTGAAGTTTGTTTGTACTTGTAAACATCCTTAATGTAGTTTCTCACTCAAATGAATGCAAACAAATCTTTTGGTTGCTTTTTCTTAATATACAACAGAAAAGAACTCAATCTCTTTCACCCTAGTCATATGAGGTTTTAAAACGCGTATAAGCATTCAAAAGCTTTAGTTGAACCTTGTTGGTACTTGTAAACAGCTTTGGTGTAGTTTCTCACTCCAATGAATGCAAACTAAGGTTTTGGGTGCTTTCTCTGAAAATACAACACAAAAGAACTCTATATTTTTTACCCTAGTCATATGAGCTTTTAAAACCCGTAAATGCATTCAAAAGCTTGAGTTGAAGCTTGTTTGTACTTGTAAACATCCTTGGTTAAGTTTCTCACTCAAATGAATGCAAACAAAGCATTTGGGTGCTTTCTCTTAATATACCACACAAAAGAACTCAATCTTTTTCACCCTAGTTGTAAGAGCTGTTAAAATGCGTAAATGCATTCAAAAGGTCGAGTTAAAGCTTGTTTGTGCTTGTAAACATCCTTGGTGTAGTTTCTCACTCAAATGAATGCAAACAAAGCATTTGGTTGCTTTCTCTTCATAATCAACCCAAAAGAACTCAATCTCTTTCACCCTAGTTGTAAGAGCTGTTAAAATGCGAAAATGCATTCAAAAGGTGGAGTTGAAGTTTGTTTGTACTTGTAAACATCCTTAATGTAGTTTCTCACTCAAATGAATGCAAACAAATCTTTTGGTTGCTTTCTCTTAATATACAACAGAAAAGAACTCAATCTCTTTCACCCTAGTCGTAAGAGCTGTTAAAACGCGTAAATACATTCAAAAGCGTTTGTTGAAGATTGTTTGTACTTGGAAACATCCTTGGTGTAGGTTCTCACTCCAATGAATGCAAACAATGCTTTTGGGTGCTTTCTCTGAAAATACAACACAAAAGAACTCAACCTCTTTCACCCTAGTCGTATGAGGTTTTAAAACGCGTATAAGCATTCAAAAGCTTTAGTTGAACCTTGTTGGTACTTGTAAACAGCTTTGGTGTAGTTTCTCACTCAAATGAATGCAAAGAAAACATTTGGGTGCGTTCTCTTAATATACAACACAAGTATTAAGTAAGTACTTGTAAACACGTTTTAAAAACACTTGTAAACATCCTTGGTGTAGTTTCTCACTCCAATGAATGTAAACAAAGCTTTTGGGTGCTTTCTCTGAAAACACAACACAAAAGAACTCAATCTCTTCCACCCTAGTCGTAAGAGCTGTTAAAACGCGTAAATGCATTCAAAAGGTGGAGTTAAAGCTTGTTTGTACTTGCAAACATCCTTGGTGTAGTTTCTCACTCAAATGAATGCATACAAAACATTTGGGTGCTTTCTCTTAATTTACAACACAAAAGAACTCAATCTCTTTCACCCTAGATGTAAGAGCTGTTAAAACGCGTAAATGCATTCAAAAGGTTGAGTTAAAGCTTGTTTGTACTTGAAAACATCCTTGGTGTAGTTTTTCACTCAAATAAATGCAAACAAAGCATTTGGGTGCTTTCTCTTAATATACAACACAAAAGAACTCAATCTCTTTCACCCTAGTCGTAAGAGCTGTTAAAACGCGTAAACGCATTCAAAAGGTGGAGTTGAAGCTTGTTTGTACTTGTAAACATCCTTGGTGTAGTTTTTCACTCAAATGAATGCAAACAAAGCATTTGGGTGCTTTCTCTTAATAAACAACACAAAAGACCTCAATCTCTTTCACCCTAGTCATATGAGCTTTTAAAACGCGTAAATGCATTCAAAAGCTTGAGTTGAAGCTTGTTTGTACTTATAAATATTCTTGGTGTAGTTTCTCACTCCAATGAATGCAAACAAAGGTTTTGGGTGCTTTCTCTGAAAATACAACACAAAAGAACTCAATCTTTTTTACCCTAGTCATATGAGCTTTTAAAACCAGTAAATGCATTCAAAAGCTTGAGTTGAAGCTTGGTTGTACTTGTAAACATCCTTGGTTAAGTTTCTCACTCAAATGAATGCAAACAAAGCATTTGGGTGCTTTCTCTTAATATACAACACAAAAGAACTCAATCTTTTTCACCCTAGTTGTAAGAGCTGTTAAAATGCGTAAATGCATTCAAAAGGTCGAGTTAAAGCTTGTTTGTGCTTGTAAACATCCTTGGTGTAGTTTCTCACTCAAATGAATGCAAACAAAGCATTTGGGTGCTTTCTCTTCATAATCAACACAAAAGAACTCAATCTCTTTCACCCTAGTCGTAAGAGCTGTTAAAACGCGTAAATGCATTCAAAAGGTGGAGTTAAAGCTTGTTTGTACTTGTAAACATCCTTGGTGTAGTTTCTCACTCAAATGAATGCAAACAAAGTATTTGGGTGCTTTCTCTTAATAAACAACACAAAAGACCTCAATCTCTTTCACCCTAGTCATATGAGCTTTTAAAACGCGTAAATGCATTCAAAAGCTTGAGTTGAAGCTTGTTTGTACTTATAAACATTCTTGGTGTAGTTTCTCACTCCAATGAATGCAAACAAAGCTTTTGGGTGCTTTCTCTGAAAATACAACACAAAAGAACTCAATATTTTTTACCCTAGTCATATGAGCTTTTAAAACCCGTAAATGCATTCAAAAGCTTGAGTTGAAGCTTGTTTGTACTTGTAAACATCCTTGGTTAGGTTTCTCACTCAAATGAATGCAAACAAAGCATTTGGGTGCTTTCTCTTAATATACCACACAAAAGAACTCAATCTCTTTCACCCTAGTCGTAAGAGCTGTTAAAACGCGTAAATACATTCAAAAGCGTTAGTTGAAGCTTGTTTGTACTTGGAAACATCCTTGGTGTAGTTTCTCACTCAAATGAATGCAAACAAAGCTTTTGGGTGCTTTCTCAGAAAATACAACACAAAAGAACTCAATCTCTTTCACCCTAGTCGTATGAGGTTTTAAAACGCGTATAAGCATTCAAAAGCTTTAGTTGAACCTTGTTGGTACTTGTAAACAGCTTTGGTGTAGTTTCTCACTCAAATGAATGCAAAGAAAACATTTGGGTGCGTTCTCTTAATATACAACACAAGTATTAAGTAAGTACTTGTAAACACGTTTTAAAAGCACTTGTAAACATCCTTGGTGTAGTTTCTCACTCCAATGAATGTAAACAAAGCTTTTGGGTGCTTTCTCCGAAAACACAACACAAAAGAACTCAATCTCTTTCACCCTAGTCGTAAGAGCTGTTAAAACGCGTAAATGCATTCAAAAGGTGGAGTTAAAGCTTGTTTGTACTTGCAAACATCCTTGGTGTAGTTTCTCACTCAAATGAATGCATACAAAACATTTGGGTGCTTTCTCTTAATTTACAGCAGAAAAGAACTCAATCTCTTTCACCCTAGATGTAAGAGCTGTTAAAACGCGTAAATGCATTCAAAAGGTGGAGTTAAAGCTTGTTTGTACTTGTAAACATCCTTGGTGTAGTTTCTCACTCAAATGAATGCAAACAAAGCATTTGGATGCTTTCTCTTAATATACAACATAAAAGACCTCAATCTCTTTCACCCTAGTCATATGAGCTTTTAAAACGCGTAAATACATTCAAAAGCTTGAGTTGAAGCTTGTTTGTACTTGTAAACATCCTTGGTGTAGTTTCTCACTCAAATGAATGCAAACAAAGCATTTGGGTGCTTTCTCTTAATATACAACACAAAAGACCTCAATCTCTTTCACCCTAATCGTAAGAGCTGTTAAAACGCGTAAATACATTCAAAAGCTTGAGTTGAAGTTTGTTTGTACTTGTAAACATCCTTGGTTAAGTTTCTCACTCAAATGAATGCAAACAAAGCATTTGGGTTCTTTCTCTGAAAATACAACACAAGTACTACCCAAACTGTTTAAAACGCGTATATGCATTCAAAACGCGTAAGTGCACCCATATCCTAGATGTAAGAGCTGTTAAAATGCGTAAATGCATTCAAAAGGTGGAGTTAAAGCTTGTTTGCACTTGTAAACATCCTTGGTGTAGTTTCTCACTCAAATGAATGCAAACAAAGCATTTGGGTGCTTTCTCTTAATATACAACACAAAAGACCTCAATCTCTTTCACCCTAATCGTAAGAGCTGTTAAAACGCGTAAATAGATTCAAAAGCTTGAGTTGAAGTTTGTTTGTACTTGTAAAAATCCTTGGTTAAGTTTCTCACTCAAATGAATGCAAACAAAGCATTTGGGTTCTTTCTCTTAATATACAACACAAAAGAACTCAATCTCTTTCAGCCTAGTTGTAAGAGCTGTTAAGATGCGTAAATGCATTCAAAAGGTTGAGTTAAAGCTTGTTTGTACTTGTAAACATCCTTGGTGTAGTGTCTCACTCAAATGAATGCAAACAAAGCATTTGTGTGATTTCTCTTAATATACAACACAAAAGAACTCAATCTCTTTCACCCTAGTTGTAAGAGCTGTTAAAATGCGTAAATGCATTCAAAAGGTGGAGTTAAAGCTTTTTTGTGCTTGTAAACATCCTTGGTGTAGTTTCTCACTCAAATGAATGCAAACAAAGCATTTGGGTGCTTTCTCTTAATATACAACACAAAAGACCTCAATCTCTTTCACCCTAATCGTAAGAGCTGTTAAAACGCGTAAATACATTCAAAAGCTTGAGTTGAAGTTTGTTTGTACTTGTAAACATCCTTGGTTAAGTTTCTCACTCAAATGAATGCAAACAAAGCATTTGGGTTCTTTCTCTGAAAATACAACACAAGTACTTGTAAACACCCAAACTGTTTAAAACGCGTATATGCATTCAAAACGCGTAAGTGCACCCATATCCTAGATGTAAGAGCTGTTAAAATGCGTAAATGCATTCAAAAGGTGGAGTTAAAGCTTGTTTGCACTTGTAAACATCCTTGGTGTAGTTTCTCACTCAAATGAATGCAAACAAAGCATTTGGGTGCTTTCTCTTAATATACAACACAAAAGACCTCAATCTCTTTCACCCTAATCGTAAGAGCTGTTAAAACGCGTAAATACATTCAAAAGCTTGAGTTGAAGTTTGTTTGTACTTGTAAAAATCCTTGGTTAAGTTTCTCACTCAAATGAATGCAAACAAAGCATTTGGGTTCTTTCTCTTAATATACAACACAAAAGAACTCAATCTCTTTCAGCCTAGTTGTAAGAGCTGTTAAGATGCGTAAATGCATTCAAAAGGTTGAGTTAAAGCTTGTTTGTACTTGTAAACATCCTTGGTGTAGTGTCTCACTCAAATGAATGCAAACAAAGCATTTGTGTGATTTCTCTTAATATACAACACAAAAGAACTCAATCTCTTTCACCCTAGTTATAAGAGCTGTTAAAATGCGTAAATGCATTCAAAAGGTGGAGTTAAAGCTTGTTTGTGCTTGTAAACATCCTTGGTGTAGTTTCTCACTCAAATGAATGCAAACAAAGCATTTGGGTGCTTTCTCTTAATATACAACACAAAAGACCTCAATCTCTTTCACCCTAATCGTAAGAGCTGTTAAAACGCGTAAATACATTCAAAAGCTTGAGTTGAAGTTTGTTTGTACTTGTAAACATCCTTGGTTAAGTTTCTCACTCAAATGAATGCAAACAAAGCATTTGGGTTCTTTCTCTGAAAATACAACACAAGTACTTGTAAACACCCAAACTGTTTAAAACGCGTATATGCATTCAAAACGCGTAAGTGCACCCATATCCTAGATGTAAGAGCTGTTAAAATGCGTAAATGCATTCAAAAGGTGGAGTTAAAGCTTGTTTGCACTTGTAAACATCCTTGGTGTAGTTTCTCACTCAAATGAATGCAAACAAAGCATTTGGGTGCTTTCTCTTAATATACAACACAAAAGACCTCAATCTCTTTCACCCTAATCGTAAGAGCTGTTAAAACGCGTAAATACATTCAAAAGCTTGAGTTGAAGTTTGTTTGTACTTGTAAAAATCCTTGGTTAAGTTTCTCACTCAAATGAATGCAAACAAAGCATTTGGGTTCTTTCTCTTAATATACAACACAAAAGAACTCAATCTCTTTCAGCCTAGTTGTAAGAGCTGTTAAGATGCGTAAATGCATTCAAAAGGTTGAGTTAAAGCTTGTTTGTACTTGTAAACATCCTTGGTGTAGTGTCTCACTCAAATGAATGCAAACAAAGCATTTGTGTGATTTCTCTTAATATACAACACAAAAGAACTCAATCTCTTTCACCCTAGTTATAAGAGCTGTTAAAATGCGTAAATGCATTCAAAAGGTGGAGTTAAAGCTTGTTTGTGCTTGTAAACATCCTTGGTGTAGTTTCTCACTCAAATGAATGCAAACAAAGCATTTGGGTGCTTTCTCTTAATATACAACACAAAAGACCTCAATCTCTTTCACCCTAATCGTAAGAGCTGTTAAAACGCGTAAATACATTCAAAAGCTTGAGTTGAAGTTTGTTTGTACTTGTAAACATCCTTGGTTAAGTTTCTCACTCAAATGAATGCAAACAAAGCATTTGGGTTCTTTCTCTGAAAATACAACACAAGTACTTGTAAACACCCAAACTGTTTAAAACGCGTATATGCATTCAAAACGCGTAAGTGCACCCATATCCTAGATGTAAGAGCTGTTAAAATGCGTAAATGCATTCAAAAGGTGGAGTTAAAGCTTGTTTGCACTTGTAAACATCCTTGGTGTAGTTTCTCACTCAAATGAATGCAAACAAAGCATTTGGGTGCTTTCTCTTAATATACAACACAAAAGACCTCAATCTCTTTCACCCTAATCGTAAGAGCTGTTAAAACGCGTAAATACATTCAAAAGCTTGAGTTGAAGTTTGTTTGTACTTGTAAAAATCCTTGGTTAAGTTTCTCACTCAAATGAATGCAAACAAAGCATTTGGGTTCTTTCTCTTAATATACAACACAAAAGAACTCAATCTCTTTCAGCCTAGTTGTAAGAGCTGTTAAGATGCGTAAATGCATTCAAAAGGTTGAGTTAAAGCTTGTTTGTACTTGTAAACATCCTTGGTGTAGTGTCTCACTCAAATGAATGCAAACAAAGCATTTGTGTGATTTCTCTTAATATACAACACAAAAGAACTCAATCTCTTTCACCCTAGTTATAAGAGCTGTTAAAATGCGTAAATGCATTCAAAAGGTGGAGTTAAAGCTTGTTTGTGCTTGTAAACATCCTTGGTGTAGTTTCTCACTCAAATGAATGCAAACAAAGCATTTGGGTGCTTTCTCTTAATATACAACACAAAAGACCTCAATCTCTTTCACCCTAATCGTAAGAGCTGTTAAAACGCGTAAATACATTCAAAAGCTTGAGTTGAAGTTTGTTTGTACTTGTAAACATCCTTGGTTAAGTTTCTCACTCAAATGAATGCAAACAAAGCATTTGGGTTCTTTCTCTGAAAATACAACACAAGTACTTGTAAACACCCAAACTGTTTAAAACGCGTATATGCATTCAAAACGCGTAAGTGCACCCATATCCTAGATGTAAGAGCTGTTAAAATGCGTAAATGCATTCAAAAGGTGGAGTTAAAGCTTGTTTGCACTTGTAAACATCCTTGGTGTAGTTTCTCACTCAAATGAATGCAAACAAAGCATTTGGGTGCTTTCTCTTAATATACAACACAAAAGACCTCAATCTCTTTCACCCTAATCGTAAGAGCTGTTAAAACGCGTAAATACATTCAAAAGCTTGAGTTGAAGTTTGTTTGTACTTGTAAAAATCCTTGGTTAAGTTTCTCACTCAAATGAATGCAAACAAAGCATTTGGGTTCTTTCTCTTAATATACAATACAAAAGAACTCAATCTCTTTCAGCCTAGTTGTAAGAGCTGTTAAGATGCGTAAATGCATTCAAAAGGTTGAGTTAAAGCTTGTTTGTACTTGTAAACATCCTTGGTGTAGTGTCTCACTCAAATGAATGCAAACAAAGCATTTGTGTGATTTCTCTTAATATACAACACAAAAGAACTCAATCTCTTTCACCCTAGTTGTAAGAGCTGTTAAAATGCGTAAATGCATTCAAAAGGTGGAGTTAAAGCTTGTTTGTGCTTGTAAACATCCTTGGTGTAGTTTCTCACTCAAATGAATGCAAACAAAGCATTTGGGTGCTTTCTCTTAATATACAACACAAAAGACCTCAATCTCTTTCACCCTAATCGTAAGAGCTGTTAAAACGCGTAAATACATTCAAAAGCTTGAGTTGAAGTTTGTTTGTACTTGTAAACATCCTTGGTTAAGTTTCTCACTCAAATGAATGCAAACAAAGCATTTGGGTTCTTTCTCTTAATATACAACACAAAAGACCTCAATCTCTTTCACCCTAGTCATATGAGCTTTTAAAACGCGTAAATGCATTCAAAAGCTTGAGTTGAAGCTTGTTTGTACTTGTAAACATCCTTGGTTAAGTTTCTCACTCAAATGAATGCAAACAAAGCATTTGGGTGCTTTCTCTTAAAATACAACACAAAAGAACTCAATCTCTTTCACCCTTGTCGTATGAGCTTTTAAAACGCTTAAATGCATTCAAAAGTTTGAGTTCAAGCTTGTTTGTAGTTGTAGACATCCTTGGGGTAGTTTCACACTCAAATGAATGTAAAGAAACCATTTGCGAGCTTTTTCTTAATATACAACACAAAAGAACTCAATCTCTTTTCGCCTAGTCGTAAGAGCTGTTAAAACGCGTAAATGCATTCAAAACGTGGAGTTAAAGCTTGTTTGTACTTGTAAACATCCTTGATGTAGTTTCTTACTCAAATGAATGCAAACAAAGCATTTGGGTGCTTTCTCTTAATATTCAACACAAAAGACCTCAATCTCTTTCACCGTAGTCGTATGAGGTTTTAAAACGCGTAAATGCTTTCAAAAGCTTGAGTTGAAGCTTGTTTGTACTTGTAAACATCCTTGGTGTAGTTTCTCCCTCAAATGAATGCAAACAAAGCATTTGGGTGCTTTCTCTTAATATACAACACAAAAGAACTCAATCTCTTTCACCCTAGATGTAAGAGCTGTTAAAACACGTAAAGGAATTCAAAAGGTGGAGTTAAAGCTTGTTTGTACTTGTAAACATCCTTGGTGTAGTTTCTCACTCAAATGAATGCAAACAAAGCATTTGGGTGCTTTCTCTTAATATACAACACAAAAGACCTCAAATCTCTTTCACCCTACTCGTATCGTTTGTTTGCGTTCATTTGAGTGTGAAACTACACCTAGGATGTTTACAAGTACAAACAAGCTTCAACTCAAGCTTTTGAATGCATTTACGCGTTTTAAAAGCTCATACGAATAGGGTGAAAGAGATGTGAGTTCTTTGTGTTGTATATTAAGAGAACGCATCCAAACCCTTTTTTGCATTGATTTGCGTGTGAAACTACACCTTGGATGTTTACAAGTACAAACAAGCTTCAACTCAAGCTTTTGAATGCAAGCTTTTGAATGCATTTAAGCGTTTGGGTGCATAATGAATGCAAACAAAGCATTTGGGTGACCTTGACCATAATGTCACCAAAGTAAGCATGTTTGTACATTTTTACGCGTTTACGCGTACATAAAAGCTTCAACTCAAGCTTTTGAATGCATTTACGCGTTTTAACAGGTCTTACGACTAGGGTGATAGAGATTGAGTTCTTTTGTGTTGTTCATTAAGAGAAAACACCCAAATGATTGAGTGTGAAACTACACCTAGGATGTTTTCAAGTACAAACAAGCTTCAACTCAAGCTTTTCAATACATCTACGCGTTTTAAAACCTCATACGACTAGGGTGAAAGAGATTGAGCTTTTTTGTGTTGTATATTAAGAGAAATCACCCAAATGGTTTGTTTGCATTTATTTGAGTGAGAAACTACAACAAGGATGTTTACAAGTACAAACAAGTTTCAACTCAAGCTTTTGAAAGCATTTACGCGTTTTAAAACCTCATATGAATAGGACGAAAGAGATTGAGGTCTTTCGTTTTGTATATTAAGAGAAAGCACCCAAATGCTTTGTTTACATTCATTTGAGTGAGAAACTTCACCAAGGAAGTTTACAAGTACAAACAAGTTTCAACTCAAGCTTTTGAAAGCATTTACGCGTTTTAAAACCTCATACGACTAGGGTGAAAGAGATTGAGGTCTTTTGTGTTGTATATTAAGAGAAAACACCCAAATGCTTTCTTTGCATTAACTTGAGTGAAAAACTACACCAAGGATGTTTACAAGTACAAACAAGCTTTAACTCCACCTTTTGAATGCATTTACGCGTTTTCACAGCTCTTACATCTAGGGTGAAAGAGATTGAGTTCTTTTGTGTTGTATATTAAGAGAAAGCACCCAAATGCTTTGTTTGTATTCATTTGAGGAGAAACTACACCAAGGATGTTTACAAGTACAAACAAGCTTTAACTCCACCTTTTGAATGCATTTACGCGTTTTAACAGCTCTTACATCTAGGGTGAAAGAGATTGAGTTCTTTTGTGTTGTATATTAAGAGAAAGCACCCAAATGTTTTGTATGCATTTATTTGAGTGAGAAACTACACCAAGGATGTTTACAAGCACAAACAAGCTTTAACTCCACCTTTTGAATGCATTTACGCGTTTTAACAGCTCTTACGACTAGGGTGAAAGAGATTGAGTTCTTTTGTGTTGTATTTTTAGAGAAAGCACCCAAAAGCTTTGTTTGCATTCATTGGAGTGAGAAACTACACCAAGGATGTTTACAAGAGCTTTTAAAACGTGTTTACAAGTAAATACTTAATACTTGTGTTGTATATTAAGAGAACGCACCCAAATGTGCTTTTGAATGCATATACGCGTTTTAAAACCAAAGATGTTTACAAGTACCAACAAGGTTCAACTTGTGCTTTTGAATGCATATACGCGTTTTAAAACCTCATACGACTAGGGTGAAAGAGATTGAGTTCTTTTGTGTTGTAATTTCAGAGAAAGCACCCAAAAGCTTTGTTTGCATTCGTTGGAGTGAGAAACTACACCAAGGATGTTTACAAGTACAAACAAGCTTCAACTAACGCTTTTGAATGTATGTACGCTTTTTAACAGCTCTTACGACAAGGGTGCAAGAGATTGAGTTCTTTTCTGTTGTATATTAAGAGAAAGCAACCAAAAGCTTTGTTTGCATTCATTTAAGTGAGAAACTACATTAAGGATGTTTACAAGTACAAACAACCTTCAACTCCACCTTTTGAATGCATTTATGCATTTTAACAGCTCTTACAACTAGGGTGAAAGAGATTGAGTTCTTTTGTGTTGTATATGAAGAGAAAGCACCCAAATGCTTTGTTTATATTCATTTGAGAGAGAAACTGCACCAAGGATGTTTACAAGCACAAACAAGCTTTAACTCCACCTTTTGAATGCATTTACGCATTTTAACAGCTCTTACGACTAGGGTGAAAGAGATTGAGTTCTTTTGTGTTTTTTATTAAGAGAAAGCACCCAAATGCTTTGTTTGCATTCATTTGAGTGAGAATCTACACCAAGGATGTTTACAAGTACAAACAAGCTTCAACTCCACCTTTTCAATGCATTTACGCATTTTAACAGCTCTTACAACTAAGGTGAAAGAGATTGAGTTCTTTTCTGTTGTATATTAAGAGAAAGCACCCAAATGCTTTGTTTGCATTCATTTGAGTGAGAAACTACACCAAGGATGTCTACAAGCACAAACAAGCTTTAAGTCCACCTTTTGAATGCATTTACGCATTTTAACAGCTCTTACAACTAGGGTGAATGAGATTGAGTTCTTTTGTGTAGTATATTAAGAGAAATCACCCCAATGGTTTGTTTGCATTCATTACACCAAGGAAGTTTACAAGTACAAACAAGTTTCAACTCAAGCTTTTGAATGCATTTACGCGTTTTAACAGCTCTTAAGACTAGGCGAAAAGAGATTGAGTTCTTTTGTGTTGTATATTAAGAAAAAGCTCGCAAATGCTTTGTTTACATTTATTTGAGTGTGAAACTACCCCAAGGATGTTTACAACTACAAACAAGCTTGATCTCAAGGTTTTGAATGCATTTAGGCGTTTAAAAACCTCATACGACAAGGGTGAAGGAGATTGAGTTCTTTTGTGTTGTATTTTAAGAGATCGCACCCAAATGCTTTGTTTGCATTCATTTGAGTAAGAAACTTAACCCAGGATGTTTACAAGTACAAACAAGCTTCAACTCAAGCTTTTGAAAGCATTTACGCGTTTTAAAACCTCATACGACTAGGGGGAAAGAGATTGAGTTCTTTTCTGTTGTATATCAAGAGAAAGCAACCAAAAGCTTTGTTTGCATTCATTTGAGTGAGAAACTACATTAAGGATGTTTACAAGTACAAACAAGCTTCAACTCCACCTTTTGAATGCATTTACGCGTTTTAACAGCTCTTACATCTAGGGTGAAAGAGATTGAGTTCTTTTGTGTTGTATATTAAGAGAAAGCACCCAAATGCTTTGTTTGCATTCATTTGGGGAGAAACTAGACCAAGGATGTTTACAAGTGCAAACAAGCTTTATCTCGACCATTTGAATGCATTTACGCATTTTAACAGATCTTACAACTAGGGTGAAAAAGATTGAGTTCTTTTGTGTTGTATATTAAGAGAAAGCACCCAAATGCTTAGGTTGCATTCAATTGAGTGAGAAACTTAACCAAGGATGTTTACAAGTACAAACAAGCTTCAACTGAAGTTTTTGAATGCATTTACGTGTTTTAAAAGCTCATACGAGTAGCGTGAAAGAGATTTGAGTTCTTTTGTGTTGTACATATTAAGAGAAAGCACTCAAATGGTTATTTGCATTCATTTGAGTGACAAACTACACCAAGGATGTTTACAAGTACAAACAAGTTTCAACTCAAGCTTTTGAATGTATTTACGCGTTTTAACAGCTCTTACGACTAGGGTGAAAGAGATTGAGTTCTTTTGTGTTGTATATTAAGAGAAAGCACCCAAATGCTTTGTTTGCATTCATTTGATTGTGAATACATTCAAAATTTTTAGTTAAAGCTTGTTTGTACTTGTAAACATCCTTGGTGTAGTTTCTCCCTCAAATGAATGCAAACGAAGCATTTGGGTGCTTTCTCTTAATATACAACACAAAAGAACTCAATCTCTTTCACCCTAGATGTAAGAGCTGTTAAAACGCGTAAATGCATTCAAAAGGTGGAGTTAAAGCTTGTTTGTACTTGTAAACATCCTTGGTGTAGTTTCTCACTCAAATGAATGCAAATAACCATTTGAGTGCTTTCTCTTCATATATACAACACAAAAGAACTCAAATCTCTTTCACCATACTCGTATGAGCTTTTAAAACGCGTAAATGCATTCAAAAGCTTGAGTTGAAGCTTTTTTGTACTTGTAAACATTCTTGGTGTAGTTTCTCACTGAAATGAATGCAAACAAAGCTTTTGGTTGCTTTCTCTTAAAATACAACACAAAAGAACTCAATCTTTTTCACCCTACTTGTATGAGGTTTTAAAACGCATATATGCATTCAAAAGCTTAAACTGAAGCTTGTTGGTACTTGTAAACATCCTTGGTTAAGTTTCTCACTCAAATGAAAGCAAACAAAGCATTTGGGTGCGTTCTCTTAACATACAACACAAAAGACCTCAATCTTTTTCACCCTAGTCATATGAGCTTTTAAAACGCGTAAATGCATTCAAAAGCTTGAGTTGAAGCTTGTTTGTACTTGTAAACATTCTTGGTGTAGTTTCTCACTGAAATGAATGCAAGCAAAGCATTTGGGTGCTTTCTCTTAATATACAACACAAAAGACCTCAATCTCTTTCACCCTAGTCGTATGAGCTTTTAAACGCGTAAATGCTTTCAAAAGCTTGAGTTGAAGCTTTTTTGTACTTGTAAACATCCTTGGTGTAGTTTCTCCCTCAAATGAATGCAAACAAAACATTTGGGTGCTTTCTCTTAATATACAACACAAAAAAACTCAATGTCTTTCACCCTAGATTTAAAAGCTGTTAAAACGCGTAAATGCATTCAAAAGGTGGAGTTAAAGCTTGATTGTACTTGTAAACATCCTTGGTGTAGTTTCTCACTCAAATGAATTCAAATAAAGCATTTGGGTGCTTTCTCTTAATACACAACACAAAAGAACTCAATTTCATTCACCCTAGATGTAAGAGCTGTTAAAACGCGTAAGTGCATTCAAAAGGTGGAGTTAAAGCTTGTTTGTACTTGTAAACATCCTTGGTGTAGTTTCTCACTCAAATGAATGCAAACAAAGCATTTGGGTGCTTTCTCTGAATATACAACACAAAAGACCTCAATCTCTGTCACCCTAGTCATATGAGCTTTTAAAACACGTAAATACATACAAAAGCTTCAGTTGAAGCTTGTTGGTAATTGTAAACATCTTTGGTGTAGTTTCTCACTCAAATGAATGCAAAGAAAACATTTAGGTGCGTTCTCTTAATATACAACACAAAAGAACTCAATCTCTTTCACCCTAGTCGTAAGAGCTGTTAAAACGCGTAAATGCATTCAAAAGGTGGAGTTAAATCTTGTTTGTACTTGTAAACATACTTGGTGTAGTTTCTCACTGAAATGAATGCAAACAAAGCTTTTGGTTGCTTTCTCTTAAAATACAACACAAAAGAACTCAATCTTTTTCACCCTAGTCGTATGAGGTTTCAAAACGCGTAAATGCTTTCAAAAGCTTGAATTGAAGCTTGGTTGTACTTGTAAACATTCTTGCTGTAGTTTCTCACTCAAATGAATGCAAACAAAGCATTTGTGTGATTTCTCTTAATATACAACACAAAAGAACTTAATCTCTTTCACCCTAGTTGTAAGAGCTGTTAAAATGCGTAAATGCATTCAAAAGATTAAGTTAAAGCTTGTTTGTACTTGTAAACATCCTTGGTGTAGTTTCTCACTCAAATGAATGCAAGTAGAGCATTTGGGTGCTTTCTCTTAATATGCAACACAAAAGAACTCAATCTGTTTCACCCTAGATGTAAGAGCTGCTAAACGCGTAAATGCATCCAAAAGGTGGAGTTAAAGCTTGTTTGTACTTGTAAACACCCTTGGTGTAGTTTCACACTCAAATGAATGCATACAAAGCATTTGGGTGCTTTCTCTTAATATACAACACAAACGAACTCAATCTCTTTCACCCTTTTTGTAAGAGCTTTTAAAACGCGTAAATGCATTCAAAAGCTTGAGTTGAAGCCTGTTTGTAGTTGTAAACATCCTTGGTGTAGTTTCACACTCAAATGAATTTAAACAAAGTATTTGCGAGCTTTTTCCTAATATACAACACAAAAGAACTCATTCTCTTTTCGCCTAGTCGTAAGAGCTGTTAAAACGCGTAAATGCATTCAAAAGCGTGAGTTGAAACTTGTTTGAACTTGTAAACATCCTAGGTGTGGTTTCTCACTCAAATTAATGCAAAGAAAGCATTTGGGTGCTTTCTCTTAATATACAACACAAAAGACCTCAACTCTTTCACCCTAGTCGTAAGAGCTGTTAAAACGCGTAAATACATTCAAAATTTTGAGTTGAAGCCTCTTTGTACTTGTAAACATCCTTGGTGTAGTTTCTCTCTCAAATAAATACAAACAAAGCATTTGGGTGCTTTCTCTTAATATACAACAGAAAAGAACTCAATCTGTTTCACCCTAGTCGTATGAGGTTTTAAAACGCGTAAATGCTTTCAAAAGCTTGAGTTGAAGCTTGTTTGTGCTTGTAAACATCCTTGGTGTAGTTTCTCCCTCAAATGAATGCAAACAAAACATTTGGGTGCTTTCTCTTAATATACAACACAAAAAAAACTCAATGTCTTTCACCCTAGATTTAAAAGCTGTTAAAACGCGTAAATGCATTCAAAAGGTGGAGTTAAAGCTTGACTGTACTTGTAAACATCCTTGGTGTAGTTTCTCACTCAAATGAATTCAAATAAAGCATTTGGGTGCTTTCTCTTAATACACAACACAAAAGAACTCAATCTCTTTCACCCTAGATGTAAGAGCTGTTAAAACGCGTAAATGCATTCAAAAGGTGGAGTTAAAGCTTGTTTGTACTTGTAAAATCCTTGGTGTAGTTTCTCACTCAAATGAATGCAAACAAAGCATTTGGGTACTTTTCTCTGAATATACAACACAAAAGACCTCAATCTCTTTCACCCTAGTCATATGAGCATTTAAAACATGTAAATACATTCAAAAGCTTGAGTTGAAGCTTGTTTGTACTTTTAAACATCCTTGGTATAGTTTCTCACTCCAATGAATCCAAACAAAGCTTTTGGGTGCTTTCTCTGAATATACAACACAAAAGAACTCAATCTCTTTCACCCTAGTCGTATGAGGTTTTAAAACGCCTATATGTATTCAAAAGCTTCAGTTGAAGCTTGTTGGTACTTGTAAACATCTTTGGTGTAGTTTCTCACTCAAATGAATGCAAAGAAAACATTTGGGTGCGTTCTCTTAATATACAACACAAAAGAACTCAATCTCTTTCACCCTAGTCGTAAGAGCTATTAAAACGCGTAAATGCATTCAAAAGGTGGAGTTAAATCTTGTTTGTACTTGTAAACATCCTTGGTGTAGTTTCACACTGAAATGAATGCAAACAAAGCTTTTGGTTGCTTTCTCTTAAAATACAACACAAAAGACCTCAATCTTTTTCACCCTAGTCGTATGAGGTTTTAAACGCGTAAATGCTTTCAAAAGCTTGAATTGAAGCTTGGTTGTACTTGTAAACATTCTTGCTGTAGTTTCTCACTCAAATGAATGCAAACAAAGCATTTGTGTGATTTCTCTTAATATACAACACAAAAGAACTTAATCTCTTTCACCCTAGTTGTAAGAGCTGTTAAAATGCGTAAATGCATTCAAAAGATTAAGTTAAAGCTTGTTTGTACTTGTCAACATCCTTGGTGTAGTTTCTCACTCAAATGAATGCAAGTAAAGCATTTGGCTGCTTTCTCTTAATATGCAACACAAAAGAACTCAATCTGTTTTACCCTAGATGTAAGAGCTGTTAAACGCGTAAATGCATTCAAAAGGTGGAGTTAAAGCTTGTTTGTACTTGTAAACACCCTTGGTGTAGTTTCACACTCAAATGAATGCATACAAAGCATTTGGGTGCTTTCTCTTAATATACAACACAAACGAACTCAATATCTTTCACCCTTTTCGTAAGAGCTTTTAAAACGCGTAAATGCATTCAAAAGCTTGAGTTGAAGCCTGTTTGTAGTTGTAAACATCCTTGGTGTAGTTTCACACTCAAATGAATTCAAACAAAGTATTTGCGAGCTTTTTCCTAATATACAACACAAAAGAACTCATTCTCTTTTCGCCTAGTCGTAAGAGCTGTTAAAACGCGTAAATGCATTCAAAAGCTTGAGTTGAAACTTGTTTGAACTTGTAAACATCCTTGGTGTGGTTTCTCACTCAAATTAATGCAAAGAAAGCATTTGGGTGCTTTCTCTTAATATACAACACAAAAGACCTCAACTCTTTCACCCTAGTCGTAAGAGCTGTTAAAACGCGTAAATACATTCAAAATTTTGAGTTGAAGCTTGTTTGTACTTGTAAACATCCTTGGTGTAGTTTCTCTCTCAAATAAATGCAAACAAAGCATTTGGGTGCTTTCTCTTAATATACAACAGAAAAGAACTCAATCTGTTTCACCCTAGTCGTATGAGGTTTTAAAACGCGTAAATGCTTTCAAAAGCTTGAGTTAAAGCTTGTTTGTACTTGTAAACATCCTTGGTGTAGTTTCTCCCTCAAATGAATGCAAACAAAACATTTGGGTGCTTTCTCTTAATATACAACACAAAAAAAACTCAATGTCTTTTACCCTAGATTTAAAAGCTGTTAAAACGCGTAAATGCATTCAAAAGGTGGAGTTAAAGCTTGATTGTACTTGTAAACATCCTTGGTGTAGTTTCTCACTCAAATGAATTCAAATAAATCATTTGGGTGCTTTCTCTTAATACACAACACAAAAGAACTCAATCTCTTTCACCCTAGATGTAAGAGCTGTTAAAACGCGTAAATGCATTCAAAAGGTGGAGTTAAAGCTTGTTTGTACTTGTAAACATCCTTGGTGTAGTTTCTCACTCAAATGAATGCAAACAAAGCATTTGGGTGCTTTCTCTGAATATACAACACAAAAGACCTCAATCTCTTTCACCCTAGTCATATGAGCTTTTAAAACACGTAAATACATTCAAAAGCTTCAGTTGAAGCTTGTTGGTACTTGTAAACATCTTTGGTGTAGTTTCTCACTCAAATGAATGCAAAGAAAACATTTAGGTGCGTTCTCTTAATATACAACACAAAAGAACTCAATCTCTTTCACCCTAGTCGAAGAGCTGTTAAAACGCGTAAATGCATACAAAAGGTGGAGTTAAATCTTGTTTGTACTTGTAAACATCCTTGGTGTAGTTTCTCACTGAAATGAATGCAAACAAAGCTTTTGGTTGCTTTCTCTTAAAATACAACACAAAAGAACTCAATCTTTTTCACCCTAGTCGTATGAGGTTTTAAAACGCGTAAATGCTTTCAAAAGCTTGAATTGAAGCTTGGTTGTACTTGTAAACATTCTTGCTGTAGTTTCTCACTCAAATCAATGCAAACAAAGCATTTGTGTGATTTCTCTTAATATACAACACAAAAGAACTTAATCTCTTTGACCCTAGTTGTAAGAGCTGTTAAAATGCGTAAATGCATTCAAAAGATTAAGTTAAAGCTTGTTTGTACTTGTAAACATCCTTGGTGCAGTTTCTCACTCAAATGAATGCAAGTAGAGCATTTGGGTGCTTTCTCTTAATATGCAACAGAAAAGAACTCAATCTGTTTCACCCTAGATGTAAGAGCTGTTAAACGCGTAAATGCATTCAAAAGGTGGAGTTAAAGCTTGTTTGTACTTGTAAACACCCTTGGTGTAGTTTCACACTCAAATGAATGCATACAAAGCATTTGGGTGCTTTCTCTTAATATACAACACAAACGAACTCAATCTCTTTCACCCTTTTCGTAAGAGCTTTTAAAACGCGTAAATGCATTCAAAAGCTTGAGTTGAATCCTGTTTGTAGTTGTAAACATCCTTGGTGTAGTTTCACACTCAAATGAATTTAAACAAAGTATTTGCGAGCTTTTTCCTAATATACAACACAAAAGAACTCATTCTCTTTTCGCCTAGTCGTAAGAGCTGTTAAAACGCGTAAATGCATTCAAAAGCTTGAGTTGAAACTTGTTTGAACTTGTAAACATCCTTGGTGTAGTTTCTCACTCAAATTAATGCAAAGAAAGCATTTGGGTGCTTTCTCTTAATATTCAACACAAAAGACCTCAACTCTTTCACCCTAGTCGTAAGAGCTGTTAAAACGCGTAAATACATTCAAAATTTTGAGTTAAAGCTTGTTTGTACTTGTAAACATCCTTGGTGTAGTTTCTCTCTCAAATAAATGCAAACAAAGCATTTGGGTGCTTTCTCTTAATATACAACAGAAAAGAACTCAATCTGTTTCACCCTAGTCGTATGAGGTTTTAAAACGCGTAAATGCTTTCAAAAGCTTGAGTTGAAGCTTGTTTGTACTTGTAAACATCCTTGGTGTAGTTTCTCCCTCAAATGAATGCAAACAAAACATTTGGGTGCTTTCTCTTAATATACAACACAAAAAAAACTCAATGTCTTTCACCCTAGATTTAAAAGCTGTTAAAACGCGTAAATGCATTCAAAAGGTGGAGTTAAAGCTTGATTGCACTTGTAAACATCCTTGGTGTAGTTTCTCACTCAAATGAATTCAAATAAAGCATTTGGGTGCTTTCTCTTATTACACAACACAAAAGAACTCAATCTCTTTCACCCTAGATGTAAGAGCTGTTAAAACGCGTAAATGCATTCAAAAGGTGGAGTTAAAGCTTGTTTGTACATGTAAACATCCTTGGTGTAGTTTCTCACTCAAATGAATGCAAACAAAGCATTTGGGTGCTTTCTCTGAATATACAACACAAAAGACCTCAATCTCTTTCACCCTAGTCATATGAGCTTTTAAAACACGTAAATACATTCAAAAGCTTGAGTTGAAGCTTGTTTGTACTTGTAAACATCCTTGGTATAGTTTCTCACTCCAATGAATCCAAACAAAGCTTTTGGGTGCTTTCTCTGAATATACAACACAAAAGAACTCAATCTCTTTCACCCTAGTCGTATGAGGTTTTAAAACGCCTATATGTATTGAAAAGCTTGAGTTGAAGCTTGTTGGTACTTGTAAACATCTTTGGTGTAGTTTCTCACTCAAATAAATACAAAGAAAAAATTTGGGTGCGTTCTCTTAATATACAACACAAAAGAACTCAATCTCTTTCACCCTAGTCGTAAGAGCTATTAAAACGCGTAAATGCATTCAAAAGGTGGAGTTAAATCTTGTTTGTACTTGTAAACATCATTGGTGTAGTTTCTCACTGAAATGAATGCAAACAAAGCTTTTGGTTGCTTTCTCTTAAAATACAACACAAAAGAACTCAATCTGTTTCACCCTAGATGTAAGAGCTGTTAAACGCGTAAATGCATTCAAAAGGTGGAGTTAAAGCTTGTTTGTACTTGTAAACACCCTTGGTGTAGTTTCACACTCAAATGAATGCATACAAAGCATTTGAGTGCTTTCTCTTAATATACAACACAAACGAACTCAATCTCTTTCACCCTTTTCGTAAGAGCTTTTAAAACACGTAAATGCATTCAAAAGCTTGAGTTGAAGCCTGTTTGTAGTTGTAAACATCCTTGGTGTAGTTTCACACTCAAATGAATTTAAACAAAGTATTTGCGAGCTTTTTCCTAATATACAACACAAAAGAACTCATTCTCTTTTCGCCTAGTCGTAAGAGCTGTTACAACGCGTAAATGCATTCCAAAACTTGAGTTGAAACTTGTTTGAACTTGTAAACATCCTTGGTGTGGTTTCTCACTCAAATTAATGCAAAGAAAGCATTTGGGTGCTTTCTCTTAATATACAACACAAAAAACCTCAACTCTTTCACCCTAGTCGTAAGAGCTGTTAAAACGCGTAAATACATTCAAAATTTTTAGTTGAAGCTTGTTTGTACTTGTAAACATCCTTGGTGTAGTTTCTCTCTCAAATAAATGCAAACAAAGCATTTGGGTGCTTTCTCTTAATATACAACAGAAAAGAACTCAATCTGTTTCACCCTAGTCGTATGAGGTTTTAAAACGCGTAAATGCTTTCAAAAGCTTGAGTTGAAGCTTGCTTGTACTTGTAAACATCCTTGGTGTAGTTTCTCCCTCAAATGAATGCACAACAAAGCATTTGGGTGCTTTCTCTGAATATACAACACAAAAGACCTCAATCTCTTTCACCCTAGTCATATGAGCTTTTAAAACACGTAAATACATTCAAAAGCTTGAGTTGAAGCTTGTCTTTCTCTTAATACACAACACAAAAGAACTCAATCTCTTTCACCCTAGATGTAAGAGCTGTTAAAACGCGTAAATACATTCAAAAGGTGGAGTTAAAGCTTGTTTGTACTTGTAAACATCCTTGGTGTAGTTTCTCACTCAAATGAATGCAAACAAAGCATTTGGGTGCTTTCTCTGAATATACAACACAAAAGACCTCAATCTCTTTCACCCTAGTCATATGAGCTTTTAAAACACGTAAATACATTCAAAAGCTTGAGTTGAAGCTTGTTTGTACTTGTAAACATCCTTGGTGTAGTTTCTCACTCCAATGAATCCAAACAAAGCTTTTGGGTGCTTTCTCTGAAAATATAACACAAAAGAACTCAATCTCTTTCACCCTAGTCGTATGAGGTTTTAAAACGCGTATATGCATTCAAAAGCTTGAGTTGAAGCTTGTTTGTACTTGTAAACATCCTTGGTGTAGTTTCTCCCTCAAATGAATGCAAACAAAGCATTTGGGTGCTTTCTCCTAATATACAACACAAAAGAACTCAATCTCTTAAACCCTAGATGTAAGAGCTGTTAAAACGCGTAAATGCATTCAAAAGGTGGAGTTAAAGCTTGTTTGTACTTGTAAAAATCCTTGGTGTAGTTTCTCACTCAAATGAATGCAAACAAAGATTTTGGGTGCTTTCTCTTAATATACAACACAAAAGACCTCAATCTCTTTCACCCTAACCGTAAGAGCTGTTAAAACGCGTAAATACATTCAAAAGCTTGAGTTGAAGCTTGTTTGTACTTGTAAACATCCTTGGTTAAGTTTCTCACTCAAATGAATGCAAACAAAGCATTTGGGTGCTTTCTCTTAATAAACAACACAAAAGAACTCATTTTTTTTCACCCTAGTCATATGAGGTTTTAAAACGTGTAAATGCATTCTAAAGGTGGAGTTAAAGCTTGTTTGTACTTGTAAACATCCTTGGTGTAGTTACTCCCTCAAATGAATGCAAACAAAGCATTTGGGTGCTTTCTCTTAATATACAACACAAAAGACCTCAATCTCTTTCCCCCTTGTCGTATGAGCTTTTAAAACGCTTAAATGCATTCAAAAGCTTGAGTTCAAGCTTGTTTGTAGTTGTAAACATCCTT
Organism: Tetragonia tetragonoides; assembly: GCA_038025085.1. NCBI lineage: Eukaryota > Viridiplantae > Streptophyta > Magnoliopsida > Caryophyllales > Aizoaceae > Tetragonia > Tetragonia tetragonoides. Next base: position 24,474,337 of record CM076154.1, read on the forward strand.
GGAGTAGTTTCACACTCAAAAGAATGTAAACAAAGCATTTGCGAGCTTTTTCTTAATATACAACACAAAAGAACTCAATCTCTTTTCGCCTTGTCATATGAGCTTTTAAAATGCGTAAATACATTCAAAAGCTTGAGTTGAAGCTTGTTTGTACTTGTAAACATCCTTGGTGTAGTTTCTCACTCCAATGAATGCAAACAAAGCTTTTGGGTGCTTTCTCTGAAAATACAACACAAAAGAACTCAATCTCTTTCACCCTAGTCGTATGAGGTTTTAAAACGCGTATATGCATTCAAAAGCTTGAGTTGAAGCTTGTTTGTACTTGTAAACATCCTTGGTTAAGTTTCTCACTCAAATGAATGCAAACAAAGCATTTGGATGCTTTCTCTTAATATACAACACAAAAGAACTCAACCTTTTTCACCCTAGTCATATGAGCTTTTAAAACGCGTAAATGCATTCAAAAGCTTGAGTTTAAGCTTGTTTGTACTTGTAAATATCTTTGGTGTAGTTTCTCACTCAAATGAATGCAAAGAAAACATTTGGGTGCGTTCTCTTAATATACAACACAAAAGAACTCAATCTCTTTCACCCTTGTCGTATGAGCTTTTAAAACGCTTAAATGCATTCAAAAGCTTGAGTTAAAGCTTGTTTGTAGTTGTAAACATCCTTGGGGTAGTTTCACACTCAAAAGAATTTAAACAAAGCATTTGCGAGCTTTTTCTTAATATACAACACAAAAGAACTCAATCTCTTTTCGCCTAGTCGTAAGAGCTGTTAAAACGCGTAAATGCATTCAAAAGTTTGAGTTGAAACTTGTTTGTACTTGTAAACATTCTTTGTGTAGTTTCTCACTCAAATGAATACATACAAAGCAACCAAAAGCTTTGTTTGCATTCATTTGAGTGAGAAACTTAACCAAGGATGTTTACGCGTTTTAAACAGTTTCTTAATATTGTTTGCATTCACCTTTTGAATGCAAATAAAGCATTTGGGTGCTTTCTCTTAATATACAACAAAAAAGAACTTAATCTCTTTCACCCTAGATGTAAGAGCTGTTAAAACGCGTAAATGCATTCAAAAGCTTGAGTTGAAGCTTGTTTGTACTTGTCAACATCCTTGGTTAAGTTTCTCACTCAAATGAATGCAAACAAAGCATTTGGGTGCTTTCTCTTAATATACAACACAAAAGAACTCAACCTTTTTCACCCTAGTCATATGTGCTTTTAAAACGCGTAAATGCATTGAAAAGCTTGAGTTTAAGCTTGTTTGTACTTGTAAACATCTTTGGTGTAGTTTCTCACTCAAATGAATGCAAAGAAAACATTTGGGTGCGTTCTCTTAATATACAACACAAAAGAACTCAATCTCTTTCACCCTTGTCGTATGAGCTTTTAAAACGCGTAAATGCATTCAAAAGGTGGAGTTAAAGCTTGTTTGTACTTGTAAACATCCTTGGTGTAGTTTCTCACTCAAATGAATGCAAACTAAGCATTTGGGTGCTTTCTCTGAATATACAACACAAAAGACCTCAATCTCTTTCACCCTAGTCATATTAGCTTTTAAAACACGTAAATACATTCAAAAGCTTGAGTTGAAGCTTGTTTGTACTTGTAAACATCCTTGGTATAGTTTCTCACTCCAATGAATCCAAACAAAGCTTTTGGGTGCTTTCTCTGAATATACAACACAAAAGAACTAAATCTCTTTCACCCTAGTCGTATGAGGTTTTAAAACGCCTATATGTATTCAAAAGCTTCAGTTGAAGCTTGTTGGTACTTGTAAACATCTTTGGTGTAGTTTCTCACTCAAATGAATGCAAAGAAAAAATTTGGGTGCGTTCTCTTAATATACAACACAAAAGAACTCAATCTCTTTCACCCTAGTCGTAAGAGCTATTAAAACGCGTAAATGCATTCAAAAGGTGGAGTTAAATCTTGTTTGTACTTGTAAACATCCTTGGTGTAGTTTCTCACTGAAATGAATGCAAACAAAGCTTTTGGTTGCTTTCTCTTAAAATACAACACAAAAGACCTCAATCTTTTTCACCCTAGTCGTATGAGGTTTTAAAGGCGTAAATGCTTTCAAAAGCTTGAATTGAAGCTTGGTTGTACTTGTAAACATTCTTGCTGTAGTTTCACACTCAAATGAATGCAAACAAAGCATTTGTGTGATTTCTCTTAATATACAACACAAAAGAACTTAATCTCTTTCACCCTAGTTGTAAGAGCTGTTAAAATGCGTAAATGCATTCAAAAGATTAAGTTAAAGCTTGTTTGTACTTGTAAACATCCTTGGTTAAGTTTCTCACTCAAATGAATGCAAACAAAGCATTTGGGTGCTTTCTCTTAATAAACAACACAAAAGAACTCATTCTTTTTCACCCTAGTCATATGAGGTTTTAATACGTGTAAATGCATTCTAAAGGTGGAGTTAAAGCTTGCTTGTACTTGTAAACATCCTTGGTATAGTTTCTCACTCAAATGAATGCATACAAAGCATTTAGGTGCTTTCACTTAATATACAACACAAAAGAACTCAATCTCTTTCACCCTTTTCGTATGAGCTTTTAAAACACGTAAATGCATTCAAAAGCTTGAGTTGAAGCCTGTTTGTAGTTGTAAACATCCTTGGAGTAGTTTCTCACTCAAATGAATGCAAGTAAAGCATTTGGATGCTTTCTCTTAATATGCAACACAAAAGAACTCAATCTGTTTCACCCTAGATGTAAGAGCTGTTAAACGCGTAAATGCATTCAAAAGGTGGAGTTAGAGCTTGTTTGTACTTGTAAACACCCTTGGTGTAGTTTCACACTCAAATGAATGCATACAAAGCATTTGAGTGCTTTCTCTTAATATACAACACAAACGAACTCAATCTCTTTCACCCTTTTCGTAAGAGCTTTTAAAACGCGTAAATGCATTCAAAAGCTTGAGTTGAAACCTGTTTGTAGTTGTAAACATCCTTGGTGTAGCTTCACACTCAAATGAATTTAAACAAAGTATTTGCGAGCTTTTTCCTAATATACAACACAAAAGAACTCATTCTCTTTTCGCCTAGTCGTAACAGCTGTTAAAACGCGTAAATGCATTCCAAAACTTGAGTTGAAACTTGTTTGAACTTGTAAACATCCTTGGTGTGGTTTCTCACTCAAATTAATGCAAAGAAAGCATTTGGGTGCTTTCTCTTAATATACAACACAAAAGACCTCAACTCTTTCACCCTAGTCGTAAAAGCTGTTAAAACGCGTAAATACATTCAAAATTTTGAGTTGAAGCTTGTTTGTACTTGTAAACATCCTTGGTGTAGTTTCTCTCTCAAATAAATTCAAACAAAGCATTTGGGTGCTTTCTCTTAATATACAACAGAAAAGAACTCAATCTGTTTCACCCTAGTCGTATGAGGTTTTAAAACGCGTAAATGCTTTCAAAAGCTTGAGTTGAAGCTTGCTTGTACTTGTAAACATCCTTGGTGTAGTTTCTCCCTCAAATGAATGCACAACAAAGCATTTGGGTGCTTTCTCTGAATATACAACACAAAAGACCTCAATCTCTTTCACCCTAGTCATATGAGCTTTTAAAACACGTAAATACATTCAAAAGCTTGTGTTGAAGCTTGTCTTTCTCTTAATACACAACACAAAAGAACTCAATCTCTTTCACCCTAGATGTAAGAGCTGTTAAAACGCGTAAATGCATTCAAAAGGTGGAGTTAAAGCTTGTTTGTACTTGTAAACATCCTTGGTGTAGTTTCTCACTCAAATGAATGCAAACAAAGCATTTGGGTGCTTTCTCTGAATATACAACACAAAAGACCTCAATCTCTTTCACCCTAGTCATATGAGCTTTTAAAACACGTAAATACATTCAAAAGCTTGAGTTGAAGCTTGTTTGTACTTGTAAACATCCTTGGTGTAGTTTCTCACTCCAATGAATCCAAGCAAAGCTTTTGGGTGCTTTCTCTGAAAATATAACACAAAAGAACTCAATCTCTTTCACCCTAGTCGTATGAGGTTTTAAAACGCGTATATGCATTCAAAAGCTTGAGTTGAAGCTTGTTTGTACTTGTAAACATCCTTGGTTAAGTTTCTCACTCAAATGAATGCAAACAAAGCATTTGGATGCTTTCTCTTAATATACAACACAAAAAAACTCAATGTCTTTCACCCTAGATTTAAAAGCTGTTAAAACGCGTAAATGCATTCAAAAGGTGGAGTTAAAGCTTGATTGTACTTGTAAACATCCTTGGTATAGTTTCTCACTCAAATGAATGCAAAGAAAACATTTGGGTGCGTTCTCTTAATATACAACACAAAAGACCTCAACGCGTAAATGCATTCAAAAGCTTGAGTTGAAGCTTGTTTGTACTTGTAAACATCCTTGGTGTACTCAAGCTTTCTCTTAATATACAACACAAAAAAACTCAATGTCTTTCACCCTAGATTTAAAAGCTGTTAAAACGCGTAAATGCATTCAAAAGGTGGAGTTAAAGCTTGATTGTACTTGTAAACATCCTTGGTGTAGTTTCTCACTCAAATGAATTCAAACAAAGCATTTGGGTGCTTTCTCTTAATATACAACACAAAAGAACTCAATCTCTTTCACCCTAGATGTAAGAGCTGTTAAAACGCGTAAATGCATTCAAAAGGTGGAGTTAAAGCTTGCTTGTACTTGTAAACATCCTTGGTGTAGTTTCTCACTCAAATGAATGCATACAAAGCATTTAGGTGCTTTCACTTAATATACAACACAAAAGAACTCAATCTCTTTCACCCTTTTCGTATGAGCTTTTAAAACACGTAAATGCATTCAAAAGCTTGAGTTGAAGCCTGTTTGTAGTTGTAAACATCCTTGGAGTAGTTTAACACTCAAATGAATTTAAACAAAGCATTTGCGAGCTTTTTCTTAATATACAACACAAAAGAGCTCAATCTCTTTTCGCGTAGTCGTAAGAGCTGTTAAAACGCGTAAATGCATTCAAAAGCTTGAGTTAAAAGTTGTTTGAACTTGTAAACATCCTTGGTGTAGTTTCTCACTCAAATTAATGCAAAGAAAGCATTTGGGTGCTTTCTCTAAATATTCAACACAAAAGACCTCAACTCTTTCACCCTTGTCGTAAGAGCTGTTAAAACGCGTAAATACATTCAAAATTTTGAGTTGAAGCTTGTTTGTACTTGTAAACATCCTTGGTGTAGTTTCTCACTCAATTAAATGCAAACAAACCATTTGGGTGCTTTCTCTTAATATACAACAGAAAAGGACTCAATCTGTTTCACCCTTGTCGTATGACGTTTTAAAACGCGTAAATGCTTTCAAAAGATTGAGTTGAAGCTTGTTTGTACTTGTAAACATCCATGGTGTAGTTTCTCCCTCAAATGAATGCAAACAAAGCATTTGGGTGCTTTCTCCTAATATACAACACAAAAGAACTCAATCTCTTAAACCCTAGATGTAAGAGCTGTTAAAACGCGTAAATGCATTCAAAAGGTGGAGTTAAAGCTTGTTTGTACTTGTAAAAATCCTTGGTGTAGTTTCTCACTCAAATGAATGCAAACAAAGATTTTGGGTGCTTTCTCTTAATATACAACACAAAAGACCTCAATCTCTTTCACCCTAACCGTAAGAGCTGTTAAAACGCGTAAATACATTCAAAAGCTTGAGTTGAAGCTTGTTTGTACTTGTAAACATCCTTGGTTAAGTTTCTCACTCAAATGAATGCAAACAAAGCATTTGGGTGCTTTCTCTTAATAAACAACACAAAAGAACTCATTCTTTTTCACCCTAGTCATATGAGGTTTTAATACGTGTAAATGCATTCTAAAGGTGGAGTTAAAGCTTGCTTGTACTTGTAAACATCCTTGGTATAGTTTCTCACTCAAATGAATGCATACAAAGCATTTAGGTGCTTTCACTTAATATACAACACAAAAGAACTCAATCTCTTTCACCCTTTTCGTATGAGCTTTTAAAACACGTAAATGCATTCAAAAGCTTGAGTTGAAGCCTGTTTGTAGTTGTAAACATCCTTGGAGTAGTTTAACACTCAAATGAATTTAAACAAAGCATTTGCGAGCTTTTTCTTAATATACAACACAAAAGAGCTCAATCTCTTTTCGCGTAGTCGTAAGAGCTGTTAAAACGCGTAAATGCATTCAAAAGCTTGAGTTAAAAGTTGTTTGAACTTGTAAACATCCTTGGTGTAGTTTCTCACTCAAATTAATGCAAAGAAAGCACATTTGGGTGCTTTCTCTTAATATTCAACACAAAAGACCTCAACTCTTTCACCCTTGTCGTAAGAGCTGTTAAAACGCGTAAATACATTCAAAATTTTGAGTTGAAGCTTGTTTGTACTTGTAAACATCCTTGGTGTAGTTTCTCACTCAAATAAATGCAAACAAACCATTTGGGTGCTTTCTCTTAATATACAACAGAAAAGGACTCAATCTCTTAAACCCTAGATGTAAGAGCTGTTAAAACGCGTAAATGCATTCAAAAGGTGGAGTTAAAGCTTGTTTGTACTTGTAAAAATCCTTGGTGTAGTTTCTCACTCAAATGAATGCAAACAAAGATTTTGGGTGCTTTCTCTTAATATACAACACAAAAGACCTCAATCTCTTTCACCCTAACCGTAAGAGCTGTTAAAACGCGTAAATACATTCAAAAGCTTGAGTTGAAGCTTGTTTGTACTTGTAAACATCCTTGGTTAAGCTTCTCACTCAAATGAATGCAAACAAAGCATTTGGGTGCTTTCTCTTAATAAACAACACAAAAAAACTCATTCTTTTTCACCCTAGTCATATAAGGTTTTAAAACGTGTAAATGCATTCTAAAGGTGGAGTTAAAGCTTGTTTGTACTTGTAAACATCCTTGGTGTAGTTAATCCCTCAAATGAATGCAAACAAAGCATTTGGGTGCTTTCTCTTAATACACAACACAAAAGACCTCAATCTCTTTCCCCCTTGTCGTATGAGCTTTTAAAACGCTTAAATGCATTCAAAAGCTTGAGTTCAAGCTTGTTTGTAGTTGTAAACATCCTTGGGGTAGTTTCACACTCAAAAGAATGTAAACAAAGCATTTGCGAGCTTTTTCTTAATATACAACACAAAAGAACTCAATCTCTTTTCGCCTTGTCATATGAGCTTTTAAAATGCGTAAATACATTCAAAAGCATGAGTTGAAGCTTGTTTGTACTTGTAAACATCCTTGGTGTAGTTTCTCACTCCAATGAATGCAAACAAAGCTTTTGGGTGCTTTCTCTGAAAATACAACACAAAAGAACTCAATCTCTTTCACCCTAGTCGTATGAGGTTTTAAAACGCGTATATGCATTCAAAAGCTTGAGTTGAAGCTTGTTTGTACTTGTAAACATCCTTGGTTAAGTTTCTCACTCAAATGAATGCAAACAAAGCATTTGGATGCTTTCTCTTAATATACAACACAAAAGAACTCAATCTTTTTCACCCTAGTTGTAAGAGCTGTTAAAATGCGTAAATGCATTCAAATGGTCGAGTTAAACCTTGTTTGTGCTTGTAAACATCCTTGGTGTAGTTTTTCACTCCAATGAATGCAAACAAAGCATTTGGGTGCTTTCTCTTCATATACAACACAAAAGAACTCAATGTCTTTCACCCTAGTTGTAAGAGCTGTTAAAATGCGTAAATGCATTCAAAAGATGGAGTTGAAGCTTGTTTCTACTCGTAAACATCCTTAATGTAGTTTCTCACTCAAATGAATGCAAACAAAGCTTTTGGTTGCTTTCTCTTAATATACAACACAAAAGAACTCAACCTTTTTCACCCTAGTCGTAAGAGCTTTTAAAACGCGTAAATACATTCAATAGCTTGAGTTTAAGCTTGTTTGTACTTGTAAATATCTTTGGTGTAGTTTCTCACTCAAATGAATGCAAAGAAAACATTTGGGTGCGTTCTCTTAATATACAACACAAAAGAACTCAATCTCTTTCACCCTTGTCGTATGAGCTTTTAAAACGCTTAAATGCATTCAAAAGCTTGAGTTCAAGCTTGTTTGTAGTTGTAAACATCCTTGGGGTAGTTTCACACTCAAAAGAATTTAAACAAAGCATTTGCGAGCTTTTTCTTAATATACAACACAAAAGAACTCAATCTCTTTTCGCCTAGTCGTAAGAGCTGTTAAAACGCGTAAATGCATTCAAAAGCTTGAGTTGAAACTTGTTTGTACTTGTAAACATTCTTTGTGTAGTTTCTCACTCAAATGAATGCATACAAAGCAACCAAAAGCTTTGTTTGCATTCATTTGAGTGAGAAACTTAACCAAGGATGTTTACGCGTTTTAAACAGTTTCTTAATATTGTTTGCATTCACCTTTTGAATGCAAATAAAGCATTTGGGTGCTTTCTCTTAATATACAACAAAAAAGAACTCAATCTCTTTCACCCTAGATGTAAGAGCTGTTAAAACGCGTAAATGCATTCAAAAGCTTGAGTTGAAGCTTGTTTGTACTTGTAAACATCCTTGGTTAAGTTTCTCACTCAAATGAATGCAAACAAAGCATTTGGGTGCTTTCTCTTAATATACAACACAAAAGAACTCAACCTTTTTCACCCTAGTCATATGTGCTTTTAAAACGCGTAAATGCATTGAAAAGCTTGAGTTTAAGCTTGTTTGTACTTGTAAACATCTTTGGTGTAGTTTCTCACTCAAATGAATGCAAAGAAAACATTTGGGTGCGTTCTCTTAATATAAAACACAAAAGAACTCAATCTCTTTCACCCTTGTCGTATGAGCTTTTAAAACGCGTAAATGCATTCAAAAGGTGGAGTTAAAGCTTGTTTGTACTTGTAAACATCCTTGGTGTAGTTTCTCACTCAAATGAATGCAAACAAAGCATTTGGGTGCTTTCTCTGAATATACAACACAAAAGACCTCAATCTCTTTCACCCTAGTCATATGAGCTTTTAAAACACGTAAATACATTCAAAAGCTTGAGTTGAAGCTTGTTTGTACTTGTACACATCCTTGGTATAGTTTCTCACTCCAATGAATCCAAACAAAGCTTTTGGGTGCTTTCTCTGAATATACAACACAAAAGAACTCAATCTCTTTCACCGTTTTCGTATGAGCTTTTAAAACACGTAAATGCATTCAAAAGCTTGAGTTGAAGCCTGTTTGTAGTTGTAAACATCCTTGGAGTAGTTTAACACTCAAATGAATTTAAACAAAGCATTTGCGAGCTTTTTCTTAATATACAACACAAAAGAGCTCAATCTCTTTTCGCGTAGTCGTAAGAGCTGTTAAAATGCGTAAATGCATTCAAAAGCTTGAGTTAAAAGTTGTTTGAACTTGTAAACATCCTTGGTGTAGTTTCTCACTCAAATTAATGCAAAGAAAGCATTTGGGTGCTTTCTCTTAATATTCAACACAAAAGACCTCAACTCTTTCACCCTTGTCGTAAGAGCTGTTAAAACGCGTAAATACATTCAAAATTTTGAGTTGAAGCTTGTTTGTACTTGTAAACATCCTTGGTGTAGTTTCTCACTCAAATAAATGCAAACAAACCATTTGGGTGCTTTCTCTTAATATACAACAGAAAAGGACTCAATCTGTTTCACCCTTGTCGTATGAGGTTTTAAAACGCGTAAATGCTTTCAAAAGCATGAGTTGAAGCTTGTTTGTACTTGTAAACATCCTTGGTGTAGTTTCTCCCTCAAATGAATGCAAACAAAGCATTTGGGTGCTTTCTCCTAATATACAACACAAAAGAACTCAATCTCTTAAACCCTAGATGTAAGAGCTGTTAAAACGCGTAAATGCATTCAAAAGGTGGAGTTCAATCTTGTTTGTACTTGTAAAAATCCTTGGTGTAGTTTCTCACTCAAATGAATGCAAACAAAGATTTTGGGTGCTTTCTCTTAATATACAACACAAAAGACCTCAATCTCTTTCACCCTAACCGTAAGAGCTGTTAAAACGCGTAAATACATTCAAAAGCTTGAGTTGAAGCTTGTTTGTACTTGTAAACATCCTTGGTTAAGTTTCTCACTCAAATGAATGCAAACAAAGCATTTGGGTGCTTTCTCTTAATAAACAACACAAAAGAACTCATTCTTTTTCACCCTAGTCATATGAGGTTTTAAAACGTGTAAATGCATTCTAAAGGTGGAGTTAAAGCTTGTTTGTACTTGTAAACATCCTTGGTGTAGTTACTCCCTCAAAAGAATGCAAACAAAGCATTTGGGTGCTTTCTCTTAATATACAACACAAAAGACCTCAATCTCTTTTCGCCTTGTCATATGAGCTTTTAAAATGCGTAAATACATTCAAAATCTTGAGTTGAAGCTTGTTTGTACTTGTAAACATCCTTGGTGTAGTTTCTCACTCCAATGAATGCAAACAAAGCTTTTGGGTGCTTTCTCTGAAAATACAACACAAAAGAACTCAATCTCTTTCACCCTAGTCGTATGAGGTTTTAAAACGCGTATATGCATTCAAAAGCTTGAGTTGAAGCTTGTTTGTACTTGTAAACATCCTTGGTTAAGTTTCTCACTCAAATGAATGCAAACAAAGCATTTGGATGCTTTCTCTTAATATACAACACAAAAGAACTCAACCTTTTTCACCCTAGTCATATGAGCTTTTAAAACGCGTAAATGCATTCAAAAGCTTGAGTTTAAGCTTGTTTGTACTTGTAAATATCTTTGGTGTAGTTTCTCACTCAAATGAATGCAAAGAAAACATTTGGGTGCGTTCTCTTAATATACAACACAAAAGAACTCAATCTCTTTCACCCTTGTCGTATGAGCTCTTAAAACGCTTAAATGCATTCAAAAGCTTGAGTTCAAGCTTGTTTGTAGTTGTAAACATCCTTGGGGTAGTTTCACACTCAAAAGAATTTAAACAAAGCATTTGCGAGCTTTTTCTTAATATACAACACAAAAGAACTCAATCTCTTTTCGCCTAGTCGTAAGAGCTGTTAAAACGCGTAAATGCATTCAAAAGCTTGAGTTGAAACTTGTTTGTACTTGTAAACATTCTTTGTGTAGTTTCTCACTCAAATGAATGCATACAAAGCAACCAAAAGCTTTGTTTGCATTCATTTGAGTGAGAAACTTAACCAAGGATGTTTACGTGTTTTAAACAGTTTCTTAATATTGTTTGCATTCACCTTTTGAATGCAAATAAAGCATTTGGGTGCTTTCTCTTAATATACAACAAAAAAGAACTCAATCTCTTTCACCCTAGATGTAAGAGCTGTTAAAACGCGTAAATGCATTCAAAAGGTGGAGTTAAAGCTTGTTTGTACTTGTAAACATCCTTGGTGTTGTTTCTCACTCAAATGAATGCAAACAAAGCATTTTGGGTGCTTTCTCTTAATATACAACACAAAAGGCCTCTATCTCTTTCACGCTAGTCGTATGAGGTTTTAAAACGCGTAAATACTTTCAAAAGCTTGAGTTGAAGCTTGATTGTACTTGTAAACATCCTTGGTGTAGTTTCTCCCTCAAATGAATGCAAACAAAGCATTTGGGTGCTTTCTCTTAATATACAACACAAAAGAACTTAATCTCTTTCACCCTAGATGCAAGAGCTGTTAAAACGCGTAAATGCATTCAAAAGGTGGAGTTAAAGCTTGTTTGTACTTCTAAACATCCTTGGCGTAGTTTCTCACTCAAATGAATGCATACAAAGCATTTGGGTGCTTTCTCTTAATATACAACACATGAACTCAATCTCCTTCACCCTTTTCGTATGAGCTTTTAAAACGCGTAAATGCATTCAAAAGCCTGAGTTGAAGCCAGTTTGTAGTTATAAACATCCTTGGTGTAGTTTCACACTCAAATGAATTTAAACAAAGCATTTGCGAGCTTTTTCTTAATATACAACACAAAAGAACTCAATCTCTTTTCGCCTAGTCGTAAGAGCTGTTAAAACGCGTATATGCATTCAAAAGCTTGAGTAGAAACTTGTTTGAACTTGTAAATATCCTTAGTGTAGTTTCTCACTCAAATTAATGCAAAGACAGCATTTGGGTGCTTTCTCTTAATATACAACACAAAAGACCTCAACTCTTTCACCCTAGTCGTAAGAGCTGTTAAAACGCGTAAATACATTCAAAATTTTGAGTTGAAGCTTTTTTGTACTTGTAAACATCCTTGGTGTAGTTTCTCCCTCAAATGAATGCAAACAAAGCTTTTGGGTGCTTTCTCTTAATATACAACACAAAAGAACTCAATCTCTTTCACGCTCGATGTAAGAGCTGTTAAAACGTGTAAATGCATTCAAAAGGTGGAGTTAAAGCTTGTTTGTACTTGTAAACATCCTAGGAGTAGTTTCTCACTCAAAGGAATGAATATAAACCAACCAAAATCTTTGTTTGCATTCATTTGAGTGAGAAACTTAACCAAGGATGTTTACGCGTTTTAAACAGTTTCTTAATTTTGTTTACATTCACCTTTTCAATTTACAAGTACAAACAATCAACTGAATGAAAATAAAGAATTTCGGTGCTTTCTCTTAATATACAACACAAAAGAACTCAATCTCTTTCACCCTAGATGTAAGAGCTGTTAAAAAGCGTAAATGCATTCAAAAGGTGGAGTTAAAGCTTGTTTGTACTTGTAAACATCCTTGGTGTAGTTTTTCACTCAAATGAATGCAAACAAAGCATTTGGGTGCTTTCTCTTAATATACAACACAAAAGACCTCAATCTCTTTCACCCTAGTCGTATGAGGTTTTAAAACGCGTAAATGCTTTCAAAAGCTTGAGTTGAAGCTTTTTTGTACTTGTAAACATCCTTGGTGTAGTTTCTCCCTCAAATGAATGCAAACAAAGCATTTGGGTGCTTTCTCTTAATATACAACACAAAAGAACTCAATCTCTTTCACCCTAGATGTAAGAGCTGTTAAAACGCGTAAATGCATTCAAATGGTGGAGTTAAAGCTTGTTTGTACTTGTAAACATCCTTGGTGTAGTTTCTCCCTCAAATGAATGCAAACAAAGCATTTGGGTGCTTTCTCTTAATATACAACACAAAAGACCTCAATCTCTTTCACCCTAGCTGTAAGAGCTGTTAAAACGCGTAAATGCATTCAAAAGGTGGAGTTAAAGCTTGTTTGTACTTGTAAACATCCTTGGTGTAGTTTCTCACTCAAATGAATGCAAACAAAGCTGTTAACATACAACACAAAAGACCTCAAATCTCTTTCACCCTACTCGTATTCCTTTGTTTGCATTCATTTGAGTGTGAAACTACACCTAGGATGTTTACAAAAACAAACAAGCTTCAACTCAAGCTTTTGAATGCATTTACGCGTTTTAAAAGCTCATACGAGTAGGGTGAAAGAGATTTGAGTTCTTTTGTGTTGTACATTAAGAGAAAGCATCCAAATACTTTGTTCGGATACATTTGAGTGTGAAACTGCACCTAGGATGTTTACAAGTACAAACAAGCTTCAACTGAAGCTTTTGAATGTATTTACGCGTTTTAACAACTCTTACGATTAGGGTGAAAGAGATTGAGGTCTTTTGTGTTGTATTTTAAGAGAAAGCACCCAAATGCTTTTTTTGCATTCATTTAAGTGAGAAACTACACCAAGGATGTTTACAAGTACAAACAAGCTTTAACTCCACCTTTTGAATTCATTTACGCGTTTTAACAGCTCTTACATCTAGGGTGAAAGAGATTGAGTTCTTTTGTGTTGTATATTAAGAGAAAGCACCCAAATGCTTTGTTTGCATTCATTTGAGTGAGAAACTACACCAAGGATGTTTACAAGCACAAACAAGCTTTAACTCCACCTTTTGAATGCATTTACGCATTTTAACAGCTCTTACAATTAGGGTGAAAGAGATTGAGTTCTTTTGTGTTGTATATTAAGAGAAATCACACAAATGCTTTGTTTGCATTCATTTGAGTGAGAAACTACACCAAGGATGTTTACAAGTACAAACAAGCTTCAACTCAAGCTTTTGAATGCATTTACGCGTTTTAAAAGCTCATATGACTAGGGTGAAAAAGATAGAGTTCTTTTGTGTTGTATTTTAAGAGAAAGCAACCAAAAGCTTTTTTGCATTCATTTCAGTGAGAAACTACACCAAGAATCTTTACGAGTACAAACAAGCTTCAACTCAAGCTTTTGAATGCATTTACGCGTTTAAAAAGCTCATATGACTAGGGTGAAAAAGATTGAATTCTTTTGTGTTGTATTATAAGAGAAAGCAACCGAAAGCTTTGTTTGCATTCATTTGAGGGAGAAACTACTCCAAGGATGTTTAAAAGTACAAACAAGCTTTAGCTCCACCTTTTGAATGCATTTTCGCGTTTTAACAGCTCTTACAGCTAGGGTGAAAGAGATTGAGTTCTTTTGTGTTGTATTTTCAGAGAAGGCACCCAAAAGCTTTGTTTGCATTCATTGGAGTGAGAAACTACACCAAGGATGTTTACAAGTACAAACAAGCTTCAACTCAAAATTTTGAATGTATTTACCCGTTTTAAAAGCTCATATGACTAGGGTGAAAGAGATTGAGGTCTTTTGTGTTGTATATTAAGAGAAAGCACACAAATGCGTTGTTTGCATTCATTTGAGTGAGAAACTACACCAAGGATGTTTACAAGTACAAACAAGCTTTAACTTCACCTTTTGAATGCATTTACTCGTTTTTACAGCTCTCTTACATCTAGGGTGAAAGAGATTGAGGTCTTTTGTGTTGTATATTAAGAGAAATCACACAAATGCGTTGTTTGTATTCATTTGAGTGAGAAACTACACCAAGAAACAAGCTTCAACTAACGCTATTGAATGTATTTACGCGTTTTAACAGCTCTTACGACTAGGGTGAAAGAGATTGAGTTCTTTTCCGTTGTATATTAAGAGAAAGCAACCAAAAGCTTTGTTTGCATTCATTTGAGTGAGAAACTACATTAAGGATGTTTACGAGTAGAAACAAGCTTCAACTCCATCTTTTGAATGCATTTACGCATTTTAACAGCTCTTACAACTAGGGTGAAAGACATTGAGTTCTTTTGTGTTGTATATGAAGAGAAAGCACCCAAATGCTTTGTTTGCATTCATTTGGGGAGAAACTAGACCAAGGATGTTTACAAGTACAAACAAGCTTTAACTCGACCATTTGAATGCATTTACGCATTTTTAACAGCTCTTACAACTAGGGTGAAAAAGATTGAGTTCTTTTGTGTTGTATATTAAGAGAAAGCACCCAAATGCTTAGGTTGCATTCATTTGAGTTAGAAACTTAACCAAGGATGTTTACAAGTACAAACAAGCTTCAACTGAAGCTTTTGAATGCATTTACGGGTTTTAAAAGCTCATATGACTAGGGTGAAAAAGATTGAGTTCTTTTGTGATGTATTTTCAGAGAAAGCACCCAAAAGCTTTGTTTGCATTCATTGGAGTGAGAAACTACACCAAGAATGTTTACAAGTACAAACAAGCTTCAACTCAAGCTTTTGAATGCATTTACGCGTTTTAGAAGCTCATATGACTAGGGTGAAAGAGATTGAGGTCTTTTGTGTTGTTTATTAAGAGAAAGCACCCAAATGCTTTCTTTGCATTCATTTGAGTGAGAAACTACACCAAGGATATTTACAAGTACAAACAAGCTTTAACTCCACCTTTTGAATGCATTTACACGTTTTAACAGCTCTTACGATTAGGGAGAAAGAGATTGAGTTCTTTTGTGTTGTATATTAAGAGAAGTCACCCAAATGCTTTGTTTGCATTCATTTGAGTGAGAACCTACACCAAGGATGTTTACAAGTACAAACAAGCTTTAACTCCACCTTTTGAATGCATTTACGCGTTTTAAGAGCTCTTACGACTAGGGTGAAAGAGATGAGTTCTTTTGTGTTGAATATTAATAGAAAGCACCCAAATGCTTTGTTTGCATTCATTTGAGTGAGAAACTACACCAAGGATGTTTACAAGTACAAACAAGCTTCAACTCCACCTTTTGAATGCATTTACGCATTTTAACAGCTCTAACAACTAAGGTGAAAGAGATTGAGTTCTTTTGTGTTGTATATTAAGAGAAAGCACCCAAATGCTTTGTTTGAATTCATTTGAGTGAGAAACTACACCAAGGATGTTTACAAGCACAAACAAGCTTTAACTCCACCTTTTGAATGCATTTACGCGTTTTAACAGCTCTTACATCTAGGGTGAAAAAGATTGAGTTCTTTTGTGTTGTATATTAAGAGAAATCACCCAAATGGTTTGTTTGCATTCATTTGAGTGAGAAACTACACCAAGGAAGGTTACAAGTACAAACAAGTTTCAACTCAAGCTTTTGAATGCATTTACGCGTTTTAACAGCTCTTACGACTAGTCGAAAAGAGATTGAGTTCTTTTGTGTTGTATATTAAGAAAAAGCTCGCAAATGCTTTGTTTACATTTATTTGAGTGTGAAACTACCCCAAGGATGTTTACAACTAAAAACAAGCTTGAACTCAAGCTTTTGAATGCATTTAAGCGTTTTAAAAGCTCATACGACAAGGGTGAAAGAGATTGAGTTCTTTTGTGTTGTATTTTAAGAGATCGCACCCAAATGCTTTGTTTGCATTAATTTGAGTGAAAAACTACACCAAGGGTGTTTACAAGTACAAACAAGCTTTAACTCCACCTTTTGAATGCATTTACGCGTTTTAACAGCTCTTACATCTAGGGTGAAAAAGATTGAGTTCTTTTGTGTTGTATATTAAGAGAAAGCACCCAAATGCTTTGTTTGCATTCATTTGAGGAGAAACTACACCAAGGATGTTTACAAGTACAAACAAGCTTTAACTCCACCTTTTGAATGCATTTACACGTTTTAACAGCTCTTACATCTAGGGTGAAAGAGATTAACTACACCAAGGATGTTTACAAGTAGAAAAAAGCTTCAACTCAAGCTATTGAATGCAATTACGCGTTTTAAAAGCTCATATGACTAGGGTGAAAGAGATTGAGGTCTTTTGTGTTGTATATTAAGAGAAAGCACCCAAATGCTTTGTTTGCATTCATTTGTGTGAGAAACTACACCAAGGATGTTTACAAGTACAAACAAGCTTTAACTCCACCTTTTGAATGCATTTACGCGTTTTAACAGCTCTTACATCTAGGATGAAAGAGATTGAGTTCTTTTGTGTTGTATATTAAGAGAAAGCACCCAAATGCTTTGTTTGCATTCATTTGAGGAGAAACTACACCAAGGATGTTTAGGAGTACAAACAAGCTTTAACTCCACCTTTTGAATGCATTTACGCGTTTTAACAGCTCTTATATCTAGGGTGAAAGAGATTGAGTTCTTTTTTGCTGTAAATTAAGAGAAAGCACCCAAATGCTTTGTTTGCATTCATTTGAGAAGAAACTACACCAAGGATGTTTAGGAGTACAAACAAGCTTTAACTCCACCTTTTGAATGCATTTACGCGTTTTAACAGCTCTTATATCTAGGGTGAAAGAGATTGAGTTCTTTTTTGCTGTAAATTAAGAGAAAGTACCCAAATGTTTTGTATGCATTCATTTGAGTGAGAAACTACACCAAGGATGTTTACAAGTACAAAGAAGCTTTAACTCCACCTTTTGAATGCATTTACGCGTTTTAACAGCTCTTACGGCTAGGGTGAAAGAGATTGAGTTCTTTTGTGTTGTATATTAAGAGAAAGCACCCAAATGCTTTGTTTGCATTCATTTGAGGAGAAACTACACCAAGGATGTTTACAAGTACAAAGAAGCTTTAACTCCACCTTTTGAATGCATTTACGCGTTTTAACAGCTCTTACGGCTAGGGTGAAAAAGATTGAGTTCTTTTGTGTTGTATATTAAGAGAAAGCACCCAAATGCTTTGTTTGCATTCATTTGAGGAGAAACTACACCAAGGATGTTTACAAGTACAAACAAGCTTTAACTCCACCTTTTGAATGCATTTACACGTTTTAACAGCTCTTACATCTAGGGTGAAAGAGATTAACTACACCAAGGATGTTTACAAGTAGAAAAAAGCTTCAACTCAAGGTATTGAATGCAATTACGCGTTTTAAAAGCTCATATGACTAGGGTGAAAGAGATTGAGGTCTTTTGTGTTGTATATTAAGAGAAAGCACCCAAATGCTTTGTTTGCATTCATTTGTGTGAGAAACTACACCAAGGATGTTTACAAGTACAAACAAGCTTTAACTCCACCTTTTGAATGCATTTACGCGTTTTAACAGCTCTTACATCTAGGATGAAAGAGATTGAGTTCTTTTGTGTTGTATATTAAGAGAAAGCACCCAAATGCTTTGTTTGCATTCATTTGAGGAGAAACTACACCAAGGATGTTTAGGAGTACAAACAAGCTTTAACTCCACCTTTTGAATGCATTTACGCGTTTTAACAGCTCTTATATCTAGGGTGAAAGAGATTGAGTTCTTTTGTGTTGTATTTTCAGAGAAAGCACCCAAAAGATTTGTTTGCATTCATTGGAGTGAGAAACTACACCAAGGATGTTTACAAGAGATTTTAAAACGTGTTTACAAGTACATACTTAATACTTGTGTTGTATATTAAGAGAACGCACCCAAATGCTTTGTTTGCATTCATTGGAGTGAGAAACTACACCAAGGATGCTTACAAGTACAAACAAGCTTCAACTAACGCTTTTGAATGTAGTTACGCGTTTTAACAGCTCTTACGACTAGGGTGAAAGAGATTGAGTTCTTTTCTGTTGTATATTAAGAGAAAGCAACCAAAAGCTTTGTTTGCATTCATTTGAGTGAGAAACTACATTAAGGATGTTTACAAGTACAAACAAGCTTCAACTCCACCTTTTGAATGCATTTACGCGTTTGAACGGGCTCTTACATCTAGGGTGAAAGAGATTGAGTTCTTTTGTGTTGTATATTAAGAAAAATCACCCAAATGCTTTGTTTGCATTCATTTGAGGAGAAACTAGACCAAGGATGTTTGCTAGAACAAACAAGCTTTAACTCCACCTTTTGAATGCATTTACGCGTTTTAACAGCTCTTACATCTAGGATGAAAGAGATTGAGTTCTTTTGTGTTGTATATTAAGAGAAAGCACCCAAATGCTTTGTTTGCATTCATTTGAGGAGAAACTACACCAAGGATGTTTAGGAGTACAAACAAGCTTTAACTCCACCTTTTGAATGCATTTACGCGTTTTAACAGCTCTTATATCTAGGGTGAAAGAGATTGAGTTCTTTTTTGCTGTAAATTAAGAGAAAGCACCCAAATGCTTTGTTTGCATTCATTTGAGAAGAAACTACACCAAGGATGTTTAGGAGTACAAACAAGCTTTAACTCCACCTTTTGAATGCATTTACGCGTTTTAACAGCTCTTATATCTAGGGTGAAAGAGATTAAGTTCTTTTTTGCTGTAAATTAAGAGAAAGTACCCAAATGTTTTGTATGCATTCATTTGAGTGAGAAACTACACCAAGGATGTTTACAAGTACAAAGAAGCTTTAACTCCACCTTTTGAATGCATTTACGCGTTTTAACAGCTCTTACGGCTAGGGTGAAAGAGATTGAGTTCTTTTGTGTTGTATATTAAGAGAAAGCACCCAAATGCTTTGTTTGCATTCATTTGAGGAGAAACTACACCAAGGATGTTTACAAGTACAAAGAAGCTTTAACTCCACCTTTTGAATGCATTTACGCGTTTTAACAGCTCTTACGGCTAGGGTGAAAAAGATTGAGTTCTTTTGTGTTGTATATTAAGAGAAAGCACCCAAATGCTTTGTTTGCATTCATTTGAGGAGAAACTACACCAAGGATGTTTACAAGTACAAACAAGCTTTAACTCCACCTTTTGAATGCATTTACACGTTTTAACAGCTCTTACATCTAGGGTGAAAGAGATTAACTACACCAAGGATGTTTACAAGTAGAAAAAAGCTTCAACTCAAGCTATTGAATGCAATTACGCGTTTTAAAAGCTCATATGACTAGGGTGAAAGAGATTGAGGTCTTTTGTGTTGTATATTAAGAGAAAGCACCCAAATGCTTTGTTTGCATTCATTTGTGTGAGAAACTACACCAAGGATGTTTACAAGTACAAACAAGCTTTAACTCCACCTTTTGAATGCATTTACGCGTTTTAACAGCTCTTACATCTAGGATGAAAGAGATTGAGTTCTTTTGTGTTGTATATTAAGAGAAAGCACCCAAATGCTTTGTTTGCATTCATTTGAGGAGAAACTACACCAAGGATGTTTAGGAGTACAAACAAGCTTTAACTCCACCTTTTGAATGCATTTACGCGTTTTAACAGCTCTTATATCTAGGGTGAAAGAGATTGAGTTCTTTTGTGTTGTATTTTCAGAGAAAGCACCCAAAAGATTTGTTTGCATTCATTGGAGTGAGAAACTACACCAAGGATGTTTACAAGAGATTTTAAAACGTGTTTACAAGTACATACTTAATACTTGTGTTGTATATTAAGAGAACGCACCCAAATGCTTTGTTTGCATTCATTGGAGTGAGAAACTACACCAAGGATGCTTACAAGTACAAACAAGCTTCAACTAACGCTTTTGAATGTAGTTACGCGTTTTAACAGCTCTTACGACTAGGGTGAAAGAGATTGAGTTCTTTTCTGTTGTATATTAAGAGAAAGCAACCAAAAGCTTTGTTTGCATTCATTTGAGTGAGAAACTACATTAAGGATGTTTACAAGTACAAACAAGCTTCAACTCCACCTTTTGAATGCATTTACGCGTTTGAACGGGCTCTTACATCTAGGGTGAAAGAGATTGAGTTCTTTTGTGTTGTATATTAAGAAAAATCACCCAAATGCTTTGTTTGCATTCATTTGAGGAGAAACTAGACCAAGGATGTTTGCTAGAACAAACAAGCTTTAACTCCACCTTTTGAATGCATTTACGCGTTTTAACAGCTCTTACATCTAGGGTGAAAGAGACAGAGTTCTTTTGTGTAGTATATTAAGAGAAAGCACCCAAATGTTTTGTATGTATTCATTTGAGTGAGAAACTCCACCAAGGATGTTTACAAGTACAAACAAGCTTTAACTCCACCTTTTGAATGCATTTACGCGTTTTAACAGCTCTTACGACTAGGGTGAAAGAGATTGAGTTGTTTTGTGTTGTATTTTCAGAGAAAGCACCCAAAAGCTTTGTTTGCATTCATTGGAGTGAGTAACTACACCAAGGATGTTTACACGTACAAACAAGCTTCAACTAACGCTTTTGAATGTATTTACGCGTTTTAACAGCTCTTACGACTAGGGTGAAAGAGATTGAGTTCTTTTCCGTTGTATATTAAGAGAAAGCAACCAAAAGCTTTGTTTGAATTCATTTGAGTGAGAAACTACATTAAGGATGTTTACAAGTACAAACAAGCTTCAACTCCATCTTTTGAATACATTTACGCATTTTAACAGCTCTTACAACTAGGGTGAAAGACATTGAGTTCTTTTGTGTTGTATATGAAGAGAAAACACCCAAATGCTTTGTTTGCATTCATTTGAGTGAGAAACTACACCAAGGATGTTTACAAGCACAAACAAGGTTTAACTCGACCATTTGAATGCATTTACGCGTTTTAACAGCTCTTACGACTAGGGTGAAAGAGATTGAGTTCTTTTGTGTTGTATTTTCAGAGAAAGCACCCAAAAGCTTTGTTTGCATTCATTGGAGTGAGTAACTACACCAAGGATGTTTACAAGTACAAACAAGCTTCAACTAACGCTATTGAATGTATTTACGCGTTTTAACAGCTCTTACGACTAGGGTGAAAGAGATTGAGTTCTTTTCCGTTGTATATTAAGAGAAAGCAACCAAAAGCTTTGTTTGCATTCATTTGAGTGAGAAACTACATTAAGGATGTTTACGAGTAGAAACAAGCTTCAACTCCATCTTTTGAATGCATTTACGCATTTTAACAGCTCTTACAACTAGGGTGAAAGACATTGAGTTCTTTTGTGTTGTATATGAAGAGAAAGCACCCAAATGCTTTGTTTGCATTCATTGGAGTGAAAAACTACACCAAGGATGTTTACAAGCACAAACAAGGTTTAACTCGACCATTTGAATGCATTTACGCATTTTAACAGCTCTTACAACTAGGGTGAAAAAGATTGAGTTCTTTTGTGTTGTATATTAAGAGAAAGCACCCAAATGCTTTGTTTGCATTCATTTGAGTGAGAAACTTAACCAAGGATGTTTACAAGTACAAACAAGCTTCAACTGAAGCTTTTGAATGCATTTACGGGTTTCAAAAGCTCATATTACTAGGGTGAAAAAGATTGAGTTCTTTTGTGTTGTATTTTCAGAGAAAGCACCCAAAAGCTTTGTTTGCATTCATTGGAGTGAGAAACTACACCAAGAATGTTTACAAGTACAAACAAGCTTTAACTCAACCTTTTGAATGCATTTACGCGTTTTAAAAGCTCATATGACTAGGGTGAAAGAGATTGAGGTCTTTTGTGTTGTTTATTAAGAGAAAGCACCCAAATGCTTTGTTTGCATTCATTTGAGTGAGAAACTACACCAAGGATGTTTACAAGTACAAACAAACTTTAACTCCACCTTTTGAATGCATTTACACGTTTTAACAGCTCTTACGATTAGGGTGAAAGAGATTGAGTTCTTTTGTGTTGTATATTAAGAGAAGTCACCCAAATGCTTTGTTTGTATTCATTTGAGTGAGAAACTACCTCAAGGATGTTTACAAGTACAAACAAGCTTCAACTCCACCTTTTGAATGCATTTTTGCATTTTAACAGCTCTAACAACTACGGTGAAAGAGATTGAGTTCTTTTGTGTTATATATTAAGAGAAAGCACCCAAATGCTTTGTTTGCATTCATTTGAGTGAGAAACTACACCAAGGATGTTTACAAGCACAAACAAGCTTTAACTCCACCTTTTGAATGTATTTACGCGTTTTAACAGCTCTTACGACTAGGGTGAAAGAGATTGAGTTCTTTTCCGTTGTATATTAAGAGAAAGCAACCAAAAGCTTTGTTTGCATTCATTTGAGTGAGAAACTACATTAAGGATGTTTACGAGTAGAAACAAGCTTCAACTCCATCTTTTGAATGCATTTACGCATTTTAACAGCTCTTACAACTAGGGTGAAAGACATTGAGTTCTTTTGTGTTGTATATGAAGAGAAAGCACCCAAATGCTTTGTTTGCATTCATTGGAGTGAAAAACTACACCAAGGATGTTTACAAGCACAAACAAGGTTTAACTCGACCATTTGAATGCATTTACGCATTTTAACAGCTCTTACAACTAGGGTGAAAAAGATTGAGTTCTTTTGTGTTGTATATTAAGAGAAAGCACCCAAATGCTTTGTTTGCATTCATTTGAGTGAGAAACTTAACCAAGGATGTTTACAAGTACAAACAAGCTTCAACTGAAGCTTTTGAATGCATTTACGGGTTTCAAAAGCTCATATTACTAGGGTGAAAAAGATTGAGTTCTTTTGTGTTGTATTTTCAGAGAAAGCACCCAAAAGCTTTGTTTGCATTCATTGGAGTGAGAAACTACACCAAGAATGTTTACAAGTACAAACAAGCTTCAACTCAACCTTTTGAATGCATTTACGCGTTTTAAAAGCTCATATGACTAGGGTGAAAGAGATTGAGGTCTTTTGTGTTGTTTATTAAGAGAAAGCACCCAAATGCTTTGTTTGCATTCATTTGAGTGAGAAACTACACCAAGGATGTTTACAAGTACAAACAAACTTTAACTCCACCTTTTGAATGCATTTACACGTTTTAACAGCTCTTACGATTAGGGTGAAAGAGATTGAGTTCTTTTGTGTTGTATATTAAGAGAAGTCACCCAAATGCTTTGTTTGCATTCATTTGAGTGAGAAACTACCTCAAGGATGTTTACAAGTACAAACAAGCTTCAACTCCACCTTTTGAATGCATTTTCGCATTTTAACAGCTCTAACAACTACGGTGAAAGAGATTGAGTTCTTTTGTGTTATATATTAAGAGAAAGCACCCAAATGCTTTGTTTGCATTCATTTGAGTGAGAAACTACACCAAGGATGTTTACAAGCACAAACAAGCTTTAACTCCACCTTTTGAATGCATTTACGCATTTTAACAGCTCTTACAACTAGGGTGAAAGAGAGTGAGTTCTTTTGTGTTGTATATTAAGAGAAATCACCCAAATGGTTTGTTTCCATTCATTTGAGTGAGAAACTACACCAAGGAAGTTTACAAGTACAAACAAGTTTCAACTCAAGCTTTTGAATGCATTTACGCGTTTTAACAGCTCTTACGACTAGTCGAAAAGAGATTCAGTTCTTTTGTGTTGTATATTAAGAAAAAGCTCGCAAATGCTTTGTTTACATTTATTTGAGTGTGAAACTACCCCAAGGATGTTTACAACTACAAACAAGCTTGAACTCAAGCTTTTGAATGCATTTAAGCATTTTAAAAGCTCATACGACAAGGGTGAAAGAGATTGAGTTCTTTTGTGTTGTATTTTAAGAGATCGCACCCAAATGCTTTGTTTGCATTAATTTGAGTGAAAAACTACACCAAGGATGTTTACAAGTACAAACAAGCTTTAACTCCACCTCTTTAATGCATTTACGCGTTTTAACAGCTCTTACATCTAGGGTGAAAGAGATTGAGTTCTTTTGTGTTGTATATTAAGAGAAAGCACCCAAATGCTTTGTTTGCATTCATTTGAGGTGAAACTACACCAAGGATGTTTACAAGTACAAACAAGCTTTAACTCCACCTTTCGAATGCATTTACGCGTTTTAACAGCTCTTACATCTAGGGTGAAAGAGATTAACTTAACCAAGGATGTTTACAAGTAGAGAAAAGCTTCAACACAAGCTTTTGAAAGGAATTAGGGGTTATAAAACCTCATACGACTAGGGTGAAAGAGATTGAGGTCTTTTGTGTTTTATATTAAGAGAAAGCACCCAAATGCTTTCTTTGCATTAATTTTAGTGAAAAACTACACCAAGGATGTTTACAAGTACAAACAAGCTTTAACACCACCTTTTGAATGCATTTACACGGTTTGACAGCTCTTACATCTAGGGTGAAAGAGATTGAGTTCTTTTGTGCTGTATATTAAGAGAAAGCACCCAAATGTTTTGTATGCATTCATTTGAGTGAGAAACTACACCAATGATGTTTACAAGTACAAACAAGCTTTAACTCCACTTTTTGAATGCATTTACGCGTTTTAACAGCTCTTACGGCTAGGGTGAAAGAGATTGAGTTCTTTTGTGTTGTATTTACAGAGAACGCACCCAAATGTTTTCTTTGCATTCATTTGAGTGAGAAACTACACCAAAGATGTTTACAAGTACCAACAAGGTTCAACTTAAGCTTTTGAATGCATATACGCGTTTTAAAACCTCATACGACTAGGGTGAAAGAGATTGAGTTCTTTTGATGCGTTGGTGGTGCATTAACATCAGATCATCAAGAGACTAGATTTAGTGTCATTGCAATGATCTTGGCAAATGGGACACTCTCAAGATAAGTGATGATATTTCTGGTTCTAAAGGCATTACTGTCCTTTTGGCCACCTAATCTTGATGATTAGTCCGTACAACTTAATTAGTCCGTACAAATAAATATTTGTGATTATTGTTAATTATAGTGCACCCTGCATGTAGTTAGCATAATTAACAAATGTAATTAGTTGTTATTTGAATTCCCTAAGTAGTTGCTGAATGAGGAGAGTCTAAAAGCAAATGGGATGGATAAGGATGAAGCTTGAGGCTCCTCTTACAGCTCACCCACGTTTGTCCTTGTGCAAGGACAAGCAACAGCTGTCAAGTGGTCCAAATGGGAAGGAAATACGCTCCAAATTGTACTGCACGTATTTGGCTCATTTCTGGGCAAAATACTGAAGTTTCATTTTGCTTGGGCACTACTCTTGGACAGCTCACCCTTTCTAGAGTATTCTTAGGTTATTAGGGCACATTTGTGACCCCTATAAATATGTAAGAACAGCTGATGTAAAAGGTACTGGATGATGAATGAAAATATGAAATGGCTGCTGCCTTTTGCTTACAAACCTTGTTGTTCTTTATAATGTCCTTAGGGATATTTGGTGAAACAAGTAGTATCCTTTAGCCTTGACATGGTGGTTAAATCCTTTATAGTCCTGGTGGTGGTGCTATCTATCCTCCCTCTTCTTATTTTTCGTTTCATTTACTTTGTTTTCAATCTTTATAATCACAAAACAAACAAAATATTATCAAAACACCCATTGTTCGAAAACGAGCTAAAACCTTCAGTTTTGCTAACGTATCATCTTTTGTGTTGTATTTTCAGAGAAAGCACCCAAAAGCTTTGTTTGCATTCATTGAAGTGAGAAACTACACCAAGGATATTTACAAGTACAAACAAGCTTCAACTAACGCTTTTGAATGTATTTACGCGTTTTAACAGCTCTTACGACTAGGGTGAAAGAGATTGAGTTCTTTTCTGTTGTATATTAAGAGAAAGCAACCAAAAGCTTTGTTTGCATTAATGTGATTGAGAAACTACATTAAGGATGTTTACAAGTACAAACAGGCTTCAACTCCACCTTTTGAATGCATTTACGCATTTTAACAGCTCTTACAACTAGGGTGAAAGAGATTGAGTTCTTTTGTGTTGTATATGAAGAGAAAGCACCCAAATGCTTTGTTTGCATTCATTTGAGTGAGAAACTACACCAAGGATGTTTACAAGCACAAACAAGCTTTAACTCGACCATTTGAATGCATTTACGCATTTTAACAGCTCTTACAACTAGGGTGAAAAAGATTGAGTTCTTTTGTGTTGTATATTAAGAGAAAGCACCCAAATGCTTTGTTTGCATTCATTTGAGTGAGAAACTTAACCAAGGATGTTTACAAGTACCAACAAGGTTCAACTAAAGCTTTTGAATGCAGTTACGGGTTTTATAGCTCATATGACTATGGTGGAAAAGATTGAGTTCTTTTGTGTTGTATTTTCAGAGAAAGCACCCAAAAGCTTTGTTTGCATTCATTGGAGTGAGAAACTACACCAGGAATGTTTACAAGTACAAACAAGCTTTTTCAACTCAAGCTTTTGAATGCATTTACGCGTTTTAAAAGCTCCTATGACTAGGGTGAAAGAGATTGAGGTCTTTTGTGTTGTATATTAAGAGAAAGCACACAAATGCTTTATTTGCATTCATTTGATTGTGAATACATTCAAAATTTTGAGTTGAAGCTTGTTTGTACTTGTATTCATTTGAGTGAGAAACTACACCAAGGATGTTTACAAGTACAAACAAGCTTTAACTCCACCTTTTGAATGCATTTACGTGTTTTAACAGCTCTTACATCTAGGGTGAAAGAGATTGACTTCTGTTGTGTTGTATATTAAGAGAAATCACCCAAATGGTTTGTTTGCATTCATTTGAGTGAAAAACTACACAGAGGATGTTTACAAGTATAAACAAGTTTCAAGTCAAGCTTTTGAATGCATTTACGCGTTTTAACACCTCTTACGACTAGGCGAAAAGAGATTGAGTTCTTTTGTGTTGTATATTAAGAAAAAGCTCGCAAATGCTTTGTTTACATTCATTTGATTGTGAAACTACCCCAAGGATGTTTACAACTACAAACAAGCTTGAACTCAAACTTTTGAATGCATTTAAGCGTTTTAAAAGCTCATACGACAAGGGTGAAAGAGATTGAGTTCTTTTGTGTTGTATTTTAAGAGAACGCACCCAAATGCTTTGTTTGCATTCGTGTTTGAGTGAGAAACTTTACCAAGGATGTTTACAAGTACAAACAAGCTTCAACTCAAGCTTTTGAATGCATTTACGGGTTTTAAAAGCTCATATGACTAGGGTGAAAGAGATTGAGTTCTTGGGTGTTGTATATTAAGAGAAAGCACCCAAATGCTTTGTTTGCATTCATTTGTGTGAGAAACTACACCAAGGATGTTTACAAGCACAAACAAGCTTTAACTCCACCTTTTGAATGCATTTACGTGTTTTAACAGCTCTTACATCTAGGGTGAAAGAGATTGAGTTCTTTTGTGTTGTATATTAAGAGAAATCACCCAAATGGTTTGTTTGCATTCATTTGAGGGAGAAACTACACCAAGGATGTTTACAAGTACAAACAAGCTTCAACTCAAGATTTTGAATGCATTTACGCGTTTTAACAGCTCTTACGATTAGGGTGAAAGAGATTTGAGGTCTTTTGTGTTGTGTATATTTAGAGAAAGCACCCAAATGCTTTGTTTGCATTCATTTGAGTGAGAAACTACAACCAAGGATGTTTACAAGTACAAACAAGCTTTAACTCCACCTTTTGAATGCATTTACGCGTTTTAACAGCTCTTACATCTAGGGTGAAAGAGATTGAGGTCTTTTGTGTTGTATATTAAGAGAAATCACACAAATGCTTTGTTTCCATTCATTTGAGTTGAAACATGTTTGTACTTGTAAAAATTTTGAGTATGAAACTACACCTTGAATGTTTTAAATGTACAAACATCCTTCAACTCAAGCTTTTGAATGCATTTACGCGTTTAAAACCTCATACGACTAGGGTGAAAGAGATTGAGGTCTTTTGTGTTGTATATTAAGAGAAAGCACCCAAATGCTTTGCTTGCATTCATTTCAGTGAGAAACTACACCAAGAATGTTTAAAAGTACAAACAAGCTTCAACTCAAGCTTTTGAATGCATTTAAGCGTTTTAAAAGCTCATATGACTAGGGTGAAAAAGATTGAGTTCTTTTGTGTTGTACATTAAGAGAACGCACCCAAATGCTTTGTTTGCATTCATTTGAGTGAGAAACTTAACCAAGGATGTTTACAAGTGCCAACAAGCTTCAGTTTAAGCTTTTGAATGCATATATGCGTTTTAAAACCTCATACGACTAGGGTGAAAGAGATTGAGTTCTTTTTGTGTTGTATTTTCAAAGAAAGCACCCAAAAGCTTTGTTTGCATTCATTGGAGTGAGAAACTACACCAAGGATGTTTACAAGTACAAACAAGCTTCAACTCAAGCTTTTGAATGTATTTACGCGTTTTTAAAGCTCATATGACTAGGGTGAAAGAGATTGAGGTCTTTTGTGTTGTATATTAAGAGAAAGCACCCAAATGCTTTGTTTGCATTCATTTGAGTGAGAAACTACACCAAGGATGTTAACAAGCACAAACAAGCTTTAACTCCACCTTTTGAATGCATTTACGCATTTTAACAGGTCTTACAACTAGGGTGAAAGTAATTGAGTTCTTTTGTGTGGTATATAAAGAGAAAGCACCCAAATGCTTTGTTTGCATTCATTAGAGTGAGAAACTAGGTCATATGACTAGGGTGAAAAAGATTGAGTTCTTTTGTGTTGTATTTTAACAGAAAGCAACCAAAAGCTTTGTTTGCATTCATTTCAGTGGGAAACTACACCAAGAATGTTTACAAGTACAAACAAGCTTCAACTCAAGCTTTTGGAATGTATTTACGCGTTTTTAAAGCTCATATGACTAGGGTGAAAGAGATTGAGGTCTTTTGTGTTGTACATTAAGAGAAAGCACCCAAATGCTTTGTTTGCATTCATTTGAGTGAGAAACTACACCAAGGATGTTTACAAGCACAAACAAGCTTTAACTCCACCTTTTGAATGCATTTTCGCATTTTAACAGCTCTTACAACTAGGGTGAAAGTAATTGAGTTCTTTTGGGTGGTAGATAAAGAGAAAGCACCCAAATGCTTTGTTTGCATTCATTTGAGTGAGAAACTAGCTCATATGACTAGGGTGAAAAAGATTGAGTTCTTTTGTGTTGTATTTTAAGAGAAAGCAACCAAAAGCTTTGTTTGCATTCATTTCAGTGAGAAACTACACCAAGAATGTTTACAAGTACAAACAAGCTTCAACTCAAGCTTTTGAATGCATTTACGCGTTTTAAAAGCTCATACGAGTAGGGTGAAAGAGATTTGAGTTCTTTTGTGTTGTATATATTAAGAGAAAGCACTCAAATGGTTATTTGCATTCATTTGAGTGAGAAACTACACCAAGGATGTTTACAAGTACAAACAAGTTTCAACTCAAGCTTTTGAATGTATTTACGCGTTTTAACAGCTCTTACAACTAGGGTGAAAGAGATTGAGTTCTTTTCTGTTGTATATTAAGAGAAAGCACACAAATGCTTTATTTGCATTCATTTGATTGTGAATACATTCAAAATTTTGAGTTAAAGCTTGTTTGTGCTTGTAAACATCCTTGGTGTAGTTTCTCCCTCAAATGAATGCAAACGAAGCATTTGGGTGCTTTCTCTTAATATACAACACAAAAGAACTCAATCTTTTTCACCATAGTCATATGAGCTTTTGAAACGAGTAAATGCATTCAAAAGCTTGAGTTAAAACGCGTAAATGCATTCAAAAGGTGGAGTTAAAGCTTGTTTGTACTTGTAAACATCCTTGGTGTAGTTTCTCACTCAAATGAATGTAAATAACCATTTGAGTGCTTTCTCTTAATATATACAACACAAAAGAACTCAAAACGCGTAAATGCATTCAAAAGCTTGAGTTGAAGCTTGTTTGTACTTGTAAACATTCTTGGTGTAGTTTCTCACTGAAATGAATGCAAACAAAGCTTTTGGTTGCTTTCTCTTAAAATACAACACAAAAGAACTCAATCTTTTTCACCCTACTCGTATGACGTTTTAAAACGCATATATGCATTCAAAAGCTTAAACTGAAGCTTGTTGGTACTTGTAAACATCTTTGGTTAAGTTTCTCACTCAAATGAAAGCAAACAAAGGATTTGGGTGCGTTCTCTTAATATACAACACAAAAGACCTCAATCTTTTTCACCCTAGTCATAGGAGCTTTTAAAACGCGTAAATGCATTCAAAAGCTTGAGTTGAAGCTTGTTTGTACTTGTAAACATTCTTGGTGTAGTTTCTCACTGAAATGAATGCAAGCAAAGCATTTGGGTGCTTTCTCTTAATATACAACACAAAAGACCTCAATCTCTTTCACCCTAGTCGTATGAGGTTTTAAACGCGTAAATGCTTTCAAAAGCTTGAGTTGAAGCTTGTTTGTACTTGTAAACATCCTTGGTGTAGTTTCTCCCTCAAATGAATGCAAACAAAACATTTGGGTGCTTTCTCTTAATATACAACACAAAAAAACTCAATGTCTTTCACCCTAGATTTAAAAGCTGTTAAAACGCGTAAATGCATTCAAAAGGTGGAGTTAAAGCTTGATTGTACTTGTAAACATCCTTGGTGTAGTTTCTCACTCAAATGAATTCAAATAAAGCATTTGGGTGCTTTCTCTTAATACACAACACAAAAGAACTCAATCTCTTTCACCCTAGATGTAAGAGCTGTTAAAACGCGTAAATGCATTCAAAAGGTGGAGTTAAAGCTTGTTTGTACTTGTAAACATCCTTGGTGTAGTTTCTCACTCAAATGAATGCAAATAAAGCATTTGGGTGCTTTCTCTGAATATACCACACAAAAGACCTCAATCTCTTTCACCGTAGTCATATGAGCTTTTAAAACACGTAAATACATTCAAAAGCTTGAGTTGAAGCTTGTTTGTACTTGTAAGCATCCTTGGTATAGTTTCTCACTCCAATGAATCCAAACAAAGCTTTTGGGTGCTTTCTCTGAAAATACAACACAAAAGAACTCAATCTCTTTCACCCTAGTCGTATGAGGTTTTAAAACGCCTATATGCATTCAAAAGCTTCAGTTGAAGCTTGTTGGTACTGGTAAACATCTTTGGTGTAGTTTCTCACTCAAATGAATGCAAAGAAAACATTTGGGTGCGTTCTCTTAATATACAACACAAAAGAACTCAATCTCTTTCACCCTAGTCGTAAGAGCTGTTAAAACGCGTAAATGCATTCAAAAGGTGGAGTTAAATCTTGTTTGTACTTGTAAACATCCTTGGTGTAGTTTCTCACTGAAATGAATGCAAACAAAGCTTTTGGTTGCTTTCTCTTAAAATACAACACAAAAGAACTCAATCTTTTTCACCCTAGTCGTATGAGGTTTTAAAACGCGTAAATACTTTCAAAAGCTTGAATTGAAGCTTGGTTGTACTTGTAAACATTCTTGCTGTAGTTTCTCACTCAAATGAATGCAAACAAAGCATTTGTGTGATTTCTCTTAATATACAACACAAAAGAACTTAATCTCTTTCACCCTAGTTGTAAGAGCTGTTAAAATGCGTAAATGCATTCAAAAGATTAAGTTAAAGCTTGTTTGTACTTGTAAACATCCTTGGTGTAGTTTCTCCCTAATGAATGCAAACAAAGCATTTGGGTGATTTCTCTGAATATACAACACAAAAGACCTCAATCTCTTTCACCCTAGTCATATGAGCTTTTAAAACACGTAAATACATTCAAAAGCTTGAGTTGAAGCTTGTTTGTACTTGTAAACATCCTTGGTATAGTTTCTCACTCCAATGAATCCAAACAAAGCTTTTGGGTGCTTTCTCTGAAAATACAACACAAAAGAACTCAATCTTTTTCACCCTAGTCGTATGAGGTTTTAAAACGCGTAAATGCTTTCAAAAGCTTGAATTGAAGCTTTGTTGTACTTGTAAACATTCTTGCTGTAGTTTCTCACTCAAATGAATGCAAACAAAGCATTTGTGTGATTTCTCTTAATATACAACACAAAAGAACTTAATCTCTTTCACCCTAGTTGTAAGAGCTGTTAAAATGCGTAAATGCATTCAAAAGATTAAGTTAAAGCTTGTTTGTACTTGTAAACATCCTTGGTGTAGTTTCTCACTCAAATGAATGCAAGTAAAGCATTTGGGTGCTTTCTCTTAATATGCAACACAAAAGAACTCAATCTGTTTCACCCTAGATGTAAGAGTTGTTAAACGCGTAAATGCATTCAAAAGGTGGAGTTAAAGCTTGTTTGTACTTGTAAACACCCTTGGTGAAGTTTCACACTCAAATGAATGCATACAAAGCATTTGGGTGCTTTCTCTTAGTATACAACACAAACGAACTCAATCTCTTTCACCCTTTTCGTAAGAGCTTTTAAAACGCGTAAATGCATTCAAAACCTTGAGTTGAAGCCTGTTTGTATTTGTAAACATCCTTGGTGTAGTTTCACACTCAATTGAATTTAAACAAAGTATTTGCGAGCTTTTTCCTAATATACAACACAATAGAACTCAATCTCTTTTCGCCTAGTCGTAAGAGCTGTTAGAACGCGTAAATGCATTCAAAAGCTTGAGTTGAAACTTGTTTGAACTTGTAAACATCCTTGGTGTAGTTTCTCACTCAAATTAATGCAAAGAAAGCATTTGGGTGCTTTCTCTTAATATACAACACAAAAGACCTCAACTCTTTCACCCTAGTCGTAAGAGCTGTTAAAACGCGTAAATACATTCAAAATTTTGAGTTGAAGCTTGTTTGTACTTGTAAACATCCTTGGTGTAGTTTCTCTCTCAAATAAATGCAAACAAAGCATTTGGGTGCTTTCTCTTAATATACAACAGAAAAGAACTCAATCTGTTTCACCCTAGTCGTATGAGGTTTTAAAACGCGTAAATGCTTTCAAAAGCTTGAGTTGAAGCTTGTTTGTACTTGTAAACATCTTTGGTGTAGTTTCACCCTCAAATGAATGCAAACAAATCATTTGGGTGCTTTCTCTTAATATACAACACAAAAAAACTCAATGTCTTTCACCCTAGATTTAAAAGCTGTTAAAACGCGTAAATGCATTCAAAAGGTGGAGTTAAAGCTTGATTGTACTTGTAAACATCCTTGGTGTAGTTTCTCACTCAAATGAATTCAAATAAAGCATTTGGGTGCTTTCTCTGAATATACCACACAAAAGACCTCAATCTCGTTCACCCTAGTCATATGAGCTTTTAAAACACGAAAATACATTCAAAAGCTTGAGTTGAAGCTTGTTTGTACTTGTAAACATCCTTGGTATAGTTTCTCACTCCAATGAATCCAAACAAAGCTTTTGGGTGCTTTCTCTGAAAATATAACACAAAAGAACTCAAACTCTTTCACCCTAGTCGTATGAGGTTTTAAAACACCTATATGCATTCAAAAGCTTCAGTTGAAGCTTGTTGGTACTGGTAAACATCTTTGGTGTAGTTTCTCACTTAAATGAATGCAAAGAAAACATTTGGGTGCATTCTCTTAATATACAACACAAAAGAACTCAATCTCTTTCACCCTAGTCGTAAGAGCTGTTAAAACGCGTAAATGCATTCAAAAGGTGGAGTAAAATCTTGTTTGTACTTGTAAACATCCTTGGTGTAGTTTCTCACTCAAATGAATGCAAACAAAGCTTTTGGTTGCTTTCTCTTAAAATACAACACAAAAGAACTCAATCTTTTTCACCCTAGTCGTATGAGGTTTTAAAACGCGTAAATGCTTTCAAAAGCTTGAATTGAAGCTTGGTTGTACTTGTAAACATTCTTGCTGTAGTTTCTCACTCAAATGAATGCAAACAAAGCATTTGTGTGATTTCTCTTAATATACAACACAAAAGAACTTAATCTCTTTCACCCTAGTTGTAAGAGCTGTTAAAATGCGTAAATGCATTCAAAAGATTAAGTTAAAGCTTGTTTGTACTTGTAAACATCCTTGGTGTAGTTTCTCCCTAATGAATGCAAACAAAGCATTTGGGTGATTTCTCTGAATATACAACACAAAAGACCTCAATCTCTTTCACCCTAGTCATATAAGCTTTTAAAACACGTAAATACATTCAAAAGCTTGAGTTGAAGCTTGTTTGTACTTGTAAACATCCTTGGTATAGTTTCTCACTCCAATGAATCCAAACAAAGCTTTTGGGTGCTTTCTCTGAAAATACAACACAAAAGAACTCAATCTCTTTCACCCTAGTCGTATGAGGTTTTAAAACGCCTATATGCATTCAAAAGCTTCAGTTGAAGCTTGTTGGTACTGGTAAACATCTTTGGTGTAGTTTCTCACTCAAATGAATGCAAAGAAAACATTTGGGTGCGTTCTCTTAATATACAACACAAAAGAACTCAATCTCTTTCACCCTAGTCGAAAGAGCTGTTAAAACGCGTAAATGCATTCAAAAGGTGGAGTTAAATCTTGTTTGTACTTGTAAACATCCTTGGTGTAGTTTCTCACTGAAATGAATGCAAACAAATCTTTTGGTTGCTTTCTCTTAAAATACAACACAAAAGAACTCAATCTTTTTCACCCTAGTCGTATGAGGTTTTAAAACGCGTAAATGCTTTCAAAAGCTTGAATTGAAGCTTGGTTGTACTTGTA
This sequence comes from Tetragonia tetragonoides, assembly GCA_038025085.1. Lineage (NCBI taxonomy): Eukaryota > Viridiplantae > Streptophyta > Magnoliopsida > Caryophyllales > Aizoaceae > Tetragonia > Tetragonia tetragonoides. Next base: position 24,509,551 of record CM076154.1, read on the forward strand.
AACATTCTTGCTGTAGTTTCTCACTCAAATGAATGCAAACAAAGCATTTGTGTGATTTCTCTTAATATACAATACAAAAGAACTTAATCTCTTTCACCCTAGTTGTAAGAGCTGTTAAATTGCGTAAATGCATTCAAAAGATTAAGTTAAAGCTTGTTTGTACTTGTAAACATCCTTGGTGTAGTTTCTCACTCAAACGAATGCAAGTAAAGCATTTGGGTGCTTTCTCTTAATATGCAACACAAAAGAACTCAATCTGTTTCACCCTAGATGTAAGAGCTGTTAAACGCGTAAATGCATTCAAAAGGTGGAGTTAAAGCTTGTTTGTACTTGTAAACACCCTTGGTGTAGTTTCACACTCAAATGAATGCATACAAAGCATTTGGGTGCTTTCTCTTAATATACAACACAAACGAACTCAATCTCTTTCACCCTTTTCGTAAGAGCTTTTAAAACGCGTAAATGCATTCAAAAGCTTGAGTTGAAGCCTGTTTGTAGTTGTAAACATCCTTGGTGTAGTTTCACACTCAAATGAATTTAAACAAAGTATTTGCGAGCTTTTTCCTAATATATGATGCGGGAGCAAGTGTGCAAAGTAAACAGAACAACCAAGGAACTAGCAAGAGAACATCTATTCTTGTTTACATCGAGTTTCTTTGGTGGTTATGCATTAAATTGACTCCTACAAAGATAATTACATGGAGTTTACACACAAGATCAGGATTAAAGCTCTTATTATATGATAACATTCGTTATAAGGATTCTCGTAATTTTGACAGCTTCTACACTGGTTCGTATTTTGATCATAACTCACTCATACGACATGGGATCATGGTGATTCAAAGTTCTGTAGAAATCTGGAAAAGAGATCTAAAACTCCTATCTTTTGAGTTTTCCCATATTCGAAACGTAACAGGGTTTAAAAGGAGATTTAATTTACAGTGGAAAGCTGTTCCCACGGGTTTTGAGCCTTGGGCGCTAGGTAATCAGTTGTTTAGTTCGATTTCGTTTAGTATTCCCTTAATTAGTTAGAATATGTTTAGGAGAGTAATAATCTGATTGTTATTAGTATTAGAAGTCCATTAGGTGTTAGGAAAGCTGTTAGTTAGTCCGTTTTACAATTGTAGTCAGTTTCATAGTTAGTTTCCTATTCGGACTAGGATTAGGATTCCGAATAGCTTTAGATTTCTTTGTCTATAAATAGGGGAGATCTTTGCTATTGTAAACTCGTGCTTTGATGATTAATTATTGAATACGTGAGTATTTACCCCTCAAACTGAGTGATTCATGTTGAAACCCTTACGAGTGATTCGTGAGTTGTTCTTGAGTGATTCTTGAACAAGATCCCTTTGTGTGATACTATCAAAGGTTAATTTCCGTTTTGTTACTTATTTCACATCAACTTGGTATCAGAGCTAAAGGTTTGAGCTTCCTTAAGTTTAAACAACACGGTCCTGAGCATAAACACGACACCATAGCGAGCTTTAGAGAAAGATTCTTGCAAGATCCGCCCTTTGTTCACGAAGACAGCCAAGAAACCCCCAAGAAACCAACAACCGAAGCTATGGGTGAGCCCAGCGAACTAGCAAAGTTGTTAACAGCCATGAAGGATCTTAGGACGTCTTTCAAATCTCAAGAAGAGCGGATGACTGCTATGGAAAGAAGAAACCAAGAAGATAGGGAGAACATGGAGACAAGGATGCGCAGAATTCATTGGAGAAACCACAACCGTGACCCCGACTTCGATGAGGAGTTTGAAGACACAAGTGGGACTAGAACCAATGACGCTCCTAAACCACGACATCCCTATGATGATGACAGGAACTTGAAGGTCAAACTCCCTGAATATGATGGTTCCTACGACCCAGAGGCCTTTCTTGATTGGCTTAGAACTATGGAGAGAGTGTTTGAATACAAGGAGTATGATGAGCGGCGAAGATGCAAGTTAGCCACGCATAAACTCACCAAGCATGCTTCTTTTTGGTATGAAAAACTAAAGGCTCGACGCAAGAAGGACGGGAAAGCAAAGATTGAGACTTGGGACAAACTCAAGAAACATTTAAAGAACCAATTTTTGCCTAGAGTTTGAGCAAGCACAGTTCTTGAAACTCACGTCCTTAAGCCAAGAAACCTCAAGTGTACAAGACTACCTCCAAAAGTTTGAAAACGCGCACATGATGTGTGATCTCGTGGAGAGGGAAGAGTTAAAGATTGCAAGATTCATCAAAGGACTAAATTCAACTCTAAGGCGCAAGGTGGAGCTTGTTCCTTACATATCCTTTGAGTATGTTTGCAAGATAGCTCTCAAGATTGAGAGGCAAGAGAGGGAGCAACAATTAGTGCACCTACGAGCACAACAAGCATACCAACAAGCACTTCAACGTCGAAATCATAAGTTGGAGTACATGAATGGGTGCATAATAAATGATCAACCCATAAATGAAGATAGGCTCTTTGTTGTGGATACATTCAAAGGAAAACCAGATCTTGATGGTTACTTTAAAGATATTGTTCCTATGGAAGATTTACAAGAAAAGACCAATAACATTAACCCCCTTATTGTTGTTCAAGTTAATAATTCAAGCCTACCAACTGTGGTTGATGAGTTTATCGAAGAAATATTCATTGAACCAGAAAATATTGGTGATTTCCTTGAAGATCTTGATTATATTGATGATATGCAAGAGGAATCCGAGATGGAGTTGGAACTTCTTGAATCTAGCTTTGATCAAGAACAAGAAAGAGATGTCCATCAAGAAGACAACAACAAGGCTCTTAACCTTCTGGGTTCATTGGATATTTGTAAAGAAAATTTGATGAATATACAGGTTCAGGAGAAGATTACTACATACGAAGAATTGAGGACAATTCTTTTTGAAGAAAGGGAGATTGATGCGGGAGCAAGTGTGCAAAGTAAACAGAACAACCAAGGAACTAGCAAGAGAACATCTATTCTTGTTTACATCGAGTTTCTTTGGTGGTTATGCATTAAATTGACTCCTACAAAGATAATTACATGGAGTTTACACACAAGATCGGGATTAAAGCTCTTATTATATGATAACATTCGTTATAAGGATTCCCGTAATTTTGACAGCTTCTACACTGGTTCGTATTTTGATCATAACTCACACATACGACATGGGATCATGGTGATTCAAAGTTCTGTAGAAAGCTAGAAAAGAGATCTAAAACTCCTATCTTTTGAGTTTTCCCATATTCAAAACGTAACAGGGTTTAAAAGGAGATTTAATTTACAGTGGAAAGCTGTTCCCACGGGTTTTGAGCCTTGGGCGCTAGGTAATCAGTTGTTTAGTTCGATTTCGTTTAGTATTCCCTTAATTAGTTAGAATATGTTTAGGAGAGTAATAATCTGATTGTTATTAGTATTAGAAGTCCATTAGGTGTTAGGAAAGCTGTTAGTTAGTCCGTTTTACAATTGTAGTCAGATTCATAGTTATTCGGACTAGGATTAGGATTCCGAATAGCTTTAGATTTCTTTGTCTATAAATAGGGGAGATCTTTGCTATTGTAAACTCGTGCTTTGATGATTAATTATTGAATACGTGAGTATGTACCCCTCAAACTGAGTGATTCAGGTTGAAACCCTTACGAGTGATTCGTGAGTCGTTCTTGAGTGATTCTTGAACAAGATCCCTTTGTATGATACTATCAAAGGTTAATTTCCGTTTTTTTACTTATTTCACATCAATATACAACACAAAAGAACTCAATCTCTTTTCGCCTAGTCGCAAGAGCTGTTAAAACGCGTAAATGCATTCAAAAGCTTGAGTTGAAATTTGTTTGAACTTGTAAACATCCTTGGTGTAGTTTCTCACTCAAATTAATGCAAAGAAAGCATTTGGGTGCTTTCTCTTAATATACAACACAAAAGACCTCAACTCTTTCACCCTAGTCGTAAGAGCTGTTAAAACGCGTAAATACATTCAAAATTTTGAGTTGAAGCTTGTTTGTACTTGTAAACATCCTTGATGTAGTTTCTCTCTAAAATAAATTCAAACAAAGCATTTGGGTGCTTTCTCTTAATATACAACAGAAAAGAACTCAATCTGTTTAACCCTAGTCGTATGAGGTTTGAAAACGCGTAAATGCTTTCAAAAGCTTGAGTTGAAGCTTGTTTGTACTTGTAAGCATCCTTGGTGTAGTTTCTCCCTCAAATGAAAGCAAACAAAACATTTGGGTGCTTTCTCTTAATATACAACACAAAAAAACTCAATGTCTTTCACCCTAGATTTAAGAGCTGTTAAAACGCGTAAATGCATTCAAAAGGTGGAGTTAAAGCTTGATTGTACTTGTAAACATCCTTGGTGTAGTTTCTCACTCAAATGAATTCAAATAAAGCATTTGGGTGCTTTCTCTTAATACACAACACAAAAGAACTCAATCTCTTTCACCCTAGATGTAAGAGCTGTTAAAACGCGTAAATGCATTCAAAAGGTGGAGTTAAAGCTTGTTTGTACTTGTAAACATCCTTGGTGTAGTTTCTCACTCAAATGAATGCAAACAAAGCATTTGGGTGCTTTCTCTTAATATACAACACAAAAGACCTCAATCTCTTTCACACTAGTCATATGAGCTTTTAAAACACGTAAATACATTCAAAAGCTTGAGTTGAAGCTTGTTTGTACTTGTAAACATCCTTGGTATAGATTCTCACTCCAATGAATCCAAACAAAGCTTTTGGGTGCTTTCTCTGAAAATACAACACAAAAGAACTCAATCTCTTTCACCCTAGTCGTACGAGGTTTTAAAACGCCTATATGCATTCAAAAGCTTCAGTTGAAGCTTGTTGGTACTGGTAAACATCTTTGGTGTAGTTTCTCACTCAAATGAATGCAAAGAAAACATTTGGGTGCGTTCTCTTAATATACAACACAAAAGAACTCAATCTCTTTCACCCTAGTCGTAAGAGCTGTTAAAACGCGTAAATGCATTCAAAAGGTGGAGTTAAATCTTGTTTGTACTTGTAAACATCCTTGGTGTAGTTTCTCACTGAAATGAATGCAAACAAAGCTTTTGGTTGCTTTCTCTTAAAATACAACACAAAAGAACTCAATCTTTTTCACCCTAGTCGTATGAGGTTTTAAAACGCGTAAATGCTTTCAAAAGCTTGAATTGAAGCTTGGTTGTACTTGTAAACATTCTTGCTGTAGTTTCTCACTCAAATGAATGCAAACAAAGCATTTGTGTGATTTCTCTTAATATACAACACAAAAGAACTTAATCTCTTTCACCCTAGTTGTAAGAGCTGTTAAAATGCGTAAATGCATTCAAAAAATTGAGTTAAAGCTTGTTTGTACTTGTAAACATCCTTGGTGTAGTTTCTCACTCAAATGAATGCAAGTAAAGCATTTGGGTGCTTTCTCTTAATATGCAACGCAAAAGAACTCAATCTGTTTCACCCTAGATGTAAGAGCTGTTAAACGCGTAAATGCATTCAAAAGGTGGAGTTAAAGCTTGTTTGTACTTGTAAACACCCTTGGTGTAGTTTCACACTCAAATGAATGCATAGAAAGCATTTGGGTGCTTTCTCTTAATATACAACACAAACGAACTCAATCTCTTTCACCCTTTTCGTTAGAGCTTTTGAAACGCGTAAATGCATTCAAAAGCTTGAGTTGAAGCCTGTTTGTAGTTGTAAACATCCTTGGTGTAGTTTCACACTCAAATGAATTTAAACAAAGTATTTGCGAGCTTTTTCCTAATATACAACACAAAAGAACTCAATCTCTTTTCGCCTAGTCGTAAGAGCTTTTAAAACGCGTAAATGCATTAAAAAGCTTGAGTTGAAACTTGTTTGAACTTGTAAACATCCTTGGTGTAGTTTCTCACACAAATTAATGCAAAGAAAGCATTTGGGTGCTTTCTCTTAATATACAACACAAAAGACCTCAACTCTTTCACCCTAGCCGTAAGAGCTGTTAAAACGCGTAAATACATTCCAAATTTTGAGTTGAAGCTTGTTTGTACTTGTAAACATCCTTGTTGTAGTTTCTCTCTCAAATAAATGCAAACAAAGCATTTGGGTGCTTTCTCTTAATATAGAACAGAAAAGAACTCAATCTGTTTCACCCTAGTCGTATGAGGTTTTAAAACGCGTAAATGCTTTCAAAAGCTTGAGTTGAAGCTTGTTTGTACTTGTAAACATCCTTGGTGTAGTTTCTCCCTCAAATGAATGCAAACAAAGCATTTGGGTGCTTTCTCTTAATATACAACACAAAAGAACTCAATCTCTTTCACCCTAGATGTAATTGCTGTTAAAACGCGTAAATGCATTCAAAAGGTGGAGTTAAAGCTTGTTTGTACTTGTAAACATCCTTGGTGTATTTTCTCACTCAAATGAATGCAAACAAAGCATTTGGGTGCTTTCTCTTAATGTACAACACAAAAGACCTCAATCTCTTTCACCCTAATCGTAAGAGCTGTTAAAACGCGTAAATACATTCAAAAGCTTGAGTTGAAGCTTGTTTGTACTTGTAAACATCCTTGGTTAAGTTACTCACTCAAATGAATGCAAACAAAGCATTTGGGTGCTTTCTCTTAATATACAACACAAAAGAACTCATTCTTTTTCACCCTAGTCATATAAGCTTTTAAAACGCGTAAATGCATTCAAAAGGTGGAGTTAAAGCTTGTTTGTACTTTTAAACATCCTTGGTGTAGTTTCACACTCAAATGAATGCAAACAAAGCTTTTGGGTGCTTTCTCTGAAAATACAACACAAAAGAACTCAATCTCTTTCACCCTAGTCGTATGAGGTTTTAAAACGCGTATATGCATTCAAAAGCTTCAGTTGAAGCTTGTTTGTACTTGTAAACATCCTTGGTTAAGTTTCTCACTCAAATGAATGCAAACAAATCATTTTGGTGCTTTCTCTTAATATACAACACAAAAGTACTCAATCTTTTTCACCCTAGTCATATGAGCTTTTAAAACGCGTAAATGCATTCAAAAGCTTGAGTTTAAGCTTGTTTGTACTTGTAAACATATTTGGTGTAGTTTCTCACTCAAATGAATGCAAAGAAAACATTTGGGTGCGTTCTCTTAATATACAACACAAAAGAACTCAATCTCTTTCACCCTTGTCGTATGAGTTTTTAAAACGCTTAAATGCATTCAAAAGCTTGAGTTCAAGCTTGTTTGTAGTTTTAAACATCCTTGGGGTAGTTTCACACTCAAATGAATGTAAACAAAGTATTTGCGATCTTTTTTTTAATATACAACACCAAAGAACTCAATCTCTTTTCGCCTAGTCGTAAGAGCTGTTATAACGCGTAAATGCATTCAAAAGCTTAAGTTGAAACTTGTTTGTACTTGTAAACATCCTTGGTGTAGTTTCTCACTCAAATGAATGCAAACAAACCATTTGGGTGATTTCTCTTAATATACAACACAAAAGAACTCAATCTCTTTCACCCTAGTCGTATGAGGTTTTGAAATGCTTAAATGCAATAAAAAGCTTCAGTTGAAGCTTGTTTGTACTTGTAAACATCCTTGGTGTAGTTTCTCACTCAAACGAATGCATACAAAGCAACCAAAAGCTTTGTTTGCATTCATTTGAGTGAGAAACTGAACCAAGGATGTTTACGCGTTTTAAACAGTTTCTTAATTTTGTTTGCATTCACCTTTTGAATTTACAAGTAAAAACAATCAAATGAAAGCAAATAAAGCATTTGGGTGCTTTCTCTTAATATACAACACAAAAGAACTCAACTCTTTCACCCTAACCGTAATAGCTGTTAAAACGCGTAAATACATTCAAAAGCTTGAGTTGAAGCTTGTTTGTACTCTTAAACATCCTTGGTTAAGTTTCTCACTCATATGAATGCAAACAAAGCATTTGGGTGCTTTCTCTTAATATACAATACAAAAGAACTCAATCTTTTTCACCCTAGTCATATGAGGTTTTAAAACGTGTAAATGCATTCAAAAGGTGGAGTTAAAGCTTGTTTGTACTTGTAAACATCCTTGGTGTAGTTACTCACTCAAATGAATGCAAACAAAGCATTTGGGTGCTTTCTCTTAATATACAACACAAAGGACCGCAATCTCTTTCCCCCTTGTCGTATGAGCTTTTAAAAAGCTTAAATGCATTCAAAAGGTTGAGTTCAAGCTTGTTTGTAGTTGTAAACATCCTTAGGGTAGTTTCACACTCAAAAGAATGTAAACAAAGCATTTGCGAGCTTTTTCTTAATATACAACACAAAAGAACTCAATCTCTTTTCGCCTTGTCATATGAGCTTTTAAAATGCGTAAATACATTCAAAAGCTTGAGTTGAAGCTTGTTTGTACTTGTAAACATCCTTGGTGTAGTTTCTCACTCCAATGAATGCAAACAAAGCTTTTGGGTGCTTTCTCTGAAAATACAACACAAAAGAACTCAATCTCTTTCACCCCAGTCGTATGAGGTTTTAAAACGCGTATATGCATTCAAAAGCTTGAGTTGAAGCTTGTTTGTACTTGTAAACATCCTTGGTTAAGTTTCTCACTCAAATGAATGCAAACAAAGCATTTCGGTGCTTTCTCTTAATATACAACACAAAAGAAGTCAACCTTTTTCACCCTAGTCATATGAGCTTTCAAAACGCGTAAATGCAATCAAAAGCTTGAGTTGAAACTTGTTTGTACTTGTAAACATTCTTGGTGTAGTTTCTCACTCAAATGAATGCATACAAAGCAACCAAAACCTTTGTTTGCATTCATTTGAGTGAGAAACTTAACCAAGGATGTTTACGCGTTTTAAACAGTTTCTTAAAATTGTTTGCATTCACCTTTTGAATGCAAATAAAGCATTTGGGTGCTTTTTCTTAATATACAACACAAAAGAACTCAATCTCTTTCACCCTAGATGTAAGAGCTGTTAAAACGCGTAAATACCATTCAAAAGCTTGAGTTGAAGCTTGTTTGTACTTGTAAACATCCTTGGTTAAGTTTCTCACTCAAATGAATGCAAACAAAGCATTTGGGTGCTTTCTCTTAATATACAACACAAAAGAGCTCAACCTTTTTCACCCTAGTCATATGTGCTTTTAAAACGCGTAAATGCATTGAAAAGCTTGAGTTTAAGCTTGTTTGTACTTGTAAACAACTTTGGTGTAGTTTCTCACTCAAATGAATGCATAGAAAACATTTGGGTGTGTTCTCTTAATATACAACAGAAAAGAACTCAATCTCTTTCACCCTTGTCGTATGAGCTTTTAAAACGCTTAAATGCATTCAAAAGCTTGAGTTCAAGCTTGTTTGTAGTTGTAAACATCCTTGGGGTAGTTTCACACTCAAAAGAATGTAAACAAAGCATTTGCGAGCTTTTTCTTAATATACAACCCAAAAGAACTCAATCTCTTTTTGCCTAGTCGTAAGAGCTGTTAAAACGCGTAAATGCATTCAAAAGCTTTAGTTGAAACTTGTTTGTACTTGTAAACATTCTTGGTGTAGTTTCTCACTCAAATTAATGCATAACAAAGCAACCAAGCTTTGTTTGCATTAATTTGAGTGAGAAACGTAACCAAGGATGTTTACGCGTTTTAAACAGTTTCTTAATTTTGTTTGCATTCACCTTTTGAATGCAAATAAAGCATTTGGGTGCTTTCTCTTAATATACAACACAAAAGAACTTAATCTCTTTCACCCTAGATGTAAGAGCTGTTAAAACGCGTAAATGCATTCAAAAGGTGGAGTTAAAGCTTGTTTGTACTTGTAAACATCCTTGGAGTAGTTTCTCACTCAAATGAATGAATACAACACAAAAGAGCTCAACCTTTTTCACCCTAGTCATATGTGCTTTTAAAACGCGTAAATGCATTGAAAAGCTTGAGTTTAAGCTTGTTTGTACTTGTAAACAACTTTGGTGTAGTTTCTCACTCAAATTAATGCAAAGAAAACATTTGGGTGCTTTCTCTTAATATACAACACAAAAGACCTCAACTCTTTCACCCTAGTCGTAAGAGCTGTTAAAACGCGTAAATACATTCAAAATTTTGAGTTGAAGCTTTTTTGTACTTGTAAACATCCTTGGTGTAGTTTCTCCCTCAAATGAATGCAAACAAAGCTTTTGGGTGCTTTCTCTTAATATACAACACAAAAGAACTCAATCTCTTTCACCCTAGTCGTATGAGGTTTTAAAACGCGTATATGCATTCAAAAGCTTGAGTTGAAGCTTGTTTGTACTTGTAAACATCCTTGGTTAAGTTTCTCACTCAAATGAATGCAAACAAATCATTTTGGTGCTTTCTCTTAATATACAACACAAAAGTACTCAATCTTTTTCACCCTAGTCATATGAGCTTTTAAAACGCGTAAATGCATTCAAAAGCTTGAGTTTAAGCTTGTTTGTACTTGTAAACATCTTTGGTGTAGTTTCTCACTCAAATGAATGCAAAGAAAACATTTGGGTGCGTTCTCTTAATATACAACACAAAAGAACTCAATCTCTTTCACCCTTGTCGTATGAGTTTTTAAAACGCTTAAATGCATTCAAAAGCTTGAGTTCAAGCTTGTTTGTAGTTTTAAACATCCTTGGGGTAGTTTCACACTCAAATGAATGTAAACAAAGTATTTGCGATCTTTTTTTTAATATACAACACCAAAGAACTCAATCTCTTTTCGCCTAGTCGTAAGAGCTGTTATAACGCGTAAATGCATTCAAAAGCTTAAGTTGAAACTTGTTTGTACTTGTAAACATCCTTGGTGTAGTTTCTCACTCAAATGAATGCAAACAAACCATTTGGGTGATTTCTCTTAATATACAACACAAAAGAACTCAATCTCTTTCACCCTAGTCGTATGAGGTTTTGAAATGCTTAAATGCAATAAAAAGCTTCAGTTGAAGCTTGTTTGTACTTGTAAACATCCTTGGTGTACTTTCTCACTCAAACGAATGCATACAAAGCAACCAAAAGCTTTGTTTGCATTCATTTGAGTGAGAAACTGAACCAAGGATGTTTACGCGTTTTAAACAGTTTCTTAATTTTGTTTGCATTCACCTTTTGAATTTACAAGTACAAACAATCAAATGAAAGCAAATAAAGCATTTGGGTGCTTTCTCTTAATATACAACACAAAAGAACTCAATCTCTTTCACCCTAGATGTAAGAGCTGTTAAAACGCGTAAATGCATTCAAAAGGTGGAGTTAAAGCTTCTTTGTACTTGTAAACATCCTTGGTGTAGTTTCTCACTCAAATGAATGCAAACAAAGCATTTGGGTGCTTTCTCTTATTATACAACACAAAAGACCTCAATCTCTTTCACCCTAGTCGTATGAGGTTTTAAAACGCGTAAATGCTTTCAAAAGCTTGAGTTGAAGCTTGTTTGTACTTGTAAACATCCTTGGTGTAGTTTCTCCCTCAAATGAATGCAAGTAAAGCATTTGGGTGCTTTCTCTTAATAGGCAACACAAAAGAACTCAATCTGTTTCACCCTAGATGTAAGAGCTGTTAAACGCGTAAATGCATTCAAAAGGTGGAGTTAAAGCTTGTTTGTACTTGTAAACACCCTTGGTGTAGTTTCACACTCAAATGAATGCATACAAAGCATTTGGGTGCTTTCTCTTAATATACAACACAAACGAACTAAATCTCTTTCACCCTTTTCGTAAGAGCTTTTAAAACGCGTAAATGCATTCAAAAGCTTGAGTTGAAGCCTGTTTGTAGTTGTAAACATCCTTGGAGTAGTTTCACACTCAAATGAATTTAAACAAAGCATTTGCGAGCTTTTTCTTAATATACAACACAAAAGAACTCAATCTCTTTTCGCGTAGTCGTAAGAGCTGTTAAAACGCGTAAATGCATTCAAAAGCTTGAGTTAAATGTTGTTTGAACTTGTAAACATCCTTGGTGTAGTTTCTCACTCAAATTAATGCAAAGAAAGCATTTGGGTGCTTTCTCTTAATATTCAACACAAAAGACCTCAACTCTTTCACCCTTGTCGTAAGAGCTGTTAAAACGCGTAAATACATTCAAAATTTTGAGTTGAAGGTTGTTTGTACTTGTAAACATCCTTGGTGTAGTTTCTCACTCAAATAAATGCAAACAAACCATTTGGGTGCTTTCTCTCTATATACAACACAAAAGAACTCAATCTCTTTCACCCTTGTCGTATGAGGTTTTAAAACGCGTAAATGCTTTCAAAAGCTTGAGTTGAAGCTTGTTTGTACTTGTAAACATCCTTGGTGTAGTTTCTCCCTCAAATGAATACAAACAAAGCATTTGGGTGCTTTCTCCTAATATACAACACAAAAGAACTCAATCTCTTAAACCCTAGATGTAAGAGCTGTTAAAACGCGTAAATGCATTCAAAAGGTGGAGCTAAAGCTTGTTTGTACTTGTAAAAATCCTTGGTGTAGTTTCTCACTCAAATGAATGCAAACAAAGATTTTGGGTGCTTTCTCTTAATATACAACACAAAAGACCTCAATCTCTTTCACCCTAACCGTAATAGCTGTTAAAACGCGTAAATACATTCAAAAGCTTGAGTTGAAGCTTGTTTGTACTCTTAAACATCCTTGGTTAAGTTTCTCACTCATATGAATGCAAACAAAGCATTTGGGTGCTTTCTCTTAATATACAATACAAAAGAACTCAATCTTTTTCACCCTAGTCATATGAGGTTTTAAAACGTGTAAATGCATTCAAAAGGTGGAGTTAAAGCTTGTTTGTACTTGTAAACATCCTTGGTGTAGTTACTCACTCAAATGAATGCAAACAAAGCATTTGGGTGCTTTCTCTTAATATACAACACAAAGGACCGCAATCTCTTTCCCCCTTGTCGTATGAGCTTTTAAAAAGCTTAAATGCATTCAAAAGGTTGAGTTCAAGCTTGTTTGTAGTTGTAAACATCCTTGGGGTAGTTTCACACTCAAAAGAATGTAAACAAAGCATTTGCGAGCTTTTTCTTAATATACAACCCAAAAGAACTCAATCTCTTTTTGCCTAGTCGTAAGAGCTGTTAAAACGCGTAAATGCATTCAAAAGCTTTAGTTGAAACTTGTTTGTACTTGTAAACATTCTTGGTGTAGTTTCTCACTCAAATTAATGCATAACAAAGCAACCAAGCTTTGTTTGCATTAATTTGAGTGAGAAACGTAACCAAGGATGTTTACGCGTTTTAAACAGTTTCTTAATTTTGTTTGCATTCACCTTTTGAATGCAAATAAAGCATTTGGGTGCTTTCTCTTAATATACAACACAAAAGAACTTAATCTCTTTCACCCTAGATGTAAGAGCTGTTAAAACGCGTAAATGCATTCAAAAGGCGGAGTTAAAGCTTGTTTGTACTTGTAAACATCCTTGGAGTAGTTTCTCACTCAAATGAATGAATACAACACAAAAGAGCTCAACCTTTTTCACCCTAGTCATATGTGCTTTTAAAACGCGTAAATGCATTGAAAAGCTTGAGTTTAAGCTTGTTTGTACTTGTAAACAACTTTGGTGTAGTTCCTCACTCAAATTAATGCAAAGAAAACATTTGGGTGCTTTCTCTTAATATACAACACAAAAGACCTCAACTCTTTCACCCTAGTCGTAAGAGCTGTTAAAACGCGTAAATACATTCAAAATTTTGAGTTGAAGCTTTTTTGTACTTGTAAACATCCTTGGTGTAGTTTCTCCCTCAAATGAATGCAAACAAAGCTTTTGGGTGCTTTCTCTTAATATACAACACAAAAGAACTCAATCTCTTTCACCCTAGTCGTATGAGGTTTTAAAACGCGTATATGCATTCAAAAGCTTGAGTTGAAGCTTGTTTGTACTTGTAAACATCCTTGGTTAAGTTTCTCACTCAAATGAATGCAAACAAATCATTTTGGTGCTTTCTCTTAATATACAACACAAAAGTACTCAATCTTTTTCACCCTAGTCATATGAGCTTTTAAAACGCGTAAATGCATTCAAAAGCTTGAGTTTAAGCTTGTTTGTACTTGTAAACATATTTGGTGTAGTTTCTCACTCAAATGAATGCAAAGAAAACATTTGGGTGCGTTCTCTTAATATACAACACAAAAGAACTCAATCTCTTTCACCCTTGTCGTATGAGTTTTTAAAACGCTTAAATGCATTCAAAAGCTTGAGTTCAAGCTTGTTTGTAGTTTTAAACATCCTTGGGGTAGTTTCACACTCAAATGAATGTAAACAAAGTATTTGCGATCTTTTTTTTAATATACAACACCAAAGAACTCAATCTCTTTTCGCCTAGTCGTAAGAGCTGTTATAACGCGTAAATGCATTCAAAAGCTTAAGTTGAAACTTGTTTGTACTTGTAAACATCCTTGGTGTAGTTTCTCACTCAAATGAATGCAAACAAACCATTTGGGTGATTTCTCTTAATATACAACACAAAAGAACTCAATCTCTTTCACCCTAGTCGTATGAGGTTTTGAAATGCTTAAATGCAATAAAAAGCTTCAGTTGAAGCTTGTTTGTACTTGTAAACATCCTTGGTGTAGTTTCTCACTCAAACGAATGCATACAAAGCAACCAAAAGCTTTGTTTGCATTCATTTGAGTGAGAAACTGAACCAAGGATGTTTACTCGTTTTAAACAGTTTCTTAATTTTGTTTGCATTCACCTTTTGAATTTACAAGTACAAACAATCAAATGAAAGCAAATAAAGCATTTGGGTGCTTTCTCTTAATATACAACACAAAAGAACTCAATCTCTTTCACCCTAGATGTAAGAGCTGTTAAAACGCGTAAATGCATTCAAAAGGTGGAGTTAAAGCTTCTTTGTACTTGTAAACATCCTTGGTGTAGTTTCTCACTCAAATGAATGCAAACAAAGCATTTGGGTGCTTTCTCTTATTATACAACACAAAAGACCTCAATCTCTTTCACCCTAGTCGTATGAGGTTTTAAAACGCGTAAATGCTTTCAAAAGCTTGAGTTGAAGCTTGTTTGTACTTGTAAACATCCTTGGTGTAGTTTCTCCCTCAAATGAATGCAAGTAAAGCATTTGGGTGCTTTCTCTTAATAGGCAACACAAAAGAACTCAATCTGTTTCACCCTAGATGTAAGAGCTGTTAAACGCGTAAATGCATTCAAAAGGTGGAGTTAAAGCTTGTTTGTACTTGTAAACACCCTTGGTGTAGTTTCACACTCAAATGAATGCATACAAAGCATTTGGGTGCTTTCTCTTAATATACAACACAAACGAACTAAATCTCTTTCACCCTTTTCGTAAGAGCTTTTAAAACGCGTAAATGCATTCAAAAGCTTGAGTTGAAGCCTGTTTGTAGTTGTAAACATCCTTGGAGTAGTTTCACACTCAAATGAATTTAAACAAAGCATTTGCGAGCTTTTTCTTAATATACAACACAAAAGAACTCAATCTCTTTTCGCGTAGTCGTAAGAGCTGTTAAAACGCGTAAATGCATTCAAAAGCTTGAGTTAAATGTTGTTTGAACTTGTAAACATCCTTGGTGTAGTTTCTCACTCAAATTAATGCAAAGAAAGCATTTGGGTGCTTTCTCTTAATATTCAACACAAAAGACCTCAACTCTTTCACCCTTGTCGTAAGAGCTGTTAAAACGCGTAAATACATTCAAAATTTTGAGTTGAAGGTTGTTTGTACTTGTAAACATCCTTGGTGTAGTTTCTCACTCAAATAAATGCAAACAAGCCATTTGGGTGCTTTCTCTTAATATACAACAGAAAAGGACTCAATCTGTTTCACCCTTGTCGTATGAGGTTTTAAAACGCGTAAATGCTTTCAAAAGCTTGAGTTGAAGCTTGTTTGTACTTGTAAACATCCTTGGTGTAGTTTCTCCCTCAAATGAATACAAACAAAGCATTTGGGTGCTTTCTCCTAATATACAACACAAAAGAACTCAATCTCTTAAACCCTAGATGTAAGAGCTGTTAAAACGCGTAAATGCATTCAAAAGGTGGAGCTAAAGCTTGTTTGTACTTGTAAAAATCCTTGGTGTAGTTTCTCACTCAAATGAATGCAAACAAAGATTTTGGGTGCTTTCTCTTAATATACAACACAAAAGACCTCAATCTCTTTCACCCTAACCGTAATAGCTGTTAAAACGCGTAAATACATTCAAAAGCTTGAGTTGAAGCTTGTTTGTACTCTTAAACATCCTTGGTTAAGTTTCTCACTCATATGAATGCAAACAAAGCATTTGGGTGCTTTCTCTTAATATACAATACAAAAGAACTCAATCTTTTTCACCCTAGTCATATGAGGTTTTAAAACGTGTAAATGCATTCAAAAGGTGGAGTTAAAGCTTGTTTGTACTTGTAAACATCCTTGGTGTAGTTACTCACTCAAATGAATGCAAACAAAGCATTTGGGTGCTTTCTCTTAATATACAACACAAAGGACCGCAATCTCTTTCCCCCTTGTCGTATGAGCTTTTAAAAAGCTTAAATGCATTCAAAAGGTTGAGTTCAAGCTTGTTTGTAGTTGTAAACATCCTTAGGGTAGTTTCACACTCAAAAGAATGTAAACAAAGCATTTGCGAGCTTTTTCTTAATATACAACACAAAAGAACTCAATCTCTTTTCGCCTTGTCATATGAGCTTTTAAAATGCGTAAATACATTCAAAAGCTTGAGTTGAAGCTTGTTTGTACTTGTAAACATCCTTGGTGTAGTTTCTCACTCCAATGAATGCAAACAAAGCTTTTGGGTGCTTTCTCTGAAAATACAACACAAAAGAACTCAATCTCTTTCACCCCAGTC